>JARPMR010000006.1:4246666-5492500 GCA_029955525.1 Oeneis ivallda | reverse complement strand
TTTTTCTTTTTTTTTTTCTTTTTCTTCATTTTTATTTGTTTTTCTTTTTTTTCTCTTTTCTTTTTTTCTTTTGCTTTTACTTTTTTCTTTTCTTTTTCGTTTTTCCTTTTTTCTTTTTCTTTTCCTATTTTTTTCATTTTTCATTTTCTTTTTTTTTTTTTCTTTTTTTTTCTTTTTTCCTTTTTTTATTTTTTTTCATTTTTCATCTTTTCTTTTCTTTTTTTCTTTTATTCTTTTTTTTCATTTTTCATTTATTTGCTTTTTTTCTTTTTCTTTTTTCTTTTTTTTTCTTTTTTTCTTTCTTTTTTCCCTTTTTTTATTATTTCTTTTTTTTCATTTTTCATTTTCTTTTTTTTTTCTTTTTTCCTTTTTTTTATTTTTTTCATTTTTCATTTTCTATTTTTTTCTTTTTTTCTTTTCTTTTCTTTTTTTTCATTTTTCATTTATTTGCTTTTTTTCTTTTGCTTTGTTCTTCTTTTTACTTTTTTCTTTCTTTTTTTCCTTTTTTTTATTATTTTTCTTTTTTTTCATTTTTCATTTTCTTTTTTCTTTCTTCTTTTTTTGTTTTCTTTTTTTCTTTTTTTTTTCTTTTTCTTTTCTTTTTCTTTTGTGAATGAGAAGCACGGCCAGGTTATTGCAGATAGGTAGGGTGTGCTCGAACAAATTTTTTGGCAAAAGATGACCAGAATCCGAAGGTCTACTTGATGAGTAAAAAAATCGCGATCCGCTTTAGCGGGCCGCGCACCCACGCGCCTTACTTTTAGTAATAACACTTCCCGCGAGCTGCTTTAGCAGCTCGCGCACCGAGCAAACGCTAGTTATAATATATATAGCTCGATTACCACTCACTCACTGATTCACTGACTCATTGACACAATTGTTCTCCTAGAAAGAGACAAAAAACGATAAAATGATGTACGGGAGATATGTTCGGGTGGGGGATTCGAGTGGGGAAAAATTATGACATTTCGGAAAAACAAGATGGCGGCCGACGTGAATCTTGCAACTCTTTTGTTTTCCAACCGATTTCTTTAAAATTTTGGATTATCGTAGAAATTAGTAAACGATTAACAGAAAAAGTGAAAAAAATTAAAAAAACAAGATGGCGGCCGAGCTGTGACGTCTCAAATTTCCACCCCTCTCCTGTAAAATTTTGTATGAAAAAAATTTTTTTCACCCATGGTGTCGTATAGAGCTCAAAGAATGTGACTCGGAGAAAGGTGGAGAGAGCTGATGAGTGAGGAGTTCGGAGACGGGCGAGGGGCATGGCCAGGGTATAGAAGATAGGTGGAGGGTGCTCGACCAAATATCATTCGAAACCTCGAGCAGTTGCCAGTGAGTTGAAAAAAAATTCCAAAATGGCGGAAAAAAAATGGCGGCAAATTTTGTCCGTCTCTCTCTCGGAGACTATAAAAGATGGAGGAGCGGTTTCTCGACAAAAGATGATCAAAACCCGGAGGTCTACCTGGTGAGTAGGAAAAAAATTCAAGATGGCGGATTTTTTTTTTCCATACTAAATGTATGGGGAATATTGAAGGGACTAGAAGTTGGGAACTATGCAAGACATTGATTTTGATAGGTTCATAGGGCTTTTTTTCTTTTTCTTTTATTTCATTTTACATTTGCTTTTTTTCTTTTTTTCTTTTTTTTTCTTTTTTTTCTTTTTCTTTTGTGAATGAGGAGCACGGCCAGGTTATTGCAGATAGGTGGGGTGTGCTCGAACAAATTTTTTGGCAAAAGATGACCAGAATCCGAAGGTCTACTTGATGAGTAAAAAAATCGCGGTCCGCTTTAGCGGGCCGCGCACCCACGCGCCCTACTTTTAGTAATAACACTTCCCGCGAGCTGCTTTAGCAGCTCGCGCACCGAGCAAATGCTAGTTATTATAATATATATAGCTCGATTACCACTGACTGACTGACTCACTGATTGACATAATTGTTCTCCTAGAAAGAGACAGAAAACGATAGAATGATGTACGGGAGATATGTTCGGGTGGGGGATTCGAGTGGGGAAAAATTATGACATTTCGGAAAAACAAGATGGCGGCCGACGTGATTCTTGCAACTCTTTTGTTTTCCAACCGATTTCTTTGAAATTTTGGATTATTGTAGAAATTAGTAAACGATTAACAGAAAAAGTGAAAAAAATTAAAAAAACAAGATGGCGGCCGAGCTGTGACGTCTCAAGTTTCCACCTCTCTCCTGTAAAATTTTGTATGAAAAAAATTTTTTTCACCCATGGTGTCGTATAGAGCTCAAAGAATGTGACTCGGAGAGAGGTGGAGAGAGCTGATGAGTGAGGAGTTTGGAGACTGGCGAGGGGCACGGCCAGGGTATAGAAGATAGGTGGAGGGTGCTCGACCAAATGTCATTCGAAACCTCGAGCAGTTGCCAGTGAGTTGAAAAAAAAATCCAAAATGGCGGAAAAAAAATGGCGGCAAATTTTGTCCGTCTCTCTCTCGGAGACTATAAAAGATGGAGGAGCGGTTTCTCGACAAAAGATGATCAAAACCCGGAGGTCTACCTGGTGAGTAGAAAAAAATTCAAGATGGCGGATTTTTTTTTTCCCCCATATAAAATGTATGGGGAATATTGAAGGGACTAGAAGTTGGGAACTATGCAAGACAATGAGTTTGATAGGTTCATAGGGCTTTTTTCTTTTTCTTTTTTTTCATTTTACATTTGCATTTTTTCTTTTTTTTACTTTTTCATTTGTGAATGAGGAGCACGGCCAGGTTATTGCAGATAGGTGGGGTGTGCTCGAACAATTTTTTTGGCAAAAGATGACCAGAATCTGAAGGTCTACTTGATGAGTAAAAAAATCGCGGTCCGCTTTAGCGGGCCGCGCACCCACGCGCCCTACTTTTAGTAATAACACTTCCCGCGAGCTGCTTTAGCAGCTCGCGCACCGAGCGAAATAAATAAAGCCGAACAATCGCGGTCCGCTTTAGAGGGCCGCGCACCCACGCGCCCTACTTGTAGCAATAACACTTCCCGCGAGCTGCTTTAGCAGCTCGCGCACCGAGCAAACGCTAGTTATATATATATGTATAATTTTGACAATAGGTCTGTGAAATAACACGTCTGTTTGTTCGGGCTAATCTTTGGAATGGCTGAACAGATTTTGACGGAATTTTTACAAGTAAGTAGAGAATTATAAAAGGACATAGGCTGCATTAATCTCGAAAATGATAAAGGATTCCTTCGTAAAAAAACTTTAAACTTATAACAAAAGGTGTTTTGTTAAATTTTATTTTTTTACCATTTTTTGACCCCTTTAATGTATGTTGTATTTAGCGGCGGATAGCTAATTATTTTAATTAATATATAGCCATATTAAGTGAAAAAATGTAACAAAATACCATAGAGCAGTCTAGATTCAATTGTCGGTAAAAGCTTATAAGTTACTATGCCAAGCCTAGAACCTTTACGTTCCTGCACCTAGTACCGAGCTAAAGGTCAAATTGGCCGGTCAAGGCTGCGTTAAAGAAGGTAGGGCGGAAATAGGTCAGGTGACGCCCGAGGTAGCGTCCATGAACGCTTTATGGAAACTCGTAAAAGGAGCTTTTATGATCACTCAGCTTTATAATGAAAGAAAGGTATTATGATATTTAATGTGAAAGTACGTAATTTATACCTACTTTTACCTCCTACTAATTTTTTTGACGTGATGACGTCTTATAAACCGATGAACACCGACTGCACGCACGAAAAAGTGTCACGTTCCGCCTGAGCCTGCGCGTGCAAGCGAAAGCGTGGAACATGCGATAGAGAGGCACGATCGGCCCAAGCCATAGACGAATAATATTTACTAAGGTTGAATTGTCAAAGGCCCAAGCGTTGGCTTGTGACTAGAGAAAATTATAATTTTCAATTAACTCCTTCTTTGTATTATACAAAATAATGATAATTCAGTGATAATAATTCAATTCAATTCATAAAAGTATGCAATTTTTCATCAACGTTTTTTTATGCTATTATAACGTAAAACTATCGTCCGTAAACCGACTTTACAGACAACCGATTTTTTTTACCACAGCTTCTAAATTTAGGATGTTTTGTTTTCCAAACGACTTCGTCCGCGTGGAGTTAGGTTTTTTAAATCTGGTGGGACTCCTCTGTTTTTCCGGAGTAGAGTAGTGTCAATCTTCAAGTCTCTCTCGGATTATTCTTATTATTAAATTTTATATACTGTGTGCGTGCACGCATGACTGTGCGTGTAAGCCTGTGTAGGCCTTCTACGAATAAAAAATCTTGTTTTACCAATAAATAAAATTTAAAGTAAACAATCGTTAACGCAAGCTCGTTAACAACTGTCATAAACATACAGAATGACACATTGACAATAACCATATTTATTCGTATACCGACTTCCCTGCGTACGTTTCGTTTTTTACCGATCATTATTGATTTAAATAATATTACCTCCATGTAAAGAGTATCTTCCGTCATTGCAATCAGATGGTAATTTGTTCGAAATAATCACTACAATTCTACTTAACACACTATGTGCACCACTGAACAAAAAAGGTGTCACAAAAAACATGAATGGAACAAGGAGGTAAGGTAAATAAACGTCCACAGCTAGATGTAAATCTTTTTTTTTTTTTATTATTCGATGACAAGCTAGTCCTTGACTGCGGTCTCACCTGATGGTAAGTGACGATGCAGTCTAAGATGGTAGCAGGCTAACTTGGAAGGGGGTATGGCAGTGAACATTCAACCCATACCCCTAATTGGTTTCTACACGCCATCGTGCCGGAACGCTAAATCGCTTGGCGGCACGTCTTTGATGGTAGGGTGGTAACTAGCCACGGCCAAAGCCTCCCACCAGACCAGACCAGAGACAATTCAGAAATTATAAATTCCCAAATTGACCCCGCCGGGAATCGAACCCGAGACCTCCCAGTTATAAGACAACAGCGCTCACCACTGAGCCCGGGAGGTCGTCGTCATGCATAGACTGCGCTATGCTTCGTTCTTGCATCGCCTGTTTACAGCGGTTCCATGCAACTCGTTTAATGGCATCGGTCCATCTAGTGGGAGATCTGCCAACACTACGCTTTCTGATTCAAGGTCGCCAGTCCAGAACCTTGAAAGCTCTGAGAGAACTCAAGTAGGAGCCCAAGAAGAGGAGAATATTCGTCAACTAGAGCTGGGCTGATTCTTTAAAAGAACTATGGACCTCATAAGAAGGTTCAGGTTCACTCAGCGGGTGATGGGAATGATGGGGTATTACCAAGCCTTATAGTAGGTATGTAAGATAGCACATAACACGAACTTGCACGCCTTGTATCCAGCGGCTGCCAGGAACTCGCTTGAGATAACCCGTCCACCTACTTGGTAGTTTTCCAGCGTTTGACAGTGTAGAGGAAACTAGCATCTCTCCAATGAAGAAAAGTTACAATGTAACACTTTAAATGTGCAGTCAGTTACTATCTCACGTACAATGGAGTGATTCATGCCAATAAATAGCAACAAAGTTACCGGTCACAGCGTAATCATTTTTTATTTATTTCCCAAGAAAACTGCCAGTAGGTAAGGCTAAAGTGACGAAGACAGAATACTTGCTCTGTAAGTACTTAAATGTGAGATAGCGCATGTATAAAGTATTGGTTGATAAATGGTTAGCTCCTTTTTATTGCCGGTAAGTGTTATTGCGAAAATAAACATGCGCGTTTAAGGTTCGGGCTACACGAAGCCCGGTTAATTTCCGGCCCGGTGCAAGCATTCTGAATTTTTTTCGCATCTCCAACAAACCTCGATTTTATAAACTACTAAAATGACCCAAATCCACTCCCGCTTTTCAGAATAGGAGACGGCTGCTTCGCGTTATTTTAACAATTTAAGTGCATTTCTCTAATGAATGTAATACAGAAGTTTAAAATCGAATCACCGTGTTTCATTTTAAATACAGGTTAGCTATGGTAGATACTATGGAAGAACAGTCTTCTAAGAAGTTCATTTATGAAGAAGCAGGGTCTTGAGAGTCAAGACTGCGGTCTGGAAATGGTAATGGGAATTACGGTTTCAATTGAAACATCGATGAAAAAAAATATTGCTTAAGGTACTTACAGATGGTGGATAATCTACTAGCCTTCTTCTTCTTCTTGGTTTTGTTTGTGCAAGTAGGCGTCCGTTTTGCGTAACTACCTACCTAGCACATAGGTACCAAGACTCGAGTACAGTTTTTGCAATTCACGAAGGCGAGTGAGCTTTACTCGTGGTTACTTCGTGTACATGCACATTGCATTAGTGTGCGTGCCTGTCAAAGCCTAGGTGGGAGCGGGCAGGCGCGAGCATTGCGCTCGCTCACACTTATACAGATACGACACACACACAACCATATGTCAGTCGCCCTCGTGAATTGCAAGAACTATACCTATGCATGATACTCGAGTAACCATAACGGAATGCAGAAAATAGTGGAATTTATGGAACCGGACCGGAATGCAACTGATCTTAGTGTAGTTCGGGCCTTAAATACATGAATGGTGCGGAATTGGCACGAGAGTTTTTGTAAGTACGATTAACAAACGATCCATTGAAATTTATGAAGATCATACATCTTGAATCAGGGGCTTGAAGAAGGCTTTATTGAGATTTAATGTATGGAGAAACGGCCCATTTATTTAAGAATTTAATTTCAGAAAATAAGAGGAAAAATTGAGGGATTGAAAGCAAGGTTACACCAAAACTTAGTGAATCTAGGACTTTTAGATAGGATTATGCTTGGAAACAGTCAAGTTCAGCTTAGCTAATATTCTTTAAATTAAAACGGCTGCAGATCAGCTCATCTTTGATTGATTCTTCAAACTTTAATCTTAGAGCTCAGCATGGGCGTCGCCAGTATTTGAAAAATATAGTATACTTCATCATTGAAATCCAGATACTGCTGCCAAATCTTCAACTGTTAAGCTGAAAAACTCATACTTAACAAACTTTAAAAGCATAGATTTATGATTGGTAGCTTAGTCGTTACTAGATACTGCAATAGCTCCTAAATGAGGCAACTTAATTTCATAGTTTGTTTGAAAACGTCAAATAGTGGTTGCTACGTGACTATGTGGTTACGCCGCACGGGAATTACGGGAATTGCCGCAATTTACTAGTATGCCGACGGTATCTAGTAGTGTGCAAAGCGACTACCAATCTTAAATCTATGCGAAAAAGCTTCTTTTGATATAATAAAAACCAAAACCAAAACAGCTTACAAAGCGTGCTGGCGTGCGCAAGCAGCTTAAAGTCGCATTGTGTTTGTGAGTGTCACGCACACATTCATAGCTCGGGCCAATTCCGCGTCGGGCCCAAACGACGTAGGGCTCTTAAACAATACAGCAAATAAGCCGTATTAATATCGCCACGGAATGCCAATGTCTACTCACTCCAATACGCGGCGTATTGGAATGGAATGCGCAAATAAAAACATAAAGAGTATGGAACGTCAAAAAAAGGATATTCAGCTATAAGATGAAATTATGGATGGCGCGAAACAATGGGCAATGCAAATTGCGCCGCTGCTGCGAGGGTTTCGCGTAACACTAGCACGAGCACACGAGCTTGCCTGCGTTTTTGATGAATGCTTAAATAAGTAGAGGCTTCATTGACAATAGATCCTTATGACGTTTTTAAAATTTTTAAGTAACTTCAGTTAGGGCCTATTTCACAATCGTCGAATAGTGTTTAATCCACGAATATAGTTGTTTATATGTATAGCGAGCAAACGAGCAGGCTTCAGGCTGCCTGATGTTAAGTCATGACCGCCGCCCAAGAACATTTTATACTTAGCACCAAAAGCACCACCAATGCGTTGGCGGCTAAAAAGTTTACGTTTTGACAGTTTTTATACTGGCGCATCTGTCAAAAAACTGTCAAATATACTATCCGTTCGACAGTTAAAGTTTAGTTTGTTGGTTTGTCCTTCAATCACGCAGCAAAGGAGTTCGGATTTTTTGTTTAAAATAATCATTGTTCTTTTTCATCCTTACTAATATTATGAATGCGAAAGTGTGTTTGTTTGTTGATTTGTCCTTCAATCACGCTGCAACAGAACTACCGATCGAAGTGATTTTTTGCATAAGTATAGTAGTTGAGGACCTGGAGAGTGACGGAAATCAAAGGGTTCCCGCGGGATTTTTAAAAAGTAAAAACTCCAGGCGGACGAAGTCTGAAGCCTACTACTCTAAAAGAAAAATATTTCAACAAACAAACACAATCTGTATACTATTTCAACATAATACATGTGTAAAAACCACAAAAAGTTCAATTGGTACCACCATAATGCTTTTATGGTAGCTACGCGTTCGGAGGAAAATATTGAGATAAAATACGAGGTCCGGAAAGGCTGCACGGGACTTTTAGGAATCTTTAAATATACATAAAAGTTCTTTAACGGGTCTTTTTCCTTTTTAGAACGTAGGAGGAAAACTTTGTTTACATCTTCCGAACTGTTCGAGTATCTGTTCGAAATTGGTACAATGTTCACTTTGTGAATTAATGTACAGTTATTTTTAAAGGAAAAATACAAAAAATAATACATTTATGAGTTTGATGCCTGGGATATGATTCTACGTATTTTACGATTTCTGGACTGATTTTACTCTAGGGGACTTCATCAAAAAGCTGGATTTGTTAATGGAAATGTATATCTTAGGGATCTCATGAAATCCCTGCGATATACCTAGGTACCTATTATAATTATATTTTACGTCGAACTGTGCTTGGTGCTAATTCTCCAATTTCAAGATTATCTAAGACTTTAAACCAGTATAGTACTGATGTCGATATTTTTTCTGACTAATCTTAATATATATAAATTACGTGTCACGTTGTTTGTCCGCGATGGACTCCTAAACTACTGAACCGATTTTTATCAAACTTCGTAACTATCTGTAATTTGGTCCAACTTAAAAGATAGGATTGTTTTTTTTGGATTGGGATAGTTTATTTGTTTTATTTATATAGATAAGTTGGCGGTACGAAGTTCGGTGGGTCAGCTAGTTATTTATATAAAATTCGAGAAAGTTCGAAGTTATTTAAATCTTGAAAGTCTTAAGTCATATTTGCTTAACCTTCAGGTGGAAGTAGGTGGGACTTAAGAATTCCTTTTTGCCTCTCCACTAAATCCTAAGATATATGATTGTTTTTACTAGGTATATAATATTGTATTATATAGTTTTTGTTTCTAATATATATCACTTTTGATTTTTTAATTTCTTTTTGTCTTCTTTGTGAATGCTTTTTGCTATCTGTCCATGTTTACTTTTTAGTAATTACTACACTTAGCTAGTATTAAGTTAAACTTAAGTATTTTTGTTAGTGTATTGGTGTAAGTGATTGTTAGTAAACCTTATGTCTTCAAATGAGTATTTGAATATTAGTATTCAATTCGATGCCTTAACATGGGTAGCGTATGTCACGCACTCTTTAAACATTTCTGTGGTGGTGTCGTGTGATGCGGGTTGTTACGTTCCCTCAAATATGGTTGGGCGATGCAACGGCTGGGTCATGCGTCATGTTCGTGAACAGGTGCCACCGGCGGGAATGGGGCTACTTTATGTCTGCCCATCTTAGGATAGAAGTTAGTCGGTATGCATTTTTGGAACTTTCCTCATTGTGGAAACACTGCATATATAGCATAGTATTTACTGTATTGTAAATTTGTTTTGAAAAGAGCAACCGCCGAGTTTCTTGCTGGTTTTTCTCGGCAGGAAGAGCATTCCGAACCAGTGGCAGAGCCAGACGATTCAAAAGCACTTGTAAAAAGTTTATTTGAATAAAAAATATTTCTATTCTATTCCTAATAAAAAAAATATATATATATTATAATGTCAGTTCAACTGAGATATTCCCGAGTCCGAGCGGCGCGCTGTGAGAGAAGTGATAGTCAGTTGCGGAAGGCTTTGAGTGGCGGAGGGACAACAGTTGATGTAAAATTCAAGTCGGTTACCTCTCCACTTGTTCTACCGCACTTAGAGACGTTATTCGTTACTTAAAGATCTCCTTAGTGTAGAATTTATTGAGTTCACTCGTCATCTAAACGCTTCGTTAGTAAATGACAGCCCAATAAGAGATAAAATTCAAATTCAAAATTATTTATTTCATGTAGGCCAAACTGTGGCTCTTATGACACGTCGAGACTCTACCACCGGGTTCGAATTGCAGATTCTGCTGTGAAGAGCTGGTAAGAATTTAAGGATAATTATTTTAACGACTCATTAAATATAATTCAATATCTCTTTACTGTGGCAGTTCACATGCACTAAAATTGCTTAACTGCAAAGTTTTCAAATCAACAATTTCTATATCGTTTGTCATAATTTCACAATTCGCAGGCACAATAGGCTCGTTATTGGTCCCGAGACTATTATTATTATTATATTATTATCTAACGATCTCGAGCCAGGAGTATACGCAATTAAATTAAGACGTTAATTTGCATAAACGCCCAAGAGAGCAGCATAATTATACTTTTACTGTTATCTAAACGTCGAAAACGAATAACCAATTTTAAAAAGAATTTGTATGATGAATTATGATTATTATACTTAATATTAGATGATAATTTTAGGATGAATTCAAAAAAAATTTTTTTTTTTTAACTTTTAGTCCAAATTGGGCTAGCAATAACCCAGTCACAGCCTTACATTTTTAGGAAGGGTCTTAACTTTTTGGTAAGTATGTACTTACTGACGAAACTCAAAAAATAAGCACAATAAATAAAATTGGTCTTTATTTATAGGTTACAAACAAAACAATTTCAAAATAAACTTAAATCTAAATTAATAAATCAAATAATACTAATATTAAACCTAAATAAAATCTAAAACTCCATCGAAGTCACCGCAGTGTGGCATAGTACCCAAGATGCTGGCAAAGTTAAAAATAACAAAACGTTGTCACCATGAAATCATTTAATTTAGAAAGCAGGAGGAAATAATTTCGATTCCTGTCAATAATAAACTAGAAACCCACACAGTAGCGTGGCAGTGCTTTGTTACTACAAACCGCAAGGGATAGTTGGTGCAATAATTCATACTATTAGTCGAAATTCGTGTTCCCGACGCGGGCGGAGAAAGTAGTCGGCTACTGGTCTTCACTAAGAAATGTTTCGGCGCAAGGAATAGGCGACACGCGGTATCACAATAAATAATTTATCTCCACGCAATTGATTTTTTTTATTAATAGAATAGAATAGAATAGAATACTTATAATAAAATAGAATAGAATATTTGCAAGAATGTAGTACAATCAGGTCTTAGAATTGATTTGCGCTTACACATTCAACTAATTCATTAGAAAACTCCATAGACTTAATTAATATAATATTTACTACCGTAAGAAGACATACAAAAGAGTGAGGAGCGAAAAAATCTCTTACGGCAGTACCGTATAGAAAAGGAAAGCGAATCTGATATCTCTATGACCAGAGGTGCGATTGTTTAAAAATTGCCGATCAAAATCTTACTCATTTCATGGCATTAGCGTCAAAGTAAAATATTCCTTGACTGTATTGATTTAAAGTCACAAATTCAGTACAAACAATTCTTGCATGGAGCGTTATGGAGCGTATCGTACACACCTAAACGTATGACGCATACACGGAATTGAGCTCTAAATTAATGCAATTATGGTTTATTTTACTTTGACGCTAATGCCATGAAATTAATAAGATTTTGATCGGCAATTTTTAGACAATCGAGGGGCAGATTTCAAAAGGCAATTCGTCACTGGTCACGCCAAAATAAGAAGTCACTAGAATTGCACTTTATTGATAGATCAAAATCGGTTACGCGTTTTGCAGCTGTCTGGTTAATAAGTATATTAATAAAATAGTATACAAGGTTATTTTTTGTTAATAAAAAAAGCTGAAACACGCATCATTTTTTTTCCGTAAATATGAAACTGACAAAGTTGCAAATTTTGATATATCGTTGTGAGCGTCCAGCATTAACTTATGCCCACCGAGCGTGGATCTACCCGCTCGACTTATTTTAGTTTAAAGATTGGGTTCAACAAAATTAGGTACATTATAATCTCGATTTTGAAGTGGGATGACATTTTCGTAAAGCTAAAGAGTAGATTTTGTGTAAGTCGAATGGCATGGTGCTAATTTTGAAAAAAAAAAAATTATTCTACCCTTCGAAAATCGATACCATTCCTTTTAAACCTATCAATTATGTTTAGAGACTTTAGAATTAATATCACTTATCCTTGGAGCGTTATTGAGTGTATGTATAGGTTTGTTTTCTAGTGCCACTAACTGACACAATTCTGTCCATAACAAACCAAATACATATATATATATATATATATATATATATATATATATATATATATACACTACTACTATATACACTACACTCTAAGCGTTCGTCACTTGGGGCAGCATACAAGAACGCTCGGAACGTGTAAAAGTAGATGTATATCATCGGCTCATTTTGCTGCATACGACGAACGCCTATAATTTACTCGCGGCACGGTGAAAAATGTCCTAGGGCTGTACGCACCCGCAGCTTTGCGGACTAGACATTATACTCTACCTAATAAGAGGTGCTGCACTCCGTCATTTGTTAAAGATCATTTGGAGTAGTTTGTTTCATGTTATTATGTTTACTGGAATCTAATGTAATGTGTAATTTTAGTACTTCAATTGCATATTGAGAATATACAATCGGTTCATTCAGGGATTATGAAAAGGCTTCTATTAGATAGTTCACAATAAATAGAACTCTTGTAAAGAGTCAGTTTAAATTATTGTTCCCAGTATGACAAAATACAGGCACCTGGTTTTCTTAACTTTTCTTAATAAGTAATAATAAAAAAGCGAGGAGGCACCAATGTTGTGATAGAACACATTGCGATCATTGTGACTGTTGTTTTTGACGTAATTGGTGCTAATTAATCTACCTAAAAGTTTATATCGAAGAGCTTCCAAATAAAGTTTATCATCACCTTTAGAAATATCATCTTAAGTCTTCAGTGTTCCAGGAGCAGCATCTGGCCATAAACGACACGTTGAAACAAGGGAGCTATAAATTGCTCGTGGAGGCTTTAAAGAGCTAATGCTCCCAGACAAGTCTCTTAACTAATGGCCACGGTTGTAGTTTATGAATAACGACGACGCAATGAAAGGCCGTGGGTGTCAGTCTCTTCCTGTTCCACCCACGAAAACAATGCGGCAGAAGCACTAAGTCTAGAATAACTGTTGGAAACACTGCCTTATTCGGATCTATTCAGGTTCTGTGGTTTACTCGCGCACATTAGTCAAGAAGTTCAAGGGGCAGATAAAAAAAAAATTGGCTTAGATGGACTGTATTTGGAATGCAAGCTGGCTGCTTTGCAGTTGCAGTAGTGGTTTGTAAAAATTCTACCAAAGTAAATTAATTTTATCAAATAGCGCAACATTTTATGCCATACCACAACAAATGCCATTCCGTATATGATTTGACGAATAATAATTATGAGTCGCAAAGGTGAAGTGGTAATCAACGGGGACATAATTTGTTGAACTAAAAGTCGTTGGGGACCCAAACTGCTAGAATGGCGACCTCGAAAGCGCAGCGCAGCGCAGAAAGGGAAGACCCCCTACGTCTAGCTAGATCAACAGACGATTTCAAACGAGTGGTAGAGTCGCTAGATTCAAGAGGTGTAAAACAGTTACAGGTAACCTTTCCTATAAAAGACCAACTTTACCACAGAACACTATTATAACAGTCAACGTCAATTGGTTCACTGAAAAGATGAAGACATGTTTTCGAGTGCAACAATCAAGTAACCAAATAAGTCATGTAAGAATTGATATTTATTTTTCTGTGCAAAACAACCTGACTTGCACTATTCGCTCAGCTAGGAAGTAATCAGAGAAACAATAACGCCTACGTTCTCCCGCGTGCTCCCGCGTCCTCGTTCGGTGGGTTTCGCTGTGCAATATAGTTTGGTAACAATATCGTTTTACTGCGTAATTACTTGTAACGGATATGCTTAACGAACAACCAATACATCTTTTAAAAAGTTATATAATCGCACAGATGTCGCTAACCACAAAACAATTCAGTTTATTATTCATAACCTATACCTATAGACCTAAGACCATAGACGAACTCTCTATCCCAAGAGCGAAGCGACTTTGAAGATAATCTTCCCCAACACAGCCATTACTTTGCAAGCAAATAGGATCTCGTGTTCGACTACATTTATTTCGAGTTCACTTAGACTGGTATGGAATATTTTATATTATAATCTGAAGACTCAAGTTTTGTCATCTTAGTGGAAATCTAAATTGCTAAAAACTTTAGTGTCGGAATAATATGCGCTGAAAGCAATTAAATGTCACAAGATAAACATTTTAGGAAAACCTGCTTCAGTTCTCCATAATGTTCTACAAGGTGTGTTAAGTCTACCAAGCCCCAGTTAGCCAGCGTAATGGACTATGACCAAGCCTTTCTCATTCTGAGAGGAGAACCTGCCTTGTAGTCGGCTCGCGATGTGTTGAGAAAATTCTGAGAAAAAGCAGTGTCTTTAGTAGGAGTATATTTATTACAAGTTCCAATATTAACGTATCCGCTAGCTTCAAACTTAAGCTGAATGACGAAACCACCCATTTGCAATAATTTGCATGAGGAAATAAGATAAACCATAGCGCATGCTCAAGAGGGTGGTCCAGATACTTAGCTAACGTAATATAAAATACAGTTCAGATTAGAAACAACAGACTTCCTACATACAATTCTGGAACAAGATTAGAGGGAAACGTAGCTGTAAAACATTGTAAAACAAGGTGAATTGAAATATGTACTGTTGATATCAAATTAGATCAAATAGAAGTCGTAACACATGACAAGGCTATTTACAGCCAATGGTTCAAACGTAATATTGATCGGGACAATAAATTCTACGCAACATATACGTTCGAGCCGGTAGCAGACAATGTCGACATCATAGTGTTATTTATTGCTGCATTTTATCAGCAAACATTCGCTCACGATATGCGATTGAGGTTGCTAGGAACAATAGAACCGATATGTACCGTGCCAAAATGGGCTAGAATACAAGTACATACTTAGTAGGGAGGAATTATATTATTGGAAGTAAAAACGAAATTTTGTTTTAACATGTACAGAGCATTAAGCAAAGATTGCTTCTCTATTTTAATTCAATCGTATGACCTAATTTTCAGATACTGCTTCATTAAAACACCCTAAACCTTTTGGTCTAATTATTAAGGCAGTACCTTGAAAAATGGCAAATTGGCATTATCGAAGTAGATGCACATGGCAAAGT
This sequence comes from Oeneis ivallda, assembly GCA_029955525.1. Taxonomy (NCBI): domain Eukaryota; kingdom Metazoa; phylum Arthropoda; class Insecta; order Lepidoptera; family Nymphalidae; genus Oeneis; species Oeneis ivallda. The sequence goes on along the minus strand of JARPMR010000006.1, from coordinate 5,477,216 downwards.
TACAAGCTCTACTTATTCGAATGGAGGATAGTCTTTAAATGTTAGGAATGGTTAGCAGGATAGCTAATATATAAATAAACAGTTGGTTTTGACACCAGCTGGTGAATGATTAACGTTAAGATAAAAAGACTGGAATGATTAAGAGCAATATAGTCCAATATACTTTTAAAATTACATCGTTTTAATCAAGTTTAACAACATTACGAAACTCTAATAAAGGCAATCTACGATAAACCATAGGATAACCAATAACTATATCATAATGATAACGGTCCTTTTAATAATAAACAAAGCCACTGAAGTGTTTCCTTACTACTGAACAATACTGAAGTATCATAAACTGCCACAACAGGTTAAAGTCTAAAGCTTACAGAGACTGTAATAACTTTCACAAACAATATCGCAGCCACAATGAAAATAGAGAAACGTATTTTATATGTATTGAATGTAACCTAGCCGACGGTCATCTCTGGATTAACAACCTGGTCATTAATGTAAGACGCCCACTTCAGCCTTAGCCTTACTCTGAGCTATAAAGAAAACAGCTTTATGAAGTGTACTTGAATGTAGAACTATTAACATACATTACTGAGTTTATGTCCTTCTGATTTGAAACTAATTGTCTAAACATTATTTTTGCGTTTTATTGAAAGAATGGTCTGGGCCGCGATAGGGTCTGAAAGGATTCATTTTAGCGTAAAGGAATAAAGTTCAATTCTACTAATGAACTTAGATTAAGTTCGTTAACAGAATTTCTTGATAATTTAAATACAATAACGTTATAGTTTTCTTTTGAACTTAAAAAGCGATTTTAAGTTCAATGAGATTGATGCCGGTTTCACCAACGTTCTCCTAACTTTTACAGAAACTTTAAGCTAAATTAGGTGACGCTTTCTGTCAATATTGATTTCACGAACCTTTAGGGAACACCTACAGTTACAAATGATATTGGGTAAGGAATTGTATTTAGAGGTTACCTACGTAAAGAGACTACTTGGAGGATAATTTAAGTAGGTATGTTTGGTGAAAACGGGCACAAGAGTTGTATGATAAAAATCGGCCAAGTGCGAGTCGGGCCTCGCTCTTTCCGTTCGTTCCGTTAAAAAAAATTAAATTAAAAATTTTCCATCTACCCACCTACCCATTTTAATTTAATTTTTTTAATTAAATTTAATTTTTATTATTTGTTGTTATAGCGGCAATAGAAATACATAATATGTGAAAATTTCATCTGTCTATCTATTACGGTTTACGAGATATAGCCCTCTGACAGACGGACGGACGGACGGACGGACGGACGGACGGACGGACGGACAGCGTAGGCTTAGTAATAGGGTCCCGTTGGTACCCTTTGGGTACGGAACCCTAAAAATGATAGATTATTTCAAAAGATAAAAAATTTATCTGAGAGATAGCGGCGGTAATCGACTGTAAAATCAATATGGAGAGGGAAATCGTGCACAAAGTGGGCGTTTAACCTTTGACATAGGGCGTGCAGCGCAGGCGCATACTGCGCGTCAAACTATCCATCATGGCCACTATCTGCAGCAAATTAACCTAATACAGACGTGGACCACTCAACTTGACCGCGTTCCTCTTCGACCGTGACAGGGAAGCAAGGACAACTTATACTGGTCGGTTCTGACTGTTATGAGTGGAACTACCCGAATGTGACGTTTACAAATCGCTTGGCATGAGGAACCTCACGGTTTCCAATTTACTTTCTTCCTTGACTTTAATGTGGGTAACCTCGTCAGTGGTAAGTATGGTAAGTATTATCGTGGTTTTTTTAGTTTGATGAATTCTGTATTGATTCGATGACGTGAATTTATGAAGTTTACGGTATGATTTTTTGTTTGCTCTTAAGTTCTTTGGCTCTTTCTTAGCTCACAAAAACCTACTTATATTTTTTTTATAAATATACCTATTGTGAGTTGTGACACTTTGACTATGCAACATCGTGTATGTGCTTTGAGAAAATAATATACAGTTCAGTATAAAATTATACCAAATAATTAACTGATTCATGTTGTATTTTAATAGGATAATACATATTTTTGTAACTCGTTACTGATTTACACTGCTAAGAGCCGCTTTCACCAACGTCGAGTGACGTTCATCCGAGGGATAAATTGGGTATTTTGACAGTTATTGTACTGAAAACTCTGTCAATATATAAAATTAACGCTCGGATAAGACTTATTTTAGGTTGGTGAAATCGGCCCTAAGATGTGGAATGCCCTTCTGTTTTCCTCGTTGGGTATAATATGGGTACCCTAAAGTCAATAGTACCCTAATAGATAGGTATCTTCTAGGTGCGAGTACCTTAACCTAAAGTATCAACCACATCATGTCTAAAGTATTTGGATTTAACGTTATTCTTGGGTTTTTCGAACGTACACTAGATATAAATTCTTATTATATTTGCACAACCTTATGTCCCTCTCAATGAAATATTATTTCAGTATTACTACAGCGAAACCGTTTTATCGATACGCCAATTACTACAGTAAACATTTATGTAATCAATTTTAAACGGGCCAAAAGATTGAATGGATACGAAAAACGAGAGCAATTAAGAGTACTGTACTAGATTTAAAATGTAAACCATTGATAAAAGGTTAAGTGTAGGGATAATTAGTGTCGACTTTGGTTATATAAACGACAATTGCATGATTAACAATCGACCAATTACACAGTAAAAGCGCGAGGTTAAAACAAGTGAAACTGACTGTTGGAGACGGAATACCGTCCGGATAAGTAAAAACTCAATTTCGCACGCAACTACGTCCGCTAGAAACGAAAGAGATAATATTTATCTTGGAAGTTGCCAAATTAGGGAGAGGGCAAACTGGCTACTTCAAGCGGTAGCGATCGGCGTTCGAAAGCTAGATTCCGCGTTCAAACGCTAACGTGGACACACAAACAAACGCCAGTCGCAGGGAAAGTAGCCAGTCTGCCCTCTCCCTTAAGTACTCACCCAAGAGCGTGCCCCATACAATCGTAGTTTGAATTCTATTTAATATAAACCTTAAAAATCAATACAATTTTGTAGCCACACATTTAATATATTTATATATTCTGTGGTTTGTTGGATTTCTATAAAAATATGTACTGTTTATTTAAATCCTCACTATCATAGTCCGATGGGGCATACACGTCATTCGACATGACCGGAGAGAGATCAGGCGCAAGACCGAGAGCGTTACGTGCTCTCCAAGGCACGCGGGTGTAAAGCAGACAACTTCCGGACTCCGGGCTGCTACTGAGAATTTCTTGACCATGATTTCCATACTCAACATACAACTCCCAATGGCCGAAGTTTGAAACTTCGGCCATTGGGAGTTAATATAAGTATTATAAGCTTTTTACATTTTCCTTTCATAGAATTTTATGAAAGGAAAATGTAAAAAACTTATAATTGATTGCATGCATTTTTGGTTTAGATAGTGCTGCAATTGGTAGATAGGTACAGTACACGTTTCCCCTTCAAAGTAGGAAAGGCCACCTATTTCTCCAGAGATAAAATCGCGATATGAGCTTTTAATAGCTTATATCGTGGAAGCTTGCCTTTTTCAAAGTTCAAGCGACTAGGAGAGCAAGGTTACGTAAAGTCTTCATGAACTTTCTCGTGGTCGATAAATCAAGTGACAAATTGTAGTCTCCGGTGAAACGTGGATAAACGTTTATTGATACTAAGACTGCGATGAATAAGTAGCTACATCAACATCAACAAATTTGTAAGTGCTTCAGAATTGAAGTTAAATTGAAGTAGCTTTCATCGTCTTTGATCAATAATGTAGGTAAATTAAAAAAAATGTAAATAACGGACAAAATAATCAGACCCATATAAAATGGCTGACAAAACTGACAACAAAACATGATTACTCCCATGAAAACATGAACATGATACTGACCCCTTGATTACTCATATAAATGTCATGATATTATTTAGATAGATACCTATATGATATATAGATAGATATATGATAGTTAGTAGATTAATAACTATTTGAATGTGTAAACGAACGCAAAAAAAAAATTCCTACATTAATTGTGTTTGGTTATAGGGCTGATAAGGCGATCACAAAAATGCCTTTTATAGTAAGCTAATAAAAATGACACACAAACAAAATATAGAATAAAAAGAGCTTAATTTATCCAATATACCTACGAAGACGAGTCCGAAGCAACAGTAGCAAGTAACAGTTTATACTTCACATTAAAAACTTGTGTTTTACTGTCGTCGATTTAATTTCTACCGTTTAGTTCATTACTATGGCAGCGACGAGTCCAGTGCCAACCGTTAAGATATCCCCCGAATATGCAACCTTATTGTATACATTATAAAGGCTATATCACAATGGTATTTTACTCATGTGATCACTATTTCTCGACTTCCTATGACAGAAACTAGCCAGGGGCATTCGAGACGAGACGATTGCAACATAATCTCTGTAATTCCATAATGGATTTCGGACGGAGAGCTGTAATGAAGAAATCTATTAAACCGCTCAACACTGAGATAATAGCGTAATAAAATTAAACTTCACCAAGGAATCTATCTGTACTACAATAGGTACCTACCCTTAGTAAAAGTTTACACGTTTGGACCACGTCGATAGATTCGAGATATGGAATCGCTGTACCTAATATTTGTGCCATGAATACTTACAGCTGATTCCAGTGCCGATGCAAACATCGCACTGAAGATATTGGAAAATTAATTTATCATTTCCTAATGCAATTTTAATTAATTCACATTATTCCGGAAACTTTTACTGTCACTTTTGTCAGCAAGCATCGCCAAAATGGAGATAAATAAATGATACAAACTGCTTGAGAAATTATAGCATCGCAAGGCATCGCATGAATCTGTACCCCTATGTGGTCAAAATTACACGATTTCATACTAAGCGCTTTGCTTCCTCGTTCCTAATGCGCACTGCAAACAATTTGGAATGCCCTTCCGGCTTTTAATTTTCAAACTACATAACTACAACTTTTATAAAAGTAAATAGGCATATTCTAGGCAAGCGCTCACCATCTTAGGCTGTATCTTCTCTTACGACAAGTTGAGATTGCAGTCAAGCGCTAGTCTATATATGTTATTTAAAAAAAATTGTACTAGCATCTTAAAATCTGGCATAATAAAGTACTACCAATTTTTATTTTGCAAAGTTTTCGCTTGGAGCGTTGTTTAGATTCATTTTAATTTGACGTTATGGTGTTTCGAAACTAGAAATCTATCAACGATCTCGAAATGTGCAAACTCGTACTAAGTCAGACTACAACCTACATACTATGGTTCAAAATTTGAGTCATAAATCTGATGCAAGAATAAATTGTATACAAAAAGAAAAAAAAATGTCAGCATAATATCTAGGTAAGTAGAATTATACTGATTGATTTCATGAAGAAATGCGTTCAGCATTAAACTTTAAAGAAACTTAATCTTCTCGCTCAAAAAAAATCATGGCCAGTGTTACTTAATAAATTAAGGAAATGAACGTTTTACTAAAGTGAAAAAAAAACTGTACAAAAAAGTATGTTAACTGAATACGTCGATCAAAAAAATATAGCCCACATTTTTAAACATAATTTCCATAAGAAAAAGACATCAATATCAATTAAATTACATTGAATTACACAACAACTGACTGACGTGTCAATATACAATTACACGGTGGGACTAAATAAGACTATGGTCTTACTATGGTCGTTGTTATTTGTACTTAAGGGCTATAATCCCCTGCTTAAGATGTTTCATCCTGGCATTTAACCGGTAGAGAGCAGTGATCAGTGTAATAACAAACACCAGATAAGGCGAATATCGATTTATAAGCTCTTACGTCACTTCGCGAAAGATTCGATCAATCTCGTCTAGTCACGAAGCCAGTTTATCTTCCTATAAAAGCTAATACGTCTTTAAATTGACGTGAATGATATTAGCCCGACTGTCACGAAGATGGGCTCGATCTTCACTTGTTACATCGTACAGTAGGGTTGTCTAATGTCTAAGGTCTATAAATTTTCCCTTTCCCTTTGCAAATAAAAAAAAATTAGTAAAATCCCGGGTCTATTAAGGATGACTTCTAAAGTGAAATAGAGCAGGTTTCTTAATCGGTTCTTTGGAATATTCTTCCTCAATCGGTCACACTTGGCAAAGCGTTCGTGGCTGCTGGGATGGTTTGACGTCATTAAACCTTTAGCCAAACCTGTCCATCGGGTAGGTGTACATCCTCTAGCTCTATTCCCCTCCACCTAGCCCTTTGCGATATTAGTGTGAGGGAAAATTGGGCAGTAGGTAAACGTCTATACACAGTATGGGAGCAATTTACATACATTTTAAGAGCAACAGTAATACCGTTTTTAAAGTGGCAAACTGGTACATATACTATTAAAAGTGTCGTTGTAATAAGCATTTGAATGGACAGATAATAACTAATAGTCAAGCAAGGGCTTGTAAAACTTAACTACGACTCCAAGATATTACCAAGATAGAACTTGGGTTGAATGGTCTATGTACAGAAATTCCAAATTAAACAACCCTAACCAAATGCAAATAGTCACACAACACCACAACACGATCGTCATGCAACGCAATTTGTTGATTCAATTTTCGAGACCCGCGTATATTGTCAAAGACATGTAGGGGGCACCGATGTATCAGAGTAGAATGCATGCTATGTCGTTTTCGAACAAATTTATTAGGACCTATTCAAACTCACGCCATCTAGTAGTCGTAGTTAAAATAACTTAGAAAATTATTGAGTGCTGCTATACCAAAAAAAATTACAATTCAAAGATTAATTAAAGTGGCCACACTGTCAAATCAGTTCTGAAAAAATTCAAAATGTCCGTCTGATACCGTTCTGTGCTGATGATTGATGAATGTCGTCAAAATCGCCGTTCTATCAGGCATTTTTCTCTAATTTCTTTGCCTATTGCTATTCGCGTCGAGTTGAACTATCCTCCGCTTGTAGTTTTCAGTGTACAAACTATTTTAGAGATTTTGGACTCCTTTTTTATATTTTAAGTACTTAGTGTTTAAATTCAGTGTACAAACTTTGAGATTTTGGACTCCTTTTTATATTTAAGTAATTGTTTAGTGTTAAGTTTAGTGCACAAACCATTTTGGAGATTATGGACTTCTTTTTATACATAATTTAAGTACTTTAAGTTTTAAGATGTCGTTTATGTCGTGCTGTGTTCTTAATTGCTTCGTTAAACATGGACAAGGTAAATATTTTTATACTAACGACTCAGTAGGTAGTCACTTTGTACCATTAACGACTGAAGTTAATACATAAATAATCGATTTATATTCTGTAATCTCTACATAAATCTCTAAGTAAATCTTTAGGTTAAGTTACTTAGCAATTGTAAGTAAACTGCAGTTAAATAATTTGATTAGCTACAAAAAATATAGACTACCACTACTATTACTAGAACTATATTATTATGACAACAAAATTGTTAATCGTTTCTTAACTTTTTATAGGAGTGCCTCTTCACCGTTTTCCGAATCCCAGCACGGATCAAGAACGGTTCCAAGCATGGGTACGCAACATTGGAGGAGAAGTTGCCACATCAGACCAATCTTTTGTCTTCAAAAATAGAAGAATTTGTCATAAGCATTTTGATCCAATTTATTTTGCTTCAAAAAATCGACTCAGTAAAATTGCTGTACCATCAATTAATGTACCAGGTATGATTTTCTTTCTTTTTTGGAACAATGTTCCTTATTGCGCGTTGCAAAAGGGGGCTAGACGGAAAAAATTAAGACTAAATTGGACGACACTTTTTGGAATGTGAATTAGGCATTGTGTTTGCCCGCGATGGACTCCTAAACTACTTAACCGATTTTGATCAAACTTCGTAATTATCTGTAAATTGATCCAACTTGAAAGATAGGATAGTTTTTTGGATAAGGATATTTTGTTTGTTTTATTTATATAGATAAGTTGGCGGCACAAAGTTCACCGGGTCAGCTAATAATATTATAAAAAGGAAAGATTTTTTTGTTTGTTTGTACTGAATAGGCTCTGTCACTAAACTACAGGACCGATTTTAACCATTTTTCACCAATAGAAAGCTTAATTATCAGGAAGTAACATAGGCTATAATTTATTGCCAAAATAATTAGAGATCCTTAAGAAAATTGCAATAACAGAACCCAAAGTAGGAAAATTTTGCCTGTAAAATGCATTGTTTGACGTGTGCTGAGGAAACTATTGATGATACTTAAAAATGGTGTACTACATGATTAAAGTACTCATTATTTTCTACAAAAAAATCCCCGAGGGAATTTATCTAACTATGATATTTAAGTCACAATTGTAGCTTTTATGTTCTAAAATTTAACTAGATCAACTCTATTATCATGGTATTCATCTTTACTAATACGTCTTAGTAATACTATAAATGCAAAAGTGTGTTTGTTTTATGGTTTGTCCTTCAATCACGCCGCAACAGAGTTACGGATCGACATGATTTTTTGCATGGGTATAGTTGAGGACCTGGAGAGTGACATAGGCTCCTTTTTATCCCGGAAACCAAAGAGTTCCCAAGGGATTTTAAATACTGTATCCATGCGGACAAACTCGCGGGCATCAGCTAGTATTTTTATAAATCATTGTAACCAAAATAAAGTTGTTAAGATCATTTTGTAACTTCGTTCCTATCTGGTGTCCCATGACACCACACTATTTTTTTTTTGTGGTTTACTTACTATACTTACTCAAAGAGTCTAAAATGGAAACTTATGTATTGTTAACTGTAACAAAATATTTTTTTCACAATCAGAATTATTATGTTACAGCTTGACAAATACTAGTCATTTTTTATTCTTATTTAGCTTGAGACACTCTAGCCACTGCACAACAATATCATAACATTGCAGAATCTGAGTGGTATATTTGGATTATATTATTTTCATGTGTGTCATAATAGACATGTATTTTCATTTATGTTCCAGATGTACGATTACCTATATCACACAGTCCTCATCAAATTCCTCTGGTTGAGACAACAGCTATACTGAGTACAAGTAAAGACTGTAGTGCGCCTTTGAGTAAAGTTACAGCCTTACCAAAGTGCACTCCTGCTTCTGTATCAAGATGTTCAGGTAAATTTTAATAAACATTGCATAATATTTTAAAATTTTTAAAGTTAGATATCATAATAATTATGAAAAGACTTCGTTTGTACATTCTTAAATAGATTTTCACTTATAGCCAAAGTTGGGAGTGTAACAACACTCCCATGCTTCAAAGAGCATCTATAGCCATCAGTTCTGTGCCTGAACTCTCTACTTTATTTAGTGCTAGCTGATGCCCGTGACTTTGTCCGCAAGTTTTTAAAATCTTGGATTTTATCTCTGGGATAAAAAGAAGCCTATGTCACTCTCCAGGTTCGCAACTATACCCATGCAAAAAATAACATTGATTCGTAGCTCTGTTGCAACGTGATTGAAAGACAAACAAACACACTTTCGCATTTATAATATTATAATATTATTAGTGTGTATATACACTTACATATGTACTTGTAGTTTTTGTTGTATTTGTACACTTACACACATACACCGGCGGGAATGGGGCTGCATTCTGTATGCCCATATTAACATGTATTGAATTGTAGTATGCATTTTTTTAACTTTCCCTCATTGTGGAAATATTCTATTCTATTCTATTCTAACAAGTTGCATGGAATAAATTGGTTTGGCATCTAGCTGCCCACAAGATAGTATGGAAAACTCATAGGTTGGTCTATGTGGAATAAATAATTTTTAATTTGAATATGCAATACACTTGGGCACTATATCTGCTGCTTAAATCTCTAATAACAGGGGGTTTAATTCTGTACCTACACATAAAAATGAATTAATTTTGTACACAAAAAATTTAATCTAAAATATTTTTTACAGTTTCTATGACACCAAATGAATTGAAGCTGAAGAAAATCATTGCAAACTTAAAGAAACAAGTATGCAGAAAGAAGATAGCAAATAAGTCTTACAGACAACGATTAAATTTTGCAAAAAAGAGTGCGAAACATGTAGCATTAACATATATTAACCAAAGTTTGACAAAGGCAGCTAGAACATTTATAAAAATGCAACTGAAACAGGCAGGTAAAAAGGCCAAAGGAAGAAGATTTACCTTAAAAGAAAAGGTACTATCTTTATCTTTATATAAGTCTAGTCCAAAGGCTTATCGCTTATTCAGTGAGATCTGCATTTTACCAAAAAGGACAACATTGCTGAAACTTTTACAACAGATCCAACTGCAGCCTGGTTTAAACAAACTTATGTTTTTGGACCTTAAAAAAAAAGTGAATAAATTACCTGAGCACCATAGATATTGCACATTAATTTTTGATGAGATGTCTATATCTGCAAATTTGACATATGACTCAAGGAATGATGAAATCATTGGTTTTAGCAATGATGGGGACAATAAAAAAGCAGAATTTTGCAACCATGCAGCAGTGTTCATGGTGCGGGGTGTAATAAAAAAATTTAAACAGCCTGTGGCTTATGCTTTTACAAGCAGTAGCTCAAAATCTTGGGATTTAGTGCATATGCTTAAATTAGTCATAAAAGAAATACAAGATGCAGGACTGCAAGTAGTGGCAACAGTTTGTGACCAGGGAACTACAAACATGTCCGCTATTAATATTTTATTAAAACAGACTCAAGAGGACTATTTCAAAAAAGGAAAAGAGTGGAAAGGTGGATTTTTTGAAATAAATTCAAAAAAAATTGTGCCTATTTTTGACCCTCCTCATTTAATGAAAGGTGTTAGGAACAACATGCTTTCAAAAAATTTAAAATATAAAATGAAAAACAAAGTATGTACAGCACAGTGGCAGCACATAACAGATCTATATAAGAGAAACCCTGGCTACAGTGGGTACAGATTAATACCCAAACTCACAGCTCATCATGTGCTGCCAAATCTTATACCTAAAATGCGTGTCAAACATTGCACTCAAGTTTTTAGTCGCAGTGTTGGAGTAACAATGGGATTTATGGCAGGTTTGTAAATTCTTATTCATGTGTCCTATATATACATATTTCAGTATTCTTTTTTTTCTGCCTCGTTGTTTGACTGTTTTGTGGTTAGCTTGTTTGACTGGCGAGGTCCCGAGTTCGATTACCGGGTCGGGCTGTTTAAAAAATGTATTGGGTTTTTCTGTCAAAGAAATTCTCAGTAGCCTAGCCTAGCTCTAGCCCGGAGTTAGGAAGTTGGCGGTGAGTCACCCCCGTGCCTCGGAGAGCACGTAAAGACATCGGTCCTGGTCGTGTCGGATTTCCGTCCCATTGGACTATGAGAGTGAGGGAATAGAGAGTGCATCTGTATTTGCGCACACAGTTGTGCACTATAATTTATGCCGCGCAGATAACTGATCTCTGGCTATCTCTCTAGGCTGACATGGTTGGATTCAGTTGGGAGGACATTATTGTTATTTATTCTTTTGTTTGATAATGTTATGTTGTTATGTGAGGTTTAAATTACCTAATGTAAACCTCTTCTTCTTCTTTATCAACCGATAGACGTCCACTGCTGGACAAAGGTCTCTTGCATGGACTTCCACAGGTCTCTGTCTTGCGCCGCCTGAATCCAGCGGCTCCCTGCGACTCGTTTGATGTCGTCGGTCCACCTGGTGGGTGGTCTGCCAACACTGCGCTTCCCGGTGCGGGGTCGCCACTCCAGCACCTTGGGACCCCAACGACCATCAGCTCTTCGAACTATGTGCCCCGCCCATTTCCACTTCAGTATCGCGACTCGCTTAGCTAGGTCGGTGACTCTGGTTCTCCTACGGATCTCATCATTTCTGATTCGATCCCGCAGGGACACTCCGAGCATAGCTCTCTCGCTATGCTCGGAGTATGTAAACCTCTATTAATGAGCAAATAAAGAATTGAGCGAATGAATTAGCATAGTATCTAAATGTGAAATAATAATAATTTTTTTTTTACTGCAAATGTTTCTTTCCTCAATTATTTTTGATCTTTATTTGATATAGTCATAATGTGCTTTTTACAGATGGTGGTAAACTGCCAGAGGAGAGTAAAGAAACTGCAGATTTGATTATATTTTTTGATAATTTATTTGATTCTGTCAATGGCAGCTCCAGTAAAGTGGAAGGTGGAAAAATTTATAGATGTGCTGTGACGCCAAAATCACCACACCAAAAACTGTGGCAGGAAAGTATTCCTATATTAAAATCCATGAAATTTTTGGCAAAAAATGGAAAACTGACTGTGGTTCCATCACTATCCAGTTGGATAAAAACGATTGAAGGTTTTCAAATAATTATAAATGACCTAGGTAAACAAGGTCTTAACTCAATTTTACTGCGTCATTTCAATCAGGATCCTATTGAAAACTTTTTTGGTGCGATAAGAGCTCAAGGCTGCCATAACATAATGCCAAATGCTATGCAATTCCAGTCCGCATATAAGACCCTACTTATAAATAATATGACGTCATCACACTCTGTGGGCGCGAATTGCGAAGAAGACAAAAATTCATGTTTATTGAGCAATTTAGAAGACTTTTTTAAAAATAAGTCCGAAAACTCCCCAAAGAATTGTCAACAGACAACAATTTCAGAAGAACATCTAATGATCAATCCAATTGACACAGAAAATTTAATTGTCAGCCATTCACCAATAGATATCGAAAGATGTGCAGCCTTAGGCTACTGCAGTGGCTGGCTTATAAAAAAAGCAAAAGCTATTTATAAGAAATGTCCAGCATGTAAAAATAGCTTGGAAAGTGAAAAAATAGAAAATTTTCATAAATATATCAAAATTAGTGAGTTTTCGGACAAAGCCTGGCTAACATATCCTACCAGGGAAGCATTTGACTTTTTTGTGCAATGTGAAAATATCACAAAACATGTTTTGATGTCAAGTTGCACAAAAAAAAATATAGGTGAATATATAAAATTAGTCTGCTCAATAAACATGGATTTGTCATTTATAAAATGTGATTTGCATAGAGATGAAGTTTTAAAGTTTTTGTTGAATAAGAGTGTCACTTTTAATTTATTTACTTGGTGCAAAATTATTAATAAAATATTTTCCGGTAAAGAAATAAATTGGGATCATGATGATCCCATTCAAAAGGCAGCCTTTATATATTATGAAAAAAATAAAACAAAAAAAAAATTGAGAAAGAATACTGTATAATCACAATTCACTCTTACTCAAATTTTTATCCTACTATGGCGAAGCCATAAGTATATTATGTATGTTTGTGACTACTCATGAATGTTCCACTGCACTATACTATAATGCAATAAACTTTCCATAGTTGGGTTACAGTCTTTAAATTTTTGTCCTTGTATTAATGGACCGGGAGCCAAGACGTTTCAGACCTTCTTTTTTTATAAAAGCTGAGAGTTCCTTTGCGTATGTCCCCAATAGAGATTAAGAGCCATTTTATTGTTTTGTTTGCCATGGAGAGCCATGGAGTCAATGCCAATAATTGTTAAGATATTCCACCTTTGTTTCATTTGATGAATGCAGTAGGGTTAGCAAATTTTTTGGCATCAAGGATTAACCGGAACGCGGAAATGCAATGGGTATAATGGTAAGGGTGCCAAAACACTCTTCTACATGAGCATTATTTGTTTGTACTTAATTAATTAGAAAGACTAGCCATATAAGTTTTACTGTAAAATAAATCATGAATAGTATTTATTGTTTTTTAATAATTTCATTGTTCCTTTAGTACCAAATTTAAAATTAAATATGATCGACTCTGTCTAATGAAGGCTGAGTAAAAAGGCGGCAAATTTAAAAAAATAGATTCTGTATCCCTCGGATCAAATGGAAATAAATGTACTTGATAGTTATATTCATTCAAGAAAACTAGGAGAGAATAAAGCAAAAAATCTATTAAATACATTTATTCCTAGTTAATTTGAAATAATCTATTTTTAAATTTGCCACCATTTTTCACTGCTTTAAGTACCTAGGCTTAATGTTGATTATACGAGTCTGCCCGCGAAATTCAAATTTAATTTGGTTTTTCGCAATTTGTAAATTAATACGGCAAATTAGGCTTATGGCATTCTAATTGCGCCAATGGCTGTACCATCTTCACAGGTTTATATAAAAATCTTTGCTCGAAAATGACCAGTTTAAGAAATTAATCAAAATATTACGTGAGTAACTCACAAATTAGTCGATATTTCTTAAACTGATTTTTATACAAACCTGTGAAGATGATACTGCCATAGTCGCAATTAGAATGCCATAAGCCTACTTTGTCGTATTAGGTTACAAATTGCGAAAAACCAAATTAAATTTGAATTTCGCGGGCAGACACGTATAATCAACCTTGCAGTATATAGTACTTATCGTTGGTAGGTATAGGTATACACATAAAGATCGAGTTTTAACTATGACCGCTAGATGGAGCCGCTTGCTAAGAACCATTACAGTGATTTGAGATGAACATCTATTCCAGAGTATTATATATATTAATCTATGGTAGAATGGAGCCTGAGCGTGGTAGTTAGTGTCTTTGTGACCCAGTGTCTTCCAGTTGGTTAAATCCGTGTTTATTTTTATTATTATTTAACCAGCTCGCGTACAGGCGTGATACATACATATTATCGTTTTTATCGTGCCAATTAAAACCTTACACCAAAGTAAATAAAGCTAATTGTAAGTTGTTATCAATAAAGACGCTGCACCTCGGTGCGACTCGTTCGTCGGGTCCATAAACTATTATTGAGCTTAACAGACGATCGAATTTAATCTGACGGATATGGTACATCCGGACCATTTAATAACTAACGCGTATCTCCCGATTAAATATACCATATCGTATCTTTCAGTCCTCCTAACCATCTCTTATTTTTGAAAGGCGTTTACTAAAACAAAAATAAAGCTTCAATAACCCATCGATTAGAGGTGCGAATTCAAAACTGAAAGGGTGACGATTCAATCCCCACCCGTTGCACTATTGTCGTACCCCCTCCTAACACAAGCTTTTAGGAGAAGACATTGCAATATGAGTCAACTTTAGTTTAATATTCTTTTAAAATTAAAACAAAAATTATTAAATCAGCAGCTTTCTGAATTAATAATCATAAATACCAACACTTTATTTTTGATACAATAATTACCCATGCAATTTGCCTCCTCTATAGGCCGAATCGCGTATCGTCAATAACATCTCTACAGCCGGCAGCCGTGCAGATCAGAAGGTTCTTCATTGCCTCAAAACTTCCTGACCGACCCTCCTATAAGTGTGAATTTACTTGCAATTTGCAACAATGTAGCGCCAAGATGAGCGAGGTGAGAGCATTCGATTTTATGATGATTACCGGCGAACGTACTAATTTATTGGTATGTACGTATTCATACGTGTATTCAATACGTGTGTCCTTTTAGGTACTTAATGAGTTTTCGTGTAAATATTTAAAACGATTTTTTTTCATTATTGTTATACTTAAACAATAAAATTATCTTCGAATTTTTATTTTACAACAAAAGTATTAAATATAATTTAACATAAAAAAATATTTTTAAAAACCGACTTCAAACGCCCGTGCCACTACAAAGTAGGCACAGTAGGTAGAATTTATTGTTGATATGTTAAAAACTGTTCGACCGATTTCGATAAAATTTCAATAGGACCACCTGGGAAGTATACCCTTTGAAACAAAAAAGAATTTTCTAAATCGGTTCGGGCGTCTTCGAGTAATCGGTGAACACACATAAAAAAAAGATTCCGACGAATTGATGACCTCCTCCTTTTTTGAAGTCGATTAAAAATGACAAAAGTATAAATTTTATTTTCATAGAAACTTGTTTCTCAAGTCTTCAATTATACTACACTACATTCTTTACCAATACAAGTTAAAAATGCGAAAGTATATTTATTTGTTGATTTGTTCTTCAATCACGCAGCAACGGATTGACCTGAGTTTTTGCTTCATGCAAAGTGTGTGACTTGGAGACTTGGAGAAGGTCATAGACTACCGATTTACACATACGAGTACATACATAGAAAACAGGGTTCTTGCGGGATTTTTAAAAACCTTACTCCATGTGGACGAAGTTGCGGGTAAAAGCTAGTACTTACCTATAATAAAATTGTTAGAATTATATAATAGGTGAGGATGATGCTGGCAGGTACTAAATGAGTCGACGACCTGTAAGTCCTAGAAAGTAGCACCTAATTGCAATAATTCATTACGACGGATAAGCTTATTAACAAACGGTCAATTATAAATTGCAGTACATCGCGAACACGCGCAGTCGGCGCAATGAGAATCGAATGCAGGACCATGATTTACTGGCGAAGCTTAATACCGGGTTAATGTGCGCAGCGCATTAACTAGTATTAATTTACTCGTTATAATGAGGGCGGTACGGAATCGCTCTATCAATATTGGATTATTTTGAATGTGAAACGGTGAAAACGCGAGAAGCTGTTCTGATAGCATCTACTCGTATTAATTATGTTGGAGAAAGGAGCGGATCCTAAGTGGCTTATGGGATGGGATAAAAACTTTGTGTTGCAAAATAAATAGAGTGCTGTCTACCATCCTTTACCTTACATATAGTAGGTATGTTGACAGTTGCTAATGGAACATTGATACAGTACCTACTAGTATAGTAGTTTCATGACATAGTTATGTGGCGATACACGCAAAGCTTGCATCTTCCTTCCCCCACATCATAACAGAGCAGTTTTTAGTAGGCTTATAAAACTATACACTTTATTAGATGTAAGCGAGAGTAGCGGGATCCATAATCAAGAAGCGGCTCAACCGTGCGCTGGTTGGTACACATGGCGGCGAAAAGTCCAGCAGGATATTGTGTCAGGAGGAGACGTAAAGCACCTAGGATGGGTTCGAAACAAGAAGGGCATACTCCGGGGTGCATTTATCCATTTATTTTAACCCATTTCGTGTTTTCCATAAGTGGATCGACAGTTTTCCCATCCACCGTGTAACACTTCTACGAAGGTACGACCTGGTCACCCCAATGCTTAAGACCATTTCCATAACATCAAGGAAGTTGATTACTATAATACCGGAAAACACGGCGATCGCATTATTTCAAACCGGTTGATTGTCGTGGTACTTTTTGATTAATGATCTTCCGATGAAAACATAATTAATTTTGCATCTTGCATCTAAAAGTGAGTTTTACAGAACATAGATTTTACTAATACTTAAAGTAGAAGAAATAACAAGCCCGACAAGTTTCTACAAAAAAGTAAATGCTTCAAAAAAAATCGGCCAAGTGCGAGTCGGGCCTCGCTCTTTTAGGGTTCCGTTAAAAAAAATTAAATAAAAATATTTCCATGTACCCATGGAAATATTTTTATTTAATTTTTTTAATTTAATTTAATTTTTATTATTTGTTGTTATAGCGGCAATAGAAATACATAATATGTGAAAATTTCATCTGTCTATCTATTACGGTTTACGAGATACAGCCCGCTGACAGACGGACGGACGGACGGACGGACGGACGGACAGCGTAGGCTTAGTAATAGGGTCCCGTTGGTACCCAAAGGGTACCAACGGGACCCTATAAAGTAAAGTAGAAATTCGGCAATGTTCATCGGAAAGTGGTGGCTTCTTATTTAGAGTCATTTCTTGACTTATCTGTGTTCAAAATAGTCCGCGAATAATTTCATATTTAGTTGAGGAATTTGATGAAAAGCTGAGATTACTCGTTACCACGTTTTTACAAGCTTTTATTTAGCTTGACCGGTTTATTTATTTATTTGTTTGTTTGTTTGGGTCAAATCTTGCAAGATGAATTAGACCCACTTCCCGGTTTCTGATCGAGCTGAAATTTTGCATTTATGTGTAAATCGGATGACAATGCAATACTATTGTGACATGGAGCTGATCTAATGATGGAGACGGAAGATGGCTATCGGAACTCTGTAATAAAACGACGGAACCCCATCGAGTTTGAGCTCGTTTGGTTCGTCAAAACAAGTACCTACTCTGATCCTAGATGATATCCAGAGTCTAATGATGTAGCTACTAAAAGCTTGCATTTAAAAATAAAATTTTTAATTTACACTTGTTAGTTACCACTCAGTGTACAGTACCAAAATGACAAGTATGGTAGAATTATAGTTGATCGCTCTCCTGCATACAAATGCTTATGGTTAATTTATTCTTGGTACCACTACCAACTACCACTTGGTACTCGTAGCGCAAGTCCGCCCGTCCGTCCGTCCGTCATGTGCGGCGGTAATCACTTGATCAGCTTGCTTGTTTGCTCGCTATTCATATAAAAAAAAATTGGTTGTCTGTAAAGTCGGTTTACGGACGATAGTTTTACGTGATAACGACATAAACAACGAACTCACATTTATATTAGTGGTCATAAAAAACATTGATGAAAAATTGCATACTTTTATGAATTGAATCGAATTATTATCACTGAATCAAGTATCATTAAGTATTTTGTACAAAACAAAGAAGGAGTTAATTGAAAATTACAATTTTCTTTAGTCACAAGCCAACGCTTGGGCTGATCGTGCCTCTCTATCGCTTGTTCCGCGCTCTAGCTTGCACGCGCAGGCTCAGGCGGAACGTCACACTTTTTCGTGCGTGCAGCCGTTGTTGATCGATTTATAAGACGTTATCACGTCAAAAACCAAGAGTGGGTACAAGAATGATCTGACAATTCGTCTTCCGTCTTCACCTGTCTTTAGACAATTGCTCATGCTATTTGAAAGACGTGTTCTATATTTTGTTTCCTGTTTTTCGGGTTCAGGTAAATAAATAGTTATTTATTTATATAAACAACCGAGTTTTAGACGGTTTTGTGTAAATATTTAAAACCACGTTCACGCAAGCGGCAAACATGCCAAAGTTAAGTGGCCCTGTTACGTCAGTGGAGTGGGCCAACAAATACTAGGGGCTTAAAGTGTCATCAGGTGCCTCAATTCGGTTAAAGTCATACGGGCTAACGATCAAATGTGATTCCGCAGTTATGCTTAATCTCTAAAACCCATCATCTTATGCTCATTTGCGTTGCGAACAATTTGTTGTTAACCGCAGAGCCCAAGTGCTGCTATCTTCATCGTGAAACGTCTATTAGGTACCCTGTGGCCACATTTCACTTAATGATATACGCAATCACGTCTACTGATTTATTTCGCGTGGAAAACGCACCTATTCACACGTTTCTATGTAAATTTCTAATTCGTCGTTTTCAATTAGGATTTCACTTTCGCATTTCTCTAATGGAGCGAACAAATGGGCTTTAGAAAATTATGATGAAGTGCGCAACTGCAACGAGGCTTTACATATTCATGATAATAATAAAATTTGTTGCCGAGGGCTTAAGTTGAGGTGGGAGGTGTTGTGCAACGTTATGGCTATCATAATCGCTTTCGTCTTGAGTGTTAATTTCAATTTAAATGGCCTCATTTTCAGGAAATTGCTCCTAGTTAGCTCTGTTATCCCATATAGGTATTTGTAACAAGGGGAGAGTTTTATTACTCCACTGTAAGCGCGGGTATAATAACTCACCCCCTACATCAGATCTCAGCTTGAGGTTCAGTAAGCTTTAAAATCTCCGGAATATATTCCGGAAAATTCATAAACTGCAAAAAGATACAATAACGAAAGTTAAATTCTTAATTTGTTTGGTATCTTTATATTTCTATAGTACAAAGAATGTAATTACAATGTTTATTGTTTGATGACGGTTAACACGATAATTGCTTAATTCCTTTTTGAATTGCACATGCCACAAATCAAAACAATCACGGTAGATAGCAGGATGTCCGGTAATTTTAAAAATATGCTCAATGCTTATATTGCAACGACAAATAATAGATAAAAGAGTTTATCTTGATCATAGTATTTAGTCGATGACCTGCGTATACTTTCTAGATATCTATAAAACAGTAACATGACTGTTTGACAGAAAATTAACAGCCTAAGCCGCTGGATCTAGAGATTTGAATTTTGAAGGAAATACTACTTGAGTTCTAGAAGTGCACTGAGGAGGAATTTCTTGGCAACCTTCCTTTTGACCCCTTAAAGAGTCTTAAAGTTTACATGAATACGTGCATGAATAATAGATAAGAATCAGTTATAGTCCTGAAAGTCAAATGTAAACAAGTATTTCTAGAATTTTTGGGATAATCAAATGGCCGTATTATATGGCTATTATAAGTTCAGACTCTACCACAAGTTCTGAAAGCAGATTCTGCTGAGAAGAGCCAGCAAAAAAGCAGTTGCTCTTCTCGAACACAGAAGGAAACAAGGAAACTCTATGAATGCCTCGTTTCTTTTGAACGTTTAACTTTGTATAGGTAGGTATCTACAGCTAAACTAGGTCAATAGTAATTAACTTTTACATCGGATCCATTCTTACGAGTATGTATAGAATTAGCACTATCATTATTAACAACTAGCTGATGCCCGCGACTTCGTCCGCGTGGATTTAGTTTTTAAAATCCCTCGGGAACTCTTTGATTTGCCGGGATAAAAAGTAGCCTATGTCACTCTCCAGGTCCTCAACTATATCCATCAAAAATCACGTCGATCCGTAGGCCTGTTGCGGCGTGATTGAAGGAGAAACCAAGAAACAAATAAACACACTTTCGCATCCTTACTAATATTATAAATGCGAAAGTGTGTTTGTTTGTTGGTTTGTCCTTCAATCACGCCGCAACAGGGCTACGGATCGACGTGATTTTTTGCATGGGTATAGTTGAGGACCTGGATAGTGACATAGGATACTTTTTGTCCCGGAAAATCAAAGAGTTCCCGAAGGATTTTAAAAACTAAATCCACGCGGACGAAGTCGCGGGCATCAGCTAGTTTATAATATTAGTATGATGCTATTTATATATTTAAAAAAATATAATATAAAGGTACACGTCAATCTGTTCTGTTCGCTACGAACCACACTACGAACGGACAGCAAAATAGGCTCCGCTGTCACACGTCCCCTTAACAAAGGCTGCCGTGACGGAATATTATGCAAATAAATGCACATTTGCATCCGAGTTTATAGTGATCGCATACCACGAGAGGATCCGCAAGAACCGCAAGGGGCGCGCGCTACTCAATTCTGTACCATTATGGCCGAAGTAGTTTTCCCAAATTTTCAGGGAATTCGACAAAGGACTGTACCTTCGCTTGTGTCTACTTCACGAAATCGAAATTAAAAATGAATTTAACCAAATGACTCTTTGATTACATGAATACCTGTGTCAAACCTTGTTCAACATCATACCGTACCTACCTTCAAAACGGTACACAATGTTAACTAGACGGATCTTAGTAGTAAAAAAGTCATTCAGGATCATTAAATAAGCTTTCCTGGAAAAATAAGCATTTCTGCCCATATGCCTGTGAGATAAAGACATTTCACAAAGATATACTAACATGAGTAAAAGTCGGTGTTGACGGACATACGCTCGACATTTTTGCATGCACCCAATACTACTGACGTCATATTTTCAATAGGTATCAGCAATGATTTGCCGAGTGCATTCGTACGAGTATATGCTTTGAGTAATAATGGTTTATTACTCAAAGAGTATATGTCACAGCGTCAGCATCAGCGATGACAAAAACATTGCGACTGCTTTAGTTTAGCACCGCCGCCGCCGTCGCGCGTCGCGTCATTCTACATAGAAAATCTAGTCTCATAGGGAACACATTAACGTTAGCAACGAGATTTGGTGTGCATCCGGTACATCGAAAAAATCCTGATTTCATACTAATAAAAATGTACTTTTTGCGGCTCTCGCTATACAATGTGCGATCTCCTTAAATGCAACAATTTTATGCGGCAGTGTTTAAAAATGACCCATTTCATTGTGTCCCCTTATAGCAGCGGCTTGGCCTTACGACAGTGCTATTTGCATAATCGGCCCGTACGGGACGCATTCATTATGCACCTTTATCGAGGTCTAACGAGACACGTCGCGATATTTTTTTTTGTCGTTATGTTTCTGTGTAAGTACACAACTACTGAATGTACTGAATATAAATATTACTGTTTTTATTACAACTAACTCGAATTAACAGTTGTTGCTATTTTAAGCTGTTGACAGTTGAAATTTTATTTTTAAGAACTGCAGTATAGAGAGGTATATTTGCTAAGCGAATAATCTCTTAAATAAAGATTTAAAAAAAAGAACTGCAGTTGTAAACTTTAGACGGTTTTTACATATTAATTTTATTTACAGGTTTTCTTATAAGCAATACTTACATCCCTACTATTATTACCTAATATATATAAGAAAGTGTTTTGCGTCTTGGTTTATCCTTCAATCACGCACAAACGAGAACAGTGCAACGGATCGACGTGATCATTTGCGTGAGTAATATGTCGAGGATTTGGAAGACATTTTATCCCGGAAAAACAGAGGGTTCCTGCGGATTTTTAAAACCTAACTCCACGCGGATGAAGTCGCGAGCAAGAGCTAGTTTTTGTAATAAACTCCACCCGTTGGGATATCTACTTATTTCTAGCGCAAGCTTCAGCCACAGTTGACTGGCAGGTGTAACACACCCGTTTTACCTTCTTAATACTGTTAATAAAAATCCACATTTATTTAACCGTATTTGAATACCAGTTTAAGCTCCACGGTCCACACCCTACTCTATTAAAAGAAATTTTACATTTCGATTCACTTAAAAGGCTGGATACACTAGAGGAAAAAACGTCAAACGCGACGACTAAGTCGCGGGATCGAACCTCTGACTTTTCGAAGTAATGTGCATTTAATAAATTAAACGGCATATTCTTCAAAGATGAAGGAAAACATCATGAAGAAACCTGCACGCCTGAGAGTTCTTCATAATGTTCTCAAAGGTGTGTGAAGTTAGCCAATTTGCGCGGTGTGCTATGGCCTAGAACCCGTCTCTAAGAGACCTGCGTAGTGAGCTGTTGATGGGTTACTAATGATGCTTTTTGCGAGACATTCAGTTCATTCATTCATATGTCTCGCAGCATAATATTGCCTGGTGAGACCCAGGCTTAATTATTTTCTTTATATTTCCCGTGTCGTACCGTAACTGGTCAATGCGACCAAGCCCAGCCGTCAAGTGTCAATCAGTATGTGCATGGCGTGTGGGCGTGAATGCATCTCGACATCTCAAACCTAACCTCAATACAATATGCTTTAATGTAATAATAGGTCACTACCCTTACTAATGTAAGATTTACTCCACGCGAAGTCGTGGGCAAAGGCTAGTATTACACTTAATATTTTTTTTTATTTATAAGCAATAATTGTGTATTTGACTACATAGTATTGGAACGTAGTTCCTTATCGCGCGGTGCGGAAGGGGGCTAGACGGAAAAAATTAAGACAAAATTGAACCGACACTTTTTTGAATGTGAATTTGGCAATGTGTCATTATTTTCACAGTACAATATAAGATCTTATTTTAATTTTACTTATTTTTAACTTTAAAATAAGTTATAAAAAATTAGGGAAAAATTCCACATGTAGAAATTATTTAAAATAAAATTGAAAATAGAAAATTCAGTCTGTCGAGCTGGGATTCGAACCATCGACTTTTAACTGTTTGGCGACTGTCGAAACCACAAGGCTACCGAGATCTTATATTGTACTGTGAAAATAATGAACACAATGCCAAATTAATTAATCGAAAGGAACTTCGTTCCATCCGGGTGTCCATTGACACCTCTCAAGTTTTTACATATTATTATATTCATAAATCCATTTCTTTTTTTAAATAACGCTAAAGCTCTATATTTTTATATAATATAGTCTCGGAAAAATAGAGCTTTAAAGTTACCTGTTAGACAGAGTGCTATTGAGGTGTGACGTCAAAACTCCGTACACTCTTCATAGAAATTTCCTTTTAGAAATAGACAGATACAGTCGTAGTAAAACCATAGTAAAACAGCTTATAACTTATTTGTGTTTTGACCGATTTATTTTCTGTTTGTAAAAATGTTATTCTTCTATGTTACGAGTACATTTACGATTAATTAATTATTGCTATGCTAAACATGTCCAATATTTCTCTTTTCCTTCTAAATTAAGCGTAAAGTTTGTGTTAAGAGTGGGGCGTGAGCCGGAAATAATTTAACGGATAGGGTTCGAACAGTCGACCTTTCCGGTTCAGTACGGCCCCTTGCCCGTTTAACGATTGAGACTTAAAGACTTTCAGTAAATGGCAAATAATTATGGAGATGGACTATGGAAATTATACAGATGTACATAGCTCGTATGAAACTAAAGCGGCACCATGCAGAAAATTCTACAAGAAATATATTAAATCGATTTAGAGATTTCCCGCGAGCGTGAATTTATTTTACATTTGCAATATTTTAAATAGAACATTGTTATTGCTTTTTAGTTTCTACAGCCGTGTTCTGGAAAATAGCTCGAAATCCGATCCTCCGTAAGGAGATCCATGGATTATTGGCTTCGGGGCAGCGCGTAGAAAGTCGAGTGAGCGGACAATATCGGTTTTCAAAAGGTTCTTTCACGTTCGACGTGTTTAGTGGAGGGCTACTAACTAGTGCAGTGGGCGGTTAGTCGTTTTATTGTTTGATGCTTTATTTTAAAAGTTTAAATAGTATTTTATTGATTCGATAAAATGGGCTTTTTAATAGACTTCCAAAAAGGAGGAGGTTCTTTATTAACAGTACTGTGGCTGACTGACAAACATACAATGCACAACTTAAATCAGTGGATCTAAGAATTTACAATTTTTGGGTTGACCCTAGAGATGCACAAGACGACTTTTTTTAATTCCATTCCTATAGAGGTGAAAAGGGATGGTAAAATCTATATTTTTACCACAGTATAAACTTCGGAGACAGTTCTTGCTTGGTTATCCAGGAGGGAACCAAGTGTTAGTTTTTAGAACCTGCCTGTTACGAACATGTTAGTGATATAACAAGCCCTCTTCGGGCGTCAAGAGGGCTGGAACATTTTTTGCGTTATACTCAACGGAAATACAACCAGTATTCTTTAGCACCTAGAATTTTATACAAAAACATAGCTCGCAACTTCTGATCGAGAAAAATTATTGGTAAAACACTGCTCAAAACCATCGCTGCGTTTAAGATCTGTAACCCAATTGTAACTGTCAAGTTTACGTAGACTATATTGTGCATATTATATTAGGTACCTACGCACAGTAAATCTGTCAATTATTATGGACAAAAAATTGATGGAAAACTCTCCGTCCCTTTATCGTCCATACTAAATGACAGATTTACGCACAGTACAGACCGTTCACTATACATATAGGTTTGATGTGGGACTTTGTCAGAGTTTCCTGGCAGACCCTACATCAGAATTAGCTAGAAAAATTTGTGATCTGGTCACTGCTTCCCGTCAGTGACTTTCGGTCGTTTTGATAGTTAAGTTAGTATTAAGTTAGATAAGTTTATTGTTAAGGTTATCTATTGTATGAATCGATGTTGGTTGACATGCCAGGTGGTAAAAACCCCCAAAAAATATAGATTAAAAAAAAAACTTGTCCCTTGCCGTCAAGTGGCACCATTGCTTTACACAATGGGAACCCTGACAACAGCTTGAGATAAGCAATGGTGCCAACATGACGGCAAGGGACAAGGTATAGTAAACGGTCTGTATACCTATACGTAAACTTGAAAACTTACCCTAGATCCACTGAAGCTCAAAGACAGACAATCGAAGTACCAAAGGTAAGTAGACACCTACTCGTGAGTACATAATAGATAATTTAAATGTAACTTATCGTAAACAAATAGGTAATTGAAATTGTCTTAGATATCTATTAATGTTCCCAAATTAAGGATGGCATGCGTCCCATTTGCATAAAAAATCGTTTCTAATTATTGACTATCGGCAAAGACATTAGTTCGTCAGTATTTTAAATTGACGTAATGTGTATTCAATGGACCTAATGACGGGAATTAGGGATGTCACATAAATTATTCTACAATTTACATAGGTAAGTTATTGCATGTTTTAAGTAAAAATGTTCGTAACTATTTTTTGCCTACCTACCTAATCTAAAAGGTTACAGTTCACTTACTCAAAACCTTACTTTCTCAAAAAAAATAAAGTAAGTATAGCATTTTTTGAAAATGCTACCATCGATTTCATTGCTGAGTTTTCTCTGGTAAATGCATGATATTACTTTTTTCAATGACGCTAAGTTTACTTATTTGAATAACTAAAGTTTTTATTCAATCTAATAACGACTATCTTGCAAAAAAAACTTTTACTCCGAAAATCAAAATATATTTCTTCTCTAAGACCACACAGACTAAGTTGCAAACATCGCCTAATAGCCACTAGCTTAGCGCTTATTTAGAGATTTTTAATTTAAGTCAAATTTGTGTACCTACAAAGAAATTGCTACCTTAAAGATAATCACATTATTTACATTGAGTTAGTAAATATTAATTCAATGATTATTTAGTCGTTTACTTATGATGTAATAATAACTACTAAATTCTATAAATCTTATATGGTGCCAACCCTAAAACAATATTTATTAAGCCGATCGGGCCGCCCGTGGATGTTAGCGTGGGTGACGATGGAAACATTTGTAAAATAAAAGATTGGGATCCAATCGAAGGAAGGAATACAAAGATCGTTTATAAACCTTTTTAGACTTTCTCTTTTATTAGAGTTGACATAATACACACTCGGTTTTTATTGACACAACAAAGGCCTTAAATATTACTACCATCTTCTTTACAAATCATCTTTTTCATGTTCATTGCGCCGATACTGAGTATAGCTCACCTATTTTCACTGCTTCGTGGGTCTCGTGGTTACCATGTTTGACATAAAATGACGAGTCTTTAAACTCAATCAAATATAATCTTATTAAATCATACATTTTATAACCTTCTTGCATTTTCGGGCTATCCATGAAAATATCCTGAAAGCTATTGAAATTGATGAAAAATATGATACAAACAGATAAATTCAGCAGAGGGATTTGTATATTAAGACAACAATTATTTCGCCGATTCCATAATCGGGTGCGTTCACCTCTTAATCGGTTGCCAGCTAACATGGCCGCCCACAGGCCGATGTTCTTTGTTAATGATCCGGTGAGCGCCTAGCTTTGCGAAACTCCGATATTGCTTGTTCAATTGACAGCTGAATTAAATATTAATATGCATTACACGCACGCCCGTACAAAATTACATACACATTTAGGGCCTATGCAAATATATTATGTATGCGAGAACATCGATGCAAATTATCTACTGTAAAGGTTGCGACACATTATCAGATAAACGGGGACAAGTGGTACGGTAGGCTTTCTGAGGTGCCCTTTAACTTTTGCTCTTTATAGACTTCTTTGCGTTAAAGTGATAGATGCCGCGTTCGGTTCCTATAGCAGATGTTATTTCAGTACAAAGGTGTTATTATACGGCTGGTTGGCTTCGGCCCTTGCTTGTTACTACCCTGTTGACAAAGATATGTCGCCAAACGTCTCTTGTACAACGCTATCTAGAAACCGATTAAGGGTCTTCTTCATCTTCAACCCATTAGAGATAAGGGTTTAATTAAACTATCATATCCCTTCCAAGTTAGCCCGCTTCCATCTTCTTCCATACCATAGTAACTAATGACTAGGTAAGATCGCATGCTAACTTGAGTCTGTTAATAAAAAGAGTGAAAGGTTGGGTTTGGTACCTAAATGAGGTTTTTGATTTCACTTATTTGAGGTTGGAACGTAGAAATCAACTAGAACCTATTCTTATCCAAGACTCTATTTCACGACATTGTCCGCGTGATTTTAAGTTTTTAAAAAAAATCCCGCCGGCATCCACTGTTTATTTTTGGAAAAAAGCATTTGAGTAGGTAGTGATTTGAGAGTTTCAGAGGTACCCTATACTTTCCAAGTATAGTAGTATAAGTACCTACTCAACCATACCCATAAAAAAATCACGTCGATCCGTTTCACATGGGACAAACCCAAACACTTTCTTTCGCATTTATTATAATATTAAATAGGATTCTGATAACCCTAATATATGCCTATATTATAACAACAAATTAGTTATTACTAACAGTATAATCTAAGAGTAGGTACAGCAATGTACCTACTATATACCTATTTAAAATTAAGTGTGGTGTGGAGTGGTCAATGGGCCACCCCCATTATCTTGGAACTCGAGCACGTCTTGGCAAAACTAACACGAGACACGCGGCAAACTAAATCGATTATTATTTCTAATAGTAGCTAACGATCCGTTTAGCGATCGCTAAATCTCTAATGAGGCGGAAGATTGGACGTCGAGAATTAGCACAACGACGTTTGTCTCCACTAAAACAGCAGTAAGTCAAACTTGGTTGATTTTGAGTTTCACCGTCATAATTTAATATTACGAATTATCTATAATATTATAAAACTGTACTCACTAAGCTCACTCGTATATAAAAACTTCCTGACGCACGTTTTGAACCCGCTTTATCTGATAGTAGGTATGAGCGTAATTCATTACCTACATATGGCAGAAACAAATGGCAAAAGCTTGTGCATAATATTTTTTAGCCACGGAAGAATGAAGATGCAGTTCGAATGAGAGGTCGTGTGTTCGTTTGTCTGTGCGAATGTCTGTTACTATTTCCGCAAAAAAAAATAATTCGGGCCGATTTGATTACGATATTTTGGGTTGCACACTTGACAATTGACATTGATACCTGTCAAGTGTGCAATCCAAAAAAAAACTTCAGAGAAGGTTCTAAGATATTTCATGAACAGAAAACATTTATAACAAAAAGCTCTGCAGTTTGTAGATACTTTTATGTATGTAATTGTATATATTTTTAAAATTCTTTAATTTCATATCTCGTTATCATTTAAAGTTTGTGTTAAATAAATGATGAATTAGGGCGTTTATAAAAAAGGAAATTGCTTTTAGCGCAAAAAAATAAACACCCGAAATATATCTTTTAAAAGCTCTATTCATATTAATTATTTATTGCAACTTCGCAGTTACTTTGTGCCTAATAGGTACACTCATTTCCTAGATCTATCTTGTACCACTCTTTAGTTTTTTGCTCATATCTCGAAACTGGATTTTTGCACTTACCTGCATTCTCGTTAGCGGACGTTATAATTCTTGTCCACATTTTCACTGTGGCACCGTTCATTACAAATTTAGACGATTATTTCATGCCTTATTTGAAACTGTCAGTTAAATTTTACGCTCGCCACAGTTTTTCGTTGGAATAACAATGTTTAATGTGCTATATCATTTCGCAGTGCATTTTAAATGCCAGTGAGGCATAATGACCTAATCGTTGTATGGTACTCGTACCTGCATAATTTTAGCAAGCTGGTATTTTTATATCTCATGATCTCACCTTTGTACATACCTATTCTTGATTGATGATGCAGTATGAATTTGCAGTATGAAGCATGTAGTTCCTTAAGATTTTAAAGTTCAATGATAATTAGAAAAATGCCCCTACCCAAATAGCGCAAGGCTCAGCGCGGCGGGCTGAAACCCAAAGGTCAAAGGTACAAACAAACTCCACCCGTTTCAATTTTGTCGTGCCCACTCCTTTACAAGCACAAGCTTTACGCTTAGGCGCGCTTGCAGAAACGTCTTTACCCAGAGTTAGCAGCTAACTCGGGGTTAAAAGGGCAGATTTGACAGATTGCGTATACAGCTTCTATCAAAATTACAAATTTATTCTTCGGTTAACTAACTCGGCGTCTCTGCAAGCGGGCCTTAGGTGGTTTACAAATATCAGCCAATTAACAAAGTTTTTTTAATTACTAGCTTTTGCTCGCGACTTTGTCCTCATGGAGTTAGGTTGATCTTTCTTTTTTCGGAATAAAGATTAACCTATGTTACTGTCCAGGTCTTCAACTATAACTACTGCATAAATGCTCTTCGCGGCACTGGTAATACAGCCTACTTCCTAACTCCGGGCTATTACTGAGAATTTGGCCCGACTCGGGAATCGAACCTGTCCCGGGTTCGGGATCGGCTTGTCATCCGTAGCCGACTATGCTAACTAGTAACCACTACACTAACGAGGCAGTTCAAACTGGAAGGATAAGAAGTAGACAGAGATCAAAGTAGTGATAGACTTTCAAGGAACTAAATAGTTACCCTTCATAAAGCCTTTATAGGTTTATTATAGGTTCCGCCTGACCCAGTTCGCGTGTCCCC
Organism: Oeneis ivallda; assembly: GCA_029955525.1. Lineage (NCBI taxonomy): Eukaryota > Metazoa > Arthropoda > Insecta > Lepidoptera > Nymphalidae > Oeneis > Oeneis ivallda. The sequence continues at coordinate 5,447,044 of JARPMR010000006.1, read as the reverse complement.
CAAAAGCACTACTTAGTGACGAGCCAGACGGGGCGGAGCGGGCCTTGGCCTTATAAGTTATACTTTACAAGCTCGGTTCCTTGTAGTAAACCATCAGATAAGCTCGCTTTTAACGCGTGCTCAATTTTTAATGGCTTCCATGAACATATTTTCTTCCTTGTAAGTTATGAGTTTAGAGATGTTTAATGTCTTGAGTCTGGGAATCTAGATCTTAATATATATAAACTACGTGTCACGTTGTTTGTCCGCGATGGACTCCTAAACTACTTAACCGATTTTGATCAAACTTCGTAACTATCTGTAATTTGGTCCAACTTGAAAGATAGGATAGATTTTTTTTGGATTAGGATAGTTTATTTCTTTTATTTATATAGATAAGGTCCGCCACCTTACGAAGTTCGCCGGGTCAGCTAGTAGGTATATATTTTTAAATGTAAGTTAACTGACTGAGTTTCGACCATGGCAGTCAAATTCTAAGAGACACTAGCCAATGAGATATTATGATGATGAGCAAGGGTGGTGTGCAAGCACAGATATAAACATCCCTCGGGAACTCTTTGATTTTCCGGGATAAAAAGAAGCCTATGTCACTCTCCATGTCCTCAACCATACCCATGCAATACATCACGTCGATCCGTGTTGGAGCTCTGTTGGATAAACCAACAAACTAATAAACTAACAAACAAACTTTCGCAGTAAGAATTAAAAGGTTCGGCTTTGACAGACATTTAGACGGACAAAAGACTCAGAGATGAGGGGTTGGTGGTGGGCAGGGTCAGGTGGGGAGGAAAAGGACGGAGAACGCTTATCCACTCGATGGTCATATTTGTTCAAAATGGTGACCCAGACAACTATGGTGGAAATTGGAATGCTCCTACAATGTTGAAAACCATCAAAAGTGGAGGAGCATCGAAAAAGGTGCAGCAGGAATAGGTGCGACTGAAAACGAAGGAGATGGACGACGAAAGTGACCGATTTGTGAAGTGATTAAGAAAAAGAATATAGAGACCTCACCTAGCGAAGACGCTAGATTAGGATTTAAAGGCAGCAAGCGATTTCGAACAAAAAGATATAGAGATAGTAATCAGTTATCTAAAATCAAATCGGGCAAATCAGAGGGGTTTTCTCCGTATACAATGATTCCGATAAGGATAAGTTGGTCAAATGTCGTGTTACGGTGGTAGCGCGATAGGTATCGCGATCTGGCAGGTTAGATCCCGCGGCGACCAGCTTTGTGCGGTGCCGATTGATGGCTGCTATTGTTTTAAATGTGGACATTTAGGAGTAACTAGTTGGGATATCACGACTTATAACATAAAGTCACAGACTGTTTGGGCTGTTGCTTGTCCGGAATGTTTAAAGAGAGAAGAAAAGATTATCAGCCAATGAACTTGACTAATATTCTCCTCTCCCCTCCAAATAAGCTGAAAGCTTGTGTTCGGAGTGGGTACGACAATAGTACAACCGGTGGGAATAGAACCGACGACCTTTAAGTTTACAGTCCGCATCCGGCTATAAGTATTATACTCTATGGCTCGGCAAAAGTTCCACTTGAGATAGATTGGGATTTTTCTTTAAACTGGACAAGCACTGTGAACTACTTGAGTTGTGAACTAGCCCACGATGACACATGATCGAATGAATGAATGAATAGGTATGTATACTATTATTGTACACCACATTCTCATAACATATACATAACAAAAACAAAAAATATAACAATATATACCTACTTATTTGATAGACTTATTTATTGCTTCATAGCGATCTCTTCCAGGATAACAATGGTGCAAAATGACATATTATTAACGGTACGAGGTAGGTTTAATTCATGAACAATTTCGTTTTATCGTGTCATTTTGTTTTATCAACTTACCAAGGTATCCCTAATCCAGTAAATAAATACCGTTATGTACCTCGCCAGTTGCAGCAATTATTCAAATTCTCATTCGGAGCTGCTAATAATAATCGTAAGCAGTGATAGCCTAGTGGTTAGGACTGCGTCTCCTATTCGGGGGGTTGCAGGTTCGATCCCGGGCACACACCTCTGACTTTCGATGTTATGTGCGTTTAAGCAATTAATTAAAGAAGCATGTGATATTCACATGCTTCAACAATTAAGGATAACATGGTGAGGAAACCTGCACACCTAAGAGATGTACCTAATGTTCTCGAAGGTGTGTGAAGTCCGGCAATTCGCATTGGGTCAGCGTGGTGGACTATGGCTTCTCTGAGAGGAGACCTACGCTTAGTTGTGAGCCGTTAATGAGTTGCTGATGATGATGCTGATGATGATGAAACATAATCGAAGCGATGCAATGGAGGCTTCTAGTCCAAGCGGCGCAATTCGAGAATCTATTTTCTTACAAGTCTTTTCCATGGCGTTACAATATACCTATTCAGAATTCCATTGTTTACGACTGACTCAGATCGCTATCGCTTTCGTATTAATGCATGAATAATGCCGTATCATCGTTCCGATAATCATTAGCATATGGGCTTTGGCAAAGAAAGTGTCGCCCACGCTGTGTTGTGGTGTGGCATCATGTAAACATGTTTGACTATGACTACACATAGTCTATGACGTCTTAAGAGTTTACGTAATATTTCCAGGATACCTTCTCGAAATTTTCAGTCTAGAATTTGATAATAAGCAAAATAATGACTTAAAAGTAACTAAGCCTATACCACCAGGCACCAACGTTTAAAGCTGTATTAATATTTCAATAATGATTCGAAATGTCATAATATGGTCCATATTTAATGAATGAATGAATGAATATACTTTTATCTACTCCAGCATCGAAAAGTTCCAATTTCGAATTTGACAGCTGAATCGAAATGAACCCTCTTTCGGTTTTGCTTCTCATTTCGATGCAGCTCGTTGTATGGGAGCTGAATCGAAATGGTTATCTTCTTAAAATAGGATACCTAAAGCTAAGGCTCTGAGTTCTGGCACTTTTGTACCGTTCATATGACAGAGGCGCCACAGGCGGCTGGTGGCGGCTTACGGAGTTACTTTTTGTTGACAGAGGCGCCACAGGCAGCTGGTGGCGGCTTACGGAGTTACTTTTTGTTACTTTATTGAGCCTACGGCGTATTTTCTTAATGATTTTATTTTCCTTGTCGTAGATAAAATCTTGTATGCAACTGAACGTAATTAGTCATTTTAATTCTCGTACTATCCTATTTTGATACTCGGCAAGCCTCGTATCAAAAAACAGCACTCGAATTAAAATGACCCTCATTACGATGCAGTTGCATAAATAGCTATTATTGTACACCACTAATAAAATACTTAATTAAATAATTATACATAACAAAAACAAGCATACAAATGTCATAATTTTTAATATTATGACATTTCATGTTCGAAGTAATTTCTTTAAGGTTGTGCTGCGTTAAAAATATTAACTGAAAATTGAAATAAATTCGATCTGAGAGTCGATAGTTTTTAAGGATGCCATATTTAAATTTTATTTACTTTTATGTACATATAATATTGCTGAGTTGCACAAAACCTTCAATAACAGGATAAAAAAGCACAAATCACGCCGCAAAGTTTCTGTTCAGCTAACTGCGGGAACTAATCTTAAGATTAATAAAAAATTATTAATCTCGTGATCAAAAAGCTGTTGTTCGAAATGTTTTGCTTTCCCCATAAATCATTCCGATATAAATAGTATATTTCATTACAAGTGCGGAAAGGCTGTCATTGCAAAGAGTTCCGACAAATGTCTACCCGAGCCGAGGCGCAGCCGAAGGCGAGGATTGACAGTCGGAACAAGTTGCAATGACGGTTCCGCACGTGTACTGAACGACTATTTTTAATACAGTTGCGAAAAAATGAAGCAATTTAATAAAATAACAAACTCAACTAACTTAACATTTATTTCTTATAAAAGTTATAATTCACATATACATTGAAATTGGTACAGTTTTTTATACTAACTGGGGAAGTTTTAGGTTGCATATTTACTGTTTGAGACAAACTATTATTAATTTCGTATGATTGTTCATGTATATTTGTCATACAATGGCGTTTGCTAGTTGATTGAGTTGGATCTGATAAATTATCACTATCAACGAAGGTAGATGTATTCACTTATATCCACGTTGTTCCTTATTTTCAGCATACTTTTTATCATCGAAAACCTCGACCATAACATAGAATGTTTTAATTTTGCTGCGAGTTCGGAGAAGTATGCCAACATATCATTTTCTGAAAAACTATTTGCTTTTTTCTCTTCTCTCCACGCAATAAATTCGTCGTATGTAGATATGTAGCGACTTTTTGACTTTTCCGGTAAAATGTTCTCCGAAGCATTTTGTGCAATTATACTGAGTTCCGGTGGTGTTAATTCAAAAAAACTAGGGTCGAAATTACTCATTTTGTGCAACAAACAACTAAACTCGCAAAGAAAATTTCTGAAAAATGGCGCCAACCGTAGAATATAAGCAGAGTTTTTTTTTCTTCACCCATTCAGGGTAGGCAAAGGGCTATATGCCCATACAGCCAAGTCTTCAGTAGAATTTTTATGTTGATATGAAATGAAAATGAAATTTAATGAGATGAAATGAAATGAAGCCTAACCAAACTCATTCAATCAAATCATTAAATCTGATATTGAAACAAATTAGTAGGTTCTTTTTAGAAATATACCTATTTGCATGAATTATAAAAACTTCTATGAAAATTTTTTTAGTAAAAACTTCTTGGTTGGTTTTTCTTTTTAGTAGATATTATTTTGACAGTTGGGAAAGAGAACGCACGAGTTCGGGAAAGGTAAAAAAAAAGCACGAGTGTGTAATAGCCCACATCCCGAACGCTATACGTCCCTGCAATACGCCACTTTTTGAGCAACTGTATTAAAAAATAAAATTGTAATCAGGATTGATCTCAGGTATTGAAAGGTAAAAATCATTCAACTGGAATGAACGAAATGAACGGTATCCAAGGATACCTATTGTTTATTTTGACGATATCATAGACCACGTATCTAATACAGATAACGATCAATTCGCTTTTATATTGATGTAACTAAAACTATTAATGTTAAAAATTTTTTATTGAATACTATTTTTTGCAAAAAATACAATTAGGTAATTGAATGGTCAAGAATCATGGGATCAAAGGTCCGGATTCCGTGATGTTTGATTATTTTTTACGTTATAAAATCTACATAATTTAATAGCAAAATTCAACAAAAGCTATTCTCGAGTCAATCTATTAAAAACTTGAACTGGTAAATCCACAAATAACTTTTTTCATAATGAATCTTCTAAATTCTAACCGTTCTATTAAACCAGTAATTTGTCAGTCGAAAGCTTTGATTAGGTCGAAAGAATTATCCAAAAGCATGATGTATACAACAATCAACGACACAATAGCAACTTAATTAAAATTTTGAGAAACCCATAAATCGAATCAATTAAGACGTCACTTTCAAATGTGTTTTTGCGAATATAATTTTAGCTAAAGTAAATTTACAACGTTTATCTTATCGAATAAATTTAATACAACTTTCGAATCTGTCAGCGCCCGACATCGGATCGTTTTAAATCTTCATTATTTAGGGAATTTCTCGTATCATCCGAAGTCCGTTACGAAATAATCTGGCTTCCTCAATACGCACACAGTTTTAAAGCTGATCGCACAGTACGACACGTAAGAAACGGAAGAGCCGTTAAAGCTATAAGAGCCTTAAAAAAATGCAACACCTTTTTCGTTATTTACAGTGTGACCAACTTCAAGGAAATCGTTTGACAAGAAAATTAAGGATGTTCTCATGTAAGTTTTACGAACACAATCTGGTCTCAATCTGGTCGTCTCAGATGTGGGAAAAAACATTCGGGACGCGATTCATATGGAACGATGTGCTTTCAGTTCCAAAATTTTTGATACCTATTTGTATTTTAAATTAAAACTTTCAAGGGTAGTTAGGTTCTGGAAGAAAGACAAGCAAGTTTGATAGTGAGAAGCAACTTAACTTCAACAGATTCGATGTCACGGTAGCGCCAGCCTGTTCTGACAGTTTTCGCGATTTCGATTGCATGTCTTGCGGCTCTTTTAGTAGGTATGTGATCAGCTTAAATAAACCTAAACAATGCGGTTTGTAGTAAAAAGTTACCCCCTTGATATTGAGCCTCTCAAAGTTGTCGCGCTGGTTCCACCGTTAATCCTTCACAGATCCTTAGGATAACAAGCCTGTGTTTTTTGCTCGATACTCCCCGTTTCACGTCGAGGGCTTAGGAAAGGAGATTGATTTATTTTTACAGTCACTTGTTAATACAATCCACTTTGGAATTTATTAGCAATTTAATTGATCAATTATATTTTACTAAGACAATTTGGCCAGATTATATGTTAGTCTTAATGTAGTTATCAAATTAAAATTCAAAACTATTTTATTATAATTCGTTAACATAGACATAATGAGGAATTATTTGTCTCTTTATCAGAAATAAAGTTTAAGATTTAATAAATAACTATATAATTTAAACAGGTGCATGAGCTGTTGTTTCCGAAACGTTACTGAAATTAGTCAATAGTTGATCATTCATTACTGAATTAAGTTGCGAATTGCAAAAGGCGATTCGGCTACCAAGGACCACAAACTATGTAATTAATGTAATGTAAATTTTTTTATGTCCCAAGGTGCTGGAGTGGCGACCACGCACCGGGAAGCGCAGTGTTGGCAGACCCCCCACCAGGTGGACCGACGACATCAAGCGAGTCGCATCGCAGGGAGCCGCTGGATTCAGGCGGCGCAAGACCGAGGCCTGTGGAAGTCCATGCAAGAGACCTTTGTCCAGCAGTGGACGTCTATCGGTTGATAAAGAAGAAGAAGAAATTTTTTTTGATTTATCCGCTCATTAAATCGCTAGGAACTTTTAATCAACACTTTAATCAACTACATACATGAGTGTTATTTCTCGAACGCCATCAATAACTAACGTACAGGAAACTGCTTGGCTATGGTAAAAAATAAAAGGACAAAAGTGGACATACCTGAATATCTCTCCTCGGTTGTGGGAGCCTCATAACAGGATTCGGCAAGGGTGTCGGCATGCGTTTAGACGGCGGAGGGACGTAAGGCCGCGGCCCCGGAGGCGGTGGCGGGGGCCGCGGCACAAGCGGCCTTTGCGGCCCTGCTTGTCCCTGCGGCCTTTGCGGCCCTTGGAACACAGTGACGGCGGGTACTAGCGGTGTCGGGCGACTTTGACCCTGTGCGACGGCGACAGAAGGCACGCCGGGCGATGGACGAGGTCCCTGGTGTCCCTGTAAACATCCTTAATTTTTTTACCAGACTACTTACTTCAAAGCTATCGCATCAGGCTTGAGGAGTTGAAGGTGAACATTTTTATGGGACCATTTCGCAAACATCCTCTGTCGATTAAAAAAAAAATCACGCGAATCGGTCTAGTAATCCCGGAGAAATCGGTGGACATACATAGAAAAAAAAAAGATACCGGCCGAATTGAGAACCTCCTCCTTTTTGAAAGTCGGTTAAAAAGGAAGGGTCATGAGTCTATGTAGGTATATGTATGTATTTACGTATTTTCCACCGTAGCGCCTAAACTACTGAATCCATTTTGATGAATGGATGTTATTGTCCTAGTGACATAGGCTACATTTTTAACCGACTCTATTTTTTTTTTTTTTTTTTTTTTATGTATGTCCACCGATTTCTCCGGGATTACTGGACCGATTCGCGTGATTTTTTTTTTAATCGACAGAGAATGTTAGCGAAATGGTCCCATAAAAATTTTAACCTTCAACTCCTCAAGCCTGATGCTGCAGGCTAAAACTATGGCGATTTAGGAAATTTCGATTACGAATTGATATTGTAGGTAACAAGTATGGACTACATCATGGAGCTCCAGGTCCTAGCTCCTCAATCATAGGATACTACACTTAAAAGCTTAAAATAAAAATTCTTTTCAAAAAACCGACTTCTAACGCCACTACAAAGTATAAAAATAATTTTAGTTTGTCCACGTTTGTGTAAGTCGGGCGGGCCTAAAATACAAACTATGAAACCGACTCGCGATGCTCGCTCGACTTCTACAAACGAGTCTATCATATTCTGTAGCGTCGCGCATCGGTTTCATAGTTTGTATATAGGCCCGCCCGACTTCAACAAACGTGGACAAACTAAAATTATTTTTATACTTTGTAGTGGCGTTAGAAGTCGGTTTTTTGAAAAGAATTTTTTATATGAACAAAATCGATATGACAGAATTATGACATCCAATTTTCCGTAGTCAGGTTAAGTTTTGAACATTATTTTATTCTTGTTTGTGAGGTAATAGGCAAAGGAAAGGATAAGGGTTCATTAGATTTGTGTGTCTAATCGATCCGAAACGTTTCATGCTATTTGATTTTATGAGTATTGAAATTGAAGGATTATTATTTATCAACTAGCTTCTGCCCGCGACTTCGTCCGGGTGGAGCTAGGTTTTCAAAAATTCCACAAGAACCCTCTGTTCTTTTTGTGTTAAAGGTCACTATTATACTCTCCAAGTCCTCAACTTTACCCATGCAAAAATTCAGGCACATCCGTTGCTTCATTGCTGCGTGCTTGAAGGACAAAGCAATAAAGCAACGTGGTAAGGATCCACGCCCAGGTGACGTTAGAAATCGGGGGCCTCGTCTTCGCCGGCGAAGACGCTGTGCTAAGGTTGACTGTGTGTTGCCCTACCTGATAGGGTGCGTTGTCTGTCGTTATCTGGTCATCGGAGTTGTTAAGGACGTGCTTGGGGCGCCTTGTGTCTGGAGGATCGTTGAGATCGGGTACGTAGTTTGAAGCCACAAACCATTAGAATAGAATATAATAGAAATGTTTTTTATTCAAATAAACTTTTTTACAAGTGTTTTTGAACCGTCGATGAGTCTACCACTAGTTCGGCATGCCCTTCCTGCCGAGAAGAACCAGCAAGAAACTCGGTGGTTGCTCTTTTCAAAAAAGTTTACAATACAATAGATAATATGCTATGTATGCAGTGTTTCCACAGTGAGGGGAAGTTCCACAAAAACATACCTAATTATAATTCAACACATGTTAAGACGGGCAGACAAAAAGTAGCCCCATTTCCGCCGGTGGAACCCGTTCACGAGCATGACGCATGACCCATTGCTTCGCTCAACCATACTTGAGGGAACGTAAACATTGATCGGAAGCAGTGATAGCCTAGTGGTTAGGACTGTGGTCTCCTTTCGGGGGGTCGCAGGTTCGATTCAAGGTACGCACCTCTGACTATTCGGAGTCAAGTGCGTTTAAGCAATTCAATATCATTTGCTTCAACGGTGAAGGAAAACATCGTGAGGAAACCTGCACATCTGAGAGTTCTTCATAATGATCTCGAAAGTGTGTGAAGTCCGCCAATTCGCATTGGGCCTGCGTGGTGGACTATGGCCTATAACCCTTCTCTGAGAGGAGACCTGCGCTCAGTAGTGAGCCGTTGATGGGTTGCTAATGATGAACATTGATAAACTATGTCTCAACCACATCTAATGTGAATGCTCCTAGTATCGTGCGCGGGTACCTGCAGCACGGTGACGGCGGGCACGAGCGGCGGCGCGCGTCGCTCGCGCGCCTGCTCCACGATGGCGAGGTGCTCCGAGGGGCGGATGAGGCGCGGCGGCAGCGTGCGCGGCCGCGGCTCGGGGCGGCGGGGCGGCGGGGCGGGCGGGGCGGGCGGCGCGCGGCCCCGCCGCCCCGACTCCGGCTCGTCCGTCATCGGCGCGCGCCAATCTGCAGGCAGCGACACAATGGCCATAAGTCAATTACAGCACAATAAAAAAAAAAGACGTGAGTGTCGTGGAACACTCGGTTGGAACGAAGTTCCTTTTAATAATAAATTAATAATAGAAATAAAAAAATTAGGGAAAAATTCCACATGTAGAAATAATTTAAAATAAAATTGAAAATAGAAAATTCAGTCTGTCGAGCTGGGATTCGAACCATCGACCTTTATCGACCTTTATGCGACTGTAGAAAGGCTACGGAGATCTAATATTGTAGTGTGAAAATATTGAACACAATGCCAAATTCACATTCAAAAAAGTGTCGGTCTAATTTAGTCTTAATTTTTTCCGTCTAGCCCCCTTTCGCGCCGCGCGATAAGGACCTACGTTCCAATAATTAATATAATACGCACACAAACACACACACACGCACATACACACACACACACAAACACGAATTTTATTTGCATAGTATTTGACGAAAACATCAAGTGTATACTTCCGCATATTAGATGCATACTGACGCTGTTCACTGATATCACCCTGACTGACTGAACTGATCCTCTCTCTCTGAGGATCTGTCACAGTTCCTGAAGTCCTCGCCGACTTGGGTCACCTGCTTAAAGTACATCTTACAAGCTAAGCAGGGTAGTGTAATCTAGGGGGAGCCGTAAGTCGACTCACGCGGAACGGGCGAACATTGCCTACATGCGGAATAAAATCTCAAGATTAAGAAAAAATAAGTCAAATATCTAAGCAAACAGTCTGTTTATCGCGTCATTTCCTCTACGAGGATATTGGCTCCGTCGACATAACATTTCCCTTTACTGAATATTATTACTAATTAATACTAATTGCGCTAAAATGGGTTCGTCTCTGGCTACGTCCATGGGGGTCTTTTTCCCTCGATCGTACCAGTGAACATAAGGTTTTTGCTATTTTAACAGTAAATGAGCATAACAGATTTTTTAATCTTTTAAAAAAAAAATACAATGCCGCGCAAGTTGCAACCATGTGGCTCATTAGAATTACAATTGCGTGTTGTTCAATAAAATAAAAAAAACATTAGCTAGCATCAAATCCAGTTTCCCGAACATCAATCACAGCGGCCGGGGCATTTGACACACCATCGAGAATTGAAAAAAAAAGAGTCAAGCCCAATTTACTCAGAAAACTTATGGTTCCGTAGAAAGAGATCCTAAGAAGATATTGACCGCTCACCGCCCATTTTTTTTTTCAGAGAGTAAACCCCACTCCCTCTTCTCTCTTACATCGCTTTTTGTTGAAATGGCTTGAATTTTACAAAAACCTGTCCGTACCTATATAAGTATCTTTTATTATTCCATTTCCGGTAGCAAAATTCTATTTTGGACTGCGATCAACAAATTGTTTGTTCTGACTGCGTAGAGTGTAGACAATAGAATCCTACTAATCCTACTAATATTATAAAGGCGAAAGTTTGTGTGTATGTTTGTTCCTCTTTCACGCAAAAACTACTGGATGGATTTGGCTGAAATTTGGAATGGAGATAGATTATACCCTGGAATAACACATAGGCTACAAATTATCCCGGAAAAATCCAAGGTTACCGCGGGATTTTGAAAAACCACTGATAGATGGCGCTGATTGTACTTAAATCACGCTTACATTATCCGCAGCATCGAGAATAAGTAAAAAATTCCAATTCAACAACCAAATAAACACAGTTATGGAAGTTTTTCATTAGCAATAGAAAATTTCTTAGGGATTAGGGATGGATTACGAAATAAATAATACAAATAGTACAAGGTATCGATTTGTCCAGTCATCGTGAGTACATTGCTAGATATTATAATGACTGATCATGTGTAGATCCTATTACATTATAAATGCGAAAGTTTGTGAGGATGGATGTTTGGATGGATGGATGGATGGATGGATGTTTGTTACTCTTTAACGCGACAAAGAATGAACCGATTTTGCTGAGATTTGGCACAGACATAGAATATAGTCTGAAATAGCACATAGGCTACTTTTTATCCCGGAAAAGCAAACAGTTCCTGCTGGATAGCATCGCTATTTTTTACGCATTTGTCCTTCAAAATACGCGCAATAGAGTTTTAGATTAACGTGATTTTTTTGCACAGGTAAAGTTAAGAGCCTGAAAAATGACAAAGGCTACTTTTTATCTCGGGAAAACAAACGGTTCCTGCGGGATATTAGTATACAACTTTTCACACATTTATCTTTCAATTATGCGCCAACGGAGTTACAGATTGACGTGGTTTTTTGGATTGGCATAGTTGATGACTTGAAAAGTGACAAAGGCTACTTTTTATCCTGGGAAAGCAAACAGTTCCTGCGGGATATTAGTGTTCTACTTTTCACATATTTATCCTTAAATTAGGCGCCAATGGAGTTACAGATTGACGTGGTTTATTGGATAGGCATAGTTGAGGACTTGAAAAGTGACAAAGGCTACTTTTAATCCCAGGAAAACAAACAGTTCCCGCGGGATATTCGTATGCTACTTTTCAGATATTAATCCTTCAATTATGCGCCAACGAAGTTACAGATTGACGTGGTTTTTTTGATAGGCATAGTTGAGGACCTGAAAAGTGAAAAGGCTACTTTTTATCCCGGGAAAACAAACAGTTCCCGCGGGATATTCGTATGTTACTTTTCACACACTTATCCTTCAATTATGCGCCAACGGAGTTTTAGATTGAAGTTTTAGATTAATTTTTAGCACAGGTAAAGTTAAGGACCTGAAAAGTGACAAAGACTACTTTTATCCCTGGAAAACAAACGGTTCCTGCGGGATATTAGTATGCTTCTTTTCACATATTTATCCTTCTATTATGCGCCAATATGCATGCATGCATGTATGTATGTATATGTGTGTGTGTGTGTGTGTGTGTGTGTATGTATGTGTGTATGTATGTATGTATGTATGTAGGTATGTATGTATGTATGTATGTGTGTATGTATGTATGCATGCATGTATGCAAACATACGTACACACATTCATACATACATACCTACTACTACTGTATGTACACACATACAGTATAAGCAACACATGCAAGCATACATACATACACATGTATGTATGTATGCTTGCATGCATGCATGCATGCATGCATGTATGTATATATGTATGTGTGTATGCATGTATTTATGTATGTTCGTATCCTCCTCCTACTAACGATAAATACATTAACTATATCCTATCCTACTAATTATTACTCATATTATCCCACTAATATTATTAATGTGAAAGTTTGTGAGGATGGATGTATGTATACGGATGTATGTTTGTATAGATGTCGTATACGGATGGATGGATGTATGTTCTCTGAGATAGGGGTTGAACTATTTTGACTGTTATACTCAATAACTTCGTTAAATTTGAACTAATTTTTATTATTACTTTAACCGACTTCAAAAAAGGAGGAGGATTTCAATTCAACGGAATCTTTTTTTATGTATGTTCACCGATTACTCGAAGACGCCTGAACCGATTTGGAAAATTCTTTTTTGTTTCAAAGGGTATACTTCCCAGGTGGTCCCATTTAAATTTTATAGAAATCAGTCGAGCGTTTTTTAAAAAATCTACAATAAATTATATACTTTGTAGTGGCGCGGGCGTTTAAATGTATGCTCCCGGGACAAAAAGTAGCCTGTGTTATTTTCCAGGTCCTCAACTTTACCTGTGTAAAAAAAATCGGCCAAGTGCGAGTCGGTCCTCGCTCTTTTAGGGTTCCGTTAAAAAAATTAAATTAAATATTTCCATGGGTACATGGAAATATTTTAATTTAATTTAATTTTTTTTATTTAATTAAATTTTTATTATATTTTTATTATTTGTTGTTATAGCGGCAATAGAAATAAAAAATACGTGAAAATTTCAACTGTCTATCTATTACGGTTTACGAGATACAGGCCGCTGACAGACGGACGGACGGACAGCGGAGGCTTAGTAATAGGGTCCCGTTGGCACCCTTTGGGTACGGAACCCTAAAAACCACGTTGACTATATGCACTTACACTTTATATGGTGAAATATTATAACTGCGAAAGTGCGTTGGTTTGTCCTTCAAGCACGCCCCAACAGAGCTACGGATCGACGTGATTTTTTGCAGTGTACCTATAGTTGAGGACCTGGAGAGTGACAGGCTACTTTTTATCCCGCAAAGTCAGAGTTCCCAAGGCATTTTAAAGGCTAAGTTCACGCAGACGAAGTCGCGGGCATCAGCTAGTCTAATATACTTATAAAATTCTCATGTCGCGGTGTTTGTTACCAAACTCGTCCGAAACGGTTGGACCGATATTTATAACATTTTGTGTGCATATCGGCTAGGTCTGAGAATCAGCTAACATCTATTTTTCATAGGTACCCCTAAATGATAAGGGTGACCCACCCCTAAATATTTTTGTTGCCGGTACGAAGTTCGCTGGGTCAGCTAGTAAGAGTATAATAATGTAGACAATGCCCTCTATCATCTACCATCAGGTAAGATATTAGAGGATAGTTTTCAATTTGACCTCTATAACCCATGGTTTAAGGTATGACTGCATACTGAAAGGTCGATGGTTCCACCCCCACCCGTTACACTATAATTGCCGTAACCACTCCTAACACAAGCTTTCCGCTTATTTGGAGGAGAGAAGGAGAATTTTAGCCAAGTTCAGCATCGCTTCTTGACTTTTAAAAAATACTAGGTAAGGCGTTAGAATGAGGAACCTTAATAAAACCTTAATGAAGGGTCGTTTCGGCCGTGAGGCGAAACAACGATGCATCACGCTAACCCTCCTATCAATTTTAGATTGCCTATAATTACGGCGACGGGCAAGCGACGGATCACAAAAAAGAGGACTTTTTTAATACTTTATTGAGACGCGTAGGAAATTAATTAAGGATTTGAGATAACTATTAAAAATAATTGGTTTGAAGCTGATATGAAATAACTTTTTAGAATAATAAACAATTTGATTATTGAGTGAAATGTGTGTTTCTTTTGGTTTGACGGACTTTTAAACCCCGACGCAAAAAGAGGGGTGTTATAATTTTAACGAAAGTGTGTGTATATGAGTCTATCTGTGTGTCTGTCTGTGTGTGTTCCCTCGTAACTGCCTTCGCAATGGACTGATGGTTTTTCTGTATGAAAGCTAATGTAATCGATGTGGATCTTAGCTTTAATTTATGAAGATCTGCTCAGGCGTTTGAAGATTACCAGCTCATTTCCTAATTGATTAAAGAGTCTTACAAGCTTTCAAGGTGCGAATGATTTGTTTGGTGTACAATGATGTCGGGTATATCGTACATAGTCCGGCCACATAAACTTATCTTTAAAAGTAAGATAGCGAGCTCCATAGAGTTTCAGACCCAGGCTCACGTTTACGAATTAAACTTCTGATACTTGTTTTAGTAAACCAGACTAACAAAAAAGTTAATCAAAGTCAATCAAATAAAGTTGCTTTACTCCGTAAATTTTCTTGATAAGTATTGTCATTAGAACGGTTATATAATGTGTCGTGAATAATTATATTTCTAATTATCTTCTAAAAATATGGGGTTCACACAGAAAAATGCTTAGAAAAATATTAATTACAAAAATTATTTCTGAATCTGAATGGTTTTTAATAGTGCTGGTCAAACTTCGCCATTCTCCTTTTTATTTACACTTGCTATTGAGTATTTCTTGACTATTTATACAATGGTTTTATTACTTATAGACTTAACTGTGGGAGTGATATAAATTTTAAGTTTTTTTTTTAATAATTGTTTAAATTAAAAATTAAATAATAATAAGTAATTATGTAAATCTATATCTATATATCTATATCTATATATCTATATATATATATATATAAAAGAAAGTGGTGTTAGTTACACTATTTATAACTCAAGAACGGATGAACCGATTTGGCTGAAAATTGGTGGAGAGGTAGCTTAGAACCAGGAGACGGACATAGGATACTTTTTATCCCGTTCGACCGCGTTTCCGTCATGTCACTATAAAACATGGTACATATAAGAAAAGCGCATCTGACATGGAATAACAAAATGCAAATGACAGTGGAATAACAAAACGTAAATGACAGCTAAACGTAATTTTGTCTTTGGTTAAGTATGTTAAAAAATTTGACAATAATAAAAAGTGTTATAATAAAGCATTACTGATATTATAAATGCGAAAGTGTGTTTGTTTGTTAGTTTGTCCTTCAATCACGTCGCAACAGGACAGCGGATTGATGCGATTTGTTGCATGGGTATAGTAATGGATGCAGTAGTGGTTCCACAGACCGGGAGAGCTACTTTTTATCTCGGATAATTAAAGAGTTCCCGCGGTATTTTTAAAAACTAAATCCATGCGGACGAAGTCGCGGGCATCAGCTAGTATTATGATAAGTAATATGAATTTTTTGACATACATCACGTTACGAATAAATTGTTAAGTACATAATTCACAGAGAGCGCCATCTATGTAAACGACGTGGAACTCGGTAGCGAAACTAGCGCACGTGCGTTGTGTCTTTCACTATTGTATGGCGTCGCTGCGTCTGCTCCGTTTCGTGTTCCATAGAGAACCTTTGTAATTAGGGGCAGATTTCACCAACGTAAAATAAATCTTATCCGAGCGTAAATATATGATATTTTGACAGTATTTTCAATACAAAATCTGTCAGAACGCCCTATTTATTCTTTGGGATAACCTCACTCAAGTTGGTGAAATCGGCACTAAGGAGTTCTCTTCTCACTAGAGTCTAATCTAGCACATGGTCTAGTGACTAGACCATGTGCTGCATAAAACATCTGTTAGGAAATCAAAAAATAAATAAATTTACAAGTCAAAACTATGCTATGTTCAATTGCTCGTATGGAACTCTACTGCAGTGCCGCGCCTCACGCCTGTTCCGAAATCAAAATAAATCTTATTCTTAAAGAAGGTCATCGCTATTCATGAACAAAAGTAATACTTAAGGTAAAAGTAAGTATTTAAAGGCAATTAACGCTTTATTCCCATATGTTTTTTGGTAATAACATTTGAAACATGACAAAAAAAGCAATAAAAGACCAGTTCTTGATTGCGATAAAAAATTTATAACTAATTATAATTATTATCTTTAACTATAATATTACTTTATGCCTGATATAAATTGATTCGCAAATATGGCGGAACGAATGTAACATTACATTGTAATGCGGAACAAAAAGGTTCAATAAAAATTCACACCAAACAATAAAACCCTAAATCAATTCGGCGTAAAAACATCTAACTTCTAAAATGATTTGCTGGTTGGTGGCTGGTTGGTAAAGGGGTAAGAATAGGGGGCTATACAAAATACAAACTAGGTAAATAATTAATTATTATTTCCATGGAGGAGTTCGTAATTAAAGGGGAGCTAGCAAAGGGTTAGTTTTTCTTCCACAGAAAAGTGCGCAATTGTTATTAAAAATCGGCCAAGTGCGAGTCGGGCCTCGCTCTTTTAGGGTTCCGTTAAAAAAAATTAAATTAAAAGATTTCCATCTACCCACCTACCCATTTTAATTTAATTTTTTTAATTTAATTTAATTTTTATTATTTGTTGTTATAGCGGCAATAGAAATACATAATATGTGAAAATTTCATCTGTCTATCTATTACGGTTTACGAGATACAGCCCGCTGACAGACGGACGGACGGACGGACGGACGGACAGCGTAGGCTTAGTAATAGGGTCCCGTTGGTACCCTTTGGGTACGGAACCCTAAAAACGATTTATTCATATTACCAAGGAAAATTTACTTAACCTTACTTAATTTCATAATAAAATTTATGTAGTTACGAATGAAATAAGAATAATAATTTTCATTGTTTCTTTTGTACGTACTGTTATAAGATATTGGTTTCCTCTTAAAATATTTTTTCAACGCACTACCAAACTGTGGAATCAACTCCCATCGACTGTGTTTACAACTTGGGGTTATTCAAGGAGCGGACCAACAAATTCCTGAAAAGCCGGCAACGCATTGGTATAGTGCCTCTGGTGATACAAATATTCATGGGCGGCGGTAATCGCTTAACATCAGGTGAACCCGCCTGCTCGTTTTCTCGCTATTTTTATATAAAAAAAGTATATATTGTATAAATGATCTAAGGGTATGCCATGAAAAATATTAGATACTATAAAATACCTTGATCATTTTTTCTTCAAGATCGAGTTTTTCTGCCTAACTTTCAGATTCTGTCGCCTTCCACATGCACGAAATAATAATAGGACATGTCTCTACGACGGAACATCTAAACATTTGACGAACATTTCATTACGTTCATGATCATTGAGTATGAAAGTTGATAGAAATTTCCATTGCCAAGTACAAAGCAAAAATAAAAGAAATTTTTAGATATTTAAGTAGTTGTATTTAACATTGGTTTGCACTAATTATTATGCCTGTGGTAAAGTATGATAAAATTGATAAGCTTAAGAACATAATATTATCTGTTCATACAATGATAGATAGCCCTAAACTGGTAAATACAGAGTGAAGCAAACAAATTAAAGGGTATAATTTTCAGCTATGTTAGGTCTAGGTGAACAAAAGCGGGTACCTCAATTTAGCCGGTTTATTTGGGCCTGGCCGGGCCGGTCAATCGAGCCGGCTAGTGAAGGTTTAATAACATGTTAATTAAACGTATCCGGGATATAGCCGGCTTATCTCTCTACGGTTTACTGATGTCAACGTTTTAATGAATCTGTAGTTTTTTAATGTACATTTAATTTAAGGGCCAATTTTACCATATATAAACTTCAACAGCTGGACAAAGGTCTCCTTCATTGTTTTGTGTTCGCAGTCTGTAAAAACGTGTTGATTGTGATTAATAGGTACCATTGCTTTTCTTCCACCCTTCCATTAATAAGAAATCTTCAAACAAGAGTACAAGGGTTCCAAACGCGACGTTAACCAACAGATAAAGGACGTTTTAACAACTTTGTGTTGGCAATCTGTAAAAACGTATTTATGCAATATCCACTTAATGGTGATTAATATGTACCATTGATTATTTTCCATCTTTCCATTACTAAGAAATCTTACTAAGAAAAAAGAATTGCGAGGGCTCAAAACGCTCTGTAGTCTGAGAAGAGCACACATGACACAACTAGAACAGTCTAGAACTAACTCAGCCGAGTTTTAATTCAAACGGGTCATTGCATCACAAGTTATAATATTAGACTACACTATAACACAGAATATTTATTAGTACTACGTAACTAAACACAGTTTAAGTTAAACCAGTTCCTAATAAGTATGTAGTTAGCTAAGGAACAAGGCCTAGCGGTAGCGTGCCGCAAGGTCGTTCCTACCAAATTAACAATGCAATTGCAAATCCCATAGACGAACGAAACGGCACACTTACAAGCAGTACCCCTAGTGCGAGTTTTTGTTATTACGATAACGAAACTCGATGTCAAGCTCCTTTAAAAATACGTATTAAAAAAAAAACTAAAAAAACAACACGGAAACGAAACGGAGTATTAACGAGAAAAAAGTTTAACTGCTAAAATCATAACCCTTCCTTTATGCTTTGCCGTAATCGGGTAAAAATAGAGTTAGGTCTTATTTAAGCTGTAGGATCACTCCTATTCTGGACGTGAGAGAAACACCAACTTCACATTCTCATACTTTATTTAATTGCAATATTGCCCATCTGGCTTAAGTACTTTCACCGCGCCTAGCGTCCACTCAACTCACAGAAAGACTGCCCGTTTCGACGAGGTACACTGGTATTTATAATATGTTGACAGGTCACGTGGTTAAGGTATATTGACATTGTATACTGACTATCATGACAGTAGTATAATGACATACTCATATTAGCAACTATTTATCGAATGTTGACGGAAATGGACGACTAAAATGCAGTATTGTTTTTATAAAATACACTTAAAATCACATTCTACCCCCACAAATACAACGTAACCTTACATTCGACCATCCTGACATCGTGTATGCCCCCATACACGAATCAAGTGATAACCTTACATTAGGCCTTAGGTGGATGTGTAAAACGAAATGTACAAAACCCCATCAAATGAGTTAATTTAAAAACTTAATCTTTCTAAAGTACGGATTTTGATTTCAATTCTAGTTTACAACCGAACTACATTGTTGCGTTAGTACGGTTTATCAAAATCTATTTTACTTTAATGAACCAAAATAATAATCTCAAAAAAGGTTTTTTTTTTTTTTTTTGTGTGTGTGTTGAGTGTACGCTTGCCTTTTCGTTTGACTCTACCACTGGTTCGGAATGCCTTTCCTACCGAGAAGAACCAGCAAGAAACTCGGCGGTTGCTCTTTTCAAAACATCAATACAAGTTTACATGACAATAAAATATAAATACTATGCTATGCATGCAGTGCTTCCACAATGAGGGGAAGTTCTAAAGATGAATATCTACTAACAATGCAATAAATCTTAAGATGAGCAGACAAAGCTAATTCAGCTAATCAATTCTCAGATCAATTCTCATAGACTTTTCTATGCTACAACTAAATCAATCAATTTACTAGTTACAATTCCTAGTTACACTAAAATAACGTCTCTTAATTACAACTTAATCGATCAATTCTTATTTATAGTCCCTGATAGTCATTAACTACACTGCTTGAACCCTAAAGAAAAGTCCCTAATACTGATGAATAAGTAAATAAAGCTATATCATCTACGCCATGGCAGCACGCTCACTCCAATGGTCGCAAACTAACAGCTTCATAAACTCTATCTGTATCATTTACGCCATGGCAGCACGCTCACTCCAATGGTCGCAAACTAACAGCCTCATCAACTCTATAGCTATGTCATACCCTAAAGTAAAGTCCCTAATACTGATGAATAAGTAAATAAAGCTATATCATCTACGCCATGGCAGCACGCTCACTCCAATGGTCGCAAACTAATAGCTTCACAAACTCTTTATCTGTATCATTTACGCCATGGCAGCACGCTCACTCCAATGGTCGCAAACTAACAGCCTCATCAACTCTATAGCTATGTCATACCCTAAAGTAAAGTCCCTAATACTGATGAATAAGTAAATAAAGCTACATCATCTACGCCATGGCAGCACGCTCACTCCAATGGTCGCAAACTAATAGCTTCATAAACTCTTTATCTGTATCATTTACGCCATGGCAGCACGCTCACTCCAATGGTCGCAAACTAACAGCCTCATCAACTCTATAGCTATGTCATACCCTAAAGTAAAGTCCCTAATACTGATGAATAAGTAAATAAAGCTATATCATCTACGCCATGGCAGCACGCTCACTCCAATGGTCGCAAACTAATAGCTTCATAAACTCTTTAACTGTATCATTTACGCCATGGCAGCACGCTCACTCCAATGGTCGCAAACTAACAGCCTCATCAACTCTATAGCTATGTCATCTACGCCATGGCAGCACGCTCACTCCAATGGTCGCAAACTAATAGCCTCCTAAACTCTTTATCTGTATCATCTACGCCATGGCAGCATGCTCACTCCAATGGTCGCAAACTAATAGCCTCATAAACTACACTCCTTGAACCAATCCATTCTCAAGGAGTTCTCTACATTACAACCAAACCAATCAATTCTTGGTTGTACTAACTAGCTATGCTAAAATAACTTCTCTTAACTACAACTAAACCAATCAATTCTTAGTTGTAGTCCCTAATACTCATTAACTACACTCCTTGAACCAATCCATTCTCAAGGAGTTCTCTACATTACAACCAAACCAATCAATTCTTGGTTGTACTAACTAGCTACGCTAAAATAACTTCTCTTAACTACAACTAAACCAATCAATTCCTAGTTGTAGTCCCTAATTATGCTTTATATAAGCCTATTTGTTTAAGTTGCTGTGCGTGTGTGTTCATGTGACTGTGCTTTATGTTGCTTGAAACAATCAATTCTCAAGGACTTCCACGTGACAATTCTTCGGTCAATTTGCGAACCAATCAATTCTCGCTCCTGACCTGCAAAGATAAAATCACACTGTAGCTTGGATAGTTCGATGAAATTATTCTTATCTTAAATTATAGAGTTAGGTACATCTTTAATATCAATTCAGTTATAAATAAATAGTTAAATTGTTGTTTATTGATACAGTCTTTAAAAGATCCATGGGAAACAAAAAGGGTATCTTTTCAGCTAATTAATTTTGACAATTTACAATCATCCTCAGTAAAAATATCAGTATTAAAAAATGTGATTGCGCGAGTCTTGAAGTGAGATGTCAATATGGATTTCGATAAAAGTTACGTCAAAGTGAGTTTTCATTTTTCATGAACCAAAGCTACAAAGTGAATGTTCACTATTTAATTAGTTAACTATCTATTTAAGGTAATATATTATAGGGATTCTTTTTTTTTTTTTTTATTTGAATGCTGAAATAGTCCGTATGCTAGGACAGCTAGCTTAGAAAAGGAACAGAGAGTTTCCTGGCAAGTAGTGATACTTTATTCTCTGTCAGTGTTATCTACTTGGTTGCTATGAAACCAGCAAAACTCATGTTTTAACTATGAGACTAAAACAATACCCCTTTTTTTTTTAAAAGTCTCATAACAGGATTTCTAGATGGTTTTCTTGTTAATTTATCTTTTGCTTAAAATGATAAACATTTTTTTTTTAATCCTCGATTGCATAAAAGAAATAAATATACATGCCCACCTTAAACAGTGTTTTTGTTCTAACTGTCCAAAAGCCAATAGGGCCACTTTGTCGTCCCCCTGTCTGTCCGTGTGTCTAGGCCCTTTCTCTCAGAGACGGCTTGAAGTATTAAGTTGAAGTTTATAGCAAATACTAGGGTCAATGGTCTCCTAATGCTGTGGAATTTTCAAGCTTCTACTTTAACTCAATGAAAAGTTACAGCCTACTCCCATAGAAAAGTCAGTCGGATTTTACAGACAGGGTCGATTCACCAAAAGTCGATAGTAACTTGTGTGAGTAAACACAAAATATTGGGAAAGCCTACATACGTGCTACCCTTTTCATAATAAAATACTGTTTTTCTCTAGTCCTTGCCTATTCCTTTCCTAACTTCGTTATGCATTGCAATTAAATCAGGAGCTTCGTTAGGTATATTATCGTAAATTATTCAATCCCCATTGGCGTATAGCCTACGGCTATCTTTTACCGTAGTATTGAAAAATATTCATCATGTTTAAAAGTTTAGTTTAGATTACATACAAAAATAATAGTTTAAACTGCAATTCGATTTTGAACATTAATGGATGTTGATGATGGATATAACTATGGGCGGATAAAAAATTACAGAAAACATATAAATGAGTCCACGCAAAAGCCAAATTAAACCACACGCATATCTCCAATTGTCAACATCATGGAGCATCTTCTAGTCAAATAAGTACAATAATTAACATATATAAAAATCCCAAATTATATTACAGATGAAAATAATATTAGAACCTTTAAGCGAAAACTAAAAGAATGGCTAATAAAAAATAGCTTCTACGAGATAGACGAAATAGCAGGAAACTTTAAGACCTCAATTGCGCATCAGGCTATGTTCCAAAATGAATTAGACATCATCATAATGTTATGACGATCTATTTTGACATATGCCTCAATCTGTTAATGAATAATATTAATTCGACTTTAAACTAATTTATACTAACCTACTTATGTAACTTTGCAACGCCCTAACGGGGCCTCATGTAATCTAACAATAAATGTAATTAAGTGGATATACATGAATGCAAATAATAATAATAAATAAATAAATAAGTCAGGAAAGAAACTGATTGAATGCGTTACGTTAAATTAGCGATATTTAAATAGTAAGTAATAATATAAGATGGCGTGCCCATGTTGTCAACAAGGTCAAATATAAAATGATGATATCTTTATCATTTCTAAAAATAGTTATCAATTTTAAACATGAATTTGAAAGTTCGGCCATTCTGCAATTAAACATGTCCGTGCTTCCGACCTATCTCAGTAAAGCCATTATTTGTCACGAGCAATCTTGCTCATGGTCAAGTCGCAGGCGTTTATGCCCTCAATTCAGATCTCAGACGATTTGCCATGATCACAGTCATGGGCAATCTCGCCTTCAGTCAAGTTAATGACGGACATCTACCAAAAAAACTTATTTTCTGGATTCTAAATTATTTAATCCAACACTTTTGTGTAGACAGCTCGAGAAAATCGCGACGCGAATCTATTCAAACTAGACAATAATTATAATGATTATCGGGACGGTTTAAAATATTCTAGCCATTTCATGGAATATCTACAAAGAATGTACTAAAGTATAGGACACGGTTTTGACTAATATTAATATTTAGAATTAGAAGGTAATACTAATTATGATTTAGAAAATATTATGCCCCGTTTAAATGTTTGGTTCAGTAATATTTGAAAAGAAGTTTTTCAAAATATAATTTTACAAAAACGTTTCAAAAACTGTTCCAGTGGTGAACGTATTCTGCAAACATCCATTTCAAAACCATTTATGTTCCGATAAATAAAGCTCTGATTCAATGCATTTTATCAACCGCTTTTAAAGACTGCATATTTAACAACATAATTGGAAGAAAAAGGAAAGACTACATGACCTGATATGAGATGAGCGACGACCGCGGTCCATTTTTCCTCGTCGCACTCCGTTACTCCGGCGCAGCGCCTCCGACCCAGCGTTAGGTACCCGGCTGATGGCAACCGGGTATATGGGTATCTGCACGCCGCGCGCGGCCTCTCAGTTGACGTCCGCCGTGAGCTTTTCTCGTGTTGCCGAAGAATTTCCGTTCTTGTTCGTGTTGTAGCTCTCGTTCCAACCTTTATCATCATTTTTTTCCTTTGAAAATATTGAGGACGTGGTATCTTCACTTCTGAGATGTAGGATCACTCCTATTCTGGACGTGAGAGAAACACCAACTTCACATTCTCATACTTTATTTAATTGCAATATTGCCCATCTGGCTTAAGTACTTTCACCGCGCCTAGCGTCCACTCAACTCACAGAAAGACTGCCCGTTTCGACGAGGTACACTGGTATTTATAATATGTTGACAGGTCACGTGGTTAAGGTATATTGACATTGTATACTGACTATCATGACAGTAGTATAATGACATACTCATATTAGCAACTATTTATCGAATGTTGACGGAAATGGACGACTAAAATGCAGTATTGTTTTTATAAAATACACTTAAAATCACATTCTACCCCCACAAATACAACGTAACCTTACAAAGCAAATCACAAAAACCGTCAAAGTTTTCGAGATGTGCACACTCGCACCAGGGTTACAGACCTTGTGAGAGCGGTTTCAGTTCAATAAACACTTCAAACAAAGCCATTATTTATCGTATCTTTTACACTCCGCCATGTTTACCGAGTAAACGCGTGTAACTAACAATTTATTTTATCGATAAGCGCGAAACATTTACAGAACAAGGATAAAAGTTAAAAACTCTAACCCTATTTTCGATTTCGTTCAATGTAGCCTACATAATACTCGTATGTCACCCGTACAATCATAACGAATAGATTGACACCTCATTATTCAAACTCGACAACGTAGTTTAGTTCGCTACAGTGGGACATTCTTAAATACCTAGTAACATACATAAAATAGCCTGCTAAAATCATAACCCTTCCTTTTCTACCGTAGTCGAGTAAATGAAGATATTCTTGTTGCAAAAAACGAGTTAGCCGTACGAAAAAATATTGACATTCGTAATCAGGGTGGCTACAACTTGCAGATAATATAATAACACTCCTTTTCTTACGTCCCTCCAAAACATTGCTTCACTTCTTATGAATTAGCTATGGTATAATAAATTGTGTATTCTAAGGCACTGAAATAAGAATCTTTTTCAGTTAGCCGTTTCTACATGGGGTCGCGTGCCCGGCCCAACGCTCCTTTGCGATGATAGCCCGCAGAGGCAATTTTCCTACAAATTGTACTTACATCTCTATACGTGGGGTAATTGCGGGGGATATTTTCTCATTTCCTTTTTAGAACGAGATTGGTTTTTATATCAATTTCACTACCGGTATTTTGTCCGTTGCATAGATGTTGGAAGATTGAACTCTATAAAAGTACCTATAAAGAAAGGAATATGACTGTTTTTACTGATAAAAGACGTAAAAATATGTATAGGGCAGCTATTGCAAAGTTTGCTGGACCAAAACTTTAAAGGGAGATACTCTATTTGGAAGTCAAGTTGATTACAACACTTCAATTGAATTTTTAATAGTAAACCGATTTAGACAAAAACATTTTTATCAAACAAAATAAATCAAAAGAAATCCACATATTTATCTATGTTGTAGAAAAACTGACCCTTAGGTACGACATGTATGATGTAACCTCGTAGGCAACGTCGAAGGCAAAAAATACCTGATGTTCTTGTAATCTTCACCCTTCCGATAACTCGACAAGTTATCCCAGGAGAGCACGCATATCATTATAAATAATCCGTTTAGAGGATTAAATTAAAACTAATGTCGTCATTAACGTCCCTCTAGATAAGGGAGGTTCAAAGTAATCTGATATCCTAATCTGAGTCATGAACGACAGAATGAAACAGATGGATGTTTTTACCTGGGCCTTTTTGTCGTTGCCATATTAAATATTTAAAAAAAATCGGGTGGCTTTTTTGACGTATAGCGTCGTCTCTGTCCTACGAAGCGACAAAAACGTCACATAGGGATGAGTGTCGCTACGTACTACGCTCTAAAAAGTCGCGTTTAGAAAATTCGCTCTTGTTGAAGATTTTTGAACTTTATTTATTGTACAGGCCTTTTATACACTGTATAACAGCCCCATCGTACATATGTATCATATATTTTCAAAACAAAATTACAATAACTTTTTGACAAAAAAATTGAACCGACGAGAAAAACAAACAAAAAAAGGAAAAATAAAATAAACCTGTTTTAGTCTTAATAACTAAGCTCGTACACTAATGTAAGTACCTAACTAATTTTTTGGTCAGCCGGCACCAATTTTTTTTAAAAGCTACGAGTTTTTTTTAAGCATAGCACCGAGATTGCTTTCGCGAATTGAGAACCTTCTCCTTTTTTCGTCGGTTGAAAACTCAATAGCGATACGATGGCGTGTAGAAACTGATTAGGAATATGGGTTTGGTTATCACCGCCCTACCCCTTCCAAGTTAGCCCGCTACCATCTTAGACTGCATCGTCACTTACCATCAGTTCAGATACCAGTCAAAGGCTATCTTATCATCAAACAAAAACTATAATGCAGGCAGTATTGCTCATAAAAAGAATTCTGCTGTATTATATACTAAGATATTGAAATAGTAGATTATTAACCAAGGGGATAAAGCAGTGTCTTCTGTCGCGGGTGACGATTTAAATCGCGAGCGTAACGAAGGACTCGAGGTTTACTCCCGAGCGTAGCGAGGGTGTTAAAAACTTAAATCACGAGCGAAGCGAGGGATTTAAGACGAGTCCTGAGTGTAGTGAGGGATTTAAGTTCACCCAAGACTAAGACAGCTTTATCGCCGAGGAAAATACTCTACTTTTCGTACCATTTGCGAAAAAATTAACACAATAATAATACCTATGAGATAAGCATTTATTAAAAATAATGACAATTAAAAGTAAAAGTTAACATTCGAAACATTGGTCCAATTATTGATAGAGAGAGTTACATTTTTGTTTGGTACATTTATTGTTGATGAGTTGATTTGAGTATTTCTCTGTTCTTGCGTCTGACCATTTGCACTGATGGAATCCGACAATTCACTGTCACTGTCGCTTTGATTTAACATCGTAACGTATTTTTAGAACATTAACTTATTTATAAAAATAAATTAAAATAAATTTAACGTTTAGGCCTAGCGCAAACATACAACTTTTAGTTGAACAACTATTTAGTTGTGTTTCATAAGTTTATGGAAATGTACTGCGATCATAGAATGTGCGCAAACTATCAACACGATAGTTGCTCGACAAAAAAAATCAAAAAGCCTTACGATTTGCTTTTGATTGTATGGAATTCACGAAAAGTACACAACTCGACTAAACAGTTTAGTCGATGTAAAAGTTGTATGTATGCGCCTTACCTTATGTATTTGAAGAAAACAAAACGCGGCAAATTCCTAGACTAATATTTTATGTCAGAAAAGCAAAGGCATCAAGCTCATACGGCCTCGTCGGTTTTCGTAATTTTATTTAATAATCATAACTGCATAATAAATGCGTATTCCTTTTTCAAAAAGATGTATAATGCTTTATATACAAACTCAATGGTGTAAACACAGATGTAGTTCAGTATAAATTTCGGTAAGTATTCCAAATTTAAATCACATTCTCCCCCTAGAGGATGAATGAAATTCAGTACAATTTTCTTTCCCTGTTTTTAACAGATTAAAAGTGACTATTGTTATGTTCGCTTTTTGTGGCACAGAATGTCACTTTTTTGAGCAAGTGGTACGAAAACTATATTATCCCTTAACAACAAATACATCTATGTAATATATTACATCCATAGAAATAAGTAAATAGAAAAGGTAAAGTAGTTAAGTTTAAGTCTATTATTAAATTATTTACTTAAAGTTTTTGTTTAAGAATTAAAAGTTTTTGTTTAATTGTATTTATAAAAAAATTTAAATTGCACTGTTTAGTAAACTAGTGGTTCGCCCCGAACTGAGACCTCGCGGTAACGGTTTCCCATAATTACTTATTCATTCAATAGATACATGACGATCAAAATTGACATTATTATTATGCCCGTTTTCACCAACCATACCTAAATCATCCCCTTTGTAGAAGTCTCTTTACGTAGGTAGCCCCTAAATACAATCCTAACATCCCATATGTCATTTTCACCTTTAGTTGTCCCGTAGAGGTTTGTAATAACAAAGTTGACAGAAAGTGTCAACTAACTTAACATATTATGTAGCCCGTAAAGGTTAGGGAACTGTTACACTAGCGGCACGCTATGATGGCCGGTTTGACACATTACAATAGTGATGTGGAATGTCAATTTATTCTCGAACAAAAAACAATTAAGTTTTGTTTTTGTACCTGATTAAATAGGTTTATAGTTACGAAGGCGTATTACGAACTCACGTGTCTGACTATTTAGAACAGTTCTCTGCGTACGTTCGGTCATATCGACGAAATCCACAACAAAGGGCTTGAACAGAGTCCAAATTAACGAGCAAGGGTCAACAGTAATGCAGTATCAATATTTGAAATCCAAAGCCAGGTCAAAACTATATCACAATCGCATTGCACTGACAGTTTATACTTTTCGAAGCAACGTCAATTCGAAACTGCTTTGTTTTGCATTGAGCATTGACGCGAGTTTGCCGGAGGTAGTAGTTGTGCTAGCCAGCGATCCTATGTGACGATCGTATTAGATTCCATTTTTAAAAATTTTCAATTTAGAAAACCAAATGCCGAGTTGTGGTATATATCATATAAAAATAAAAATTTTACCTTTTGTATGAAACAGCTGATATTTTTTTGCGATTTCAGAGGTTTGTCCACATAGTGAAAATTGTTCATATTCACAAGTACATTCACCCCTTAAATGGTGCAAACTGATTTTTCTACACTTGTATACATTTTAGAAATCAATTTAATAAATAAATTTTGAGTCCTAAACCTAAAACTACATTCGATAAAATTTATGAATCTCTGCACATCACTATCGTCAATAAAGTAATACAATTATTTCCTTCAAAGTCGTTATCAATTAATACGGAACTTCATGAGCGGACAAACGTCAAACCGGCCATCATAGCGTGCCGCTAGTTTAAAGTGAAATCCTCAAGGCCTCCATCAAACTTAGGTATAGTTTTTTGGAACATTCAAATTAAATTACTTGTACACAGCGTCAACTATCGACACGATCAGAAAACATGTAAAAACAAACTGCAACGTGAAGTTTTATTGATGTTTGCTAAATGACTAAATAATAATTTTAATTGAATATTATTATGTTACATAATATAAGCTGCATTTGCTATAGTATGAGATGAGAGCGCCATCTATTGACATCATTGTGAAGTTCTGTTGTTGCTGCTCATTAAAAGTTAAATAATTTAGTTTCCTTATTACATTTATCTAATTTTAGTATTTGTTGTTCAAGTACATGACATTACGCTAAAATTATAAAACTTTCAAGCCCCAGCTCTCAATGGTTATTCCGTTGTGAGGTCAAATATAATCTCCACTTTGAAAGCCCCCCATTTCGTCAATTTTAGGAAAAAAATTAAAAAAAAAATACTTTTGTACTCTGTTCCACATTATCTTTAAAATGACGTACTGTAAACCTATGAAAAGCAAAAAATTTTTTTTTCTTCGCTTTCGCTTCTATGAGAGCCCCCCTGAAATAAAGATTTTTATAACTTTTTAAGCCATTTTCGGCTGGAGGCCATCGGTTTACATATTATATCTAAAATTGAAGTAATTACGTTCAGTAATACAGAAGTTATAAGGCTCTGACAGACGGACGGACGGACGGACGGAAGGACGGACGGACAAGTGCAAATTCACTCAAGTAGACTCAAAGACCTTCGCTTCGCTCGGTCGATAAGTAAATAAAATTAAAAATCGTCCAAGTGCGAGTCGGGCCTCGCTCTTTTAGGGTTCCGTACATATGACCAAATCATTTTTTTAAAACTACATAGGTACATAGAAAGTACTAAATTAGCATATTATGGGGAAAAATGCTCGTTTGTTTTGGTCACAACATTGATGGCCCCCCCATTTCTTCATTTTTGTAGTTAAAAAATAAAAAATATATATTTGAACTCCACATAATGAGCTCTAGACAATCCCACCCACAAGCCAGGGTAAAAAATAAAATTTTATTTCGACTCCTTTTCCATGTACGGGGGAGAGCCCCCTTTATTTTTTCTAGTACCTAACAAATAAAAGAATCCCTGTTACGAGTAATCAAGTGCTGGCCCGCTGGGTGCACTTAGCTCTAGCGTATAGAATCTAACCTAATAATAACTCGCACGGCTATAATTGTACCATCGTGATACTGAATTAATAGAAAAGCTAGTCATTATTCTCGTGAAGCGGAGCAGATAATAGTTCCGGTGTTATTGGAAAGGTATTGGGCTTATAATTGAAAACCGAGATAAACGGTATAATTTCATTGTAACGAAGAATTAATATAAGTTTGTACTATAATATTTCCTTCATTGCAGAGTAATTGGTTTCGGTACTTATAGGCTTACTTTGTGGACCAAGGACCAAACATTTAAATTTTTAGGGTTCCGTAACCAAAGGGTGCCAACGGGACCCTATTACTGTCCGTCTGTCCGTCCGTCTGCCAGCGGGCTGTATCTCGTAAACCATAATAGGTAGACAGTTGAAATTTTCACAGTGTGTATTGCCGCTATAGCAAAAAATAATAAAAAGAAAAGAAAAAGTCGAAATAAAATTTTATTTTTTACTCTAGCATGTGGGGTTTCATTGTCTAGAGCTCATTAAGTGGAGTTCAAATATATTTATTTATTATTTTTAGCTTCAAAAATGAAGAAATGGGGGGCCATCAATGTTGTGACCAAAACAAACGAGCATTTTTTCCCCATAATATGCTAATTTAGTACTTTCTAAGAACCAAGATATCTACGGAACCCTAAAAGAGCGAGGCCCGACTCGGCCGATTTTTATACTTATTTGGCATTTAATTTCCAGACGGACTTACGTGACGTCTGTAGTTCCCCTAAACAGTAGCAATCAGTATTCAAGTCACAGGTAATTATCAGGAGCGAAGGCGCTCACACGCGAGGGTCGAGCCACACGGGAATTTACGAGACCACCCCGGAGAATAGCCGTGTAACCTATATTGAGGCTTGGACATACGAAACTTGTGGCGGAAGCGGTGTGTCCATATCCATAAGAAAATGACATATCTATGGTACAACATGCAGAATGCGCTATGCACTACATGCCTAAACATGCAGAATGGGCTATGCACTACATGCCTAAACATGCAGAAAATAACAGGCAATCAATAAGCAACACTTGCTCAGAAACCTTTAGAACACAAGTCTTAAAGAGACATTGCGTGGTGATTGTGGTGCATATTGCTGGCTTGCTTTTTACATAAACACAAATGTTGCTGCTACGCGCGCCGCCATCGTCACGCTCCGCAGTGTGAAAAGCTTCATAAGGTTCCCTCACAGAGCAGTAAATGTGTATGGATTCATTGCATTACAATTTTGACACGTTGACTACGTATAACCGTTCTGTCGGGCTTGCCACTGATCGCTGCTACCAAGCTTTTCATCTGACCAAGCCCTTAAGGGCTAGGTGATTTACATAAACTGCAAGCGTAAATGAGATTTATTCATAGCGTTTTATTAAAAAGAGCTTTATCCTTTTGTGGGTGGCCTATTGCCTAATAAGTATTGGATTGTGCTCACTTACTAGTAATGCATAATGTTCTCAAAGGCGGGTGAAGTCTACCAATTCGCATTGGGCCAGCGTGGTAGACTATGGCCTATAACCAACGATGTATAACCCTTCTCTGAGAGGAGACTTGCCCTCATTAGTGAGACGTTAATGGGTTGCTACTGATGATGATGATGATGATGATGACTGGTAAAATGGTTATTAAGCTTTTGGAGTGAGCTGGAACGGCTCTACATCTAAGTTCAGAAACTGAACAAATATCAGCATTTACAATTCTCAAAAATCTTTCAATAATTTTGCACCATCAATAACATTTTAAAGAGTATAAAGAAGAACCTTAGTTTAGAACGAATGTTCCCGTTTCTTATGCTCAAAATATAATAATTTTTACCTGACGACACGACGGCAACGAAAAGAAAGGGGTTACCGTTTTAGCAGTCTATGTGTGTTTGACAAGTCATACAATCACTGCAATTTTATAGACTTAGAAGATGACTTCACTTTACTTCTTAGAAGCACACAAAATGTTGCAAACCGCATCACAATATGTCCTCATAAATTGTTTTTTATTTATGATAGGTACCTCAAATTGCATAGTTATAAATGTAGTTGTCGCACGCAAGTTTTTTTCCCATAAAACTGATGCCTTGATAAGCGGTGCAAACATGCAAAACGTCATTCTACACGACACGTCGCGATAAGCCACCCGCAGAATATTAACTGCTTTGTACATTGTGACAGGGCGTTTCAAAGAACACAGAACCAGTCCCTGATGAGTAAAAAAATTCTTTAGTAGGAAACAGTACATGGATCGAATCAGATATGAAGAGATCTGTAGGAGAACCAAAGTTACAGACACAGCTCAACGAGTCACGAAGCTGAAGTGGAAATGGCCGGAGCACATAGTGAAGAACTGATGGTCCCAAGGCGCTGAAGTGCCGACCCCGCACTAGGAAGCACAGTGTTGGCAGACCCGTCACAAGGTGGAACGACGGCATCAGACAGAGAGAGAGAGAGAGTAGCAGGGAGGTACTAGAAACAGGCGGCGTAAGACCGAGACC
Organism: Oeneis ivallda; assembly: GCA_029955525.1. NCBI lineage: Eukaryota > Metazoa > Arthropoda > Insecta > Lepidoptera > Nymphalidae > Oeneis > Oeneis ivallda. The sequence continues at coordinate 5,413,837 of JARPMR010000006.1, read as the reverse complement.
TGCGGAAGTCCATGCAAGAGATATTTGTCTATTAGTGAAATACATCGGTTTATAAAGAAGAAGAAGAAGGACTTAAAGTATATAATTGTATAAAGAAGAAACCTCAAATCAGGGCTGACTCGTTCTAAGCAGAAAATATTGCAATGAGCAATGCAGAAATGCGAAGCTTTTTGCTTTTATGAGATATGGTAACAATATTCACTATGTACTTTATATTTCAATATTTACTTAACGAACAATCTGCACTCAAAGCATCGTATCGATCGTTTGTAATCTTCCTTCGAGGTGCTTAACAGAATAATAATAACCGACTGACATGACACTAATGCTGTTAAAACCATATCCGAATATACCGTTGACTGGTTACGAATATTTGAGACCATATTATTTCAATCACAATAGCGGTAGATCGTATCATTTAAAACCAGAAGCCTATTTATGACAATGTTTTCAATTGAGATTTCGTTGTATTGTTCCAATACCACTAAGAATAATTCCTTAGTAACCCTATTTGAACCCCCACGTAAAAATGGGTGTTGGAAGTTTGACTGATTTGTCATCGAATTTTAATGCGGACTTTTTATTCGAAGACGGGTTTAATAATAAGGATTATTATGAGTTGAATGCGAATTGGTAGACTTCACACACCTTTGAGGACATTATGGAAAACTCTCCAGCGTACAGGTTTCTTCACGATGTTTTCCTTCACCGTTGAAGCATGTGATATTTGATGGCATAAATGCACATAACTCAGAAATATCAGAGGTGCCTGCCCGGGATCGAACCTGCGATCTCCCGAAAAGGAGACCTCAGCGTGAAGGACTATGGCCTATACTACTTGGACTATGGCCTATGGCCTTGGAGATGATGATATTTATCAGTGCTTGACTATTAGTAATACTTGTTAGACAGCAGCGATAAGGTCTAAACCTAAACTACAGTTGTTCTTTAACACAAAATAGGCTAAATGTGCAAGTGACAAGTAAAAATTTCTTTAGTGGATAAAAAGACGTAAGTCGTAAGTAGATAGAATGAAGGAAGTCTTGTCAATAGATAATGCAGTTACAGGGCTTTAAGTTTTCAATGGAGAAGTGTAACACATGAAACATTTAACGGTAGCATTAACGACGTCATTGTTGCATGATCTAGATGACCCTTGTGATTGCCAGACGTAGAGTCGTAGACTGATCACGAGTTTTGATACAGATAACACTATGGCAAGACGTGATAATGTAACGTTTTACGTAGGTATTAAGTGTTAAGATTTATTGGGATGATAATTTTAATGCAAGAAAGGTATAAATTACGAAAATGGTGTTGTTGAAACATGGCTAAACAATGAAAGGTAAGTATTCTTACTAATTTTATAGATGCAAAAGTGTTTGTTTGTCATTCAATTACGCAGCAACGGAGCATCCATCGACGTGATTTTTTTGCAAAGGCGGGCAAAGTTGAGAACCTGGAGCGTGACATAGGTTAGGTGGGAATTTAAGAAATTTTAACTATAGTAGACAAAGTCACGTGCAAAAGCTAGTACCTAATAAAACGTTGATAATTTAAGCTATCGTGCGGCCGACAAGAGAATGCGTTTTTGACAGTTCGTCGTAATTTTTGCGAAAATGAACCGTCTAACTTCGCCCTAAGGGTGAATTTTCTACGGTTAATTTTTCGAGATTTTTCGAGATCTCGAAAAATTAACCGTAGAAAATTCACCCTTAGGGCGAAGTAAGACGGTTCATTTTCGCAAAAATTACGACGAACTGTCAGAAACGCATTCTCTTGTCGGCCGCACTTTAGCGATCAGTAAAGGTTCTAACAGTATTGAAGTAGCCTGCCAGTAAAGTGCAGTCTAGACTAAGGGTCTATAATTGGCTAATAGTTTTAAACCGACGAATTGACGTTATGACAGATTGCTAACACAATAACCATACAATAACTGTCCAACGTCAAAATCTGTCGGTTAAAGTTTACTTGTCTATGGTGAAATAGGCTCTTACTAGTCGCGGACAGTTTCTAGTTCGAGTTGCCAAATGCAACACAATGATAGACAAGAGTATAAAATTAGTGGCTTTAAAATTACACTATCAGACCAATAATAAATATTGCAGTAAGACCTAGTTATCTGCGTTATAATAACAGCTTTTATGATTTTAATTGGAAGAAATAAGTGAGAAAATATAGGCGCGTAAGAGTGACTTAAATCAGATTCTTGATACGTTTCCCACACCAGGTTCGCCAGCTGCTTGAAGGTAATAATATGAAATAAGTAGTTTACCAAATAATTAAAAACTAAATGTACTTGCGGGTTACAAGTCTAATATAACGTGTTTCGAGTGCATATTGTATCAGATAAGGGAAAAAATAAATCCAGTACCTGAAGGCGTACCTACTTGGATTTGAAGATACGAGAAGAAGTATGCACTTCTTGGAAGTGAGTTGAGAAGTGTATGGAGATACCTCCATACATTTCTCTCCGTCCGTCGTCGGAGCCGCCACGGAAAGCTTTCGGAAAACCATACAATGAACCTGATGTTAGACTCGGCCTTATACAGTCACGAAATAGCATCTTGCGATGGTGTGAATGCGGTGCAGATAGCATCGCTGTCAACCGATGCCTCCGTAGATAGGAGCGAGCACGAGCATGAACCGGAAATGAAATACCCACTCTTTAAACCATCTACAGATACACCAATAAATCGAGTGAAGACAAGTTTCAAGTTTCAATATCCAACAAATGAGTAGCGTACCTATATCTATTACCATACCAGGAGCAACTAGTCTGCTTGCAATGCGTTCCTACAATTTCCTTGTCACTTTTTAACCTTCAAGACTTTTTTATTTGACTTGATTTTGAAAATTCTTAATTCTTTGGGTATCTTTTTTTATATAGAACATACGCGACAATTTGAGAACACCCTCCTTTTTTTCATCGGTTGAAAATGAACTTGAGCTTATTCGCATCAGCTATTAAAAATACCTAAAGCCTCATCCGCACGTTTGGCAAACCTCGGCAAGCCTTCACAAGTTCAAACGTGCGGATAGATCGTTTGGCATGGCTTGTGGCCGATCCGAAACGTTTGTAGAGGTTTGGAGTGGTTTGGAGTTTGCCGCAAACGCCAAACGTGCGGATGAGGCTTTTTTGTGTGAAAGTCGGCAGTCAACTAAATTGTAAGGTGTAATTCAATGTCTCTGTTGATGCTTTAATGCAAATACTTTCATCGAAATAAAAAAAATTACGTTATTCTCTGATATTAAAAGGACGCTCTTTATACAGATTACAGATTTAGGTCAAGGAATATTGGTCAGTCAATTTGCAGCTGCCTGACTCATTGAGAAGCACGCCAGAGAGGATAGTATGTGCCTGTTTGATGCTCTGTGCAAAATATCAGCTTTGCACATAGCTTCAAATATTGCTCGGATATAATATTATGTACCTATGGACTTTGCCCGTACTAGTTATATGGCTCACATCCAGCACAGGACTTTCTGTCATTTCGTGCGACGTCGTACATAGGTAGGTACATTAACAATACAAGCGAATTCAAAAATCCTAATTAATAGCAGATATAATATTATGCATAACATATTATTATCTAATATCTTCCATTGAGAGATCACTGTATTATTCAGGCAATTCATTTTGTAATCATTGTGACCGCTTCTCCTTTGTTCCCATATGAAAATGAAATGAATTGCTTTATTGTACACCAATTTAAAAAATTTCAATAACGTTTGCCATCCGTTACGTCAGCATTTTAACATTTCAATTACACATTTATAATATGTATTATTATATTTTTGACCTAATGGTCCGATAGTTTGACTGAGACGAACGTTGAGTAGTTTCCACTGCATGGAAAGGGGCTTGCTTTTTGTTCTGATCAGTCGGCAATAAACACGTGGCTACAACAGCCATTGAAGCGGTAAAAGCTAGATTTTGTTTACGATTGCGTCTTAGACGAAGAATCGAACGCCTTTCTCTCGAGTGCTAACAAATAAGCCGGGATGGAACCGACGTGATTTATTTATTCAAATCCGATGCACTCGGATGCCAGTCACGTCCCTCTTTTGATTTGTATTTGAGGCACGAGCGGAGGTGTTGCTGATTTCTGATCTGCTTGCATTAGAGTTGTAATAAAATTCAATAGTGTGGCACATTAGCTATCTGTAATATGTAACAACGCATTTGAAGATAATGTTTAAAATTAAAAATCCTACAATAAGGCGGCACAGAAAAAAGGCCTAGGCGTGATGAATGAAGATCATAAGAAATTGGGACGTTAGATGGAAAACGCTTCTGATGGTCTCCGATGGAAAAAGTTGCTTGAACAAAACAATGCCGCGAATGCAATAAAGATGTAATTATGACGAAACAAAGAGACATGCACGATTGATTTCGAAGTAAATAATACACAGTGTATTCTAATATTGCAATAGAACCTACCTTTATTTACTTATACAAAGTTTTATCTTAGCGGACACGGAGCGCAGAGAAAACGAGCACAATCAAAGCTCGCCTTATCCACATCGTTGTCTGTAGTTGTACACGTTCGTTTGGTTTATAATTTTGCAAGCCAACCCCATTTCGTATCCCATTATCGACTCCACTGACACCATTGCTAAACAACACTTTAGGCGCTGGCAAAGCGACTGGCGAGGCATTTGATGAGCGTTGCGTTTCAATGATTGCTCAAACCTGAGTCACGACCGAGGATAATTTGCGAGTTTTGGCATATATTCCAAAACCATTCTTCAAAATAAAGTCTATTGATAGACTGAATAACTTTTCCTTGATCGTTAGTTTCTTTTCATAAGTTACGGTGCCGAGTTGTTTAATGACTGCTGGCAGGCCGGTGGCAAACTATAGGAACATAAACGGGCATTAATGAAGTATGGACACGCCACATTGGTTAAAGAAAAAGTCCCAATATGCTGGAATGGCTGCCTTACACCCAACTAGGTAGATCAATTACATAAGACAAGTCGTAGTGGAACTACTGAATCCAAACAGCGCTAAACCACGGAAGTTACCAGCATTGAGATGACCACGAATGGGCATGCATGAATTTGACCGGCATGACGATAGACTTCGCCAATCCTGATCCAGGCAATCGTAAAGAGAAGGAAAAGAGCTTAAGAATTTGGAGGATTATTTCTCAAGGCCGTCGAAGCACGTAATGATGAGGCAATCTTCGCTAAAAGTCATGATCTTGAACATGAGAATAGAAATCGATTATAAACATGAATCATAATATCTATATATATAAAAGAAAGTGGTGTTAGTTACACTATTTATAACTCAAGAACGGATGAACCGATTTGGCTGAAAATTGGTGGAGAGGTAGCTTAGAACCAGGAGACGGACATAGGATACTTTTTATCCCGTTCGACCGCGTTTCCGTCATGTCACTATAAAACGTGGTATAAGAAAAACGCATCTGACATGGAATAACAAAACGCAAATGACAGTGGAATAACAAAACGTAAATGACAGCTAAACGTAATTTTGTAACAATTATAAAAAGTGTTATAATAAAGCAGTATTGATAGTATAAATGCGAAAGTGTGTTTGTTTGTTGGTTTGTCCTTCAATCACGTCGCAACAGAACAGCGGATTGATGCAATTTTTTGCATGGGTATAGTAATGGATGTAGTAGTGGTTGCTCAGACCGGGAGAGCTACTTTTTATCTCGGATAATGAAAGAGTTCCCGCGGGATTTTTTTAAACTAAATCCATGCGGACGAAGTCGCGGGCATCAGCTAGTACTATATTAATTTTTAAATAGCTACTGTAAGATATGTAGAGCATGTAATGAAATAAGAAACTTTAAGTATCCAACCTGATAAATTAGACTTCGTCATTAGACATTTTAAGAAAGAAAGAAATACCTACTGCAAATTCTATAATTATATCCAAATGCTTACGTGAACTAAATAACAGACTAACCGCCGCCATTTTAAACGCTGATTGATCACATAAGCGTATTTGTTTAAAATCTTGATTTGGTAATCCAAGATCCATACAAGATACAATATATTAGGATATTAAATTAATGGTCATCATTTGTTTGACTTATCAATTCAGTAGAAGCTTGAAATTGAGCCTCATAAGATTTAAAAATACATTAAAATTAATAATATATTCCTAAAAAAAACTCAAAAGGACTAAACGAAAAGAACCATAAAGTAACACTTTGCAATATAATAAAAATACGCTACATACTCTACTATTCGGAATCATGTATGATTTGTCATTACAATCGACTATTCATATTATTATTCAGTCGATAAAATTGAGACCTTAGTTCTTCATGTGCCTCCATTACTGGAGGTCAGCAGTGAGTTTTTTCAACCTCTCCTTGTCCATGGCTAAACGAAATAGTTTTTCGACCGACTTGATGCCAGTCCACTCCAGTCCAGTCCAGTTTCTGAGCCACGGCTTCTTTCGCCTTCCAACACCTCTTTTTCCGGCAATTTTCCCCATCATAATAGTTTGCAGCAGGCGGTACCTATCGTTACGCAATATATGAGCTAGGTACAAGATCTTACGCTGTTTGATGGTTCTCACTAACTCGGTGTTCTTTTGCATTCGGGCAAGGACCTTAGCGTTAGACACTTTAGCCATCGAACTTATGCGGAGCATCGTACGATACGTCCACACCTCGAAGGCTTCAATCTTTTTACGTAAGTTTTCCACTAAGGTCCATGCCTCGCAACCATATAAAACAACGGGCCAAACCTTGTTAGTGAAACTTATACTATACTTAAATACAATATATTGAGCTCTTGAAACTTATTAGTGGTTTAAAGTTTAAAACCATAAATCTACTGGCCGAGCTAAATGTTCAATTTAAATTGTTTCGTTAGCTTGAACTAAACGACATTTTCGACAGCTTATAAAGTTTTAGCAAAATGCAACCAAGATTTTGAAATAAGATTTTACAGTGTGTCTCAATCATTTAATTCATAGTGTCTATTTTACATGAGGCACTTATATAATATTAACAGGCCAAGATTCTACCAGCAGTTTCCAAGTTATCTGCTGAAATTCGGCAGTTAATCATTTCAAGAGGAAAAAATCAAAAAGTAATAATTTTTGTCGTAGGAAGTAAATACTTATTTGTTCTTTACATTTCGTAAAAGGAAATCTGATTATCGAAAAAATATTTTAGAACAATCGAATTAACTCATACTTCAATCACACGGTAATTTTTCTAAAATAAATTATCGTAATTAAACTTTGAGTAATTTACTAACCAAAATATCTGCTGCGCAGTTGTTTAAATGCAAATTTGGAAGAAAAAATCAACTTACAAATGGCCGTAGTCGACGCAAAAGCAGCCTTTTGTTAGAATTATCCCGACAAAAATACGCTATTAAGTGATTAGGACGATCGCAGGGGTTTACGGCTTCAGTTTAAACAGCATTGGAAGGGTTGCGTTTTAATTCCGTTGTCACGTCACCCCTTTGTGCATATTGATGTAATCCAACGTTGTAGGGGCTCGTTATTTCTGCAGTTTGAGCAAACACTATTTCGAAACAGGTTTTCGCATATTCATGAGTATACTTGACTAGTCAAAATGGAGATGCCAAAGCGTGCAAGCGGATTCTGGCTGATGGTTTAAGAAGGTTCTAGAACGGAGATTTTATATTAGTAACAAAACAATTTTTAGATAAGGTAAGGTTTCAAGGTAACTTGGAAATATGAAAAAAATTATCATATTAAAATTGAACAAAAAGTTAAACCTCAATTTGCGCCCAGTGTGCTAGATAAAATAGAAAACAATAAGCAGGTACAATGCGCTGTAATTAATTATAATCACGTTTCCTGTTCGGTAACACGTACCTATTATTCCATTTGTATCGAGTCCCACTGTACCCAACTTTCATTATGTAAATTACTTCCCCATGGGACCAAAATAAAATTTATCTACAATAGAGAACATTTTATACTTTTATTTTCGTATTAGTCGATCTCTCATATCTTTTACTTATAAAAGAACCCGATTTTTTCGAATATGTCTTTAGTTCATACCAAAATCCCACATTGCATTCAGTTTCTCCCGAAGATTTTCTCGGCAACTTTTTTAGTTTTTATTTCCATAAAAAACTAATTCGGACTATTAAGAACATTTTAAAATAAAAAATAGCCAAATCAGTCGTTCTCAAAGGATGCGCTTACCAACGAACTATTTCATTTTTATGTATACTAGAAGAAGATATCTTTCTATCTCATTTTCTCTTGCCCTAAATATTTATTTTGTCCGTACTTACTACTATCATAGTATTCGTAGAATTCGAACTGAATACCTGGTCAACACACTTCTTACCTGCGATAACCGACAAGTCTACAACATTCAACTTGTATTACCGATTGCTCATAGGAGCAGTAAATCAGTTTATAAATGAATTTACAAGAATAATTAACTATCGTCCAACAAGACTCTCACTGTGTAGTTGATTGTATCGGCATTTATTTAATTCTGTCGTATGTCTTTCATCCATCGCAGGGCATTGACAGCGCAGATTCAGACTTGCAGATTAAAACAAATATACATACAAATACTTACCAAGTAACCAGATTATAAATGCGAATAATAATTTGTCTGTCAGTGCATTTTTTCACTTCTTGCCGGCATAATCACGAGTGTTTAACTATGGCGGACTCGTATTTGTTTGAAACGGACATACATACAAGTATTATATGCATCTAATATAACTTCTTGTATTTTTCTTGCCACTCATAATATATTGTTCTCATTTTTCTATTAAGGCCCTATTTCACCAACGTAAGTATAAGTGATAAGTCTTATCCGAGCGTAAATTTGATATTTTGGCAGATTTTCAATAGAGAAACTGCCAGAACGCCAAATTTTTCGGCACTAAATCTAGTATCTCTCAATAATAATAAGAGTCCCATTCCAAAATATTTCCTCCGAGATTTCTGGATATACCACATAAGACTGCCTTCTGCTTTGTTCTTCAGTAAGACTGCCATCTTCTTTGTTCTTCAGTCAATCAGTCAGTCGCGGTATTGTTTTAATAGAAGATAATATAACATAACTGGTTGCACAATGCCATTTCTGAACTCAAACGCATCAAAGGATTCTTCTTTGTCCTATCACTTTTTGACACAGACCATACTACTTTTTCACGATTATTGACCGTGTTCTTCGTCGTTTTCCTTTTTGGGGATGTTGGATCTCATCTTAGCGTTAAATGTGTTTTAAGCAATTAAATATATCTTGCGTTAACGGTGAACGAATACATTGTAAGGAAACCTGCACATCTGAGAGTTCTGCCTAATTTTCTCAAAGGTGTGTGAAGTCTACTAGTTCACGCTTCGCCATCTACTATGGCCTAACGGCTAACCCCTCTTTATTGTAACTTGTGCTATGTAGTGAGCCGACGATAGTTTGAGATGAACGGCGACCATTTTTCCTTTTTCATAAACGAGATTAATTCAATGACTAACGGTGGTGTGAGGCACCTTTATCGCATAACCGGCGTTTGGGGGTGGAATTGGATTCAGCCAGTCTCTGAGTGGGTGTCGTAATATCTCTTGCCAGTGAATGATAACAGTATTATAATTTAATGCCATTTTATATTCGCAAATGTTTGCAACTCTTCATTCAAATGTTGGAGAGATTTAATGCGGCATTCACGGTGGATTTCATTCATCATGATACCTGTCAAGTAAATCTTTGAAGTACTTTCTGATCTTACGTCATTTTTGCATGATACATACTTCGATAAATATGTATATCGTTGCTAATACTGTTGTAAACAATCTCTAAAACTAACATCTCTTTATGTAAAGTGAAAAAAATAGATGTACATATTCTAAAAGTTCTCCATTTACTGATCTATCAACGCACAGCTCAAACCACTGGACGGATGGGGCTGAAATTTGGCATACAGATAGCTATTATAAATTCATGGCGTAGGCATCCACTAAGAAAGGATTATTGAAAATTCAACCCTTAAGGGGATAAAATTGGGGTACAAAAATCGAAATTAAATAATACATAATTATATTAAGATTACTGCTTGACGATAGGTGGAAATGCAGCTTTAGATGGAGCGCGCTTGCCTACAAAAGCACTCTTGATTTTATTATTATTTAGGCTACATACAACAAAGGGTATCAGTTTCGAATTTCGATCTTTATTTCGGTTGGATTTAGTGAACAAAATATCAGGAGCCAAGCATCATTTCATGCTATATCATGAAATTACTGGTCGTAAGTTATAGATGCCAGGTTTAAAGGTGTAATAGGACTAGTGTTGGCTCCCTAACTTTTACTGGCTACCTAAGCTAAGTTAGGTGACGCTTTCTGTCAATTTCTTTTCACGAACCGTTAAAAAACTCCTAAAGGTGAAATTGATATTGGGTATAAGGGATTTTATTTAGGGGCTACAGTAGCCCCTAAGTGTAAAGAGACTTCTACTTAGGGGATGATTCAGGTATAGTTGGTAAAAATAGGCCTATCTCTTATGATAAAACATTTTATTATTTATCCGTATTTATTGACCGTGTAAATGTGTTTAACGGAGAACGAGCAAAATGTAGATTCTGTGTATAATTGTATAATATATATAACCACGGTGAATTATACAAGATCGCCCACACCACAAGAGCGGAGGACTACAGTGAATCATACGGAGTTGGGAACATTAAATGCACTTGTAAATATTGCGTACTGAAGCTAAATTTACTGGAAGTGACATATTGTTCCGTAAATACTTTAGACAAATTTGGACATCTAAATATATCTAAATATATAAACTGGGCTGGACGGATCGGGGTGAAATTTGGTATACAGATAGCTATTATGCTGGACAAAGGTCTCTTGCATGAATTTCCACAGGCCTCGGTCTTGCGCCGCCTGAATCCAGCGGCTCCCTGCGACTCGTTTGATGTCGTCAGTCCACCTGGTGGGGGGTCTGCCAACACTGCGCTTCCCGGTGCGGGGTCGCCACTCCAGCACCTTGGGACCCCAACGACCATCAGCACTTCGAATTATGTGCCCCGCCCATTTCCACTTCAGTTAGGCGACTCGCTGAGCTATGTAGGTGACTTTGGTTCTCTTACGGATCTCCTTATTTCTGATTCGATCCCGCAGGGACACTCCGAGCATAGCTCTCTCCATCGCCCGCTGAGTGATACTTAGTTAGCGACTATGTCTCGGATCCGTAAGTCATCACTGGCAACACGCACTGTTCGAAGACTTTAGTTTTCAGACACTGAGGGATTTTGGACGAGAAGACATCTCGGAGCTTCCTGAACGCTGCCCAGCCGAGTTGAATTCGGCGGTTGATCTTTTTCTCGAAATTGGACTTACCTAGCTGGACTGTGTATCCCAGGTATATATACTCGTCCCCAGTTTTGAGTGCAGTTCTCAACAATTACTCAACAAAATATAGGGTTAGTAAAATCAAACTGAACGTGAGCGAAGCCGCGGACTAAAGCTAGTATCGTAATAAAACAACAAGATTATCATTGATCACTGATGCAACCTAACATATTCAGAGACTGACTCCGTGTGTTAAAGACTGCGGTCAAAGTTCAGGTCATGCTGTGTCAACAGAACCAGTTTTGATTTTTGAAGCAATAGGTACATATTTCAGATCTAGGTCTGATCAAATGATGCAGTTTCATACAAATGAACTGAAGAAATATTATGCCTTGCACTTAACACATAGAGATGTTTACTCGCGTGTCAATAATAGATCGATCCAAAGCTTAAAACTTTATTGTTGACGTTATATTTTGTATCAGCCCATTCTAGATATTTGATATCAAAGATCCCATGCACCCTATAGAATTTGGACACAACGTAATAAAGACTGGGGCGTTGCCCCCAAAATTAAGCCAACCCCTGTCCTTAGTGCCTCTGCCTACCTTATCTTACTAAGTAAATCCCCTCTGAGCTTAGAAGATATAATTTTGCATATAAATATCACACTGAAGCAATCATTTTTAGATATTCCCGCGGCTGGACAAGGGATTTCACGTGGGACTAGTTACAGAATGTAATTTTTAATTTCTTAAACGCACATATAACGAAAAGTTAAGAAATGCGTGCTTGGGATTCGAACCCGGACTCCAACGGAAAAGGAAGCCTAAGTCCAATAAGTTATCACGGCTGAAACAAATTAATTAGCCCTATGCAAATAATTTACAACCATTTGTCTTGAACTCAATCGATTTCTATCAATTAATCGTTCAAATTATTATTCATGTCACCTAAGCTATTTACCAGAATGACATGATTGGCCAAGGCTATGTTACCTATTATACCTTACGCCTACCTATTACGCCTTATTTTATCAAAGCACAAATTGGATCCGGGAACTCTTGTGTATGCACCGGAATACGTATACGCCACAGTTTGAGCAAGGATTTTCCACAAGATTTTCAAATGAAAATTTTCTATGAGTTTTCTTATTGACTCGTCTCTACAATCGCCTGTTTTGACGAGCTCAGATAAATCCAACAGATAAGCGCAGCTCGCTCGCTATTTGCTCTAATTACTTAGGTACGAAACGGGAGAGATCTGAGCAATTTCTTGTATCACCGATAACATCGCTAATTTTGACGTCAATGTTAAAGTTACTGGAATAGTTCCGATGTTATGGAATTATTTAATAACCTCAATATAAATGGTCACCCTATCTAATCTGTATCGATCGATAGTCTTCTTTGAATTCTTTAGAAAGTCTTTAGGATTCTTTGTCCACAACTGGACAAAAGTCACTTGCACAGGCATCGGCCTTGCGCCGCCTGTATCCAGCAGCTACCAGCGACTCGTCTGTTGTTGGTCCACCTAGTCTGCCAACAGTGCCTAGGCCTACCAATATCTCAACAGCAATATCCCTAGGAGCAATTTGCGTTGGCTGTAAGTTGGGCCTTTGTCCCTAGTTTGTTTGGCCAACATACAATAAGACTTGTCATCCCTAAAAATCGTGGTGCCAACCGTAGAAAAGCGGGACGTGGTTTGTCTTACGAAAGGACTCGCCACTACCATCTCCCAACCGTTGTCTACCGTTGGCTACAAAAGCCCAATGGAAATTTGTACTAGGGTACAACGCTCTACATCGACGACTAGTGTTACAATAAGATATCGCGTCAACCCGTCTGCTTCGGTCCACACTGTCGCTAACGAAAAATTTACAATGGCCGCTAATCCGTCACCAACGTCCACAATTTACGTGCCGTTATCGAACGCAAACAAACATGTAGACACGTTAGCTAGGGAACGTCAAACCGTTATCACCTGTTTAAATAAAATAAATTGTAACTACACGCGATAAAAACACGAGCTCCAGTTCTAGGTCACTTTTTGTCAAATTTGGTACCGGTTCGTAATATTTGATAATGATTTTTCAATGCGGTATTGTTATATTCGGTATTTTTATGCAAAAAAAATTCCCAACGACTTTTATTAAAAGTACCCATTATTTCATTTATTTCTGAGTATTTAATACACTTAATAAACATGCATCCTACCCACACTTCCTTACGTTATACGTCCAATAAATATTTCTGTTACGTCCTTTTCCTGGAAAGCTATCAATAAAGTTTTTAATTTAAATATTAACATTATGAACCTTCCACATAACATAACATTAGTACCACAAAGCCTTAACCTGGAAACTATCGACGCACTTTATCTGTTACTTTTATTCGACGATGCGGTATCCAGTAAATACCAGGCTAAAACATATGACAATATGCCTGCGAAGGCTGACTTTGAAAATTAACGAGTCAATATTTTTCTCGACGTGACGACACAAAGCAATACCGAAGATATCGATGAGTAAATACTAAGTAAGGAAGAAAGAAAAAATTATATCTGAAGGACAGCTACAAGAGAGGGGCTTACTGAGAAATAACCTACAGCTTTTAATGTTAGTCCAGTGTAAAGTAGGTAACATTGGGCTAACATTGAAAGCCATATGTACTAAAGGAAGTCCATCTAGAGTCTAGATTCTAGATCAGAGACATATCACTGCAACACAAATGGCTTTAATGCTAAATATTTCGCAAATGAATGCAAAAATGCCGTTGCCCCATTATTTATGAAAAGACTTATCCAATGACACCCCACACGATGGAATAGACGTGTTGAAAGTGTGGAAGTGTGGAGTGGAAGTTACGCTTTATGTGTAAAAGGAGGTTTACTACCTACCCAAAAAAATGATTTTCAAGAATTTATTTCATAACTTTTCACTTTCAGGTATGATTAAAATATTATTTAATATAAGCATGCCAAATTATAACTTTTCAGTACCAAATAGTTTCCGAGTTAAATCTAGAGTTAGACTTGGCGAAACTATACGGATCCCTAATTGTTTTACTACGGAACTCTAAAAATTGTTATATTTGAGGAATTTCGGACCACATCCGCCGCAGCCTAACTTTTTGACATTGCTTAAAAACCGGTTTCAATAATAAATTGAGGAAAAACTAAATCATTTCTTTACTTATCGCGTCGACCTTAACTTTTTATTTGTACCTAAACTATTTAATCGTATGGATTTTAATCATAGAAATCGGTTCAACATCGGTGAAGATATCGAATGTAAGTACTCGTATTTCAAACTTCTTCGTATTGAGAACCTTTTTTAGGATTCCGTACCCAAAGGGTACCAACGGGACCCTATTACTAAGCATACGCTGTCCGTCCGTCCGTCCTTCCGTCCGTCCGTCTGTCAGCGGGCTGTATCTCGTAAACCGTAATAGATAGACAGATGAAATTTTCACATATTATGTATTTCTATTGCCGCTATAACAACAAATAATAAAAATTAAATTAAATTAAAAAAATTAAATTAAAATATTTCCATGTGTACATGAAAATATTTTAATTTAATTTTTTTAACGGAACCCTAAAAGAGCGAGGCCCGACTCGCACTTGGCCGATTTTTTTAATGTCTGTTAAAATAGTAAGTAGTTTTATGTTTTCATCCTCGAGAACAATAGTTAAGCCGCAACGCAAAAAAATCCCGGCAATTTTTCCTCAAATACCTACCATTACTAAGAAATCTGATATCGTGATACAAACAAAAACTGCACGCTATTCATAAGAACAAATCATTTAAGTACGCGCGTGATCGAATGATATAAAATTTTATTGATACAACCTAAAGTAATTAACTATGCCGAATTAGCTTTGGTCATTTGCCAAAGATTGAAGGACAATAATTTAAATGTAGACAAGCAGGTAGACAATATAAATATGTAGGTACATAAAACATGAACAAAAGCATTCAGTTTAAAACCAACTGAAGGGAATACTTAGATCAAAGTGCCGTAGAGTGTAGAGTAACATCGTACTAGAATCTCAGATCTGATATCACTAAAATTTGCTGATTCTGAAAAGTCTACCGCAAGGTCCATACAAAATTTAATGAGGTTAAGTGAATTTAAAGAGGAATAGAGGTTTAACTAAGTTTTTGTTATAAAAAAAAACGAGTTAAGAGTCTCCAGGAAGAAACATTTATTTTAAAACTATCGCTATTATTTTATTCCTTCATGGGAAAAACAGATTAAGAACGAAGGAAGCAAAACTGCGTTTGTAAGAAAACTCGAGTTTACTAGAGCTTGCGAGAGACTCAGGATCAGCCGAGATGTATCTAGCTTCTTAATGTTATCGATTGTTCGTTAACTAAATAACAATCTCTTGCTTTTCAAGATGGTAGAGTTCATTCGAAGCGTTTGTATTTTGCGAGTAATGGACATAAATAATTCATGAAATAACAACATTTGAAGCCAAACAAGATAATGTTTCAACATTATTTTCACTAATGTTTTTAAATTAACCGCAAGTAATGAATCGGCGGACGGCAATTACAGTGAACTGAATATTATGGTAATTGATGCTTTGCGAGACAAAAAAAAACAACATACAAATTGCAATGGCTACGGCTGTTGCCTAATAACACATTCTCTATGATTACAGCCGTGGCTACCATAATGCGAGGCACAAGATGGGAGATGACGGCATTCTGTGCACAAAAAAGGCAGTCAATTGCGACTAGGATTCACGCCATGACAGAGTTCCGTACCTAAAAGGTACGGAATCTTACTGGATCCTTACTTATAATCCTACTTAATATTATAAATGCGAAAGTTTGTGAGGATGGATGTACATATTATTTTATTTTTTTATTTTTATTTATTTTTCAGTTGCAGAATCTTTACAAATACCCTGTTAGGGTGTAGCAACTTGGTCTGGAATCGACCGTAGTAGAGAGACCGATTTTATTTATTTTTATTTGCATCGTCGAAAAAATCACTTAAACTGTAGTAACATTTTTCTAATAAAAAGTTTTTTAATATTTTATAAAATTTGTTTTCTTTTTCAACGTTTCGAATGCAGTCTGGCAAATTATTATATACTTTTATGGACATTACGAAGGGACTGGAGGTGTAAAGTTTTAGTTTTGATGGTGGTAGGGTTAGTTTATTTCTATGTCTATCGAGAAATCGACGAGGTTTCTCTTCTTTTCTTTTTATAAAAGTGTAGGTTTTTCCGAACAAATTTACATATCTCAAAGATATAGATGGAAGGTAGGGTTAAGATTTTTAATTCTTTAAAATGAGGTAGACATGAGTCTGTAGATTTTATATTTGCTAATATGCGGATGCACTTTTTTTGTAGTATGAAAAGGTCCGGGGCATCGGTGCTATTTCCCCAGAGAATTACACCATATCTCAAAAATGCGTACCCATAAGCATAATACGCAGCTAGTGCGGTTTTTAAGTTGGTGGTTCTTTTTAATTCTCTGAGGCCATAAATAAATTTACTTAGTTTAGTTTTTGTCTTTTCGATATGGTCCTTCCAATTTAAATTTGTGTCGATTTCAATGCCTAGAAACGTTAAGTTGTCGGCGCATTCAATGTCTGTTTTATTATAATTAAATTTAATATGTAATTGTTTTTTTGGTATGGTCGAAATTGAATTATTTTGGTTTTGTTGTAATTTATTTCTAATTTATGGTCAGTCATCCAGTCGGTAATGTTGTTTAACAGTCGAGTCATTGTATCATGGAGGTTATCATTATTTGATAGAGGAAATAATAAAGAGATGTCATCCGCGAATAATATACAATATTTGTCAAAAATTTTTGGTAAGTCATTTATATAAATTAAAAACAAAATACACCCAAGGACACTTCCTTGGGGTATTGAGTTAGTCATTATTGTTACGTTCGATCTGATCAAGCTTACTAGTCCTGTTTCTTGGTCACAATTTTCAATTTCAACATATTGTTCGCGGTTTCCTAAATACGATTTAAACCATTCGTGTGGTGTACCTCGTATGCCTATGCCGTATAATTTATTTAGTAGAATGTCATATTGGACTTTGTCATACGCCTTCGACATGTCCAACATGACCCCAACTGCGTATTGTTTGTCATTTAGAATGTTGTATACCTCCTGAATGTATTTATATACTGCCAATGTTGTACTGCGATTTTTTCGAAACCCGTGTTGGCTTTCATCAAAGATTTTAAACTTTTCACAAAACGAATTTAATTGTCGACACATAGCTGTTTCAAAGATTTTTGACGCTGCAGGGAGTAAGGCTATTGGACGATAATTGCTTGGATCACTTTTTTCACCCTTTTTTTTTGTATATCGGCCTTATAATGGATTTTTTAAGGAGGTCTGGAAATATGCCATCACTAAAAGATTGGTTAACAAGTAGGTATAATGGTAGTGTCAGCTCTTTTGCACATTTTCTTAGCAATGAGGGTGGTACTTCGTCAATTCCACAGCTGTTTTTATTTTTTAGCGAGCGTATAATATCGTACATTTCACGCGGCTCCACTATTATGTATGTATGGATGGATGGATGGATGTTTGTTACTCTTTTACGCCACAACGAATGAATCGATTTGGCTAAAATTTGGAATGGTGATACCTCATAGCCAGGATTAACACATATTTCATTAACACATTTAATCCCGGAAAATTAAAGAGTTCCCGCGGGAATCAAAAAACCTCAATACACGCGGACGAAGTTGCGGGCATCATCTAGTAATATTATAAATGCGAAGGTGTGTCTTTGTTGGTTTCTCCTTCAATCACGCCGTAACAGAGCTAAGCTACGGATCTAGGTGATTTTTAGCATGGGTATAGTTGAGGACCTGAGAGTGAAATAGACGACAATATGTATTTATTTTAAAAAATCTACTTACTTAATTTACTATTTTACTCGCAAACATATTAAGTATATCCAACCAACAATATTAGCGAAAGATTAGCTTGCAATATTCAATACAACAACCTCAAGATAGTGTTCTGTGATCTGTCGCACTCCTTGAAAGTGGTTAATCCAGCAGTGGACATCTGTCGATGCAGACAAGTAGTACCTCTTACTGTTTTCTATTATAACATACGGAATCCTAAAAATGAAGCAGCAATTATGAACACGTGCGAATTCTACGAAGTAACTACACCAAATAAGGTAGATAGCGTTCGAGTTAATCATTCATTATCGTTACAGGAGTTTGAGCATTACACATTCCATCATCATTTAAAGGATAAGGCTCGCTTGGGTATTGCCTTGTTGTATTGTTTCAAGGTTCATCTCATTAGCCTTTGAAATTGATACAAGATAAAAATTTCCGCAAGCAGTGATAGCCTAGTGGTTACGACTGTGATCTGACTGTGACTGTGATATTTAGGGGGTCGCAGGTTCGGTCCCGGGTACGCACCCCTGACTTTTCGAATTTAAGTGCGTTTAAGAAATTAAATATCACATGCTTTAACGGTGAAGAAAAACATCGTGAGGAAACCTGCACACCTGAGAGTTCTCCATAATGTTCTCGAAGGTGTGTGAATTCCAATCGGCCACCACACTGGCCCAATTCGCATTGGGCCAGTGTGGTGGACTATGGCCTATAACCCTTCTCTGAGAGGACACCTCGCTCAGTAGTGAGCCGATGATGGGTTGATAATGAATCATTTCCGCGGTGTATCAAATGAAATATTATGTAACTATAATTGGAAGGTATCTAAAGTATTACATTAGTAATTAGAATTACGTGTAGCTGACAAAATCATGTAATATTAAAGGAAAGCTTGATAAAGTTTGAATCATATTTTTAACAAACAAGAAGAGAAGAGTGGTGGACAAAATAGTCACTAAGCAGTGAGCGGGGGTTTAAAGGAAATAGGTACAAGGAAAAAAGATAAGATTCATGGAAAAGCTTTCAAAAATATAAAAAAAAAAAAACTTCTTAAATCTTAGTTATTTTTACTGTTTTTAAAGTCACCGAGATAGCTCAGCGAGTCGCGAAACTGAAGTGGAAATGGGCGGATCACATAGTTCGAAGAGATGATGGTCGTTGCGGTCCAAGTTGCTGGAGTGGCGACCCCGCACCGGGAAGCGCAGTGTTGGCAGACCCCCCACTAGTTGGAACGACGACATCAAATGAGTCGCAGGGAGCCGCTGGATTCAGGCGGCGCAAGACCGAAGCCTGAGGAAGTCCATGCAGGAGACCTTATTCTAGCAGTGGACGTCTAGGTATAGGTTGATAAAGAAGAAGAAGAAACTAAATCTATGCCATACCTATTTTACGTCCTACAATGGCGCAATTCTCTTTGGCAATATTGACTTATAACTACGTGACTGCAGTCGATGGATACGTTTGAAATACACGTCTGTGACCGCGACATGTGACAGGCCCCGAAGCCGTTGATGAGTTTGATGAATGATATATCGTAGCTCGCGTAAATGTAGCGTAACGGACAGACTACTCAACAACCGAATGTGTTTCATACACTAGTCTGTAGGTATAGCGAATTGATTATAATATGACGATATGGTACAATCATAGTACAAAGCTTCATCAAGATCAAAATCTGGAAGGGCAAACTGAGAACTTTAAACAGGCTCAAAATCATGACTGTTATCAATAGAAGCAAGATTAACCAAAAATAATTTCTGACGATCGCAATCACCTCTTATTGGCCGACACTCACTCAGTATTCTCTAAAATGCACTGCTGCAAGAATTCCATATAATATTCCATTGAATTATTATGTAAGTACTAACGTACAAATTCCGAACGAAAAATTCGAAAAAAGTCAGTTGCGTTACGTGGAATAATTTTGAAAATGTAAAAAAAATACCAGATTGTTTATGGTTTCCAGCGATTATAATCTAGACGTGAGTGAGGTCGCCCGCTCAACTACCATTAAAGCCAGACTGGATTGTATTTTTTTAAACATTAAAATGTCGTTAAATTGTGTGTGCAGTCAGCAATGCAATGATAACAATAGCAAAAACTATGACGCCCAGGTTTTATTTTTGTATTTAAGTAAAACGTCGATGACCTCTTATGAAACGCTATTCATATTATAAGGTAGAAGAATCTATGTTAGTACGAGTATAGCGATCAAGTACGTTTCTTGCGTTATCGAAATAATTTAATATAAAAAACTCTTTTTAACCGACTGTAAAAAAGGAGGTTAAAGAGATTTTTGGAACGTAAGTTCCTTATCGCGCGGTACGGAAGGGGGCTAGACGGAAAAAAATTAAGGAACCGACACTCGACATATTTTTGAAACCGACTCTTTTTTGTTGAATGTGAATTTTGCATTGTGTTCGGTATTTTCGCGATACAACATTAGGTCTCCGTAGCCTTGTGGCTTCTGCAGTCGCCTAACAGTTAAAAGTCAAACCAACCAAACATCACACTTCCGCATTTATAATATTTCACATATAAGGTGCAAGTGCATATAGTTGACGTGGTTTTTTACACAGGTAATGTTTAGGACCTGGAAAATAACACAGGCTACTTTTTGTCCCAGGAACATACATTTAAACGACCGCGCCACTACAAAGTATATAATTTATTGTTGATTTTTTGATAAAATTTAAATGGGACCACCTGGGACCCTTTGAAACAAAAAAGAATTTTCCAAATCGGTTCAGGTGTGGTCGAGTAATCGGTGAACATACATAAAAAAGATTCCGTTAAATTGAGATCCTCCTCCTTTTTTGAAGTCGGTTAAAATAATAATAAAAATTAGTTTAAATTCAACGAAGTTATGGAGTAAAACAGTCAAAATAGTTCAACCCCTATCTCAGGGAACATACATCCATCCATCCATACATCCCTATACTACATCTACACAAACATACATCCGTATACAATACTAGTAGGGCGCGTGGGTGCGCGGCCCGCAAGCGGACCGCGGTTTTTCTATCGTCAAGTGGACTTTCAGGTCCTGATCATTTTCTATCAAATAAACACTCTTCCATCTTTTATACTCTCCGAGATAGATGCCGATGAAATTGGTATGGCCGCTATCTTGAATCGGCCATTTTGGTTTTTTTTTCAGCTCACTGTCAATTGGATGAGGTTTCGAGTGACTTTTGTTCGAGCACCCCCACCTATCTTCATTACCATGGCCGTGCTCCTCACCCACCTTCCAAACCCTCGATCATCATATATCATCATTTGTCATAATGAAAATTCTTCAATAAAAACAAATCTTGAAAAGGAACCGTATCAAAGTCTTGCATGATTCCCGGCTTATAGTCTCTTCAATATTAGCCATATATTTTGTATGAAGAAAAAAAACCGCCATCTTGGATTTTTTTTCTATTCATCAAATAGACCTTTAGGCCCTGATCATCTTTTGCCAAGAAACCGTTCTTCCATCTTTTATACTCCCCGAGATAGACACCGAAGAATATTGTATGGCGGCCATCTTTTTTCCGCCATTTTGAATTTTTTTTCAGCTCGCTGCGAATTGGATGAGGTTTCGAGTGATATTTGTTCGAGCACCACCCACCTATCTTCGATACCCTGGCCGTGCTCTTCACCCGTCTCCGAAATCCTCAATCATCAGCTCTCTCCATAATTTTCCTCCGAATGAATTTTTGTCTTCTGTACGAAACAATCAGTGAAAAAAAATTTTTTCATACTAAATTTTACAGGAGAGGTGATCAATCAGTCAGTGAATCAGTGAATCAGCACGAACAGCTATATATATATTAATACATCCATCCTCACAAACTTAACACTAACTTAACAACATTAATAATATTAGTGGGATAAGTAGGATCGAATATAGTTAATGTAGTTATTGGAGGGGGAGGATACAAACATACATACATACATGCATACACACATAGATACGTACATACCTACATGCATGCGTACATACATACATACATACATACATACATACATACATACATACATACATACATACAATATACATGCATTCACACACACATACATACATACATGCATGCATACATATATACATACACGCATACATACATGTATGCATACATGCATGCGTACATACTAACATACATACATACATACATACATGCATGCATGCATACATATATGCATACATACATACATGCATACATACAAACATACATGTATGCATGCATATTACCGCATAATTTAAGGATAAATATGTGAAAAGTAGGGAGCGGGTATCCCGCGGGAACTGTTTGTTTTCCCGGGATAAAAGTAGCCGTTGTTACTTTTCAGTTCCTCAACTATGCCTATCCCAATAATCACGTCAATATGTAACTCCCTTGGCACATAATTTAAGTATAAAAATGTGAAAGTACCATACGAATATCCCGCGGGAACTGTTTCTTTTCCCGGGATAAAAAGTAGCCTTTTTACTTTTCAGGTCCTCAACTATGCCTATCAAAAAAACCATGTCAATCTGTAACTCCGTTGGCGCATATTGAAGGATTAATATGTGAAAAGTAGCATACGAATATCCCGCGGGAATGGTTTGTTTTCCCGGGATAAAAGTAGCCTTTTCTCTTTTCAGGTCCTCAAATATACCCATACAAAAAACCACTTCAATCTCTAACTCCGTTGGCGCAAAATTGAAGGATAAATATGTGAAAAGTAGCATACTAATATCCCGCGGGAACTGTTTGTTTTCCCGGGTTTAAAAGTAGCCTTTGTCACTATTCAAGTCCTCAACTATGCCTATCCAATAAAACACATCAATCTGTAACTCCGTTGGCGCATAATTGAAGGATAAATATGTGAAAAGTAGAATACTTATATCCTGCAGGAACTGTTTGTTTTCCCGGGATAAAAAGTAGCTTTTGTCACTTTTCAGGCCCTTAACTTTACCTATACAAAAAAACACGTTAATATAAAACTCCATTGCGCGAATTTTGAAGGACAAATGCGTAAAAAATAGCGATGCTATCCCGCAGGAACTATTTGCTTTTCCGGGATAAAAAGTAGCCTATGTGCTATTCCAGACTGTAATCTATGTCTGTGCCAAATTTCAGCAAAATCGGTTCATTAGTTGTCGCGTTAAAGAGTAACAAACATCCATCCATCCATCCATCCATCCATCCATCCATCCATCCATCCTCACAAACTTTCGCATTTATAATATTAATAGGATAAGTTATAAAAAATTAGGGTAAGGTTCCACATGTAGAAATTGTTTAAAATAAAATTGAAAAAAGATTCCGACGAATTGTTTTCATGCTGACACAAGGTACCTACTCGTAGAAATTCGTTTTTAAAAACCTTCTAAATTACTCTGTATGTGATACACTTGAAATTCTCAATTCAGAAACCGGCTGATACTAACTTGTCATTTAAGAACGAAAAATGAGCCAGTCTTGTCACAACCTGAAAAGGCATTTAAATTTAATGTTTTTGTCGCTTGAGAGTTTTTGCGCTAAGACGCCATGGCCCCAAGATATAAACTAAAACTTAGGCTGGGCGTAGATTGACTATATATACCAAATACTAGTGTTATAAAAAAATAATGCCATCGTTTTTCCGCTGCAGCTTCAGCTCTATAAGATTAGATAATATATCAATATCTTTCTGCTTTACCTGCAAATAAACATTTTCATTTTCAGATGATCGAGGCGGAGCGCGGTGGAGGGAGTTTGAAGTTCCTTGCCGCCCTGCACGTGTGTATCGCACTGCACACGTCAGCGCACGCACTGAGCGGCAGGCCCGTGTGTAGGTAGGGACCACCATTGCTCCAAACTAGCTGCCTCCTAAATCGGCCCTGCCGCAGTGTCGTGAGTAGACGCCTTTACGTCGAATCACGTGGCAAGTGTGACATTGGTCGGTCCACAACCTTCTTTGAGCAATATAGAAGGCTGTAGTCGGTCCCCTCTATTAATATTTAATATGGTAGCTTTTTAGAATATCAGCAAAAAATAATAAGATCGGTGTCACGATCTCTATTAAAGTGTTCTTGCAACTTAGGCATTACAACTATTGTGTCGCTGCGGTTGCGTAAAAAGTATCAGCAAAAAACGTCTTTAGTGTGCGTGTTGAATACTTTGTATGTATTGAACGTAGGTATAATAAATAATAACATGGAAATGTTGATTTCGCTTGCGTAGTATTTTTTATTGATTTGGTTATTTACTTATATGTTAGGCCACGTAAATTTTTAGAAAATTTTGTCAGAAAATATACACAACTGCTAGGTCTGCTACGTAAGAAAATATATTTATTTGTTACGTCGTTGCAAATTTAAAATCTCCTATGTGTAAAAAGTAACATTTTGAGAAAAACAAAAAAAACTTCTTCATGAAAAAAAAAAAACTAAGAACATGGTAAGTATTAGTTTAATTTATCATTTGACAAATCTAACTAAATTAAGTGTACTTAAAGAGAACTCCCCTTAATATAACAAATAAGGTTGGCGACAAATCCTTTTTTAATGTGTGCATACATAGGAGATTTTGATCAACAATTTTTCGTAGGCTGTCACATAAGATAATTTATATATGAAACTTGCGTCAGTGAAATATTAAGATATTCACATGGGAGTTTTTGCAAACGGTAGCTCCTAAAAAAATCTTGCAAAAAATCAGAGAATCTAATTTACAAGAAAAATGTCACATGGGAGGTTTTAAATTTGCAACAAGTAGGTATCTTGCTTCTAAGTAGTCATTGTGATTGCGTGAATGAAATAAATACATAGGAGAAAGAGATAGACTTACAGAATACGCCCGCGAAATTCAAGTTTAATTTGGTTTTTCGCAATTTGTAAACTAATACGATAAAGTAGGCTTATGGCATTCTAATTGCGACAATGGCAGTATCATCTTCACAGGTTTACATAAAATCTTTACTAGAAAGTGCCCACAAATTAGTCCGAGTATCGAGTTTAACGTGAGGTTACTCACAAATTAGTCTATATTCTGACTAATTTCTTAAACTGGACACTTTCAAGTAAAGATTTTTATATAAACCTGTGAAGATGATACTGCCATTGTCGCAATTAGAATGCCATAAGCCTACTTTGTCGTATTAGTTTACAAATTGCGAAAAACCAAATTAAATTTCAATTTCTCGGGCAGACCCGTATAATCAACCTTAAGTTGTGATTTCGTTCACACACATTAGAACTTTCAAGCATGTCCTATGTCGATAGTGTGACCTTGCACTAAAGTGTAAATAGAGTTCATTGTGCACACAAACTTGCGACTCGCTTAGTTACAATATCGATGTTTAGTGTTTACTTTTTAGAAACAAAGTACAAACCCGCGCGTCTTCGTGGATGTTATTTCATCGAATGCAGTTAAAATAACATTTACACGTAACTAGTTACCAAGCAATACATAAACAAATATTCGCATGTGCTAAGAGAATTTATAACCAAGTGTTTAATTGTTTCCAATTTATTGTTTAGCGAGAAATCTATAAGTACTTTGTTAAAATAACAGCGTTCTGTCATTTTAATGATATCAACATAATATTATACGGTGTGAAGATCTTATTAATAATTATATTTACGTTTATTATAATGGCTCTAGTAAATCATAACATAATTTTTGTTGTACAAATTCAGTGACTTCATCCCATATGTAGGTATTTAGGACTGGTAGAGGTGCGAAGCGACTAGCAATCCTAAGTCTATGTTTAATTTTAGGTACTCTCTCAAATCAAAAATCTCTTCTCAATCTGTTTGCAAAAGGTCGTCGATTCTGCCATTGGCATGAAAAACTCCAGCAGCAGGGCCCTACCTATTGTATACCTAGTACTTACCTACCTATAACATCTCTACTATCATATTATATTATATATTATATACCTATATATATAAAAATGAATTGAAGTTTGTTAGTCTTGCAAAAACTCGAGAACGGCTAAACCGATTTGCTTAATTTTGATTTTGAATTATTTGTAGAAGTCCAAGGAACCTTCCTTGGACTTCTACAAAATTAAAAAGGTTTAGGTGAGAAAAAAGAAAGGTAAAAAAAAAATTAAAGTCGTTTTTAGGGTTCCGTACCCAAAGGGTGCCAACTGCCAACGGGATCCCATTACTAAACAACTTCTCGCCCAATTGCAGAATAACTAACTAATCATAATTGGTTTTATTTTATATAGATAAGTTCAGGCAACTTGTACGAAATTCGCCGGGTCAGCTAGAATGTATTACAAATGCGAATGAGTGTTAGTTTTTCAGACGTTAATCACGCCGCAACAGAGGTACGGATCGACGTGACATTTTGCCATAGGCTTCTTTTTTATCCCGGAAAATCGAAGAGTTCTAGCGGATTTTAAAAACTAAATCCACGCGGACGAAGTCAGCCAGTTTTGTCTACAAATATGAAATTGAATCACCTATTGATTCCGCATAGCAAACTCGTTTTAAACTGGGCCGGTTTTGATTTTATTATATTTGTCAAACCCATTACGATACGCAAGCATAGCTACTGCATGCGTTAAGGTAAATGACCGTTGTCCAAATAAGCACGTAATAAGTGCCAATTTTATCACCTTGTGCGTGAATCACAAAACGACTTCGGTCAAGCGCCCCATTTGAGCAAATATTTTGTTTGTTTTTCACATTGCCATTTGCCAATCATGTTTTGATCGAAGTGTTATTATCAGAATAGTTCATTAGTGGTATTTAAAAATGTTTAATAGGCTTCAGACAAGTAGCTAAAGTCGAGTTTAGTGAAGAGAAGAAAGTAACATCCTAGTCATCTTACTGTAGTGATGGCAGGAGACCTGATGGTATGACGCTTGTTCCTTGGAGGGCAGGGAGGTCGCTTGTGTGGGATGCCACCTGTGTAGATACTCTGGCTGCATCCCACATCCATGCGACCTCCTCTGTGGCGGGTGCAGCGGCTACTAGCGCCGAACAGGCTAAGAGGCGCAAATATGAAAAACTTGACAGTGGTTTCATATTTGTGCCTTTTGGTGTAGAGACCCTGGGGCCGTGGGGCCCGGAGGCTCGAGCGCTTTTTGTAGAGCTAACTAAAAAGGTGATCGAGTCTACCGGGGATCCAAGAGCTGGCAGCTACCTTGCCCAAAGGATTAGCTTGGCCATCCAAAGGGGTAATGCTGCCAGCATCTTGGGTACCATGCCACACTGCGGTGGCTTCGATGGGGTTTTAGATTTTATTTAATTTTTTATTTTAGTTTTAATTTTAGAATAATTTTAATTTTAATGTAGTAGGTAGTTTTAATTTTAGAGTAAATTTAGGTTTTTTCAATATCTACTAGATGATAATGATCAAGATTATAATAATTAATACCTTTTTATTTAGTCATCTTACTACTATGTATTACAAATGCGAAAAGTGTTTTGTTTGTTGATGTGTCCTTCAATCACGCTGCAACAGAGCTACGTGATTTTTTGCATGGGTAGATATATAGTTGAAGTCCTGGAGAGTGACATTTATAAGTAACGCATAGTTTCATATTATCCAGGGGAATTGCACCCGCACACTTTTATGTTTACTAGTGTATGTGATCACATCCAGAGGCTTTTGTGTAATTTTTCAAGTAAAAGTTATTCTTCTTCTTCTTATTCGTTCACTCTTGGCAGAGTGGTCGTGGTTATGACTTGGCCTTCACAGCAGCTCTTACGATCTCCTTTCAGCGATTTCTGTTGGTGGCATCACGAGAACACTCGGAGATGGAGAAATTTGTGGCGGAGCGGATAGAATCCGTCCACCTAGTAGGGGAGCGACCACGTGGACGTGTGCCCTCGATTCGGCCTTGTACAACGAGGTGTTCGATGGTACCAGTCTTCCTAGTGATATGCCCAAAGAACTTAAGGATTCGCAGTTGTACAAGTGACGAAAGCCTTTGCGTTATTTTCAGCTCTTTGAGTATGGAGACGTTTGTTCGATGCGCTGTCCAGCTTATTCTTAGTAGGCGTCTCCAGCACCACATTTCCAGGGCGTCGATTTTTCGTCGGTCAACTTGTCTTGTAACTTAACTCTTCTTGTCTTGTAACTTGTAAAAGTTATAGTTGTGTTAAAATCGGTCTTCTGGAGTAAGGTCATGATTTGACATTGGAGATGTGATGTCACAGTTAACGCTCTCTGAGATCTGAATTTACAAAACTCCATGCTATTAAAAACAAAATTTTCGATATTCGAACAATTTTGCCGTGTTACTGCTAAAAATTCACCTTGGCAACGAATATTATGATGGAATGACGACATGACGGTATGGCATGTAAAAGTCAAAACAGTTGATCAAATGAAGCTCGTGTTGTGTAATTTTTCTGACGTACACTAGCGGCACGCTATGATGGCCGGTTTGACACATTACAATAGTGATGTGGAATGTCAATTTATTCTCGAACAAAAAACAATTAAGTTTTGTTTTTGTACCTGATTAAATAGGTTTAATAAAACAAAAATGTATATGTTTATTTAATTTATTTGAACGAACTGAATATTTGAATGAAAATGAATATACATACTTTATATGCACACAAGAAACATATGAATACAAAAGATACCAAAAAAGGTGCCACAAAAGGCCATAATTAATCAGATTCGTCCATACTACTATTTTCACTGTCGTCACTGCTATCATCACCTACATTAATAATTATATGTTCGTTTTCTATAATATTATCTATTTTCACATCTCTTTCATAATCTTCCCTTATTAATTTAACAGTTCTATTCACAACCTTTTCCCAGTCTCCTTTAGTCACATGTTCACAAGCTTCTTCTAATAATTTTAGCATTTTTTTTGTGGTAAATGGGGGTTCTGTATTGTGTCTTGCAGCATATCCCTTAATTTGAGCCCACACCAACTCAATCGCATTATACTCACAATGGTAAGGCGGTAACCGTATAACTCTGTGCCCATGTTCTAATGCTATTTCGTCAATGACGTATCGGATCTTGGTTGGTTTGTTTTCTTTTAAAAGACGTACTAATTCCGCTTTTAACATATTCATGTTTGCATCTACGCCATTTTTAACGTATTTCACGCCATAACCAAATGCCGAGTTGTGGTATATATCATATAAAAATAAAAATTTTACCTTTTGTATGAAACAGCTGATATTTTTTTGCGATTTCAGAGGTTTGTCCACATAGTGAAAATTGTTCATATTCACAAGTACATTCACCCCTTAAATGGTGCAAACTGATTTTTCTACACTTGTATACATTTTAGAAATCAATTTAATAAATAAATTTTGAGTCCTAAACCTAAAACTACATTCGATAAAATTTATGAATCTCTGCACATCACTATCGTCAATAAAGTAATACAATTATTTCCTTCAAAGTCGTTATCAATTAATACGGAACTTCATGAGCGGACAAACGTCAAACCGGCCTTCATAGCGTGCCGCTAGTTTAGGTATAATATACAATGTATCCAACATTTAAAACGAGATAAATATATGAGCAATGGTAGCGAGGCCGCAGTTAAAAAGAACCTTTTCAAACTAAGCAACGAGTTAGCTATTACCACACGAGTAAATATTCCGAACAGAGAGGAAGCTTCCTAACAAGGTCGAAGAAGTATAGCTATTCTGCTAGGGTTGTCACCTGATGCATGTCAACAATTTACAGAAAAAATAAAAATATTTTAAAGTTTGTATAATTATGTATAATTTCAGTTATATTCTGAACTTGAACAAAAAATACTTAAATTAACAAAAATATAAAGAAACGATTTTTTTAATGAACATCAGTATTTTTGCCATAACTTCACAATTAATGTTGTTTCACAAATAATGGCCCAGGGAAGCCTTAATATTAGCCCTTACGTTCAGACCCTGAGTGGACCGATTTGACCCTGAGCGGCGTGTCGGTGAATGTGTCGGTGAGAGCTCACGCACACAGCATTGCGCTATGTATGGGTGAGCCCGCCGCGAGCCGTTTGTATGTAGCTTCCGCTCTGTTACTTTATTACCTACTCTGTGCTATTACCTACGCGCTTCCGGCTTCACGAATTTTGTTCCAAATGATTTGGTAGGATTACCATTAATCATGAGTATAATAATTTGACTGGTCGATTTCGGAAAAGCTGCATCAATCATTGCTACAGTCTCGTTCTTGCTGCAACAATACGTTTATGCCTATAAGCGATAGAGTATCGGCCAATCAGGGGTGATTGCATTCGTTACTAAATAGAGCAATCATTTTTAAACCGCTCGCTGCAGGAATATCATTCGACGGATTGATTTCTTATCTCAACCCATAGAGCAACCTAATCTTAATAAACCGGCCAAGTGCGTGTTGGGCCACGCGCAGTGTACCCTACACAGACGGACGGACAGACGGACGGACATGGCGAAACTATAAGGGTTCCTTGTTTACTACGGAACCCTAAAAATGTAAGTCTTAAAATGATTCAATAGCGGTAATAGCAACGATTGCCTTTCACGTTTGGAGATGAAGGTCGAGGAAGTAATCTTTTGTCAGTGTCAAGTACGCGTAGATTTCGTCGTACATGTTGCTAAGAGAGAGTATCTATTGGCGCTGCACCTTTACAGGTTCTTACCTGTATAGCTGGTACAGTATTTTGACCTACAATTTAATAAATTATGTACATGAAAAAAATGTTTGCAATTGCATCCAGTGCATATGTGTGAACACATACTTAAATTTTCCATAATTTAAACTAGCGGCACGCTATGATGGCCGGTTTGACGTTTGTCCGCTCATGAAGTTCCGTATTAATTGATAACGACTTTGAAGGAAATAATTGTATTACTTTATTGACGATAGTGATGTGCAGAGATTCATAAATTTTATCGAATGTAGTTTTAGGTTTAGGACTCAAAATTTATTTATTTGGATAAAATAATACATGAGAAGTAAATAAATGTTATCCTTTAGTAAACTGGATTTTTTCAATATTTTTTCAGAATAAAATACTCTCTTATTCGGCATTTATAGCGGAGCTAATTCCCCGCTAACCATACGTAGTTGACAGGCGCGTGACTCGAGTCAAACAGTTTTATATAACGGGTATGACCACTGGTCATACCCAACTTACAGAGGGGTACGCGCGTCAATTCTTCTCCTGTGTTGGTTTATTACTCAAAGCTTTCTACAGGTTAATTTGTGTCGTCTAGTATCAAAACCAGCCAGATCCAAAAAGGTCAATTTTACAATAAATTACTTTTTTTCTCTATAACAGTTACAAATGACGTACCATTTTACACATTTATTATTATCATGTTAATATTCATTTTACACATTTTAAGTAAAATTACTTTATTCGAATTTTCGACTAAACTAGCGGCACGCTATGATGGCCGGTTTGACGTTTGTCCGCTCATGAAGTTCCGTATTAATTGATAACGACTTTGAAGGAAATAATTGTATTACTTTATTGACGATAGTGATGTGCAGAGATTCATAAATTTTATCGAATGTAGTTTTAGGTTTAGGACTCAAAATTTATTTATTAAATTGATTTCTAAAATGTATACAAGTGTAGAAAAATCAGTTTGCACCATTTAAGGGGTGAATGTACTTGTGAATATGAACAATTTTCACTATGTGGACAAACCTCTGAAATCGCAAAAAAATATCAGCTGTTTCATACAAAAGGTAAAATTTTTATTTTTATATGATATATACCACAACTCGGCATTTGGTTTTCTAAATTGAAAATTTTTAAAAATGGAATCTAATACGATCGTCACATAGGATCGCTGGCTAGCACAACTACTACCTCCGGCAAACTCGCGTCAATGCTCAATGCAAAACAAAGCAGTTTCGAATTGACGTTGCTTCGAAAAGTATAAACTGTCAGTGCAATGCGATTGTGATATAGTTTTGACCTGGCTTTGGATTTCAAATATTGATACTGCATTACTGTTGACCCTTGCTCGTTAATTTGGACTCTGTTCAAGCCCTTTGTTGTGGATTTCGTCGATATGACCGAACGTACGCAGAGAACTGTTCTAAATAGTCAGACACGTGAGTTCGTAATACGCCTTCGTAACTATTTCGATCGTGAAGCTCAAAATGGAGGGCCAATTTTACCTATAACGTCAGTGGTTGAACGCGTAGCTGATGCGCTTAATATTGGACAACGAACTGTTAGACGGATAACTAAAAAAAAATATGGCGAGACTGGCACAGAAGAAAATAAACTTCACACACCAAAAAAGAGAAAACGAGCAAAACCAGTCGTAGGCATCGATAGCTTTGATGCCGATGCTATCCGAAGACATGTTTACGGCTACTATTTACAGAAGGAGTATCCAACAAGAAAAAAGTTGGTGCATTCACTGAAGGAAGCTGGATTATTCTTCGGTGGGGAAAGTTCTTTAACGAAGATTTTGAAGACCATTGGATTTCGATACAAAAAATGTAACAAACGCAAAATATTGATGGAAAGATTTGATATAGCGATGGCAAGGTATACTTTTTTACGGCAAGTGAAAGAAATCAAAAATTGGCAAAATGTTGTGTTCTTGGATGAAACATGGCTTAATGCTAACCATACTGTAGGCCGTTCTTGGAACGATGACACAGCAGCATCTACTTCCAAAGTTCCTGTAGGAAAAGGATCGCGACTTATAATTTGTCACGCCGGAACCATCAACGGGTTTGTCGAAGGTTCTCTCATGGCTTTTGCGTCAAAAACCACTGGAGACTATCATGAAGACATGAATGGAGAAAAGTTTACTGAATGGTTTACCTCAATGTTGTGTAGCCTCCCTGAACCATCTATTATAATTATGGACAACGCCCCATACCACTCGATGCAAATTGACAAGCCACCTGCCCAATCCCAAAAGAAAGCTGATATCGTCGCATGGCTTCGTAAAAATGGCGTAGATGCAAACATGAATATGTTAAAAGCGGAATTAGTACGTCTTTTAAAAGAAAACAAACCAACCAAGATCCGATACGTCATTGACGAAATAGCATTAGAACATGAGCACAGAGTTATACGGTTACCGCCTTACCATTGTGAGTATAATGCGATTGAGTTGGTGTGGGCTCAAATTAAGGGATATGCTGCAAGACACAATACAGAACCCCCATTTACCACAAAAAAAATGCTAAAATTATTAGAAGAAGCTTGTGAACATGTGACTAAAGGAGACTGGGAAAAGGTTGTGAATAGAACTGTTAAATTAATAAGGGAAGATTATGAAAGAGATGTGAAAATAGATAATATTATAGAAAACGAACATATAATTATTAATGTAGGTGATGATAGCAGTGACGACAGTGAAAATAGTAGTATGGACGAATCTGATTAATTATGGCCTTTTGTGGCACCTTTTTTGGTATCTTTTGTATTCATATGTTTCTTGTGTGCATATAAAGTATGTATATTCATTTTCATTCAAATATTCAGTTCGTTCAAATAAATTAAATAAACATATACATTTTTGTTTTATTAAACCTATTTAATCAGGTACAAAAACAAAACTTAATTGTTTTTTGTTCGAGAATAAATTGACATTCCACATCACTATTGTAATGTGTCAAACCGGCCATCATAGCGTGCCGCTAGTGTAAATAGTTAACAGTATATCGAGTAAGCTCTCTGATTGTTTTCTGTTGGCAAACAAAACAGGACAGAGACGTGACAAAAATTATACGTATTTGTTCAGGTAACTAAATAAGCTATAGTCGGCTGTAAGTTGTTACTTTATTTTTATGATTTTGTAGACGCGCGTGTAGACTGCTCGTACACCAAGTCTATACCACGATGCATTGAGGTATAATATACCTACTAGTATATATTACTTCAATGCCACTACTCACTACACTAGCGGCACGCTATGATGGCCGGTTTGACGTTTGTCCGCTCATGAAGTTCCGTATTAATTGATAACGACTTTGAAGGAAATAATTGTATTACTTTATTGACGATAGTGATGTGCAGAGATTCATAAATTTTATCGAATGTAGTTTTAGGTTTAGGACTCAAAATTTATTTATTAAATTGATTTCTAAAATGTATACAAGTGTAGAAAAATCAGTTTGCACCATTTAAGGGGTGAATGTACTTGTGAATATGAACAATTTTCACTATGTGGACAAACCTCTGAAATCGCAAAAAAATATCAGCTGTTTCATACAAAAGGTAAAATTTTTATTTTTATATGATATATACCACAACTCGGCATTTGGTTTTCTAAATTGAAAATTTTTAAAAATGGAATCTAATACGATCGTCACATAGGATCGCTGGCTAGCACAACTACTACCTCCAGCAAACTCGCGTCAATGCTCAATGCAAAACAAAGCAGTTTCGAATTGACATTGCTTCGAAAAGTATAAACTGTCAGTGCAATGCGATTGTGATATAGTTTTGACCTGGCTTTGGATTTCAAATATTGATACTGCATTACTGTTGACCCTTGCTCGTTAATTTGGACTCTGTTCAAGCCCTTTGTTGTGGATTTCGTCGATATGACCGAACGTACGCAGAGAACTGTTCTAAATAGTCAGACACGTGAGTTCGTAATACGCCTTCGTAACTATTTCGATCGTGAAGCTCAAAATGGAGGGCCAATTTTACCTATAACGTCAGTGGTTGAACGCGTAGCTGATGCGCTTAATATTGGACAACGAACTGTTAGACGGATAACTAAAAAAAATATGGCGAGATTGGCACAGAAGAAAATAAACTTCACACACCAAAAAAGAGAAAACGAGCAAAACCAGTCGTAGGCATCGATAGCTTTGATGCCGACGCTATCCGAAGACATTTTTACGGCTACTATTTACAGAAGGAGTATCCAACAAGAAAAAAGTTGGTGCATTCACTGAAGGAAGCTGGATTATTCTTCGGTGGGGAAAGTTCTTTAACGAAGATTTTGAAGACCATTGGATTTCGATACAAAAAATGTAACAAACGCAAAATATTGATGGAAAGATTTGATATAGCGATGGCAAGGTATACTTTTTTACGGCAAGTGAAAGAAATCAAAAATTGGCAAAATGTTGTGTTCTTGGATGAAACATGGCTTAATGCTAACCATACTGTAGGCCGTTCTTGGAACGATGACACAGCAGCATCTACTTCCAAAGTTCCTGTAGGAAAAGGATCGCGACTTATAATTTGTCACGCCGGAACCATCAACGGGTTTGTCGAAGGTTCTCTCATGGCTTTTGCGTCAAAAACCACTGGAGACTATCATGAAGACATGAATGGAGAAAAGTTTACTGAATGGTTTACCTCAATGTTGTGTAGCCTCCCTGAACCATCTATTATAATTATGGACAACGCCCCATACCACTCGATGCAAATTGACAAGCCACCTGCCCAATCCCAAAAGAAAGCTGATATCGTCGCATGGCTTCGTAAAAATGGCGTAGATGCAAACATGAATATGTTAAAAGCGGAATTAGTACGTCTTTTAAAAGAAAACAAACCAACCAAGATCCGATACGTCATTGACGAAATAGCATTAGAACATGGGCACAGAGTTATACGGTTACCGCCTTACCATTGTGAGTATAATGCGATTGAGTTGGTGTGGGCTCAAATTAAGGGATATGCTGCAAGACACAATACAGAACCCCCATTTACCACAAAAAAAATGCTAAAATTATTAGAAGAAGCTTGTGAACATGTGACTAAAGGAGACTGGGAAAAGGTTGTGAATAGAACTGTTAAATTAATAAGGGAAGATTATGAAAGAGATGTGAAAATAGATAATATTATAGAAAACGAACATATAATTATTAATGTAGGTGATGATAGCAGTGACGACAGTGAAAATAGTAGTATGGACGAATCTGATTAATTATGGCCTTTTGTGGCACCTTTTTTGGTATCTTTTGTATTCATATGTTTCTTGTGTGCATATAAAGTATGTATATTCATTTTCATTCAAATATTCAGTTCGTTCAAATAAATTAAATAAACATATACATTTTTGTTTTATTAAACCTATTTAATCAGGTACAAAAACAAAACTTAATTGTTTTTTGTTCGAGAATAAATTGACATTCCACATCACTATTGTAATGTGTCAAACCGGCCATCATAGCGTGCCGCTAGTGTAGCGAAAGCCGTGTACAACTGTATATACATATCCTTGTTGAACAAAGTCCGGGTCAACTCCAATGGCGTCCTGAAGGCATTTGCTGACAGGATCAGGAATTGTATCCATTTAATTACGTACCCTTATTATCAGATTGACTATTGCATTTGAGGACTCAAAAAGTAACTCATGGTAACCCTTATGTTATGGTGGCATAAAAATTTATGATTATCTAACAAAAACGCAAACGTGACATGAAACACATCATTCCTTTGTTACGTAGTAGGTACTCTTTGCTCTCATTGCGATGAAGGACGCTTTGTTATTGTCCTAAATTATACTAATGACAATCATGATCACCGCTGAAAATATCTCATCGCATATTATCGTAACTGTTTCATGTGCTGTACGTGGTCTTAAAAGTATGGCGAATTTTTTTTTGGAACGTAGTTCCTTATCGCGCGGTACGGAAGGGGGCTAGACGGAAAAATTTAAGGAACCGACACTGGACACATTTTTGAAACCGACACTTTTTTGTTGAATGTGAATTTTGCATTGTGTTCTTTATTTTTGCCTTAGAACACGGCGTCTGCATGGCCTAGTGGTAAGGGCAGTCGCCTAAAAGTTCAACGTCGATGGTTCGAATCCCAGCCCGACAGACTGAATTTTCTATTTTCAATTTTATTTTAAATAATTTCTAAATGTGGAATTTTTCCCTAATTTTTTATTGTATAAATTGGATAAAATGCTATTGTACTACTAACGCCATCTGTGAAAAAACAGTAACTCCACCAGAGTAACTCTTTGGTTTTGTAACAGTGCAATAGAAATTAAACTAAAAATAATTCATCGTAGTTAATCAATTTAATACTAGATGACACCACTAGTTTATTACAATTCCTTCACTAAAATTAATCGAAGGGAACTACGTTCAATCCGGGTGTCCTTTGACAGCTCTCAAGTTTTTTTTTTAAACTAGCGGCACGCTATGATGGCCGGTTTGACGTTTGTCCGCTCATGAAGTTCCGTATTAATTGATAACGACTTTGAAGGAAATAATTGTATTACTTTATTGACGATAGTGATGTGCAGAGATTCATAAATTTTATCGAATGTAGTTTTAGGTTTAGGACTCAAAATTTATTTATTAAATTGATTTCTAAAATGTATACAAGTGTAGAAAAATCAGTTTGCACCATTTAAGGGGTGAATGTACTTGTGAATATGAACAATTTTCACTATGTGGACAAACCTCTGAAATCGCAAAAAAATATCAGCTGTTTCATACAAAAGGTAAAATTTTTATTTTTATATGATATATACCACAACTCGGCATTTGGTTTTCTAAATTGAAAATTTTTAAAAATGGAATCTAATACGATCGTCACATAGGATCGCTGGCTAGCACAACTACTACCTCCGGCAAACTCGCGTCAATGCTCAATGCAAAACAAAGCAGTTTCGAATTGACGTTGCTTCGAAAAGTATAAACTGTCAGTGCAATGCGATTGTGATATAGTTTTGACCTGGCTTTGGATTTCAAATATTGATACTGCATTACTGTTGACCCTTGCTCGTTAATTTGGACTCTGTTCAAGCCCTTTGTTGTGGATTTCGTCGATATGACCGAACGTACGCAGAGAACTGTTCTAAATAGTCAGACACGTGAGTTCGTAATACGCCTTCGTAACTATTTCGATCGTGAAGCTCAAAATGGAGGGCCAATTTTACCTATAACGTCAGTGGTTGAACGCGTAGCTGATGCGCTTAATATTGGACAACGAACTGTTAGACGGATAACTAAAAAAAAATATGGCGAGACTGGCACAGAAGAAAATAAACTTCACACACCAAAAAAGAGAAAACGAGCAAAACCAGTCGTAGGCATCGATAGCTTTGATGCCGATGCTATCCGAAGACATGTTTACGGCTACTATTTACAGAAGGAGTATCCAACAAGAAAAAAGTTGGTGCATTCACTGAAGGAAGCTGGATTATTCTTCGGTGGGGAAAGTTCTTTAACGAAGATTTTGAAGACCATTGGATTTCGATACAAAAAATGTAACAAACGCAAAATATTGATGGAAAGATTTGATATAGCGATGGCAAGGTATACTTTTTTACGGCAAGTGAAAGAAATCAAAAATTGGCAAAATGTTGTGTTCTTGGATGAAACATGGCTTAATGCTAACCATACTGTAGGCCGTTCTTGGAACGATGACACAGCAGCATCTACTTCCAAAGTTCCTGTAGGAAAAGGATCGCGACTTATAATTTGTCACGCCGGAACCATCAACGGGTTTGTCGAAGGTTCTCTCATGGCTTTTGCGTCAAAAACCACTGGAGACTATCATGAAGACATGAATGGAGAAAAGTTTACTGAATGGTTTACCTCAATGTTGTGTAGCCTCCCTGAACCATCTATTATAATTATGGACAACGCCCCATACCACTCGATGCAAATTGACAAGCCACCTGCCCAATCCCAAAAGAAAGCTGATATCGTCGCATGGCTTCGTAAAAATGGCGTAGATGCAAACATGAATATGTTAAAAGCGGAATTAGTACGTCTTTTAAAAGAAAACAAACCAACCAAGATCCGATACGTCATTGACGAAATAGCATTAGAACATGGGCACAGAGTTATACGGTTACCGCCTTACCATTGTGAGTATAATGCGATTGAGTTGGTGTGGGCTCAAATTAAGGGATATGCTGCAAGACACAATACAGAACCCCCATTTACCACAAAAAAAATGCTAAAATTATTAGAAGAAGCTTGTGAACATGTGACTAAAGGAGACTGGGAAAAGGTTGTGAATAGAACTGTTAAATTAATAAGGGAAGATTATGAAAGAGATGTGAAAATAGATAATATTATAGAAAACGAACATATAATTATTAATGTAGGTGATGATAGCAGTGACGACAGTGAAAATAGTAGTATGGACGAATCTGATTAATTATGGCCTTTTGTGGCACCTTTTTTGGTATCTTTTGTATTCATATGTTTCTTGTGTGCATATAAAGTATGTATATTCATTTTCATTCAAATATTCAGTTCGTTCAAATAAATTAAATAAACATATACATTTTTGTTTTATTAAACCTATTTAATCAGGTACAAAAACAAAACTTAATTGTTTTTTGTTCGAGAATAAATTGACATTCCACATCACTATTGTAATGTGTCAAACCGGCCATCATAGCGTGCCGCTAGTGTAATAAAACGTTATCGTTAGTTTTTTCTTAATGTTTTAACGCACGTACATATGACAATTTTTTCAACATCAATTATTATCAACATCAATAAAATATACAAATGATAAGTAAACTGAGACCTCTTCATTTTTTTGTGGTAAAACATTTCGTTAACAACGGTGAAGTAAAAGCCACATTACGAGCAAATATACCTATTGATTTATCTAGTACTCACTACTCAAGCGCTTACATTAGATACTCGTACATTACGTATAATAAATTAAATTAATGTAGGTAATCGCGCGGTTAACAACGACACTAACTCGCAATAAATTCCATTCAAGACCATCCAACCAACGCGTTAACAAATCAACGTCCAATAACATAACGTTTCCAACTCTGACTATGGTCATAAGCCGGCGTTGGACCTTTGACGTCCGTACATAAAATAGATGTAAATGAGTGTCTAGCAAATTCTCGCAGCTGTCTGTTCGAGACAAGTTGTCTAAAATACGCAACCAAATAAAACTTTATACCTATTATTGGCAAATAAGAAACGGGCACTAAATCTTTATCAATATATTCCCACTACTTACTCTGAACAAATATTTGAGCAACATAACGAAGACTCTATTGCATATGGGTGTGTTTAGGGTAAAAGATTGAATGCGTCACCATTTCCTCGGACTATTGAACCAATTTTAATACGGTTTTGCATTTCATAAGGACATTTAAATTCATAGCAGATTATTAGATTAGTTTAGTACACCTCATTGAACAAAATTCTAATATGAAGTGTACACCTCAGCGAACAAAATTCTAAAATGAAGTGTACACCTCATTGAACCAAAATTCTAAAATGATTCAGTAGAGTACGGATAGTTTTAGTTTCGCACTGTTCACTTTCCAATATAAATTGACGAACTTATCGCCAGTTTTGTTTTCACACTTTGGATAAAAAATTGTCTACAGTGCGCACTCGATCTAAACAAATTATCGCCTTTGCTTATGCGTATAGTGTTGGTTTTATGTCAAAGTCAATGTACGCACCGTATAAGGTCAGTGCAGCGTAGGTCATGATTATCATATGTGACGACGGTTTATGGGTGTAAGTTTATAGGGGTATAAATCATAGGGACACAACAGGGCGTACCTATTTTGATTGTGTGTTCATTCAAGGCATTATTTATATTATCAATTTTATTTATCATTCGAGTGCCTTGTGCCTACTTTCTCATCGACAAAAGGCTTTTCTGATAAATATACAGAAGTAGATCTTTTGTGACCTAGGCTTGTTGGTAAGCCTAGCTTAGCTCTAATAAATAAAGTAGACAAGCGTAAACATAAGATTTTTGGACATATGTGGGGGTGCCACATTGTGAACGTAGCGCAGCAAAACCAACTTTGTATTAGGTACACCAGGCAACTTATGTGCAGTTTTTGCAATATTTAAGGAAACCGTGGTTATCCTATATAAACGTTTATTTATGGGAAACAAGGTAGGTATAGTAATCTGTCCAAATAGGTAGGTGTCAATTGGTCGATCGCATCGCATACCTAGATATATATTAACAGATGTAAGCGATTTAAAAAAACGAAATTTTGCAGTGAGGATTTTTACACTTATATTATTGCTCAATTGCTACTTGACTAATTGAAGATTGACTTTCTGACTGGTTAGCAATTGTAGGTTTCGTTGTATCGTTAAAGATTTATTCGGTGATCATACTAAAATAATATTATAAATGCGAAAGTGTGTTTGTTGGTTCGTCCTTCAATCGCGCCGCAACAGAGCTACGGATCGACGTAATCTTTTGCATGGGTATAGTTGAGGACCTGGAGAAAGACAGGCTACTTTTTATCTCGGAAAATCAGTTCCCGAGAATTTTAAAAATTAAGTCCACGCGGACGAAGTCGCGGGCATTAGCTAGTAATGAAATAAAATAGTCTTGTCATTGTCTCGCCGAATATTTTGTCAGTCTGCGCCGGTACAATGTTATTGAGAATAAACAACCGAGATCGAACTAGGAATTTTTGGCACCACTTCACGTCTAGTTACACTTCATTGGACTATTTATACGATAGATTGACGATTACACACACATTAGTGTTTGTGTTTAGAATATTTAGCTGACAAGGTGTCTGTTTGTGTCACAAAATGGATTCGAGTGTGAGATCATTTGTCATTAAAGGAGGTCGTTACCAGGCAGAATTAATAAATCTAAGCGGTTTCTGGAACATTGGGAGTTTGTTAGAAATATTTTGAAGAAGATTAATTAAACTAAGATAGGTACAGATAAGATGTTTTACGCGTTTCCTAAATCATATTCACGAAATAATGGAATTTTATTAACAAGTAGACTTCGTCCGCGTGGATTAAGGTAAGTATTTTAATATCCGTGGGAACTCTTTCATTTTTCGGGATAAAATGTAGCCTATGTATGTATGTATATACTTTACTGCACCACAAAACATAAATGAATTACAGGTTACAAAAAAGAAAACTTAAAATGTAAGTACAAAAAGGCGGTCTTATCGCTAAATAGCGATCTCTTCCAGACAACCTTAACGCTAGGGAGAAAATGAACAAATAGACAGTGGGAGGTGGTGTATATAATATACCTAAATACTAATAGGTAAATAAACTAAACCATATAATATAATAATAATAACACATTAACACATTAATATATACAAAATAAATATAATACACATACATAAGACTATACATATAATATACATACATATATATATACATTACTGATTTCAACCGTAAACTATGTCGTTATTGATGATAGCACAGAGATAGGTAATAATCTTTGACGTCAGTTTTAAAGTTATTAAGGGATTCAGCACGATGAATTTGCGAGGGAAGCTCGTTCCATCGTCAATGTGTTATGTCTATGTGTTAATCCTGGGCATACCCAGGATATGATCTCATAAGCTATCTCCATCCCACAGCCAAATCGATTCATTCGTTATTAGTATTCGTTTTTAGGATTCTAAGTTTAATCTTTTTATCGTCTCATCGTCTTAAATTTTAGTTCCATAGTAGCTGTAGTGTAGGTACATTTTCTTACTTACGTTACTTATTCGGTCTTTCACATAATAAGATGCTACTTTTAATGCAACCTGTTCCTTAAATATCTTATTAAAACTAATATTAATAATAAATCGCACTTTGTATAAGTTAATTTGCAGCAAACTTTTCATTTCCCTTTCTGTCATATTCAAAGAAATGCTGGTCAAAATCAGAGTAATTTTCCATTTCCATTGAAAAAATGGGTCTTTTATATTTTCTTATTATTAATTCTTTGATATTATAAATGCGAAACTAATTCTGTCTGTTTGTTACCTTTCACGGCTAAACCGCTGAACCGGATCATTAAAAAGATGTTCGTAGCCTGCTTTAAATAAAGAATGGAATGCTTGTATCAAGGACATGACACTTTTAATCTCAAGATATCTAGGAATCCCCACGGGATTAATAAAATCTAAATCCACGCGGACGACGCCGCGGGCATATAGCATAGCTAGTTTAGAATAAATGTCGATGCTACTGCGCACTACGGCTTTTGTCCGGAGACATACAGTATCAAAACACGCATAATACAGATGTTATCTGAGCAAAATCTACCTGTGCAGTTAATAATAAAGCAAGCTGACACTGATCTAGTAATCCAAGTGGCTATCACTGCCTCATTAATTAAGCTGACTATCATCGCCAAAGAATCCGCTGCTACGAGAATAGGCACCGAGCCACACATAATATGTACATACCTATGTATAAATATAAACCTATATTTACGAGACACCGGTAGTAAGAGTTAGAAAACACCTGCGCACCTTTGTGTTCTTTCTTTTCATATAAATTAATAATCTTTTATTTCAGATATAATAATATGTTGTTCATATTCTTTTTCTTCTTTGTTAATCGATATACGTCGACTACCGGACAATAGGTCTCTTGTATGGATTTCTCCATGCTTCTTACGGTCTTCTTCGTGCTTTTTCATGGGTTCTTCTTTCAGTCTTATGCCGCCTATTACACCTTGAGAATGTGAGCCCTCTCTACTGACCGGTGGGGATCTGCCACCACTGCGCTTTCCAGTGAGAGGTCGCCACACCAGCAACTTGGGACCCCTACAACCATCGGTTCTTCGAACTATGTGCCCCTGAACCCATATCCATAAAAGCTATAATAAGCTTATCTTTGATATTGGTTATTAACTCTCGTGATTTTAATTACATTAAGTATTTCAA
The DNA here is from genome assembly GCA_029955525.1 of Oeneis ivallda. NCBI lineage: Eukaryota > Metazoa > Arthropoda > Insecta > Lepidoptera > Nymphalidae > Oeneis > Oeneis ivallda. The sequence goes on along the minus strand of JARPMR010000006.1, from coordinate 5,370,121 downwards.
ACACAGCTGCTTCGAAATTAATATTCAATTAAAACCAATTAACTATTGTTTTACAAACATAATGATGGTTATGTTGACAAATGGGTGATAGACCTTCTAAACCCGAACGCATTTATTTTATTGTTGTAATAGTTTATGTTGCATTCAATGTTTTAATAATATAATTGTAGAGTGCTGTTTGTAACATATTGTTTTATTTTATGGTTTAGCCATAATACACACACACACACATATACATATTTTTTCACGCTATTTTTGAACTGTATTCGATAAATACTTAGTTACTGCTTTTAAATTTGGTTCTTTAATTTGCAGATCAATGATGTACCTGTTATACCTTTGCTCGCGACCTTATCCGCTTAGAGTTAGATTTTGTAAAACTTGTGCCAGCCATATGTTTTCTGGGATAAAAGTATCCTATGTCATGTCTAACCGACACACTTTCGTATGTATAATAATATTAACATTATTATGTTCATAAATAAGGAAGCGAAGCTCATAATAGCCGGTATACCCAAAGTTCATCGATGTTTGTGTTTCTTTAAATAGCGATGATGCATTACCTGAAACAAAAACAGAAAACAAAATAAGATATTAAGCATGGGCTTAATTCAAAGTTAACAACAACCTCCTACAGGCAACTTCTAAACGTCACAATAATTACGATTAATTTTAAAAAAACATACAGACATAAAAATATTTTTTGTGAATGTAAGTATTAAAGCCTCATCCGCACGTTTGGCAAACCTCGGCAAGCCTTCACAAGTTCAAACGTGCGGATAGAGCGTTTGGCATGGCTTGCGTAGGTTTGGCATGGCTTGTGGCCGATCTGAAACGTTTGTAGAGGTTTGCACCCATATTCTAAGTCGTAACCTCGAAAGCCCCTCGACTCATCCTCACTCGAGGGAGCCTCAAGGAAGGACACGAACGTCCCTCGAAATTGGTATTCTTTAGTTGTATAAAGCTAAGGAAATAATGAGTTTCCTTGAATGAGTGTGAGTCGAGTGGAGTCGAGGTAAAATTCAACGGTTGTGTCATAATTTTAAGGAATGTTTCATTTGCTATGTTGGCTAAACTTACTTTTAAATGAAATTTGAACCTTATTGAACTATGGCTTTCAATTTCAAGTGTCACATATTTGTGTCAAGTGTTACAAATATGAAATTGAACACATTAAAACAAGCCAATATTAATTTTAACTGATAATCACTTGAGACAAATATAAATGTTTGTCCTTTTTACAAGCTTTTATTTAACTTGCAATGTATGTATGTATGTTTAGGTCAAATGTTGCAAGATGAATTAGAACCACTTCTCGGTTTCTAATCGAGCTGAAATTTTATTGAGTGTATGTAAATCGGATGACAATGCAATATTATTGTACCATGGAGCTGATCTGATTATGGAGCTGGAAGATGGCTATGGGAACTCTGTAATAAAATGACGTAGCCCCAACGAATTCGGACTCGTTTGATTTTTCTTGACAAGTACTCTGGTCCTAGATGATATCCAGGTTCTGATGATGGAGCTGGAAGGTGGCTACGGGAACTCTGTAATTAAACGACGTAAACCCATAGAGTTTGGGCTCGCTTGATTAGTCTTGACAAGTACTCTGGTCCTAGATGATATCCAGGTTCTGATGATGGAGCTGGAAGGTGGCTACGGGAACTCTCTAATTAAACGACGTAAACCCATAGAGTTTGGGCTCGCTTGATTAGTCTTGACAAGTACTCTGGTCCTAGAAGATATCCAGGTTCTGATGATGGAGCTGGAAGGTGTTTTTGGCAACTTTGTAATAAAACGACGTAGTTCCTTCAAGTTTGGGCTTGTTTGGTTCGTTTTGATAAGTACTCGGGTCTTAGATGATATCCAGTGTCTGATGATGTACTACTAATTTAAGCTTGTATTTTAAAAATATTTTTTTAATTTACACTTATTTCGCTCACGTTAAGTTCGATTTATAAGTAGGTATGTATACCTTGCATTGCACCTTGCACAAACCACTGCACGAATCAGGCTGAAATTTGACATACAGATAACGTAGGCATTCGCAAAGGATTTTTGAAAATTCAACCCCAAAGGGGGTAAAATAGAGGTTTGAAAAATCGAACTTAACGTGAGCGAAGCCGCGGGCAAAAGCTGGTATTCCATAAACTCTTCAAAAACATTTTAAAACTCTGATAAAATACGCATTATTTAGCTACGATTTACTCAAAACCGTCCTCAAGGTAGATGCCGATCAACCTTACGTTTACTCCACTCATCCTCACCTCGAGTGAGGAAACTCCTCGAGTGGAGGTGAAAAATTACAACTGAGAATATGAAATCACCTCAGTGAGGTTGAGTCAAGTGAAGGAAATCATGAGGTTACGACTTAGAATATGGGTGTTGGAGTGGTTTGGAGTTTGCCGCAAATGCCAAGCGTGCGGATGAGGCTTAAGATTTTTAAAGAGTCGTTGAACAAAAGTTGTTTTTAGGTATAGTTAACAGAAACTGCCTGATATTTTATACTAAGCTTGTATTTGGGTTGGTATTATATTAAATAAAAAGCCGCAGAAAAAAGAAGAACATTTCACAAAAAACAAATATATACGTAAGTAGTACATACTTAATAAAGTTATATTTACTCAAATTAATGATTGGGCTGGCATATCCCTATGATAGTTCCAAATCTTAAAGATTAAATATTAAACCACACCGAACAATTTAAAATAGGAACTATTTTGTTCTTCCAAAAGTTGTTTTCCGCCTCTATTTTGTCTCTAACTGAACAAATCCAGTGAAGTCATTTTAAATTACACTCTAAGTACGGGTTACGGCATAACGCAACCATAACAAGACGAACGACATTATAACAACAGTTATTTGGCAACAACAAACAACAATTGCAGTCGATTCTGGGGCATTCCATCACGCGTTGACCCGAGGCGTTCCACTCTAGCTCTACCAACAGTTCGATGGACAAACGGCGAAAATTCCAAATGGCCCTTTGAGATATTCGTTGAGCAATTGCATAGCTCGGTTTTTGTTGCAGTAACGTATTTAGGTTACGAGTTATCACAATGACGAATAATAGAAAATTATACATAAAGGTCGGAAGAAGGCCAGCAAATATTGAAGATTTTTACTTGATTTAGTTAAGTTCCGTTTGTTGAACTTAATTTTTTCCAAGTGATTGGAATAAGAAGATCCGTAGGAGAACCAGAGTTACATACCTCATAGAATCGCAAAGCTTAGGGTGGATTATACGAGTCTGCCCGCGAAATTCAAATTTAATTTGGTTTTTCCCATTTTGTAAAATAATACGACAAAGTAGGCTGACCAGTGACCAGCTTGAAAGTGACCAGTTTAAGAAATTAATCAAAATTCTGAGTTGGGCGTGAATTACTCACAAATTACTCAGTATTTTGATTAATTTCTTAAACTGGTCACTTTCAAGTAAAGATTTTTATGTAAACCTGTGAAGATGATAATTCTACTGGCGCAATTAGAATGCCATTAGCAAAGTTTGTCGTATTAGTTTACAAATTGCAAAAAACCAAATTAAATTTGAATTTCGCGGGCAGACCCGTATAATCATCCTTAAGGGCAATGAATGGGGTATAATAACATGTATATTGAACATACACATAAACAACATCAAACAATATATTGCCCATCTTAACATGTAGAACTGAATTGTATGTATGTATTTTTGGAACTTCCCCTCATTATGGAAACACTTCATACACTGCAATAGCATAGTACCTACCTATTGTAAACTGTATTGAAAAGAGCAACCGCCGAGTTTCTTGCTGGTTCTTCCCAGTAGGAAGGTCATTTCGAACCAGTGATAGATTCATTTGACGATTCGAAAGCACTTGTCAACATCACAAAAACAACAATGAGTTTATTTGAATAAAAAATATTTCTATTATATTCTATTCTATAATTCGCAGAACTGATGGTAGTTGGGGTCCCAAGGTGCCGAAATGGCGACCTCATACCAGAAAGCGCAATGTTGGTAGAACCACTAGGTGGAACGATAACATCTTACGGCAAGGAACCGATACAGGGGGCACAAGACCGAACCATGAAATGAAATGAAAATGAAATGAAAATATTCTTTATTGTACACCAATTAACATAAAATAAAAGAACATAAAACATACATAATATAAGGATATAAGCTGTACAATAGGCGGCCTTATCGCTAAGAAGCGATCTCTTCCAGGCAACCTAATGACGAAACAGTAATAAGAAATACTGGATGAGGGTGTACACTTAAAATAAATAAATTATGAAAATAAAAATTAGGTGAAATATATATAATATTATAATATATACATAAATATATATATATATATATATATATATATATATATATATATATATATATATATATATATATATATATATATATATATATATATATATATATATTAATGGATGGAGGAATTAAGTAGATAAATATCTACCTATACAAAATTACGGGGGCATAAAATGTTTTTTAAGGAGCTGCTTAAAAATAGGCAGAGATTGTGCCCGCCGCAAATTGACAGGGAGAGAGTTCCAAAGACGAACAGCTGTAATGGAGAAGGACTTGGAGTAGAAAGATGTGCTATGGGAAGGAATTCTAAGAGTCAAGTTATCCCCAGAGCGGAGAGATCGACCCGGATGAGAATCCCCGAGAAACTCGAACCGCTCTTTCAAATACGGAGGAGTAGTTGGATTGAAAAGGACACTGTATAAGAGAGATAAAATTCGAGTATTCCTGCGAAGGCGAATTGGGAGCCACTCGAGTTTTTTGCGAAATTCTGAAACATGGTCATATTTACGAAGCCCAAATATGAACCGTATACAGAGATTTTGGATGCGCTCGAGCTTATTAAGCTGCTCCACACTTAAGTCTAGGTAACAAGAATCAGCATAATCAAGAATTGGTAAAAGGAGAGATTGTGCAAGCGCAATTTTAGTCGGTATGGGTAGAAAGTTACTTAACCTCCGGAGAGAACCAACCGCTGCAAACATTTTCCTACTCACTTCACTAACCTGAGGAACCCAAGAAAGAAACTTGTCAAATACAATGCCCAAGTTTTTGACAGTATCACTATATTGTAATTGGGCCCCATCAAAAGTAACGCAGGGAAGAGTAGTCCAGTCAATGCGTGATATTAGACTTTGACTTCCCATTATAATGACTTGAGTCTTGGTTGGATTTACTTTTAGTCCGTGCGATTTGCTCCAGTGAACAATGGCGTCTAAATCTTTATTAACCAAGTCAATGGTCCTGGGCAAATCTTGTAGTTTAGATTGAGCATACACTTGGAGATCGTCAGCATACAGGTGGTAGTGAGAAGTTAAGTAACTGAACTAATGAAAATTGAAAAAAGGAGAGGAGACGACACGCCACCTTGCGGTACGCCGGCACTTATCGAACACCAATCAGAAAAATGATCCTCGACACGTATACGCTGCCTGCGCCCATGCAAGTAACTATGAAACCAGTCAACGACTCCAGGAGATATGTTAAGAGAAGTTAAAGTTGCTAATAGCAGTTCAAAATCAACATTGTTAAAAGCATTACTAAAATCTAGTAGGGTCAATAATGTTACACGTTGATTATCCATACCAAAGCTGATGTCATCAGTTATTTTAATTAATGCAGTAGTCTTACTATGTCCGGGTCGAAAACCGGATTGAAAAGGGTTTAATAGGTTATATCGAGAGAGAAAAAGCGTCATTTGCTTATGAACTATACGCTCAAAAACTTTTGAAAGGAATGGTAAAATAGAAATAGGACGATAATCAGAAAAACTGACTGGATTCGATTTTTTTTGGAATAGGAGTAACCTGTGCCTCCTTCCAAGGAGAAGGAAAAACACTTGTACGAATAGAGTGATTAAAGATAGAAGCAATTACAGGAGCTAGAAGATCAAGGAGAGGAATAATCATTTTACGACTAATGCAATCAATACCCACAGCATCAGAGCTGACTTCCTTAATACTTCTCTTAACATCACTGCAGTCAATTTGACTAAAAATAAAAGCGGGATCATCAGGAGTGGGTAAAGCTAGAATTTGATTCTTTGTATTCAATTTTATAGTACTATCAATAGTACTGGACAAGGAAAAATGCTGATTAAGTTGATTAAAATCAATACTACTAGTGTGACTATTACTACTTGCTTTCCCAACTCCGAGAGATTTCAGAAACTTCCATACCCGTCCGGAGTCTTCTTCCTCGAGTACGGACTTATGAATATGACGTCGTTGTTTGTCTCTACACAACCTGTTGCATCGATTCCGAATGTGCTTATATTTGTCTCGATTGGCATCACTGGCATTCAATTTGTAATTAGATTTAGCTACATTTTTCCTATGTTGCAACGTTTTAATTTCCTCAGTTAGCCAAGGAGCAGGAAGGTGTTTAATTCTTACTGGGCGTATTGGAGCATGAATATCATATAAGTTAGTTAAGAGTGAATTGAAAATATCTACCCGGTCATCAATACAATCACCAGTAAGGACTTCAGTCCAATCAATTTTAGAAGCGTCGTCTCGCAGCCTAACAGTGTCCATACCACTAAAATTACGCTTGAGAAGAATTCTTGATCTAGCTTTGGGAGGACGTATTTTATAAGACATAAAGATCAGATCATGGTAAGAAAAAGCATCTGCGGAACACTGTCCGTGTTTAGCCACAAAGTCTACTGAGGAAACAAGAATCAAATCAAGAAGAGATGGAGTAGAATTAGGAAAAGAGTGAGTTGCAGAGAGAGGAAGAATATGCAGGTTAGATGCCTGCACTACAGACTTCAAACGGAATGCACGTGCATCATTTTTTATGAGGCAAGTATTAAAATCTCCCATAATGATTGAGTGCTCATATAGCGGAATGAATTTATCCAAAAGAGTTTCAAAGCTATGAAAGTAGTCTACTGTTAGACTGGGACTATAATACACGCCAAGCAGAAGTTTCACACCGGAAAGAATAACTTCAATAAATAAATTCTCTGCCTCTGGAACAGCCTGTACCATGGACATACTGAGGATGTTAAATGGTATGTGAGTACGAAGGTATATAGCAACACCTCCACCAACCCGATTAGCACGGTCATTCCGAATGAGGTGAAAACCAGGAAGAGTATACGACGCGGAGGACAAACACGGCTTTAACCATGACTCCGAGATCAAAATCGCGTGGATATTCTTGCTATCAAACGACGAAAGCATATCTGGAAAATGTGCAGGAATACTCTGAGCATTAATATGAACGATATTGAAATTTTTTGGGACGTCTGAAAAGTGCGAGTCTAGAGTTTCAGAAAGAGAGGGTATACTGTAAAAACTGTCGTCATTACTCAATTCTTCATTAGAAGAAAGTGAAAAAAAAAGAGTTGTCAAGGCCTATATCTTGAAATAACATACTTAATACACAATAATAAAATAATAAAAATATATATCTTTAAAAATGAAATAATAAAATATAATTAATATAAAGTTAAATAATATTATTAATATAAATATTTGACTACTTAAAAGCAGTACTCCTTTATACCCACCAGCAGATAAACTTAATAAAAATACTAGCACTACTGAGTAAAGAAATAAAAAATAAAAAATAAAATAAAAAAATGATAATTAAACTTAAAAAACACATCAAACTATAAGATAATTATTAAGATAAGTAACTTTCAAGTTTTGTTCAATAATTAAATACAGAAAGTTACACTACAACCAATGCATTCTAATTTAAACAATAACAAAAACTAACGATAACCGCAAATAGTTATATTAAAACTTAAGATACTTGAATTTAGAGCCTAACTCACGATAAAAAGTCACTCTTAGTCTATGGCTATGACATTTCCACTATACGTTTGACAATTGACGTTGACAATGACATATTTTGACAATGTTTGGTATTTATTTTTTATGCAAACCCGCATTATTCAAAAATATAAAATAAAGTGACTTAGATTGCTTTACTCTGCCTTACTTCCTAACAATCCGTTTCGACCTTACCGCCTCATTCACCACTGGTTTAGCGGTCTTCGGTACTTGAGAAGTGACTTTGGCACAGGAAGTGGCCGCTGAGGAGGCAGGAACCTGATCATCACTGCGCAGCCGAATGGCGTCAACCTCCGCCTTGGAGGTTACCCGGTGGCGTTTGCCGTCGCATCCGATTATTGTGATGAGCCCTTCTCTCGTCCAGCACTTTGATAATCCAAACTTCTGCCTTGCAGCCATGAAGGCGTTGTGCCGGTCTTTTGTTAAGAACTCAGACAAAGTTATACCTGAACCCTTGAGAGCAGTTTTTGCAAACCAGACCTGATTCTTCACTGTTAGATCCCGGAATTTCAGCAGTATAGCCCGAGGTTTGTCAGCCTTAGGCTGACCCAAGCGCTGGCAGCGGTTAAAACAATCATCCTGCAAGTTGGGTAATTTCAGATGAGCGGACAAGGAAGCACTCACTGTGGCTGACAGATTACCATCGTTGCCCTCTGGGATCCCGTGGATCAGGAGCATCTTCCGCCTACTCCGCATTTCCAACTGATCAGTTTGTCGCGCCAGTACTTCTACCTGCTGCTGCAGACCGGCGAGTGCAGATAACACAAAAGCACGGAACTCATTAAACTGAACAGATATGTTAGCAGTGGGACTCGTTGCAGGAATTGCCCCCTGTAGACTCCTCTGAAATTCTGCCATTTGAGTGTTGAAATGCTCAGTCAGTGACTGAATCGAGTTTTGAATGGCCTCCATAGTGAATGTGCTTTGGTGATGTGTTTAACAATTAAATCCTTCAGTCACGTTGCCAAGTATGGATTATTTGGTTGGAGTTAAGGCTGGTAAGTACAAAAACACTTAGTACATATAAATATTTAAACTTTAAACAATTTTACTTTAATAAAATAACTCCACACCCAAAAAAATACGTGTGCGCTTTTTGAGTGTCTACCCTCGAAAAAGCCAAAGAACCATGTGGTATTCTAAGAGACCTATGTACAGAAGTGAAAGTCTATCGGTTGATAAAGAAGAAGGATGGAGTTTTATAAAACCCGCCTATCATAAGAACAAATGAAACAGCTCTCCTGCCTCCAGACGACGCAATTCGCCCCAGTGAAATATCTTGTAAAAAAATTCTGGTAACTAAATCGATAGTAACCTTTTAACAGTGAATGCATAACCCAAAAGGCCAAAAATGATAAAATATGCACGATGGGTGAAATTGAACGAGTAAATTGCAGTGAATTACACAAAACCTCTCAATTCCGTATCAAAAGACAGCTGAACCGGAACACAAGAGCGCAGGCGACAACGGCCCGCGGTGATCGTGAAACGCTATTTCAAAGGCGCCAAATTAGATATACGAGCACCTTGATCAGCGGAAATTGGGTATTTGACTGTAGTCATTCATTCATTCATTATTTATAATCGAAAATGTAACAGGTAAGAATAACAATTGTAAAAACAAAAAATAAATTGGTCAAAAAACAAATAAGTTATGGAGGTTTAAAGTTTCCTGTCAGACAGAGAGAACGCTACTGAAGTGTGATGTTACAATTCAGCAGCTCCATATGAGAAATGGCATTGTGTTGTAATTAAAAACGTTATTTTAAATAAATAAAAAAATATCAGTCAAATACCCAATTGTGACTGGGAAAGTAATGCGTATGATGTTTTGACACTGTTTTCACTTCTTGTAATTTTACTGGTCTCATAAGGCTTCTTCGACATAGCTTTATCGCTATAGGTGGGATCGCAATGTTGAAAGTATGAGACACAATTTTAAACTTAATATTTCTATTGAGGCTCTCATATTATTGCAGCATACACTTCATCTACTCGTACCACATTAGCTCACTGTCTCCAAAAATAAAGCAATACGAAAAGAGATGAATACTAATTACTTTGAAGCTATTGAAAAAATTTTACCACACCAAGCCTAACCAAACCTGAATATTTTAATATCTAATGTATTTTGTTTTGTAGTGCATAATAAAAGAATAGTAAATAGTAATAGTAGGTATTCATAAACATTCCTGTACGAAAAGAACCGGTAGGAGTAATAGTGTTCTGTGGAAACGAACATATTGAAATTAACAAAATACGTGATAAGGATAACTCTGAAGTTTACTTGGGTCATAACTAATAAGTAATAATATAAATCATACTTAATCAATAATTCTTTTAATACATTCGTAACTGAGATTGACTTCAGATAATTTTGGTATCCGTTTACCAATAAGTTTAATAAGAAAATTATAGAATCAGATTACCGATAACGTTCGAAACAAGTTGTAAACACTTCTCCTTCATATGTGCTGTACAAAATCTGACCTACTCACAGAACTTGATTCGAGCTGTTGAATCTATGTAGTACAAATTTAATTACTGCACTCAAAATTGTGCATTGATATAAAGTTATAGAGACATGACAACACATATTTATCAATAAATTGTACTATACAATTAGAGAACACTGGAGAAATTTTAATGATATACCATTGGTATACAGTATACAATTATACGTATTTTCTAACTGTTTCGACTTATGAGAGACGTCGTCAATTAAGGTAAGTGACAGTGATGAACTAAAACTTCTAAAACTACAAAGAAACTTAATACAATAACAGTATACCAAAAGGGCTACGACACACTAAGAAAAATTGTCTTCGATGATTCGTTTATTATGATTTTTCTCCAAGATCTAGTAATTTGATGACTATGCGACAAATAGGCATAGATAATGTAAAAACTTACAGGATTAGTGAAACATACTGAATGTATGACAGTGAGTGTGAACTAACTTTAACTATATTGCTTGAAAAAAAAAAGATTAAACAAGGAGATTCTATAGTTAATTTATGATCTAAGATGCTTATAGAAATGGAATCCAAAGAATAAGAATTCTTTGGAGGTTAAGAGATAAATATCCATACTACGACAGGAAGTCGCGTAGCTGCGAGCTTCGTCTATACGAGCTTAGTCATAAAACATTGTTTATTTTACGTATTAATAGACCGTGAATGCAACTATGTTAATGAGGATACACTACACTTCACTACCCGATAAGAAAAAATAGTGCTAGTACATACAAAACAAAGTAGGTACCTATTAATTCTGGACACTTTTTCATATTTTATATTCTCGACTTATCGAGACTTTTATCACTGTACGCCTTGAGCCTTGACCCTTAGTTACTATAATTGAAATATTGTAACATTGAATGATAGTCTTTATGTTAAAGCAATAAAAGTCATTTTAGCGATTGTGTAAAATGAGATCGTGGGTTAATTAAAATTTATTGAATATATAATGCTATACCATTGCATTGCAATAATGTAAACAAATTACACGCAATGAGTATTGCAATTTAGTATTTAATTACTCGTAACGGCTTTTAAATCATTTTAGATATAGGTATTAATTGTGTTTTAATTATTATCTTCCTTAGACATATCTAACAGTAGAGAGTAAAAACAGAGTTGTTCAAAACCATTTTAAACGAGTAAGGGAGATCTTAGAGCATATTTTTTAAAATGTTTTAAAGGTTAGACTCTAGCCATACATATCACGCGATAGTAATAAGTAATAACATCAAAGCGGCTTCTATAACTTGTAATCCCGTCTTTCACATTCGTATGAATTCACGAAATTACAAGTATACCTAGGTACATTAGCAACTGAATATGCTGACTGCATTCTTCTTCTTCTTTGTCAACCGATAGACGTCCAATGCTGGACAAAGGTCTCTTGCATGGACTTCCACAGCTCTCGGTCTTGCGCCACCTGAATCCAGCGGCTCCTTGCGACTCCTTTGATGTCGTCGGTCCACCTAGTAGGGGTCTGCCAACACTGCGCTTGCCGGTGCGGGGTCGCCTAGGGACCCCAACGACCATCAGCTCTTCGAACTATGTGCTCCACCCATTTCCATTTCAGTGTCGCGACTCGCTGAGCTATGTCGGCGACTTTGGTTCTCCTAGGGATCTATTCATTTCTGGATTCGATCCCGCAGGGTCACTCCGAGCATAGCTCTCTCCATCGCCCGCTGAGCGATCCTGAGCCTCAGCCTTCTTATGAGGCCCTTAGTTAGCTGACAGCATTCCCAATATGTACATAATTATTACAAGCTGTGTCGAGGCCGGTTTTTTGACGCACACGGCACAACGTATGCGCGCGAACCTCAAATTTTTCGAGGTAGTCTCCCCCATAATGCACACGATTGCGAGTATAACCTATACCTACTAGGTTATATGATACGTCTTAACTCCATATCCATCCAACGCTGGTCTGAGGTCTCTTCGATGACACGATGCTACAACCATCCTCCGCCTTTCTCATCTAGCCACTTTTCACCATCATCTTAAGGTCGTCGATCCATCGGCCTGGTTTTGGAATCGTCGCGTGCGTATGCCGATACTTCAGAGTACCTACTTCATAAGCTACTGCCAGCTATGCCCACATATACTTACATCAGCGGGCTTAATGCTTTATGTTTGCAGCAATAATTACGAGCAATCTTCAAATGCAAGCAATATCTTTTGAGAGACTGACATCAAACATCTTGTCAAGTGGCATTTTGAGGAACGCCGCGTTCGCGTTTCCTCGGCTTTTGGCTTACGGACAGAACTGCAACACAACGATGCAAATGGCATCGTCAACGAGTCCAACGCGGTTCTTAGAAGTTGTAATATAAGGAACTGTGCAAAAGCGTGCGTGTACCTACGCTTTTATACAGTTCCGTGTGAGCGCTTGTTGAAAGATTACTTTCAAAACTTTTATCCCGTAAAATATGACAATACTAGTAGATACATATTATGATGAAATTTTTTAAATTAATAATACCTACGAACGCTCATACGGCAGTTAGTATCTCTGCAAGCTGGTAACGACTAAAACAACCATGAAAACTAAAAACGAAAAATCTTTATCTCCAACTTTACCAAAGCTATAAAAAATGTAGGCACGAAGTAAGAACAAAGCTGTGATAAAACATTGTCGTCACGACAGCGTAGGGAGGGAGTTAATTAAAGGATACGAGAGCGGCCCGTGAGAACAAACGTACGCATTCAAACTCCCGTCCGTGACCTTGACTTGATACACCGTTTTAAATCTGTGCTGAGGACGCGTAGGGATGTTAAAGCAAGTTAATTTAGGTAAAATGTCGATAAGACAAGAGTTTCTTCAACGCAAGAGTGAATTTAAGCATATTCTAGGCAAACGCGCTCCAACCTAGACTTCATCATTGCTTTTAGGTATAATAATTGTGCCAAGCGCAAGTGATAGGCTTACGCTTGTCGACAAATTGTTTTAGTAAGAAAATATCGATTCTAGTAATATCAGAACTTCTCAGAACTCTCGTGAAAAGAAGCTTGTATCAAGCGATGCAGCCTGAATTGGAATGAAGTCTACGCATATAATTGCCGAATCGCTTTGGCAATTATTGCCTCCCACCCAAATAAACTGAAGAAACTAGATAAATATAACGTCCATAACGACGCAATACGTGGTCAATACTGCACAAACGTAAATGTTAAATGTAGAATATTGGATTCCTTGCGAAAGAAATTTCATCCTTCTAATAAAACAGAAAAAAGTTATATTATCGATATCGAACATCGAAATCACTAAGCTGGCGATTGGTGAACTTGCTTTGGAGTCCGGTCTGCACTGATTCACTGATGGAAATCGCCCGAAATTCGAGCGAGAAACGTTACAAAACTGGCCGCAAACTGGATCACTGGCCACAGGACAGTATGAAAATAAAACAAAAATTTGGCGGGAATCGTGTAAGGTTTCGGACTCGTTCGAGTTCAACGGGAAACTTAATGTAAGAACACACTAACGATTTTAAGTTGCATAACTTGCTATCTTGACGCCGCGCGCGCAAAAAATTTTAAGTGAAACAGGAGTCACATTTTTAGCAAGAAACTTGGTATTCAATGCCATCTCTTACCTATTGGAGCATGACAACCATTAAGGCTGATTGATCTTTTATCAGTGCCATTTAATCAAGCCAACAGTTAGATTCATCATCATCATCAACCCATTGCAGGTCCACTACTAGGATTTCCTCTAGGAATGAGAAAATGAGAAGGTGTTTAGCTATAGTCCACCAGTCTGGTCAATTTCAGATTAGTTGACTTCACACATTTTTGATGGTGAACTCTCAGGCATGCAGTTTTCCTCAAGATGCTTTCTTTCACCGTTTAAATAAGTAATATTTGATTGCTCAAAATAGCCAAGAGCCAAATAAAATTAACTACTAGGTTATCACGATATACGCAGGGCTATCAGTGAGATTTTATTCTTTGCGAATATTGAAATTTTTGTTTCTTACTCATTGCACCGACTCAAATCGATCTATCATCAAGTCGCGATGTCAATCGTCATGTTTGCCTTTTGGTAACAGCATCTTTTTTTCGATCAAAATATCGCTAATGTGATTCTACCCTACCCTGTGCCGACGGCTCGTAATTCCTCTCTTTTCCTTTCAAGTTCGTTGACATAGTGATCATCAATTATATTTTTTTCTCACAACTTTAGCAATACTATCTTTGTTCGTTATCTGCCATTCGCTCTGACCTTTGAATTGCGTAATGATAAATTTACAAAGCTTGGTTATGCTGATGGGTACATTGAAAACGAAACCGGAAGCACTATCCTGTTAATATAATAAATGCGAAAGTTGAGAGAATGGATGTGTGGATGAATGGATGATTGTTTCTCTTTCACCCCACAACGAATGAACCGATTTGGCTGAAATTTTGAATAGGCATAACTCATACCCAGAATTAACACATAGGCTACATTTTATCCCGGAAAATTAAAGAGTCCCCGCGGGAATCAAAAACCTTGATCAACGCGGACGAAGTCGCGGGCATCATCTAGTAAAATATCAATTTATTTATTTAATTTTGAAATGCAAGTCCATGCAAGAGACCTTTGTCCAGCAGTGGACGTCTATCGGTTGATAAAGAAGAAGAAGATTCGGTACTTTGCTTATAGCTTCCAATTTTTTTATCATATCACTTTTAAGAAAATTAAGCTAAATCACCCTTGAACCTACAGGAGACTATCTTATATTATTTCATTCAATAGGTATCGATTGAGTGCTTTAACAGACAATCATTTCTTTTGAAGTAGAGGACAAAATAAGAGTTTTCTGTTAAGAATACACGTATTGGTTTGGTTTGGAAGTGGATGACTACAGATGAACATCTCTATAAAATGCCTTTCAACCATATTGCTTGTGACCCAGAATGGCTCGACTTTCTCGAAAACAGATTACATATTTTCAGCCCCTACTTTCCGTTTTGTATAAACTGACGGTTTTTAGGGTTCCATATAAAATAACAAGGAGCCCTTGTAGTTTTGCCAAATCCGTCCGTCTTTTCTAGATTTAATTCAGAGATTACTGGTAGTAAAAAGCTTTTTGGACATTGTTATACATACTAATAATGTCTACAGAGCAGTGATTAAATAACATACTATTGTATTGAAAAAAAAATATTCCAGATTTTTCCCCTTACGTAAAGTGATTTTTACTTTACGGTTTGTATTTTATAATTTTTTTACTCGTCTATGCCATTGTATGGGGTGTCGATATTTTCTTCGGGTATATTTCAATATACCCGCACACACAACATTTTTTCGATTCAGGAATCCATTTGAGAAATATTAATTTTTGCCGTCACGATACGTCACGTTTATGATAATAACTACATTCGAGTATTTGTACTCCCTCTGTACTAGTGTATTGTGAGTTGTGTTAGTACGTAATAATTCAATGGTTGTGACGCATATTGTGACAGGCAACTACGGAACCCTACACTGCTGGCCGGTTTTTTATTTCGATTAATATACTCCATTTCAGGTTTCGAAAAACATTCCGATTGATTCGAAATCATAAAATGATTGATCAAATTGCCTATTAAACTGTATTAATAAGGAAGGACATTCACTTTTAAATTAATTCCTGAAGCACTGGACAATCGAACTTTGTAGAACGGTCTTGAAACTTTTAAAATCGTGCTCGCTTTTAGGTTGCATGCACGATTATCCGATTGTATTTCGAAATATTGATAAGTAAACGGTAATTTTTATTGCACCTTTAACACCTTATCTGTGGTAAATATGGCTCGCCGTAACTTATCGTATTTTAACACCTTTTCGTGGTTGTAAAAAATATTAACATAAAGTTAAACATTTACATTTTTAAGGCTTTGATTTCGACGTTCACACCAATATAATTTAATATTTTTTTATTGTTTTAAGATAAAATCTCAATACATTATTATATAATATCTACTAGCTGACCCAGCGAACTTCGTACCGCCAGCAAAAATATTTAGTGGTTAGCAAGAAAAGGTTAGAATTATTTTGTTATAATCCGCCAACAGAAAAAATCTGTATGGTCAAACATGCAATTAAAAGCTAAGCACCACTCACCTACCCAGCCAAGCAAAAAAGCCAAGTTCCCAAGCAAGCAATGCCACCACCACTCACATGCACCACCACACAAGACTTTTACACTACTCTCGACGCACGTTTCGCCCCGACACCGGAGCATCCTCAGTAGATGTCGACTTTACAATACAGCATTGTAAAGTCGACATCTCCTGAGGATGCTCCGGTGTCGGAGCGAAACGTGCGTCGAGAGTAGTGTAAAAGTCTTGTGTGGTGGTGCATGTGAGTGGTGGTGGCATTGCTTGCTTGGGAACTTGGCTTTTTTGCTTGGCTGGGTAGGTGAGTGGTGCTTAGCTTTTAATTGCATGTTTGACCATACAGATTTTTTCTGTTGGCGGATTATAACAAAATAATTCTAACCTTTTCTTGCTAATCATGAACTTCCGCAAAGTAACGCCTGCTTCTATCCAATATATTTAGTGGTTGGTCACCCTAATCATTTAAGGGTATGAAAAATAGATGTTGGCCGATTCTCAGACCTACCTGATATGCACACAAAATTTCAAAAAAATCGGTCCAGCCGTTTCGGAGGAGTAAGGTAACTAACATTGTGACACGAGAATTTTATATATAAGATGTTCAAATAGAGAATTTTTTATAAAGTTTTTTTATTAGTATCCTCTGGGTTGATATTACGCTTTCTAAATTCAGGATGTGACATGTGTTTAGGTAACGCCAGTGCAGTGGTGCGTTTTCAACTTGTGATAGACGCATGCGCTAACTACGCAGACTCATGCCTATGTGCATGTTTCATGTTCTCTGGCAATAGCGCATGCATCAAACCCTGTGATGCACGCAATAATTCCGTAAGCACTCAAAAGCCTTGTAACATTCTATACCTTTGCTCTTTATCCACCATATTGCAAACTGAAACACGTTACACCATGCGTAGACGCATGCGTTCTTTCGACTGCTACATGACGCATACATCTACGTAAGTTAAAACGCAATTTGAGAGTGTGTATACAGTGTACACCCAGTGTAGTAGGATGTTTATCTACTCCAACATCGAAAAGTTCCAATTTCGAATTTGACACCTGAATCGAAATGAACCCTCTTTCGGTTTTGCTTCTCATTTCGATGCAGCTCGTTGTATGGGAGCTGAATCGAAATGGTTATCTTCTTAAAATAGGATACCTAAAGCTAAGGCTCTGAGTTCTGGCACTTTTGTACCGTTCATATGACAGAGGCGCCACAGGCGGCTGGTGGCGGCTTACGGAGTTACTTTTTGTTACTTTATTGAGCCTACGGCGTATTTTGTTAATGATTTTATTTTCCTTGTCGTAGATAAAATCTTGTATGCAACTGAACGTAATTAGTAATTTTAATTCTCGTACTATCCTATTTTGATACTCGGCAAGCCTCGTATCAAAAAACAGCACTCGAATTAAAATGACCCTCATTACGATGCAGTTCATAAATAGCTATTCTAAATCCTGCTAAGAGGGTTGCAGCTTCCTTTTCATACCTTAGCCCAGAGCTACGAGTTCAACGACGAAGTGAGAGAACCCGATTCCCGGCAGGGTCAATGAGGTATTTTTTTTTCAAAATTACCTCTGATCTGGTGAGGCTTTGGCCATGGCTACTTACAACCCTACCGTCATAGACGTGCCACCGTCATAGAAGGTTGCAACGATGACACATGGAAACCGATACGGGGTATGGGTTTAATTTATACTACTATACGCTTTTCAAGTTAGCTCGGCATTGTCATTCGTCATTTACCATCATTAGATCGGAGTCAAGGGCTATTTACTTGCTATTTAGTATTTTGTCATCGAATGAAAAACAAAATGTTATGAAAAAAAGAAATCTCCTATTGATACACTTATCACTACGCTCACTTGACTCATACATAAAAGTAGATCTAGAATTAAGGCAGCTTAACAAGACTTTATATTTACCTATACCTACTATTTACTACGGTTACTACGGGTATTATACTACTTTGTATAACCAATAAACAATATAAGACCTTCGACAAAAATACAGTTAAAATGGGACATTATTGACTTACTTTTGTTAACCTTCACGATTTAAGCTTTAATGAGCATTATATCATTACCAATCCCAACATACCGAAATGTCACGGTCCAATTACATTATTATAACATTGTTGTTAAGTACAAATATAACCTTTTTTATCGACAGCTACAAATGTTAATGTGCAATCATTGTTTATAAAACTTATAAAATGTATAATAATTAATTTGTTTCGGACGTAAAATTTTATTATTACTCTGTATAGTGGCTACCGAGACCACCAACAACGTCTTCTTTTGCAATAATATTTCAATATTGATTCACTTATATGGAGTTGATTCAATCAATAAGTAACTAATTAACTATAGGTATTTCGTAGAAATATCTCCATTTTTTATGTTTTCTAATGAGTTATGAATGCGTGTGTAAAATTGTTGATTTATTCATAGCACATTAGGTAGGTACCTTATTTTACCTGTAGACGCGACGATACTGTGTAGGAATATGCTTTCGGCTTCATAAAATGGCTATTGCGTTTCTAGGAGTATTGATTCTAAGTGGTATACCTACTTGTAAACTTGTTGACATTCAAAAAGTGTACAGTGCACAAATTTTGAAAATGAATAATTTGACTTAAGATTTTAAATACTTAAGCCAACACCCACCAGGCAAGACCGAGACGAATAAAGCAAGACGGTACTTTAAAAATCGGCCAAGTGCGAGTCGGGCCTCGCTCTTTTAGGGTTCCGTTAAAAAAAATTAAATAAAAATATTTCCATGTACCTACCCATGGAAATATTTTAATTTAAGGCGCTGTAGTCAGTCACGATCTTCATATCACAAGCCGAATGAGGATCGTCCAATTTAAAATCTATGGGTCATAATATTATGAAAAAAAAAAGTAGTTATAATTGATCGTATTTCTGGCCTGATGGCTGTTTCCTAAACACGATGACGCAAACTTTTCTCGATAGAAAAAAATTGCAAAGTTGACTCTGCAAATACATAAACTCCCATCGTTCTCTGTTATGCATACATTTATTTTGGTAAAATTATTTACAATTGTTTTTCATATTTTAATACAACAAATGGCTGTTTTAGATTTTATTTATTGCAACTGTTATAATTTTAATATTAACCATTACAATTTGTCACTTGGCCCTTCTATTCCCAGAAGCGACTTCTTTGTCTCTCCTACTCAATTAGACAGTGATCGCCGAGGCGTGCTGCTAGGTGGACCTGCGTCGCGCTGCGCTCGCTCGGCTATCAAATATTATCGTAAATTGTAATAATTGAAAATTGTTTATGTTTATACTGAAAACTATTATTTTGTATATTTTAGAC
The DNA here is from genome assembly GCA_029955525.1 of Oeneis ivallda. Taxonomy (NCBI): domain Eukaryota; kingdom Metazoa; phylum Arthropoda; class Insecta; order Lepidoptera; family Nymphalidae; genus Oeneis; species Oeneis ivallda. The sequence continues at coordinate 5,350,339 of JARPMR010000006.1, read as the reverse complement.
TTTAGAGAAGTCAAATAGAGTGTACCTAATTATAAGTTTGTATATATTAATATTGTAATTAATTTATCCATCAAAAAAGTTGTAAATAAGTAGGGACTGAGTAGTAGAGTAGACTAATTTTGAAAATAGGTCCGAAAAAAAGCAAAATCTAAGAATGTACAGTATAAAAAAATCGGCCAAGTGCGAGTCAGGCTTCGCTCTTTTAGGGTTCCGTTAAAAAAATTTAATTAAAATATTTCCATGTACCATGTGTAAACATTTTAATTTAATTTTTTTAATTTAATTTAATTTTTATTATTTTTTGTTATAGCGGCAATAGAAATACATAATAATTATGTGAAAATTTCATTTGTCTATCTATTACGGTTTACGAGATACAGCCCGCTGACAGACGGACGGACGGACGGACAGCGTGGGCTTAGTAATAGGGTCCCGTTGGTAACCTTTGGGTACGGAACCCTAAAAATAACAAAAGCGGATGATGGAAGTTGTAAAGTAAGTAGGTACCTATTTCAATATTTTGTAAAGGATGATTTGTGTAACATGTAATGTAATGGATCATGAAATATCAATTTCATCATCAAGTAAGGTATCTAATAATGGTGGGATGCATCATGCAAAGTAAGTACATCATATAGGTACATCGTACAGTTTGGCTAATCAAATTGAGGTCAAATTGACGACCTCCCTGGCTCAGTGGTGAGCGCTGTTGTCTTATAACTGGGAGGTCTCGGGTTCGATTCCCGGCGGGGTCAATTTGGGAATTTATAATTTCTGAATTGTCTCTGGTCTGGTCTGGTGGGAGGCTTTGGCCGTGGCTAGTTATCACCCTACCGTCAAAGACGTGCCGCAAAGCGATTTAGCGTTCCGGCACGATGGCGTGTAGAAACCAATTAGGGGTATGGGTTGAATGTTCACTGCCATATCCCTTCCAAGTTAGCCCGCTACCATCTTAGACTGCATCGTCACTTACCATCAGGTGAGATCGCAGTCAAGGACTAGCTTGTCATCGAATAAAAAAAAAAAAAAGGTAGGTAGGTGGTAGTTAGGTACTTTATGGGTATGGGTAGGAGTAGGGGTCGGGGTAGAGGTAGGGGTAGAGGTAGGGGTAGGGGTAGGGGTAGGGGTCGGGGTTGGGGTAGCGGTAGGGGTAGGGGTAAGGGTTGGGGTAGGGGTAGGGGTAGGGGTAGGGGTCGGGGTAGAGGTAGGGCTAGAGGTAGGGGTAGGGGTAGGGGTCGGGGTAGGGGTCGGGGTAGGGGTTGGGGTAGGGGTAGGGGTAGGGGTCGGGGTCGGGGTAGGGGTAGGGGTAGTGGTAGTAGTAGTATTATTATATGTATACTTAGTGACATATTTAGTTCCTCTCACAATCTGTCCTTTTCTGCATATTACTTTTACAAAATAATGTCGATGTTTCACATCTGCCAGGCGTCCCACGACGGCTCACGATTTTTTTGTACCTAAAAGTGCCTAAAATTACAAGTGTAGATCACGATTCGCATGCGAAAGGATCCTTTAGCATCCTTGGTTCCGTAAGGATGCGCACGGATCCTTCCAGATCCTTACGCGTGCGAAAGCGTCTTTGGCAACTAGGGCAATGCATGAAGTGCCAAAAAGTATCGATATATCGAATCGATGAAATTAGTTTCTATCTCAAGTATGTGTGCAAACACAGGTGCACTTTTCCGCCATGTTGGAATTCTTTGATAATGGACGGATTACGTTCAAAATCGATATTTAGGCTTCCCTAGGGTCAAAAAGAAGAAATGGATGCCAAAATTAAAAAAAAGTCACCGCCATATTGAAATTCTTTGTTATTCGACCGATTTCATTCAAAATCGATATTCAGGCTTCTCTGGGGTCACGAAAGAGGAAATGGATGCGCAAATTTAAAAAAGTCACCGCCATATTGAAATTCGTTTTTTATTGGACCGATTACGTTTCAAATCGATATTTAGGCTTCCCTGGGGTCAAGAAAGAGGAAATGGGTGCCAAAATTTAAAAATGTCCCCGCCATATTGAAATTCTTTGTTATTCGACCGATTTCGTTCTAAATCGAAATTTGGGCTTTCCTGGCGTCGAGAAAGAGGAAATGAATGCCAAAATTTTAAAAAGTCACCGCCATATTGATATTCTTTGTTACTGAACCGATTTCGTTCCAAATCGATATTTAGGCTTCCCTGGGGTCAAGAAAGAGGAATTGAATGCGAAAATTTTAAAAAGTCACCGCCATATTGAAATTCTTTGTTATTCGAACAATTTTGTGCAAAATCGATGTTTAGGCTTCCCTGGGGTCAAGAAAGAGGAAATGGGTGCCAGAATTTTTAAGAGGGAATGGGTGCCAGACTTTTAAAAAGTCCCCGCCATATTGAAATTCTTTGTTATGGCGGGGACTTTTTAAAATTTTATCACCCATTCCCTCTTTCTTGACCTCAGGCAAGCCTAAATATATATTTTGAACGAAATCGGTCCAGTAACAAAGAATTTCAATATGGCGGTGTTTTTTTAAATTTTGCCACCGATTTCCTCTTTCTTGACCCCAGGGAAGAACAAATATCGATTTGGAACGAAATCGGTCTAGTAACAAAGAATTTCAATATGGTGGTGACTTTTGAAAATTTTGGCACCCATTTCCTCTTTCTGGACCCCAGGGAAGCCTAAATATATATTTTGAACGAAATCGGTCCAGTAAACAAGAATTTCAATATGGCGGTGACTTTTTAAAATTTTGGCACCCATTTACTCTTTCTTGACCCCAGGGAAGCCTAAATATCGATTTTGAACGAAATCGGTCCAGTAAACAAGAATTTCAATATGGCGGTGACTTTTTAAAATTTTGGCACCCATTTACTCTTTCTTGACCCCAGGGAAGCCTAAATATCGATTTTGAACGAAATCGGTCCAGTAACAAAGAATTTTAATATGGCGGTGACTTTTTAAAATTTTGGCACCCATTTCCTCTTTCTTGACCCCAGGGAAGCCTAAATATCGATTTGGAACGTAATCGGTCCAATAACAGCAAATTTCAATATGGCGGTGACTTTTTAAAATTTTGGCACCCATTTCCTCTTTCTTGACCCTAGGGAATCCTAAATATCGATTTTGAACGAAATCTGTCCAGTAACAAAGAATTTCAATATGGCGGTAACTTTTTTAAATTTTGGCACCCATTTCCTCTTTCTTGACCCGAGAGAAGCCTAAATATCGAATTTGAACGAAATCGGTCCAATAACAGCGAATTTCAATATGGCGGTGACTTTTTAAAATTTTGGCACCCATTTCCTCTTTCTTGACCCTAGGGAATCCTAAAGATCGATTTTGAACGAAATCTGTCCAGTAATAAAGAATTTCAATATGGCGGTAACTTTTTTAAATTTTGGCACCCATTTCCTCTTTCTTCCCAGGGAAGCCTAAATATCGATTTGGAACGTAATCGGTCCAATAACAGCGAATTTCAATGTGGCGGTGACTTTTTAAAATTTTGGCACCCATTTCCTCTTTCTTGACCCCAGAGAAGCCTAAATATCGAATTTGAACGAAATCGGTCCAATAACAAAGAATTTCAATATGGCGGTGACTTTTTAAAATTTTGGCATCCATTTCCTCTTTCTTGACCCCAGGCAAGCCCAAATATCGATTTATAATGAAATCGGTCGAATAACAAAGAATTTCAATATGGCGGTGACTTTTTAAAATTCTGGCACCCATTCACTCTTTAAAATTCTGGCACCCATTCCCTCTTTCTTGACTCCAGGGAAGCCTAAATATATATTTTGAACGAAATCGGTCCAGTAACAAAGAATTTCAATATGGCGGTAACTTTTTTAAATTTTGGCACCCATTTCCTCTTTCTTGACCCGAGAGAAGCCTAAATATCGAATTTGAACGAAATCGGTCCAATAACAAAGAATTTCAATATGGCGGTGACTTTTTAAAATGTTGGCACCCATTTCCTCTTTCTTGACCCCAGAGAAGCCTAAATATCGAATTTGAACGAAATCGGTCCAATAACAAAGAATTTCAATATGGCGGTGACTTTTTAAAATTTTGGCATCCATTTCCTCTTTCTTGACCCCAGGCAAGCCCAAATATCGATTTATAATGAAATCGGTCGAATAACAAAGAATTTCAATATGGCGGTGACTTTTTAAAATTCTGGCACCCATTCCCTCTTTAAAATTCTGGCACCCATTCCCTCTTTCTTGACTCCAGGGAAGCCTAAATATATATTTTGAACGAAATCGGTCCAGTAACAAAGAATTTCAATATGGCGGTAACTTTTTTAAATTTTGGCACCCATTTCCTCTTTCTTGACCCCAGGGAAGCCTAAATATCGATTTGGAACGTAATCGGTCCAATAACAGCGAATTTCAATATGGAGGTGACTTTTTAAAATTTTGGCACCCATTTCCTCTTTCTTGACCCTAGGGAATCCTAAATATCGATTTTGAACGAAATCTGTCCAGTAACAAAGAATTTCAATATGGCGGTAACTTTTTTAAATTTTGGCACCCATTTCCTCTTTCTTGACCCGAGAGAAGCCTAAATATCGAATTTGAACGAAATCGGTCCAATAACAGCGAATTTCAATATGGCGGTGACTTTTTAAAATTTTGGCACCCATTTCCTCTTTCTTGACCCTAGGGAATCCTAAATATCGATTTTGAACGAAATCTGTCCAGTAATAAAGAATTTCAATATGGCGGTAACTTTTTTAAATTTTGGCACCCATTTCCTCTTTCTTCCCAGGGAAGCCTAAATATCGATTTGGAACGTAATCGGTCCAATAACAGCGAATTTCAATATGGCGGTGACTTTTTAAAATTTTGGCATCCATTCCCTCTTTCTTGACCCGAGAGAAGCCTAAATATCGAATTTGAACGAAATCGGTCCAATAACAAAGAATTTCAATATGGCGGTGACTTTTTAAAATTTTGGCACCCATTTCCTCTTTCTTGACCCCAGAGAAGCCTAAATATCGAATTTGAACGAAATCGGTCCAATAACAAAGAATTTCAATATGGCGGTGACTTTTTAAAATTTTGGCATCCATTTCCTCTTTCTTGACCCCAGGCAAGCCCAAATCTTCTTCTTCTTTCTTCTTTATCAACCGATAGACGTCCACTGCTGGACAAAGGTCTCTTGCATGGACTTCCACAGGCCTCGGTCTTGCGCCGCCTGAATCCAGCGGCTCCCTGCGACTCGTTTGATGTCGTCGGTCCACCTGGTGGGGGGTCTGCCAACACTGCGCTTCCCGGTGCGGGGTCGCCACTCCAGCACCTTGGGACCCCAACGACCATCAGCTCTTCGAACTATGTGCCCCGCCCATTTCCACTTCAGTATCGCGACTCGCTTAGCTATGTCGGTGACTCTGGTTCTCCTACGGATCTCCTCATTTCTGATTCGATCCCGCAGGGACACTCCGAGCATAGCTCTCTCCATCGCCCGCTGAGCGGTCCTGAGCCTACTTATGAGGCCCTTAGTTAGCGACCATGTCTCGGATCCGTAAGTCATCACTGGCAACACGCACTGTTCGAAGACTTTAGTCTTCAGGCACTGAGGAATTTTGGACGAGAAGACATCTCGGAGCTTCCCGAACGCTGCCCAGCCGAGTTGGATTCGGCGGTTGATCTCTTTCTCGAAATTGGACCTACCTAGCTGGACTGTGTGTCCCAGGTAAATATACTCGTCGACAATTTCGAGTGCAGAGTTCTCAACAATTACTGGGTGGAGCGGTGCATGAGCATTGGACATGATTTTCGTCTTGCTCATGTTCATTTTCAGGCCCACCTGTTGAGAAACCCTGCTGAGATCATTGAGCATTGTATTGAGGTCTCTCAGAGTCTCTGCCATGACTACTATGTCATCGGCAAATCGCAGGTGAGTGATGTACTCGCCGTTTATGTTGATGCCAAGCCCGTTCCAATCCAGAAGCTTAAAGACGTCCTCCAACGCAGCGGTAAAGAGCTTCGGGGAGATAACGTCTCCCTGTCGCACTCCACGCTGCAAGTGGATTGGCCTCGTAGTCTGGTCCCGTATACGTACTGACATTGTGGCGTTTTCATACAAGCACTTCAACACTTGGATATACCGGTAGTCAATCCGGCATCTCTGCAGCGACCTCAACACAGCCCAAGTTTCCACCGAATCGAAGGCTTTCTCATAGTCCACAAACGCTAAGCAAAGTGGCCGGTTATACTCTTCTGTCTTTTGTATAACCTGCCGCAGCGTATGAATGTGATCTATGGTACCAAAGCCTTTTCGGAATCCGGCTTGTTCGGGAGGCTGGAAGTCGTCAAACCTACGAGCGAGACGATTCGTAATGACTCTCGAGAACAACTTATAAACATGACTCAACAACGAGACGGGTCTATAATTCTTCAACAAGGTATTATCACCCTTTTTGAAGAACAGAACCACCACGCTCCTGTGCCATGCTTCCGGCGTTGTGCCCTCGTGGATGACGGAATTGAACAATCGCTGAAGGATCTTAAGTACCGGTTTCCACCCGCTTTCAGGAGTTCCGCAGTGATTCCGTCATCACCTGGCGCCTTGTTGTCCTTAAGCTGTTTGAGAGCCATTCTAATCTCGTATAGGCTGACGTCCGGGATATCTTCGGTATAGTGTCGGGTCAGTTTGGCTCTGGGATCTTTCGCCAGATCTTCAATAGGTTTTTGTGTCGTGGTATATAACTGTCCATAGAACTTCTCAACCTCTCCCAAAACCTCAGGTCGAGAAGAGACGAGACGGCCGTCATCAGTTTTCAGCCGCGTCAACTGGCTCTGTCCGATAGACAGATCTCTCGCGAACACTTTTGAGCCTTTGTTCCGCTCAATGGTATCTTTAATACACTTGGTATTAAAGACACGGAGGTCGCGAGTTTGTGCTTTAGAGATCTGCCTATTAATCCGCCGGTAGGCAGCCGCGTCTGCCGATGACTGCAGCCTCATCTCTTGTCTCTCCTTCATTAGCTTGAGAGTATGGTCAGAGAACTTTTCGGTTCTTTTCCTGCGGTGGGTCTTAAAGAATTTAGACCCCACAGTATGAACAGTTTCCACGAACCTGTTGTTTAGATCGTCCACAGAAACGCAGTCTGCTAGGCACTCGAATCGGTTCTGCAGTTCGAGTTGGAAGTTTTCGGGATTTTGGATATAAGCACGAGAAGGTCGGAGAGTGGACTTCACCAGTCTGGCCCTTTCCAGCTTCACATTAATATTCAACGTGCCTCTTACCATCCGGTGATCGCTACCGGTTTTCACCCTATTGATCACAGAGACATCATTGAATATATGCCGCTTGGTCGACATAATGAAGTCGATCTCATTTCTCGTGGAACCATCGGGACTCAACCATGTCCATTTTCTGTGTGGCCGCTTCCTGAAGAAGGAGTTCATCATAAAGAGGCCCTCCTTCTCCATGAAGTCGGCCAACATTTGGCCCCTTTGGTTCCTTCGCCCATACCCAAAATGCCCCACTCTCGTCTCTGCACCGCTTCGTTCGCCCAGCCTTGCATTGAAATCCCCCATCACAACACTGTAATGAGTGGTAGAGGCGTGTATGGCTTTTGATATATCCTCATACAGCGCCTCCACCTCCTCGTCAGAATGTGTCGATGTCGGTGCGTAGACCTGTATAACCTTCAGCGAATACCGTTTGGTGATTCTGAGTATAAGGTACGCTACCCTACTCGACACACTCTTGACTTGTACAATGTTGTTGACGAGGGACTTGTGGACGATGAACCCGACACCACCCTGGGACTGTTGATCGCCCTCCCGGTAGTAAAACAAGTTGCCGGAATTAAGGATTATCGAGTCCTCCCCCTCTCGTCGGACTTCAGACAATCCTATAATGTTCCAGCGCAACTTGCTCACTGCTTCTTCCAGCTCGATGATCTTTTCGTTGGTCCTCAAAGTGCGTGCGTTATACGTCACCAGGTCCAGTCGTCGGGGTTGGCAGCGGAATCTCGTCCGGAGATTCTTAGCACCCCCTGCCCCGCCATTACCGTGACCGCTGCCAGGGTCAGGAATAGCGAGGCCGCCGGGAACTAGGGGCCATGGTCTTGTGCGAATATCCATACAAGCCCAAATATCGATTTATAATGAAATCGGTCGAATAACAAAGAATTTCAATATGGCGGTGACTTGTTAAAATTTTGGCACCCATTTCCTCTTTCTTGACCCCAGGGAAGCCTAAATATCGATTTTGAACGTAATCGGTCCAATAACATAGAATTTCAATATGGCGGGGACTTTTTAAAATTATGGCAGGCATTCATTTTCTCTTTCTCGACCCCAGGGAAGCCCAAATATCGATTTTGAACGAAATCGGTAGACTAACCAAAAAAAAAAATTAAAAAAAAAAAAATTAAAAAAAGCATGTTATTGTATTTGGTTAGGAATTGAACCTGTATAAATTTTTTTTGATTATCTATGAACATGAACTGGAACCATGCTAACTGAGCCAAATAAAGTATAATAGGATTGACGAAAATAAGTTACAGTACCTATTAAGTTTAGATAAATAACCAGTTTTGTCAGTCGGGAGTTGTTTCCCGCCAGAGTTGCTTCGCGCCATTTCTGCGCTTCGCACGGGGCGCCCCGCGGTGGGCGGGACTACGACTCCGCTCCTTCTCCTGCTTCACCCCCTCAAATACCTAAACTTTGTCTGCCTCCTCGCCTTAATTTTTTTAATTTAATTTAATTTTTATTATTTGTTTTTATAGCGGCAATAGAAATACATAATATGTGAAAATTTCATCTGTCTATCTCTTACGGTTTACGAGATACAGCCCGCTGACAGACGGACGGACGGACAGCGTAGGCTTAGTAATAGGGTCCCGTTGGTACCCTTTGGGTACGGAACCCTAAAAAATCATAAAATATGTTGTCAACTGAGTCTCAAATCTCAATCGATCAACGTAACACTATTCAAATTTAACTAGTGGTTCGCCCCGAACTGAGACCTCGCGGTAACGGTATCCCATGATTATTCATTCAATCGATACATGATAACCAAAACTGACATTATTATTATGCCCGTTTTCACCAAACATACCTAAATCATCCCCTAAGTAGGAGTCTCTTAACGTAGGTAGCTCCTAAATACAATCCTAAGTCCTAACATCCGTCCCAATATCCTTTTAGGTGTCCCGTACAGGATCGTGATAAATAAGTTGACAGAAAACATCAATCACCTAACTTATAGGTAGCCCGTAAAGGTTAGGGAACGTTAGTGAAAACATTGAATTATTTATCAAACATTGAATTATTTATTTATTATGTAGGTACTAACGAGTGAAACCGGGTTACGGGCATCTGTACAAATCGTCATCTATCGACGCGAATAGAAAATATACAATATTTAACTAAAATTTAACTAAAAAATAATTTTAATTGAATAATATGGTACAAAAAAAATTACAATACAATTATTGTATTATAATAAGTAACTAAATAATAATGGTCGACGCAAAACTGTTTTTGGGATAGGTCGTAGTCGTAACTCGTCGTTCCATGGGAATAGTTACTGACTGCGCCATCTATTAGCATTATTGTGAAGCTATGTTGATGCTATATGAATTACTGATGCCCATTAAAAATTAAATAATCTCGTTTCTTTATAATATTCATATAATTTTAGTATTTGTTGTTCAAGTACAGGATATAAGTGACCTAAAAACATAAAATCAGTTTGAAAATCCATAGCGGATTTTCCTAGAGAGCGTCTTCAAGCGAGCGTATAAAATCGCCACTTTGAAAGCCCCCCATTTCGTCAATTTTAAGGGAAAAATTAAAAAAAATATATTTTTGTACTCAGTTCAAAATTATCTTTAAAATGATACGTAACAATTTTATGTAACGCGATATTTTTTTTTTTACTTCGCATTCGCTTCTATGAGAGCCCCCCTGAAATAAAGATTTTTATAACTTTTTAAGCCATTTTCGGCTGGAGGCCATCGGTTTACATATTATATCTAAATTTGAAGTAATTACGTTCAGTAATTCAAAAGTTATAAGGCTCTGACAGACGGACGGACGGACGGACGGACAAGTGCAAATCGCTCTAGTTAACTCAAAGACCTTCGCTTCGCTCGGTCGATTATTCTGATAAAATAATAATTAATGTCATGTAAGTGGTAGGTAATACCGACCGAATCACAATAAACAAATCGAGCTTTTAAAGTTGTGAGCGAAGAGGAGTGGGAGTACTTTATAGAGCAATCATTGATCAATGGAAACAATACGAACATTCGTAAGTCGCAACACCGTCGAACATACGATTTGTTGCCCCACTGTGACGTCAATTGGCAGACCTGCCCGAGTTGCGTAAAGTTTTGCTAAACAAGGAATGCCAGGTGTAAAAATACCCATCAATTAGAACTAGAGAATAAGAAGTAGGTATATTTTTTAGTGATTTTTAAGGGAAATCGTCACTCAACACATAGAATATTGTGTACGAATATTTAAATACCTCACACGAACATATAGAATAAGTGTATATATATATATATCAACTGCCAAAACCCACTCGACTCTATGTAACTTTGCTCAAGTTCGGAAAGTTCCAAAATCACTAACGGCCGTTTTTAATAACCTATACGTCCGCCAGTTCAGTACCTAAAGGTAGACAAGTCCATCATTTTGTCCTTACTTCCATTTCAATTATATCTATCTACAGATAGCGTACTTTCCTACTGAATGTAGCTATCTGTCATGGAAAAGACGGAATAACCTACTGGAGATATTATAGCTATAGCTAGCTCCTAAAAATATCTTTACAATATTCTCTGTTCAAAAGTAAAGAAAGCATTAATTATTTATTACTAGCTGTGATGCCCGCGACTTGGTCTGCGTGGATTTAGCTTTTAAAATCCCTCGGGAACTCTTTGATTTTCCGGGATAAAAAGTAGCCTATGCCACTCTCCAGGTCCTCAACTATACCCATGCAAAAATTCACGTCGATCCATAGCCCTGTTACGGCGTGATTGAAGGACAAACCAACAAACAAACACAGTTTCGCATTTATAATATTAGTAAGGATAATAGGTACAAGTGTAACTTTACAAAAATCGGCCAAGTGCGAGTCGGGCCTCGCTCTTTTAGGGTTCCGTTAAAAAAAAAAATTAAAAGATTTCCATCTACCCACCTACCAATTTTAATTTAATTTTTTTAATTTAATTTAATTTTTATTATTTGTTGTTATAGCGGCAATAGAAATACATAATATGTGAAAATTTCATCTGTCTATCTATTACGGTTTACGAGATATAGCCCGCTGACAGACGGACGGACGGACGGACGGACGGACGGACGGACGGACGGACAGCGTAGGCTTAGTAATAGGGTCCCGTTGGTACCCTTTGGGTACGGAACCCTAAAAAGTACCCCACATTTAATAAATAGCATCACTCATTATCTTACCTCGATCTGCAGTAATTGAGCTGTTAGCAAAAAAACTTATCGGATAAACTGTATTTATATTAAAAATGTAATAACACTTATTCAACATAATGTTATGACCTTAGTAAAAACATAATTAACAACAGTTATCATAATTAATTCTCATTTCTGATGTTGCTCTACATAAAACTGTTAAATATTATTTTGCCGAACATTAATACTAGAGGATAAAGTCTAACATGTATAATTTTAGCCGATAGAAATCAGCAATAGAATCTTAATATCCGCACTATAATTACGAAAAGTTCAATAGCATGCTTCAATAGTTGTCTTATTTAAAACCCCGTCTTTGAGCACAAGAGTTCGATCACGAAAATCTACGCCCACATGAACAATTCGTAGCCAATATTTTGCGTTTACCTACTATGTTTGAGTCCAATTTCATTTGTCAAATAAGTGTAAATTAAAATTTTTATTTTTAAATGCAAGCTTTTAGTAGCTACATCATTAGACTGGATATCATCTAGGATCAGAGTACTTGTTATGACGAATCAAACGAGCCCAAACTCGATGGGGTTACGTCGTTTTATTACAGAGTTCCGATAGCCATCTATCATCAGATCAGCTCCATGTCACACTAATATTGCATTGTCATCCGATTTAAACATAAATATGCAAAATTTCAGCTCGATCAGAAACCGGGAATTGGGTCTAATTCATCTTGAAAGATTTGACCCAAACAAACAAATATATAAATAAACTGGTCAAGCTAAGTAAAAGTTTGTAAAAAATTGATAACTTTAAGGGAAACTAATACCAATAAGACCGAGTTTCCACGGCGCGGTTCGCGGCCTGCGCCCGCAGCGGTTGCGGGCCCGCGGCCTCCGTAGAATGCAGATTTGTATGGAAAATGAAGTTTCAATTTCCACGGCGCGGTTTGCGCCCGCGGCGGGCGCAGTACTAGCGGTACCGCAACCGCTGCGGCACGGTAATATTATCCAGATAATATTACCGTGGCTGCGGGCGCGGGTGCGAACCGCGCCGTGGGAACCCAGTCTGAAGTCTGTGTATTTTCCTACAGTTAAAATTATTTATCCACGCATCATTCACAACAGTTCTTAAGTCATAATAAATGTATGTCTTTGTTGAATGAAACCGTATAGTCCAGTCGACAGGTAGTTTCAGATGGAATAAGGTCGGAATTCAATGAAACTGGGATATTGTTCAGGGTTCATTAGTTAAAATATTCTCAAGTTTTGGACCTTGAGGACCCTGTGCTAAAAGAGGAGGGTGGGGGGAAAGCTGCAAAATTGTCGACCTTCCTCTGGTTTTTCTTCAATTACTTTTTCCCTTACGTCCTACGGCAAAAGCATTTGTATACTTTTTTGTAGAACGTTAAATTTCCTACAAGTTTTATAACACAAAAATTTTTGTATGTCAATTCGCTTCCGAGATATGGCGCTTCGAAAAAAAATTTTTTTGTCAAAATTCCCTATAACAAAATCTTATCGATGACCTGTATTGATTTAGGTACTACCGGAGCATATAAATCAACTAGTTTATGCCACATTTCAGCCATATATGTACGCCGATTGATGTTTTCTTGATAGTTCGCAGTCCGCGCGGAAAAAACTTTTAATGTTCGGTAAACCGGTTAATTTCTGGTAAACGAGCAAAATTTAAGTAGAAACGGTTTCCGTCTTTAACCGGTTCAGTTAACTTAACCGAATACTTACGTAACCGATACCGGGGTTAATGACCAACACTAGTTTTTTTTTTCAGTTACCCAGCCAAAAATGTATACTTATAGGTATAGTTTTTTGCGGACGGTGCTTGGGGTTGCTGGGATTTTTCTAATAACGAAACCTAGTTTAACCCACAAGAGTCTATTCTATTAGATAAAACTGAAAGAGCTGTGTGCTTAATATTATATGGTCTAGTGAGTGACTAGACCATAATATAAAGCACACAGCTCTTTTCATCAAGGATTTCAAAATCGTAATCAAAGCTAAAAGCCCGGGTAAACAGCGGACGCGACGCAATCCGCTTAATTGCTACCTACCATCAATTTATTGCACTTACTTGTAAGTAAGGTAATTTTATTTAGAAGTTACACGCTTGTTAGTTTCGAGTATTGCTTAACAGTCAATTAGGCAGAGATAAAAACACATTTGGAGCTCTTTTGCTCCACTGCTGAGATGTTTTTAAATGTTTCACCAACATACAATTAAGATTAACACGTAGATACCTCTCGTATTTTCACTACTTCACTGAAAGAATTTTATGGCGTAACTACATGATCGCGCGTGCAGAAGGTTGATAATTTTCAAAAAAGAAATTACCACTAATTTGTTTTCGGTAAGTACGCCGTAGTCCTCATTGCTAAGGATCGTCATCCTTTGCCATTCCTCATTTACGATTAAGGGTTTTCTTATGATAATAATGACACAAATCCTAACCCGCACCGAATCCGAATTGTATCTTCCCGCATAACTCAGTAATGATAAAAACTAGGACCAACGGCGACGCCCTTAACGTACTCCACGAGGTACGGAGATATCGTAAACGCCAAATCCGGACCTTCAAAGTAAGTCACCAATCCAGTTACTAACTTGGGTCAACGTTGCTTAACCAGCATAATCGACTGATATGCACTATCGCAACTTGATCTCAGGTGCATAATCCATATTACTGTATGTAACGTCTTACGGCGTTCGCTCCTCGCAGATCAGTTTGGTATCGTCAATAATTCCAGTGACGCTTAATTTCAGTAAATTTTTAATAAAACGAACACTCAAACAATGATCATTAACTCTAGCAAGAAAGGAAATTAATCATTATTAAATTGCACATATATACATATTTACCTGTATAGATTTTGTAGAGCGATTCCAACAGCGCTTGCATCATCTTGAAAGATGTTTCGTAGCACTAGTTGTTAGTTAGGTATAACACTGAAAATAAAACCTGTCGACGTGTTATTTGATCAATATGAACAAACATGACCTCATTATGTTTTCGATTTCATAATGTGAAGTGTTCATCTGTCAAACTGTAATTGATAAAACGTGTTAAAACGGAACGGAAACAAATATTAATAAAGTGGCTCGTAAACGGTCTATAAAATTGCATTTATTATTATTTAGACTGAAAACTATGTAGCCGATTTTTAAACTGTGTCAGACGCCAAAGACAGAAACTTAGCGGCTAAACAGAAATTGCCAAAAAGACTAGCCCATTTAAGAAGCCCTTAAGAACTGAGACCAAACATGCAAACACAATGCATCAAACACAAACATGGGAAAATATTGTAAATGATTGTTAATGTTATTATCTTTTGGGAGTTGAACGACCTTGTAATTGAGCAGACGGTGGCCAAATTGAAGTAACGGTATCAACAGCTGGATCGTTATCATCAATCAGATTTGCGTAACTATCTGTTAGCAATTCACTCTGTACATTTTTACAAGCCACTGGACATGGGGAATGCAATGTTGAACAGTTAGAACAAGAATGGAAAAAATGTTTCTACATTTAGAAAATTACAACACGCATTTGGTAGCTACTGATTGATGCATTCAATTAACTGGTGGAGTGCGTACAAAAACAAATAAAGACAATGTAAATAGAAAATAATCATGCATGTTTTTTTTTCCAAGAAAACTTCTTACTAGTGAAAATAATTACAAATATTGTTCGAATACAGAAGTGAGTCTAAGAAGACCTGGAGGAATTAAACATCATTTTAGCCGATTGTTAGTTGACTATAGATAATAATAATTGGACAGAAGGACTGACAGACAAATAAATCCGACGAAACTATAAATCTCTTCCAATACAACACTCTGACTTAGCAATACAGCATTGAACAGTTAGAAAACACCTCGAATGCTATTCAATTAAAACTTCAAGAGTGCCTCTTAAAAGTTGTTTAAACTTTAAGGTAGAGAGTTTCATAAGCCCTTTGTCAACGCCTACAACAATGACAAGTCAGTATAATAGTGGCCAACCCAAAATTAAAATGATTTTGGAAAATACGTAGGTGGAGGTCGCTTATGAATAAATTAAATATGTTAACCTTTTAAGGGTATCCTAAAATCACACCTGAGGGCCATCAGTTTTTCTTTGTTTCAATAATAACTTTATCTAAATTTTAACTACTGAAACCTAATATTTATTACAGAACAACAAATAGTTGCATTTTATTAAAAATAAGTAAAGATAAGCTTTTTTTGGAAGAGGTATGTAAGGTTAAATACAGAAGATTCAGAGAAAATCATTTCAGTTCACTGACACAATTCCTGATACCCTAATGTAAGAAGATAGCTGAGCTTAGAACAAGAGCGATACCTATAAAACCCGAAGTTAAAACAGTATGGTACACAAAAATAATTTGAAGAAAAAGAACACACGGTGGAAAATTAACATTTGAAAATAGAAGTGCCAATAACGCTGAGCAGGTTCATGTGGACAGTAAAGAGATTTCTGTGAATGGTGGGATAAAAATAGCAACACCATTAAAACCATGCGTAAATCGCAAGTGAATTTTTACTTCTAATATATGAACCAAAATCTTCATATTATTCAGGATTCCTGTAGATATTTGTTTATTTGGAAGATGTAAGATTCAACACGCGTGATTCAGTGGCAAGTGTACAAATCAGATGAATTAATATGTAGGTATAGCACGGAAGACAACGAACAACATTAGTGGCATACTTGACTGTCTCGATTTATTCATGGACATCTGTCTAACCATCTTTTCTTAACTTGAAACTATCGAGTGCACAAAATACACATTCTTCTGCAATATATCTCACTAACTCTATAGAGAAATGTGATTTTAAAATTCTAACAAAATCGACCATGAAAAATCATCGGTCATTATAATTTAAAAGCGCTTTGACGTAAAAAGTGGTTGATCATTTCTCAAAAGAGCAAACGGTTAAGCGTGACAATTTTGATCAAACAGGTACAATTTTTCATTCGAAATCTTGAAACTGTAAATCGTTTTTATCAACAGGCTTTTTAGGCAAAATACACAAGCACAATATTTCCTCAAAACGTTAGGATGCATTCCTCATTTAGCTCGAAGATAAAGCGGCGTTGCGTGATGTGGGAGAACTTGAAATTTTCACTTTAGCACTTAAACATTGACACATTCAACATCACTTAAGTCCATTCAACATAAGGTCACACGTCATCCAGATACACGCACGGGCTTAGCACGTAATTTTCGATAGCGCGATAGAGATCGCGGGTGGGTTATCGATATAGACCATCGCTGGAGTGGAGCTCGTCGGGCGTCCATCACGGCTCCGCGCCCGCGCCGTCCGCGGTCTGCCGCACCGCCGCCGCCACTGGCGAACCGGGATTATTTATAAATCCACACAGACAGGGGGTCGTAGAATTTGCACAACGTGCGGTATGCCAATGCGCTCATGAATACATCAGGTCGCACCGGAAACAGACATTCACACAATCCCGAATGAATCATCCCGCTCCCCGTTTGGAGGTATATTTCACACGTGGAACAAATCTCCTAGTATAGACAACAAATCAAAAATTTATGATTAGGTGTCATTTGAGAATGTGCGCTTAAAGGAAGGGCTTTCAATTGCAAGAAATGATTGCTTACGTCCACCGCTGAAAGTAAAGCCTTTCCGAAAGCGAGACTATACAGTATAGGTACGTTTAGTCATGAACACACAATCCTTCTTTCTTATAATACCTATTCCCATCTTGTTATCTTCTTAGAGGATGCCACATGGCGCGTTGCGAAGCTGAGACATGGTTCTGACATCGATGGTTCAACGACAGCTTATAAAAAGTGTGGTTTTCTTGTGCATGGATTGGACATTGACAGTATGTTCTGGTGAGTAATGTTCACTTCTTCCTCATGCTTATTACATGCATCTCTAAGAATACCTGACTGTCATAACTGCGACGCCGCGTATGAAATTGCTCTTAAGGTGTTCGGTCCAACGGTTGAGTGTAATAATCTTGCAAAATGGGAGACTCCCATTTTTTTTTTTAATAATTTGATCTGCGCGTCTACACCGAATACTATAAGGGTGAGATCTATAGATGGCACTCTCACTCAGCTCAGACTCAAGACTGAGTTAAAATGCGACAGATTTATATCAGGATATAATATGTATTTGTGTCTCATTTTACTCTATCTTGAGTCTTGAGCAGAGCCAGAGTACGATCTATAGATCTCAGCCTAAATCCCTTGACCTACTATTGTCAACACCTCCATTCCAAATATGTAATCAGGTAATATTTTACCTGAATGTTCAAAGCAGTCCCTCGCCACCCACTTCAACAGGTGTTCAGTGCTCGTTCCTAAATCACTCTCGTCCACCAACTGCCGCGTCATCATTTCAAGGTGGGCGAAAACTTTTAATAAATTAGTAGTCGAAAGAAATGTAGTTTTTCGTTTCTATCAATTCTATCCAATGCCAGAACAAAAGTTAGCGATACACCTGAGTAACAAGAGACGCTCGTTAGAGCAAAGGCGCGTGGCGCGTTGCGGCGCGGCCCGCCCCACTGCGGTGTCTTATATGTAACAAAATCCGTCAAACAAAAATCAGTTTAGGCGTCTTCGAGTACCTAATCGGTGAACATACATAAAAAAAAAGATTCCGACTAATTGATAACCTCGTCCATTTTTTGAAGTCGGTCAATAAATGGGAATTGGTGTTTACTTATTTGTTTTTTTGCCTGGTTATAGTTGAGGACCTATAGAGCGACATAGGCAATTTTTTACCTCGGAAAAACAAAGGGTTCCCGAGCGACTTTAAACGCGGACGAAGTCGCGGGCAAAAGTTAGTATTTTCATTGCTTGTATTGGCGTTTAAAGTCTGTTTTGAGCTTTGAGTAATAAATTTGAGTTATCTTTGTATTGAAATATGTGTTTTAATGAGACTGAAAGTTATTTTCAACTATTTACCTATTTCAACAAATAATTGATTTTGGTTTTGTGTGCTATTAATGAATCATCATGCATCAGAATATTCTTAATTGGCACTGAGTAGCAATTAATAACACCTTGATAAATCGATCTAAAAATAAAACAATGAGTGTACCAAGTATGAAATTACTCCCAAAATATCTAAGCGGCTATTCTTCCTATCATTGTTCGAAAGAAAACTATTTAAAGAAAAAGCATCGATTTTGTGTTTTGTGCTGAACTCTTGATGTCGTTATCAAGAGTTCTTTTATCAGCTAAATTCTAGATCAAACCCGTGTCACAGATTTTTTTCTTATACTTACCTAGTACAAAAGGCCTCGTTGGTCTAACTCTAGTGGTTAGCATAGTCGACTACGGAAGGTTAGGTCACGGGATCGATTCTCGGGTGGGGCCAAAAAAATATGTATTGGGTTTTTCTGTCAAGAAGTAAGTTTTAAGTACAGCCCGGAGTTGGAAAATAGGTGGAATGCCATCCCCGATCTCCCTGCAGTTGTGTCGGATTTCCAATGGACAATGAGAGTGAGGGAATAGAGAGTGCGCCTGTGTTCGCGTACACACCTATGCACTATAATATCTCCTACGCAGATGGCTAATCTTCGTGGAGAATTGCCGCCGTGGCCGGATTTAGTCGGGAAGACTTTATTTAGATGCGATAATGTTCCTAGAACATGACTATGGAATCATATTTTTAGATCTGTACCGGGAGTTGTCATAGCGTAAGACGTATAAAGCCTGTAATCTGTAGATATGAATAAAGCAGTCGACGATTTGAGTTAAATCGGCTAAACATGAGTTTGTCTAAGGTAAACCGTTGATGAATAAAAATCGGTACATCCGACAAAAAGCAGTCGCTAATGCAAATTCTTTACGTTATCGGAGAACGGAGATAAGTACCCATACGTGTAAGTAAGACAAAACACAGAAACTATTATTATATTTATTTATTTATTTATTTATTTATTTAGTTAAACTATTTCTGTGATAACTGATACAACCAGTAGGTAGAGCCATTATAAATCATTTGTCTCTTAAAACTAGTTCATATGGATTGATGACTTCAGCAGTAGGTGAAAATTTTTGGCACACAACTTGTGTGCCTAAAATTGTGGTGGTGATTTGATCTAGATTATGCGAAAAATATTGAAATTCCAGGAGCTCTAACGTCTGAAATACACTTGATCACAGAGGATTTGAATTGATAAATAATTGTATTTTTTTTTATCCGTGACAAGACTGCCCTTGACTGCGATCTCACCTGATGGTAACTGGTAAGTGACGATGCTGTCTAAATGAATAGCAAGCTAACTTGAAGGACAATTGAGCACATAACCCTATAATCGATTTCCTGGACGTCATCGTACCGGAACGCTTAAATTTCTTTGCGGTGGGGTGGTACTTAGCTGAAGCCAAAGCCTCCCACCAGACTAGATGCATTTCATAATTTATAAATTCCGAAATTGTCCCCGCCGGGATTCGAACCCGAGACCACAGATTGAAGATCACAGCATTATCAATGCGCCAGGTAGGAGCGGATCTTTTTTTATTAATTTTAAATTATTTATAAGACAAGTTGAACTTGACTAATATTCTCCTCTCCCCTCCAAATAAGCGCAAAGCTTGTGTTAAGAGTGGGTACGACAATAGTGCAACGGGTGAGAATCGAACCTGCAATCTTTCAGTTTTCAGTTCGCATCTTTAACCGATTTTAGCCGATGTCATTCACTTTACTCACGTTAAAGACATGAATAGTCTGACACTGCACGGTTCATGTATGTAGGTATCGGTCTCGGCTCTCAACGACTCAACTGTACGTCGCCGTTTCATTGTAAATTTTATTGCTCATAAAGCATTCTAAAATTTGTTGTGAAATCTGTAATGTCGTATTTTAAGAATACCAGGAACGTAACAAATTATAATAAAATACTCGTACGCTGGATTTTTGACGTCGAGGCATTCGGGAAAATATTGAATTTCGTGTGTTACAAAAGTATTCACATAATTCTTTCCGCCGGTATTTTCAGTAGCGAGTATACGTACCTTTTGTTTATTCGTTACACCATACAAATGCGCAGGTACACTATAATTTATAGTTGTTTAATCTCTCGGTACCTTTTTACGCTATTTTGAATCAACTGTAGAGTTACTACGAGTTTCACATCTCGACAACGACGATAGAGGACGATGTAACCAAACGCTGTAACATCAAAATAAAATAGCCTTAAACTGGCTTGTTTTAAGGTATAAGTTAGTATATCATTAATTTACAGGCAGCTCCCGAAGCTGAAACTTTGCGAAGTAAAAACTGAAAGTAGAACTTTAAAACAAGGCCCAGTTATATTAAGTCAATTTTGGAGAATCCTTACGAATATTATAAATGGGAAAGTGTGTTTGTTTGTTGGTTTATCACGCCGCAACAGGGCTACGGATCGACGTGATTTTTTGCATGGGTATAGTTGAGGACCTGGAGAGTGACATAGGCTACTTTTTATCCCGGAAAATCAAAGAGTTCCCGAGGGATTTTAAAAACTAAATCCACGCGTACGAAGTCGCGGGCATCAGCTAGTTACCTAATAAGTAGTACTCGTGATCCCACCGCTATCGTGGACCCACTGGAACCAATTTTGCTGTGACCTTATTAAGTTTCCATGCTCCAAAACTATTATCGTTGACGAGATAAGCTAACTCGTACTAAGGCTACAGGTAAACGTTAATGTTTAGTTTTAGGCAACTATGTTTATAAACCACATATCCGTCCAAATGTTTATTCCGTACAACAAACAAATATCTATTAGTACTATCTTTACCTACATCAGCGATGCTCTTATGTACTCGTATGGTTTGTAAGCTGAAAACAAACTAAGGATTTTTTTTTCTTGGTTTACATCTATCGTCAGCCTTCAAAACCAAACTTAGGTATAGAAAATGTAGCGTACGTAGAATACAGCTGAAACATTTGTTTTAACTATAATTTAAAATAAGAAATTCTTTTTAAAAAACCGTTTTCAAACTCCCGCGCCACTATACAAAGTATATAATTTATTGTTGATATTTTAAAAACCGCTCGACCGATTTCGATAAAATTTATATGGGACCACCTGGGCAGTATACCCTTTCAAACCAAAAAAGAATTTTCCAAATCGGTTCAGGCGTCTTCGAGTAATCGGTGAACATACATAAAAAAAAAGATTCCGACGAATTGATAACCTCCTTTTTTGAAGTCGGTTAAAAAGAAAAAAAAGGATTAGATTTTTTAAAAGCATATAATAATTCATCTCAAGCTAGGTCGCCTCCCAAATGTGAAGGATTTACGCGTCTTTCATGTTGGCCAAGTGCGGATTTGCAGATTTCACACACCTTTGAGAACAAGTTAAATAAGTCATATCTGAGCGTTTGACAGATTTTTCAATACAGTTACCGATTTTATCTAGGTTAAACGTCACTCAGCGTTGGTGAAATCGGCACTTATCTAATAGTTTAAAACGCATATAACTCCAAAAAGTCAGAGATCGAATCGAACCTCGAAATCCACGAAATCTAACCAATAAGCTATCACCGCAATAATAATCACAACTAAGTAATATCTCGTAAGTAGTAAACAAAATGTAATAAATACACACTATTTCCTGCACTATAACAGGTTCACACGATATTTCTACAAACTGGTCCATTTTGGTATTAGGGTCATATCAATTGTCCCCACTCGTATATTATTAGGATGTATTCTGTTAACTCCGTGTTATCCTTATCTCCGGGTATCATTGTTTATCTAACACACATTTCATTTTCAACACTGCAGATATGATCCGATATGGTCTAGTGGCTAGGATACCTGGCTCTCACCCAGGAGGCTCGGGTTCGATTCCCGGTATCGGAAATCACTTTTTATAGTGGGATTTATTTTTGTATGCTATTGTTTATTTTTCTATTTTTATTATTTCTATACTACCTATCGCTTTAGGTATGGTATTGTATTTACAGAGGGGACGCCTGCAGCTAACGCGAGGCGGGTGATCAGTCCTGTGTCAGAACTATTCCACCCAATTTCCCGTGTTTGGACACAGGTTAGTAGTTACTGGTGCCCAGGCATCCTACCCCCCCTCAAACCTACCTGTAGCTTTCGTAAATCTAACGATGTCCCCTATAGAAAGGTTTGTCAGGTCTTCTTCAATTAATCTATCCTTACCTTGCAGTTCCTATCTTACCAATGAGTACATAGGGCACTCAGCTATGAAGTGGAAGCTGGTCTCTTCCTCACCATACTCTGGACAGGATGGGTCTTCTATAATTCTCATTATTGTGAGATGTATATTAAGCAAACAGTGTACAGTTGCTATACCTACTACCAATGCAATATTATTCCTACTTTGTGACATAATTTGTTTTGCCTTCTTGTTATCGAATGATTTCAGGAACAATTTCGATTGTCAGTATTGAATCGGTTTCGGTATTACTAGATATTATGTATATTAATAGAGCGGAACAGCGAATATTTCTGAACTGCTTTTCATTAAATACAAAGTGATTATCACTCAATCAATCATTTGCTGGTTGCATTAAAAACGATTCAGCAAGAAACTTAAATTATTTAATCTGGGGTGAAAATTAAATAAATTTATTTATTATTATGTAAACGCAGAGAGCAATCGAAGATTTGGTATCTGTATCTTCTATGATTGACAACCCCATTAGATCTGTATTTAATCGTAGTATCGTGTATTGGATACGAACGATCTATCAAATCGATTGATGGATCATTTATTGGTAAAAAAAAATCGAGTTTATTCGAACTTACGTAGGTACTTACGAGACTTTTAAGTAGTTCAGTTTAGAACATAAGGGCATTCCTCCCAGCTCTGAGTGTTGTGCAGCCACAATGGGTGCTAGGCTCTTTATTACCCATGAACGGCAAGCCATAAACAATTCCAAATAGACGTTCCTTCGCCCTGCACCGAACGGAACCACGGCTTTATCAAACGCCCATGGAACTTTGTTGTTTGTAATACTGAATCTGATTTCTTGGAGCCCGAGGCAGGAAACCGAAAGGTTGCATAAAAAAAATTATTAGAATTCTTGGTGCAAGCTGCTTTCGCGACTCGTTGGACTATATCGCCTACTTTTGTTACTACGGATCTCCTAATATCTTATTTGATTTATATGTTATGATCAACAAAAAAATTGGTTCTCTGTAAAGTCGGTTAACGGACGATAGTTTTACGTGATAACGTCATAAAGAAAGATTGACGATGACTGGCGGGCGGCGGCGGTCACAAGCCAACGCTTGGGCCGATCGTGCCCCTCTATCGCTTGTTCCGCGCTCTCGCTTGCACGCGCAGGCTCAGGCGGAACGTGACACTTTTTCGTGCGTGCAACCGGTGCTCATCGATTTATAAAACGTTATCACGTCAAAAATATTACGTTAGGTAGTGTAAAATTCTTTGTGATATTTTTTAAACGTGCCGGAACTTGTTGTAGTACTTACCTTTAAAAGGAGTTCAATATCCATAACTTAAGTAACTTTCTACCTGAATAAAAATACTGCATAGAACTACCAACTGCAACTGATAAAAAACCACTTATCATTACTTACAAGCCATTCTTGTCTATTATAAGGTCTCCAACTCCTGTGGAGCGAAAGAGATAGGTGATAAAGTGCACTAAAAGTTATTTGTTTGCGGAACGGTTATCTCACTGGGTCACAACTCACAGATAATGAGGGCGAGGTAAATAGTAATTATTACGTCTAGAAGTTTGAAATACTAGTTCCGACTCGACTCTATGGACAGTGCAGCGTAAAGACAATTTGACTTTAAGTACTTTTACCGCCGAATCCAACTCGGCTGGGCAGCGTTCAGGAAGCTTCGAGATGTCTTCTCGTACAAAATCCCTCAGTACCTGAAGACTAGTCTTCGAACAGTGCGTGTTGCCGTAGGACGTAAGGAAAAATAGTTATTGTGGAAAAAACGGCGGAAGGTCGAAAATTTTGCAGTTTTTCCCCACCTCCTTTTTAGCACAGGGTCCTCGAGGTCCAAAGCTTGAGAAAATGTTAATTAGCCATCCCTAAACAACATCCCAAAGGTTCATTAACTTCTGACCTTTTTCCATCTGAAACTACCTGTCTACTAGACTATATTACGATTTACGATCAAACGAATTAAAACACGGACTAAGCATGCGGATGTGCAACTAGCCTAAAACTACTTGAAGAAAGCAAACAAGACATCCCTGTAAAATTTTTTAACCGACTTCAAAAAAGGAGGAGGTTCTCAATTCGTCGGAATCTTTTTTTATGTATGTTCACCGATTACTCGAAGACGTTGAACCGATTTGGAAAATTCTTTTTTTGTTTTAAAGGGTATACTTCCCAGGTGGTCCCATTTAAATTTTATCGAAATCGGTTGAGCGGTTTTAAAAAAATTAACAATAAACTATATACTTTGTAGTGGCGCGGGTGTTTCAAATCACTTGTTCGCTTTAGGAGTAGGACAGACGGTTTTTTAAAAAGAAATTTTTATATTAATAAATTTTAATGAAGTTATATAGACAAAAATTAGGTTACGACTTCACTGTGTATAATGAAACACTATTTCGTTTCACATCTCAACATCCGATATGGTCTAGTGGCTAGGATACCTGGCTCTCACCCAGGAGGCTCGGGTTCGATTCCCGGTATCGGAAATCACTTTTTATAGTGGGATTTATTTTTGTATGCTATTGTTTATTTTTCTATTTTTATTATTTCTATACTACCTATCGCTTTAGGTATGGTATTGTATTTACAGAGGGGACGCCTGCAGCTAACGCGAGGCGGGTGATCAGTCCTGTGTCAGAACTATTCCACCCAATTTCCCGTGTTTGGACACAGGTTAGTGGTTACTGGTGCCCAGGCATCTTACCCCCCCTCAAACCTACCTGTAGCTTTCGTAAATCTAACGATGTCCCCTATAGAAAGGTTTGTCAGGCTTCTTCAATTAATCTATCCTTACCTTGCAGTTCCCATCTTACCAATGAGGACATAGGGCACTCAGCTATGAAGTGGAAGCTGGTCTCTTCCTCACCACACTCTGGACAGGATAAGTCCGGGGTATGGGAAATTTTTTTTATTTAAAAAAATGCACGAATTTTTAAAAAAAGTCATTATTTTTTTAGGTGCTACATATTATTTTAATTTTATAAGTTGATAATATCTTTTTTAAGACAAAATCGCAACAAACATTAATCTATATATATAAAAGAAAGTGGTGTTAGTTACACTATTTATAACTCAAGAACGGATGAACCGATTTGGCTGAAAATTGGTGGAGAGGTAGCTTAGAACCAGGAGACAGGACATAGGATACTTTTTATCCCGTTCGACCGCGTTTCCGTCAAGTCACTATAAAACGTGGTATAACAAAAACGCATCTGACATGGAATAACAAAACGCAAATGACAGTGGAATAACAAAACGTAAATGACTGCTAAACGTAGTTTTGTCTTTGGTTAAGTATGGTAAAAAATTTGACAGTTATAAATAGTGTTATAATAAAGCATTACTGATATTATAAATGCGAAAGTGTGTTTGTTTGTTGGTTTGTCCTTCAATCACGTCGCAACAGAACAGCGGATTGATGCGATTTTTTGCATGGGTATAGTATGGGGATGTAGTAGTGGTTCCTCAGACCGGGAGAGCTACTTTTTATCTCGGATAATGAAAGAGTTCCCGCGGGGTTTTTAAAAACTAAATCCATGCGGACGAAGTCGCGGGCATCAGCTAGTTATCAATAAAAGAATGATGGCTGTCAAAATATTTCTCTATTTTCAAAGTTATGTTTAGAATAAAAAATACACTATTATGTACATCGATAGGTAGGTACCCATTATAAACAATCATTTGTGTGTATAATAAAATTATAATACCTTGGCCAATTAAAATAAAACGCGACGTTTTGTAATTTAAGCTCAGTAAAATAATATTTTTGTAACTGTGGTCATTCATTATTTTGTTCGTGTCACGATCGAGTGCGTTTGGATTTTAATCGATAAAATTAGCATTAATTAAAGTTAATGAACGTTCACTCAGTCTGTACTTTTATTCAGCTCCATTCTTAAAATCTTAATTCTGATATAGTTAATCTAGGTCAAGTTTTACAATGTAATAGATCAGAAAAAATGTATTGTGAGGTTAATTTTATTTTAAGCGTCTAGAACCAGTTATAATTCGTAATGTAGAAATACAACCTTCAAAATAAAGTCATGTATTCACCAAGCAACAAATAGCATGTAACATGCTGCTCAACTACTAGCCAAACATGTTGAGCGATCATGTGGATCATAAAAGCATGACGCGGGAGCATGATATGAAAACGTCTGCACGCGCTGTTGTGCATCGTTGCCAAACAGTTGCGCCTCAGGTGTTGAGTGAATATATGGTTACTGGTTTAATAGCAACAACGATTACAGAATATAGTATTATACCCGGTGGTGAAAATTCGCGATTAAAAAAAGGATAACTGAATTAAACCATAATGAAACATAGTGTATGGGTGCCGCCCGGCTAGATGAAGGGATGACGTCCGGAAAGTGGCAAGCATTGATTGGATTCGAAAGGCCGAGTATAAGTAACGTTGGCGCTACCTAAAAGGCCTAATTTTAAATACTTTGAGGAACTAATTTAAATAATTTGTTTTGTATAAATCATATTCGTAGACGCCTCCTAATACATTCAGGTACAATTCTGCCATTGTTCTTTTCATGTCACATTCTATGTTTCTGACATTTCTGACTTTTCAACCGACTTCAAAAAAGGAGGACTTCAAGAGCGGCTGCATTGTGGCTGATGATAAGGATTAAAACAACGATCCTCAGAAGTCTGCCATCGCGGAGCAAATTCTGCAGCTAAATCCTGGATTGAACACCATTTATCCTTAATCTGTGACCATATTATTAGATATCTCTTGAGTTCTGGTCAGATCGCCAGTACTTAATTTTGATTTCCTAAATTCTTACTTAATATTATATATCGGAAAGAGTGTTTGTTTGTTTGTTTATCCTTCAATCACGCAGCAATGGATCGACGTGATTTTTGTTGAAGACTTTGAAGGTGACATATAGGCTACCGTTTATTCCAGAAAAACAGCGGGAGAAAGCCTAACTCCACGCAGGTAAAAGGGAGTAAATAATAAAGTTAAAACGTTTTACCTAAATAGGTACATAATTTACTGCTCCATTAACTACTTGTTTTCATTTGCCTACCGTATAACATATTTCATAGTAGACGCTATATTTGGCCGAATCGAATGTACTGAGTGGTACTGATAAGCGATTTAAACACTGATAAGGGAACAATGGAATACTGTCGATCGTACCAACGATTGCTAAATATTAGATCTTATTTACTGGAACCTCTGGTTTAATACAGATAGTACCTAATATAAATCACACCGCATGATAATTCAAAATTAATAGCCAAAATGGTAATTTATAATTTTTGCGATATTATTTGTGTTAATTTAAACACAATCTACATTTCTATAGTAGGTACCTACTCATATAGCTAAAAAACACCTAGTTTTGCCTCGTGCGGTTTTGGTACTGCATTTATAATACAACTAAATACATTACTATATCTATATGTCCATAAAGCATTCAGCGCTCAGTTATTCTGTAATGAAAGTAACCAGTTTTTACAGAAATGATAATGATTATAAGCACTCAAGAATGATTATGATTTAAAGCACTCAAAACCTGATAATATGTAAGCAAAATGCAAACCAGCAATTTTACTTAAATAATAATAATTATAGACACTGTTTCCATGAAATCGCTTATAAAATAAATAAAAACATATTGACTGACCTCCAATTAGATAATGAAAATTAAGGCACATTTACACCCGGTGAAAAACGAGCGTTTTTACTTTAAACGAGTAACACTATGGAGTTAGGAGTTGAGGAGTTGAGGGACATGGAATTAAAATTGTCATTATCATATACCGCGTATATTCAGCTATATTACAATACTATTAGCACTTCAACGACGATATATCTGACTTCCAATAACTACTTAGTTTATTTAAAAAAACACATCTCTTGACTCTTCCTCATCTTTATTCCAAAGACATAATAACAGAAAGATCAAAACTTTGCGAGCGGAAAAATGCACGGAAAAATATTCTTTGACATTTTGTCCACGACGACGATGCTTTTTGTGACCTTTCAAATTAAGGCGTTAAGAGGTATGAAATGCCTAAATTTAATTCAAAGTATCAACATGAAGAAAAAATATATGAAAGATTATTTTGTCAACCCCCTCTTATAAAAAAAATCCCCAAAGAGTACCTATTTTTGACATAATTTGCAAAATTTCTCCAAAAGCGCACAAGCTTTTTAATACGTTCTTTACACACACAAAAAGGTCTTAAAAAATATTAATCTTTTCGCTTGAGAAGTTTAGTTTTACTCCGTCTTCTTCTTCTTTATCAACCGATAGACGTCCACTGCTGGACAAAGGTCTCTTGCATGGACTTCCACAGGACTCGGTCTCGCGCCGCCTGAATCCAGCGGCTCCCTGCGACTCGTTTGATGTCGTCGGTCCACCTGGTGGGGGGTCTGCCAACACTGCGCTTCCCGGTGCGGGGTCGCCACTCCAGCACCTTGGGACCCCAACGACCATCAGCTCTTCGAACTAATGAGTTTTATTATTATAATTACTCGTGTAAAGTAATTTTTTCCTTACTAAATCTGCACAACCGTACCTTCTCTGTCGCCCTGTTTTGCCGTCACGCTTCTTAAGGCGAGGAGGCAGACAAAGTTTAGGTATTTGAGGGGGTGAAAAGCAGGGGAAGGAGCGGAGTCGTAGTCCCGCCCAACGCGGGGCGCCCCGTGCGAAGCGCAGAAATGGCGCGAAGCAACTCTGGCGGGAAACAACTCCCGACTGACAAAACTGGTTATTTATGTAAACTTAATAGGTACTGTAACTTATTTTCGTCAATCCTACTATACTTTATTTGGCTCAGTTAGCATGGTTCCAGTTCATGTTCATAGCTAATCAAAAAAAATTTATACAGGTTCAATTCCTAACCAAATACAATAACATGCTTTTTTTAATTTTTTTTTAAATTTTTTTTTTTTAGGTTAGTCTACCGAGATCGTTCAAAATCGATATTTGGGCTTCCCTGGGGTCGAGAAAGAGAAAATGAATGCCTGCCATAATTTTAAAAGTCCCCGCCATATTGAAATTCTATGTTATTGGGCCGATTACGTTCAAAATCGATATTTAGGCTTCCCTGGGGTCAAGAAAGAGGAAATGGGTGCCAAAATTTTAAAAAGTCACCGCCATATTGAAATTCTTTGTTATTCGACCGATTTCATTATAAATCGATATTTGGGCTTGCCTGGGGTCAAGAAAGAGGAAATGGATGCCAAAATTTTAAAAGTCACCGCCATATTGAAATTCTTTGTTATTGGACCGATTTCGTTCAAATTCGATATTTAGGCTTCTCTGGGGTCAAGAAAGAGGAAATGGGTGCCAAAATTTTAAAAAGTCACCGCCATATTGAAATTCTTTGTTATTGGACCGATTTCGATCAAATTCGATATTTAGGCTTCTCTCGGGTCAAGAAAGAGGGAATGGATGCCAAAATTTTAAAAAGTGGACCGATTACGTTCCAAATCGATATTTAGGCTTCCCTGGGAAGAAAGAGGAAATGGGTGCCAAAATTTAAAAAAGTTACCGCCATATTGAAATTCTTTGTTACTGGACAGATTTCGTTCAAAATCGATATTTAGGATTCCCTAGGGTCAAGAAAGAGGAAATGGGTGCCAAAATTTTAAAAAGTCACCGCCATATTGAAATTCGCTGTTATTGGACCGATTTCGTTCAAATTCGATATTTAGGCTTCTCTCGGGTCAAGAAAGAGGAAATGGGTGCCAAAATTTAAAAAAGTTACCGCCATATTGAAATTCTTTGTTACTGGACAGATTTCGTTCCAAATCGATATTTAGGATTCCCTAGGGTCAAGAAAGAGGAAATGGGTGCCAAAATTTTAAAAAGTCACCGCCATATTGAAATTCGCTGTTATTGGACCGATTACGTTCCAAATCGATATTTAGGCTTCCCTGGGGTCAAGAAAGAGGCTGGGGTCAAGAAAGAGGAAATGGGTGCCAAAATTTAAAAAAGTTACCGCCATATTGAAATTCTTTGTTACTGGACCGATTTCGTTCAAAATATATATTTAGGCTTCCCTGGAGTCAAGAAAGAGGGAATGGGTGCCAGAATTTTAAAGAGGGAATGGGTGCCAGAATTTTAAAAAGTCCCCGCCATATTGAAATTCTTTGTTATTCGACCGATTTCGTTCGAAATCGAAATTTGGGCTTCCCTGGGGTCAAGAGAGAGGAAATAGATTCAAAATCGATATTTAGGCTTCCCTGGGGTCAAGAAAGAGTAAATGGGTGCCAAAATTTTAAAAAGTCACCGCCATAATGAAATTCTTGTTTACTGGACCGATTTCGTTCAAAATCGATATTTAGGCTTCCCTGGGGTCAAGAAAGAGTAAATGGGTGCCAAAATTTTAAAAAGTCACCGCCATATTGAAATTCTTGTTTACTGGACCGATTTCGTTCAAAATCGATATTTAGGCTTCCCTGGGGTTAAGAAAGAGTAAATGGGTGCCAAAATTTTAAAAAGTCACCGCCATATTGAAATTCTTGTTTACTGGACCGATTTCGTTCAAAATATATATTTAGGCTTCCCTGGGGTCCAGAAAGAGAAAATGGGTGCCAAAATTTTCAAAAGTCACCGCCATATTGAAATTCTTTGTTACTAGACCGATTTCGTTCCAAATCGATATTTGTTCTTCCCTGGGGTCAAGAAAGAGGAAATCGGTGGCAAAATTTAAAAAAACACCGCCATATTGAAATTCTTTGTTACTGGACCGATTTCGTTCAAAATATATATTTAGGCTTGCCTGAGGTCAAGAAAGAGGGAATGGGTGATAAAATTTTAAAAAGTCCCCGCCATAACAAAGAATTTCAATATGGCGGGGACTTTTTAAAAGTCTGGCACCCATTCCCTCTTTAAAATTCTGGCACCCATTTCCTCTTTCTTGACCCCAGGGAAGCCTAAACATCGATTTTGAACAAAATTGTTCGAATGACAAAGAATTTCAATATGGCGGTGACTTTTTAAAATTTTCGCATTCAATTCCTCTTTCTTGACCCCAGGGAAGCCTAAATATCGATTTGGAACGAAATCGGTTCAGTAACAAAGAATTTCAATATGGCGGTGACTTTTTAAAATTTTGGCATTCATTTCCTCTTTCTCGACGCCAGGAAAGCCCAAATTTCGATTTTGAACGAAATCGGTCGAATAACAAAGAATTTCAATATGGCGGTGACTTTGTAAAATTTTCGCATCCTTTTTCTCTTTCTTGACCCCAGAGAAGCCTTAATATCAATTTTGAACGAATCGGTCCAATAACATATAATTCCAATATGGCGGGGACTTTTTTATATTTTAGCATCCATTTCCTCTTTCTTGACCCCAGAGAAGCCTAAATATCGATTTAGAACGAAATCGGTCGAATAACAAAGAATTTCAATATGGCGGGGACATTTTTAAATTTTGGCACCCATTTCCTCTTTCTTGACCCCAGGGAAGCCTAAATATCGATTTGAAACGTAATCGGTCCAATAAAAAACGAATTTCAATATGGCGGTGACTTTTTTATATTTGCGCATCCATTTCCTCTTTCGTGACCCCAGAGAAGCCTGAATATCGATTTTGAATGAAATCGGTCGAATAACAAAGAATTTCAATATGGCGGTGACTTTTTTAATTTTGGCATCCATTTCTTCTTTTTGACCCTAGGGAAGCCTAAATATCGATTTTGAACGTAATCCGTCCATTATCAAAGAATTCCAACATGGCGGAAAAGTGCACCTGTGTTTGCACACATACTTGAGATAGAAACTAATTTCATCGATTCGATATATCGATACTTTTTGGCACTTCATGCATTGCCCTAGTTGCCAAAGACGCTTTCGCACGCGTAAGGATCTGGAAGGATCCGTGCGCATCCTTACGGAACCAAGGATGCGAAAGGATCCTTTCGCATGCGAATCGTGATCTACACTTGTAATTTTAGGCACTTTTAGGTACAAAAAAATTGTGAGCCGTCGTGGGACGCCTGGCAGATGTGAAACATCGACATTATTTTGTAAAAGTAATATGCAGAAAAGGACAGATTGTGATAGGAACTAAATATGTCACTAAGTATACATATAATAATACTACTACTACCACTACCCCTACCCCCACCCCTACCCCGACCCCTACCCCGACCCCTACCCCTACCCCTACCCCAACCCCTACCCCTACCTCTACCCCGACCCCTACCCCTACCCCTACCCCTACCCCGACCCCTACCTCTACCCCTACCTCTACCTCGACCCCTACTCCTACCCATACCCATACCCCTACTTCTACCCCGACCCCTACCCCTACCCCTACCTCTACCCTACCCCTACCCCTACCCCGACCCCTACCTCTACCCCGACCCCTACCTCTACCCCTACCTCTACCCCGACCCCTACCCCTACCCCTACCCCTACCCCTACCTCTACCCCGACCCCTACCCCTACCCCTACCCCGACCCCTACCCCGACCCCTACTCCTACCCATACCCATACCCCTACCCCTACTTCTACCCCGACCTCTACCCCTACTCCTACCCCTACCCTACCCCAACCCTACCCCAACCCCTACCCCTACCTCTACCCCGACCCCTACCCCGACCCCTACCCTGACCCCTACCCCTACCCCTACCCCTACCCCTACCCCGACCACGACCTCTACCCCTACCCCTACCCCTACCCCGACCCCTACCCCTACCCCTACTCCTACCCCTACCCTACCCCGAGCCTACCCCTACCCCTACCCCTACCCCGACCCCGACCCCGACCCCTACCTCTACCCCGACCCCTACCCCTACCTCTACCCCTACCCCTACCCCTACCCCTACCGCTACCCCGACCCCTACCCTGACCCCTACCCCTACCCCGACCCCTACCCTACCCCTACCCCGACCCCGACCTCTACCCCTACCCCTACCCCTACCCCTAACCCCTACCCCTACCCCTACCCCTACCCCGACCCCTACCCCTACCCCGACCCCTACCCCTACCCCTACCCCTACCCCTACCTCTACCCCTACCTCTACCCCTACCTCTACCCCGACCCCTACTCCTACCCATACCCATAAAGTACCTAACTACCGCACCTACCTACCTTTTTTTTTTTTTTTTATTCGAAGACAAGCTAGTCCTTGACTGCGATCTCACCTGATGGTAAGTGACGATGCAGTCTAAGATGGTAGCGGGCTAACTTGGAAGGGATATGGCAGTGAGCATTCAACCCATACCCCTAATTGGTTTCTACACGCCATCGTGCCGGAACGCTAAATCGCTTGGCGGCACGTCTTTGACGGTAGGGTGATAACTAGCCACGGCCAAAGCCTCCCACCAGACCAGACCAGAGACAATTCAGAAATTATAAATTCCCAAATTGACCCCGCCGGGAATCGAACCCGAGACCTCCCAGTTATAAGACAACAGCGCTCACCACTGAGCCAGGGAGGTCGTCAATTTGACCTCAATTTGATTAGCCAAACTGTACGATGTACCTATATGATGTACTTACTTTGCATGATGCATCCCACCATTATTAGATACCTTACTTGATGATGAAATTGATATTTCATGATCCATTACATTACATGTTACACAAATCATCCTTTACAAAATATTGAAATAGGTACCTACTTACTTTACAACTTCCATCATCTGCTTTTGTTATTTTTAGGGTTCCGTACCCAAAGGTTACCAACGGGACCCTATTACTAAGCCCACGCTGTCCGTCCGTCCGTCCGTCTGTCAGCGGGCTGTATCTCGTAAACCGTAATAGATAGACAAATGAAATTTTCACATAATTATTATGTATTTCTATTGCCGCTATAACAACAAATAATAAAAATTAAATTAAATTAAAAAAATTAAATTAAAATGTTTCCATGGGTACATGGAAATATTTTAATTAAATTTTTTTAACGGAACCCTAAAAGAGCGAAGCCTGACTCGCACTTGGCCGATTTTTTTATACTGTACATTCTTAGATTTTGCTTTTTTTCGGACCCATTTTCAAAATTAGTCTACTCAGTCCCTACTTATTTACAACTTTTTGATGGATAAATTATTTACAATATTAATTTATACAAACTTATAATTAGGTACACTCTATTTGACTTCTCTAAAGTCTAAAATATACAAAATAATAGTTTTCAGTATAAACATAAACAATTTTCAATTATTACAATTTACGATAATATTTGATAGCCGAGCGAGCGCAGCGCGACGCCGGTCCACCTAGCAGCACGCCTCGGCGATCACTGTCTAATTGAGTAGGAGAGACAAAGAAGTCGCTTCTGCGAATAGAAGGGCCAAGTGACAAATTGTAATGGATAATATTAAAATTATAACAGTTGCAATAAATAAAATCTAAAACAGCCATTTGTTGTATTAAAATATGAAAAACAATTGTAAATAATTTTACCAAAATAAATGTATGCATAACAGAGAACGATGGGAGTTTATGTATTTGCAGAGTCAACTTTGCAATTTTTTTCTATCGAGAAAAGTTTGCGTCATCGTGTTTAGGAAACAGCCATCAGGCCAGAAATACGATCAATTATAACTACTTTTTTTTTCATAATATTATGACCCATAGATTTTAAATTGGACGATCTTCATTCGGCTTGTGATATGAAGATCGTGACTGACTACAGCGCCTTAAGGCCTTAATTTCATGTACTAAAACAATGCATTATGCAGCTCATAATATGTAGGCGAATTTCTGTGCGCGCTGATTTTTGCGCGAGACTGAAAAGGACATACTAACTACCTACTACGGATAATATTATTAGGTAGATACATACTTGACTTTATTTAATTTTCTTTTATACATACAATCGTTTAGCGAACAAATGTAAAAGGAGTCTTAAAGTTTTGCCTTACAACAGAAAATATAACAATCGATTAATTACAAATAAATAACAAATTGCTTTGTTGTTATTGCTAAATAGACTTTCGTAATACGGTTAAGTTTATTTTGACCGAGAAACCTTGATTATAATTTGAACCTACCGTTACCTTCTCACAAACCTTAAGGGAAGTCGTTTATTATCTTAGGTAGGTATATATAATTACTTACACAAACAAAACACGTTTGTGTTGTATTTATAAGGTAGATTTAAAAAGGTCTCTCGGTATACGAAACAGACAATTAAGTATAGTGATCGCAAGGTCGGTCTTTGTATAACATACATTCTTTTAGAATAGTCGGAATAAAAACACATTTGAATAGGTGAAGTAATAAGTATCTCTTAAGAGTAAGATTAATTTAAAGTTACATGAAGAGTGGAGTCTGTTAACTGGATATACAGGATGGAAAAAAATTATGGGCCCTGGAGGGGAACTACCTTAAATCCTTAAATTATATCATTTTACTTACAGGAAACATTCCCTTATTTTTAAAAAGAAACAAAACTGCATTCAAACTTTTTCAAAAATTCGCTGGTCTCACCCGGGAATCGAACCAGCTATAAATTCAAAAAATAAACACCCGCTATTTTATTGCACTAGTCGATACAGTCAATGTTAAAGATAAAATTTCTCCAAGAAACATTATATCTTACACTCGTCTGTCGTACAAGATATCCATAAAATCGAATATTTAGTATACAAGTTCTTTAGTCAACATTACCTAGAATTGTTCACATTCAACAAGTAAGACACGTTAGTTAAGTATAATTTTCTAATAAATTTAACATTCAAAGACATTGTATGAAGTACAAATCTTGCTAATTTTATTATCTCTAAGTACCTTTTTGAAGACTTAGATAAGAAAATAGTTTAGTGGTAATAATTCTATGCACATTTCTTTCTTACGAAAAGTTTAAAAATTTAAACGTTTAAATTTGCGGTGCGGGACAGCAATTTTGAAATTCAATGACACATTTTGAGCATTTTTATCGATTTTGTTTTGTTTTGCTTCCATTATATCATATCAAGAACAATTCGATTTATTAGAAGCTTAAGTACTTTTCAAACAACAAGAATTGTAATTTATCTCTACAGTGTAGAAGCTAAATTGCAATTCTTTTTTCTCAAATCTTAAAAAAAAATGATTTTATCTAAATCTTCAACAAAGTACTTAGAGATAATTAGCAAGCTTGATACAATGTCTTTGGATGTTAGACTTGAAAATTATAACGTGTCTTTTACTTGTTGAAGGTGAATAGTTCTGGGGAATGTTGATTAGAGAAATTCGATTTATGGATATCTTGTACGACAGACGAGTGTAAGACATGTTTCTTGGAGAAATATTATCTTTAACATTGACTGTATCGACTAGTGCAATAAAATAGTGGGTATTTATTTTTTGAATTTTTAGCTGGTTCGATTCCCGGGTGAGACAAGCGAATTTTTGAAAAACTTTGAATGCAGTTTTGTTTCTTTTTAAAAATAAGGGAATGTTTCCTTTAAGTTAAATGATCTAAATTAAGGATTTAAGGTAGTTCCCCTCCAGGGCCCATAATTTTTTTCCACCCTGTATAATTGAGTTAGGAGTTAAGGCGCTGTAGTCAGTCACGATCTTCATATCACAAGCCGATTGAAGATCGTCCAATTTAAAATCTATGGGTCATAATATTATGAAAAAAAAAAAGTAGTTATAATTGATTGTATTTCTGGCCTGATGGCTGTTTCCTAAACACGATGACGCAAACTTTTCTCGATAGAAAAAAATTGCAAAGTTGACTCTGCAAATACATAAACTCCCATCGTTCTCTGTTATGCATACATTTATTTTGGTAAAATTATTTACAATTGTTTTTCATATTTTAATACAACAAATGGCTGTTTTAGGTTTTATTTATTGCAACTGTTATAATTTTAATATTATCCATTACAATTTGTCACTTGGCCCTTCTATTCCCAGAAGCGACTTCTTTGTCTCTCCTACTCAATTAGACAGTGATCGCCGAGGCGTGCTGCTAGGTGGGCCTGCGTCGCGCTGCGCTCGCTCGGCTATCAAATATTATCGTAAATTGTAATAATTGAAAATTGTTTATGTTTATACTGAAAACTATTATTTTGTATATTTTAGACTTTAGAGAAGTCAAATAGAGTGTACCTAATTATAAGTTTGTATATATTAATATTGTAAATAATTTATCCATCAAAAAAGTTGTAAATAAGTAGGGACTGATTATTAGAGTAGACTAATTTTGAAAATGGGTCCGAAAAAAAGCAAAATCTAAGAATGTACAGTATAAAAAAATCGGCCAAGTGCGAGTCAGGCTTCGCTCTTTTAGGGTTCCGTTAAAAAAATTTAATTAAAATATTTCCATGTACCCATGGAAACATTTTAATTTAATTTTTTTAATTTAATTTAATTTTTATTATTTGTTGTTATAGCGGCAATAGAAATACATAATAATTATGTGAAAATTTCATTTGTCTATCTATTACGGTTTACGAGATACAGCCCGCTGACAGACGGACGGACGGACGGACAGCGTGGGCTTAGTAATAGGGTCCCGTTGGTAACCTTTGGGTACGGAACCCTAAAAATAACAAAAGCAGATGATGGAAGTTGTAAAGTAAGTAGGTACCTATTTCAATATTTTGTAAAGGATGATTTGTGTAACATGTAATGTAATGGATCATGAAATATCAATTTCATCATCAAGTAAGGTATCTAATAATGGTGGGATGCATCATGCAAAGTAAGTACATCATATAGGTACATCGTACAGTTTGGCTAATCAAATTGAGGTCAAATTGACGACCTCCCTGGCTCAGTGGTGAGCGCTGTTGTCTTATAACTGGGAGGTCTCGGGTTCGATTCCCGGCGGGGTCAATTTGGGAATTTATAATTTCTGAATTGTCTCTGGTCTGGTCTGGTGGGAGGCTTTGGCCGTGGCTAGTTATCACCCTACCGTCAAAGACGTGCCGCCAAGCGATTTAGCGTTCCGGCACGATGGCGTGTAGAAACCAATTAGGGGTATGGGTTGAATGCTCACTGCCATATCCCTTCCAAGTTAGCCCGCTACCATCTTAGACTGCATCGTCACTTACCATCAGGTGAGATCGCAGTCAAGGACTAGCTTGTCATCGAATAAAAAAAAAAAAAAAAGGTAGGTAGGTAGTAGTTAGGTACTTTATGGGTATGGGTAGGAGTAGGGGTCGGGGTAGCGGTAGGGGTAGGGGTAGGGGTAGGGGTTGGGGTAGGGGTAGGGGTCGGGGTAGAGGTAGGGTTAGAGGTAGGGGTAGGGGTAGGGGTCGGGGTCGGGGTAGAGGTAGCGGTCGGGGTCGGGGTAGGGGTTGGGGTAGGGTTAGGGTCGGGGTAGGGTAGGGGTAGGAGTAGGGGTAGGGGTCGGGGTAGAGGTAGGGGTAGGGGTATGGGTATGGGTAGGAGTAGGGGTCGAGGTAGAGGTAGGGGTAGAGGTAGGGGTAGGGGTAAGGGTAGGGGTAGGGGTCGGGGTAGGGGTCGGGGTAGGGGTAGGGGTCGGGGTAGGGGTAGGGGTAGGGGTCGGGGTAGAGGTAGGGCTCGGGGTCGGGGTAGGGGTAGGGGTAGGGGTCAGGGTAGGGGTCGGGGTAGCGGTAGGGGTAGAGGTCGGGGTAGGGGTAGGAGTCGGGGTAGAGGTAGGGGTCGGGGTAGGGGTAGGGGTCGGGGTAGGGGTAGGGGTTGGGGTAGGGGTAGGGGTAGGGGTAGGGGTAGGGGTCGGGGTCAGGGTAGGGGTAGGGGTAGTGGTAGTAGTAGTATTATTATATGTATACTTAGTGACATATTTAGTTCCTCTCACAATCTGTCCTTTTCTGCATATTACTTTTACAAAATAATGTCGATGTTTCACATCTGCCAGGCGTCCCACGACGGCTCACAATTTTTTTGTACCTAAAAGTGCCTAAAATTACAAGTGTAGATCACGATTCGCATGCGAAAGGATCCTTTCGCATCCTTGGTTCCGTAAGGATGCGCACGGATCCTTCCAGATCCTTACGCGTGCGAAAGCGTCTTTGGCAACTAGGGCAATGCATGAAGTACCAAAAAGTATCGATATATCGAATCGATGAAATTAGTTTCTGTCTCAAGTATGTGTGCAAACACAGGTGCACTTTTCCGCCATGTTGGAATTCTTTGATAATGGACGGATTACGTTCAAAATCGATATTTAGGCTTCCCTAGGGTCAAAAAGAAGAAATGGATGCCAAAATTAAAAAAAA
This sequence comes from Oeneis ivallda, assembly GCA_029955525.1. NCBI lineage: Eukaryota > Metazoa > Arthropoda > Insecta > Lepidoptera > Nymphalidae > Oeneis > Oeneis ivallda. The sequence goes on along the minus strand of JARPMR010000006.1, from coordinate 5,310,644 downwards.
AGTCACCGCCATATTGAAATTCTTTGTTATTCGACCGATTTCATTCAAAATCGATATTCAGGCTTCTCTGGGGTCACGAAAGAGGAAATGGATGCGCAAATTTAAAAAAGTCACCGCCATATTGAAATTGGTTTTTTATTGGACCGATTACGTTTCAAATCGATATTTAGGCTTCCCTGGGGTCAAGAAAGAGGAAATGGGTGCCAAAATTTAAAAATGTCCCCGCCATATTGAAATTCTTTGTTATTCGACCGATTTCGTTCTAAATCGAAATTTGGGCTTTCCTGGCGTCGAGAAAGAGGAAATGAATGCCAAAATTTTAAAAAGTCACCGCCACATTGAAATTCTTTGTTACTGAACCGATTTCGTTCCAAATCGATATTTAGGCTTCCCTGGGGTCAAGAAAGAGGAATTGAATGCGAAAATTTTAAAAAGTCACCGCCATATTGAAATTCTTTGTTATTCGAACAATTTTGTTCAAAATCGATGTTTAGGCTTCCCTGGGGTCAAGAAAGAGGAAATGGGTGCTAGAATTTTAAAGAGGGAATGGGTGCCAGACTTTTAAAAAGTCCCCGCCATATTGAAATTCTTTGTTATGGCGGGGACTTTTTAAAATTTTATCACCCATTCCCTCTTTCTTGACCTCAGGCAAGCCTAAATATATATTTTGAACGAAATCGGTCCAGTAACAAAGAATTTCAATATGGCGGTGTTTTTTTAAATTTTGCCACCGATTTCCTCTTTCTTGACCCCAGGGAAGAACAAATATCGATTTGGAACGAAATCGGTCTAGTAACAAAGAATTTCAATATGGCGGTGACTTTTGAAAATTTTGGCACCCATTTCCTCTTTCTGGACCCCAGGGAAGCCTAAGTATATATTTTGAACGAAATAGGTCCAGTAAACAAGAATTTCAATATGGCGGTGACTTTTTAAAATTTTGGCACCCATTTACTCTTTCTTGACCCCAGGGAAGCCTAAATATCGATTTTGAACGAAATCGGTCCAGTAAACAAGAATTTCAATATGGCGGTGACTTTTTAAAATTTTGGCACCCATTTACTCTTTCTTGACCCCAGGGAAGCCTAAATATCGATTTTGAACGAAATCGGTCCAGTAACAAAGAATTTTAATATGGCGGTGACTTTTTAAAATTTTCGCATCTATTTCCTCTCTCTTGACCCCAGGGAAGCCCAAATTTCGATTTCGAACGAAATCGGTCGAATAACAAAGAATTTCAATATGGCGGGGACATTTTAAAATTCTGGCACCCATTCCCTCTTTAAAATTCTGGCACCCATTCCCTCTTTCTTGACTCCAGGGAAGCCTAAATATATATTTTGAACGAAATCGGTCCAGTAACAAAGAATTTCAATATGGCGGTAACTTTTTTAAATTTTGGCACCCATTGCCTCTTTCTTGACCCCAGGGAAGCCTAAATATCGATTTGGAACGTAATCGGTCCAATAACAGCAAATTTCAATATGGCGGTGACTTTTTAAAATTTTGGCACCCATTTACTCTTTCTTGACCGCAGGGAAGCCTAAATATCGATTTTGAACGAAATCGGTCCAGTAAACAAGAATTTCAATATGGCGGTGACTTTTTAAAATTTTGGCACCCATTTACTCTTTCTTGACCCCAGGGAAGCCTAAATATCGATTTTGAACGAAATCGGTCCAGTAACAAAGAATTTTAATATGGCGGTGACTTTTTAAAATTTTCGCATCTATTTCCTCTCTCTTGACCCCAGGGAAGCCCAAATTTCGATTTCGAACGAAATCGGTCGAATAACAAAGAATTTCAATATGGCGGGGACTTTTTAAAATTCTGGCACCCATTCCCTCTTTCTTGACTCCAGGGAAGCCTAAATATATATTTTGAACGAAATCGGTCCAGTAACAAAGAATTTCAATATGGCGGTAACTTTTTTAAATTTTGGCACCCATTGCCTCTTTCTTGACCCCAGGGAAGCCTAAATCGATTTGGAACGTAATCGGTCCAATAACAGCAAATTTCAATATGGCGGTAACTTTTTTAAATTTTGGCACCCATTTCCTCTTTCTTGACCCGAGAGAAGCCTAAATATCGAATTTGAACGAAATCGGTCCAATAACAGCGAATTTCAATATGGCGGTGACTTTTTAAAATTTTGGCACCCATTTCCTCTTTCTTGACCCTAGGGAATCCTAAATATCGATTTTGAACGAAATCTGTCCAGTAATAAAGAATTTCAATATGGCGGTAACTTTTTTAAATTTTGGCACCCATTTCCTCTTTCTTCCCAGGGAAGCCTAAATATCGATTTGGAACGTAATCGGTCCAATAACAGCGTATTTCAATATGGCGGTGACTTTTTAAAATTTTGGCATCCATTCCCTCTTTCTTGACCCGAGAGAAGCCTAAATATCGAATTTGAACGAAATCGGTCCAATAACAAAGAATTTCAATATGGCGGTGACTTTTTAAAATTTTGGCACCCATTTCCTCTTTCTTGACCCCAGAGAAGCCTAAATATCGAATTTGAACGAAATCGGTCCAATACCAAAGAATTTCAATATGGCGGTGACTTTTTAAAATTCTGGCACCCATTTCCTCTTTCTTGACCCCAGGGAAGCCTAAATATCGATTTGGAACGTAATCGGTCCAATAACAGCGAATTTCAATATGGCGGTGACTTTTTAAAATTTGGCACCCATTTCCTCTTTCTTGACCCTAGGGAATCCTAAAATCTGTCCAGTAACAAAGAATTTCAATATGGCGGTAACTTTTTTGAATTTTGGCACCCATTTCCTCTTTCTTGACCCGAGAGAAGCCTAAATATCGAATTTGAACGAAATCGGTCCAATAACAGCGAATTTCAATATGGCGGTGACTTTTTAAAATTTTGGCACCCATTTCCTCTTTCTTGACCATAGGGAATCCTAAATATCGATTTTGAACGAAATCTGTCCAGTAACAAAGAATTTCAATATGGCGGTAACTTTTTTAAATTTTGGCACCCATTTCCTCTTTCTTGACCCGAGAGAAGCCTAAATATCGAATTTGAACGAAATCGGTCCAATAACAGCGAATTTCAATATGGCGGTGACTTTTTAAAATTTTGGCACCCATTTCCTCTTTCTTGACCCCAGGGAATCCTAAATATCGATTTTGAACGAAATCTGTCCAGTAATAAAGAATTTCAATATGGCGGTAACTTTTTTAAATTTTGGCACCCATTTCCTCTTTCTTCCCAGGGAAGCCTAAATATCGATTTGGAACGTAATCGGTCCAATAACAGCGAATTTCAATATGGCGGTGACATTTTAAAATTTTGGCATCCATTTCCTCTTTCTTGACCCCAGAGAAGCCTAAATATCGAATTTGAACGAAATCGGTCCAATAACAAAGAATTTCAATATGGCGGTGACTTTTTAAAATTTTGGCATCCATTTCCTCTTTCTTGACCCCAGGCAAGCCTAAATATCGATTTATAATGAAATCGGTCGAATAACAAAGAATTTCAATATGGCGGTGACTTTTTAAAATTTTGGCACCCATTTCCTCTTTCTTGACCCCAGGGAAGCCTAAATATCGATTTTGAACGTAATCGGCCCAATAACATAGAATTTCAATATGGCGGGGACTTTTTAAAATTATGGCAGGCATTCATTTTCTCTTTCTCGACCCCAGGGAAGCCCAAATATCGATTTTGAACGAAATCGGTAGACTAACCAAAAAAAAAAAAAAATAAAAAAAAAAAATTAAAAAAAGCATGTTATTGTATTTGGTTAGGAATTGAACCTGTATAATTTTTTTTTGATTATCTATGAACATGAACTGGAACCATGCTAACTGAGCCAAATAAAGTATAATAGGATTGACGAAAATAAGTTACAGTACCTATTAAGTTTAGATAAATAACCAGTTTTGTCAGTCGGGAGTTGTTTCCCGCCAGAGTTGCTTCGCGCCATTTCTGCGCTTCGCACGGGGCGCCCCGCGGTGGGCGGGACTACGACTCCGCTCCTTCTCCTGCTTCACCCCCTCAAATACCTAAACTTTGTCTGCCTCCTCGCCTTAAAGGACATCTCGTTACCTTATTAACAGTAACCAATCTTATTACTGTTCACCGGTGTAGCGTTCCGAAGGGTTATTTCTTTCTGTCCCCCGGAGTTGTCTCCTAGGGGGACAGAAAGGAATAAAAATTCCGATCTTTCACCCTGTCGCTAATAGGGGGACAGATCGAACTCTTTAATTCCTGTCTGTCCCCCCGATTATTCTTAGGGGGACAGATCGGAATTTTTATTCCTATCTGTCCCCCTGAGGGGACAAATCAGGGGGACAGAAAGGAATAGCCCGTTCCAATGCTTTGATGCCAAAAAATACTCAGCATTTGGAGCTTGGGCCACTATTCACTAGTTGCTTGGATACAAAACAGTTTTTGGTTGCTAGCTATTACTTTAAATAAGTTGCCTTAAACGTACTAATCCAGTAATCAATAAGAAATGCGAAACTTCAATGGCAGGCTACAATGGAACATAGTATGAAATCCACTTCCGACCACATTGCTCCCCACAGAAACATAATCCAGCGTGTGTGGAACTCAACTTCCTAACTACTATATCATGTTATTGTTATAAAATGCACTTTCATTTGCGTGCGTTAAGGTGGGGATGTAGACCGCGAATTAATGATCTAGGAATAAACCACTTTAGGAATAGTAGGCTAACTTCATACAAAGTGGCCGCTGCCGGTTTGAATGTATGCGTGAGCAGCGGGCGCCGTGTACGCACGGAAGTCACGCACACATTCGCAAAATCTCAACCGGCCGGCCGATTGAGCCGGTTGAGATTTTGCGAATGTGTGCGTGAAACTTCCGTGCGTACACGGCGCCCGCTGCTCACGCATACATTCAAACCGGCAGCGGCCACTTTGTATGAAGTTAGCCTACTATTCTGTTTGTACTATGACTTTAGTCTAAAGTCTAAACTGTGCGGGTAAACCTCCAGGTAATGTGGTGTAAACCGAAATTGGGTTTTGCGTGTAACTCAAATGAAGCTAAGAGAGCTAATTGAAGTTATGGAAGCTAATAAAATAAATATTTAGGTTATGAACGAAAACTAACATGCAGTGAAGTACTACACCTTTCTGAAGACAACAGTCCGCCATAATTCACTTCTTTATCACAATAGGCGTCCATAGGTGGAGAAAGGTCTATTGCATGGATCTCCACAGGCATCGGTCTTGCAACACCTGCATCCAGCGGTTCCGTGACACGTCCGATGCCGTCGATCCTTCTAGTTCCCTTACGGCTGATAATAACCTATATCTTCAAGTACCTACCTAATCCAAAAATCTAAGTATTACAGGTCAATGATTTCAAATTGGTTCAGCTAAGAGTAATACATACATGTAATTATATAATACATATAATATGTAAAAAAGACCTTCAATAGTAAATTTTGCACTCGATAACGGCCGTTAGCTCACCTATAGCCATGATAGGACCTGAACCTGACCGGATGACCGGTGCATGTAGGTGTCATACTAAATGCTACTGTGCTCACGAAATATGGTAAAGAATGTTATTGTTCCCTTACGTACACTTCACTTTCTCCGGACGTTAAAATTCCCATACGTCGTGCTTGTAGCGACTTCTCACGCCAGAACTACATATGGTGTAAAGGTCACGTAACTCCGGTCAGTGTGTAAACTGCCATTTCTCTCCATCTACGGAGGTAACAGTTGCCGTGAACTTTTTACATGGAACTAGGAATTACGACCTTTTTACGACCCATAGTACACAGACTACTAAGTTTTACGAGAATTAATGAAGAAGTTTTCAACGAAAAGTTTTGATTTGGATTTGGTAAATATACTTAGGGCCTGTTTCACCACCTTTGAGTAAATTTTATCCATCAAATAAATTTGACATTTTGACAGGTAGCCCATAAAAACCTATCAAAAAGTCAACTTTATTAGATGGATAAAATTGGTGGTGGTGGTAAAAAAGGTGGTGAAACAGGCCCTTAAGAGAGTAAAACCCAATAACTCAAACCATTTAATTTAACTAGCGTTTGCTCGCAACTTCATCCGTTTGGAGTTAGTTATACTTAACCCTAAACCCTGTTTTTCCCAGATAAAAGGTAGCTTCGGTCTCTCTCCAAGTCCTCAACTATCCCCATGCCAAAAATCTCGTCGGTCCGTTGCTCCACTGCTGCGTGATTAAAATACCTACAAAATAACAAACAAACACATTTTCGCATTTATGATATTAGTAAGAATTACCCTTGAGGTTTCTGGAGAGAATTAATAAAATCAGCTTAATGTTACTACTCCACATTATCCACTGATAAATTAACTGCTGCAAGAGAGTGACTGCTTGTACATAGTGCAAGTGACTTGCTAATAAACAAAACCTACTAGCAAATTCTTAAAACCTCATACTATATTTAGTACGAGCACAGAGTACGAGATAAAAAACGAAGCTTCCTTTAATAATACAGAAATACAGAAACTCTTACATATTATTACAAGAAATAGTCTATGGGATATATAATATATCCATTCAGATTAAGTTGATATAATATATCATATATTATATCAACTTAATCCTAATGGATCGGCATGTTTGTTTGTAAAATTAGCCAAGTATCGTTTTGGCATCATTGAAAGGCAGGATAAATGAAATAACTTTCAATTGGAACCAGTTGAATGCATTTCCTTTGGCCCCATTGCAAACCAATGACTGCTTTATAGGGTTGATAACTCAGCCATCAGAAAGTTCACAATTTGAATCTAAATGATACTAGTGGTTCGCCCCGAACTGAGACCTCGCGGTAACGGTTTCCCATAATTACTTATTCATTCAATAGATACAAGACGATCAAAATTGATATTATTATTATTACCGTTTTCACCAACCATACCTAAATCATCCCCTTTGTAGAAGTCTCTTTACGTAGGTAGCCCCTAAATACAATCCTAACATCCCAATGTCATTTTCACCTTTAGTTGTCCCGTAGAGGTTCGTAATAACAAAGTTGACAGAAAGTGTCGACTAACTTAACATAGGTAGCCCGTAAAGGTTAGGGAACTGTTATAGTGAAATCCTCAAGGCCTCAATCAAACTTAGGTATAGTTTTTTGGAACATTCAAATTAAATTACTTGTACACAGCGTCAACTATCGACACGATCAGAAAACATGTAAAAACAAACTGCATGTAAAAACAAACGTGAAGTTTTATTGATGTTTGCTAAATGACTAAATAATAATTTTAATTGAATAATAATTTAGCTGCATTTGCTATATGAGATGAGAGCGCCATCTATTGACATCATTATGAAGTTCTGTTGTTGCTGCTCATTAAAAGTTAAATAATTTAGTTTCCTTATTACATTTATCTAATTTTAGTATTTGTTGTTCAAGTACATGATATTACGCTAAAATTATAAAACTTTCAAGCCCCAGCTTTCAATGGTTATTCCGTTGTGAGGTCAAATATAATCTCCACTTTGAAAGCCCCCCATTTCGTCAATTTTAGGAAAAAAATTAAAAAAAAATACTTTTGTACTCTGTTCCAAATTATCTATAAAATGAAGTACTGTAATCCTATGAAACGCAAAAATTTTTTTTTTCTTCGCTTTCGCTTCTATGAGAGCCCCCCTGAAATAAAGATTTTTATAACTTTTTAAGCCATTTTCGGCTGGAGGCCATCGGTTTACATATTATATCTAAAATTGAAGTAATTACGTTCAGTAATTTAGAAGTTATAAGGCTCTGACAGACGGACGGACGGACGGACGGACGGACGGACGGACGGACAAGTGCAAATTCACTCAAGTAGACTCAAAGACCTTCGCTTCGCTCGGTCGATAAGTAGGATAATTTAAATTCGATCTCAGACGCCCAAATAAGTCGTGTCACGTGTGCAATGTAAAGAAAATCTCATGTTTTTTCCTTATGATAGGGAAGTCATGCCTAAGCAGTGTCCACGAGAAATACCTATTTGGAAAAATCAGCTATTCAAATTGGCAAATCACTTGCGCAGTGTAAACACTCGCAGTAAGTCCTTCTGCAATTTTTATATTCATTTCTGCAAGAATATCCGGAAAGTACTTGCCAGTTTACATTTCACTAAGCAAAACTTTTAACTGCAAGAGCAAATTTTGCTGCCATTTTTTGTAGTTTGCGGTTTAGATATTTAGGTATATACGAGTACAGGAACTATTTTTTTAGATTTTTCAGTGTTAGAGCCAAGTAAATTTTAAAGTATGTATTTGTATTTTAGCACTATCTCCCAACCCTATTTGAGAACATGCCCATGTGGTTGCAGACTTGAACGAGATTGCGTATGAATATATCTGAATAATTTCTCCAAAACACACTATCAATAATAAATAATTTAAATTATAGTATATGCGAAATCTCAAGAAAGATACTTACTTAATACTGCGGAATGCTTCCCGATTGCCTAACTGAATCGTAACAGCCCCCGTAGCCATGATACACTAACGATTGTCTATTTCTCTTTCTACGATTGCAAACGCTTGAAGGTTTGGCTAGAGCTAGACTAGATGGCGCAGCAGCTGATCAAATACAGAAGTGTATTGATAATATTTCGCAGCACTTTATATTTTAAATGTTTTTTTAGCATTTAAAATGCACAAATTATTCACTGTAGTGTCCATTTAAAATGCACATTAAAATAATTAGGTAATTTAAGCGCCATCTAGTTAGCATGTTGAAAGGTTTGATTTTCAAAATTAAAAACTAGATGGCGCTTAAATTACCTAATTATTTTAATGTGCATTTTAAATGGACACTACAGTGAATAATTTGTGCATTTTAAATGCTAAAAAAACATTTAAAATATAAAGTGCTGCGAAATATTATCAATACACTTCTGTCTTTGATCAGCTGCTGCGCCATCTAGCCTAGCTCTAGCCAAACCTTCAAGCGTTTGCAATCGTAGAAAGAGAAATAGACAATCGTTAGTGTATCATGGCTACGGGGAAGTTTAACCTTAGCTATAGAATTTTCTAAAAACGATTGCATCAATGTGACGTTCGCTGTCTTTTATTTTATTTTATTCACGGGACATCAAACAGTCTAGCACTTAAACATTCTAACTTACAGTAAAACTTATGAAATATTATCTAGCGCTAAACCCACACCGGTATCCACGAATTAACAAAAGGTATATACAGTATGATGAGGGCAATGCAGAAGTAAATATAACAATAATAATACAAAATTTAAAAATAAATGTACCAATAGAGAAAGAAAAAATTTAAAAAAAACTAATAAAAAAATAATAATACGTCTTAATAGTAATAAAGTAAATATGCATGTAACTAAACCTTAATAAGTTTTTTAATTTAAGGTTGCCTATAACCAACCTCTTGAAACCTCCTACACGAGTAGCAAAAATATCAATATTGCCAAAGCGCTCATTGTATGTCTGTCACCTCTGATTATCTGATAACTCTCTCGTTATTGGTTAAAATGCGTTGATGCAGCAAGAACGCCATAAATTCGGCCAATCAAAGGTGGTTGCAACTGTCACATAACAACTTTGAACATTCCCACAGCCGCACTTAGAATGAAAGAAAATGATGCGTTGCGGCCCCCTACCCAACTTCTGATTTTTTCGGATTGAATGGCACAATGTTGGTGCAGCAAGCGTCACTAGGATTCTTCTTTTAAGACGTGACGTGTGACAAAGCATTGCCGTACCGTACTGCATCGCTCTTATTAGCATTTTCATATTAAGGTGTGGATATATGTGACTTGCGCTTAATTAAAACCTTTTTTCTCCGTAATCATTATCGAGAAAGATTTGGAAAAAATATATGTTAATCTATACTATATATGGAATGTCGTCTTCTACTCCAAAAAATTAAAAAAAAATTTGAAATATCATAAATAAATACGCAAAGTAGCCTCTGTTTTTGAACTTATTACCGTTTTACTCCTAAACTATCAATCACAAAATTTTTTTGTTGCCCTCATAATATTTAATAATACAATATCAATGTAGCCTTCTGCTTATTTTTGTAAATAACTTTTCTAATTACTTGTAACGATTTTTTTCCGTAATCGATACTCGCAATTCGCGTGGACAACCCCTCTGTCGCCCGATAAATCAGTGCGGGACGAGACGTTGTGCTGAGTGGACCTGTGCACTTTTCAGCCCTAACAGTAGGTACTTTCGACTTTCAATAGTGGCAGATCAATTTGCAAAATATTGTATAGTTTTAGCGTTTCATAATAGTAGGCGGGATTATTTGTGAGTGTAAATATTAATTCTTTTTTAGTGTGCATATTATAGGTAGGTATCTTATTATAAGGCTGTACATAATAATTTGTTATTATTGTTATTAATTTTGTTACTGTGTGCATTATAAGTTTCAATCCATAATTGTTTTTTATTTTACTTTAGCTATTGTGCAATTCGTAAAATTAAAAATACTACACTGCTACACACACAAATTTACACTAATTTCTCTAAATTTTATCTTTATTATATACTGGCTGATGCCCGCGACTTCGTCCGCGTGGATTTTCGTCCGCGTGGATTTAGTTTTTAAAATCCCGCGGGAACTCTTTGATTTTCCGGGATGCCTATGTCACATTCCAGGTTCTCAACTATACCTATCCAAAAATCACGTCAATCCGTAGCTTTGTTGCAGCGTGATTGACAGACAAACCAAGAAAAACACACCTTCGCATTTATAATAATTAAAACAGGAACTAAGAACTAGGAATAGAAAACTTATTAGAATTACAAACAAAAGATAAACAAAATTATTATCAAATTAACATTGCAAATTAAAAAATTAAGAGCTAGGAATTAACTTATAATAATTATATTTATATTTATAATAATTATATTTCGTCGCTTCATTCTTCAGATATAAAATTTACCAAGTAGTCCCTTTGACCTACAAGCAACGACGCACGCTTTAGATACTACTTATTTTAGTATAATGACAAAATTCTCCCACTATAGTATCCCCACTCCTCCACCTGTTTACCTGTTCACCATTCTTTCGTCATTCCTTTTTCGTGCGTAGCAACGATCGGACGTATAAATGAATTTTAAGTGATTATATTAGTGAACTTCAATTCAAGATAATATAATCATGCCGAAGCGGTCAGCAGAAGAAAAAATAACATATTAAAAAAAATAATAATAATCAAGAAAATGACAAGGAAGACGTCGGATTATATCGGAGTCGGACGACAGTAATAGTCTAAGATCCGAACATAACATCGACCTTCACCCATCTGTTTACCGAATGAAACATTTTTTTTATAAAATTCCATACATAGACAAATACGTCTTGTATGTATTGCCTATCAAAATATGTTCATGACTATCATTTATTAAAAAAATATTAATTAAATATTTTTTTAGCGAGTTTCAACGAAGGCGTCGCTCGCAGCCACTATGCTCTATCCTTCTTTATTACACTAAATAAGCTCGGATTTCTCTCTTGCGCAACTTTACTTGCTTTGATTTTTAAACTTTAAATCCTGGCAATAGTGTTTCATGAACGGTTTATTGCAGGCAATACTATACCATCGCATTTGTTATTAAATAATCTTTTTTTTGATATATATTTTGATTGGTAAACAAGTGGGTGAAACTCGCTAAAAAAATTTAATTAATATTTTTTTTTAATTAATGATAGTCATGAACATATTTTGATAGGCAATACATACAAGACGTATTTGTCTATGTATGGAATTTTATAAAAAAAATGTTTCATTCGGTAAACAGATGGGTGAAGGTCGATGTTATTTCGGATCTCGTACTATAAGTCTTATAATTTAATTAAAACTATGCTGCAAAATAGAAAAGGTTTACCGGCGGACTCCATAGATCTAATGCTTGCATCTCTTTTGATAACACTAAAAACAATATAATGTAAACCTTTGGTGGAATTTTTGTCAAGGAAACAATTCAGATAGCTATAAAAGTACAGTGGCTCAGGTTATTTCATATTTAATGCAAGAATTTATAAAAGGAGCTAGTTATGGATCACTTAATACACACAGGTCAGCTCTCTCCTTGTTATAAGGTAAAAATAATTATAGGTTCTGATGAGTGTGTAAGTCCTTAAAGGAGCTTTCAAACTCAAACCTACCACTCCCAAGTACACATATACATGGGATCCTAAACTAGTTCTCAATCATATCACAGATTGGTACCCTAATACAACACTTAGTCTTGGAAAACTGACTAAGAAAGTGGAAGCTTTGTTGGCTTTCTGCATGGCCCAAAGAGTTCAAACCCTATCACTCATAAAACTTAGTAGTATCCTAAGTCTTGTCCAATGGTATTAACATAACAATAACGGATATAATAAAAATGTCTGCTCCAGGGCGAGAACAGCCCCTTCTATTCTTGCCGTTTTTCAAGGAAAAATTCAGTATCTGCCCGGCTACTGTGCTTTTGGACTATATGTCTTGCACCGAAAAGCTTCGTAACGAAAACTGTACGAAACTTATTATTACAACTAGACGGCCCTACAAAAATGCCACCTCTCAAACCATAAGTCGTTGGATAAAATTGGTGTTGTCAGAAAGTGGTGTAGACGTAGCCACTTTTAGGGCGCATAGCACACGACATGCACCCACCTCAAAAGCCAGTTCCATAGGTGTATGCATCGACACAATACGCAAAACGGCTGGATGTTCAAATTCTCATACTTTTGCGAGATTTTACAAATTAAATATAGTTAGTAACAATCAATTTGCCAAAGCAATATACTCTGAAAATTACGAATGTATTCACTTACTTTATATTTGTTGATTCTTTTAACCTAATGTTGTATAATTTGTAATAATAACAAATTATTTGCTAATTTATTCTTCCATACTTTATAATACATACATATACTTGTAGATACAATTCTTGCAAAAATTTAGATCTCTAAACATCTACTTGGTAAATTTTATATCTGAAGAATGAATTGACGAAATATGTATAATATATGATCAAACGAAATTACCTGTACGTGAAGTTCGATCATTATTATATGAGTCGCTTCATTCGAAGATATAATAACCCTACCCACCCATCCCGAAAAGTATTTTTTGCAAGAACACATCACTAAAAAAATGACGAAAGAATGGTGAACAAGTAAACAGGTGGAGGAGTGGGGATAGTATAGTGGGATAGTTTTGTCATTATACTAAAATAAGAAGTATCTAAAGCGTGCGTCGTTGCTTGTAGGTCAAAGGGACTACTTGATAAATTTTATATCTTCGAATGAAGCGACTCATGTAATAATGATCGAACTTCACGTACAGGTAAGTTCGTTTGATCATATATTATGTATTAGTAAGGGAGAATTAAAACTACGATAATAATGGCGATCTAATTAAATTTTAGACCACAAAACCTACTATTGTGACATAAATATGACAGTTAGATGTATTCCTTCAGGGACTTTTTTGTAGAGAATAATGAGTACTTTGATCATGTACTACATAATTTTTATGTATCAATAGTTTTCTCAGCACACACCAAATAATGCATTTTATAGGCAAAATTTTGCTACTTTGGGTTACATTATTGCAATTTTAAGTATCTCTAATTTTTTGAAAATAAATTATAGTCTATGTTACTTCCTGATAACTTAGCTTTCTATTGGTGAAAAAATGGTTAAAATCGGCCCAGTAGTTACAGAGCCTATTCGGTACAAACAAACAAAAATATCGTCCTCTTTATAATATTAGTGTATATTATGTTGTGTACATATTTTACTTACAAATACCTAGATATTATAGTTAAGTAATTATTATTATTTCGTAAATTATCATTAATTCTTAATTATTTTAAACTTTAATTCAATTAGCGGCCCTTGAAATCAAAAAGGTTGAAGACCCCTGTATTTGTGGCGAACGACCGCTTGTTGCGATGCGACGGACAAAATAGGTACTCCGCGCTGCGCGTAATTATTGTGAGGTGCGGGCGGCTGGCGCGGGGCATTTTCATCGGTAACGCCCAATCGAGCAAGGTCAACGGCGTATATCGGACTCTTAAGACCGCAGATCAAGACCGTCAGTCATAAACTCGATCATTCACTAAAGCATGATTGCAGATGGCATTATTTTTTTATTTATAAAGACTTGTCATACATTCATACTTATTAGCGTCAATACTTGAAAGCAGATCACAGGTAATTCGAGTTTACTTGTTCCCAAAATGCCAGACCATGCATTTTTAAATGAAATGGATATACCGTAACTTGAGTCGAATTATTTTCATTACTCAACTGTAAACAGTTGCGTCAGGTCATCCAGAGCGGGCATCGAACCTCGAGGAAATAAACTATTCCCGGAGCGGGTAGGCATAACAATTTATGTTCCATTTGCAATAACTGTTTTGGAAGCAATCATAGGCAAAATGGAAGCAATAATGCGCGTTTTCACCTACATTTTCACTAACTTTTACGAACTACCTAAGCTTAGTTAGGTGACGCTTTCTGTCACCCTGTGATGTTCCCTAAAGGTTCGTGAAAACGACACTGATGTCGTTTTCAAGAGACATTGGTTAAGGCACTGTATTGAGGGGCTACCTACTTAGAGACTCCTACATAGGGGATGATTTAGGTATGTTTGATGAAAACGGGCATCCAAACAATACCATAGACACTCTACGTAATACCTACTTATAGAATACAAGCTCTTGTCCGCGACTTCGTCCGCTAAAAATCCTTCGGGAGTCCTTTGTTTCCGGGATAGCTAAAGAAATAGGCATTCAATCCGTTTCTCCGGTACTATGTTAATGAAAGTAAAAACCAACAAACAAACTTTCGCATTTATAATAGTAGGGACTTAAGTATAGGAGAAGCAAAGTGTCGAGAAAGAAAGAAAAGAAAATATTATCTGTCTCACATTATTTTCAAGAAAAGTATTAATTTACACTACCAGAATACAATGACATACAATGGCTATACCAGAAAACAATGGATTGGATGGGCAATTTCACCGTAGATTTGGCCTAAATATTGTACTTACAAAAATATAAATATTTTATTTGTTCAAAAAAAATTGTACCATTATTTACCATCTTTACATCTTGAAAGTAACTATTAAAACCTGTTGTAATAATGAGTAAGCACCGGCCCCATAATACACTTTAACATGCTAGAACAAAGCCAACTTCTAATAAAAAGTTAAACTACTTTACGATCCCATAAAATCCCCACATCAAAGCTGAAAGTCCATGTAGACGATATTAACGACTTTGATTCTAGCAAAATTATGTTCTAAATCTAAACAAATAACTTGTCGGGTTTTTTAAAGATCTTTGCAATTCATTTAGATACAAGGACGATTCCGTGAAACACCGAATTCCACTTTAAGTTCGAATACACGAGTATAATGATTTATGTGTTTACATTCAAGATGTATGAAAGGTAATCCTCCTGTGCCAGGTGGGTCACGCTGATTTAATCAAAATAGAAATTAAATGTATGCGCAAACTGAATCGCATTATGAAACGTACGCATATTATGCTAGTTTATTCGGAACTAGCTGATGCCCGCGACTTTGTTCGCGTGGATTTAGTTTTTAAAGTCCCTCGGGAACGCCTTGATTTTCCGGGATAAAAAGTAGCCTAAATGTTGACCCGAGTAATAAGCTACCACGGTATAAAATTTTGTAGAAATCTGTGCGGTAGTTTTTACGTGAAAGAAGGACAAACAAACAGACAAAAATTAAATAAAAATCTGTTTTGGGCTCAGTATCGATAGTAAAGCATCCCCCAATTAAAATTTTCAAAATATATTAAATGTACAGAAATCTTCCAGTTACAGTTTTATTATATGTATAGATGTATGGAATTTGATCACCTCTTTCTTAATAACAACAGCGCTTTTATTATTAAAAGACAATATGTGTCAGCCAAAAGAATGATTGCCATAGTCTTGGAAAGATTGTTTGTGTCTTTTAATTACTGTTTCTCCTTAACCTGATTCTCACCGATATTTAAAAATGAAGTAATTTCCGTGCGGACAATTCTTAAAATGCTTACGAGGGCAAAAAAAATTCGAAATCTTATATCGATAAAAAGTAATGAGGCGCCTGTAGAGTCGCTACTGAATACAAAATAAGTTCAAAAACTGGTATTGATCAAGAAAATAGCAAGAGCGATGAAGCAGAAGTTATTACAAGTAATTTGTATAATTTATCGATCTATTACTAGTGGTTCGCCCCGAACTGAGACCTCGCGGTAACGGTTTCCCATAATTACTTATTCATTCAATAGATACATGACGATCAAAATTGACATTATTATTAAACTAGCGGCACGTTATGATGGCCGGTTTGACGTTTGTCCGCTCATGAAGTTCCGTATTAATTGATAACGACTTTGAAGGAAATAATTGTATTACTTTATTGACGATAGTGATGTGCAGAGATTCATAAATTTTATCGAATGTAGTTTTAGGTTTAGGACTCAAAATTTATTTATTAAATTGATTTCTAAAATGTATACAAGTGTAGAAAAATCAGTTTGCACCATTTAAGGGGTGAATGTACTTGTGAATATGAACAATTTTCACTATGTGGACAAACCTCTGAAATCGCAAAAAAATATCAGCTGTTTCATACAAAAGGTAAAATTTTTATTTTTATATGATATAATACCACAACTCGGCATTTGGTTTTCTAAATTGAAAATTTTTAAAAATGGAATCTAATACGATCGTCACATAGGATCGCTGGCTAGCACAACTACTACCTCCGGCAAACTCGCGTCAATGCTCAATGCAAAACAAAGCAGTTTCGAATTGACGTTGCTTCGAAAAGTATAAACTGTCAGTGCAATGCGATTGTGATATAGTTTTGACCTGGCTTTGGATTTCAAATATTGATACTGCATTACTGTTGACCCTTGCTCGTTAATTTGGACTCTGTTCAAGCCCTTTGTTGTGGATTTCGTCGATATGACCGAACGTACGCAGAGAACTGTTCTAAATAGTCAGACACGTGAGTTCGTAATACGCCTTCGTAACTATTTCGATCGTGAAGCTCAAAATGGAGGGCCAATTTTACCTATAACGTCAGTGGTTGAACGCGTAGCTGATGCGCTTAATATTGGACAACGAACTGTTAGACGGATAACTAAAAAAAAATATGGCGAGACTGGCACAGAAGAAAATAAACTTCACACACCAAAAAAGAGAAAACGAGCAAAACCAGTCGTAGGCATCGATAGCTTTGATGCCGATGCTATCCGAAGACATGTTTACGGCTACTATTTACAGAAGGAGTATCCAACAAGAAAAAAGTTGGTGCATTCACTGAAGGAAGCTGGATTATTCTTCGGTGGGGAAAGTTCTTTAACGAAGATTTTGAAGACCATTGGATTTCGATACAAAAAATGTAACAAACGCAAAATATTGATGGAAAGATTTGATATAGCGATGGCAAGGTATACTTTTTTACGGCAAGTGAAAGAAATCAAAAATTGGCAAAATGTTGTGTTCTTGGATGAAACATGGCTTAATGCTAACCATACTGTAGGCCGTTCTTGGAACGATGACACAGCAGCATCTACTTCCAAAGTTCCTGTAGGAAAAGGATCGCGACTTATAATTTGTCACGCCGGAACCATCAACGGGTTTGTCGAAGGTTCTCTCATGGCTTTTGCGTCAAAAACCACTGGAGACTATCATGAAGACATGAATGGAGAAAAGTTTACTGAATGGTTTACCTCAATGTTGTGTAGCCTCCCTGAACCATCTATTATAATTATGGACAACGCCCCATACCACTCGATGCAAATTGACAAGCCACCTGCCCAATCCCAAAAGAAAGCTGATATCGTCGCATGGCTTCGTAAAAATGGCGTAGATGCAAACATGAATATGTTAAAAGCGGAATTAGTACGTCTTTTAAAAGAAAACAAACCAACCAAGATCCGATACGTCATTGACGAAATAGCATTAGAACATGGGCACAGAGTTATACGGTTACCGCCTTACCATTGTGAGTATAATGCGATTGAGTTGGTGTGGGCTCAAATTAAGGGATATGCTGCAAGACACAATACAGAACCCCCATTTACCACAAAAAAAATGCTAAAATTATTAGAAGAAGCTTGTGAACATGTGACTAAAGGAGACTGGGAAAAGGTTGTGAATAGAACTGTTAAATTAATAAGGGAAGATTATGAAAGAGATGTGAAAATAGATAATATTATAGAAAACGAACATATAATTATTAATGTAGGTGATGATAGCAGTGACGACAGTGAAAATAGTAGTATGGACGAATCTGATTAATTATGGCCTTTTGTGGCACCTTTTTTGGTATCTTTTGTATTCATATGTTTCTTGTGTGCATATAAAGTATGTATATTCATTTTCATTCAAATATTCAGTTCGTTCAAATAAATTAAATAAACATATACATTTTTGTTTTATTAAACCTATTTAATCAGGTACAAAAACAAAACTTGATTGTTTTTTGTTCGAGAATAAATTGACATTCCACATCACTATTGTAATGTGTCAAACCGGCCATCATAGCGTGCCGCTAGTTTATGCCCGTTTTCACCAACCATACCTAAATCATCCCCTTTGTAGAAGTCTCTTTACGTAGGTAGCCCCTAAATACAATCCTAACATCCCATTGTTATTTTCACCTTTAGTTGTCCCGTAGAGGTTTGTAATAACAAAATTGACAGAAAGTGTCAACTAACTTAACATTATGTAGCCCGTAAAGGTTAGGGAACTGTTAAAGTAAAATCCTCAAGGCCTCAATCAAACTTAGGTATAGTTTTTTGGAACATTCAAATTAAATTACTTGTACACAGCGTCAACTATCGACACGATCAGAAAACATGTATAAACAAACTGCAACGTGAAGTTTTATTGATGTTTGCTAAATGACTAAATAATAATTTTAATTGAATATATTATGTTACATAAAAGCTGCATTTGCTATATGAGATGAGAGCGCCATCTATTGACATCATTGTGAAGTTCTGTTGTTGCTGCTCATTAAAAGTTAAATAATTTAGTTTCCTTATTACATTTATCTAATTTTAGTATTTGTTGTTCAAGTACATGATATTACGCTAAAATTATAAAACTTTCAAGCCCCAGCTCTCAATGGTTATTCCGTTGTGAGGTCAAATATAATCTCCACTTTGAAAGCCCCCCATTTCGTCAATTTTAGGAAAAAAATAAAAAAAAAAATACTTTTGTACTCTGTTCCAAATTATCTTTAAAATGACGTACTGTAATCCTATGAAAAGCAAAAAATTTTTTTTTTCTTCGCTTTCGCTTCTATGAGAGCCCCCCTGAAATAAAGATTTTTATAACTTTTTAAGCCATTTTCGGCTGGAGGCCATAGGTTTACATATTATATCTAAAATTGAAGTAATTACGTTCAGTAATTCAGAAGTTATAAGGCTCTGACAGACGGACGGACGGACGGACGGACGGACGGACGGACGGACGGACGGACGGACGGACGGACGGACGGACGGACAAGTGCAAATTCACTCAAGTAGACTCAAAGACCTTCGCTTCGCTCGGTCGATAATGTAAAGCACGTCTTTTCGCTAATTCCTTACAAACTAAAAGAGATGGTAGATGTCTAGGGAAATGGCATGTCAGTGATTGCGAAAATAATACTTGAATAGGGTTTCTTCTCAGACGTGGGTGCAGTTGGAAGGTCCAACTTGGAATTTGGAGCCCTCTCAGCTTAGTCACACCAATATTTAGGCGAATATCGGGAAAATGATTAACTTCACAAGGGTATTATATCGTAGTTTTGAATTTTTGATAGAAAACAAATTGTAAACGTTATCAATTATCATGGAACCATCAAAGATTATTTTCTTACGTTGAGAAAAATTACGACGCAATCCGTTGCAAATCACGAAACTGTTTGCAAGATAAAATCGCGCGGTACGGGATTGGAACGGAAAAACCGTTGTCGCGGAATTATCTACGCAAATTACGCGAAAAATGAGAAAGTACTGAGTGGACTTTTCGCGACGATACTTTCTCAAAGGTAATATCGGCTTTAGTTTTTAAGATTTATAGAATTACTAGCTGAATCCCGCGATTTCGTCCGCGAGGATTTACTTTTTAAAATCCCTCGGGAACTCTTTGATTTTCCGGGATAAAAAGTAGCCTATGTCACTCTCCAGGTCCTCAACTATACCCATGCAAAAAATCACGTCGATCCGTAGTCCTGTTGCGGCGTGATTGAAGGACAAACCAACAAACAAACACACTTTCGCATTTATAATATCAGTAAGGATGCAAATTATCGTTGACCGAACACTGAAGTTTGTATATATGAAAGAAATTAATTTTATATAAAGCAAAAGAACAAGTAGATAATCCGGTTGAGAACGTACGCAAATTCATTAAGTAACTTATGTAGAAGACAAACATTCTTAGCAGTAAGCATAAATGTGCAAAACGGGTAGCAAAATTTAAGAGGAGTTGCCCGAACCTACTAAGGGATATTGCTTCGGAGTAGGCATTTCCAACCCGCCACAGATGTTCACGTGAATAATAAAATCTAGTATTGCGAAAAACAAAAATGTAACTGCCATAACAAAGCAGTGGGAACGATGCTGAGTTCCATGAAACCGCGAATTGAGCAAGAGTTCTGAACAAATTGCTTCTGCTAATTCCAACGAACAAAGCGGGTGTTGTTTCTCGATGCCTCAGCGTATATTGCGGTAAACAGACCGTCAGCCATTTAATCGAATTACAACAAATAAACATTTCAAAATATGTGTAAATCAATTTGTTACGGGAATAGCTGTTCGACCATAAATCATAGGCGGTTATTAATTATATTATATTAAACGCTTTCGATTCTAAAGATAATACACCTTGTTTCTGTGACTTGCTATTGCTATGATAAATCCCTAAAAACTAAGAAATACTAGCTTTAACGCGTTGTTGAACTTTCCAAACTGGCGGTAGACAAAACGAATCATAGAGTTTAACAATTCATGACAAGATAGTTCCTGACTGCGATCTCACCTGATGGAAAGTGACGATGCAGCCTAAGTTGGTAGCGGGCTAGCGTGGAATGGGTTAGGGCAGTATTATAATTAAATCCATACCCCTAAAGATTCTTAAGAGCTAGTAAAGTTCATTATTATAGGAAGGATATTTTGAGTAGGATACATTACAATCGGTAGACAAACTTGATATTCTGTCCCCTAAAACCTGGTGTACGTAAAAACCACGAAGCCTTGAAATCGATCCGACCACATCGATGTTGGTAACCACCTACTTTAATGATACCACGTATTATATTCATTTTGACATATCGAAAGCATTTCGATTATGTATAAATTAATGTTTACCGTTTATTCTTGTAATATTATATCACGAACTATGCAAATGAGCATGAGATTTTATTATTGACTAGCTGATGCCCGCGACTTCGTCCGCGTGGATTTATTTTTTAAAATCCCTCGGGAACACTTTGATTTTCCGGAATAAAAGTAGCCTATGTCACTCTCCAGGTCCTCAATTATACCCTTGCAAAAAATCACGTAGATCCGTGGCTCTGTTGCAGCGTGATTGAAGGACAAACCAACAAACAAACACACTTTCGCATTTATAATATTAGTAAGTATGATAAGAATATTAAATTACATAGGAAAACACTGTAATATTACGTCCATACGATGTATTACATCCATACCTCCTATGTAGTATGTAGGTATAATAATCGTTTGGCAAAATCTGACGCCAGGGCTGACGGCTATCCCTGTGGCTATCCACAATGGCTATATACGATAAAGTACGAATGCCAGCTTAAGATGAGCCGTTCATTCAAAGTATCCTGTAGATTCCGGGGTTCAAGTTATTTGGACCTATACTGAAGATTGTGATGTCTATAATTTCTGAACTACGAAATTGATGACCTTGACCTGCTTTCTAACAAAAAAAGAATGGATTAAATCGGAATACGCCTTAATGAATTACAGCGAAATACACATTTTGACTTTCATCCCCTCTCCCAAGGGAACCGTGCTGAATTTCGGGATAAAAAGTATCCTATATTATACCTCGTAGTATTAACTTAAATCGTGCAAAGTTTCATTTAAATCCGTCCAGTAGTTTCGGCGTGATGCGCGGCCAAGATACAGACAGACAGACAGACAGACAGACAGACAGACAGACAGACAGACAGACAGACAGACAGACAGACAGACAAAAAATTAAAAAAAAATTGTTTCGGCTTCAGTATCGATTATAGAGTGCCCTCAAACAAAAATTTTCAAAATATCTTCAATGTACAGAATTGGACCTGTTACAGTTTTATTATATTAAAGATAGACTAGTTTTTGACGTCCTCTGTGACATTACTCATTAGTTAGGTTAATAAAGATCCTGCAGGTAGCGTCTGTTTTTCTGGGATAAAAGCTCTTGATTGAAGGATAAACAAACACGCGGCTCCGCAATTTTCCATTAATTCAGCGAAAAATGGAAGCCTAAAGAGCCCTGCAATCTACCTGAAAATCTAGTGATATACTCAAAGGATGTGGAAATAAGAAACGTTAAAATTATGTAAAAATCTATCAATAAGTTCAATAGAAAACAAACTTTTTTTAGAACTGCAGCTTTCGATTTTAAAGTAATTGAATAGAATTATTGCTGTTTTTTGTTGCTTAAAGTGATTCAAAGCAACAAAAAAAGAAATTTTTCCAATTTCGTGTTCTCTTTGCGCTTTTATGGTAATTTATGGTGCCTTTTATTTGATGGTAGGTCTATAGGAAGCCATCTTGCATGTCTGTGGTCAGTATCGCATTGTCTATTCGGACTAATATGTTTTGACTGCGGCCGATAACGTGCGTGGGCAACATGTGGGCACATTCCAACGCAGTCGTGGATTGTGGATTAGAAATCGAAAGTAAGCAACGGCAAGGAGTGACACTACACAGTACACACTCTGCATTAAGCTGTATTTACCAATCTGAATTAACGATCACTACATCACTACATATTATAAAACAAAGTCCCCCGCCGCGTCTGTCTGTATGTTCGCGATAAACTCAAAAACTACCGTTTTTTCATTCAGTTCCACCGATAGATAGAGTGATTCATGAGGAAGGTTTTAGTGTATAATTTGTTAAGGTTTTGTGTAAATTAGTTGAAATATGACAATAATTGTTGACAATGTCGGAAAAATTCAAGCCGCTTGGGAGCTTTCATCGAAAACGCTGCCTAATGCCTTTGAACAAAACAATTTATGGTGGTGGTATGGTGGGATAAGTCTTTACAGAAAAGTCAAGTAAGTCTTTTAAGGATAGTTCACTACACCCATTTTAACTTCTAAAAAAAATGGTCACATACCATGCGATAATTGGAAATCATTACCATAAGCATTTCATGCACATTATGATAATCCTTTACACCATACAATTTAAATGAATATCTTAGGAGTTATCGCAAAATAAAAACGAACGCGCGCCAATATAAATACGCGGATTTCAACCCGACGATGGCGATGACAGGACTGGCTGATGCGACCAGTGACGACCCCCCGCGCGCGTCGCGTTGTTGCTATATTTTATAAGCCGAGCGATACTTCTTTTATAAGCCTACGTACTGTTCAATATGCTGTTCAATATAACTTATGGAACATTTCAAGGAGTTTGCAAAGCATAGGCGTAATATGCTCTACTACCCGTGCGAAGCCGGGGCGGGTCGCTAGTAAGTTTATAAAAAAAACATCTGCAGCTTTTATAGAAGACTTGGCACTACCAGCAATACCGTTCTCATCCAAATTAAATAACTAATATTGAAATCAAGCAGCTACTCAATTCATATTATGTAATTAATAATACCTAATTTAAAACCCTAAAACTACGTCCTCGCTACAAGAAGATGGTGAGCGTGAAAACTGGTCTTATAGAAAACTAGATTTCCACGTTGAAGCGTTTAGAACGATTATGCTGAGTTTGTTGATACGCTATTAGCTGTTCAGGAACTATCCCTAAAACTACATATTATTTTGTCCATACTCTTGTCTGACGGGAAACTTGGGCCGTGTCTAGTTATCATCTTAGACTGCATCGTCACCTACCATCAAGTGAGATCGCAGTCAAGGGCTGTCTTGTCAGGAATATAAAAAAAATGCTCAAGATATTTGCTCTATATCTATTGTAATTATCTCTTTCGATTAAGTGCATCATCACTTAAATCAGATGAGAGCGTTCTAAAACGCAAAACGTTTCGAAAAACCCCTAGTTACAAAATACAAAGTATCATTTAAACCTAAACATCATTTTATTAAAGTCATCGACCGTTAAATAATATTTAAAATATACTCCCGTCAGCCATCGGACGTTCCCTAAATTTTATTGATGGACCAATTCACGTCTACAAAGCGTTCACGATCCATAGTGATATCATCAGGATGCCCTTGTGATATCGAAGATATAAATTGAGTAACGCATTAACTGATAGCATTCATATCAAACTTTCAATAGGTGGTATTAGGATTTATGATGGAGGATAATTTTTCTGATGCTATTATTATTACTATTATATTTTATATGGAAATTTACCTATATAAAATTCTCATGGCGCGGTGTTTGTTACCAAACTCCTCCGAAACGGCTGGACCTATTTTTATGAAATTTTGCCTTTGTTCCCAACTAGTCACACTGTAACCTGTCACACTGTGACTCGTTGGGAGAACTTTGCAAATAATTCCCAACCAGTCAGACAGTCACACATGTGACATTAGGCCAACCTACTGTTTAGTGAAGGAGAGAAGGTAAAAAAAGAGTGGGAGGGAGGGCAAAAGGAGTAGAGGGTGCTTAGAAACCCCTCCAATTTAATTTTTCATTTCAAACAAATAGAACCTAAGTGCCAAAAATACCACTGGTCTGGTGGTTGGTGGTTCTCCCAACGTGTCACAGTGTGGTGTGACTGGTTGGGAATTATTTTGCAAAGTTTTCCCAACGAGTCACAGTGTGACAGGTTACAGTGTGACTCGTTGGGAACATACTAAATTTTGTGTGCATATCGGGTAGGTCTGAGAATCGGCCAACATCTATTTTTCATGCCCCTAAATGATAAGGGTGACCCACCCCTAAATATTTTTGTTGGCGGTACGAAGTTCGCTGGGTCAGCTAGTTTACCTATAAAATAATTTTGATCTAAAATACGCGATGAAATGAGGGAAGAAATTAATAGGTTTTTGAAAGATACAAAAGGCAAATCGCATGTTTGACAGACATAATATATAGATAGGGCAAGTATTAATAAAAAAAAATATTTTTAAAAACAAGCTTTTAGTAGCTGGCTACATCATCAGACCCTGGATACTATTCGGGACCAGAGTAGGTACTTGTCAAGACGAATCAAGGAAGCTCTTAAGATAGGGTTACGTCGTTTTACTCTTAAGATAGGGTTACGTCGTTTTATTTAAATTACAGATTTCCGATAGCCATCTTCCCAGCTCCATCATCAGATTAGCTTCATGTCACAATAATATTGCATTGTCATCTGATTATATATACTTACATGCAAACTTTCAGCTCAATCGGAAACCGGGAAGTGGTTTTAATTCATCTTGCAATATTTGACCTAAACGTACATACATTGCAATTTAAATAAAAGCCTGTAAAAACATTTCCGCATCTATGATATCAGAAGGATATTAGGATCTAAAACATGAGGTCGTAGGTACATCTCTGATCTCGTCTTCTGATTTATTAAGTTGTCATGAGTATTATTCCTAAGTTTAGATGCATATTCAGCAGCCTTTAAGAACTGGTGATGATAAAGCGCTGCAGCCGATGGAATCATGCTCTGACCTACATATTTGACATATTAAATGGATACGCTTTTCTTCTGCAGAATGCCAACAAAAAGGTCAATTGCGAGACTAATTAATTCAATTAAGTAATAATTCAGTGAATTGTTGTTACGTATTGTGACACATAAAGGATATGTTTCATCATCATCCTTAGGCATATAGACACATAAAAACTATTCAGAGCCTATCTTTTCCAGATGTGATTACCAATCTTGGTCAAAGAATATATAATAGTTGGTGGTATAACACGTGTATCTACCATACTTAAATATACATGTTTTATCGAACCTCAGTGCAAGACAAAGGTATCTTAGGTAATATAATTTCTCATCGACATCCTGTACTATTATAAATATTATATTCTGTGATCTTGTTCATAAAACTTATCAACAATTGTACCTACAAAAATATAAAATTATTTAGTTGTGTACATTCAAGTACTCAACTAATATTGGTGCGTAAATTATTATAACAAGAAATAAAATGAACAGCCAATGATTAAAGACAGGAAAACAATTGCCTTATTTTATACAACAGTTATATTCTACTCGAAATAAAATTTAATAATAATACAAGTGAACTTTATCTAGTATAAGTAAGTATATAGACGTTTAAGTAATGATATGCATAGTTGCACTAAAACAGCCTACTCCAGTGCAATATAAAACCACAATATAATACATGCTATCTGCGCCCGCCGACCAATCGCGATAAACCACGAGCGGAGTTATTGGTTATTCTACCTGATAATAAAACCCATATGAAAAGTACGTGCCGTATGTAAACTAAGTACATAAATTATTACTTAATAACCTTAACAATTTACATCATCAACATCATTAGCAACCCATCAACGGCTCACTACTGAGCGCAGGTCTCCTTTCAGAGAAGGGTTATAGGCCGTAGTCCACCACGCTGGCCCAATGCGAATTCGTGGACTTCACACACCTTCGAGAACATTATGAAGAACTCTCAGATGTGTAGGTTTCCTCACGATGTTTTCCTTCACCGTTGAAGCAAGTGATAGTTAATTGCTTAAACGCACTTGACTCCGAAAAGTCCCTGAACCTGCTTCTTCTTTATCTATCTTCTTCTATCTTCAGTCAAGGGTCTGAGGCAGTAGACAGAAAGAGATCGTTATTTTTAAAATAGAAGAAGGGTTTATCACATACCATGGACCCGAAAAGAAGCTCAGATCAATCCTGGCAATGCTTTGTGTCACCAGCCTCTTGACTGTGTCATCAAAACATGAGTAACTTTGGTCACAGTGCCCAACGCCTACGTAGTACCTTCGAAAAACTTATAGTTGTGGCATGGTGGAGGGAAGAAGACTACGCGGCCGGTCACCAAGCCACTGGTCACTGGTCTTACCAGGTCAACTCTCTCACTGACCTTTCAGTCATAACCGATTCATAAAAACTGAGGGGCGGCGAGATAGAAGACTACCTTAGGCTAAGGCAAAGAAAATTAAAAGAAAAAATAATAGCAGCGATATCAATCATTCCATCATCAAGCAGCGATTCCATTCCATTCCATAAACCACAAAGGCAATACGGTAATTGGTTTGAAACCTGAAAATTGAGATTTTTATTGATAATGACGCCCCCTTCCGAGCGCCAGCAACAGTCATCAATGAAACATCAAAACAGAACAATGAACGCTTGATTCATAGGCGTTATATCAAGCCAAGGTCATATAGATATCCTTACGTCGCCCTACATCTCACTCGGCCTCTCTAGTATTACTGTTATTGAGCCCAGATGAATGTGTGAATGACTGAATGATATATTACAAGTTGTACCTACATCTTTATAATATACAGGAAATACGATTCCAAGTCAACATCAGAGATGTAATTGCAAACAACTTTCTCAGAAAATCAAGCTATGTACGAGTAGGTACAATTAGCAGTGTTAACTGCTACCTAATTAGTGAGAAAAAGAGCAGTTTTACCGGCTCTCAAGTAACTCACTCATGCCTAGGAACTTATAAGTGATATCAAAAAATCTTCAAGCAAAAGTAGTTTAAGGTAACCGATGTTTACAGTCGAAAACATTTTATATGTGCAATTCGTCTACTAGTAAACATAAACCGATTCATCATCATAATTCATCATCTTAACCCATCGCCTTAGAATAAATACTCCTAGAAACGCAATAGTCGACGCGGTAATAAGCCATTTTTTAGGAAGCCGAAAGCATAGCTTTCTTACGCAGTATCGTCGCGCTAGTACGACGAGCTCGCAGGAAATTATTAAAAAATGAAAGGGTGTCTACTGTCTAATTCGTGATAATAACCATCAAAAACTTAATTAGCATTACCAGTACAGAAAATAATTACATGGCACTCACATATTCATTGCTTGTTTTGAGCCTACGTTTGTAGCAGAGTTTTGTTGGAAACTTCCGATCTATGAGTAATTAATCTAAGCCCATCGCCTTCCCTCTAATGGACCTCTCAGAATGAGAACGGTTTAGGCCAGAGTCTACCACGCTGGCCAAGTGTGGATTGGCAGACTTCACACACCTTGGAGAACATTAATTTTCAGTGCTGAAGGCAGGCAGGCAGGTTTCCTAAAGATAGGTCTTTTCACGATTGAATTGTGTCGCGTCGGGCCTAGGATTTGAATCCCTGATCCCCCGTAAAGAAGGCCGAAGTCCTTACGACTGGGATATCATCGCCATCATAGTATACCTACACATATATGTATACAGCAGATACAAAGTAAAACAGCGAGATACTCATAAATCGTCTTGCTTGTTTGCCAAGCGCTTACCTAATTAGCCAACGAACTTCATCGCATAATCCTATCATGGTATAAACTAAATACCTATAACTTTTAAACGTGTTGCACAGCGAACAACAGATATCGGTGAAACGCACACCGTTAATCATAAACCAGACGGTGACGTCAATAACTGCGCTAAATGCCCCATTTTATCGTCAATCTCCAATGACTCTTGACCCGAGAGCCCGGTGTCAATGCATACATCTGACCCAACTCAGCTATGAATATTAATCGTTCGTGTTTATAAGGCAGGCCTTAATTCTGTTTGAAGAATTCATGATCACGCACATGCTGGATAAAGGATAAACATTTACAAAGGTTTTTTTTTCAATAATCGACAACCATGTCTGACTGATTAGTCTTACTAGCATTATGCAGTATCAGGATTAAAACCAGTTTAAAATAGCAACTTTAATTATTAATATCAGTTTGAAAAAATGGGTCATTTCTGAACACAACTTTTTCTAATTTTAGTTTTAGATAAGTTTGATCTGCGCCTTTTTTGATATCATGAATATTTTTTTAATTAAGTTTGACATAGCATCGGATTCAAAGGGTCAACCTTCTGTACTAGTTATAATATTGCACAAAATAAATTCAAACTTGGTTTTTCTAGATTTCTTTACAGTTGTTACTTTTTTGTCACACTTGGCAATTAAAAAAACAACTTTCTATTAAATTGTTTCAGTAGTTCATAAACATAATAAATAGAGCGCAAAACGCACCGAGACAGTTAAAGTGTAAAAGTACACTGCATAAATAACAACTGCACTGATTATTTCACTCATTTGAATTACCGAGAGCATATATTTTGCAACCGCGCTACCAGTCTTCATAAGGTATTATGGGAGTAATTGCTCCATAAATTCGAGGACTGTCGTCCGTAATTACAGGCAAATATTATAAATTGCACCGTTGACACAAGCTTGTTCTCTAGAGCCTGTGCTGCTAAGACACTCTAAGATCCGCCTCAGACTAGAATTTTAAGCGGCCAATATTTAAGACTCGAATTAGGACTTTGTTACAGAAAATGCTTACATTAATAAAGAAGAGCAAGAGAAAAATAAATTAATATGGACTTATCAAAAGACATTACGAACTCCTTCAGCATGCAAGGAAAAGTGGCAGGCAAGTTCGGCCGCAGACGGATATAGTGGCTTAATTTACATCAATGGGTTGGGAAGAGACTTAGAGCAGCACCTAGTCTCAAAATTGGAGATTGTCTTAATGATGGCAAATCTCCAATTTTGAGACTAGGTGCTGCTCTATAAGCATCGGATTCAAAGGGTCAACCTTCTGTACTAGTTATAATATTGTACAAAATAAATTCAATCTTGGTTTTTCTAGATTTCTTTACAGTTGTTACTTATTGTCACACTTGGCAATTAAATAAACAACTTTCTATTAAATTGTTTCTGTATTTCATAAACATAATAAATAGAGCGCAAAACGCACTGGGACAGTTAAAGAGTAAAAGTACACTGCATAAATAACGACTGCATTGATTATTTCACTCTTCACTCA
Source organism: Oeneis ivallda (assembly GCA_029955525.1). Taxonomy (NCBI): domain Eukaryota; kingdom Metazoa; phylum Arthropoda; class Insecta; order Lepidoptera; family Nymphalidae; genus Oeneis; species Oeneis ivallda. The sequence continues at coordinate 5,280,500 of JARPMR010000006.1, read as the reverse complement.
CACTTTTCTTTCACTTTATTCGGAGACGGCACGCAAAGAAAAAATGCTGAAACTACTTACACTGTGACAAGTGACAACTGAGCTGGTGCCTAATAATGAGTGAAACCGAATATACTGTCGAGAGATCCTAAGTTTATAGTCTGCGAGGGCTCTAAAGTTCTAAACTCTGCAGTGTGTCATAGTAAACGGGAAAACATTTACCTGGATTCCTTTTATAGTAACTTGTCGCGTCACACTGCTCCTTAATGATCATCTTGTTAAACATCTTACTTAACGTTGCACAAGCAAAACTTTCGTATGTGCCAATTTAAGCCGCTATAATAACTAGTTGTTCGCCCCGAACTGAGACCTCGCGGTAACGGTATCCCATGATTATTCATTCAATCGATACATGATAACCAAAACTGACATTATTATTATGCCCGTTTTCACCAAACATACCTAAATCATCCCCTAAGTAGGAGTCTCTTAACGTAGGTAGCTCCTAAATACAATCCTAAGTCCTAACATCCGTCCCAATATCCTTTTAGGTGTCCCGTACAGGATCGTGATAAATAAGTTGACAGAAAACATCAATCACCTAACTTATAGGTAGCCCGTAAAGGTTAGGGAACGTTAGTGAAAACATTGAATTATTATGTAGGTACTAACGAGTGAAACCGGGTTACGGGCATCTGTACAAATCGTCATCTATCGACGCGAATAGAAAATATACAATATTTAACTAAAATTTAACTAAAAAATAATTTTAATTGAATAATATGGTACAAAAAAAATTACAATACAATTATTGTATTATAATAAGTAACTAAATAATAATGGTCGACGCAAAACTGTTTTTGGGATAGGTCGTTAGTCGTAACTCGTAGTTCCATGGGAATAGTTACTGACTGCGCCATCTATTAGCATTATTGTGAAGCTATGTTGATGCTATATGAATTACTGATGTACATTAAAAATTAAATAATCTCGTTTCTTTATAATATTCATATAATTTTAGTATTTGTTGTTCAAGTACAGGATATAAGTGACCTAAAAACATAAAATCAGTTTGAAAATCCATAGCGGATTTTCTTAGGGAGCGTCTTCAAGCGAGCGTATAAAATCGCCACTTTGAAAGCCCCCCATTTCGTCAATTTTAAGGGAAAAATTAAAAAAAAAATATTTTTGTACTCAGTTCAAAATTATCTTTAAAATGATACGTAACAATTTTATGTAACGCGATATTTTTTTTTTTACTTCGCATTCGCTTCTATGAGAGCCCCCCTGAAATAAAGATTTTTATAACTTTTTAAGCCATTTTCGGCTGGAGGCCATCGGTTTACATATTATATCTAAATTTGAAGTAATTACGTTCAGTAATTCAAAAGTTATAAGGCTCTGACAGACGGACGGACGGACGGACGGACGGACGGACAAGTGCAAATCGCTCTAGTTAACTCAAAGACCTTCGCTTCGCTCGGTCGATTATAATAAGTGACTGCATATTAGCTTAAAATACTAGTGTCTAGAACCGCTAAATAATTCTAAAAGATTTAGTTCTTGATCAGTAGGTACCTACATACAAAACAAAACATCCGCTACATGGAAAAATAGGTAAATACTTATTTCAATAGTTACATCTATTTTAATAGGAAGGTAATTGTTATTTATAACTATGTGTAGAGGAAAGTACTCGAAAAGGATATTCTAAAAAAGAGACTACCTACTCCACTAAAAAATTCAGTTCATTGTCTCTTTAAAACTCAAATTAACTCAATATAATATACTCCAGCAATCACGTAAGTTCAATCAATAAGTCAATCGATCAATTTATTGCTCTGGGTTACAGATTGGAATATTATTCTACTATTAATATACATGAAAAAATCTACATTTTACTATACTATACTGCAAATACTCAAAGCGTAAGTAAAAGCATTAAACTACGAAGAAACGTCAAGAAATTCGATAGCTCTTTGACAACCGATCTTCTCATTATTGTATTTCGTTTGAAAATTCACATTTATGTTGAGCCAAGCAGCTAAGTTACGTGGAATCTTCAAAGTTAAATAAGTCCGACAAACCCTTCACAAAAAAATAATCAGTTCAACGAAAAAAATCGAATAACCGGTTCACAGAATCGAATGATTCATCGGCATACACGTAAATCGATGTTGTCGATGATATTGTCTTACAAAAAACCACCACAAAGGGCTTTAGCTGCAATCGATATAACCATTTATGCTGTACATTGGCTTCTTTTTATTATATCGTGAATACACAAAAACGATCATGAATATTGAAGGTGACGTGACAGATTATTTAAAAGACATGTTTTTAATGTATGGAACACAATCAATCTAATTTTAAAGATTCTAGCACATTTGTGACGTGAAGTAAGTTTGGTATAAAAGCACTATATTTAGCGGTCACGGCAACTCTCTTCACACTAATATAAACGGGGACTACACAACTACTACGCAGGAAATGTTATTGTGTACAAGTGAGTATGCACTAAAGAGATTATGAACAGTGAAAGTATTCCTGGAAATCCGAGTTAGGTTATAAAGCCATTTATTTTTGTCACATAATGATAAGTAAACTGGCGCCATTTGGGTCTAATAAAGTCTTGTTATGTTAAATTTTACTGGAGCATTGCACCGACGCCGTGCAGTGGTGGGTAATTAAGGGTCGGTGACCCATGCAATTCTCATACTATATGGAGCTAGAGATTTATATTTCGCTGCCGACAGTATCTTGAAGATGGTTAATGTGATTACGGCTTCCATCAATTAATTAGTATTCTGCGTAATTTGGTTGCAGAAATGTCCTTTTATAAATGGATAATTGCTTGGATCATTATACTGAAATTCTGAATTGGTAGCTCAATTAACTACGTATTGCATTTTGAATTATAAGAAAGCAATTAATATCTGAGCGTTTACATCCAATTAAAGCGCAAAAATTCTCTTGTACAGCTAATTGCGCATATTTCCCTGAACACTCACTCCTTTTTGTAGTAATGCTTATCGTGATCTACAAAGCCTACATTCCAAGCGCAGCCTACCCTCGAAGAGCCATGCGCTGTTAAACGCATCGGTATTCAAGTGTCAAGCCGGGTATTGTCCAAAACGAGTCTGCCTTGTTCCCGGCTCGCTTTTTGTTCAGATACGTGAGACTCCGTGGCGCGTCTTAAAAACCAGTTCCCCATTTCTTCGCGTCACACCAAATCTGGTAGTAAATACCTCAACACTATGTTCATTCTCACGACTTCCTCAGAAACCACCAAGCTCGTAAAGCTTACTCATTCCCTGAAGATCCTCAGTCACGAATCTATAATATAATAAAACCGTAACAGGTCCAATTCTGTACATTGAAGATATTTTGAAAATTTTTATTTGAGGGCACTCTATAATCGATACTGAAGCCAAAACAATTTTTTTTTAATTTTTTGTCTGTCTGTCTGTCTGTCTGTCTGTCTGTCTGTCTGTATCTTGGCCGCGCATCACGCCGAAACTACTGGACGGATTTAAATGAAACTTGGCACGATTTAAGTTAATACAACGAGGTATAATATAGGATACTTTTTATCCCGAAATTCAGCACGGTTCCCTTGGGAGAGGGGATGAAAGTCAAAATGTGTATTTCGCTGTAATTCATTAATGCGTATTCCGATTTAATCCATTCTTTTTTTGTTAGAAAGCAGGTTCTTTAGAGATTGTCCTCTAATTATTTCAAGGTCGTAAATTTCGTAGTTCAGAAATTATAGATATCACGATCTTCAGTATAAGGTCCAAATAACTTGAACCCCGGAATCTACAAGATACTTTGAATGAACGGCTCATCTTAAGCTGGCAAGCGTACTTTATCGTATATAGCCATCGTGGATAGCCCTATTTTGTCAAAGTCAAACTACTCCAACTTAGGCGTCAGATTTTGCCAAACGATCATTATACCTACATAGAACATAGTAGGTATGGATGTAATAGATCGTATGGACTTAATGCTACAGTGTTTTCCTATGCAATTTAATATTCTAATCATACTAATATTATAAATGCGAGTGTGTTTATTTGTTGGTTTGTCCTTCAATCACGCCACAACGGAGCTACGGATCGACGTGATTTTTTTGCATGGGTACTGTAGTTGAGGACATAGGCTACTTTTTATCCCGGAAAATCAAAGTGTTTACGAGGGATTTTAAAAACTAAATCCACGCGGACGAAGTCGCGGGCATCAGCTAGTAGTTTAATAAAATTACGGACAAATTAAGTGTCCGTCGATGTTCATCATTATCTTATAATTACATGCGTACTTTCACTCGTCCGGCTTGTAATATGCCCAATGCCATAGTAATTGGTTTCGAACAAGAAAAAGATTGCGATGCTGCAAGCGACAATTATTCACATTATAATACCAAAGGTGGTTCATAAAAAAAGAGGATCACGCGAAACTTTCCTTTCACCTTCTTGGAACGTTACCCGCTAATTACAGAGTTCATCGGTCTCAAGTTCCAAGCAACCTATTTAGGAGAGCTCGTGATACCAACCATCTATAGTGTGTTTATTTAAAGTAACATAAAACAATTCTAATCTAGTCTTGTGTTCAATACAAATGATGTGCAAATTAATATTTGACGAGTGAAGATATCGCGCCAGACTTTTATCATTCCTTTGTTCGTTTCTTATAGTAGGATTGATTACCGCAAAATTTTTTGCATGTCTTCATTCTGTAAGACTGGAATCAAGCGATGAATTCGTCATCAACCCACAAGGTGTGTACTGTGTAAAAAGACGAGGCGTTCCAAACACTTTTATGCAAATTTACGTCTTTTATTAAATTACACATTGAATGCAAACGTATCCTTTGTGGTATTGTCAACGTTTCATGAGATTTATGATCAGCAATCTAGCATTTTAGTCTCGTTAATAGGTAGAATTACTACCACTTGTAGTGTGCTACGTAAAACCGTTAATAGAGATTTATAGCCGGTGAATAACTATAAAACACTTACCCTGGTTTGACTGGTTAAAGCGGAAATCTAGGCAGAGGCTTAATTAACCGCATCCTTACATGTCGCGGCTATAGCCCGCTTTGGTATGTTAGGCAAACCAACCTCATTTACTTGTAACGACGACAAGATTTTATGTTTATTCGCTGAAGTTATCAAAGTGTCATTAGTATTTTGCTTAATTAAATCAAGTATTTACATGTTTTCTACCCGAACAAGATATAGCATAGATCTTCTATATAAATAAAAAATGAATGTTGGTAAGCGTATAACTCAAGAATGGATGGACCAATTCGGTTAATTTATTTTTTTGTATGTTCCTTAAGTTCCACGGAAGGTTTTAATACAAAAAAAAAACAAAAACTAAATTCACGCGGACGAAGTCGCGGGCATCAGCTAGTTTATAATATTAAATTAAATATTTACGGCCGCACGCGGACGCATTCATTAATTATGACATTAGTCATTAAGTAACTATCATTATTAAATCTCTTAATGAGCTGTCATCTATATGCGTACTACTACTACCTACTAATGAAGCGTTGCGGACTCTTGAGACTGAACTTTTTAAATCTTTTCATAGGACATCTTTAAGAAACGATTAAGCTACAGTTAAAGAATAAATAAAAATAAATAAGCCTTTCATTTACTGAACTACAAAAGCAGGTATTTATTTGTTACAAAGTATAGTTGAGTGCGGCAATATGAAGTTTTGACTAATTGCAGTAGATATTGATATTTTATTTACGGGTTCGGATTATGAAATATTGACATTTCATTGTTTTATAGGTCGAAAATTGCGAAATGCAAGAAATCAGCCGTAACTAATTTATTACCAACTTAAATCAAATTGTTTCACAACATCTGCTTAGCTGTACCTCTCTATATTAGGCTGTACATTTCAATACAAGGCATAAGCTGTTTACATTGCTAGGCCAGAGCAACAGGATATATCTTAGGTCATTCTAGAAGTTATACGGCTTCAAACTAAACTAATCGTAACTACAAAACAACAAAGACAAAGGAAGAAGAACTTCTTCTTCGCGTACCTCCCTGAATAATATAAATTAAATATTTACGGCCGCACGCGGACGCATTCATTAATTATGACATTAGTCATTAAGTAACTATCATTATTAAATCTCTTAATGAGCTGTCATCTATATGCGTACTACTACTACCTACTAATGAAGCGTTGCGGACTCTTGAGACTGAACTTTTTAAATCTTTTCATAGGACATCTTTAAGAAACGATTAAGCTACAGTTAAAGAATAAATAAAAATAAATAAGCCTTTCATTTACTGAACTACAAAAGTAGGTATTTATTTGTTACAAAGTATAGTTGAGTGCGGCAATATGAAGTTTTGACTAATTGCAGTAGATATTGATATTTTATTTACGGGTTCGGATTATGAAATATTGACATTTCATTGTTTTATAGGTCGAAAATTGCGAAATGCAAGAAATCAGCCGTAACTAATTTATTACCAACTTAAATCAAATTGTTTCACAACATCTGCTTAGCTGTACCTCTCTATATTAGGCTGTACATTTCAATACAAGGCATAAGCTGTTTACATTGCTAGGCCAGAGCAACAGGATATATCTTAGGTCATTCTAGAAGTTATACGGCTTCAAACTAAACTACTCGTAACTACAAAACAACAAAGACAAAGGAAGAAGAACTTCTTCTTCGCGTACCTCCCTGACCAGTGAAGACTTGCAGTCAGCTTAGCAGGCACATACTCCTGCTTGTTCTGCGAGAGGCGACGAGTTTGCCTTGCGATTCCCGTCCACTCAACGCCTCTTTTTCCAGTAACTTTTCCCATCATGATGACAATTCACCAGTAGGTGCTCGTATCTCACGTGTCCCATGTAGGTATGCAACTTTTCTCATCTTGACTGACTGCAATAGTTCTGAACGACTACCAAAATGGAAATGGAAATGGAAATAAAAAATTAACTAACTTCTCACTTGGTTTAAACCTGAAGACTAAAGAAAAATAATAGTCATTATGTAAGTTTAAATTTAAAAAATAATAATTATTAAGTATTGCAATATGCAATTAATTTTAATTAAAAGCAAGAACAAAGGAAAATTATAATAAATGCAAATTTTAGGCATGGGAACGTGGTTACACCGGTTTTAAATTGATTTGTGACAAAGGTTTTCAAAGGTCACAACATACAGTTAAATTTAAATAAAAATTAGTGTCTTATTTGTTTAATTATGTAAGTAATTAATTTAATATGATACCAAAAATATATTCCTTTCAAAACAACTACCAAAATAATTCATCTCAGGCTAGCTTCATTTTCGGCAATTACTATTTTCAAGTCAGTATAATACTTTCAAATGAGATCACTTTTAATGCTTTTTAAGCTTTTTTTATCTTAAAGTATCTCCTCAAACCCCACACATTTCATTCTGGCATGCTTGTGAACCACGCACCTCTGGCTTTTGTAAGTTACTGGCATTTAAAGAAATTAAATATCACATGCTTCAACGGTAAAGGAAAACATCGTGAGGAAACCTGCACACCTGAGAGTTTTTCATAATGTTCTCAAAGGTGTGTGAAGTCTGCCAATTTGCATTGGGCCAGCACGGTGGACTATGATATGGTTGAAAGTTAACCTTGTTAACCTAATATTTATCTACTTACTCGAGATAAATGATAAGAGTGTTAGCTGTGGATTTCATCATAAATATTTCATACTAACTAACAGATTGCACTATTTCAGACGATATTAAGTTGTAAAAAAAACACCACTCTGCCATTTGACGAAAGCAGTTGTTGGATATTACTGACATTTTGAGGCTATATCAACGATTTGTGAGCAAAAGATGTAAAAATCGATGTATATTAGGTATTACAAAGATCAGACACGTAACAATTTGTCAAAAATAAATAATATGCAGTCATTTCGCAATAGAATTCTTGCTAAAAAAGAAATGTTGAGTACATATACTGCCCGCAGGAGTATTGGGCGGCCAAACCTCAATGTTATACTCGTGCAAACGTGAATTGATGTTGAAATCATCAGTAGCGCTACACTCGTGCCATTGGTGATGGATATTTTTTTTTTACTTATTATAAAGTAATCAACAGCGTTACATATAATTATTATACAATTAAGAATAGTTATAAAATAAAGCCAAACAGATTACACAATAATACATAATAACATATAACACGATAGACACTAGCATTATAAAATAATATGATTAAATAACTAGGTAAGTATAAGGTAATAATATAAGTATCATCATTGTGTGTGTGTGTGTGTGTGTGTGTGTGTGTGTGTGTGTGTGTGTGTGTGTGTGTGTGTGTGTGTGTGTGTGTGTGTGTGTGTGTGTGTGTGTGTATGTGTGTGTGTGTGTGTGTGTGTGTGTGTGTGTGTGTGTAAGTGTTAAAAGGGGGTTAAGCATTAGGTACTATGTAGGTAATTTTAATATTTCTTTTTTTAGCTGCATTTTAGTTAAGTGAAATAGATCTAGATCGTAATAAGCTTTATTGTAGGTTCTAGCCAGACGTAGCAGAACAGAATTTTGTGCATAGTTTACAACAATAACTGTGTGAAAAAGACGAAAATGTGAAGGAGGCTCGAAAGAGAAACTTCCAGAAATAAGAACAAATTATAATAAGCACTCTTAAGTAATACTTAAAACCTTCATCTACGTGGTTTACCAAATGTCTATAGGTACCATAGTAGCCTTTGGTTCAGGACATGAAATAATAAGATCATTCCTTATTAGGCACAAAATCACAATGTTTCAAATACAGGTGGGGCTGGCTTAAGCCAAGATGAATAACTTAACAATTTAGTTTGAAGTTCTCAGACACTCCCAAAAGTGCTGTTCAAAGTTCCATTGTTCATTATTGTTAAATGCCAGATAACAGAATATTTCTTGGAGATTATTGGAACGTAGTTCCTTATCGCGCGGTGCGGAACTCGGAAGGGGGCTAGACGGATCGACACTTTTTGAAACCGACACTTTTTTGAATGTGAATTTGGCATTGTGTTCTGTATTTTCGCGGTACAATAATGGGTCTCCGTAGCCTTGTGGCTTCTGCAATCGCCTAACAGCCAAAGGTCGATGGTTCGAATCCCAGCTCGACGGACCGAATTTTCCATTTTTCCTTTGGCTGTTAGGCGACTGCAGAAGCCACAAGGCTACGGAGACCCATTATTGTACCGCGAAAATACAGAACACAATGCCAAATTAATTATTCGAAAGGAACTACGTTCCATCCGGGTGTCCCTTGATACCTCTCAAGTTTTTTTTTCATGTCATCAACTACGTTAATGTTTCATAATATCTTGTTCATATTCATAACCACTGAAAGATAGGTCACGTTTAAGTATATTATTATTTTATTCGTAGTTCGCAACATAATAACATTTCATTTTTTCTTATTCATATTCGCCTTTAGTGGAATGGAAAGCGTGACTTTTTCGCTTGGTTTTTGCCGTACTGCTGATAACAAATAAAAATCTATCATTATGGACAGTTACAGCTTTTGTGCATTTTTTGATCGTGAATAGCGATGGCGGCAATCGAGCAACAATTGTTTGCCTGAATTTTGTAATTATCATCACATTTCATGACTGACATTGATGGTCATAAGATTGCCCATTGTTTTAACTTTTTCTCCATGCCCATTTCCCTCGCATGTTGGATAATAAAACAAATAATACTCTTAGTAGGCAACTGTTCTACGTATACGGAATGTGATTCATGCGCGCACTTTCGACTGTACATTGTCTTTCTTTGAGCGTAGTCACTCAAGATGCAGATGTTTGTGTTTTGTATTTGAATAATCTTTAACCGGCATGCATATTCTACTAACTGTGGTTTATACAATGCACATCAAAATGCATACTTGATTTTCACCCTTGTTTTTTGACATTCCAACTTTGTGGATCGATTTGGAACCCTTGCCCTTTAAATAGCATAGGGTCCGATGTGCCCTTTTGAGGACTTCTTCTTTAAGTTTAATAAAGTTCAACACTTTTTATTTGAACTCTGAATGACAGCCAATGACGCATTATAATGACATATTACAGAGTTGCGTTAATCTTTCCGAATTAGTATGAAGTTTACTGTCAAATCACAACTTATGGAAGTCCATATGGAAGTTTTGGCTGTAGAAAAATAAAACAATTAAAAGAAATGAGTCAGTAAATTTTTTTTCTCAGCTGTATCAGAGTCAGAGACACTTAATTCCATGTGTTGGCTGTTTTATTTTTTCACACCATAAACCTAATTTCGAACCTCGATAGATTTCACCCCCATTACATTTGCCAAGTTTGATATCAATCCGACGTATAGTTTCGAAATAACAAGAAACTAAGTCTGTATGAAAACTCAAGCCACATGATCTGATCTAACATCGTAGGTACATCATCTGTATTAGATATGAAATTATTAAATCTATATATCTATATATATAAAAGAAAGTGGTGTTAGTTACACTATTTATAACTCAAGAACGGATGAACCGATTTGGCTGAAAATTGGTGGAGAGGTAGCTTAGAATCAGGAGACGGACATAGGATACTTTTTATCCCGTTTGACCGCGTTTCCGTCATGTCACTATAAAACGTGACATGACACATCTGACATGGAATAACAAAACGCAAATGACAGTGGAATAACAAAACGTAAATGACAGCTAAACGTAATTTTGTCTTTGGTTAAGTATGGTAAAAAATTTGACAATTATAAAAAGTGTTATAAATATAATAAAGCATTACCGATATTATAAATGCGAAAGTGTGTTTGTTTGTTGGTTTGTCCTTCAATCACGTCGCAACAGAACAGCGGATTGATGCGATTTTTTGCGTGGGTATAGTAATGGATGTACTAGTGGTTCCTCAGACCGGGAGAGCTACTTTTTATCTCGGATAATGAAAGAGTTCCCGCGGGATTTTTAAAAACTAAATCCATGCGGACGAAGTCGCGGGCATCAGCTAGTAATATATAAAAATTTTGTGTCACGATGTATGTTCGGGATAAACTCGAAAACTACTGAACCGATTTTGATCAAACTTCGTAACTATCGGTAATTTGGTCCTACATAAAAGATAGGATAGTTTTTATCTTAATCATTGACATCAATATTTGTTATTGCAAATTAAAATATGTTAATTACACGACAGTCATATATACAGTTCGAGATTTAGGTTGCTAGGCAACCGAGCTACCTAAATCTCGAAAGATATTACGAGTTTTATTATGTTGCTAGGCAACCTAAATCTCGATCGATGTTAGATTGCGAGATAGTCTTAACCCAAATAGACTACTTATCTTACTAATCCTTACTAATATTATCAATGCGAGTGTGTTTGTTTGTTGGAGTGTCCTTAAATCACGCCGCAATAGAGCAACGGATTTACTTCATTTTTTGCATGGGTATAGTTGAGGACCTGGAGAGTGACATAGGCTACTTTTTATCCCGGAAAATCAAGGAGTTCCCGAGGGAATTTAAAAGCTAAATCGACGCAGACGAAGTCGTGGACATCAGCTTGTATAAAAACATGGCTAGCACGTCACAAGTGTCACAACTTAAAGCATATCTTAATAATTAAATGGCGGACTTGAGAATAATAATTCTCATTAGCTGAACCTGCTTCTTAGTAAATACCTAGTCTAGAAATGTTACAAGGATCAACATGCGAATATCGCCTTAGCATTCGAATTACTGCTCACCTTATTCACTGCAGGCAGGTTATGTTCACTTTGGGCGTATTTATAGAAGACTAGCTGATGCCCGCGACTTCGTCCGCGTGGATTTCATTTTTAAAATCCCGCGGGAACTCTTTGATTTTCCCGGATAAAACTTAGCTTTTGTCACCCTCCAGGTTCTCAGCTATACCTACCCATGCAAAAAATCACGTCGATCCATAGCTTTTTTGTTACTTGATTGAAAAACAAACCAACATACAAACACACTTTCGCATTTATAATATTAAAAAGTATCCTATGTCCGTCTCCTGGTTCTAAGCTACCTCCCCACCAATTTTCAGCCAAATCGGTTGAGCCGTTCTTGAGTTATAAATAGTTTAACTAACACGACTTTCTTTTATATATATATAAGAATAAGATATAAGATGTACTGTTTTACGCAATACGCTTTACGTTTCGATTAATTCGGGAAAGCTATCGAGAATTTACCTGGCAAGGATGACCAAGACCTATAACCTAACAATTAACGTCAAGGTGCTTGCTAATATGGTTGTGCTAGGGCCTAAACCTTTCTTTCTCATTACGAGAGGACACCCGTGGATCTGTGAGGTTGAGAAAAAAATGATTAAAATATAATATGCTTGTTAATTAGCAGTAGGTTTTGTAATTCTTAGTTAATTACTTTGAGTACCTAACAAGTATATATATAGCTAGCATTCTTTTAAAGTAAATACTATTCAAAAAATTTCTTTAGCTTTATTTATCGAAGTAGTTCTAGATACGTATAACGATATTAAATATCTATAACCGGTTTCTTTGGGCAAATTATCGAGAAATACCTACGTACCTGCCTTTTAGGTACCTATTCTCGGTTTTTCCGATTCTCTTTTTTTGAATGTTTTATCTATATTTTGTCTTACCGCTGACTGTTGTGATTGCAACGGTAGTAGGTAGTTCAGTAGTTAAGAATTCTGTCTCCTTTTTACCTCTAAATTTTCAAACATAGGTTCATCATTTGCTTTAATGGTGAAGGACATCGTAAGGAACCCTAAATGCCTGAGAATTCTCCAAGTTCCTAAAGGTGTTTGAAGTCTCTCAGTTATTTAAGGGCTGGGTTGGGTTGAGATGATACCTAATGTAGTGCACATTCAAAAGAGTAAAAAAACATTAGGTACCAATCTAAGCCATAAGGAAGACTGAAGTTAAATAACTGATACATAAATATGCACCTACGAGTAGGTATTACCGCTATAACATGACGTAAGCCACCACACGTGGGCGATACTGAACTGCAATTCTGCATTCAAGTAGGTATCTTTAATTGATGACATAAACTCAAAAATGACAATGAAGGTAAGTTGATCAAGTAGGTGTAGAACAAGTAAAACTTACAAGCGAAATTAACAGCAAACTAATTGAAGCTCTACGAGTATTTATTCAATCCAGGTAGTGTAACTAACTAACTATACTTATGAGCATGGGTTTAAAAAGGTTGATGGATATTATGGTAACGGTAAATGGTACATGATGGAGGCTGGTAGCGAGTAAAGCGAGATTGTACAAAAAGTATTTGGATAAGCAAAGACGCGTCCACGGGAAGCTTGTTTCATGTTTGAGTTAAGTTTAGTCCCTTTTTATGTCCCGCGGAGAGGTTGGTTGCATTCCCGCCGGTCGCCGAGCGCTCGAAGGTAGGTACTTCTACTTCACTCGTTGAGTTAGCGCCAAAACTCAATGAAACGTGTATAACTTCTTGAACTTTTAACGAATTCTTGACTTAACCAAAACTATTTCTTTAAGCTGTAAACTAAGTTTAATTAAATAACAAATATTAATTAGTAGTTTCCCGGTGTTCTTTTCTGTTTAACGACACTCGACAGTTACATGACAAAACAAATAATGTAAACGAACTTTTCGCCGTTCTTATGTTCTTTACTTTAGGGTTCGAAATTGGAATTGTGTCACTTGAAAGTGGGACACTCGATAACTCGTAATCGTCTTCGAAACATGGTATCAGAATAGATATTATGATATTACTTTATTTACTAACCTGATGGCTCGGCGCAATGGCTCAAAATCCAAGCTGCATTTTAACCTCAAAAAGCACCATTGGCACGGTCACGAAATCGAAGGTCACGGTTATGTTATCTTGCATAATAGCACTCAACCTTTATACCAGTTATGGATAAAAACAATACACGACCGACGGTTACTGCAAATGCTGTTATCATAAACACATGAATGCACAGTTCGTTGCACGTTTATTTTTCAACAAGCGACACGAGTGTCCATTCGAGTCTCCATTAGATCGCATATTTTTAGTGTCCCTTTTATAAAACAAGCACCAATAACGACTCGATTTCATAAATAATATGCAATTTACGATAAAACATGACACAGCCGTGCACTGCACTCCGTCTGACACGACGAATATGGCGGATGAATTTAAACTACGCTTGCGCCGCCTTGCAAACCTGCCTGTCAGATAAGTAGCGCTTTTACCGCCATCTCACAGAATAGTGGCGAACTTCGTCAAAGCATAAGCCCAGGTGACGGAAAATCACCTTACGTCTTAGGTAGTTTTTAACAGCGACATCTATTATTTATTCCCCTACATTTTCGAATGCTTGTTGTTTAGGCGTCTGATAGATGTGACAACTTCCGTTTCCCATACATTACTCTATGCTCACCATATAGCCTGTCCAAAGCATGTCCAAACCAAAGGCCTGCGCCGCGCCGCCTGAATCTAGCGGCTCCCTGCGACTCGTTTGATATCTTATTCTTAGGTTCACTTAGGCCTCTGCCTCGAATCTTGCGGGCAGCTGGGCGGCAGCGGCAGCGGTCACCGCTTGTATGGAGTGCACTGCTCGGTACCCACCCCCTGAACGGTGAAATTAACGTTCAATGGTCAGCATTTTCGTTGAGTTGAGCTTGAACTAACTCGACGATTAAAAGTTAGATAGATAGATTATAGTGATGTCTTATTTCCTATGTATGAAAGTGGACATACTTCTCGCCTAGTTAGAATTCTGTGCTCTTAAACTACAAAAGCACTGTTTTTTGTGCCTAAGGCAACTTACGCATTGATTGACCTAGACTAGGCCAAATTAGTTCTAGATCCAAGCCGATGATTCTTTGATAATATCATGTCTCCCCCACGCTATACTTACCTAGGCTAGGCTAGGCTTCCTGACTGAGCATTTTTTTAGCAGCGTGGCATGGACTCTACTTACCTGATCTGGATAGCGGGAGGAAGTCTCTGTTCGAAATTCCTAGATTTTGTAGTTTTTTTTCAATTAAGTAGGTACCTAAATAACCAGGGTATGACACTTAATTAAAAAATAAAAATCAGCTATAAATATAATTTATTTTGCATCATAATTTCATAAAATATTATAATAGATTGTATTTAAGTAGGTAGGCGTACCTACCTCATAAAAAAAATTATATCAAAACAGCTTTACTTATGTACGATGTACTTATATAGGTACGTTACGTACCTATATTAATTACTAAAAATATATTTATACCTACTATAGTTAAAAGACGTAAAGCTTCGCATATTGAGTCAAATCAAATCATAATGTCTGATGGGTGTGTTGCACTTATGCCTATCATGATCGGTATCGAAGGTTTTAAATGGCAATAGCGTAGAATGTAGAGCCATCAAGTTATATATGTAGGTATGCAAATGGTAGTGGGTGCACAGGTACCTAAATGAGCAATACATCACAAGACATTCTAAAATAAATAGCGTTTATACATTTAATAATACAGTCAATCTTAGCAGGAGGAACTTTGTCAAACGTTTCGTTGGCAGATGGCCTGTACCGAGGGCCAACATGAGCGCCACGAGATTTTGTCTACTTACCCGTTTTTTCGTTATATCCCTTGAGAGAATCACGAGTTAATGAGTAGACAAATTTTCTCGTGGCGCGCATGTCATCCCTACTGGAAACATCGATTTGTCTACGGATATCTTGCAATTCTACGATACCTGAATCACTATACACTATTATGAAAGTGGGGTAACTGAGTACGTAGTGTAGTTTAAAATGACAAGGGTTATGATACTTCCCCTCGCACCACGTACATATCAAACTGACATTTCAATTATTTAGCGTCTCCACGCATTTCAGTGATAAGTGCAAAATCCACGCGCGATGTCCCGACATACAAAACATTTTGTTTCTACTTTTAAAAGTAATTAATATTTAATGTAACCGCTTAAAATAAATCAGTTCCAATTACCCTTCTTTCTCACTTAGGTATGTAGTAGTACCTATTTAATGCAATACGCCCCTATAAAACAATATGGAATAACAAGGGTTATATTGGCATGTTATTGTTTCTTCAATGCAAAAATAAATAAAACAACATGAGCTATTTATTTCCTACAATACTACTATAGGTAATTCGTTATTTTCTCCGAGTCCTGTATCTCAAGGCGAACAGCGCGAGTAGATGGAAGGCGAGGTAGAGGAGGAACAGTGCCAGTATGTCTAACCAGAACTGGTTTGGCTCGAAGTCGTACTTCTCCAATACTTCTCTCCCTTTGCTAATGCAGGGCACACCGGGTTGAGGCACCGTGCACGCTGCAAAAGAAAAATTTAATTAATTACACAAATGTCTTCAAATAACTATTCAGTCAGAGTGTGGACAGAGTTCTATAACTCTGTCCACACTCTGACTGAAACTGTAAGTTCATTTCCTTTGCCACCACATTCCTGCCCCATTTGCATCTACCCCGCAACATTTTTTCCCAACTACCCACAAATCAAGTTTTACTGGTTTATTGGACGATGGGACAAGTTGAGGCGGATGGGAGTACCTACTTAATGTTTGTAATAGATGTAGTAATTAATGTCTGGGGGCTGCAGGGACAGAAATTAATCTGGAGGTCTATGGGAATTCTTTAGTGATATTTAGTTATTTAGCTTACGATGCAATCAAATTATTTTTTTATTTCAAAAATATTTTGAATAATTAGATACATCGTAATTTTATTAGAAGCTGGACTATTGGTCTCTATGCCTATGCTATGCCTACTAAAAATAACCTTCGAAATTATTTATTTAAAAAAAATATATTATTTCGAAAGTTACTTCCACTCAGTGTCCAAAACAGCGCAAAGGCAATAACATCACTAATATCTCTGTATCGGAGCTGTACTCTAGATGCAAAAAGTTAACATTATTATTATTAATTCTTGCTGGGAATTCCCGCATCCCTATTCTTAGCGCCGTACCTAACCACTCTACCTGAATTTTTTAAGAATTTTATTAACATTCTTACTTATAAGATGCCTCGGGGCTCGGAAGGGTGTAAGCTTGTATCTCAATGGTGGTCACTCAGGTAAGTGAACAATTAAAGTCTAATAACTAGTGGTTCGCCCCGAACTGAGACCTCGCGGTAACGGTATCCCATGATTATTCATTCAATCGATACATGATAACCAAAACTGACATTATTATTATGCCCGTTTTCACCAAACATACCTAAATCATCCCCTAAGTAGGAGTCTCTTAACGTAGGTAGCTCCTAAATACAATCCTAAGTCCTAACATCCGTCCCAATATCCTTTTAGGTGTCCCGTACAGGATCGTGATAAATAAGTTGACAGAAAACATCAATCACCTAACTTATAGGTAGCCCGTAAAGGTTAGGGAACGTTAGTGAAAACATTGAATTATTTATCAAACATTGAATTTAACTCGTAGTTCCATGGGAATAGTTACTGACTGCGCCATCTATTAGCATTATTGTGAAGCTATGTTGATGCTATATGAATTACTGACGCCCATTAAAAATTAAATAATCTCGTTTCTTTATAATATTCATATAATTTTAGTATTTGTTGTTCAAGTACAGGATATAAGTGACCTAAAAACATAAAATCAGTTTGAAAATCCATAGCGGATTTTTCTAGAGAGCGTCTTCAAGCGAGCGTATAAAATCGCCACTTTGAAAGCCCCCCATTTCGTCAATTTTAAGGGAAAAATTAAAAAAAAAATATTTTTGTACTCAGTTCAAAATTATCTTTAAAATGATACGTAACAATTTTATGTAACGCGATTTTTTTTTTTTTACTTCGCATTCGCTTCTATGAGAGCCCCCCTGAAATAAAGATTTTTATAACTTTTTAAGCCATTTTCGGCTGGAGGCCATCGGTTTACATATTATATCTAAATTTGAAGTAATTACGTTCAGTAATTCAAAAGTTATAAGGCTCTGACAGACGGACGGACGGACGGACGGACGGACGGACAAGTGCAAATCGCCCTAGTTAACTCAAAGACCTTCGCTTCGCTCGGTCGATTAAAGTCTACAACTAAAGTCATAAGTGACTGTCACAAAGTGACTAACTACCGCACTCAGAGTCATTCATTAAATTAAGATTAATTAATCATTGACTTGTGATTAACTGCCGCACTCAGCCGCATGTATTAAATTATATTATTTAATGATCAATTAATTAATTATCATTAAATCTATTACTGAATTGTCATTAATGTACAAACGAAGCG
Source organism: Oeneis ivallda (assembly GCA_029955525.1). NCBI lineage: Eukaryota > Metazoa > Arthropoda > Insecta > Lepidoptera > Nymphalidae > Oeneis > Oeneis ivallda. The sequence goes on along the minus strand of JARPMR010000006.1, from coordinate 5,262,291 downwards.
TTAACTTCTGAGAATGAAACTTTTTAAAATCCAAGATTAAGTCGTTAAGTAACGATTAGCGACTCTGAGTGCGGCAGTTAGACTAGTAACTGACTGGGTAAAGTCGCACATAGGTCTACATCCTTGCTTTATGATTTTTTTTTTCAAATAAGTAGGTACATGAAATAACTTACTAATGTTTTCAACTCCATCCCATTGCAAGATACTCATGGCTTCATTCGAGTACATAAGCCATGACAAATGCCTTATCCAGGATATGTAGTTAGGTATTGAACTGTAACATAAAATTTTAAGATTAATGGTTAAAGTTAATTCATTTGGAATTATCAACGTGTAAAACACACATTTATTAAGTAGAGGTTATTGCTATTTACTCAGTTTAGGAATAGGTTTACTGAGATTCAATGACAAAGTTACGGAAAGAAAATAATCGGCTTTGCTTTAGTCCCCCATAACTAACTACATAATATTATTATAATTATTTATCATTGTCACACTTTTTTAAAAGAGCAACTGCTGAGTTTCGGAATCGGCTTTCCGAAGTCGAGGTAGTCTTGACTCTTGACTAGTCTAACAGCCACAAGTTGTCCTACATCAAATACTAAAAATAATTTTGAATGAACTGAACCTTAGCTTGATGAAGAGTCCAGAGGTCATCATGAGCGAGTAGTCGAATGGCACAAGGTACGCTATAGCGATTGGCATCGACCCGAATGCGCATGAAAAGAACGACCCTGGAAATAAAACATAAAAAAATTCAACTGATTTCTGCAGATCTTTCTCAAACTGGTAGGTACAGTTTTTGCAATTCACGAAGGCGAGTGAGCTTTACTCGTGGTTACTTCGTGTACATGCACATTGCATAAGTGTGCGTGCCTGTCAAAGCCTAGGTGGGAGCGGGCAGGCGCGAGCGTTGCGCTCGCTCACACTTATACAGATACGAAACACACACAACCATAAGTCAGTCGCCCTCGTGAATTGAAAGAACTATATATACCAAGAGGATTAGATCTGAGCTTATTTTAGCCTGAAAAATTAAACACTTCCCGAGGAATAAAAACTAAAATCATGGGCAATCCAGTCATTAAACTGCTTACCATAGTTTGCCATATAGGCAGGTATTCTTAGCACGGGAAGTTTCAAAGAAAATAATAAGATTGTCTTCAATTATGTTCCATGGGAACTTGTCATTTTCAATTGAAAAAAGTCACCTTATGTGCGAGATCAACGGTCATTTACATATTATTAAATTATTCATCAGACCTCATCTTGGAGTAAATGCTGTTTTACTCACCACAGGCAATGGCCACGTTGAGAACCAAGATAGACAGGAAAACTGTGAAACTGAAAGCGTAGAAAGTGCTCCGAAGTCCTGCGACCCAGTACACCACCAGTGTGAACAATGTCGGCTCTACCACGAGTCCTGGAAACTGAACAGATTTCTGAGTCAGTAGGATCTGATGGAAACCATAAAAAAAATCTTTCATCATTCATCATCATTAACAACCCATCAACGGCTCAATACTGAGCGCAGGTCTCCTTTCAGAGAAGGGTTATAGGCCATAGTCCACCACGCTGGCCCAATGCGAATTGGCGGACTTCACACATATTCGAGAACATTATGAAGAACTCTCAGATGTGCAGGTTTCCTCACGATGTCTTCCTTCAACGTTGAAGCAAGGGATATTTATTGCTTAAATGCACTAGACTCCGAAAAGTCCCCGAGGTGTAAAAGTACCCGGGATCGAACCTGCGACCCCCCGAATAGGAGACCACAGTCCTAACCACTAGGCTATCACTGCTTCACTAGGCTATCACTGCTATCACTGCAAAAAAATCTTTGACGGCTTTAAAATTGGACACAAGTTTCTTTGAAATCCGACGTCTCTGTTGACGTTCATTTCTCTGTAATACGACTTTGCAAGACCTCAAGCCCTTGTGAGGTGTTTATAGAGGTGGCAATAGATAATGTGCAACACATTTCTGTTCTATTCTATTCTATTCTGTGCATCGGTGTTTCGACAAACTTCTGGCAAAATCTGCATATGTTTCTGCCCTTAAGCATTAGGACCCATTAAAGTCCGACTTAGAATGTCTAGATTTTTCCTGCTTCTCGCCAGTAACTCGGAGGCAGCCTTTGGAAGTCCTTTGGACATATTAATCGTGCCTATACAATATCTCCTGTGGAAGTCCATGCAAAAGACCTTTGTCCAGCAGTGGACGTCTATCGGTTGACAAAGAAGAAGAGAAAAAGATACAATATCAAGTCTTATAAATTGCTAGTCTAAATGTTAGTCACAGTATTTGATATAACTTACCTGAGCCAAATTTCTGGCCAAATAGTAAGCCGGCGTGGAATACAATCCAGCCTTGAGTTCCCTGTGCAACAAAGGGAATTCTTCGGGAAACATGTGCAGTACTGAGTACATTGGCGAGAAAGTATTCTCTGCTATGATTATAAAGAGTGCGCCTTGGACATCTTGGATACCAGCTTGGGTGAGTCGAGCTGTCCCGATAAAGCATAACCCCGCTGTGAGTGCTATAGCCTGAAAATAATTTTCTGACATTAATATTTCTCCTTATACTATACTAATTAAGCAATTAAATATCACTTGCTTCAACGGTGAAGGAAAACATCGTGAGGAAACCTGCACATCTGAGAGTTCTTCATAATGTTCTCGAAGATGTGTGAAGTCCGCCAATTCGCATTGGGCCAGCGTGGTGGACTATGGCCTATAACCCTTCTCTGAAAGGAGACCTGCGCTCAGTAGTGAGCCGTTGATGGGTTGTTAATGATGAAAATGATGAAAATTTCTCCGTCTTCTTCCACGATAACGTCTTATTTTCTCGAAATTTAACAAGCTTCTTATTCTAAATTCATATTGGCCAAATTCTGTAAGTTCATAATGTTTTTCTAAGGCTTTCTGAACATCGGAGTAAACGAGATCTTGAGGTTTAGGATAAGCATAATGTCATTTGCCCTTAAAAGATCTATTTTATTCTATTGCAAGACGCTAATTAATTATCCTAACACTAAAGAACATGATTAGGGAAAATTAAGTATTTCTGTTACGCTGAATTTGGAAGATTTTTTTAAAAACTTACCAATTTTTGTAATATTCGCACTAACTGTACTCGAGGATCCCTTAAAATTATAATAAAATATCTGTAGACAAGCCAAATGATCTTTGTATGAAAAAATGGTGGCTTATAATTCTTGTTTTTCACACGCCTTGAGTTCTGAAAATAAATAAAGAAAGTCATAAAATATATTGTAGTAAAAGAGCCCCGCCATTTTGTGGCATCGAAAACCCAAATGAGACAAGTATTTTTTAAGTATTTTTAAGTATTTTTTACTAATATCCTGCCGGAAATTAAGTTAATAAGCTCAAATGCAATATAGTAGCAACAAATTAAAAAAATACGTAACCAACATTTAACATAACAACATCTTTCTAGACGACGATCAATATAAAAATCACTTGCTTCCGTCGCCACATAAACTTTTATTATGATTTATGACTTTATACCTCGTCTTCATTATCCATTAGATGGAGTTCCAAATGTATCTCCATATCCAGTTCTTTAGCAGCGTCGCTGACGGCAAATCTGTCGCATACATTCTTGATGGCCTGTCTTGATGCTGCTTCAGACCCGGGTGTTAGGGCCAAGACTTTCATGAAGTAGTCTGTAGGATTGTATGTGATAGGACACTGATAGCCCAGACTGTGAAGAGAATGTTTTGTTCGGTTTAGCCATATTATTAGCTGTAATTGATATTAGTGAACTTTAAATGTCTATTGGTATCCGACCAAAGTCTTGAAGCGAATTAGTCTTAAAAGAAGGTAAGGCTCTGGATGCCACGATGAAATGTGAAAGAAGTGCCTTATATAAGGATATATTTTATAGGAGGCGATAGCTGATATTGATATCTAATATTCAATACCAATCAAAGTTAGTTTGTATAAGATGCTCTTGTGGTTAATCCCATCTAAAGAAAAGAGGTGAGATTTTTTTCCTGAATCTGGCGAGTTACATCGTCTTAGCATGCAAGACCAAACAACTAGGGTTTTGTCAAAGATGGAAAGCTTTATTAAGTATAATAAAAAATCCATGTAGATATTCATACGAATTACTTATGACACGATTATCCACTATCTGAGCCCTTGAACGTTGTCGGTGTTTCTAGATGTCGGGAAGTCTAATTAAGGTCAGTGAATGATGTGAACGATCGGGATCGTACTCAATTATTGTAACCGATATACTTATGGACTATCTGATATGTCTATGTTGAGGCGCCAGCGTAACTAATGATTGCCTACCTGCTCTTGTGACATAATAAAAATTTTGATTGCACCGAGGTGTCTCGGACAAAAAATGCTTGCAATTGTTGTGAATTTTGATCCACGAAGGCATCTGCCTTCTGCCTTGTTTTTAATGTGAAACATCTATAGCCGCACGTAAAACAGATTTCTGGCGTGGCGACGCCTAACACTAAGTATACATATAACATCGCATGCCGTGGCGACGACTTAGTGACATATTTAGTTCCTATCACAATCTGTTCTTTTCTGCATATTACTTTTACAAAATAATGGCGATGTTTCACATCTGCCAGGCGTCCCACGACGGCTCACAATTTTTTTTATCACATATTTGCGTATTATGAGTGAAGTCTCTTTCAGTATCATCTTCTTTCACTAAAGTTGATAAACTACCGCTTGTTCCTCTCGTTTCACAAGACGTGGTAATTTTCTTGACTTTTACATTTTTGTTTGAGTTATGTGAAACGTGAGTCTTGATGATTAAGACTTTAATCGCTTGATTTCCTGCCTTTCCAGAATATCCATATAGTACTCCGATGGCGTCGTGTCAATACAACAGATAGACATGCTGCTCTACTTAGGTTTCTTGCAAGGATAGCCACAGTACAGGATCTTGATCATCCATCCACCATGTGGTTGGTCTCCTAACGTTGCGTTACCTTGTGCAGGGTGCCATTCGAGTATACATACCTTTCAAAGAAATTGAGCGCTCCAGAAGCGTTGCCGGCATAGGCCACTCTGCCCTCCGCTAAAAGCACCAGCTTGTCGAACAACGCTACCAGTTCTGAGGATGGCTGGTGTATAGTGCATATCACAGTTTTGCCCTGGACTGCGCTGGCTCTGAGAAGTGTTATTAACTTTTGCGCGGAAGACGAATCCAGCCCTGTCGTGGGTTCGTCGCAAAATAGAAGACCTGGGTCGATTAAGAGCTGCAAAAAAATATTTTTCATTGATTCATCTGCAAGTTTGCATACCACCAGTTCAGAAAGCAGATTCTGCTGAGAAGAGTTCTCAGACTCAGCAGAATCTCTTTACGGAAATGAACTAGAGTCTTGTCAACTTGCGGCTCAACAAGAGCCACAAGATGGCCAACAATTTTGAAGGGCCTTGAATAGTCGTTATTAGGTAGGTGGATGTACCTGCGAGCAACAAGTAGGCCTACATAAAATATGGATTTTCACTTTAGGTAAGCAAAAAATTCACAAAAAAAAAACTTAAATTAAGTTACCTCTGAAGCAAAAGCAAGCCGTTTCCTCTCTCCACCGGACAGAGTTTTCTGTCCATCCAAGCCACCGATCCGCGTGTGCCTGGCTCCGTACAGCGACAGCTGTCTCATGAGCTGATTGACTCTTCTTCTACGGGCTAGGGGTGACATGCGTCGGTCCATGCGTAGCCTTGCCTAGAAGTATCGGGTTCGATAAAAGTTTCTGTTTTTGAAAGTTTGTCTTGACCTTGGTAGACCGTGATAGATTATAGCTCTGTTTAGAAATGTCATAAACCTTATGTTAGAGAAGGCCTACATGAAACCAAAATTAAGGATTATTCGTTTGCTTTTAGGTTTTTAAAGGACAAAAGCCAACAAATCTGCATTATAAAAAGATTAATTGGTATAGTTTTCTCTTGGATGATTTTTTTCAAGAAAATGCTGTCTTTTATGACGCTGTAAAATTTTCGCATTTTCTAACATGTTTTAATCAATCAAACCCTATCAATATTTCTTTGGGTTTGGGTCGAGTGCGCCGAAACTTCGTCATAGCTATTTAACACCCATTTAAAAAAAACTTTCACAGACCTGCCTGCTAGCAGGGCGTGTCCAAACCGTACGGAACGACGGCGGAATTAATAACCTATCTAATCCAAAATCTACAGTACTATAATTGTATTGAAAGGGTCTATTCAAGATCCAGAAACAAAAAGGCCAACTTAAGACGTACAAAATATACCTAGACTTGGGTTTACGGTGCAGGCCTAGCGAATGTTTTTTCTTTTCATCGATGGAGGAAAATCCTCATAGTTATGCCATTAGCTGGCATGCTCGACTCTTCTGCTATCTCTGCTACGGCTTACAGACTAAAAAAACCTCCTCCGTACTACCTCCTTATACTGTGGTACTACGCTCACTACTTCCTGGTAGCGCAATAGGCATTTCAATAATCAAATGATATGCGCCGTTTCAACAAGGCCACGTGTCTCCGTATCTTTAGGATTTCAGTCAAGCCTTGAATAGTCTAGCCTAGTCTAGCCAGTTATTTGCTTATTTGCTTTTAGGTCAAAGATTTTTAGTTGACACTCATTTATTTTATCCATAAAGTATAAATTATCCATTTACTTAGATAAATAAGCTTTACCTATAAGAAGTTTACAATTTATCCTAATAAATATTAATAATGTCCTCCCGACCAAAACCGGTCACGGCGGCCAATCACAACAGAGATTAGCATACTTTGCGGGAGATATTAGAGTACCTACACAATTAGTATGTGCGCAAATACAGCGCTCTCTATTCCCTCACTCTCATAGTCCGATGGGACGGAAATTCCAACACGACCGGAGAGATTTCGGGTACAAGACCGACGGCCTTACATGTACTCCGAGGGACGGGGTTGACACACCTCCAACTTCCAAACTCCTGGCTAGTTCTGAGAATTTATTGCCAAAAAATCCAATTTACAATATAATATTTCTTGACCCGATCCGGGAATCGATCCCGGGAGCCATCGGTAGTTGAACATGCTAACCACTATACCAACGAGGCAGTTATGTTATTTTTTTTTTTCAGATGTATAATAAGGGCTTCATCATCATCATCGTCATCTTCAACGGTTCACTACTGAGCGCAGGTCTCCTCTCAGAGATGGGTAATAGATCACAGTCCACCACGCCGACCCAATGCGAATTGGCGGACTTCACACGCCTTTGAGAACAATATGGAGAACTCTCTGGTATGTAGATTTCCTCACGATGTTTTCCTTTTCGGTTGAAACAAGTGATATTTAATTGCTAAAACGCAAATAACTCCGAAAAGTTAGAGGTGCGTGCCCGGCGGGATCGAACCTGCGACCTCCCAAATAGGAGACCACAGTTCTAACCACTAGGCTATCACTGCTCAATAAGGGCTTCGGTAATTACTAATTAGGAATAATCCGGGATTTGAATTCAGGCCGTTGCCTTTCGGTGCCGTAACTTGAGATGCTTGTGAAACCACAATTCAAGTATTTCATGTAGGTATCATTTACGCGTTATTGTTTTACGTTTAAAGGCTGCGGTGACAGATATCTACTCGTGAATACTATAAGTTATTGTGGTAAATATTAGAAGGTTGATTACTGTTACGATGATGATGATGATAACGATGATTATTATTTTTATTTTTATGAAAGTGATCAAATATCAGAATAAATTTATAAACACATATCAAAAATTCCAAGGCCAGCGGGATTCTAACCCAGATCTCTTGGAAATCACGCCCGAATGTGTTAGCTTTACACCATAGCCGCGGTCGAACTACACGTCAGCGTCGAAATGAAAATGAAATGAAAATATTCTTTATTGTGCACCAATTAAATTAAAACAAAAGAACATAAAACATACATAATACATGTATAAGGATATAAGCTGTACAATAGGCGGCCTTATCGCTAAGAAGCGATCTCTTCCAGGCAACCTAATGACGAAACAGTAATAAGAAATACTGGATGAGGGTGTACACTTAAAATAAATAAATGATAAAAATAAAAATTAGGTGAAATATATATATTAAAATTTCGTCGAATATGTATATACTCGGCCTCGGAATTTTTGATATGTGTTTATAAATTTATTCTGATGATGATGATGTCGCACGGCGCACAGTGTAACTTGCCCGATGCATTATACTTGTAGAGGTAGAAGGTCCTTGGCTGGGTCTTTTTGTTATGGCATTTGGCGTCGAGGTCCTTTAGTCGAAGCTCCTCAAAGGACGCCACAACCTTATCTACTGATTTGCGCCACTCTTGCATCTGCCACGGAGTTCCTCCCACCTCTCACTAGGTATTACTGTTATAGACGGTGAACGTCTATCGGTTTATATTGCTGGTCATTGATCCTTTGCAAGATCCCTCGCTTGTATCCAGCGACACGCTTCAGATCGTCTGTCCACCTGGTGAATTATATCTCCCAACATTACGTTGCCCAATGCTAGGTCCCATCCGAACACCTTAGAACGTCTATTCTGCGATTTCGAGCGATTCGCAACTCGATAAGCTAAATCGGTAAGTCTACAAGATCTTCTACAGATCCCCTCATTCAGCTTTCACGCATTGAAGTTTTTTAGATTGTGATTAAAGACCCTGGCTCAGTGGTGAGCGCTGTGGTGATAACTGGGAGGTCTCGGGTTCGATTCCCGGCGCGGTTAATTTGGGAATTTTTAATTTCTGAATTGTCTCTGGTCTGGTCTGGTCTGGCTTTGGCCGTGGCTAGTTACCACCCTACTGTCAAAGACGTGCCGCCAAGCGTAAATCGCTTGGCGGCACGTCTTTCCGGCACGTTCCGGCACGATGGCGTGTAGAAACCAATTAGGGGTATGGATTGAATGTTCACTGCCATACTCCTTTCAAGTTAGCCCGCTACCATCTTAGACTGCATCGTCACTTACCATCAGGTGAGCTCGCAGTCAAGGACTAGCTTGTCATCGAAAAAAAAATAAATTGTTTCCATTTTTAACCGACTTCAAAACATACAAAAAGAGGAGGTTCTCAATTCGACGCGTATTTTTTTTTTGTCGATGTCCACCCATATCTCCGTCAAATCTTAACCGATTTCAATATTTTTTTTTTATTTAAAAGGGTGTAATTGCAGGTAGGTCCCATTTAAATTTGGTGAAGATTTGATAAATATCTTCGGAGATGAAGGAACTCCTCAATGAATGAGATGAAATCGCTCGCGATCAGAGTATGTGTAGACTTTCAACGATGCTTATAGTACATAACATAGGTACTGATAGGTACTTGATAGGTACTGTAGTTATTGTAAGATTTTTTGTACGCTCAAAAATGCTGTTTATTTAACTGTAATAATTTAAGATATTAGCCTGTAAGTATCATTTGTTTAAGTGAATATTGTATATTCTTTTAAATGATGCAATAAACGTCTTAAACCGGAACATACATACATAAGCTAAATTTCTATTCATCATCTTATTTTTACAAGCTTTTATTTAACTTGCAATGTATGTTTAGTTCAAAACTTGCAAGATGTATTAGAACCATTCCCGGTTTCCGATTGAGCTGAAAATGTGCATGTACATGTAAATCAGATTACAATGCACTATTATTGTAACACGGAGCTTTTATGATGATGGAGGTGGAAGATGGCTATGGGAATTCTGAAGTAAAACGATGTAACACCATGGAGTTCGGACTCTTTTGTTTCGTCTTAAGAAGTACTCTGGTCCTAGATAATATCCAGGGTCTGCTGATGAAGCTGAAAGTTGGTTATGAGCACTCTGTAATGAAACTACGTAACCATATTTAGTTTGGGCTCGTTTCATTCTTATTGATAAGTAGTCTTAAATGATATCCATGGAATGACTCTGATGATGGAGCTGAAACTGCAGTTAGGATATCCAGCACACTAGTACACTCTCGAAAAATAATAGACGATAATATGTCATGTTTGGATTCGTTTTGATCAGTATTTGATTCTACATAGAATGCAATGGTGCCACCATTGAGCTGATGAGCTGATGCTGCAACTTTGGTGAAGATCTGATGAATATCTTCGGTGATAGAGGACCAAACTCTTCAAGGAATAGAAACAAATCGCTCGCGATCAGCCCGTATGTACGTATACGTTTAGGTATGTACGATACCCTAAACGGTTGAGAATGGATACACGAAATTGAGCTCTAATTCAATGCATTTATGGTTTATTTTACTTTGACGCCGAACTTTGACGATTTGATCGGTTATTCATACACAATCGCACCTCAGAGATTGTGTAGATTTATCCTATGAAGCTACACTAAAAATCGGCCAAGTGCGAGTCGGGCCTCGCTCTTTTAGGGTTCCGTTAAAAAAATTAAATTAAAAAATTTCCATCTACCCACCTACCCATTTTAATTTAATTTTTTTAATTAAATTTAATTTTTATTATTTGTTGTTATAGCGGCAATAGAAATACATAATATGTGAAAATTTCATCTGTCTATCTATTACGGTTTACGAGATACAGCCCTCTGACAGACGGACGGACGGACGGACGGACGGACGGACGGACGGACAGCGTAGGCTTAGTAATAGGGTCCCGTTGGTACCCTTTGGGTACGGAACCCTAAAAAGCTTAAAATAATAATATATAAATTTTTTTTAAAAAAACCGACTTCAAACGCCACTGAGAAGTATAAAATAATTTCAGTTTGTACACGTATGTTGAAGTCGGGCGTGAAAACGCGTCGAATTGAGAACCTCCTCTTTTTGTTCAACTTGGCTAATATTCTTTAAACAAAATTACATTACACTCACCAATCGTATAAAAAGGCATTAATCATAACGCATTATTGATGTGGGAATATTAGGACGTTATATGAATCTCAAACCCAAAATAAACAGAAAAATAAGAATGATAATTTTGCTCATAAATTAAAAAAGCAGCACGTGCCAAAGTGACCTTTGATTTTTTATTTAATCTTTTAATTTTATTTATTTATTCAAAATTTTGGCCACGTGCCAGAAGTAACAAATTTGTATTTTATATTTATTCAATTAAGCAGTTACCTAGTTTTAAAGACATAATAAATATAATAATAGGACCATATAAATATTTATAAGGCATTTTAAATACTTTTATAGGGCTTACACTGTGATTGAAAACAAGTTAAAAAAATTCTGATTTTTTATTATTCGTCACCTATTTTTATTTTATTTTTACAAAAATGGTAAAAATGGTCAGACTTTCTCCATCCGTCCGTCCGTCCGTCTGTCACATTCGATTATTTTTAGTAACTATTAAAGCTATCAACATGGGAAAAGTTGTATATAATAGTGGCCCAACATCATTGGAATAAAAAAATATCAAAAATTATTTTTAGTTTAATTAAAAGACATGTCCCAGTTCAGTAATATGAGGGGTGGTTTTTTATTCCGAGTGTCCATGAACTTGAACCAAACTGCCATCACGTGAAAGAGAAAAATAAATAAAGTTAAACGCCATAAAAATAATAATTTTAGAATCGGTTTTTTAAATTAATTTTGAAAAATATCGTTTGTAAAAAATATTTTTTGATGGATGGCAACACTAAAAACTTTTTCTAATCTATTGATCTATCAAATCTGGCACCTGTTACTGTCACCTAAATATCATTTTGAACCATGGCACAAGGAAATAGGTAATCTTTTCTTTTTTGGCTTTACTACTATTACTAGGAATTACGACTATGGGCTTTACTATCTAAAATAATCAACATTCGATAATATACGAATACGAAAATTGTCGAAAATGAAATTCCTGCAATACCTGACAATCACCTGACATTGACAACTTACATAGACAAAATGATATTTTCAAGTTTTTTTTTTAAACCGGTGTATTTCGGTCCGGTCGTTAAAATATGAGTCAAACATGGAACTAGGAATATGGAGTCAAAACAAAAAATATTTTTCCTATTTTCGGAGGCTTTAAAAAAATCTGTAAATTATTTTGATAGAAGCGTTTTTGGATCTCTATCCAACTACATTAAAATCATCCTAGTTCATAAAATTCAAATTTAAAAAACCAATTTTGGACAACACATTTGGTTTGAAATTTCAAAGTAAGATAACTGGGGTGGGTATTATATCGAGTGGGGTATCATATGACAGGGCTTTACCTCTACAATTTAAAACAGATTTTTATTTATTTTTATACATAATAGTTCTTCTTGATAAATCGAAAAAAATACGTTGATATCGGTTGTTTAAAAGAGTTAAGAAGAAGAAGAAGTCCGATTGTATTGTACGGTGTACCTACCTATTCCTATTTCCGAGGCGTTATAATTTTTCCCTGAAGGTAGGTAGTTACCTACTTACTTAGATACAAAATATAGATTGTCTATTTTGAAAATATCTATATATATAAAAGAAAGTGGTGTTAGTTACACTATTTATAACTCAAGAACGGATGAACCGATTTGGCTCAAAATTGGTGGAGAGGTAGCTTACAACCAGGAGACGGACATAGGATACTTTTTATCCCGTTCGGCCGTGTTTCCGTCAAGTCAATATAAAACCTTTTATAACAAAAATGCATCTGACATGGAATAAAAAAACGAAAATGACAGTGGAAGAACAAAACTTAAATGACAGCTAAACGTAATTTTGTATTTGGTTAATTATGGTAAAAACAATTATAAAAATTATAGTTTAACGTAATTGATAATATCATCAGTAATATGTTTTCTCTTTGAATCATCATTAACAATGCCGCGAGCACGGAGCAAGACGATCAAAATATGTTTCCTGCTACAAAGCTACGGATTGACGTGATTTATTGGATAGGTATACTTAGTTGAGAACCTGGAGGGTGACAAAGATTTCCCGCGGGATGTTATGAACTAAATCCACGCAGACGAAGTCGCGGGCATCAGCTAGTAATCTTATAAATATTCAATGACGTTTTAAATTTTAATGACTTGGAAATAGGATCTTCCATGTTATTCAAAACAAGTTAAAAGCCCTTAAAGACCTCCGAAAGTAATTTATTTATTAATTAATTATTCAACAAGGATAAAAGTTTAATAAAAAGATCGGCCAAGTGCGAGTCGGACCTTACTCTTTTAGGGTTCCGTACACATGACCAAATCACTTAAGTAGATTAGCATATGGGGAAAAATGCTCGTTTGTTTTGGCCACAATTACTTATAAACCGCATCATAAATCGGTGTTTCCAGTATTTGTTGTTTAAATACACTATATAGTACACAAATAATATACAGAAATTTCAAATTCCTAAGTAGTTTAGTTTTGAGATAGACCCCGTAACAAAAGTGTTCTAAAACCGAAAACTTTGACGGCCCCCCATTTCTTCATTTTTGTAGCTAAAAAATAATAAAAAATATATTTAAACTCTACTTAATGAGTTCTAGACAATGACACCCCACATGCCAGGGTAAAAAAATAAAATTTTTTGCCTCAAAGATGGGAGCCGAGCCCCCTTTATTTTTTAATTTAATTTAATTTTTATTATTTGTTGTTTTGGCGGCAATAGAAATACACACTCTGTGAAAATTTCAACTGTCTACCTATTACGGTTTACGAGATACAGCCCGCTGACAGACGGACGGACGGACGGACAGACGGACAGCGGAGGCTTAGTAATAGAGTCCTGTTGGCACCCTTTGGGTACGGAACCCTAACAACTGTAAGTCCAATTTAGACTGCCTCTTTCAACGTTCATTTTTGAACATTTTTCGCTAAAATGAACCCTAAGGCCTTTCGCCCTAAGGGCGAATTTAAACAGTTCATTTTCGATGGCTCATCGATGAAGCCTCGAAAATGAAAGCAAAAACCTCGAAAAATTAACCATCTAAATTCGCGCTTAGGGTGTCAGAACATACATAGTTCCGTTGTTGAAAAAAACTTCTGAACAGGAATTATGTTTACTTGGCAAAGAAATATTTTACCTTATATTTCTTTTAATATTCTGTTTAATAGTATCATTCGGTATTATTACGCGTTTCTTTTTCAATCACTCGCATTGGTGGAATCTTTAGATAATAACTTTGCTAATATTCTAAAAAAAAATTCAGATTTTAAAACATCGCTTCCCCTCATTGTGGAAACATTGCATACACTGGAACATAGCATAGTACATATTGTGAACTATGTACCTATATTGAAAAAGAGCAACCGCCGAGTTTCTTGCTGGTTCTTCTCGGCAGGAAGGGCATTCCGAACCAGTGGTAGATTCATCTGACTATACAAAAGCACTTGTAAAGGTTTTTTGTTTAAGTTTTCACTTGAAAGAGAACGTATTTTTCTTAAGTTTCACCGCATGTTGGGCACAAAATTCTATTTGTGGTAAAAAGTTTCTTTACGTAGTTATCTAAGTATGCCAACTTACAACTGGAAAGTTTTAATAGTTTTTGATTTAAATTGCTGTAAAACACGGACGGACAGATAGACTGGACAAAATCATAAGGATTCCTTGTTTGACTAGGGAACCTTAAAAAATAAAATATTCGTAGATATAATTAAAGACTAGCCAAGCTACTTAGGCTTCCGGTACAATGTTGCGTTTAAGCCAATTAAGATCGATCATATCCACGTGCAGAAATTTTTCTCTGTAAAATGGCTTTTCATAATATGAATCCTCGACCAAATGTTGCAAGAATATCTATACAACCTAAGGGTAGGATATACCTTTTATTCAGGATGTCCTACGGGATTAAAACCTAAATCCTAATTTAATAGCCTTTTAAAAATGTAAAGATTGAATCGAAAATCTAATCCACATAAACGTACACTAGCGGCACGCTATGATGGCCGGTTTGACACATTACAATAGTGATGTGGAATGTCAATTTATTCTCGAACAAAAAACAATTAAGTTTTGTTTTTGTACCTGATTAAATAGGTTTAATAAAACAAAAATGTATATGTTTATTTAATTTATTTGAACGAACTGAATATTTGAATGAAAATGAATATACATACTTTATATGCACACAAGAAACATATGAATACAAAAGATACCAAAAAAGGTGCCACAAAAGGCCATAATTAATCAGATTCGTCCATACTACTATTTTCACTGTCGTCACTGCTATCATCACCTACATTAATAATTATATGTTCGTTTTCTATAATATTATCTATTTTCACATCTCTTTCATAATCTTCCCTTATTAATTTAACAGTTCTATTCACAACCTTTTCCCAGTCTCCTTTAGTCACATGTTCACAAGCTTCTTCTAATAATTTTAGCATTTTTTTTGTGGTAAATGGGGGTTCTGTATTGTGTCTTGCAGCATATCCCTTAATTTGAGCCCACACCAACTCAATCGCATTATACTCACAATGGTAAGGCGGTAACCGTATAACTCTGTGCCCATGTTCTAATGCTATTTCGTCAATGACGTATCGGATCTTGGTTGGTTTGTTTTCTTTTAAAAGACGTACTAATTCCGCTTTTAACATATTCATGTTTGCATCTACGCCATTTTTACGAAGCCATGCGACGATATCAGCTTTCTTTTGGGATTGGGCAGGTGGCTTGTCAATTTGCATCGAGTGGTATGGGGCGTTGTCCATAATTATAATAGATGGTTCAGGGAGGCTACACAACATTGAGGTAAACCATTCAGTAAACTTTTCTCCATTCATGTCTTCATGATAGTCTCCAGTGGTTTTTGACGCAAAAGCCATGAGAGAACCTTCGACAAACCCGTTGATGGTTCCGGCGTGACAAATTATAAGTCGCGATCCTTTTCCTACAGGAACTTTGGAAGTAGATGCTGCTGTGTCATCGTTCCAAGAACGGCCTACAGTATGGTTAGCATTAAGCCATGTTTCATCCAAGAACACAACATTTTGCCAATTTTTGATTTCTTTCACTTGCCGTAAAAAAGTATACCTTGCCATCGCTATATCAAATCTTTCCATCAATATTTTGCGTTTGTTACATTTTTTGTATCGAAATCCAATGGTCTTCAAAATCTTCGTTAAAGAACTTTCCCCACCGAAGAATAATCCAGCTTCCTTCAGTGAATGCACCAACTTTTTTCTTGTTGGATACTCCTTCTGTAAATAGTAGCCGTAAACATGTCTTCGGATAGCATCGGCATCAAAGCTATCGATGCCTACGACTGGTTTTGCTCGTTTTCTCTTTTTTGGTGTGTGAAGTTTATTTTCTTCTGTGCCAGTCTCGCCAAATTTTTTTTTAGTTATCCGTCTAACAGTTCGTTGTCCAATATTAAGCGCATCAGCTACGCGTTCAACCACTGACGTTATAGGTAAAATTGGCCCTCCATTTTGAGCTTCACGATCGAAATAGTTACGAAGGCGTATTACGAACTCACGTGTCTGACTATTTAGAACAGTTCTCTGCGTACGTTCGGTCATATCGACGAAATCCACAACAAAGGGCTTGAACAGAGTCCAAATTAACGAGCAAGGGTCAACAGTAATGCAGTATCAATATTTGAAATCCAAAGCCAGGTCAAAACTATATCACAATCGCATTGCACTGACAGTTTATACTTTTCGAAGCAACGTCAATTCGAAACTGCTTTGTTTTGCATTGAGCATTGACGCGAGTTTGCCGGAGGTAGTAGTTGTGCTAGCCAGCGATCCTATGTGACGATCGTATTAGATTCCATTTTTAAAAATTTTCAATTTAGAAAACCAAATGCCGAGTTGTGGTATATATCATATAAAAATAAAAATTTTACCTTTTGTATGAAACAGCTGATATTTTTTTGCGATTTCAGAGGTTTGTCCACATAGTGAAAATTGTTCATATTCACAAGTACATTCACCCCTTAAATGGTGCAAACTGATTTTTCTACACTTGTATACATTTTAGAAATCAATTTAATAAATAAATTTTGAGTCCTAAACCTAAAACTACATTCGATAAAATTTATGAATCTCTGCACATCACTATCGTCAATAAAGTAATACAATTATTTCCTTCAAAGTCGTTATCAATTAATACGGAACTTCATGAGCGGACAAACGTCAAACCGGCCATCATAGCGTGCCGAAAAATGTTACTGTATGTACTAATTTACAAGTGTACTTACGAATTGGTAAAACAGATTGCAATATCAATTAGATACGTGGATTGATTTTTAACCCCCGACGCAAAAAGAGGGGTGTTATTAGTTTGACGTGTGTATCTGTCTTTTTCCCTCGTAGCAGCCTACCCAATGGACCGATTTTGATGCGGTTATTTCTGTTTGAAAGCTAATGTAATCGGGGTGGACCTTAGCTATAATTTATGAAGTTCTACTCAGGCGTTTGAAGATCATGAAGCTTTCTCTGGTGCGATTGATTTTATATTTGGTGTACAGCTGTTACTTCGAATTATTTCTAAGGCATGGTAACCTTGAGTTGATGCTGCAGCATCAAATACCCAACTCCTCAGAAACTTACAGCAGATATAGTGTGTTTGGGCTCATTAGAATGTTTTCAATGAGTAGGTATTAGATAGATGAAGATCGAGGATCAAGAAGGAGGATCTGATGATGGAGCAGACAACTGGGCAACAGGATGTCAAATATGTCGTATATAGTCCGGTTATTTATTAATTTACACTTGTATTGACTCGCTTTACAAAATAATATTATCTGGATTAAATTCAGCTTTAGTGGCAATTTTAGCAACACCAAGTAACGTAAATGAATTTGGACGTTCTAACAGTTTTTGTATTGAAAATCTCCAAAACGTCAAATTACAATGGTGAAATTAGCACTTAATCTGTAGACTTTGGGAAACAAGATAGGCGAGTAATTAATCTTTAAGCCTCATTTGGCAAACCTCGGCAAGCCTTCACAAGTTTAAAACGTGCGGATAGAGCGTTTGGCATGGCTTGCGTAGGTTTGACATGGCTTGTGGCTGATCCGAAACGTTTGTAGAGGTTTGGAGTGGTTTGGAGTTTGCCGCAAACGCCAAACGTGCGGATGAGGCTTAAGAAGATAGGTAAGATGCGCGATATATGTTAAGCAATTAAATATCGTTTAAGCAATTAAACAAAAGGTTTAAGCAACTAAATATCGCGAGTTCGTCAGGAAACCTGTACACCTGCTACGTTTACATGCGTGCTAAGGCTTGGCAAACATCCACAAGCTCCAAGCCTTTACAAACGCTTGGATGCCATTTACACGCTTGCGAGTGTGTAGTTCATGCTACGTTTATATGCGTGCTAAGGCTTGGCAAACATCCACAAGCTCCAAGCCTTTACAAACGCTTGGATGCCATTTACACGCTTGCGAGTGTGTAGTGTGTTAACGAACAGGCAAACTGTGCATACAACAACAGAAGTTATGGAAGACGTAGACGTAGACTTTCTTTTTATCTTTGTGGTTTACGTCCTTTGGATTCCATATGCATGAACACTATGCCTCAAGAAAGGCCATAGTTTCGTCGTTTGACTAACTACTGATCTATACTAATATTACAATGAGGAAAGATTTTTTGTTTGTTTGTTTGTACAGAATAGGCTCTGTAACTACTGGACCGATTTTAACCATTTTTTCACCAATAGAAAGCTATCAGGAAGTAACATAGGCTATAATTTATTTTCAAAAAAATTAGAGATCCTTAAGAAAATTGCAATAATGCAACCCAAGGTAGCAAAATTTTGCCTATAAAATGCATTATTTGGCGTGTGCTGAGAAAACTATTGATGATACATAAAAATTATGTACTACATGATTAAAGAAAACAATGAGTTGTTTTCTACAAAAAAGTCCCCAAGGGAATATATCTAGCTATCATATTTAAGTCAACTTTTGTGTTCTAAAATTTAATTAGATTGCCTTTACTGTCGTACGAGTAGTATTAATTCTTCCTTACTACTACATAATATTACTAGTGGTTCGCCCCGAACTGAGACCTCGCGGTAACGGTTTCCCATAATTACTTATTCATTCAATAGATACAAGACGATCAAAATTGATATTATTATTATTACCGTTTTCACCAACCATACCTAAATCATCCCCTTTGTAGAAGTCTCTTTACGTAGGTAGCCCCTAAATACAATCCTAACATCCCAATGTCATTTTCACCTTTAGTTGTCCCGTAGAGGTTCGTAATAACAAAGTTGACAGAAAGTGTCAACTAACTTAACATAGGTAGCCCGTAAAGGTTAGGGAACTGTTATAGTGAAATCCTCAAGGCCTCAATCAAACTTAGGTATAGTTTTTTGGAACATTCAAATTAAATTACTTGTACACAGCGTCAACTATCGACACGATCAGAAAACATGTAAATGATGTTTGCTAAATGACTAAATAATAATTTTAATTGAATAATATGTTATGAGATGAGAGCGCCATCTATTGACATCATTGTGAAGTTATGTTGTTGCTGCTCATTAAAAGTTAAATAATTTAGTTTCCTTATTACATTTATCTAATTTTAGTATTTGTTGTTCAAGTACATGATATTACGCTAAAATTGTAAAACTTTCAAGCCCCAGCTTTCAATGGTTATTCCGTTGTGAGGTCAAATATAATCTCCACTTTGAAAGCCCCCCATTTCGTCAATTTTAGGAAAAAAATTAAAAAAAAAATACTTTTGTACTCTGTTCCAAATTATCTATAAAATGAAGTACTGTAATCCTATGAAACGCAAAAATTTTTTTTTTTCTTCGCATTCGCTTCTATGAGAGCCCCCCTGAAATAAAGATTTTTATAACTTTTAAGCCATTTTCGGCTGGAGGCCATCGGTTTACATATTATATCTAAAATTGAAGTAATTACGTTTAGTAATTTAGAAGTTATAAGGCTCTGACAGACGGACGGACGGACGGACGGACGGACGGACGGACGGACGGACGGACAAGTGCAAATTCACTCAAGTAGACTCAAAGACCTTCGCTTCGCTCGGTCGATAAATAGTGTGTTTGATTGTTGGTTTGTCCGTTAATCACGCTGCAACAAAGCTACGGATTGACGTGATTTTTTGGATAGGTATAGTTGAGAACCTGGAGGGTGACATAGGCATCCCGGAAAATCCCGAGTTCCCGCGGGATTTTAAAAACTAAATCCGCACGGACGAAGCCGCAGGCATCAGCTAGTGATAAATACGCCGTCGTATACAGCGCAGCGTAAAAAAAAACACCCGTTCGGCGCGAGCTCATGAGCGACACTAAACACGCACCAACGTGTAAATACGTCGCAAGCGCTTGCCTCAAGCTTCTTTTGATCTGTGTTCAAAAACCGACTTAAGCCCGGATCGGCGACAAGCTCACGCAAGTCGTCGCAAGCCAAGCCAAACACCCCGTTCACACGCTTGTATTTGTGGACACTTGTCGAGACTTGCCAAGCGTGTAAACGTAGACAGTTTTCCATATTCTCAAAGGTGCGTGAAGTCTGCCATTTCACATTGGGCCTGCGCGGCCTAACCTATCTCTGAGAGGAGACCTGCGCTCAGTAGTGTTAGTGTTACTAGTGTTAGCCGTTGATAGGTTGCTCATAATAATGATGATGATGATGAGAAGAGATAGCTTACCATGATAGTGAGGTGCTCCATAACGGTGAGGTTCTCAACAAACAGGTCGTCTTGGTGCATGTAGCCGCTCTCGCGGTGCATGAAGTCTCCCACGGGGACCCCGTTCATTGCCACTTCGCCATCTATAATCGTCCCACCTGCCACCAAACATAATCATACTGACTAATATTATAAATGCGAAAGTGTGTTTGTTGGTTTGTTGGTTTGTCCTTCAATCACGCCGTCATTTTGTGTGCCGTGTTTGCCGTGTTGTCATTGATTCAACAGAGCTACGGATCGACGTGATTTTTGCATGGGTATAGTTGAGAACCTGGAGAGTGACATAGGCTACTTTTTATCTTGGAAAATCAAAGAGTTCCTGTGGGATGATAAAACTAAATCCATGAGGACGAAGTCGCGGGCATCAGCTAGTAAGTAATAATTAATTGTTACCTTACAAATATTACAAAATATATATTATAAATATGAAAGTGGTCAACAAACCGACGTTGTGGTACGACAAAGGTCTGACATGGACTTCCACAGATCTCTGTCTTGCGCCGCCAGTAGGTATTATGAGAGGAATTGGCACTTATATAATTATCGCAAAACTAGACAAGCTTGGTAGGTCCCTCTCCCTTGATATGTTTTTATACGACTTATTGTTACGCTAAATAGCTAGTGATTAAGGTTATGACCTTCTTTGCGGAGGGTTCGGGCTTCAAATCCCAGGCACATGGGTAGTAGGAACTTGTAACTATTGGAATTGAACTGATCACCCGCCTGGCGTTAGCAGGCGTCCCCTCCACAAATACAATACAACTATTGGAATTTTAAATGTGCGTTAAAATGCCACTTGCTTTAACTATTGAAATTTTTGATCATAGTACTTAAAAATGCGACCAAGGGTGTCGATTCTCAACTCTTTTGAAAAAGACTTTTTTCAAAAAAAAATTTTTATTACTACTCAACTAAGTGACATGGATTTTTTTCTTATTTTTTCCAGAACTGTTATGAATTGGTCTGTCGGCCGGTACCATTTTATCGTCAAGTTTTGGAACACCCTGTATAGATGCCCTTGACTGCTGGTGCCTAGCGGTATATTTTGATGATTCAGTCTAAGATGAGCCAACTTTTTCCTTTTCAACAAAGTTCCCGCAGGAATCAAAAACCTTAATCCACGCGGGCAAAGTCGCGGCCATGATCAAGTCTAGTTCATTATATATTACTCACTTGGGCTCCGGTGTGCTAATGCGGTCATCAACGTGGTTTTGCCAGCACCACTGCAACAAAACGAACCATTTTTACAAACTTGAGTAAATATTGAGAAAAAATGAATACCATAACACTGATTGGCCTTATTTTTTAACCGACTTCAAAAAAAGAGGAAGAGGTTATCAATTCGACGCGTATTTTTTTTTATTAAGTAGGTGGCAACAATTTGAATGTCGTACAAATTTGTATATTTGATTCTTATTAGGGTTCCGTACCAAAATGGTAAAAATGGAAACCTTTATGGTGAGACTTTCTCCGTCCGTCCGTCCGTCCGTCTGGCACTGGCACAATTATTTTAGTAACTACGAAGTTTACCAATCGAAAAATCAGAAATAATTATGGTCAATAGAGGTTTATGTATATTTTACAGGAAAAATAAAATCAGCAACGTTCTAACTAGCTTAGTTTTTGGAACGTAGTTCCTTATCGCGCGGTGCGGAAGGGGGCTAGACGGAAAAAATCGGCCAAGTGCGAGTCGGGCCTCGCTCTTTTAGGGTTCCGTTAAAAAAAATTAAATTAAAAGGTTTCCATCTACCCACCTACCCATTTTAATTTATTTTTTTTAATTTAATTTAATTTTTATTATTTGTTGTTATAGCGGCAATAGAAATACATAATATGTGAAAATTTCATCTGTCTATCTATTACGGTTTACGAGATACAGCCCGCTGACAGACGGACGGACGGACGGACGGACGGACGGACAGCGTAGGCTTAGTAATAGGGTCCCGTTGGTACCCTTTGGGTACGGAACCCTAAAAATTAAAGAACCGATACTCGACACTATTTTGAAACCGACACTTTTTTGTTGAATGTGAATTTTGCATTGTTTTCGCTATTTTCGCGGTACAATATTGGGTCTCCGTAGCCTTGTGGCTTCGGCAGTCGCTTGACAGTTAAAAGTCGATGGTTCGAGTCCCAGCTCGACAGACTGAATTTTCTATTTTCAATTTTATTTTAAATAATTTCTACATGTGGAATTTTTCCCTAATTTTTTATAATTTATAAGTTACAAAAACCTTTGGTTGTTAGGCGACTGCAGAAGCCTCAAGGCTACGGAGACCCATTATTGTACCGCGAAAATACCGAACACAATGTAATCGAAAGGAACTACGTTCCATCCGGGTGTCCCTTGACACCAAGTTTTTTTTTTGATATTTACAATAAACCTCTACAAACAAAGTTAATTGGATAATGAAAAGGAATAAGCAAATTAATTTATTATTATATCGTTTTACTTTTACATCTGGAGTACGGAGCCCTTGGTGCGCGAGTCCGATTTGCACTTGGCCGGTTTTAAATTTATTTATTATGCAATATACCTACTGGCACGATTATCGCTAACGTACACTGGTCTTCATTGATGTGATCGCTTATATAAACAAGCCTGTTTAAATAATCTACATACCATGATTAATTGTGTAAGATGCTTTTATTAACATAAATGCACAAAGAGATGGTTAGGTACAAGAAACTTTACAAAGATCAGATGTGCACAATGCGTATTATTGCTCATCTATCTATCTACTAGCTATATATTATATTAATAAAATAAATATTGAGAGATCATCACTTGAAGACGGCTCGACCGATTTTTGTTGTGATAATAAGTAATTATTATTCTCAGGACAAAGTCTGTATGAAAGAAATTTTTCGGAAAACCCCCGTCCCAAAGGTCGGTTTGAATTTTTGTATGAAAATCTGAACTTTTAACCTTATTTAACAATTTTTTCATTAGTAGGAAAATTGCGTCCGTGCGAATCCTAGCCCACGTTACTAGTTTTAAATATATACAAGATATAAATAAAATTGAAGTGTTGGGATACAAAAAAAAATAAGAAAAACAAAATCATACTAATAATATTATAAATGTGCAAATGTTTCTTTGTAGGTTTGTCCTTCAATCACGCCGCAACAGAGCTACGGATCAAGGTGATTTTTTTGCATGGGTATAGTTGAGGACCTGGAGAGTGACATATTAGGCTATTTTTATCCCGGAAAATCAGAGTTACCGAGGAATTTTAAAAACTAAATCCACGCAGACGAAGTCGCAGGCATCAGCTATCAGCTAGTAATTAATAAAAGAAGGTTGCACAATCTCTGCAGAGATGAGTTATCTGAGAGGGAAATATTATAGTGCACTGTGTGTGCAAACACAGCCGCACACATTCACATAGTCAGGTCAGATGGACGAAAGCCTTCACATAGTTTACTATGGGGTAAAGCAGCCGACATTGGAAAAATTTTTGTATTGCAGAAGAGGGCAATTCGCGCAATCTACAATTTAAAACCGCGGGATTCCCTTCGAGAAAAATTTAAGGTAATAGGCATTCTGACAGTAGCTTCACAATATATTTATAACAACATAATATTTGTCAGACAAAATATTTTAAGTTACAAAAAAAAAGGGTGATTTACACGATAGGCAGGTTAGAGATCCAAATAGGCTCGTGATTCCTCGACTGCGCCTCCAGAGGGTCCGAAAGACATTTGTGGGAATGGGCGTGACGTTCTATAATAAAATTCCACAGTCGATCTTAGACTTGCCTTTACACAAGTTTAAGAAAGCAATTAAAACTTCTCTCATGGAAAAAGCATATTATACAATTGAAGACTATATTAATGACAAAAAAGCGTGGATATAACTCGCTCCAGCGATTCATGAGACAGTAATAATCAACCTGTGTACAAAATTATCCTGTGCTATTCAGTGTTTCTACTTTATTTGTGTCTAAGTGATGTCTTAAAATTAGCATTTGAATATTAGTTTTCAGTTTGATGCCTTGACATGGGTAGCATAAGTATGTCACGCACTTTAAACATTTCTGTGGTGGTGTCGTGCGATGCGGGTTGTTACGTTCCCTCAAATATGGTTGAGCGAAGCAATGGCTGGGTCGTGCGTCATGCTCGTGAACGGGTGCCAACGGCGGGAATGGGGCTACTTTATGTCTGCCCATCTCAAGATAGAAGTTAGTCTGTATGCATTTTTGGAACTTTCCTTATTGTGGAAACACTGCATATATATATAGCATAGTATTTACTGTATTGTAAATCAGTTTTGAAAAGAGCAACCGCCAAGTTTCTTGCTGGTTCTTCTCGGCAGGAAAGGCATTCCGAACCAGTGGTAGATTCATTGACTATTCAAAAGCACTTGTAAAAGTTTATTTGAATAAAAAATATTTCTATTCTATTCTATTCTATAGTCAGATGGAAAAAATCTAGAACATACTGGTAAGTAGGTACTAAGTAGATAATATAATTTAGAGGTAATACATTCCCAAATTGTTCCTGCTTGGAATAGAACCTAGTACCTACCACGTACGAGACCACAACTCTCACCACTGTGTCAGGGAAAAAACTACCTACCTAATAATACCTGTCTTTCATTTGCTGTAATTTGCAAGTTAGTGAATAATTTATAATAATATTATCATACTTGTAGAATATTTATTGCGATTGCCGCTTACTAATTCAAAAGGTATTATTTTCGACATCTTTATAGCATTTAGCATCGTGGTGTGAGTCCAGTGTTGGCAGATGCCCGTTAGTGTCTTTTTAAGAGGATTGTCTAGTTGAAAATTTTCATACAAAAAGCTTCAAAAAGCGATAACGTTTTGCTACCCGTAAATGTTGTCCAATGTTCATAATTTTTTGAAATGTTGCAGATACAATGAAAAACTATGCCCGTACGTTTTAATTTTAAAGAAATATTGCTTATGTTAAAAGTTATTAGTGACTAAATATCCATATTTTTGACTAAAAAACTACCTCGACTAATTTTATTTTTTTAAATTTAACTAAACTGAAAAACTAAAAAAATGAAACGTACGAGCCTAGATTAAGGTGTACTGAATCTAATGAGACCAAAATTGTCTAATTTTGTAAACGTTTAGGGGGGTAAAAACGTTATGACCCGAAACAATATTTCAAGAATAAAATTTAGGCAAATAACTCCTGGACTTGCAACTCTCTCTATCGCACGATGCGGGTCGGGCAGCGAAGCGTTGTGAAACAGATAGCATTTTGGATAATACCTACTCGCGTCGCGTTTCGTCACTAGACACTCCTCTTAACGGCCCGCATAGACACGATGCTTTTAATAGCGAGCGGTGCGCTTTTGCGTTGAAACGCATTATCAATGTTCCGAAAAGCGACTAAAACTCGCAAAAACACTGATCGCCGCTACTAAAACCATAGTGTCTGTCCCCCCTTGCCATATTACATATCTACTGTCGTATCTATTCTCTTTCTATAATCGTTAACGCTTTAGAGCAAGGGTTCCCAAAGTTTTTTTAGCACGCCTCCCTTCTGAAAGGATAGGAGGCGTGATGAAAAACTTTGGAACCCCCTACTATACAGGAAGCGATCTTAGAAAGACGGAATAGAATTCACACTAAACGCTTATAATTTAATATAACATACACGCTTACACGCTTAAGTAAACGAATACACGCTTCCTCTAAAGCAAGAGTTCCCAAAGTTTTTTTATCCCTTTCAGAAGGGAGGCGTGATAAAAAAACTTTGGGAAGCCCTGCTCTAAAGCGTTAACGATCTTTTGAAAGAAGAAGAAATTGAATAGATACAAGTACAACGAAGTGTAATTTTTTAGGGGGCTGGCATTAAGCGTGACATATCGTTTTTTAGCTCTCTCAGAGAGCGTCTCGCAAGCACTGAGCCCTGAATGGGTACATCTCCCAAGTCCGCTAATCACATAATAAAACTTATAAATGCGACAGTGTGTTTGTTGGTTTGTTGATTTGTCCTTCAATCACGCCGCAACAGAGCTACGGATCGACGTGATTTTTTGCATGGGTATAGTTGAGGACCTGGAGAGTGACTTAGGCTACTTTTATACCGGAAAATCAAAGAGTTCCCGAGGGATTTTAAAACTAAACTCACGCGGGCGAAGTCGCGGGTATCAGCTTGTTACTAACAAATACTTAGGCACTTAGGTCGCCACTTATTTTCTTTCTTCTTTATCATCAATCGATAGACGTCCACAGCTGGCCATATAGAATTATAGATAAACCGACTTAACTGTTCTGTTGACGGAGTTGCTAGTGGAGAATTTTATATTGCTACTTAAGAAATTAAGCAAGTTCTGCCCGTTTTCACCAACGTTCATTGACTTTTACATTGGGTAAGGGATTGTTGTTACAGGGGCTACCTACGTATAGAGACTCCTTCTTAGGGGATGATTTATGTATGGTTGGTGAGAACGGGTGAATCTACTGGATTTTCATGACATTGTAAAGCACTCGCATCAAAACGAACTGACAGTGAAGACCACCACTTTGTCACATTTGGACGGCGGAATAGTGGCCAGGAATCCAATTTTGTCCACCTAAACAGATAATTTGGTGGCATCGTTGGTCTCTGGCATGGTTCGGTCAGCCAAGGAATGAGCGAGCTCCCTTAGGTGTGTGAAATGACGATGAAGTGCAACTTAAAATCTAGACACGTTTTTTGATCTTACCTGGGTCCCATGAGAGCTACTAATGTCCCCGGCTTGGCGATACCGCTTACTGCGAACAAATAAAATAATAGAAAATTTATTTTATTCACCCCTACTAATTTTCTACACATAAATAATTATATTATACTAGCGACCCGCCCCGGCTTCGCACGGGTAGTAGAGTATATCCGTCTAAATAGATTTCCAATTACCGCATAGTAAGAGACCATTTTTAGGGTTCCGTACCAAAATGGTAAAAATGGAACCCTTATGGTGAGACTTTCTCCGTCCGTCCGTCCGTCTGTCACAGTCGATTATTTCAGTAACTATTAAAGCTATCGACATGAAATTTCGTACAGTTGTGTATAATAGTGGCCCAACATCATTGGAAAAAAGAAAAATCGAAAATGATTTTTAGTTTTATTAAAAAAGGGGGAAAATCGAGGGTTTGAAATTTCAAAATAAAATAACTATACCGAGTGGGGTATCATATAAAAGGTATTTTCTTGGGCATTCCAAAACAGTTTTTTATTTATTTCTATATATAATAGTTTTTGAGTAATCGGCCAAAATGTCGAAAAAAATACCGTTCTCCCCCCCTTATCTCCGAAGTTTACCAATCGAAAAATCTGAAATAATTATGGTCAATA
This sequence comes from Oeneis ivallda, assembly GCA_029955525.1. Lineage (NCBI taxonomy): Eukaryota > Metazoa > Arthropoda > Insecta > Lepidoptera > Nymphalidae > Oeneis > Oeneis ivallda. The sequence goes on along the minus strand of JARPMR010000006.1, from coordinate 5,234,414 downwards.
GAAATTAATGTATATTTTACAGGAAAAATAAAAGCAACGCGAAAATTATTTTAGTTTGATTAAAAAAGGGGGAAAATCGGGGGTTTGAAATTTCAAAGTAAGATAAACTATACTGAGTGGGGTATCATAAATGAAAGGCCTTTACTTGGGCATTATAAAACAGTTTTTTCGAGTCCGACTCGCACTTGGCCGGCTTTTTTAGAAGTTATAGTGGGTATAGTGAGCTATCCTTAAAAGATAGATTTAAATGCCATCGCGGACTTTTCTGTAACAAATACTTATCCCACCATACCACCACCACACTGAAGTGACTTTTACAACTATACCCTTGTAAAAGTCACTTCAGTCCGTTCCTCCGCTGTTGCGTGATTGAAGACAAACCAATAAACAAATACACTTTCTAATCACTACATATTATAAAACAAAGTCCCCCACTGTGTCTGTCTGTCTGTCTGTTCGCGATAAACTCAAAATCTACCGGACGGATCTAAAACGGATTTTCATGCGGTTTTCACCAATAGATAGGGTGATTCATGTGGAAGGTTTAAGTGTATAATTGGTTAAGGTTTTGTGTAAATTAGTAGAAATATGACGATAATTGTTGACAATGTCGGAAAAATTCAAGCCGCTTGGGAGCTTTCATCGAAAACGCTGCCTTTGAGAGAATAACGTATCCCGGAAAAATCAGCCCTATAATCAAATCGGTAATTTTGAAAATTTTCAAACTAACTCCACGCGGACGAAGTCGCAAGCAAAACCTAGTAAAAATTTAACTGATATTAAAAATTTTAAAGTTGTTTGTTTGTCCTTCAGTCACGGAACAACGGCGTAATATTTGAATGGGTAGAGTAATTATTGAGGACCTTTAAGAGTGGCATTTCTTTAAAATCATTCATTTCTTCTTTAGCGCGGACGATGTCGCGGACGAAAGCTAGTAAAAATAGGTACTTCTGCCATTTCTAAATTATTGAAAAACTATAATCTATACATATAATAAAACTGTAACTGGAAGATTTCTGTACATTTAATATATTTTGAAAATTTTAATTGGGGGATGCTTTACTATCGATACTGAGCCCAAAACAGATTTTTATTTAATTTTTGTCTGTTTGTTTGTCCTTCTTTCACGTAAAAACTACCGCGCAGATTTCTACAAAATTTTATACCGTGGTAGCTTATTACTCGGGTCAACATCTAGGCTACTTTTTATCCCGGAAAATCAAGGAGTTCCTGAGGGACTTTAAAAACTAAATCCACGCGGACAAAGTCTCGGGCATCAGCTAGTTATATTATATTAAACTAGCTGATGAACCATTCAGTCAGGAACTTGGATTTTCGGGGATAAAAAGTAGCTTAGGTCACTCTCCAGGACCACTTACTATAACCATGCAATAAATCACGTCGATCCGTAGATTTGTTGCGGCGTGATTGAAGGACAAACCAACAAACACACTTTCGCATTTATAATATTCGTATGAAGTATATGATTGGCAGATTTATGGCGTTCTTGTTTTGCTCTGTAAAAGTATCTGTGTATCTGTCTCTTCCCTCGTAGCTCCCTAACAAATGGACCGATTTTGATGTGATTTTTCTGTTTGAAAGCCAACTTAACCGACGTGGATACTAGTTATAATTTATGGAGATCTGCACTGGCGTTTGAAGATAATCAGCTCACTTGATTCCTCTTGAGACTCCTACTTGATTAGAGGGTCTTACAAAATTTCACTGGTGCCGTTGAATTGAAATGTGTATTAATACTTCGGATAATTTCCAAGGCATGGTAACTTTGAGCTGATGCTTTACCATCACGTAGTCTGCGGGATACTCAACTCCTCAGCAACTTACAGCAGATATTGTTTAGACTCATTGGAATGGTCTCAATGAGGTGTTAGATAGATGATGATCGATGATCGAGCAGGAGGGTGTGATGATGGAGCAGAAAACTGGGTAACAGGATGGCAGGTATGTCGTACATAGTCTGGCCATGGATTCATATGTCGGGGGTGTTGTAAAAACCAATAGTGAGGGAGTACCAGCGTATCTGAGTCGATTGCGATTGGCAACAGGAGTGCTGCCTCATTTTTTTTGCGTAAATAAGTAATATGAATGGCTTCCCTGTGTGAAAATGTGGCCAATAATCTTGGCATCATTCCATGAGGGCATGATTTGTAGTACCTAGTGAGATTAATATTAGTTCAAATTCAAATTCAAATTGAAAATTATTTATTTCACGTAAGCCAACCTGTGGCTCTTATGACACGTCATGAATCTACCACCGGTTCGGAAAGCGGATTCTGCTGAGAAGAGCCGGCAAGAAACTCAGCAGTTGCTCTTTTCAAAATAATCATTTTACAATATTATTATACAGCTATTACACGGTAATAAGTTTTTCATACTATCTTGTGTGCAGCCAGATGCCATGCCGATTTAACCCATGCAACTTTGTTAGAATAGAATAGAATATATTTCCACAATTTTTATTTAACACAATTATTTTAACGCAATTAGTTTTATTGAATCTTAGGTATTAATTAAAAATAGACTAAACATGACTATCTTAAAATAATTTATGCATGCGAAATAGGCCTGATAATCAGGTGATCAGGGAAACGAATAATCTTCTATAAATGTGGATTAAGGTATTGTATTTCATTAAACCTGATGTTTTATTATAAAAAAACCGGCCAAGTGTATATCGGGCCACGCTCTGTGTGGGGTTCCGTGGTTGCAAGTCACAATTATTATTGCTGACCTAGGATAGTGCTTTTATTTTATTTATGAATATTGAATATATTTTGAGTTCCATGGTTTTTCGCGGTTCACTTGTAAAAAACAGATATATACTAGTGGTTCGCCCCGAACTGAGACCTCGCGGTAACGGTATCCCATGATTATTCATTCAATCGATACATGACGACCAAAACTGACATTATTATTATGCCCGTTTTCACCAAACATACCTAAATCATCCCCTATGTAGGAGTCTCTTTACGTAGGTAGCTCCAAAACACAATCCTAAGTCCTAACATCCGTGATCCGTCCCAATGTCCTTTTAGGTGTCCCGTACAGGATCGTGATAAAGAAGTTGACAGTAATCATCACCTAACTTATCATAGGTAGCCCGTAAAGGTTAGGGAACGTCAGTGAAAATATTGAATTATTATGTAGGTACTAACGAGTGAAAACGGGTTAGGGGCATCTGTACAAATCGTCATCTATCGACGCGAATAGAAAATATACAAAATGCATCAATTAATAGTTTATTGAAGTTTGATATTTAACTAAAGAATAATTTTAATTGAATAATATGTTATTATATTATGTACCTAAATAATAATGCTCGACGCAAAACTGTTTTTGGGATAGATCGTAGTCGTAACTCCTACGAGTAGTTCCATGGAATAGTGACTGCGCCATCTATTAGCATTATTGTGAAGCTATGTGAAATTTACTGATGCTCATTAAAAATTAAATAATCTCGTTTCTTTATAATATTCATATAATTTTAGTATTTGTTGCTCAAGTACAGGATACAAGTGAAGTAAGAAAATAAGTACAACTTGAAAATACATAGTCAATTTTCTCAGAGAGCGTCTTCAAGCGAGCGTATTAAATCGCCACTTTGAAAGCCCCCCATTTCGTAAATTTTAGGAAAAAAATTAAAAAAAAAAATACGGTTGTACTCTGTTCCAAATTGTCTTTAAAATGATACACAGAAAACCTATGAATCGCAAATAAAAAAAATTTTCTTCGCATTCGCTTCTATGAGAGCCCCCCTGAAATAAAGATTTTTATAATTTTTTAAGCCATTTTCGGCTGGAGGCCATCGGTTTACATATTATATCTAAATTTGAAGTAATTACGTTCAGTAATTCAAAAGTTATAAGGCTCTGACAGACGGACGGACGGACGGACAAGTGCAAATCGCTCTAGTAAACTCAGAGACCTCGCTTCGCTCGGTCAATAACTCCTTAACTTGTGAACCCTACTTAGCCGTGATAGTTTTCCTATAAAATTCTTTATATATACTACTGCTGAGAATTTTTTCACGTATGGCTTTGACTCTAATATAAATAAGCACTTTAAAATATCATATTTTCCAAACTGATCCCTGAATTGAAAAATGATATTCACATACCCACAATATTTTTGAAAGTCCTATTCAACGACATCCCACACTATGGGATTGACGAAAAAAAAAATTCATCCCCACTTTACATGTGAAAATTCTTTAAATATTATTGATATTCTAAAAAAGATTATTTTTCACAATTTTATTTCACCACTTTGTTGGCGTGATTACTACTGGTTCGCCCCGAACTGAGACCTCGCGGTAACGGTATCCCATGATTATTCATTCAATCGATACATGACGACCAAAACTGACATTATTATTATTATGCCCGTTTTCACCAAACATACCTAAATCATCCCCTATGTAGGAGTCTCTTTACGTAGGTAGCTCCAAAACACAATCCTAAGTCCTAACATCCGTCCCAATGTCCTTTTAGGTGTCCCGTACAGGATCGTGATAAAGAAGTTGACAGTAATCATCACATAACTTATCATAGGTAGCCCGTAAAGGTTAGGGAACGTCAGTGAAAACATTGAATTATTATGTAGGTACTAACGAGTGAAAACGGGTTAGGGGCATCTGTACAAATCGTCATCTATCGACGCGAATAGAAAATATACAAAATGATATTTAACTAAAGAATAATTTTAATTGAATAATATGTTATTATATTATGTACCTAAATAATAAAGGTCGACGCAAAACTGTTTTTGGGATAAATCGTAGTCGTAACTCCTAGTTCAATGGAATAGTTAATGACTGCGCCATCTATTAGCATTATTGTGAAGCTATGTGAAATTTACTGATGCTCATTAAAATTAAATAATCTCGTTTCTTTATAATATTCATATAATTTTAGTATTTGTTGTTCAAGTACAGGATACAAGTGAAGTAAGAAAATAAGTACAACTTGAAAATATATAGAAAATTTTCCCAGAGAGCGTCTTCAAGCGAGCGTATTAAATCGCCACTTTGGAAGCCCCCCATTTCGTCAATTTTAGGAAAAAAATTAAAAAAAAAAATACGGTTGTACTCTGTTCCAAATTGTCTTTAAAATGATACACAGAAAACCTATGAATCGCAAATAAAAAAAAAATTCTTCGCATTCGCTTCTATGAGAGCCCCCCTGAAATAAAGATTTTTATAACTTTTTAAGCCATTTTCGGCTGGAGGCCATCGGTTTACATATTATATCTAAATTCGAAGTAATTACGTTCAGTAATTCAAAAGTTATAAGGCTCTGACAGACGGACGGACGGACGGACGGACGGACAAGTGCAAATCGCTCTAGTAAACTCAGAGACCTCGCTTCGCTCGGTCAAATATTTATACCCTTGTCAAATTACAGATTTCTAGTACCAATAGTCTCTAATCTAAACCGCGGAAAGACGGACGGACATGGCGAAACTATAAGGATTCCTTGTTTACTACGGAACCCTTAAAATGGGCATTATAATATGTAGAAAACTACAAAGTGATCTCAACAAATTACAAGCGGCTACCCATTTAGGACCATTAAAATTCAATTCGCTAACATTATTTTAGCATATTATTTAATATTTATCTTCTCAACCTATAAGATTAACATAAGTAGACCCTAATCGTTTAATCTTAATATCTATGGAATTTTTTTTTCTCGTTAGTTATCTAAGTTGGACATAGATTTAAAACAAGTCCATAATTATTGTTTTGTCTTTATATTATTGCGAATAAAAGCTGTACTACGAGTAGATGCTAGACTCTTGATAGAGCATTTGAAAAACACAAGCTACGGTGTAGTCTAACTTCACTATATTATAATAATACTGATAATTTTACTTATATAAAAAAATTCTTTTCAAAAAACCCACTTCTAACGCCACTTCAAAGTATAAAAATAATTCTAGTATGTCCACGTTTGTTGAAGTCGGGCGGGCCAAAATACAAACTATGAAACCGATGCGCGACGCTACACAATATGAGAGACTCGTTTGCAGAGGTCGAGCGAGCATCGCGAGTCGGTTTCATAGTTTGTATTTAGGCCCGCCCGACTTCAACAAACGTGGACAAACTAAAATTATTTTTATACTTTGTAGTGGCGTTAGAAGTCGGTTTTTTGAAAAGAATTTTTATTTTAAGCTTTTAAGTGTAGTATATTCATAAGATCCAAATCACCTCTTATACCTACAAAGAATAAATTTTAAAGCCTTGTATAGGATTTGATCAAGGGAACATGGAAGCATTTGGGGGTCCCCTGGACTAGAGGCCCGGGGCGGGCAGCCCCCTCCGCCCCCCGCCCTACTGGGCCTAGAGCTCCATGTTGTAGTCTATACTTGTTACCTACAATATCAATTCGTAATCGACATTTCCTAAATCCCCATAGTTTTAGGTAGGCAGTACCCTGCAGCGTCAGGATTGGATCAGCATCAGAAGCTAGGCCTGGAACTCCATGATGTAGTCCATACTTGTTACTTACAATATCAATTCGTAATCGAAATTTCCCAAATCCCCATGGGTTTAGGTTGGCAGTACCCTGCAGCATCAGGATTGAGAGGCTAGGCCTGGAGCTCCATGATGTAGTCCATACTTGTTACAATACTTACAATATCAATTCGTAATCAACATTTCCTAAATCTCCATAGTTTAGGTGGGCAACATCCCTGCAGCATCAAGCTTGGGGAGTTGAAGGTGAACATTTTTATGGGACAATTTCGCAAACAACCTCTATCGATAAAAAAAAATCACGCGAATCCGTATAGAAATCCCGGAGAAATCGGTGGACATACATAGAAAAAAAAAAGATACCGGCCGAATTGAGAGCCTCCTCCTTTTTGAAAATCGGTTAAAAAGCATCTTAAATCGCTATTCTATATTATCTAAATTTATAATTGCGAAAGTGCTTGTTTGTTGGTTATTACTTCAGTCAGAAGAAGCGGATCGGCGTGATTTGCATGGGTAGTTATAGGTATAGATGAGAACTTGGAGAGTGACATAGGCTACTTTTTATTCAGGAACAAGTGTAAATTTAAAAAAAAAAATTATATTTTTAAAAAATAAGCTTTTAGTAGCATAGCTACATCATCAGACCCTGGATATCATCTAGGATGAAAGTACTTGTCAAAGGAGCCCAAACTCGATGAGGTTACGTCGTTTAGTTACAAAGTTCATGTAGCCATTTTCCAGCTCTATCATCAGACCCTGGATATCATCAAAGACCAGAGTACTTGTCAAGATTTGACCTAAACATACAAAGTTAAATTGCAAGTTAAATAAAAGCTTGTAAAATAAACGAAGGTTCTCGCAGGATTTTTAAATAGCTAACTTCACGCTTTGCGGGCAATTAGTATTAAGGCAAATAATAGTGTTATGGCTTTTAGGTCATACGAATCGGACACGACCGTTGCATGGAAAACATTTTGTTGATACAATGACACTTGGTAGAATTGCGATATTGGTTTGTATAGTTTTTGAGGAGGCCCTTGTTAACTGGTGCTATCACTACATTTATAAAACAAAGTTCCCCGCCGCCCTGTCTATCTGTCTGTTCGCGATAAACTCAAAAACTACTGAACGGATTTTAATGCGGTTTTCACCAATAGACAGGGTGATTCATGACGAAGATTTTAATTTGTTAAGATTTTGTGTAAATTGATAGAAATATGACGATAATAATTGTTGACAATGTCGGAAAAATTTAAATAAAATAAAATAAACGCTGACTCCCTTTGAGATATAACAAAAAAAAAAGTATGGTGATTGTTGAGGCCCACGGCTTGGCCAACGAGTCAAGGCCTGGAACACGAGGTATAGGGGCCCATCAGCTATAACCTGAGTCCAGGGTCGCTGCCCAAAGCGGCCTTTGACCGCGGTCAGATTTGTTCTCGTCGTAACTTAATGGTAGGGTTTCACTGACCTTCCTTGCTGCAGTCCTCCTTGTATAGGGCCTGAGATTGTATGATTAGTGGTGATTATGTGGGGTGTGTGGTGGAGTGGAGTGTACTGGTGATCGTCTCAGAGGCCACTCGCAGGAGCAGGCAGGCAGACAGTTATGGCCTGCAGCTGTAGACGTTGGGCCGGCGCACTGCACACCTGGCTTGTCACTAGTAAGGTCCAAATCTATCACACACACTTTCGCCGGGCGGTTGACGAACAAGACCGGCGGGTTCCAAACAATGTTCTTTTGTTACGGATAGCACGTTAACAATTATGTTTATAGTTAGGTCGAGACCTAGATCGCTCAACAGCGCAACAAAAACCGTAAAATCAATTAAATCTAGACACTTGAAGCAAAACGTGCGCGAGACGACCCGAATTTTCGTGAATACGTGTGATTCAGCTGTCAAAACAGAAAAGGAACTTGCCAAGACCACACCCAAAATCGCGGCAAGTTTAACCTTTCAAGTGTCATCTGTCAAATTCATTGCGAGCCAAAGACATTGCTAGCGTCACGACCATGGAACTAGGAATTATGGCGCGAACAATCCCCCCGCCCGTGGTCGTAAGGATTTACGTCCACTTACTAGTAAATAGGTAAACGTGATAAGGAGCAAACGGCTCGCTGCAAGACAGAGTCTCCGACCATTACCTCGGCAACCCTGGGAACCCCATCAGACCCGTAGATCAGCTTAAGAATGCGCCCACGGCGCCAGTATAAAGGCAACAAATTAGGTTCCTTAATCAGCACTAGGTCACCAACTTTGGGTGGATCAGATTTGTCAGCCCACTTAACCCGCTGCTGCAAAAGATGCAAATACTCTAGTGACCAACGGTGCCAAAAACTCTGAGTCATCTGTTGCAGCAGCTCAAACCGGGACAAACGTGAGACCTTCACGTCCCTGAAGGGGTATTCGGGTAGAGCGTTAAGGGGCTGACCAATCAGAAAATGACCGGGAGTTATGACCTCTAGGTCATTTGGGTCAGATGAGAGGGGACAGAGTGGCCGAGAATTGAGTACAGCCTCAATTTTGCAAAACACGGTGGCGAGTTCTTCAAAGGTTAAAACAGTTTCGCCTATAACGCGCCGGAGATGAGTCTTGGCCACCTTAACCGCAGCTTCGAATATTCCACCCCAATGAGGGCAAGCTGGGGGGTCAAACTTCCAGGTTACCCCCATCTTGGACAATGCTGTACTTAATCTAATCTTATTGCTAGACAGGAATTCGACAATCTCTTTTAAATATCTATCAGTGCCCTTATAATTGGTGCCGCAATCAGTGCGAATCAGGTCAGGCAATCCTCGACGAGAGACAAATCTACCTAGCGTGGCTACAAAAGCTTCAGTGCTTAAGGCACTCACAAGTTCTAAATCTACCGCCTTGGTAGCGAGACATACAAAAACGCAGAGGTAGGCCTTGAGCGATCTGGCGTTGCGGAGGTTAGAGCTCTTGATGGCAAACGGGCCAGCAAAATCAGTGCCAACCCCAGCAAAGGGTCGAGTGGCTAGAACGCGGTCGGAGGGCAGATCACCCATCATCGGCTGTGAAGTATTAGCCTTCAAGCGGTAACACGGAATACATTTGAAAGTGACGTTCCGGATGGTGCGTCTCCCTGCCAGAATCCAAAACTCGCGCTGTAAAATAGCCGAGAGTGCATTACAACCAGCGTGGGCATTTTTAAGATGGTAGTGTGTCACTAGCAATTTGACAAAGGTGCCGTCCTTAGGTAGCAAAAGGGGGTGGCGAGCACCATAGGGCAGATTGGAATTCTTGAGGCGTCCTCCAACGCGTAGCATCCCGTTATTGTCCAAAAAAGGGCTTAGGCGAGCAAGGGGGCCCTTCAAAACTAAACCTCTCTTTAGAGTGTCAATCACGGATGAAAAATGCTCCACCTGAACCACACGCACCCAGTAGTTCCGGGCGTCTTGGCGTTCAAGAGGGGAAAGCACAGGACTCAAATTTTTATTTTCTGAATTCCGCCCATTATGGATGAAACGTCGAATCCAACCGGTAACACCAATTAGTTTATCAAGGGAACTGTAACGGTTCAAAAGAAAGTTCAAGTCGGGGATCTGTTTATCCTCAACCACTCCGACTCTTAAGCCCGGCAATACTTCGGGAGCGGAAAACCTATTTTGAGGCCAAGTCGTCTCGGATTGGCATAGCCAACTTGGATCCCACCAAAGGTGATGGTGGACCAGTGAAGAGGCCTCACAGCCGCGGGAGGCGCAATCGGCCGGGTTCAGTTCTCCGGGTACGTGTCTCCAAATCACCGGTACTGCAGAGCTCTGAATTTGGGAGACCCGATTCGCAACAAAGACCTCTAAGTTGTGAGGCGCGGCTCGTAGCCAGCAAAGGACAATCTCACTGTCCGTCCAAGCATAAACGTCGGTCAGATCGACCGCAGATGCCAAAGAGGAGCGGACGTGGTTCAAGAGGCGTACCAGAAGGGCGGCGCCAGACAATTCTAACTTCGGGATAGTTAACCGTGACCGAATAGGGGCCACCTTGCTTTTTGCCAAGACGAGATGCGTCGCGACCTCACCGGCGACATCGACAGTCCTCAAATATACCACGGCGGCGTATCCTCGTTCGGAGGCGTCGCAAAACCCGTGGAGACTGGCATGACACCTTCCTGTTGGTAGGAAGCGTCGAGGCATGGAAATTCGGTTAACTTCAGGAAGTGAAGACACAAGGGAGTTCCACTCCTTCAATAACTTCCCAGGGAGTGGTTCGTCCCAACCGAGTTCAGCAATCCAAAGCTTCTGGAGGAAACATTTAGCCAAAAATATTACGGGAGTGATCCATCCATTGGGATCGAAGGTGCGAGCAACCGTAGACAACACGGAACGCTTAGTCCAGACCTTAGGAGGTGGGTCTAATTTGACCCGGTAGGTGAAAACGTCTTGGACGGGCTGGTACTGTATTCCAAGGACCGTCAGCAAATTGGGATTTTCGGGATTTTCAAAAATATGAGGATCCTGCTGATCCTTTCCCGGAAGATCCTTCAAGACGTGAGGGGAGTTGGACAGCCACTTGCCCAACTCATAACCTCCGGACTTCAGTATTGCAATCAACTCATCGCGAAGAGTCAGAGCTTCCCCAACGCTCGAGGCTCCCGTGAAAATATCGTCCATATAGACTGACGATTCCAAGATGGCTGATGCGCGAGGGTAATTCAGTCGCTCCCGGTTAGCTAGTTCTAACAAGGTCCTGATAGCAATATAGGGGCTTGACTTGAGTCCATAGGTCGTGGTGTTCAATTCAAAGACACGCATTGGCTCATTAGGATTTTCGCGCCACAGAATCATTTGGTATCTCCGATCATCGCGATGTACGATCGACTGTCTAAACATCATCTTGATGTCAGCTACGAAAACAATTTGATGCCGGCGGAAATGCGTGAGGATATCGGAGATATCCTTGATCAGCTTAGGACCGGAGTGCAAGCATTGGTTCAATGTCACCCCGTTGGATGTGGCCGCGGAGCCGTCAAAAACCACTCGAATCTTCCCCCCAGGGGTCTTCAAGACGGCATGGTGGGGTAAGAAGTAGTGCTCGTGTGCGCGCCAATCAAAATTGGATGGTGACATATGCCCCAGGCCCTCGTACTCGCGCATAAATTCAACGTACTTGGAGCGGAAGGTGGGGTCGCGCCGCATGCGCCGTTCCATGGACAAGAGCCTCTTTTCCGCCAAGGCCCGCGATTGACCAAGCGGGGGGCGAGAAGCGAGAAAGGGCAAGCGAGTTACAAATCGCCCATCAACACGGCGGCCTGTGTTGTTTTGATAAAACAACTCACATTCAAGGTCAAGAGGGTCAACTCGTGCGGCATGCGGCGGCTCCTCAACTTCCCAAAAGCGCTGGACCACGTCCGACAGCGTCAAGCCGGCTGCTTGCAATTGGTCCAGCACCGGTAGGTCCGAAGACCATAGCACGGGTCCAAAAAAGCTAGAACCGAATATAGTGGACATGGCACATAGGCCGTCCTTCTGCAAAACCCTAATTCCCCCTGACAAGACCAGGCCCAACACGTCGGAACCCAACAAAAGGTCCGTAGGACCGGGTTCAGTCCAGTGGGGGTCAGCTGGGTTTAGGCCTGATGCACAGGACACCGCAGCGTCAGCTATTCGGACCTGCGGTAGGGGACCTAAGATATTGTCAAGGACTGACACCTTGACCAAGACCCTAAGGTTGCCCGTAACGGGGCCAAACATTAATTCCGCTTCCCCGGTAGGAGTCGAGGGCTCTATACCCCCGATACCTATCACCCGTCCTGTTCGAGGACTCCAAGGGAGCCCTAGCTCACCCACCAAACGAGAAGAAGCAATACAGCGCTGTGAACCCGAATCCAAAAGGGCGCGAACGATTAAAAATTCACCCTTCGGGTTGAATACCTTCACTGAGACAGTCGGCAAAAGAATGGTCTGACAGACAGTCTGCCGGAGATTCAAGGTCTCAGGAGAAGTTGCTGTGGTGGGGGCTAGGGCGGCAACTACCTATTGGTGGTCGTCCTCATCAAACCGGTCCTCTAACCGGGGAGTCTCATATTGAGACTCAGGGGGGACCTCCAAAGGTGAGGGGGACGGACCTCCATTTGGGTAAACCCATGCGTCATCTCGTGGCGGCAGCACGGGCCTAGTCATACGGGCTGAGGTCGGTAGGTCGTAGTACTGCTGTCGACCCGCTCGAGGTGGGCGGCGTTCGAGGCGTGGCCACTCATGAAGCGGAGGTGAATAGCGGGTAGGTCGAACCGTAGACGGGGCCGCCACAAATCTCCCATCAGAACGTCGAGGGGGGTTGGCGCCCCCCTCACGGGGGGGTGAAGCCCCCATAGGCGGGGTCGAAATCCGGACGCGTCGGGATTCATGGCCCTGATCAGGGGACCGACGCAAATAATCCGGGGAGCGATTGGTAAGAGCGCCCCCGCCCGTGCGGGGCGCCCTCACTCTCCACCTGGCGACCAACACCATTCTTGTTGGCGCACAAAATCTCCAGGTGGTTACCCCTACAAATTGGGCATGGCCGTTGCTGTTGGCAGTCCCGTTGCATGTGAGCTCCCAGACAGCTATAGCACCAGTGGCGGTCTCTTGCAATGCCCCTCCGATCCTTGATCCGCTTAGAGAGAAACTGGGGGCAAGAAAGCACCCGGTGGCCTGGACGCCTGCAATAGTTACAGGGGGCGGGTTCAGTGGCAGCAAGTCCAGTGTAAACGGGCATTGGTCTCCGGTCGGAGGCCCTTTTACCAGGGACGCCAGTGTGACCCCTTTCCTTCCTCAGCTGGGCAGGCCGCTCTGGGGTCCTTGAAGGACCAGCAATCCCGGAGTTATCAGCCTGCCGGCACTCTTCCTCAAGGAACTTTAAAAGGTCCGAAAAGGGGGGCAGGTAGCTGGCCCCGTCCCCACCATACCTTTGCTCAAAACGCAGTTTCAACTCGGGAGGTAGGCGGGACAACACAATGTGTAATAAAAGGAAGGACCACTGGTCCACGGGAAGCTCTAAACGCTTAAGAGCGTTGCAGGCTACAATCAGTGGATTTAAGAGCGATTCTCTTAAATGAGACACCCCATAGACACGTGGCAGCGCTAGAATTTGTGCCACGTGTGTGTCTGCTAACCGGCGCACGTTGGCATACCGCCGAGTCAGTAGTTCCCGCGCGGTGGTATAACTCTCCTCGGAGAGGTCTAGGTGGCTAACTAAACCCAGAGCCTCTCCCTGCAGGGAAGAGAGTAGATAGGCCAGTTTCTGGCAGGGAGACAGGTCTCTTCTCGCGTCCACCAGGCTATCAAAGAGGCTGAGAAAGCCTAGCCACTCGCTCAGGTTGCCAGAAAAGTGGGGCAAGTTTATTGTTGGCAACTTGCCCTGTAACGCAGGCTGAGTGGTGGGTCTGGTGGGAGACTCAAGAATAGAGCTCATTCTCGCCTCCTTCTTGAGCCTCGCGGCCTCCTCCACCAGACCGTCTGTCAGCTCAAAAAACTGTTCGTAGTCCCGCACTGAGGACTCCAGCGATTCCTTAGGTAGCTCCAATGCCATGAGGTCTCGGAAGGCCTCTTCGACGACTGCCTGCCTGGTCCGCACCTGCTCGCACCGCTGGAGCAGTGCGGATGCCCGGTCCTCCCGGCCTACCAAGGCGTTGGCTGTAGCAGCCCAACGCAGCTCTGATTGAATTTGCACGCTCAATTTTTTGTGGGCTGCCATCTTAGGTAGGTACAAAACAACTTAAATAAAGGTAGTCACAACAAATAGGTAACAAAATCAAAACAAATTTATTTGTTACAAGTTATGTTTCAACTTCAACCAAACAAATTAATAATCAAACAAGAATTACCCACTTTAAACACAAACAAATTACTACTTAAATACTATTTATTAATTAGAATTATTTACTTTAAAACAAAAATTATTTATTTTAAATACATCAAACAAACTACTCTGTTACCTAACCAGGTGGAGTTCTAGTAAACAAACAAAGTATTTGTTGGTTAAAAGTTCCAAAAGATACAAATTAAGCTATCAATAATTTATGTTAAGTCAATCAATAACATAAATTAAGATAAAAGAAAAATTAAGTTTTTAATTACCCGTACTAAGCCACTAGACTCATACTAGGCACTGCAAATTACAAATTGGCTTTATATAATAATAGGATTTTATATTAATATTAAGTTTATTTATTACAATCTACATCTAACTGTTGGCCAGTTACGGGCCACAAACAACAATTAGATACTATTAATTATTAATCAACAAAAATTAACAAAACAAAATCTCAATAATTGCAATCACTATACAGGCCTACATGTGACAAGGTAGGCTATGTACTAGTAACTCAATAAGCCTGTGTATTAATAAGTTATAAGGTCCATTAATTTACAATAAATGAGTTAACCCTAGAGCGGCCAAGTTAAGTCACAGTAATGCCAAATCTGTCCGCGGAATCAATTTAACCACGCTCTTGGTACCAAATGTTGAGGCCCACGGCTTGGCCAACGAGTCAAGGCCTGGAACACGAGGTATAGGGGCCCATCAGCTATAACCTGAGTCCAGGGTCGCTGCCCAAAGCGGCCTTTGACCGCGGTCAGATTTGTTCTCGTCGTAACTTAATGGTAGGGTTTCACTGACCTTCCTTGCTGCAGTCCTCCTTGTATAGGGCCTGAGATTGTATGATTAGTGGTGATTATGTGGGGTGTGTGGTGGAGTGGAGTGTACTGGTGATCGTCTCAGAGGCCACTCGCAGGAGCAGGCAGGCAGACAGTTATGGCCTGCAGCTGTAGACGTTGGGCCGGCGCACTGCACACCTGGCTTGTCACTAGTAAGGTCCAAATCTATCACACACACTTTCGCCGGGCGGTTGACGAACAAGACCGGCGGGTTCCAAACAATGTTCTTTTGTTACGGATAGCACGTTAACAATTATGTTTATAGTTAGGTCGAGACATAGATCGCTCAACAGCGCAACAAAAACCGTAAAATCAATTAAATCTAGACACTTGAAGCAAAACGTGCGCGAGACGACCCGAATTTTCGTGAATACGTGTGATTCAGCTGTCAAAACAGAAAAGGAACTTGCCAAGACCACACCCAAAATCGCGGCAAGTTTAACCTTTCAAGTGTCATCTGTCAAATTCATTGCGAGCCAAAGACATTGCTAGCGTCACGACCATGGAACTAGGAATTATGGCGCGAACAGTGATAGTATGGTGGGATAATTTTTTACAAAAAAAGTCCGTGATGGCATACTATCTTTTAAGGCTAGCTCAATATACCCATTTTAACTTCAAAAAAAATGGTCACGTAACATGCGGTAATTGGAAATCTATTTAGACAGATACAGTATTAATCCTTATAAACTTAAATAAGTTAAATAACCTTACGCATTTCATGCACATTACGATAGTCCTTTACACAATACAATTTAAATGAAAATCACAGTTATATCAAAATAATTTCAAGGTTATTGGGTTGCTATAATAATTATGAGCCGAGCGCTTCCGAGCGATATGCTGTTCTGTTCAATATGCTGTTCAAGGTGTAACTTAAATTATTAAATATCTACCATTTAACAAGTAATTTATGTAAATCTAAATGTTTCAAATGGCTAAAATCACTCTCCTATGAAGAGACCGAAAGACTTTTATACACACTCAAATAGTACAATAATACTCAAACGCATTCACTCACTCACACACACATACACACACGAACGCACCCACACACACGCTCACACACACACACACACACACACTCACACAAACGCACACACATACACACACACACACACACTCACTCACACTTTCTGCATGCTGTAAATTTAATTTAATATTATATAAATGGATAAATTGAATCGTGTTAATATTTCCGTATATATAAATAATTAAGTCTCGGAGGTGGGCGTGACGACTGGAACGCAGTTTAAACTTTTCCAGTCGTCAACGTTCATAGATTTTAAGCACCTATGTAATCAAAGAAAGGAAATAAATAATTTCAATTTCAATTTCAATTTTCAACATATGGAACATTCCATGTAGTTTGTAAAGCATAGGCGTAATATGCTCTACTACCCGTGGGAAGCCGGGGCGGGTCGCTAGTTTATGTATAATTTCGGAGCTAGGTACATACCATTGTTTACCAATCTCTTGAGCTTCCCGTCTTTGAGTTTGACGTGAACGGTGACGTCACGCCACACTAAGGTGCAAGGTTGGGGTACGGAGGATGCTCCCAACAGTTCTTCCACCTCTTCAAATAACGGATCATTGTACTTAGGGGGCACTTTGCCGCTATCTACGTAGACTATGTCAGCTGGCAGCAATTCCTGTCAAAACAGTGGGAAATGTTAAGAAAAAGTTAGCAATAACTTACGGGTCACGGGCCAATCCGTGATTCAGGAGGCCGATTCTGTGAAAGCTGCATAAATCATTACCACAATTTCAGTTGTGATGATTGGCTAAATGTACCTATCGCCTGTGCTATCGCGTTCTCTCTGCAACAATGCAATTTAGCCCATAGCGAGTGAGTATTGACTATTGACCAATCACAGGCGATTGCAATTTGCAATCGACTCGCTGTAACAAAGGAGGTTGGCGAATTTTAACCCAGCATTTTCAAAAACCGTTCAGATGCAGAAATCATTTAATTTTAATTAATATTTTTCAGAGTATTTTTCTGTGTAAACCCGATATTTTTAGAAGATGGGGATCAAAAATATTATAATTATTCACAAGTACACAGTATAAATAACCGTTACATGGCAATACAAGTGAATATCTTTTTTCTCCCAACTTTATTTGATAGACTTTGATGAACTTTTTTTATAGACTGGTTTACTAGAACAAGCATGAGAATTGAGAAGTTTGATTCGTGAACGTGGGCTTGAGGCCCACGGTTCAGTTCTTCTGGCTCAGAAACTCTCAGAATTCGCCAATCTCCTTTAGAGAATCACAACACCGTTTAGTTATCAAGTTCCACATCGCGTGGATTGTAGTGATCGACGGCCATACTGGTTGATAAAACAATCAATCCTTCATAACGATATATAGTGGGTTAATGACCGATCGGTGATGGATCGACAAATTACTGTCGTGAGCTAATATTTCGAGCAATCGAACGGATTGATTTGTATTTGTATTCTATGGTATAGTTTTTCTTCGATTTTACATTAAAAAGTCGCTTACAAATGACAGGGTTGTACATTTATTTTGCAAAAAAAAAAACTGTTAAATAGTGAAAATAAAAAAGGAATCAAGAAGATCACACAAAAATTCATAGACTTCAAAAATTACTGTACTTTGTAACAAAAATTAAGAAAAAAAATCGGCCAAGTGCGAGTCGGACCTCGCTCTTTTAGAGTTCCGCTAAAAAAAATTAAATTAAAATAGTTCCATGTACCCATGGAAATATTTTAATTTAATTTTTTTAATTTAATTTAATTTTTATTATTTGTTGTTTATAGCGGCAATAGAAATACGTAATATGTGAAAATTTCATCTGTCTATCTATTACGGTTTACGAGATACAG
This sequence comes from Oeneis ivallda, assembly GCA_029955525.1. Lineage (NCBI taxonomy): Eukaryota > Metazoa > Arthropoda > Insecta > Lepidoptera > Nymphalidae > Oeneis > Oeneis ivallda. The sequence continues at coordinate 5,216,410 of JARPMR010000006.1, read as the reverse complement.
CCCGCTGACAGACGGACGGACGGACGGACAGCGTAGGCTTAGTAATAGGGTCCCGTTGGTACCCTTTGGGTACGGAACCCTAAAAAACGAATAATCAATTCGTTGTAAATTGTTCGTTGTCCTTCGATGGATATCGATTCGCTTATCAATCGATGGCATCGATCGACATCGTTCGGGTGGGTGCGGGTATCATTACTAAAATATCACAACCCTTCCCATTTAGCGCGGTTCCATATTAGATAGCAGTGTTACTTACCATGGTGTTTTTTTTTCGTAACCGTTAGAGAACTCTGTGTTACCATCAGTATGAGTTGAAAATTGAATTGTAAGTTAATTTAAAAATTATAAGTACCTTATACAAAATATTTTTTCCTAGTAAAAGTAAAATATAAAATATCGAGACTGGTTAGCTCGGATATTCAAAGAGATAATGATCGCTTTTTGGAAAACTCTGCATTTTATATTAGCTGAGTGCATTCGTATAATAATATTATTATGGTAAAAATTACCATTTTATCAGGATTATTATAATAAATTTTATTTTGTTTGGCTTAGAATTCAGATAATGTACCTACTAGTAAAACTGGTTGTCTGAACTAGTGACATTGAATTTTAATTCGCAGTGCATATGGTAAATACAATTATTATTTTAATTTTTTTTTATTAAGAAAATTAACAGTGCTGTGTCCACCACCACAAAGCCATTCACACATCTCAAGCCATCGCCGGTCTACTACTGGACACACCTGTGTCCAGTAGTAGACCGGCCATGTTTTTATTCACCGTTGAAGCATGTGATATTTACGCACACAACTTAGAAAAATCAGAGGTTCGGGATCGAACCCGCGACTTCCAGAATCGGAGACCGCAGGCCTAACCACTAGGCTATCACTGCTTCTAATATATTATGAATGTAAATAAATTGCATTAGGAGTATGAAAATTCAAGTAGGTACTATAGTGTTCAATAAAAATCAGTGCATTTCACCGAAACGAACCTTTCTCAAACGATGCTTGGTGAAATACCTATAATGACATGAAATTGTTTAGATTATTATTATTATTGACATTTAAGCCACGCCCACCTGGGAGTCCTACGCAAAATAAAAACGTTATAATTGAAATCATATACGGCATTCCCAACCAGGCAGTGGTAGAAATAAACATTAATTAATATTCTTCTTCTTAACGCCATAAATAATAACACTGTGCGTTCCGCAGTCGGGTAAGAAGGGCGCCTTTTAGGGTTCCGTACCCAAACAGGACCCTATAAGCCTCCGCTGTCCATCCGTCTGTGTGTCAGTCAGCGGGCTTTATCTCATGAACCGTAATAGGTAGATACAATAAACTTTATGTAAATGGTACGGAACCGTTCGTTTGCGGGTCCGAGTCGCACTTTGCTGTTTTTTATGCCTTTCCGATTAAATCAGTCCGAGATAGCCGTTAGCTTTTCTCTGAATCTCGAAGAGCATGTCGATTGTCGAACCATCGGACCGGTTACTTTTTAATCACCTTCGAATAATAAATAATAATTAATTAATCGTCAAACTAAGAGTTGACAAACACGAAAGATGTGTTGGTTACAAGTTAATCCTGGAGCAGCTTTGTGACACCAAACTTTCGACCATTTGTATTATCAAAAAAATTTGTTACTTCACTGCATATTAATAAAACCTGTCCCCTGCCTACTTTTTCGTGATAAACTCAAAAACTAATGAGCGGATTTTCATGCGGTTTTCACATAAAGGGTGATATAGGGATTCATGAGGAAGGTTTAGTTTAGTATAATTGTTGAAAATGGCTGAAAAAGTCAAGCTGCCTGGGAGCTTTCATAGAAAACGCTTTCTAAATAATTTCTAATGCGGTAGGAAATCTAGTTAGACGGATACAGTATTAATCTTTATCAACATAAATACGTTAGTTACCATAAGCATTTCATGCACATTATGATAATCCTCTAAGTACACCATTTAATTTAAATGAATATCTTTGGAGTTTTCGCAATTTTGATGCAACAAGCTGATGCGACCCAAGACAGAAAAACATGCAGGCATATAATAGTAAGATCCCGCAGAGAGGTCTTCCTTCACCTTTGACTATAGTAAATACCTATATAACATGTCTCTGTCCTTCACTCATCTGTTTACCAGATTAAAAGCATTTTTTATCGAATATTATCTATAAAAAAACAAATCGCAATTTTATTCGCAATCGCCTATTAAAATATGGTCAAGGCTATTAAAATTAAAATTTTTAAATTTTAAAGCCTAGCAATAGTAATTCATGAATTATTTCAAAGGCTATTATTATACCATCGTATTTGCAATAAAATTATATATCTTTATTGTAATTGACCGAGCGAAGCGAGGTCTCTGAGTCTACTTGAGTGAATTTGCACTTGTCCGTCCGTCCGTCTGTCTGTCTGTCCGTCTGTCCGTCCGTCTGTCAGAGCCTTATAACTTTTGAATTACTGAACGTAATTACTTCAAATTTAGATATATTAAGTAAACTGATGGCCTTCAGCTGAATATTGCATAAAAAATTGTAAAAATCTTTATTTCAGGGGGGCTCTCATAGAAGTGAATGCGAAGTAAAATATTTTTTGTTGCCTTACATAGGCTTGCGATATATATTTTTAAAGACAATTTTGAAAAGAGTATAAAAATATTTTTTATTTATTTTTCCCTTAAAATTGACAAAATGGGGGGCTTTCAAAGTGGAGATTTAATACGTCGCTTGAAGACGCTCTCTGGAAAATCGGCTATGTATTTTCTAGCTGAACCTATTTTTTTATTTCACTTATATCCTGTACTTGAACAACAAATACTAATATCATATGAGTATTATAAAGAAACGAAATTATTTAATTTTTAATGGGCATCAGTAATTTTTAATGGGCATCAGTAATTTTCAACATAGCTTCACAATAATGTTAATAGATGGCGCTGTCACTACTATCCCATGGAACTAGGAATTACGACTACGTCTATCTATCCCAAAAAAACAGTTTTGCGTCGACCATTATTATTTTGTATATCAAGTACTAATATGTACATTTATTAACATAATATTATTCAATTAACGATTAATCGACTGGCACTATATCCAGGTGTTGAGAAGTTTGTATGAGGCCGCCACTATGACAGTCCAAGTCCAAGACCAACAAACGAATCCGATTCCCATACGAAGGGGGGTAAGACAGGGAGACGTTATATCCCCGAAACTTTTCACTTGCGCCCTAGAAGACGTGTTTAAGGTGTTGGACTGGAAAAGTCGAGGTGTTAATGTGAATGGTGAATACATCTCACACTTGCGTTTTGCAGACGATATAGTTATACTGTCGGAATCGCTGCAAGATCTTGAAGAAATGCTGGCCCAGCTTAGCTGTTCTTCCAGACAAGTGGGTCTTGAGATGAACATAGACAAAACAAAAGTCATGTTTAACGAGCACGTTATCTCAAGACCGGTTAACGTCGGAAATGTCAGCATCGAAGTTGTTCAGGAATACAACTACCTTGGCCAGATTATACAACTCGGTAGAAACAACTTCGACAAGGAGGCTGACAGAAGAATTCAGTTGGGCTGGGCAGCATTTTCAAAGCTGCGTCAGGTCTTCGATTCGTCAATACCGCAAAGCCTGAAGACAAAGGTTTTCAATGAGTGTGTCCTACCGGTAATGACGTATGGAGCGGAAACGTGGACACTGACGGTGGGCCTCGTTCACAAATTAAAAGTCGCTCAGCGCGCTATGGAGCGAGCTATGTTGGGAATCTCTCTCAGGGATAAAATCCGGAACGAGGAAATTCGTAGAAGAACAAAAGTGACCGACATAGCTCTGAGGATTAGCAAGCTGAAGTGGCAGTGGGCAGGTCATATCTGCCGCAGAACCGATGGCCGATGGGGCAGACGTGTTCTGGAGTGGAGACCGCGTACCGGCAAGCGCAGTGTAGGACGACCTCCAACTCGTTGGACCGATGACCTTAAGAAGGTGGCGGGAAGCGGTTGGATGAGGAAGGCGGAGGACCGTGTTTGGTGGCGCGCTCTCGGAAAGGCCTATGTCCAGCAGTGGACGAATACAGGCTGATGATGATGATGATGATGATTCAATTACAATTATTCTTTAGTTAAATATCAAACTTCAATAAACTACATTTTGTATATTTTCTATTCGTGTCGATAGATGACGATTTGTACAGATGCCCATTTTCACTCGTTAGTACATAACAATTCAATGTTTTCACTAACGTTCCTTACCTTTCCGAGTTACCTATGATAAGTTAGGTGATGACTTCGTTATCACGTACCTGTACGGGGCACCTAAAAGGACATTGGGACGCATGTTAGGACTTAAGATTGTATTTAGGGGCTTTAGAGACTCCTACTTAGGGTATGTTTTAGGTCAGGTTTGGTGAAAACGGCCATAATAATAATGGCAGTTTTGGTCGTCATGTATCGATTGAATGAATAATTATGGGATACCGTTACCGCAAGGTCTCAGTTCGGGGCGAACCATTAGTATATAATATACTAGCTGACCCGGAGAACTTCGTACCGCCAACTTATCTACATAAATAAAACAAATAAACTATCCTAATAAAAAAAAACTATGATATCTTTCAAGTTGGACCAAATTATATCTGTAATTTGTTGTTGTTTTTTTGTTACTAAGTTTGATCTAAATCGGTTAAGTAGTTTAGGAGTCCATCGCGGACATTATATATATATTATATATATTAAGATTACCGGCTAAACCCGATGTCAGGACAAACTAGTTTTGCCTAGGCTAAACTAGTTCTTCCTTTAAGCGATACGATTCGGGTTTGGCCGGTAACGTATATAATTCTAATTTTAATCACACGAATTTTTATTCCTTTTGATACTTAACTTAGGTATAAATAGAACCTAAGTGCCCGGCCTTAGGCCGGGCACCTGACTGCTCATATCGAACCCCAACCTAACCTAACTTTAGATTTTGGCAAATTTAGTTAGTACTTGTTAGGCAAGATTCGCTGATCATTTACTGAATCTGATCTTTGAACTAAAATAATAATAATAGGTTTTCAAACAAGTTGCTGGTATAGATATTCGTCATTGGAATCCTATAACGTATAGGAAAAACTAGTTTAGCCTAGGCAAAACTAGTTTGTCCTGAAACCGGGTTTAGCCGGTAACATATACAAAACAGATCGGTGCAATTACTTGTGCCGAGTTACCTGTATCTGCTTGCCCGATTATAGAGAAATTTGCATGTTCCTCAAGTCGTGTTTTTTTTTAATTTCTTTTAAGTTCGTTCGGTAAACAAGAGACTGAAACGTGGACAAAAATTTTAATCACAGTTTTTTTTTTATAGCCTTGAACATATTATATTATAATATATACAATACAATTGCGTTTTATTGTTTTATAGATAATAATATTCGATACAAAATACTTTTCACCTGGTAAACAGATGGATGAAGGACGACCTCTCTTCGGATCTTAGATCATAATATTATGCTTTACTACCCATGCGAAGCTGGGGCGGGTTGCTAGTTGGTTATATTTCTCGACGCCTACCTGCTACGTGGTTTGGACAAACTTATAGAGGCAAGGTAGGGGACTAAAGACCACGCGGTCGATCACCTAGCCGCTGGTGTAGCCTGTAGGGCTTACATGCTCAACACTAGAATAGTTTGTCTACTCATTTTCTCGGGCTATTTCGTAGAGATAACACTAGAAAATGGATGGACAAAATTTGAGATAAAACAAAAAATAGGTAGGACATTTGAGATAAAAGAAGTATCTAAATGGGCAGACAAAAGAGATCGCTATAGAGCCCTAGGTACAGATCAAGTCATTCACTGGCCTTCCATTTCAGAAAAGCAGAGGACTAAAGAGAATGGAAGAATCTGCAGTCTTCCATTCTCTTCAGTCTTCAGCTTTTCTGAATTTGGTACCAACATTTGGTTGGTTGTTTTGGTTTTGAATTTTCTGAATTTTGGTACCAACTACCAGCGCAGCGAAGCGAAAGCAGCGCAGCGAACTGCAGCAAAGAAGTATGCGCCCAAGAAGAAGTAATATCCATTATATCGAATGGGTGTATCGAAGGTGTGTACCTACTTTATTTCTTGGAGCCCACGTCATTAATATTCCAAGAAAACCTCTATTAAAATGTTAATTGTACATACCTATTAATGAAAATAAATTAACCAATAACGTAAATGACCGCTTAGGCCCGGTTTCGCAAGCGGGCCTGAGCGATTTTTCCTAGGTTTTGATACGCTGAGCTAAAATTTGGAATTCCCATCCCGTATGGGAATTTTAGTTTTCCGATTAAAAAATAACTGGGGTAACTTCAAATCAAGAAAAAAAGGTATTTTCTTGGCAAGCGCGCTTCATCTTAGCCTACATCTTCAACATCCACCTGACATCCAACAGCCACCATCTTACCATCAATGGGTGTGGTCGCAGTCAAGTTCTAGTCTATATACATATGTATTTAAAAAAGTTAGTAAGCACTAGCTGATGCATTGCCAGCGAATTCATTACTATTAGTAGGTACCGAGTAGGGAAGAAAAGTATCCAAAACTTCTTCATATTATGCAAGCTCTCTCTTCGCCAATTAGCGGTTCAATCCATCGATACATCGATTTTTCAATCGTATCAGTGATGCGCGAACACATAAAGGACGATCATCACCAACAGCAAGCAAAAGGCACACTACTGAACGCAGGTCTCCTTAGTCCTTTCAGATTAGGGTTATAGGCCATAGTTCACCACGCTGCAGGCCCAATGCTTTGCGTACTTTGCTTTGCACACCTTCGAGAAAATTATGGAGAACTCTCAGGCGTACCTAGGTACAGGTTTCTTCACGACTATGTTCTTTCACCAGTAAAGCATGTGATATATAATTATTTAATTAACTCTTTCTCCTAAAAGTCTGTGATTCGTACCCGGGATCAAACCCGCGACCCCCCGAGTAGGAGCACTAGTCTTAACCTTTTGACTATCACCGTTTGTCAAGGGCGATCAATCAAACAATTTCAATTATAAAAGGTATCTCATTATATTCCATAAGTAGGTGGTAAGGAAGGTTATATTATTATAAATCACAAGTTATCGATATGACTTATACCTATCTAATTACAAAAAGCCGCAAACTAGGTTCTTCGCCTACTGAGCCAGCCTTCGTGCGGAATATTAGATTACACAACATTATTTAATAGGTTACTGTGAGAACGACCACATATGGCACCATAGACACGATTTTATTTTGAAATAGGCAAAGACCAAATTCCATACAGCCTCGTCACTTTATGACTTTTTAAGAGAGGTAGTAGATATAATGTAATAGAAATTTATAATATTATAAAATATAAATATATAAATATAATATAAATTATACATGGAATGTAGACGAACTTAACCGTCAATATCCATTATAATATTAAGTAGGTATATCACACGTATTATTATTATAGTTAAGGCAATCTTTCTAATTAATAATACAAAATGAAAATATATTCAACATTTTATTTTATTTGTATTTTCTGTAGATTCCGTCCTTTGAGTAGTTTGAGTATTTAATCATTCAAATGAATAAAATTCCGTCAGTTCGAATGGCTTAGATATTTTCATGAAATTCAGATAAGTTTTAAGGTCACAGGATCCATAGATTAATTAAATATAATTTTTGTATAAAATGTCAACAAAAAAATTAAAAAGATTTTTAAAAATGAAAGAGTAATTTTTATTAATCAATTAATTTTCATTCATTCAATCCTTATTATTATAATTTATTATAAAAAAATGCTTAATATAGTACTTACATGCGCATTATCCAATCCGTTATTTGAACTGTTTTTACCCGAACTCTTTGCAGATGCTAACGAAGGAGTCAAGCTATTATCGTTCTTTGACGATGAACGCATCTTACTTTGCACAAAATAATGGAAAATAAAAATTAAATATGTTCGAATTTTAAATTGATTTTGAAAGGTAACATTTTACCGCGAGCGCAGCTGGGTTTGACGATGGTACCGAGCCGGCGACGCTCTTGTCGTACGATTGTCGATTGCCGGCATGTAATATGACTGATAAAGATGGACTGAGCCTTTAGAAAGAGAGGTGCGAAGGTTCAATTAACGTCACATTATGGCCCTCCATGCCTTCGTAGAGGCCGTAGTATATGGTCCGAGAGCTCATGGACAATTTAAGGGAGGTATTTGGTATAAGCTGAAAGGTGGCTGAAAGTATTGAATTTTGTTGGTTCTTTTGAGTGTGGGAAAAGAGATTTGCCGGGTGGAGTGTGGTTTGTTCTCAAATTTTCAATTACCTATAGGTAGAATAAGTAGGTATTTTGTCGCCATACATGATATGAAACAGGTGCTGTAGGTAAATCATCAATATATTTAATAGTTTTTTATATATTTTAGTTTTTTTTAAGCGAACAAAGGTCATTTAGACCTTGACTCACTTTAAAGTACCCTTAATTTCGTGTAAAATTGAAATTACTAGTTAATTTTTAATACCTACTTAATATTTTTCTCATATCACAACTCAAATAAATATCCCACTGTTGTTTGGCTGGCTGGCTTAGTTTGCTAACTATCTGTTTTTAAATGCCTCCTGAAAGTTGACTATCAGCTCTCAGGCCTTATCGTAAAAGTGCCTCAAGTTTCTTACAAAATTCTTTGATGATAAAGAGTGGTATCTCCGGTTTGTTTCATAAGTATCTATGAGCACCATAGCTATAGAATTTAAAATCAACCCGCCATGCCGCGTTAAACTGTTTTAGAGTAGTATACATATAAGTCAATGGTTTTAGAGCGATATTCTCAATGAGTGCTGAATGAAATCGTTCTTTTCAGATGAAAATTATAATAGGTACCTATTAGTAAACATATATTGTTTTATATAAATTCGAAAGTATGTTTGTTGGTGTGTCCTTCAATCACGCACTAACTGAGTAAGGAGATCGAGTAGTTACTTAGGCTACTCGTACCATTTATCACGAAATACAGAACGTTCCCGCGGGATTTTCAAAAACCTACAAAATCTAAAGATAAATGTTAGGTAATCCATGAGAACAAAGACGCCGGAAAAAGTTTGCATAATACCTTTTGCAGCGTCTCTCAAATCAAATGCGATCTCGAAGGAGCATGTCAGTTCCTAGCGATATAAACTACACTTAAATTCTATAATGTGTTCTCTGAACCGCGCAGGACGGAAGAATTGAGTTCGGCAGGTACTTATAATGTAATGACGTATGGAGCCGAAACGTGGACGCTGACGGCGGGCCTCGTTCACAAATTAAAAGTCGCTTAGCGCGCTATGGAGCGAGGCATGTTGGGAATCTCTCTCAGGGATAAAATCCGGAACGAGGAGATTCGTAGACGAACGAAAGTGACCGATATAGCTTCAGAGCTATGTCGGTCACTTCAGCTTGCTAATCCTCATGGATTAGCAAAGCTGAAGTGGCAGTGGGCAGGTCATATCTGTCGCAGAACCGATGGCCGATGGGGCAAACGTGTACTGGAGTGGAGACCGCGTACCGGCAAGCGCAGTGTAGGACGCCCTCCAGCTCGCTGGACCGATGACCTTAAGAAGGTGGCAGGAAGCGGTTGGATGAGGAGATCGTCGATGAGTCTACCACTGGTTCGGAAATCGGAATGCCCTTCCTGCCGAGAAGAACCAGCAAGAAACTAGGCGGTTGCTCTTTTCAAATCAAGTATACAATACAATAGATACTATGTGCTATGTATGCAGTGTTTCCACAATGAGAGGAAGTTCCACAAAAGCATACCACATACAATTTAATACATGTTAAAACGGGCAGATAGAAAGCAGCCCCATTCCCACAGGTGGCACCCGTTCACGAGCATGAAGCATCACCCTGCCGTTGCTTCGCTCAACCATATTTGAGGGAACGTAACAACCCGCATCACACGACACCACCACAGAAATGTTTAAAGAGAGCGTGGTGAGTGGTGACATACTTAGGCTACCCATGTTAAGGTATCGAATTGAATACTAATAATATTCAAATAATCATTTTAAGACATGACTTATAATACCTAAAGTGTGCACCCGTAATTTATATAAAATATCCATTTTTTTCCCAATTTTATATTGTCTCCTGTTTTCAGTGTTAAGCTGTTTATTTATTTATCTGATAATATTAATTGGACGTCTATGTTTTGGGATAAAATTAAACACTTCTGATAAGATTCTCTCACGAAGCATACCTAGGTAGATCCATTAAAACAAATACAGTAGGTATCATTTTTACGGACCTACTGTTTACTGAACCGCAGATAATATAACAGATAGGTGCGATGAAACTCGATAGCAGAGCCAAAACGTGATACGGGAAGCTTCTGTGTAACTGTGTAAGTTAGAAGTTTAGATAGCTAACCAATCATGCCTGAATTTTTTGACGATTTCGAACGTAGTGGTTACGAATTTGAGATTAGTTAGTGATTGCCTTGGGTTGAATGGTCTACAGCAGGGATTCCTAAAGTGGTCAATATCGACCCCTTGGGGTCGCCTTTGTTTCCTAGGGGTCGACATAGACGAAAACTGATTTGGGGGTCGACGAGGTCTAAAAATCGACCCCTCTAAATTAACGCAAGTTCTTATTTGAAACTTTCCAGATGGGTATACTATAATAATCACTGATATTGAACCGGATTTAGCTACTTTGTTCAAAGTCACCAGGTTCATACATCACACTGAATTTTTTATTTTATTATCTTTGCGATTTGAATTTTTACGTACTTAATTCTTTTTAATATTTTTATTAATTACACTTGATATTTACTGAATTTTACGTCTATTTATATTGTCTAATTTTGATGAGAATTTTTAAATTGGAAAAAATGTTGTGTGGAAGAAATTTTGTATCAAGAGGAAAAAAACTAGAGATAGGATTTTTAAAGTAATTTGGCTATGGGGGTCTGAGATATCAGTTCATTTTGGAAAAGGGGTCTCTTGGCAAAAATAGTTTGGGAATCCCTGGTCTACAGTCTATGACCTTAGACTCATTAAAAAATGATCTATGGTAGCGGTACGAATAGTAACTGGCTGCCCGAGTAGCCATAACGATTAGTAAGTAGGTAGTTTAGTATAATACTTACTATGTTTATGGTCGTAGAAGGCACTGTTAGGCTGGTTTTAGAGTCACGCCGACCGTCGGCGCTGAGGACTGCGCGCGTAGCTCTCAGCGCGTAGCTGTTTGCGGCAACTCGTTTTAGTATCGTGCTGAACGTCATGGAGTACAGACATGCCCAATCAAATGAGTGTTCGAATTGCTGCCGTGTATTTTTTATGGAAAAAGAAAAGACTTCAACAACAACGAAGAAAAAGACTTCAAGTTCATCCACTTATTTCTGAAAGATTGCTAGTGGGGGCCTTTGTTACATTGTTCAATCAGTTAAGAGATGACGAAATCAAATTCTTTAACTACTTTCGCATGTCATCACGAACTTTCGACGAGTTACTGGCAAAGCTACATGATAAGTTACTACGTTGCAGTTACAGGCGTTTACCTATATCACCAGCTGAACGTTTGATGGTTACTTTAAGGTAAGAAAAAAACCAAGTTGTTTGTTTTATTTTAATTAAATTGACACTTTTATTTAGTACCTTGACATTTATTATTATTATTCAGACACATATTATTTGCCATCATTATTAGTGTTGCGGGTTTGTGTTTCGTATCTTGATACAGACTGTGGCACATATTCTTCATATGTTGGCTGAGTGCGATAAGTCTCATTATCCATTCTTTCATTCGTCGATGAATTATTTTGTGTGAGGTACATCCGTGGCACATATTCTTCATATGTTGACTGAGTGCTTGACTGAGTGCGATAGCTACTCTGAGCCTCATTGTTTGGTCTGTGGTACATTCGTGGCACATATTCTTCATCATATGTTGGCTGAGTGCCATAGTTACCTTGAGCCTCATTATCCGTTGTGTCATTTGTCGATGAACTGTTAGGTCTTGGGTACATATTTTGAATATCCATTGCCACTGCTAACACTCTAGAACGAAACTGCAACTTTTGTACAAGATCAAAGCTTTTTAGAACTGGGCCCAAAGAAGAAAAAAAGGCCAGGTCATCACTGTTAATATCTGGCGTTTGATTGCTTAGCAAAGTTAACAGTTCTTTTTCAAAATTGTTATTTTCTTGGAGGGGTTGGCGTTTCTTTCTTTTTGGTATGCGAGGCATTTGCGTCGATCCCTGCTCTTGTTCTTGTTCTGATTGCGTGTTTTCAGCATTCTCCAATGTAGACATATTAGAGGTGTCTTCCGTATTATTAATGGTAGATGAAATGTCGGAGTGATCTAGCATTGATTCCGTAACTATATTAACATCGGTTGGATTCAAAAAGGATAGTTCATCATAATACACATATTTTTTTATCTTCTTTGCAGCGCTCCCTGAAGGAGTTTTTTTCATAGAAGCTTTACATCTAAAGAATGCATCCCTAGCAGTCTTCCACCTTTGCTGGATTAGTTTTTCTGTAACAATATAAAAGCAAATACTTAGTAATACTGTTTCTTTTTTTTCAGATTTTTGGCTACGGGAAATACATTTACAGATCTGCAATATTCATTCAGGCTTGGAGTAACTACTATTAGTTGTATTGTAAATGAAGTATGTTCACTAATCTGGGATACACTTCACGACGAATGTCTGCCAACCAGAAGCTCAGAGATGTGGCAAGAAATAGCCAATGGATTTCTTCACAATGCCAACTTTCCTAATTGTGTCGGAACAATCGACGGGAAGCATATAAGAATTATAAATCCAGAGGGAGGTGGATCGATGTACTACAATTATAAGAATTTTTATTCCATAGTTCTCCTGGCTATGTGTGATTCAGATTATTGCTTTACATATGTTAACATTGGTGCACATGGGAAAAACTCGGATTCATCTATTTTTAAGAACAGCGCCTTATTTCGAAATCTAGAAAATAACACTTTGAATTTGCCAGGTCCCAAGCCTTTACCAGGTACAAATGATCCAGTAAACCATTTCATTATTGGCGATGGGGCGTTTGGTATATCGAAGCACGTAATGAAACCATATGTACGAAGCAACATGACTCATAAAAAAAAAGTTTTCAACTACCGATTAAGTCGTGCAAGAAGATACATTGAATCCACGTTTGGCATAATGTCTAACAAATTCAGAGTGTTCCATACTCCTTTGGCCGTTAGTGCTAAAGTTTCCACAAATATTGTAAAGGCATGCTGCATATTGCATAACTTTATACGAGTTCGAGATGGCTACAGGGTGGAAGATTCTTTGACAATAGAGGGCATGATTGATATAGATAATAATGAGCCCATAAATAGGTCGGGAAATGTAACACGGGAATTGTTTGCTCAATATTTTATGACACCCATCGGAAGAGTTCCCTGGCAAGATGCATGTATATTTTAACATAACCCTGACATAACCTCACTTTTTGATCGTTTAAAATTTCTTGTGTTTTTATGAAACTATAAGTTATAAGAGTATTGTTATTCATAACTACGAATGCAAAAATATATTAAACGCACTTACTTACCCAAATCGTTTTTTTCATTTTCCTGCACATCCTCAAACAGTGCGATTACGATGTCGTTCCAGGCCTTCAATCGTGCGTCTTTATTTTTATACAATATGTCACTGGCGTCCCATAAACATTTTCGCAGCCGAACTTCTTCAATCACACGCCCAGTATTAATATCGCGATTCATTGTTGCGCCCGTCTGTCCCCGTCGGCACGTGCGTTTTATGTAACACTGTAACGATAAGTGAGGTCCGAAGCGCGTCGGCACCGCGTGCTCAGCGGCGCCGACGCGTGGCGCGTAGGCGCGCGTGTGGCTCAGCGCTGACAGTGCTCAGCGCTGAGTCGTCGGTGTTATTTTAAAACGCTTCTTAGATACGGCCTATCTAACATAAGTAGGTAGATATAATGTACTTACCTATACTTTCCGTATCAGAATAATCTCTCTACTCAAACATCAGTAAAACAATTTAGCTTTCCGCGCCTGTCTGTTTGTGTGCTTAGTTCATCTAAACTATACGCAACCGATTTTCATACTGTTTTTAATATTATTTAAGGATATTTTCCCGGAACGTTTAAAATTTTAAATGTTTAATAGAATAGAAATGTTTTTTATTCAAATAAACTTTTTTACAAGTGCTTTTGAATCGTCGATGAGTCTACCACTGGTTCGGAATGCCCTTCCTGCCGAGAAGAACCAGCAAGAAACTCGGCATCATACATCATACATCTATATTATATAATATGTATTTATAGAAAGTACCTAACTAGATATCGGATAATAACTGGAGGTCTAAATCACTCTGAAAATAATTCTACATTACCCGTGCGAAGCCGGAGCGGATCGCTAACTTAGGTATATAAATTCTTAAATAGGTTACCAATCCCGCCTTGGGCTCCAAAACTTCTATCTGTTCTTCGACGCCCTAATAAGAAAATCCTCTAAGAAATTCATCACCATCATCATTATCATCAGCAACCCATCAACGGCTCAGTAGGTACTGAGCACAGGTCTCCTCTCAGAAAGGGGTTATTCCACCACGCTGCGCTCTGGTCCAATGAGAATTGGCGGACTAAGAAACTCAGTTCCGTTTAAATTCACGTAGTGCTCTAAAATCATTCATAACACTTTTTTCCACTTCATTACTTATAGAAATCTTGGATTTGTGACATAAAAAAGGTAAGTAGTACTTAACAAAAATAATTTTGTGAAACAAAAAATTCTAAGATTTCGTTCTACATACCTACTTACCGCAGATTCCAGCGAATTTGTACGTGTACATTTGTGAGGCATAACGTTGATGTATGAGAGGTATAATATCCTTCATAAATCATACTCATATAATACAAGCTTAGATTAAATATTCTTAGAATACAAGATTATATATCACCATAATATAATATGTTGAAGTAAATATTTACATATAATCGAGTGGTAGGCACAATGTATTTTTATGTATTTTAATGTATTTTTATGATTTTATTGTACAACTAAATACACCTGACGGTATGTCCTTTCCAATAAAAAATATTGAAATTCGTTCAGATTTGACGAGTAACATCACAAAAAAAATACCCGTCGAATTGAAAACCTCCTCCTATTTTAAAGTCAGTTAAAATAAAAGTCAGAACGCCCCATTTATTCCTCTGTTAAACGTCATTCGACTTAGGTGTAATGGTTTCCACGGACGCAGCGCTGGTGCTGGCAAATTTGATGCACATCCACTAGCTAGCTCTGGATAGATTTGAGTTAGGAAACATAAAGGATACAAAGGAACTCGAAACTACTAGAGCCGCTAAAAAGAAGACAATCGACAGGTGGCAAAAGGAGTGGGACGGCTCAACTAAAGGCCGTTGGACACATCAACTAATTCCAAACTTGGAAAAATGGACAATAGACAACATGGCCAACTGTCCTACAGATTGACGCAATGCTTGACTGGGGATGGGGTATTCATGGAGTTTCTCGCAAGCATTGGAAAAAGACAAGATCCGAAGATGCCATATGCATGTATTGTACCAAAATAGATGATGCTATGTACACCCTATTCGTGTGTCAGAAATGGAATAGATGTTATAAATAAAATCGGAGATAATAATCATGTATCGGAAATTTAGTAAATAAAATGTTGGAATCGGAGAAGAACTGGAAATCTGTTGCGGAATTTATTGAAACATAATAAAGGGACAGGGGTAAGAAGAAAAAAGAAAACAGAAAAGGGCGTAAAAAGAATGTAGTGTTGACGTGTTTTAGGCTGCAAGGCGGGTACACGGACAATAGCCCGGTCAATTTAGACATCCAAGGTTACAATAATTCCAACTTGGCTCAATATTGGTAGGATTGTTCAAAACACTATTATAAAGGAAATGTGAAAAGTCCTCATCGATCCGGCACGTGCAAAAAAATTTACTCGGGGTCAAAGGTCACAAAAACGGGTTTTTCGCGATTTTCAGCAAAACGTTTTATCATAAAATTAGCTTTTACAAAAATTATAGATCAGATGATTATCTATAAAAAATGTCTGAATACTTTTTTCCTAAGAACCACCGTTTTTGAACTATAACGATTCAAACATTTGAAAGAGTTGTAATCGTCATAATATGTATTGTGAACTATGAGCTCAGTACAATAATTCACACCTGGCTGAAAATTGGTAGGATTGTTCAAAACACTATTATAAATAAAGTGTGAAAAGTCCTCATCGATCCGACTCCTGGAAAAAAATTTACTCGGTGTCAAAGGTCACAAAAACGGGTTTTTCGCGATTCTCAGCAAAACAGTAAGTTTTATCATAAAATTAGTCCTGACAAAAACCGTAGATCAGAAAATTATCTATAAAAATGTCTAAATACTTTTTTTCCTAAGAGCCACCGTTTTTGAGATATAACGATTCAAAAATTTGAAAGAGTTGTAATCGTCATAATATGCACAGGTTTCCACGCCACCTTTGAGGTAGTGTACTTAACGCGTTTTTTTTAATGTGTGAAAACTTTTGTCAGGGCTAATTTTATGATAAAACTTACCGTTTTGCTGAAAATCGCGAAAAACCCGTTTTTGTGACCTTTGACACCGAGTAAATTTTTGTCCAGGAGTCGGATCGATGAGGACTTTTCACACTTCATTTATA
The DNA here is from genome assembly GCA_029955525.1 of Oeneis ivallda. Classification (NCBI taxonomy): domain Eukaryota; kingdom Metazoa; phylum Arthropoda; class Insecta; order Lepidoptera; family Nymphalidae; genus Oeneis; species Oeneis ivallda. Next base: position 5,199,735 of record JARPMR010000006.1, on the reverse strand, counting down.
ATAGTGTTTTGAACAATCCTACCAATTTTCAGCCAATTTTTATTATTGTACTGAACCCATAGTTCACAATACATATTATCACGATTACAACTCTTTCAAATTTTTGAATCGTTAATATCTCAAAAACGGTGGCTCTTAGGAAAAAAGTATTCAGACATTTTTTATAGATAATCATCTGATCTATAATTTTTGTCAAGGCTAATTTTATGATAAAACTTACCGTTTTGCTGAAAATCGCGAAAAACCCGTTTTTGTGACCTTTGACAGCGAGTAAATTTTTTTGCACGTGCCGGATCGATAAGGACTTTTCACATTTCCTTTATAATAGCGTATTGAACAATCCTACCAATATTCAGCCAAGTCGGAATTATTGTAACCTCACCCCTATTTTTTAGTCTAATTTGACCGGACTACAACAGGGTTTTAGCCGGTAAGAGTCCGGCACTACCCAAAGCGGGTGTCAATGAGGATTTCCCCTAAGTACTGCATAATGAAAAAAAAGGTTATCACATTAAAATCATTTATTTCATATACATTGTTGCAAAGTAATTAGGTTATGTAATGGTAAAATCGATAAATGGTAACACAATTTGATGTCGTTATTAAAGACTTACGCTTAAAAATAATGTATTAGTCTAAATAACTATTACCAATTACTTATAATTAATTAATTACCATAAAGTTAAGCAATACAGCACATTATGTACCTACTTGTTATACAATAATTATTTTTGTCAACGGTAGATACCTATTCTCATCATTATACATAATTATAATAATATATACAATGTATATATTATTATAATTGTAATTGTGTGTATGATTTTGAAACGTCTAGTGAATCTTCCATTGCAATGGTTCGGAATAGCCCCGAATTTTTCCCGGAAAATCAAAGAGTTCCCAAAGCAACCAAAGAGAGAGAGAGAATTTATGGTGCTAATAATAATAATAACAGTGGTTACTACGCAAGCAGAGCTAAGTAGGGTGGATGCTCTTAAGGTCGGCATAATAATAATTTTATTTTAAAAAAACAAGCTTTTAGTAGCTGGCTACATCGTCAGACCCTGGCTATCATCTAGAACCAGACTACGTACTTGTCAAGACGAATCAAACGAGCCCAAACGTTGATGACAAACATCGGGACAGGTGAAACTAACTACAAGCTTGTAAAAATGATCGAGTTTTGGGCGTCGCGTCCGTTTGAAAGGTTTTGCCGTTGATTTTGTCACAGCCAATGCTGTTCAAATGATTGATGGCATGACAAACATCCGGAAGAGCTGGACCCCGTAGGTAGGCGGGGCAACTTTAGTTGTCCGGTCGACTCGATTTTCTACGTTGGGTTTGTTAAAGTAGGGTTCAGTGCAGTGAATTTCACGTGAATTTATAATTTTATATTTCGTGCCAAAGTTTTACTTAAATTTTTGATAGTATTATGTGCCAAAATTTTATCAGTTATCACTTTTTTAAATTTTGACTACTGCTATTTAGACTAATTTATTATTTCGTAAAGATAATTTTTCTATGCACACAATGGAGATCGTAAACATCGTAACGTAGTATTGGTTACTACCGTAAGATGTAGAATGTTTATATTACTTACATAGTGTCAACAAGTGAAAGTTAAAAAAAAAACCCCTACATGTGAATCTATGGCCGGTCGACTATGTACGATATTCTTATCTCAAATCCTGTTACCCAGTCTTCTGCTCCATCATCACATCCTTCTCTTCAATCATCGATCATCATCTATCTAACACCTACTCATTGTCATTGAGACTATTCCAATGAGCCCAAACACACTATATCTGCTGTAAGTTGCTGAGGAGTTGAGTATCCCGCAGACAACTTGATGCTGCAGCACCAGCTCAAGGTTGCCATGCATTGGAAATAATCCGTAGAAACAGTAAACCAAATTTAAAATCAATCGCACCAGTGAAAGCTTGTAAGATCATTTTATCAAGAGGAAAATGAGCTGATCTTCAAAAGCCTGAGCAGATCTTTATAAATTATAGCTAAGATCCACCTTCATTATCCACCTAAATTATAGCTATCAAACAGAAAAAACCTTATCAAAATCGGTCAATTGAGCAGGCTACTACTAGGGAACTACAGATACACAAATACACAGATAGACACATACACAGAGTCCAGAGATATTCGTGTTTTTGACGGGGTTAGAATATACTACCTATGTCAAAGGCTGTCTTATCTTTTTAACCGACTTCTAAAAAGAAGGAGGTTCTCAATTCGTCGGAATCATTTTTTTTTTCATTTTTCTTATGTATGTTCACTGATTACTCGAAGACGCCTCAACCGATTTGGAAAATTCTTTTTTTGTTTCAAAGGATATACCTACTTCCCAGGTGGTCCCATTTAAATTTTATCGAAATCGGTCGAGCGGTTTTTACAAAATCACCAATAAATTATATACTTTGTAGTGGCGCGGGCGTTTGAAATTAGTTTTTTAAAAATATTTTTTTAAATTTAATTATTATACTAGTGGTTCGCCCCGAACTGAGACCTCGCGGTATCCCATAATTCCCATAAGGTAGTTTTAACTATATTATATTGTAATTAAAACGCGCCTAATCTGATGACGTCAATCGTCATCTGCTTTCATGGATGGGATGCGTATTTACAATATTAAAGACAGTGCCATCTATTAACAGTATAGTGAAGTTTTGTTAAAAACATTGATGCCCATTAAAACTTAAATAATTTCGTTTCTTTATAATATTTATCTAATCTTAGTATTTGTTGTTCAAGTACAGAATATAACTCAAATTATGTGTAAGTTTCAATTTTTAAAATAAAGTGGTTTTAGAGATCTAGCCTCGAATAAAATCTCCAATTTGAAAGCCCCCTATTTCGTCAATTTTAGGAAAAAAAAAAAAAAAACTTTTGTACTCTGTTCCAAATTATCTTTAAAATGAGGTACTGCAACCCTATGAAATGCAAAAAATTTTATTTTACTTCGCATTCGCTTCTATGAGAGCCCCCCTGAAATAAAGATTTTTATAACTTTTTAAGCCATTTTCGGCTGGAGGCCATATGTTTACATATCATATCTAAAATTGAAGTAATTACGTTCAGTAATTCAGAAGTTATAAGGCTCTGACAGACGGACGGACGGACAGACGGACGGACGGACAAGTGCAAATCGCTCTAGTAAACTCAGAGACCTTCGCTTCGCTCGGTCGATTATTATTAATTTTATTTATTTGTATTTAGAATTTTATTAGTGTTGAGGCCAACGGCTTGGCCAACGAATCAAACCTGGACCACTAGGTTCAGGGGCCCATCAGCTAAACCTGAGTCCAGAGTCGCTGCCCAAAGCGGCCTTTCACCGCGGTCAGATCTGTTCTCAACGTAGTGGTGACTTAATGATGGTAGGGTTGCACTGACCTTCCTTGCAGCAGTCAATCCTTGTACGGCCTGAGATGGTATGATAGTGGTGATTATGTGGGGTGTGTTGTGAGGTTAAGTGTAAGGTGAACTTCTCAGGCCGCTAGCCGCAGCAGGCAGGCAGCCAGTTATGGCCTGCAGCTATGGACGCCGGGCTGGCGTAGCACTGTACACTTGGTTTATCACTAGTTAGACCAACTAGAGGTGATCAAAGTCACTTTTTCACACACACTTCCGCCGAGCGCGTGGCGAGCAAAGGTCGGCGGGTTCCAAAAAAAGGTTCTTTGTTACGGACAACAGTTAACAATTATGCTTATAGCTAGGTCGACACATAGACCGCTTGACGGCGCAACTAAACCGTAAAATAAACTAAATCTAGACACCCAAAAACAGCAAACGGTGCGCGCGACCCGGATTTTCGTGAACGTGTTAGCTGTCAAACCAAAGGGACTTGCAAAAACCACGCCCCAAAACGGCGGCAAGTTTAAAACTGGGCATCTGTCAACTTCATTGTGAGCCAAAGAGATTGCCAGCGTCGCGACCATGGAACTAGGAATTATGGACAGGTACATGGCGCGAACAACCCCCCCGCCTGTGGTCGTAAGGATTTACGTCCATTTACTAGTAAATGGGTAAACGTGATAAGGAGCAAACGGCTCGCTGCAAGACAGAGTCTCCGACCATTACCTCGGCAACCCTGGGAACCCCATCAGACCCGTAGATCAGCTTAAGAATGCGCCCACGGCGCCAGTATAAAGGCAACAAATTAGGTTCCTTAATCAGCACTAGGTCACCAACTTTGGGTGGATCAGATTTGTCAGCCCACTTAACCCGCTGCTGCAAAAGATGCAAATACTCTAGTGACCAACGGTGCCAAAAACTCTGAGTCATCTGTTGCAGCAGCTCAAACCGGGACAAACGTGAGACCTTCACGTCCCTGAAGGGGTATTCGGGTAGAGCGTTAAGGGGCTGACCAATCAGAAAATGACCGGGAGTTAAGACCTCCAGGTCATTTGGGTCAGATGAGAGGGGACAGAGTGGCCGAGAATTGAGTACAGCCTCAATTTTGCAAAACACGGTGGCGAGTTCTTCAAAGGTTAAAACAGTTTCGCCTATAACGCGCCGGAGATGAGTCTTGGCCACCTTAACCACAGCTTCGAATATTCCACCCCAATGAGGGCAAGCTGGGGGGTCAAACTTCCAGGTTACCCCCATCTTGGACAATGCTGTACTTAATCTAATCTTATTGCTAGACAGGAATTCGACAATCTCTTTTAAATATCTATCAGTGCCCTTATAATTGGTGCCGCAATCAGTGCGAATCAGGTCAGGCAATCCTCGACGAGAGACAAATCTACCTAGCGTGGCTACAAAAGCTTCAGTGCTTAAGGCACTCACAAGTTCTAAATGTACCGCCTTGGTAGCGAGACATACAAAAACGCAGAGGTAGGCCTTGAGCGATTTGGCGTTGCGGAGGTTAGAGCTCTTGATGGCAAACGGGCCAGCAAAATCAGTGCCAACCCCAGCAAAGGGTCAAGTGGCTAGAACGCGGTCGGAGGGCAGATCACCCATCATCGGCTAAGTATTAGCCTTCAAGCGGTAACACGGAATGCATCTGAAAGTGACGTTCCGGATGGTGCGTCTCCCTGCCAGAATCCAAAACTCGCGCTGTAAAATAGCCGAGAGTGCATTACAACCAGCGTGGGCATTTTCAAGATAGTAGTGTGTCACTAGCAATTTGACAAAGGTGCCGTCCTTAGGTAGCAAAATGGGGTGGCGAGCACCATAGGGCAGATTGGAACTCTTGAGGCGTCCTCCAACGCGTAGCATTCCGTTATTGTCCAAAAAAGGGCTTAGGCGAGCAAGGGGGCTCAAAACTAAACCTCTCTTTAGGGTGTCAATCACGGATGAAAAATGCTCCACCTGAACCACACGCACCCAGTAGTTCCGGGCGTCTTGGCGTTCAAGAGGGGAAAGCACAGGACTCAAATTTTTATTTTCTGAATTCCGCCCATTATGGATGAAACGTCGAATCCAACCGGTAACACCAATTAGTTTATCAAGGGAACTGTAACGGTTCAAAAGAAAGTTCAAGTCGGGGATCTGTTTATCCTCAACCACTCCGACTCTTAAGCCCGGCAATACTTCGGGAGCGGAAAACCTATTTTGAGGCCAAGTCGTCTCGGATTGGGATAGCCAACTTGGATCCCACCAAAGGTGATGGTGAACCAGTGAAGAGGCCTCACAGCCGCGGGAGGCGCAATCGGCCGGGTTCAGTTCTCCGGGTACGTGTCTCCAAATCACCGGTACTGCAGAGCTCTGAATTTGGGAGACCCGATTCGCAACAAAGACCTCTAAGTTGTGAGGCGCGGCTCGTAGCCAGCAAAGGACAATCTCACTGTCCGTCCAAGCATAAACGTCGGTCAGATCGACCGCAGATGCCAAAGAGGAGCGGACGTGGTTCAAGAGGCGTACCAGAAGGGCGGCGCCAGACAATTCTAATTTCGGGATAGTTAACCGTGACCGAATAGGGGCCACCTTGCTTTTTGCCAAGACGAGATGCGTCGCGACCTCACTGGCGACATCGACAGTCCTCAAATATACCACGGCGGCGTATCCTCGTTCGGAGGCGTCGCAAAACCCGTGGAGACTGGCATGACACCTTCCTGTTGGTAGGAAGCGTCGAGGCATGGAAATTCGGTTAACTTCAGGAAGTGAAGACACAAGGGAGTTCCACTCCTTCAATAACTTCCCAGGGAGTGGTTCGTCCCAACCGAGTTCAGCAATCCAAAGCTTCTGGAGGAAACATTTAGCCAAAAATATTACGGGAGTGATCCATCCATTGGGATCGAAGGTGCGAGCAACCGTAGACAATACGGAACGCTTAGTCCAGACCTTAGGAGGTGGGTCTAATTTGACCCGGTGGGTGAAAACGTCTTGGACGGGCTGGTACTGTATTCCAAGGACCGTCAGCAAATTGGGATTTTCGGGATTTTCAAAAATATGAGGATCCTGCTGATCCTTTCCCGGAAGATCCTTCAAGACGTGAGGGGAGTTGGACAGCCACTTGCCCAACTCATAACCTCCGGACTTCAGTATTGCAATCAATTCATCGCGAAGAGTCAGAGCTTCCTCAACGCTCGAGGCTCCCGTGCAAATATCGTCCATATAGACTGACGATTCCAAGGTGGCTGATGCGCGAGGGTAATTCAGCCGCTCCCGGTTAGCTAGTTCTAACAAGGTCCTGATAGCAATATAGGGGCTTGACTTGAGTCCATAGGTCGTGGTGTTCAATTCAAAGACACGCATTGGCTCATTAGGATTTTCGCGCCACAGAATCATTTGGTATCTCCGATCATCGCGATGTACCATCGACTGTCTAAACATCATCTTGATGTCAGCTACGAAAACAATTTGATGCCGGCGGAAATGCGTGAGGATATCGGAGATATCCTTGATCAGCTTAGGACCGGAGTGCAAGCATTGGTTCAATGTCACCCCGTTGGATGTGGCCGCGGAGCCGTCAAAAACCACTCGAATCTTCCCCCCAGGGGTCTTCAAGACGGCATGGTGGGGTAAGAAGTAGTGCTCGTGTGCGCGCCAATCAAAATTGGATGGTGACATATGCCCCAGGCCCTCGTACTCGCGCATAAATTCAACGTACTTGGAGCGGAAGGTGGAGTCGCGCCGCATGCGCCGTTCCATAGACAAGAGCCTCTTTTCCGCCAAGGCCCGCGATTGACCAAGCGGGGGGCGAGAAGCGAGAAAGGGCAAGCGAGTTACAAATCGCCCATCAACACGGCGGCCTGTGTTGTTTTGATAAAACAACTCACATTCAAGGTCAAGAGGGTCAACTCGTGCGGCATGCGGCGGCTCCTCAACTTCCCAAAAGCGCTGGACCACGTCCGACAGCGTCAAGCCGGCTGCTTGCAATTGGTCCAGCCCCGGTAGGTCCGAAGACCGTAGCACGGGTCCAAAAAAGCTAGAGCCGAATATAGTGGACATGGCACATAGGCCGTCCTTCTGCAAAACCCTAATTTCCCCTGACAAGACCAGGCCCAACACGTCGGAACCCAACAAAAGGTCCGTAGGACCGGGTTCAGTCCAGTGGGGGTCAGCTGGGTTTAGGCCTGATGCACAGGACACCGCAGCGTCAGCTATTCGGACCTGCGGTAGGGGGCCTAAGATATTGTCAAGGACTGACACCTTGACCAAGACCCTAAGATTGCCCGTAACGGGGCCAAACATTAATTCCGCTTCCCCGTTAGGAGTCGAGGGCTCTATACCCCCGATACCTATCACCCGTCCTGTTCGAGGACTCCAAGGGAGCCCTAGCTCACCCACCAAACGAGAAGAAGCAATACAGCGCTGTGAACCCGAATCCAAAAGGGCGCGAACGATTAAAAATTCACCCTTCGGGTTGAATACCTTCACTGAGACAGTCGGCAAAAGAATGGTCTGACAGACGGACTGCCGGAGATTCAAGGTCTCAGGAGAAGTTGCTGTGGTGGGGGCTAGGGCGGCAACTACCTATTGGTGGTCGTCCTCATCAAACCGGTCCTCTAACCGGGGAATCTCATATTGAGACTCAGGGGGGACCTCCAAAGGTGAGGGGGACGGACCTCCATTTGGGTAAACCCATGCGTCATCTCGTGGCGGCAGCACGGGCCTAGTCATACGGGCTGAGGTCGGTAGGACGTAGTAAGGCTGTCGACCCGCTCGAGGTGGGCGGCGTTCGAGGCGTGGCCACTCATGAAGTGGAGGTGAAAAGCGGGCAGACTGAACCGTAGACGGAGCCGCCACAAATCTGCCATCAGAACGTCGAGGGGGGTTGGCGCCCCCCTCACGGGGGGGTGAAGTCCCCATAGGCGGGGTCGAAATCCGGACGCGTCGGGATTCATGGCCCTGATCAGGAGACCGACGCAAGTAATCCGGGGAGCGATCGGTAAGAGCGCCCCCGCCCGTGCGGGGCGCGCCCTCACTCTCCACCCGGCGGCCAACACCATTCTTGTTGGCGTACAAAATCTCCAGGTGGTTACCCCTACAAATTGGGCATGGCCGTCGCTGTTGGCAGTCCCGTTGCATGTGAGCTTCCAGACAGCTATAGCACCAGTGGCGGTCTCTTGCAATGCCCCTCCGATCCTTGATCCGCTTAGAGAGAAACTGGGGGCAAGAAAGCACCCGGTGGCCTGGACGCCTGCAATAGTTACAGGGGGCGGGTTCAGTGGCAGCAAGTCCAGTGTAAACGGGCATTGGTCTCCGGTCGGAGGCCCTTTTACCAGGGACGCCAGTGTGACCCTTTTCCTTCCTCAGCTGGGCAGGCCGCTCTGGGGTCCTTGAAGGACCAGCAATACCAGAGTTATCAGCCTGCCGGCACTCTTCCTCAAGGAACTTTAAAAGGTCCGAAAAGGGGGGCAGGTAGCTGGCCCCGTCCCCACCATACCTTTGCTCAAAACGCAGTTTCAACTCGGGAGGTAGGCGGGACAACACAATGTGTAATAAAAGGAAGGACCACTGGTCCACGGGAAGCTCTAAACGCTTAAGAGCGTTGCAGGCTACAATCAGTGGATTTAAGAGCGATTCTCTTAAATGGGACACCCCAGAGACACGTGGCAGCGCTAGAATTTGTGCCACGTGTGTGTCTGCTAACCGGCGCACGTTGGCATACCGCCGAGTCAGTAGTTGCCGCGCGGTGGTATAACTCTCCTCGGAGAGGTCTAGGTGGCTAACTAAACCCAGAGCCTCTCCCTGCAGGGAAGAGAGTAGATAGGCCAGTTTCTGGCAGGGAGACAGGTCCCTTCTCGCGTCCACCAGGCTATCAAAGAGGCTGAGAAAGCCTAGCCACTCGCTCAGGTTGCCAGAAAAGTGGGGCAAGTTTATTGTTGGCAACTTGCCCTGTAACGCAGGCTGCGTGGTGGGTCTGGTGGGAGACTCAAGAATAGAGCTCATTCTCGCCTCCTTCTATAGCCTCGCGGCCTCCTCCACCAGACCGTCTGTCAGCTCAAAAAACTGTTCGTAGTCCCGCACTGAGGACTCCAGCGATTCCGGAGGTAGCTCCAATGCCATGAGGTCTCGGAAGGCCTCTTCGACGACCGCCTGCCTGGTCCGCACCTGCTCGCACCGCTGGAGCAGTGCGGATGCCCGGTCCACCCGGCCTACCAAGGCGTTGGCTGTAGCAGCCCAACGCAGCTCTGATTGAATTTGCACGCTCAATTTTTTGTGGGCTGACATCTTAGGTAGGTACAAAACAACTTAAATAAAGGTAGTTACAACAAATAGATAACAAAATCAAAACAAAGTTATTTGTTACAAGATATGTTTCAACTTCAACCAAACAAATTAATAATCAAACAAGAATTACCCACTTTAAACACAAACAAATTACTACTTAAATACTATTTATTAATTAGAATTATTTACTTTGAAACAAGAATTATTTATTTTAAATACATCAAACAAACTACTCTGTTACCTAACCACGAGGGGTTTTAGTAAACAAACAAAGTATTTGTTGGTTAAAAGTTCCAAAAGATACAAATTAAGCTATCAATAATTTATGTTAAGTCAATCAATAACATAAATTAAGATAAAAGAAAAATTAAGTTTTTAATTACCCGTACTAAGCCACTAGACTCATACTAGGCACTGCAAATTACAAATTGGTTGGTTGAGAACCTACAATTATCAAATTATATTAATATTTAAGTTTATTTATTACAATCTACATCTAACTGTTGGCCAGTTACGGGCCACAAACAACAATTAGATACTATTAATTATTAATCAAAAAAATTAACAAAACAAAATCTCAATAATTGCAATCATTATACAGGCCTACATGTGACAAGGTAGGCTATGTACTAGTAACTCAATAAGCCTGTGTATTAATAAGTTATAAATTAATAAGTTTACAATTAATGAGTTAACCCTAGAACGGCAAAGTTAAGTCACAGTAGTGCCAAATCTGTCCGCGGAATCAATTTAACCGCGCTCTGCTTACCAAATGTTGAGGCCAACGGCTTGGCCAACGAATCAAACCTGGACCACTAGGTTCAGGGGCCCATCAGCTAAACCTGAGTCCAGAGTCGCTGCCCAAAGCGGCCTTTCACCGCGGTCAGATCTGTTCTCAACGTAGTGGTGACTTAATGATGGTAGGGTTGCACTGACCTTCCTTGCAGCAGTCAATCCTTGTACGGCCTGAGATGGTATGATAGTGGTGATTATGTGGGGTGTGTTGTGAGGTTAAGTGTAAGGTGAACTTCTCAGGCCGCTAGCCGCAGCAGGCAGGGAGCCAGTTATGGCCTGCAGCTGTGGACGCCGGGCTGGCGTAGCACTGTACACTTGGTTTATCACGAGTTAGACCAACTAGAGGTGATCAAAGTCACTTTTTCACACACACTTCCGCCGAGCGCGTGGCGAGCAAAGGTCGGCGGGTTCCAAAAAAAGGTTCTTTGTTACGGACAACAGTTAACAATTATGCTTATAGCTAGGTCGACACATAGACCGCTTGACGGCGCAACTAAACCGTAAAATAAACTAAATCTAGACACCCAAAAACAGCAAACGGTGCGCGCGACCCGGATTTTCGTGAACGTGTTAGCTGTCAAACCAAAGGGACTTGCAAAAACCACGCCCCAAAACGGCGGCAAGTTTAAAACTGGGCATCTGTCAACTTCATTGTGAGCCAAAGAGATTGCCAGCGTCGCGACCATGGAACTAGGAATTATGGACAGGTACATGGCGCGAACAATTAGAATAGTGGTTTCAAAATACTTATTTGACGAAGTATGTACGTTAAGAAAATGTCTACTTTCACTTTTTTTGTTCAGGGAAACTTTAAACAGCAGTAACAAGTTACTAAAACTTTGCCTTCTGACACACAAACGGACGAACAGACGGACAGATTGGACGATTCCGTAGGATTACTAGGTAATTGTTTCTTGTTTTACGGAACTCATGTAAATAATGGATTTATTTTGACGGTCACGAATTCAATTAATTTGTATTTAATTAATATTCTTGTTGAATTAATATTTTCATTAGTCCACAGTACAAAAAAACAAGTTATTGATATTCTTGAATTTGAAATTCATGTTTGAATTGAATCGCGAAACTTATACACACATTATATGAATGTCATGACATATAGAAATACTAACCAACGAATAGATTAATAATAATAAATGAGCTATTAAGTTTTATAGCACGTGCCACATTATAAATTATTCAAAATTTGAAATTAGGTTGGGAAGGCCTACTCCAATATTTAACTATGAAATTTTTATAGGCCTAGTACATTGCTCGAGAGTTCGAGAGACGACGACCTTCGCGAGACGCAATGGTGTGCCCTACGTGTTCTTTTCTTATAAATTGGAACTTCCGGGTTCGACCCCATGCCGGGTCAATAATATGGAAGTTTTAATTTTAAAATTATTTCTGGTCTGGTCTCGTGGGAGACCTCAGCCGAGGCTGGTTAGCTACCAAACGGTAAAGTCGTGCCGCCAAGCCCGCTAAGCGATTTAGCGTTCCGTTACGATGCCGCGTAGTAACGGGCCCTTCCCTCTATGTCCCATAACCCTTCCAGACTAGTTCGCTTCAACCTTAAACTGTAGAGTCCCACTGCCAAATAAGCTGCAGTTAAGGACTGGCTTGTACCTACTCTTAGATGAATAAAAAGGCCGTCGAATTTTTTTGTAGAGTTGGCCAATGTACGACCCCTGAAGATGGGTATTTACTTGTATTTTAACCGACTTCAAAAAACACAAAAAGAGGAGGTTCTCAATTCGATGCTTATTTTTTTTTTGTCGATGTTACTCCATATCTCCGTCAAATCTTAACCGATTTCAATAAAAAAAATTTTATTTGTATTGTTGCACTATTGTCCCACTCCTAGCACAAGCTTTCCGCTTAGTTGGAGGGGATAGGAGGAATATTAGTCAACTTCAATTTGATTAATATTCTTTAAAAAAAAAACTTTGGTGATGGAGGACTGAACTTCTCAATGAAGGAGAGGAAATCGCTCGCGATCAGAGTATGTATAGACTTTTACCATGCCTAGTACATAACATACATATTGCAAGATGTATTAGAACCATTCCGTGTTTCCGATTGAGCTAAAAATGTGCATGTAAATCGGATTACAATGCAATATTATTGTAACATGGAGCTGATCTGATGATGGAGGCGGAAGATGGCAATGGGAATTCTGTAGTAAAACGATGTAACACCATGGAGTTTGGGCTTGTTTGATTCGTCTTGAGAAGTACTCTGATCCTAGATAATATCCAGGGTCTGATGATGAAGCTGAACGGTGATTGGGAGCACTCTGTAATGAAACTACGTAACCATATTTAGTTTGGGCTCGTTTCATTCTTATTGACCGAGCGAAGCGAGGTCTCTGAGTTAACTAGAGCGATTTGCACTTGTCCGTCCGTCCGTCCGTCCGTCCGTCCGTCTGTCAGAGCCTTATAACTTTTGAATTACTGAACGTAATTACTTCAAATTTAGATATAATATGTAAACCGATGGCCTCCAGCCGAAAATGGCTTAAAAAGTTATAAAAATCTTTATTTCAGGGGGGCTCTCATAGAAGCGAATGCGAAGTAAAAAAAAAAATATCGCGTTACATAAAATTGTTACGTATCATTTTAAAGATAATTTTGAACTGAGTACAAAAATATTTTTTTTTAATTTTTCCCTTAAAATTGACGAAATGGGGGGCTTTCAAAGTGGCGATTTTATACGCTCGCTTGAAGACGCTCTCTAGGAAAATCCGCTATGGATTTTCAAACTGATTTTATTTTTTTAGGTCACTTATATCCTGTACTTGAACAACAAATACTAAAATTATATGAATATTATAAAGAAACGAGATTATTTAATTTTTAATGGGCATCAGTAATTCATATAGCATCAACATAGCTTCACAATAATGCTAATAGATGGCGCAGTCAGTAACTATTCCCATGGAACTACGAGTTACGACTACGACCTATCCCAAAAACAGTTTTGCGTCGACCATTATTATTTAGTTACTTATTATAATACAATAATTGTATTGTAATTTTTTTTGTACCATATTATTCAATTAAAATTATTTTTTAGTTAAATTTTAGTTAAATATTGTATATTTTCTATTCGCGTCGATAGATGACGATTTGTACAGATGCCCGTAACCCGGTTTCACTCGTTAGTACCTACATAATAATTCAATGTTTTCACTAACGTTCCCTAACCTTTACGGGCTACCTATAAGTTAGGTGATTGATGTTTTCTGTCAACTTATTTATCACGATCCTGTACGGGACACCTAAAAGGATATTGGGACGGATGTTAGGACTTAGCATTGTATTTAGGAGCTACCTACGTTAAGAGACTCCTACTTAGGGGATGATTTAGGTATGTTTGGTGAAAACGGGCATAATAATAATGTCAGTTTTGGTTATCATGTATCGATTGAATGAATAATCATGGGATACCGTTACCGCGAGGTCTCAGTTCGGGGCGAACCACTAGTTGATAAGTAGTCTTAAATGATATCCATGGAATGGCTCTGATGATGAATCTGAAACTGCAGCTAGGATATGCAGCATACTAGTACAGTCTTGAAAAAATAATAACAGATATGGCGTGTTTGGATTCGTTTTGATCAGTATTTGATTTTACATAGAATGCAATGAGCTGAAGAGCTGATGCTGCAGCCAGGATACTACACTCTTGAAAAGCACATACCGTCAGGTTGGTCCCATTTAAAATCCGGTGAAGATATGATGAATATCTTCGGTGATAGAGGACGGAACTCCTCAATGAATAGAAACAAATCATTTTATAGTCGTCTGCCCCGGGGAGTCTTGTCCACTGGCTGAGTTATCAGCTACGCTGACGACGGCGGCTCTTTGGTCATGTAAAGGGTACTGCATGTCCACATGTCGTCAGCCCCAACCGACAACACACAGTCCCAGCGAGTCGTCACTGCTCCACATTGAGCCGGACTTCGCGCCGCAACGGGAGGACCCGCCTGTCCGTCCCGCGTTGTACGTCCCTTGCGTCAGGCTCGTGAACGGGTTCCACCGGCGGAAATGGGGCTACTTTCTGTCTGCCCGTCTTTACATGTGTTGAATTATAATTAGGTATGCTTTTGTGGAACTTCCCCTCATTGTGGAAACACTGCATACATAGCATAGTATCTATCCCACGCCCGTCTCAGACTTCTGCACGATAGTACAACTTAATTATCAGGCCGCGGGAGGGAGTGCATGCGTATGTCTTCACTATGACTTTCTTTCCACTTAGTACTAAGATAAAACATGCGAAACCCACTCACCTCGGTTCTAGAACATGCAACCCAGATAGCTTAGCCATTCACGGCTCACAATGTGGTATTATATGGTAAAAAGCGCTGTCCGCAGTCGGCGGGAAATGAATCACTAAACGTGAAACGTAATGAATGTGAACTTGGCAAATGCGACACGTGTCAAATGTCACCTAAACTTTTCACCTACCGTCATCAACGTACCATAGATACTAATCCAACCAATCCTCGTATAACAGAATTATGATCCTACCCGGATTCTTAAGTCTTACAGACGACTTTGGGGTTGTTACTGATCACAGTTTGACAGTGTGTAGTGTAGTGTGTGTTTGAGTTTCCACTTCCGGTGTCAGTTCAACATCTAGTTTACCTATACCAATTTATTACACATTTATTTGACTCGCGACCGATTGTCGCGACAACTACCGAATGATTGCATTGAATTATCAGTTTTATTCGAATAACCGTTTCATTTAACGGTTAACCGTTACCGTAACCGTCCCGTCCCGTACTAGCTGATACCCGCAGCTTTGTCTGCGTGGATTTAGTTTTTAAAATCTCTCTCGAGAAATTCTTTGATTTTCCAGGATAGCCTTTGTCATTCTCCAGGTCCTCAACTATACCTATGCAAAAAATCACGTCGATCTGTAGCTCTGTTGCGGTATGATTGAAGGACAAACCAACAAATAAACAAACATTAGTAAGTAAGTCAACATGACTCGTCCCAGCTGATATTTTTAGGTTTACTAGGTATTTAACTAGTAACCTATTACTGCCAAGCGCCAGCTGCCATACGCAGGCATGAAAAGCACGATACGACCTTACTTTCAGCTTTCAAAAATAGGTCATACTTCAGTGTTAGGCTCTTTTCGCACTGCGTCCGAGCCGCTTCGAATTCGGAAAACGAAATTCGGATCTAGCGCGCAACCCTTGATACAAATAGTAGGTGTGGTAGATGTGGCGACTGCCCCATGTTAGGCTTAAAGTTCTTTCTAGCTTCTTGTGAGAGTCTACTTATTCATGGGGGATTTATGTAGAGGTCGTCAAGGTTGATTGAGAGGGTTTGCACGTGTACTCACGTCTGCTCGTCAGGCAGCCATCTTTATAGACTCTCGAATTACTCTGCTTCGCTCTACCGGTTGCCCCATCTGCAACCCAAAATATCACCCGGGCAGACATCGCTCCACAAGCGACATTCACGCCGGGTCACTTCTGCCACCTCCGTCATCAGCTCGACTGACAACGGTGGTGGCTCATGTCGGTGATGATCTACCTAGTACATGGTGTTTGTTAGAACAGGTACCTAACCATACGCCGGTCTCCACGCTACGAGTCACGGTGATGATCTGATACATGGCGTTTGTTAGAGCAGGTACCTCCGATCTCCACGCTTGACGCTACACGTGGAGTAGGTAACTTTAAACCTTTTTTATTTGCCGTAAATCGTACCTACTTAGTATTCATTACGATAATGTTAAACTTTAGCAAGAAAAGGTTAGAATTATTTTGCTATAATCCGCCAACAGAAAAAATCTGTATGGTCAAACATGCAATTAAAAGCTAAGCACCACTCACCTACCCAGCCAAGCAAGAAAGCCAAGTTCCCAAGAAAGCAATGCCACCACCACTCACATGCACCACCACACAAGACTTTTACACTACTCTCGACGCACGTTTCGCCCCGACACCGGAGCATCCTCACGAGATGTAGACTTTACAATACTGTATTGTCTAGACAATACATAGAACTTGGCTTTCTTGCTTGGCTTGGTAGGTGAGTGGTGCTTAGGTTTTAATTGCATGTTTGACCATACAGATTTTTTCTGTTGGCGGATTATAGCAAAATAATTCTAACCTTTTCTTGCTAATCATGAACTTCCGCAAAGTAGCGCCTGCTTCTATCCAAATGTTAAACTTTACTTATAATATTATGAAAACCACTGAAGCCACTGACCTTAGTTTCCACAAAAAGGCAACCGGGTAACTCAGCCACACTGATGGCTCACGATAGTTAATCAATACTTAGCACGTGGTATTAACTGATAGGTAACTTGATCCGCGATCGGTGGGAAAATGATGCACTCGACGTGAACGCGCTATAGGTGTTAATGAGCCTAGCGAATGGGAAATGTGTCAAATGTCGCTTAAACTTTTTCACCTACCGTCACCTACCCTAACCTTCATACCATAGACCATATCCAACCATTCCTAACCTCGTATACCAGAATTATGATCCTACCCGCATTCTTAGACTCACAGACTTTAGACCTTGCGGTTGCTACAGATCATAGAATTTCGGCATTCCGAACCAATGGTAGTCTCATCGACGATTCAAAAGCACTTTTGAATAAAAACATTTCTATTCTATTCTATAGCTTCACCGTATACGCTTCTACTCTGGTGTCAGTCAGTGTCAGTTCACCATCCAGTTTACATATACCAATTTATTATACATTTCTTTTTTATTCAAAATTTCTTGTACAGATTTTCAAAGCATTTAAACAGATATCTTTGTGCAGTAATCCATGTATTGTTTTTATCTAAACGCATAATAAAAACATACCACGATGGCGGAGAAGTGCAAACCAAATACAGTTTTTCAGATCAACTTCTAATGTCATTGAAAAAACGCTGAAGTTGGACAGTTCGGAATCAACTGCTAATGTTATGAAGAAAAATTTCAGCACCTTTATACTTAGGTCAAGAGAGCACAATTTTGAACCCAGAACCTGATGATAAAGACGATATTGAAGTTATTCTGTCTTCGGGGGACACCTTGCTTTCTACGTATAATAAAGAACTGGAAGCTCTCCAACGCGTGGACGACACATATATTGTGCCCGCGTTCAGTCCTGAGTTCGAGCCTGGCACTCGAGTCCGGAGATTTAAAAAAAAAAGCCGGCCAAGTGCGAGTCGGACTCGCGCACCGAGGGTTCCGTACTCCAAAAGTAAAAGTAAAACGATAATATTATATTAATTTGCTTATTTATCGTTAACTTTGTTTGTAGAGGTTTATTATTAATATAAAAAAAACTGTGCTAGGTACGACATTTTGGCCGGTTAATCAAAAACAAAATAGAAATAAATAGAAATAAACAAAAAACTGTTTTAGAATGCACAAGTAAAGACCTTTCATATGATACCCCACTCGGTATAGTTATTTTACTTTAAAATTTCAAACCCCCGATTTTCCCCCTTTTTTAATAAAACTAAAAATAATTTTCGATTTTTCTTTATTCCAATGATGTTGGGCCACTATTATACACAACTATGCCAAATTTCATGTCGATAGCTTTAATAGTTACTGAAATAATCGACTGTGACAGACGGACGGACAGACGGACGGACAGACGGACGGAGAAAGTCTCACCATAAGGGTTCCATTTTTACCATTTGTGTACGGAACCCTAAAAACCGGCCAAGTGCGTGTCGGGCCACGCGCAGTGTAGGGTTCCGTAGTTGAAAGTCTCAAATATTATTGCTGACCTAGAATAGTGCTTTTATTTTATTTATGAATATTGAATACATTTTGAGTTCCATGGTTTAAATACTATAATATACTACAAAATATGCAACTTACACTACGTGTAATACAACTCCTTAACTAATAAACTTAGATAAAACAGATATAACTCCTTAACTAATGAACCCTACTTAGCCGTGATAGTTTACTTAGACGTGAAGAAAAAAATTCATCCCCACTTTACATGTAGGGGAGGTACCCTAAAAAAAATATTTTTCACAATTTCATTTCACCACTTTGTCGGCGTGATTGATATTTATACCCTTGTCAAATTACAGATTTCTAGTAGTCTCTGAGCTAAACCGCGGACGGACGGACAGACAGACAGACAGACGGACGGACATGGCGAAAGTCGAAACTATAAGGGTTCCTTGTTTACTACGAAACCCTAAAAAGTATTTTACAGTTCTATTGTATAAATAAAATAAAAGGTACAAAAAGTTTTCAGCAACTTTATTTATAAACAACTATAATTTATTACAAGTTTTATGCATAAGAGGTTCGACAATGTTTTTATCATAGCTACTACATCACATACCTATCAAATTTTCTTTTAGTATATTTCGTATAGTAAGCAATTCAATTAAAATTTGAACTCTTTGTACATATAAAAAATGTTATACCTACGTACACACTGCACAATATTATTTACTAGATGGTGCCTACGACTTCGTCCGCCCATAATAATTATGTAGGTTTTTAAAAATCACGCGGAAACTTTTCCGGGGTAAGAGAAGTCCGTCTATTTCAGTGCCAAATTTTGCCTAAATTTATCAAGCAGGTGTCTAACAGCAAAACATATAAACTTTTATATTGTGCCCAATATAAAAGTTTGTTTTTTTTTTACGAAGGAACCATAATTTTTTTATATTATTGGTAGTCTAATAAAGTTATATAATTTTCTACCTGGATGTGAAAATCCGGTCAAAATCGGTTCAGCCGTTCCGAATATTAGTCCGTACAAACAAACAAACGGACAGACCGACAATTTTTATTTAAAGTTTGTTTATAGGTTAAGCTATCGTTCAAATAATCCTATGAGATAATATACAACCAACCTACCTATAATCCATTTTTCTTTAGCTGTTTTAAAAAGTAAACAAGTGGTTTCTTAGAGGAAGGTGTACCTAAGCGATGCGCTTAGGTACACCTTCACAGCGCACAGCGCTTAGGAAGTTCTTACCGCACTGACGATGAAACCGGGCAGGTGAAAAACAGTTAAGAATGTCGTAACAGCTCGGCAACGTTATTTATTTATTTATTTATTACCAGTATAAAAATGAAACAAAGATGTAAAGATCGTGTACAAGTACAGCTTATCTGTAAGGAAGAGATTTCTTCTAGAAGCCGTCGAATGTGAGAACGTTCGTTTCGAAGTTTTTTCGATCGTTTTCTGCGATTTGAAAAAAAAAATTAGGTATATTATCATAGATGAAGTTCACGCCAGTGCAGCAGGCGGCAGTGGTCTTAAGTTTGTGCTAGTGGCTGCATCAGCTACTTCCCGCGGCGAGTTCGCCACAGCAGAGCGAAGTAGGCGAGCAGTCGGAATCCGATGAACAGCAACACCATGTTGACTACGTCCATCGTGAAGTCTTTCTGTAAATGACAAAAACATGATTAGAGACAGTCGTTCATCGTCCAAATCCATCGCCGGCCCACTACTGACTTGCAAGCTAGGCCACATTTTGTGCCAGATGAGTTCGCACGCACTACGCCCCCTTTACGTATCTCCCTTCTTTTATCTCAGGCTAGACCGTAGGTCCTCGTCCACCTCGCTGGCCTGCGGTGCGAATTGGCAGATATCACACACCTTTGGAGAATCTCAGGCAAGCCTCACGATGTTTTCCTTCACCCTTAAAGCAAATTATATTTAATCATTGCATAGAACGCTCATAACTCAGAGTCAGAGATGCGTACCCGGAATCAAACCACGAAACCCTCGAAAAGGAGACCAAAGCAACAAATGTCTTACCTTAGAAAACCTAACCGTAGTCAGCACTGGCCGGACAGTTGAAGTGTCTCCCTGGTGCAGGCGATGCTCTCCACGCCGGCCCACTGGTCGACCAGCACCGACAAACGTGTTACCTCAGCAAAGCTAAGCGTAGTCAGCACTACATCCGCACTGGCCGGGCAGGTGAAGTTCTCCCTGGTGCAGGCGATGCTCTCCACGCCGGCCCACTGGTCGACCAGCAGCGACAAATGTCTCAACTCAGCAAAGCTAAGCGTAGTCAGCAATACAACCCCACTGGCCGGGCAGGTGAAGTTCTCCCTGGTGCAGGCGATGCTCTCCACGCCGGCCCACTGGTCGACCAGCAGCGACAAATGTCTCACCTCAGCAAAGCTAAGCGTAGTCAGCAATACAACCCCACTGGCCGGGCAGGTGAAGTTCTCCCTGGTGCAGGCGATGCTCTCCACGCCGGCCCACTGGTCGACCAGCAGCGACAAATGTCTCACCTCAGCAAAGCTAAGCGTAGTCAGCACTACATCCCCACTGGCCGGGCAGGTGAAGTTCTCCCTGGTGCAGGCGATGCTCTCCACGCCGGACCACTGGTTGATGAGCAGCGCTTCGTTGCCGTACCGGAACCACGACAGGTACGATATCCAGCCCAGGTATGGTGGAACTGATCTAGAGTAACCGAAATATTTTAGGTATATGACTTTAATAATTATGCCTTAAGAATTGTAATTTTTTTCCTAATTAGTGCCTTAAGTAACATTATGAAACTTTATGAAACTACCTTCTAGCTTTTTCCCGCGACCTGGACCTCCTCAAGGGTAGGTACAGGGGTTAGATAGGTTATAAAACTTTGATTGGGAACCCTTTATTTTCTCGGGATAAAAGTGTACTCTCACTTATGTATCTAGATCTTTATCCCCGTTTCTACGTGATTGAGAAATCTAATAAATAAGCTACCAGTAAAATGCTGAAGACAATTTAAATTAAATATCAGAAATCGGTCCTGATTTCACCTACATCGAATAAGTCTTATCCAAGCGTTGATATTTTGGCAGATTTTCAATACAAAAACTGTCAGAACGCCCAATTTATTACTCGGTCTAACGTCACTCGACATTGGTGAAATCGGCACTCAGTAAAATAATTTAAATTGATTTTTAAAATTCATTTATTTTTATGTATTCTAGATTTTTTACACGATGAACTAAAATTAGATCTTACCACATCGGCATTACCCAATAGTAGCCAAGATTGCCTCTTTGTATGGCCAGACTAAATCTCTAATAAGTATCATTTCGGCCATTGCCAAAATAATCTTTTGGTCAAGGAAGCTGCCAGAGATCCCCAGTAGGCTCGATTAATCTTTTATCTACTCCAGCATCGAAAAGTTCCAATTTCAAATTTGACAACTGAATCGAAATGAACCCTCTTTCGATTTTGCTTCTCATTTCGATGCAGCTCGTTGTATGGGAGCTGAATCGAAATGGTTATCTTCTTAAAATAGGATACCTAAAGCTAAGGCTCTGAGTTCTGGCACTTTTGTACCGTTCATACGACAGTGGCGCCACAGGCGGCTGGTGGCGGCTAACGGAGTTACTTTTTGTTACTTTATTGAGCCTACGGCGTATTTTGTTGATAATTTTATTTTCCTTGCCGTAGATAAAATCTTGTATGCAACTGAACGTAATTAGTCATTTTAATTCTCGTACTATCCTATTTTGGTACTCGGCAAGCCTCGTATCAAAAAACAGCACTCGAATTAAAATGACCCTCATTACGATGCAGTTGCATAAATAGCTATTATCTACTCCAGCAACGAAAAGTTCCAATTTCGAATTTGACAGCTGAATCGAAATGAACCCTCTTTCGGTTTTGCTTATCATTTCGATGCAGCTCGTTGTATGGGAGCTGAATCGAAATGGTTATCTTCTTAAAATAGGATACCTAAAGCTAAGGCTCTGAGTTCTGGCACTTTTGTACCGTTCATACGACAGGGGCGCCACAGGCGGCTGGTGGCGGCTTACGGAGTTACTTTTTGTTACTTTTAATGATTTTATTTTCCTTGTCGTAGATAAAATTAATATATATATAGCTGCTGGGGCTGATTGACTGATTCACTGATTCACTCACTGATTGATCACCTCTCCTGTAAAATTTTGTATGAAAAATTTTTTTTTCACCGATGGTTTCGTATAAAGGAAAAAAATTCATTCGGAGGAAAAATATGGAGAGAGCTGATGATTGAGGATTTTGGAGACGGGTGAGGAGCACGGCCAGGGTATTGAAGATAGGTGGGGTGTGCTCGAACAAAAGTCACTTGAAACCTCATTCAATTGCCAGTGGGTTGAAAAAAAATTCAAAAATGGCGGATTCAAGATGGCGGCCATACAAATTTCGTCGGTGTCTATCTCGGAGAGTATAAAAGATGGAAGAGTGGTTTCTTGGCAAAAGATGATCAAGACCCGAAGGTCTACTTGATGAACAGAAATAAAATCAAGATGGCGGATTTATTTTCTCCATACAAAATATATGGCGAATATTGAATAGACTAGAAGCTGAGAACTATGCAAGACTTTGATACGGTTTCTTTTCAAAATTTGTTTTTATAAAAGAATTCTCATTCTGACAAATGATGAGATATAATGATCGAGGGTTTGGAAGGTGGGTGAGGAGCACGGGCAGGTTATAAAAGATAGGCGGGGACTGCTAAAAGAAAAAATACTCGGAACCACATGCAATTGGCAGAGAGCAGAAAAAAAACCAAGATGGCGGATTCAAGATGGCGGCTATACAAATTGCAAAGGTGTCTATCTCGGAGAGTATACAAGATGGAAGAGTGGTTTTTTGATTGAAAATGATCAGGACCTGAAAGTCTACTTGATGAGTAGAAAAACCGCGGTCCGCTTGCGGGCCGCGCACCCACGCGCCCTACTAGTCTTGTATGCAACTGAACGTAATTAGTCATTACGATGCAGTTGCATAAATAGCTAATTTAATATAGGAAATAAATACATACATAGTATTAAATGATTTAGAGCTGGTATCAGTCCTTACCCCGAGTTGAGGAAAAATCCTCCGAACAACATGAAGGGAATGATGATTGGCGGTCCAACAGAGGCAGCCATGCTGACACTGCTGCTTGCGCATGATATTAGATAACCTGGAAAAAATTTAGTTCCAGTGTTAATATTATAATATTGAGTTAGATATCTTATCTACCTATCTATTTAATCTAGTCTTAATATGAAATATATTTAAATGAAATCTTGAGAAATGCTGGACTTCCTAGACTTATTATATTACTGGCTGTACATATTTGGCTATTTGTTTTAAAATGTTCGTCATAGACCGACCGATATGTAGGTAATCATTAAATAATCAATCATAGTTGTCCGGAATGTTTTCAAATTGCATAGTATGGCAATTTTTTATTATGCAAGCGTTATCGCTAATAGTATAACATAATATAATAAGCATAATTTTATGTAAGTAGGTAGGTATATAATATCGCACCACATTATCTTTTTGAAACTTTCGGTAAACCGTTAGAGCTAGTTAGCGAATTGCGTAAGATT
Organism: Oeneis ivallda; assembly: GCA_029955525.1. Lineage (NCBI taxonomy): Eukaryota > Metazoa > Arthropoda > Insecta > Lepidoptera > Nymphalidae > Oeneis > Oeneis ivallda. The sequence goes on along the minus strand of JARPMR010000006.1, from coordinate 5,175,964 downwards.
GCACCACAGCTCAGCTTGAAATGATAAATACCTACATAGACATACTTTATTATGTAAGTATCTATATAATATCGCACCACATTATATTTTTGAAACTTTCGGTAAATCGTAATTATATAACGAAGCTATTAATGTTATCGATATCCGAGGAATTCATTAAATACTATTACTAAAAAAATCATAATTGAGCGGGACTTTGAAGGGTAAACCTAAACTTTGAAATACCCAGTGTAATCGATAACCTCCACCTTTTTTGAACTCGGTTAAAAATGACTGTTATTTATCTGTATCTACTATGTAGGTACGTTTGTAGTGGTCATCGACTTTAATACAGAGAAAAAATACCTACTGTACTTATACATTAAAATAGACCTTATACTTTGCTTATAAGGATAGTATAGAAGTTTAAAGAGTGATAAATGATAATTAATATAATTGGTAGGTAATATGTAGGTACCTATTACAATAAAGGACATATAAAGCTTCCATTGAATCCGAAGACACGCCTAGGACTTTTAAATAACACAGAGTTGCCATAAATAACTCTTCTAGAGTAGCAATGTCTCCTAATTTATTTTTCAGGTCTAATAATAATAATTCCCCTTTTCTCTCCAAATTAAGCGTAAAGCATGTATGAAGAGTAGGTACGATAATAATAATAATAAGTACTGTAACTTAAGTAATTTATAATGGCACGATGCAGCTAGGTATTAAAATAAATTGTTTACGTTCTCGGAATAACTCCACGTTAATAATGATCTATGGCTGTTGGCTGTAGGAAAATTAACGGCTTTTTGCCATAGACATTAGCGAATTGCGTAAGATTGCACCACAGCTTGAAATAATAAATGCCTACATAGACATACTTAATAAATTGAATAACTATTTTTTCTAATATGTTTATTATATCCTTGAGTTAATTGTTAAGCTTAGTCTATACGAGTAATACAGACTTCTTGCTGAAATGTAGTGCATGCGAAAATAATCAAATTTTATCTTTGCAACAGTTTGATGAAACTGCACGCACCAGGAGATAATCGTTGCCAGGAGGCTTTTCTTAGAGTAGTATCGGGCGATTTTTGATTTGGCAATGGTTTCTTACAGCACTACATTTTGGTACCCAAAAAAACATAGCCTTTCTTTTCAATAGATTCAAACAGACAGATTCAAAGCTGATGAGGAAGACGACATTTGTTTGGCAGAATGTAACTCATGTGCAACTCACAAGTGATACAGTTACCAATTGACCCAGATCTAAATCCGCACCACACATCGATCATTAGCATCTTAGTCTGTGGACTGTGTGTATATTAGTTTACAAGGCTCATTTTCATTAGACATTCCATTGTAACCGATATATCTGTACAACCCGCAAACTAAACTACTTCCCACAAACTGCGGTTCGTAACATACGATACCACGTGTTAAATATTATACTACTTTAACCAGAGAGTTGTCATATATAAGAATAGAAGTAATGATGTCCCGCAAAACGGCCTTATTGCAAAACGGACAAAGTAAAAGTTAAGGTACAAAAGTCGGTATTATAAATACTGAATATATAACATTATAAGTTTTAACAGAAATCTCTGTAAAGCATAAATATAAAACCGCATTATCATAAATTATATGGTCTTTTCTCGTCCAACAAGGCAACGCTAAAAAGCAAGCCTTTTTAACTAACTTCAAAAAAGGGGGGCGTTCTCAATTCGTCGGAATCTTTTTTTTATGTATGTTCACTGATTACTCGAAGACGCCTCAACTGATATGGAAAATTCTTTTTTTGTTTGAAAAGGTATACTTCCCAGATGGTCCCGTTTAAATTTTATCGAAATCGGTCGAGCGGTTTTTAAATAATCAACAATAAATTATATACTTTGTAGTGGCGCGGGAGTATGAAGTCGGTTTTTAATAGAAAATATTTTTTATATTTAAGATGTTATATAAAAACAATACCTCATACTATGAGAGATATAAAATAATAAGTTTGCATAAAAGTCTTTAATCAATTGCGCCTTTTCGACGCTCTGTTTACCTATGATAAATGCATCTCTATTGTACATAACTCAATGACTTTGACCTTATTAAGCAAGAATTTTGTAGGCTATAAATTACGTAAGAGCCCTTCGCATTAAATATTTCAAACGCCCATTTACATTTTATTAGATACTAGCTGACGCCCGCGACTTCGTCCGCGTGGATTTAGTTTTTAAAATCCCTCGTGAACACTGATTTTCCGGGATAAAAAGCTTTGACAAAATAGGGCTATCCACGATGGCTATATACGATAAAGTACGCATGCCAGCTTAAGATGAGCCGTACATTCAAAGTATCCTGTAGATTCCGGGGTTCAAGTTATTTGGACCTTATACTGAAGATTGTGATGTCTATAACTTCTGAACTACTAAATTGACGACCTTGAAATAATTACAGGACAATCTCTAAAGTACCTGCCTAACAAAAAAAGAATGAATTAAATCGGAATGCGCCTTAATGAATTACAGCTAAATACACATTTTGACTTTCATCCCCTCTCCCAAGGGAACAATGCTGAATTTCGGGATAAAAAGTATCCTATATTATGCCTCGTAGTATGAACTTAAATCATGCCAAGTTTCATTTAAATCCGTCCAGTAGTTTCGGCGTGATGCGCGGCCAAGATACAGACAGACAGATCTGTCTGTCTGTATCAGACAGACAGATCTGTCTGTCTGTCCGTTGCTTCAACGGTAAAGGAAAGCATCGTAAGGAAACCTGCACACCTGAGAGTATAACATAATACATACATAATGTTCTCGAAGGTGTGTGAAATCCGCCAAAACATTAAAAAAAAATTGTTTTGACTTCAGTATCGATTATAAAGTGCCCTCAAACAAAAATTTTCAAAATATCTTCAATGTATAGAATTGGACCTGTTACAGTTTTACTATATTACTAGCTGACACTGCGAACTTCGTACCGCCAGCTTATCTATTTTAAATTTTGTTTTTTTTTTATTTTTTTTTATTAAGTATTAAAACCTTCCGTGGACCTTAAGGAACATACAAAAAAATAAATTAACCGAATTAGTCCATCCATTCTTGAGTTATGCGCTTACCAACATTCATTTTTATTTAAATACTAGCTGATGCCCGCGACTTCGTCCGCGTGGATTTAGTTTTTAAAATCCCTCGGGAACACTTTGATTTTCCGGGATAAAAGTAGCCTATGTCACTCTCCAGGTCCTCAATTATACCCATGCAAAATATCACGTGGCTCTGTTGCGGCGTGATTGAAGGACAAACCAACAAACAAACACACTTTCGCATTTATAATATTAGTAAGTATGATTAGAATATTAAATTACATAGGAAAACACTGTAATCTTACGTCCATACGATGTATTACATCCATACCTACTATGTAGTATGTAGGTTTAATGATCGTTTGGCAAAATGTGACGCCTTTGGAGTAGTTTGACTTTGACAAAATAGTATCCACGATGGCTATATACGATAAATTACGCATGCCAGCTTAAAATGAGCCGTTCATTCAAAGTATCCTGTAGATTCCGGGGTTCAAGTTATTTGGACCTATACTGAAGATTGTGATGTCTATAATTTCTGAACTACGAAATTGACGACCTTGAAATAATTACAGGACAATCTCTAAAGAACCTGCTTTCTAACAAAAAAAGAATGGATTAAATCGGAATACGCTTTAATGAATTACAGCGAAATACACATTTTGACTTTCATCCCCTCTCCCAAGGGAACCGTGCTGAATTTCGGGATAAAAAGTATCCTATATTATACCTCGTAGTATTAACTTAAATCGTGCCAAGTTTCATTTACATCCGTCCAGTAGTTTCGGCGTGATGCGCGGCCAAGATACAGACAGACAGACAGACAGACAGACAGACAGACAGACAGACAGACAGACAAAAAATTAAAAAAAAATTGTTTTGGCTTCAGTATCGATTATAGAGTGCCCTCAAACAAAAATTTTCAAAATATCTTCAATGTACAGAATTGGACCTGTTACAGTTTTATTATATTATAGATATATATATATATATATATATATATATATATATATATATATATATATATATATATATATATATATATATATATATATATATATATATAAGATAGAAGATAGTATTAGATATAAGTATAATATTATATAAATTATTTCTCGTTAGAATATTGTTGTGGAAATTTTTTCAAATAAATATATTCCATAATCAGCGTGTGAGTGGTATTTGGCGTAGCACATAATATTATAGAGATCATTGCATTTTTACTCGATAGTAGGTACAACCAACATGATAACGAAGGAAGCTTTAAACCCATATTCACACATTGTACCCACATAAATATAGCCTCTACATCGACCACATGTATGGTTATTCGATATTAACGCAAGACGTCTGGTGGTAGAGTCTAGACTTGTATAAAAGCCCATGGCATGGTCTACATAAAATAATTCAGATTTTTTTTAAATTTGAATTTGAAACCCATGATATCTGTTAGATTATGTCTTCAGAATATTCCCTGGTGAAGATCCGAGCAAGATAAAGATTACTAAAATCGCTGGTAGATATTTCAGTAAAATCACGGACTAAAAATCGAAAGTTAAGTCTTTATACTATTAATATATTAATAGGTAAGTATACAATATTATTATTAGTATTAAGCAGTGATAGCCTCGTGGTTAGGACTGTGGTCTCCTACTCGGGGGGTCGCAGGTACGATCTCAGGTACGCACCTCTGACTTTTCGGAGTCAAGTGCGTTTAAGCAATTAAATATCACTTGCTTCAACGGTGAAGGAAAACATCGTGAGGAAACCTGCACACCTGAGAGTATAACATAATACATACATAATGTTCTCGAAGGTGTGTGAAGTCCGCCAACTCGCATTGGGCCAGCGCGGTGGACTATGGCCTATAACCCTTCTCTGAGAGGAGACCTGCGCTCAGTAGTGAGCCGTTGATGGATTGCTAATGATGATACAATATTAATGAACGTAGCTGTTACATTATAATCGTTAAAATCCTGCGGGTATTATTTAACCATTATTAATATTATTATGAAATCGACAGATTCAAAGCCTAAAGGTCTACAGTTCAAGTGCAACTCGTTGTCGGTAATCTTTGATATTGTAAGTAATTGTTTTATGACTAAATTCACAACATTATTGAAATACTTACTGGTTCAAATATGGAAATTTTATCCATTAGCACGAGCATATAATACAAACTTCGAGTATCTTTAAAAAGGTTATGAATCGTTACGGATTTTTAATAACTACCATGCCATGGAGTGTGTAACAGACAGGTTAACGATCATAACTCGGAGATTATGAACGTATGAGCTATTAGCGTCTATAGCTGATACTGCTGATATAAATTACTATCCGATTTTATTGGTTTACAAACACGTAGAATCTGTAGACTTACTTTTGAAAGTGATTTCTTAGTCAAAGAACTCTTGAGTATGTTTTTTAGTATTTTTTTCTATAAAATAAATATAAAAATCTATTTACTTATAAATTTTTTAATGTTACAATATATTTCAGAATCATCGAAATAGCTGATGAAATAAGTCGTTATTAATTGATTTGGTCCAATTAGAATATATGATTAGAAAATGCTTGCCTGAACGTACAACATTAAACTTACGTTACTTACGTTCTTAACGTCCTAAAGAGAAAGTTAATCAAGATAAGTTCTATTGAATAAAGTAACCACGTTAATAATTAAGAAGATCCAATAACGAAGCCCTAATGTAACTCACCGGGGCAAGTTTGAGGTATATCATGTACAGAAGCAGACCAACCAACCGTAGAAGACGATTAATTAAGTACAACAAACTTGTACAATAAACTTACTTAGCTATTAAAATATAGCCATATCGGTAGTATGTACAGCTAAGATAGGATGCAATCCTATCTTAGCTGAGGCTTACCATATGTAGGTGATTTTGTTGTAGACAAAGCAGATGAAAAGCAATATAAATTAAGAACAAATACTCAGGGTAGAATCAGTGATAGCCTAGTGGTTAGGACTGTAGTCTCGCAGGTTATTCGGGGGGTCGCAGGTTCGATCCCGGGTACCTCTGATTTTTCGGAGTCAAGTGCGTTTAAGCAATTAAATATCACTTGCTTCAACGGTGAAGGAAAACATCGTGAGGAATCCTGCACACCTGAGAGTTCTTCATAATGTTCTCGAAGGTGTGTGAAGTCCGCCAACTCGCATTGGGCCAGCGTGGTGGACTATGGCCTATAACCCTTCTCTGAGAGGAGACCTGCGCTCGGTAGTGAGCCGTTAATGGGTTGTTAATGATGATGATGATGACTCAGGGTAAACTTACCAAACGAAGTAGCGACGTTGGTAATAAGCGCAGCCAAGCCCGAAGCAATAAAGAATCTCTCGGGAGCTGGGTTGAGGCCTATCATATAGTAGGCTATTGTCGTGAAGACTAACGGTATGGTCGCGAACACAGGCGCCTCGGCTAGCGTCTTGGAGAGGAAGTACACATCGGCGCGGTACATTCCTGAATGGTGCTCGCGAATGAATATTGGCAGCTCTGAGCAGAATACCTGTTAAATGAAAAATTTAGTGGCACTCGGGGACTACCGCGGTAAAGCTATTGCATAGCATTTTCTATCAACTTATGCAATTATAATATTTATGCAATAAAAAAAAATTAAAAAACAAACAAACAAGAAAAGCGCACTGTCACTACTTCGCGAGTGAGATTCGAACCTGCGACATCATACATAAAGCGGCCGCTCGTCCACTGCGCCCAACAGAGCTACTTGTGACCCTCTAAAATGTTGAACGCTTACTGAACGACGGTGTTAGGTTTATTTTCGTTACGGAATTTCTTGATTCGGTCGCCGCGCTCAAACTGTTTGTCCTAGTTCAAAGCCCGCGATAAAAGCTATGCAATAGCTTAAAAACATTTGGCATAAGATAAGGAAAGGAATATTGATGAATACGAAAAAGTATTGAATCTGAATGATCTAAAACTTACATTGATAACAGCAAAAATGTTCTGGAAGGTCATGTTGGTGAGAAACATGAAGATTGCTCCGTTGATGTTCATCACGCCGTCTTGATCCAAATGTTGACCAAAGTATATCACGCCGATAAGAATTGATACCATCTGAAGTAAAATTACTTATTAAGAATTAAATTCATGTAAAATAAGACGATCGGATGTCGCAGTGATAGCCTAGTGGTTAGGATAGTGGTCTCGTATACGAGAGGTCGCAGGTTTGATCCCGGGTACGCACCTCTAACTTTTCGGAGTCAAGTGCGTTTAAGCAATTAAATATCACTTCCTTTAATAGTGAAGGAAAACATCGTGAGAAAACCTACACATCTGAGAGTTCTTCATATTCTCAAATGTCTCTGAAGTTGCCAATTAGCACTGGGCTAGCGTGGTGGGCTATGGCTTTTAACCCTTCTCTGAGAGGAGAGCTGTGTTCAGTAGTGAGCTGTTGAGGGTTGCTTAGGCCCAAATTAGACAGTGTCACGTTCATCTTTCTAGTTCTCTTCGTTTTCATTTTTTGCGAATATTTTTTGCGAAAATGAACCTTAAAGCCCTTTGTCCTAAGGGCGAATTTAGACGGATGGCTCCCCGATGACCTTCGAAAATGAGAGCGAAAATCTCGAAAAAATAACCGTAGAAAACCCTTAGTGCGAATTAAGACGGTTCATTTTCGCAAAAATTTTCGCAACGATGAACAATGCACTGTCTAATTTGGGCCTTATGATGATGATATTGAAAATAAGAGGTTAGGGAATATTGAAATATACTTACAATAGTTTGCAAGAAGCGGACTTTGATAAGCATAGGTTCTTTCGTGACAGAAAGCCATGATCTCCACAGCACAGCTCGGAACTGTGCACACCAAGAGGCTTTGTATGGGGACCGACGAGACCGCATGGCCACGGCGTGCGACCAGGCAGAGTCTGCCCAACCGGTGGATATCTTACGCTGCAATTAAATCATACGATCAAAACTCGGCTCCGCTCATAGCAACAAAAATAAAATCTACCAACACATTTACAGATATGGATGAGAAAAACGCCAACATCAACCATTGATGAAGCCTCAATAGCCCAACGGTTAAAGGTGCGGACTGAAAACTAAAAGCTCGCAGGGTCGAACCCCCACCCGTTATACTATTGTCATACCTCGTCATACCCACTCCGAGCACAAGCTTTCCGATTATTTGGAGGCGATAGGAGGATATTAGTCAACATCAGTTTGGCTGATATTCACTTAAAAAAAATTTAAACCACCCTGATGTACAATGGTTTATCTTCTGATATAAAAATTACATTGGTAGAGCAAAATCTCTACAGAGTGTGGCAAAATCCTTATCCATATGTTTTTCCAGATAGCAGTTAGACCATTATCTTACCTCATGATATAAGGCATTCTCAGCTTCGGCGGCTATCTTGCACCCTAATTCTGATTTGGCAAAAGCAGTGCAAACAGTGTCAATTGTATGTCGCGTTGTTTCTTCCCGACCCGGTATTCCGGCTAAGAGTTGAATATAGTGGTCTGCTGGGTTATAATTCGCAGGGCACGCTGCCCCAAGACTGGAAAAAGAGCTTGTTATCAAATTCTACTATCTACGAAACATAGATTTTTTTACTACAGCATCCCCGTGGGATTATCAGTTAAGTCATCAAATTCATTCAGAAAAAAATACTCAGGGTTCTTTGAATGTATTACGGAATCTATTTTAAATCTACTTTCATAATTTAATTCAAAATTTAAATTCTAAAAACTTACTCTTTAAAGAAGACCGTAGCCTGGTCTGGAGATCCTAGGAAGGCGACTCGACCATCGGCCATGATCAGAAGCTTGTCGAACATGGCGTATAGCTCAGATGAGGGCTGGTGTATCGTGCATACCACAGTTTTACCTTTCTTAGCTAATCCACTTAGTACCTGATGAAGTAAATGATATATCTATCAAGTAAGCACACGTACCAAATTATGAATATCTTCATACTTCTGCGGCCATCCAATAAATTAAACATACTGTAGGAACTAATAAGTATAAATTAAGACAAATTCATGCTAAGTACTTCTGTACACAATCTCTAATCTATAATGAGTGAACAGCTTCAAATGTGAGGCTATCCTTTTTCGGAGGGAAGATGGAAATAAGGATAGAAATATTTTTGAACCTGCCAACTTAGTTTAGCTTGGAGATAGTGTACAACCGAATTAGTACGATTACTTAGCTAGGTATTAAGGGCTATTTTTATATTAAAACGCTTATACACGGTTATAAGATGGAAAATCATCGTCATACATCACGCATCACCTTTTTTGTCAGTTTTATCATCAGGTTTAAAGAGTTGCTGTTAACTTACCTGAATAACATTCTGTGCCATAAACGAGTCCAAGCCAGAGGTAGGTTCGTCACAGAACATGAGCGGAGGGTCAGTGAGGACCTCGCTTGCGAAGGATAGCCTCTTCATCTCCCCACCAGATATGCCCTTCAAACGACCCGGGATCCCGATCACTGTGTTTTGGCACTTTGATAGGGCCAGCTAAAATATAATTCATTTATTTAGTATGTACTAGCTTTTCTCTACTTTTAGCAATATTTTTAGAAATCTCACCAAAGTTTTATATAGGTATGTATATTGTGTATGTTCTCTCTTGTCGTGTTGTATTTCCATCCACCGGACTATGAGAGGAATAGAATAGAATAGAATAGAAATGCTTTTTATTCAAATAAACTTTTTTACAAGTGCTTTTGAATCGTCGATAAGTCTACCACTGGTTCGGAATGCCGTTCCTGCCGAGAAGAACCAGCAAGAAACTCGGCGACCAGCAAGAAACTCAGCAAAAAAAGAAAAATAGAGAGTGCACCAGTGTTTGCGCACACACCTGTGCACTATAATATCTCTCGCGATAATGACTAAGTTTTTCTCGTTTTCATTTAAATGAGCGCTATTTTTTTTCTAATTTTGCTACGGACATTTAAAACGGGATTATAGGTCTGTAACCGGAGTAGCAAGACGCTCTAATCCGATTGTGTGGTATCAGTCGCATAATAGAGCAGACTAGCCGTAATTAATATAGAGCTTACCTACTAGACGTATTTTTTAATGTTAAATGTCATGTCTGTGTATTTGACCCTGAATCCCTGCTTGACTGAATACAATTTTTAAGACATTTGAGAGAGGTTATGCAAGTTTCTAAGATCCCGTTGTACTATAAAGTAGGTTTAAAACCGTTTCGTCCAGTACATCCATCTATCTGTCTGTCTATCCGTCTGTCTATTACAATAGTGTGTTTTACTCCTATTGAAAAATAATCCAAAAATATATATAAATCACATAGCATAGTTTAGGCTATAACCTATAAGGAATCGGGAATTAATGTAAGTTACAGTTCACAAAACTATAAAATAAAATTTATGATATTTTTATTTCAAATTATAAATTTTATATCTATGCTGCAATAAATATGCGAAACGCTCGAAACGGTATTCCGCCAAGAAATTACGTCATCATATCAGTAGTTTATAGGTGTCAGAGGTGCGTACACGGGATCGAACCTGCAATCCCGGGTACGCACCTCGAAGCACCTTTAGTAAAATGAAAAAAGTGCTTTGCAACCGCGGTCTGCGCACTCGTTTACTACCTACGCTACTACATCTGGCCCGTACTTTCTATACGGATGTGAGGCGTGGACGATTAAAGAAGATCTCAGGAAACGTATAAAAGCTTTCGAAATGTGGGCATATAGACGCATGTTGGCCATTAGCTGGACTCACAAGGTCACGAATGTGGAAATTCTGCGGCGCGTCAATCAAAAACGCGAACTTATGCAAACCATCAAGATGAGGAAAGTCGCATATTTGGGGCACGTGCTCAGGCACGAGAGGTTCGAACTCGTACAACACATCATGATGGGAAAAGTAGCCGGAAGAAGAGGCGTCGGTCGCAGAAAAAAGTCCTGGCTGCGCAACATCCGAGAGTGGACAGGAATCGCGAGTGCGGCAGAACTATTTCGCCTCGCGAAGAATTTTCAAAGCTGACTGCCAACCTTCGCTAGTCGGAGAGGCACGCGAAGAAGAAAAAGATCATTAGCTGACCGAAAACTAAATATTATAAGTTTTAAAAAGAAAATTAAGGAATTCTTAATGATGATAAAATATTACTCAATTAATAGTACATTGTTCAACGAGGGGTGAAAGTGACCGATTACATACGAGGGTGTCATTTGGGGCCCGAGGCGCAGGCCGCAGCCGAGGGCCTTAATACACCCGAGTAAGGAATCGCACTTTCTCCCGAGTGATACATAGTGCTTTATACTACACCTACGAAGAAAATAATAGACAAATCATTTAATTGAAATTCATATCTATTAAAATTTTTACAATTCTCAAACTCAACTCAACTCTAAAAAACTCATGGTAGAATTTTTTCTCGCTTTTCCACTGTAGTAAATCTTCATAAAATGCTTTGTTGTATTTACCGATTTTTTAGATTTCTCGGGACATTCATTTTTCACTATACACAGACATTTTGAATTCACACTGCTATCACCAATAGACATTTTGAGTTCTTAATATAGAGTAAAGTTTATGGTTTCTACTAAAAGCTTGTAAGTAATTTTATAAATTCAAAATTTAGATTTAACAAAGTAATGCGACTCGCGCGAAATTTTTCATTTTTTTAAAATACGTAGGTATGACTTGCAGAAAACGCAAGTGGCCAGTAACCACAGACCAGGAACAACAAAACAACAATTTGTTTTTTTTTTTAACTTTGTAATCAGTTTTATTATATTTCATAGAATAAGTATGTAATAGAATATGGAACCTCGTTTACTGATATAGTTTAAAGAATCCTCTTTATAAAGATTATTATTAGTTATAATTTAGTCACTATTTTATACATTTTTCTAATTATTTATTTATTAGATACTTACTATGAAAATAAAGAGTCTTGTTTGTTGAAACAGAGTTCTATTTTTTTTTTATATAATTTTTTAAGTATTGGTATTACTGAACTGATTTTATCAAAAATTAAAAATGGATTTTCATACAACTTTTCAGCCCGCTAAAGCACGTAAGTAATGAAATTTCATACATTTTTTCAGCCCGCAGATTTGTCTCCACGTAAAGACGTATTTTCTTTCTCGCTCTTTTTCGATATGACACAAATCAGAAGGTACTTTCCGAGCAAGTGTAGTATAAAGAGTATTTAACAGACATGAAGCTATAGGTAGTATTAGAATAAGTTAATTACTTCGATAGGTTGAAGTTTTTAATCAAATAAATTTTATGTTTGACATTCTAATAAAATAAATTAAATCGATAGTACCTCCTCGAAATTCTACTGAGCACTTACTTTTATGAAATGTTTGTTATTGTAAAGCTCTTTATTTCTACCACCTACGTACACATAAACTTGCTATTTCTATGCAAATAAATGATTTGATTTGATTTGATTTGTTAATATTTGAAAAACCATTCAACCGATTTCGTTAAAATTTATACGGGACCACCTGGAGAGTATACCCTTTCAAACAAAAAAACAATTTTCCAAATCGGTTCAGGCGTCTTCGAGTTATTAGTGAACATACGTAAAAAAAAGATTCCGACGAAGTGAGAACCGCCTCCTTTTTTGAAGTTGGTTAAAAATGTCAGTTTTGTATAGAAAAAGTGCGAAGCGATGTGCATAGATGTGATTCCAGCCCTAAGTTTTAACAACGCATTTTTAGGCATGTCAAGCTATCTAATTCTCGCGAAATGCAAATCACTTATTGCCCCGCTCTGCGCCCACCTATACCTACGTATATCGGATCCACTTTTTATAAGATGAATAAATTTTCGATTTAATTATAGAGTCGAGTGAGTTGGTATACTGAATACCACAGGCGAAATAATAATAATCCATATTTTGATAAATACGTTTCACAATACGGAATTTTTAAACCTCTACGAATGTAACTCTACGTTCTGCGGATGAAGTTATAGACATAACTACTTAGTTTTATATACGATTGCCACTTATGTAGGTATACCTTATATAAGTTATATTACAATTTGTTAGTGTTATAAAATCAAGTTGTATTACTTAAGTTTTTTATCAGTCTTTTGTATCCAGTAAGTAGGTACTTAGTAGATATGCAAAATAGTTTAGAATAAATGAAAGTTGAACTAAAAATTAATAATTAAATTCTGCAACTAAACCTAGTTATTTTAATAAATAGAAACTTTAATTAACTTTTGTACAAGTATTCCACATGTAAGTAGGTATAAGGTTTGTAATACTATTTTGAACTAGGTTCGAAAAAAAACGTCTTACACAGTAAGAACGTGGTAAGAACCAAATATACTATCGTTTGTGGCTTAGACAGACTAAGTGACCTTGACATATTCACAGAAAATCGAAATGGAATATCGTCAAACCGGAATCGCTAGTAGGGTGGTTGCTCCAAAAGTCGGCACTTTAAGGGTTTTGTCACGTTAGAAAATTCGTAGACGCGTAATTCTTAGCAAGTTAAATATGATATTTTTTTTCCAATACATTAAACTATTGACTGTGCAAGTCAACTATAAAAACCTGACTTTTTAATGAAGAAGTATTTGTTTTTAATCATTTAAAAAAAAGTACGAATTTGCCTAAGCTTGGCACCGACGTTCCAAAGTCCGGCTTTCGTGATTCCAAAGTCGACCCTCCCTTTTTTGAATGACGTCTGAAGGAAAACCATAATATTTGAAACATATTTACCCATCGGTGCAAGCTTAATAAAAAATAAATACCCGTTATGCCTAAGCGGCACCAAAATACTAATATCGACAAGAATAGAACGGTCAGCACTCCGTTCTATTCTTGTCGATATTAGTATTTTAGGGGGGGGGCCGAGCTTAGGAGCATCCACCCTATTGCCATCGCGTTTACAAATACTTAAATAAATAAAATAATCTAGCTAATGCCCACAAATCCATCCGGGTTTTTCGAATCTTTGATGTTCCAGGATAAACGGGATCGTCAAGATCAGTTGAGCCAGTAAACAGACAGACAGTCTACAGTTACACTTTCGATTCATAGGTTTATTGCGAAAGGTAATACGCGGCTATAATACCACATCGATATCTACCTACTGATAGGAACGGAAGCTTGTCAGTTTCACCGGCAACAATTTCCAATTTCATGGATTATCCGTATTAATATTATTGCTAGCCAAACTGGGTACCAATTGTCTAAAAGTTATTCTAATGATCGTATTCGTATTCGAAGGCATTAGCGTCAAAATAAAATAATTCTTGATTGTATTGATTTAAAGTCACAAATTCAGTGCAACCGATTTTAACATGGAGCGTTATGGAGCGTATCGTACATATGTAGCTAAACGTATAAGAATGCATACACGAAATTGAGCTCTAATTCAATGCTCTCATGGTTTATTTTACTTTGACGCTAATGTCATTGAATACGAGTACGATCAATGGAATAGCTTTAGACAATCGCACCTGAGGGAATTGGATGCTAAAACCCAACAAATAAACACTCCGTACAGTGTAGTATAGTTTATTTTCACTATTTGACAACTTTGGTTGAGATTTACAAGGCTTCAAGTCGGTATTCGTAACTCGCGTTTTATCGGCGGTGCGCAAAAGTGGCGTGGACTGGCGCGGTAACGTTCGAATGCAACTGATGCAAGTAAAAACCGAATGCAGGCGGCGGGCCGCGCTCGCTGATAACGGGACCTGCGTCCGCGCCCCGCGCCGCCGCCGCCTACCGTGAGCGCCCGGGCATTCAAAAGAAATGCATATAAAAATGCATAATGAAATGAAAATGTGTAATCTACAGTGTATATTATGTTCCCCACATCGCTCCCCCCAAGAGACCGTGTTACGGGCGAAAGTAGTCTGGGAATCGGACTCGTCTTCCAGATCGCGTGGTCTTGATATTTAGGGTAGGAGTTGGTGGTGGTTCAGCTTGAATTGGTTCAGGCGTGTTATTCGTATCTGACAGTATGTATGCTGGTTTTAATCGGTCTACCGATACCGTAACAGACTTGCCCTTTACCCGAATCTTAAAAACCTTTGCACCTCTCTCGATCACCTCATGGGGACCAGTGTATGCCGGTTGTAATGCGCTTCTCAAAGAATCATCCCGTAAGAAGACGTGTGAGCAAGAAGTTAAGTCTTTATATATAAATATCTTGTCTTTTGCGTGATTACTAGCTGGTGTTGGGCGCAGATTGTTGGCAAATGATCTGATACGGGCTGAAAATTCTGTTACATCAGTCGTGCACTTGTCAACCTGATGCCCAAAAAATTCACCAGGAAGCCGTAGGGGTTCTCCGTAAACTAGCTCTGCTGAGGAAGTCTGAAGGTCTTCCTTAAAAGAACTTCGTATGCCGAGTAAAATGAATGGCAATGATTCGGACCAACTACTGTCGGCATGGCACATGATTGCCGCTTTCAATTGCCGATGAAATCTCTCGACTATACCATTACACTGGGCGTGGTACGCGGTTGTTTTGCGATGTGTAAAGCCGAGAGTTGTGGAGAGTTGCGTGAAGAGTGCTGAGCAGAATTGTCGGCCTCGGTCCGTTACGACGATGATTGGACAACCAAAAGAAGCGACCCATCCGGACAAGAACGCTTTGGCCACAGACTCTGCCGTGATATCGGTCAGAGGGACAACTTCAACCCATCGCGTGAAGCGATCGATTGCTGTCAAGCAGTACCGATATTCGGCAGATGGGGGTAATGGTCCGATGAGGTCCAAATGCACATGTTTGAAACGCGCTGAAGGTAAACCGAAACTTCCCAAGGGTGTTGAAACGTGTCGGTTCACCTTAGCGCGCTGACATGCCAAACATGCCTTGGACCAATCGCGACAGTCCTTCCTCATCTGTGGCCATACGTAGCGTTGCGCTACGAGCTTAGCGCTAGCGTTAGCGCCAGGGTGGCTCAGCGAATGCAAGCTTTCAAAGACCTGTCTGCGTAGGGTTCGGGGTATGAAAGGCCTGGGAGTCGTTGTGCTGACATCGCAGTACAATTCTATGTGACTTCCAGGTATAGTCAACTTCTCTATATGCAGTGAAGAATGCCCTTCGAGGTGTTCAGCGAGCTCATTATCTGAGTTTTGGGCCTTAGCTATTACTGCTAGATCTACGGGACTCTGCAATTCTTCAACGCGGGAGAGTGTGTCCGCAACGACATTATCTTGACCAGCGATGTGCCTTATGTCCGTCGAGAATTGGGCTATGTAGTCTAGGTATCTGTATTGACGCGGTGAGCAGTTATTTTTACGCTCGGTGAACGCGTAACACAGGGGCTTATGATCCGTGTATATGGTGAACCTTGTAGCCTCTAGCCAGTGTCGGAAGTATTTAACATTCTCGTAGATGGCGAGGAGCTCCCTGTCGTACGGTGAGTATTTTCGTTGCGACGGGCTCAACTTGCGGGAGAAAAAGGCTAGAGGTTCCCAATAACCATCTCTGAACTGCTGCAAAACTCCACCGATGGCAAGATCAGACGCATCGGTGACTAATCCTAATTTACACGTCGTATCCGGGTGTGCCAATAAGGCTGCGGTGCAGAGGCTGTCCTTGCAGTCCTCGAATGCTTTCATCGAGTCTCCTTCTATGTCAACAGGCTGCGAGGCTTTTATGGAGCCAGTCAACAAGGCATTTAGGGGAGCCTGGATCTGGGCGGCATGGGGAATAAATCTCCTATAAAAATTTACCATCCCCAAAAATCTTCTGAGCTGCCTAGCGGTTTTAGGGACTGGGAAATCCTTTATAGCCTGCACTTTTCTTTCCAGAGGTTTAGTGCCATGCTGAGATATGTGGTAGCCTAGAAATGTCACCTCCGTCGCACCGAAGACGCACTTATTGGTATTAATGAGAATGCCGTAGTCCTTCATCCTGGTGAAAAGCTGGCGAAGGTGCTGCTCATGCTCATCCTCATTTTTGGAGAACACCAAGAAGTCGTCCAGGTATGGGTAACAGAAATCTAGGCCACGGGTCAATTCGTCAACAAACCTCTGGAAAGTTTGGCCTGCGTTACGCAGACCAAAGGTCATGTATGGGAACTCATAGAGCCCGAAAGGTGTTGATATGGCTGTTTTAGGTATATCTTGTTCGTTAACTGGTATCTGGTTGTAAGCTTTAACTAAATCAATCGTGGAAAAGATCTTACAACCAGATAGGTTATGTGCAAAGTCGTGAATGTGTCTGATAGGGTATCTATCAGGTATGGTCCTCGCATTAAGCATCCGGTAGTCACCACATGGTCGCCAGCCGTTGTCCTTTTTAGGGGCTAGGTGAAGCGGTGACGACCAGGGGCTTTCCGATGGCCTAGCTGTACCACTCGCCAACATCGCCTCGAACTCAGACTTTGCTATCCTTAGTTTGTCTGGGGCAAGTCGGCGCGGAGTGCACGATACCGGCGGGCCTGGCGTGGTTCGAATGTGGTGTGTGGTATTATGTTTTGGTGTGCGTGGAGCGCCTGTGGGTCGTGTAATTTCCTGAAATTCTAAAAGTAATTTATTGTATTTTGACTCACCAATCATGACCTTCACGCTTGAGATTAAACTATTAGGTTCGGCCACGGCGGCTATGGCAGATAGGCCGGTCGCACCGTCGATCAATCGCTGATTACGAATATCCACAATTAAACAATAGTGTGACAAAAAATCAACACCTATAATAGGTCTTGTGACGTCAGCCACCGTAAAACGCCATACAAAATTTCTACGCAAACCTAAATTGAGATTAAAGTCAACAAAACCGTACGTATCGATTGTAGTACCATTTGCCGCACACAACTGATAATCTGTTCTCACACGCTGTTGTTTGAGCACAGTTCGCGGGAAGACACTTAAATCACTACCGGTGTCCACCAAAAATTGAATTTTCGAACTGCGGTCGGTCACGAACAGGCGACCTGGGGTGGAGGGGCAATCGTCAGCCGCCATTATCGACTGCCCTGCGCGTTTCCCGTCTTGTAATCACAGGGTGCAAGGCACTTCTTCGCCTGATTACCGAATCTATAATGGTACCAGCACACGGGAAATTTTCTATAATTAGATTGAGATCTCGTGTCAGATGACGTCCGGTTTCTTTGACGTGACGTCCGACGGTAGCGAGAACGTGATCTATCATGGCCAGCGGTGGCGAGCGCGCTTACTTGTTTGGTCAGCTCGGTGATCTGCCTGGCCATGGTTTCTATCGTTGACTCCAGCCTTGACACGGATGTCGCTGCCACTTGTGGAGACGCCGGTGCGATGTCATGTACTCTGTCCGCTAAATCCGCTAGCTCTTGAAGTGCCAAGTTAGTCTGCGACGCTATTATGGTTTGAAGGTTGTGCGGTAGTCGGCTTGTCCATACGTCCGTGATAAAATCATCTGGCATGTTAGGCCCTGCTAGTTGCTGCAGGTGTCGCAGGAACTGGGATGGCTTGCGGTCGCCCAGCTCCTCGGATTGCAACAGCTGTTTCACTTTTTTTTGTCTGGACAGGGAAAGTCGCTTGACGAGTTCTGTTTTTAGCTTTTCAAACTTCCCTGATGTCGGGGGATTTTCAATTATATCCTCCACGATGGCCGAGTATTTCCCATCCAGGTGTGAGAGCACATAATGAAATTTAGTGTTATCGTCGCTAATCCGGGCTATATTAAATTGCGCCTCGATTTGAGCGAACCATATTGACGGTTTTTCAGCCCAAAATGGAGGGACGCGAACGCCGACACGACAGAGTTCGGCTAAAGGATCTCGATTATTCGCTTTCTTGGTGCTCTTTTTGATGGCCGCCTTCTGCGAGTGTTCAGAATGCTCCGCGTCACTGTTGTCACTGCTCATGTTCAAAAATAAAGGGTCACCACTGGGGGAATTGGATGCTAAAACCCAACAAATAAACACTCCGTACAGTGTAGTATAGTTTATTTTCACTATTTGACAACTTTGGTTGAGATTTACAAGGCTTCAAGTCGGTATTCGTAACTCGCGTTTTATCGGCGGTGCGCAAAAGTGGCGTGGACTGGCGCGGTAACGTTCGAATGCAACTGATGCAAGTAAAAACCGAATGCAGGCGGCGGGCCGCGCTCGCTGATAACGGGACCTGCGTCCGCGCCCCGCGCCGCCGCCGCCTACCGTGAGCGCCCGGGCATTCAAAAGAAATGCATATAAAAATGCATAATGAAATGAAAATGTGTAATCTACAGTGTATATTATGTTCCCCACACACCTCTGAACTTCACTTATATTCTCCCCTCTCCTTCAAATAAGCGGAAAGCTTGTGTTAGGAGTGGGTACGACAATGTTATAATAATGCAACGGGAGAGGATCGAACCTACGACCTTTCGTCCGCACTTTTAAAGGTTGGGCTAAATTGTTGGTTGGTATAATGTACTAATCTGAGAGTTCTCCTTCTCCATAATGTATCTACCTACTTTATAAAAGGTCTGTGAAGTCTGTAAATCCGGCTTAACCAGCGTGATGGACCAAGATGGCTAGGTGACCAGTGCAATGAAAATGATAAATAATATTATTTTACCTCAGATATAACTTCCTGGACACGTCTCATTCGCTGCGCGTAAGGAATGTGGCGATCCATCCGCACTAAAGCCTATAACAAAATGTTCAAAAATTAGAAAAAATATTATGAAGATGACGAGTTTTTTATTGCACGACCTTAACGCTACAATAATCCTAATTTATGAAAAACCATTAAGGCTTAAAGGCCGATTTCATAATACTTAGCCAAATAATGTTTAACCGAGGAATTTTAACACGTAAATTGTCAAACTTATTTATTTAACAGTTAAACTTTACTTTGCGTTTGCGAAATAGGCAGGATCTAACACTCTACTTAAAGTAAATTTAATAAATCTGAAGCGAATAATAAGTCTGAACAAAGTAAATAATAAATTAATTAAGTACTTAATAAGTTACTTTAGATACATTGCAATGTTTAGAACAAATCCAGAGTTACTCGTTTCTATGTTGGAAAAAAGACTATCTATCTATCTGTCTCCGCGCCGGCCGGTCTAATCGGATTTTATCAGCCAGGGTGACTAGTGTTTTCGATCTTACCTGGAATAAATCTGAAGTGAATAATAAGTCTGAAGTAAGTAAATAATAAATTAATTAAGTACTTAATAAGTTACTTTAGATACATTGCAATGTTTAGAACAAATCCAGAGTTACTCGTGTTGGAAAAAAGACTATCTATCTATCTGTCTCCGCGCCGGCCGGTCTAATCGGATTTTATCCAGGGTGACTAGTGTTTTCGATCTTACCTGGAATACTAAATGTTCCCGGACGGTCAAGGTGCCAATGAACAGATCCTGCTGCTGCACGTACGCGGACAGTGCTGCCATCATCTCGGGGGTGGCAGGCTGGCCATTTAACGCTCGGGTACCACACGACATGACACCGCTCGGCGTTCTGAACGTCAACGTGTTGAGGAGGGTGGTCTTGCCGGCGCCTGAAGACCCCATGAGGGCCAGCAGCTCACCGGGATACGCCGCTCCATTAACTGAAAATAATCTTTACTTAGGGATGTTCAGACTCGAATTTAAATAAAAATTAAGTGGCACTCGGGGACTGCCGCGGTAAAGCTATTGCATAGCATTTTTTATCAACTTATGCAATTATAATATTTATGCAATATTTTTTTTTGCATACCTAATAAAAATTATGCAAAAAAATAATTAAAAAACAAACAAACAAGAAAAGCGCACTGTCACTACTTCGCGAGTGAGATTCGAACCTGCGACATCATACACCATACGGTAAAGAAAGCGGCCGCTCGCCCACTCCGCCAAACAGAGCTACTTGTGAACCGCTAAAATGTTGAACGCTTACTGAACGACGGTGTTAGGTTTATTTTCGTAACGGAATTTCTTGATTCGGTCGCCGCGCTCAAACTGTTTGTCCTAGTTCAAAGCCCGCGATAAAAGCTATGCAATAGCTTAAAAATTATTTCAGTATTTAATGTAGGCTAATGAAGCTTTTTCTTTTGAAGCAGTGATAGCTTAGTGGTTAGGACTGTGGTCTCCTATCCGGGGGGTCGCAGGTTCGATCCTTGGTACGCACTTTTGACTTTTCGGAGTGAAGTGCGTTTAAGCAATTTAATATCACTTGCTTCAACGGTGAAGCAAAACATCGTGAGGAAACCTACACATCTGAGAGTTCTTCATAATGTTCTCGAAGGTGGTGTGAAGTCCGCCAATTTTATCATTGGGCCAGCGTGGTGGCCGTCGAATCGTCGATGAGTCTACCACTGGTTCGGATAATACCATAATACAAGATTCGTGAGACTGATCGTGTACTGTGGCGGTCATTTCAAGAGACAACAGTGGATGTCTATTGGTTGAGATTATGTTGAACTTGAGTCTCCTATGGCAAGTCACGGTTCTAATCTAAATAGCATAACACCGGTTCGGAAAGCAAATTCTGCTTAGAAGAATCGGCAGGAAACTCAACAGTTGCCCTTTTAAAAAATGTAACAATAAGCAGCTTATCTAAATAATAAAATAAATTTATTATTATAATCAATTGCACTTTACCTATTGTGGGCAGCTAAAGCAAAGCCGCAGGCTTTAATTACTTCTATGCAACTTGTCATTATGAATTCATTAACAGTTACATGTGGTAACCTCGAATGTATTTATAGTAGAGTTCTATCTTGTATGTACAATCTAATAAAAACTATTCAGTCATAAAATGTTTTATCATGCTACGAAATTAACCTGTTTACAATTATTAAAAGGAACATTTTAGAAAAGTGCGTATAAAGGCAACCGCTTAACGCTTTAACGATCTGCCCCTGACAAACTAATTATTAAAATTATTTTTAGTCAGTAAAAAGAAAATTCACTTCTTTATTACTACAAAAATTAACGAGGTACGAATAAGAACTACCAAAGTAGTTAACATTCAAATGATAATATTAAAATTCAGAAATATTTTGTGAACTTGTGAAGTGTAAATAAAGTTATCACTTGAAGCAATCTCGTTCAGACAACTATTTTAATCCTTTTATGGAGTTCAATAATAATTTAATGATAGTATAGGCACGAAAGGTATGTAAAGCTAAATCATAACTATTTCTGTTATTTGTATAGCTAATTATATTATAAAACTGGTTGCCTAAAAGCAAGTCTTTAATTTTGAATGGGCTTAGTATAGACAGAAGAAAAACTGGTACCTAGTTATGTCAATATAGTATTTGAATTTTAAATTTATTCATAGTTAAACATTGAAATGTTTGCTCATTAGCTTTGAACACATTGCACACTTATTTTTTTATGTTTAAATAGGATTTAAACAAAGTTCAAGCACCACCTGATGTTAAATTCTCTTTGTTTAAGCTAAACCAATAATACTTATACGTAAGTAAGTGTAAATTGAAAATTTAAAACACCCCCGAAATGTGAATCTATGGCCGAACTATGTACGATATATCTGATATCATGTTACCCAGTTTTCTGCTCCATCATCAGATCCTTGATCAGCATCTGTGTAACACCTACTCATTGAGACTTTTCTAATGAAACTAAACACTATATCTGCTGTAAGTTGCTGATGAGGAGTTGGGTATCCCAGAGACTACTTGATGCTTTAGTATTAGCTCAAGGTTACCATGTCTGGAAAATAATCCGAAGTATCAAAAAAAATTCTAAATTCAAAATTATTTATTTCACGTAGGCCAACCTGTGGCTCTTATGACACGTCATGACTCTACCACCGGTTCGGAAAGCGGATTCTGCTGAGAAAGAGCTGGCAAGAAACTCAGCAGTTGTTTTTTTCAAAATAATCATTTTACTGTAAAATGTAATAAGGTGTAATGTAATAAGGTACTATCCTGTGGGCAGCCGTATGCCAAGCCGATTTAACCCATGCAACTTTGTTAGAATATAATATAGAATATTATATTTCCATAATGAGAAGTTCCAAAAAAACGTAGGTACTACAATTCAATTCATGTTAAGACGGGCAGATAGAAAGTAGCCCCATTCCAGCTTCATGATCATTCGACTTGTGATCCAGCCGTCGTTGCTTCGGTGGGTACACCAAATTTGAAATCAATTGCACCTGTGAAAGTTTGTACGACCCTTTAAACAAGTAGGAAATGAGCTGATGATCTTCAAACGCCTGAGCAGATCTTCTTAAAAGATTCACCTTGATTTCGTTAGCTTTAAAACAGAAAAAACCGCATCAAAATAGGTCCATTCGTTAGGGAGCTGCGAGGTAACAGACAGACACATAGATACAAGTTTACGGATAGATATACACACGTCAAACTTATAAAACCCCACTTTTCGTCGAGGGTTATAAACCCTATGCGTTCCCATAGATCCTACTGAAGCTAATTGAAAAGTTTTCGTAAAAGATAAATTCTCACCAGAAGTACATATTTCATTAAGTAGGTATTATTAACTAGCTGATGCCCGCGACTTCGTCCGCGTGGATGTAGTTTTTAAAACCCCTCGGAAACCCTTTGATTATCCGGGATAAAAAGTAGCCTATGTCACTGTTGCGGCGTAATTGAAGGACAAACCAACAAACAAACACACTTTCGCATTTATAATATTAGTATGATTATTATTTCAAAGTCTACATTTAAACCTTTATGTTTGTGTTTGTGTTTTTACAACCTATAAATTACTCAGCTCGTAGTTGCCTGTCGTGGATCAGCAAACTTATTTTTCTCGGACACTTTTCGTCTACTTAGTAGGTATGTATATTGATCGAAGGTTTTAGCTCTATTCTCAGCTTAAAGCTTACAAGTTGTTTTGTAGGTTGGCTAAAGTATGAGTGATTACATGTGATTATAATTATTCTAAACTTACATTAATTCCCTAACAGGTTATCGAAAATATGTCCGTTAACCAGTATCACACTCACACGAATATTCAGATGCTTTAATTCTCTGCTTTCACTTTCGAATTTACTCTAACTCTTCCAGAGTTAGAGTAAATTCGAAAGTGTGTTTGTTGGCTTGTTGATTGGTCTTCAATCACGCCGCAAAGATCTACGGCTTAACGTGATTTTTGCTTAGGTATAGTTGAGGACCTGGAGAGTGACATAGGGCACTTTTAATCCCGGAAAATCAAAGAAATCTTAAACTAAATCCAGGCGGACCAAGTAGCAGGCATCAGCTAGTAGAGATTTATAATACTGAACTTACTATTTTTAAGCAGCTGCTTCCTCTGTTGAAACATGCGGTCTGAGGAGCTCCTCCAAAAGTGCCAGAACTTTCTATTCCGGGATCTGTCTTCAGTGGCGAACGCGTTGACGTCCGCCCAGGTGTACGTGACCTTCTCCACGCCTCCGATGGCTCCATAGCCGCGAGAAGGTGGAATCGCTAGTGTGACTTCTCCCCCACTGGTGCGGGGACTACCGCTGTGCGTACTGCCCTAAAACAAGCCAAAGAGAACAAAAGGAATTTATCAAAATCTAATTTTATTCAAGGCAAAATAAAAGGCAGATGAAGGCCTGGACTTCTTATAAGAAGAATATCCTGAATTAAAAACCTTCGCCGGTGGTTCAACAAATGCTCCAGGTTCCTGTTTAGAGCCGCAGTAAACAAAGTTCAACTAGCATTATCGGTTGTCAATAGATATTTGAAAGGAAGAAGGAAATAAATTTACTTGCTTAAACAACAAAAGGTAATAGATCAAAATGAAGCACATGTACTATGACATGGAAGCAAAAAAGATAATTAGATAATTATGTAGGTTTTTGGAAAAATCTGTTTTCACCCGAGTAACGAAGTCAGATCATTTTTCCCGGCAACGCCAAAAGGAAGGGTTGTGATTTTAGCAGTCTTTTTTTAACAGACATGACGTGGTAAATAGTCCAAATGGATTGACGGATTTTAACATTTTTAATATTAGGTTTAATTTACGTCCGCTAGTATTAATCTAAGACAGGTTCCAAAATCTAAAAATTTTAAAAAGTCCAGTATTTGATCCAAATTAAATCCAATCTCAATGTATGGATTAATTAATTATTCGTTGATTGACTCGCATTATTTCATTATCTGGATTAAAGTATGTACCTTCAATCTATATATTTAGGATTAAATAGGTTGATATTACAGACTATTAGTTGATATCGTACATGCACTGAAAAGTAAATACAATTATCATAATAAACAGCTACCTCTTCAGATAAGATTTACAACGGAGAGAACATTCCTAAGAACTGTCTTGTTCGTTTTGCCGTTTATTTTTTTGCGTCTTAGGAACAATCTTCCGAACCAGTTGTAGGAATGGAAACTTTCCTAACCAATTCATACTTAAGTCGTATCTACGACTAGTCGTCGTAAATCGACTAGTCGTATCGATTCCAACATATAAGTCCCCAAAATAGACTACAATAGGCGGCCTCATCTCTAAAAGAAGCGATCACTATTCTGTCCCCAATGGTTTTAAACTGGAAATCAAGTTAACGGATAATTAATTATAGTGTGGACGGCAAGATACGAATTCTCTCGTTTTAAAATACTAAATTATTCATTTACTCAGGTAGCTGGTGTGGCATTTAAAAGAAAAATAATAAACCAATAGTAGGTTTATAATCACTTCTTTATAATACAGAGGTGCCACCTCGTATTAGGTAGGTTCCCACGGATTTATTAAAAATTCATCATATTTCTTTTTTCAAACCAGTTTTTTTTTGTTGACAGGTCTGCTTGGCTTCGAAATCCGCTGGTGACACGCTACCTGGAGCTTGAGAAGGGTTTTGACTTTTAAGAACACGGACACCCTGCTCTCTCTCCGCATCGTATTCCTCATTGCTGAGAGTCGTGACCCCTTTCCATTATTCATATAATCGAAAGGGGTTCCGAAATCCTTCTGCACGTATTACTCGGCTCAGAACGAGTTTTCATTTTTATCAGATGCTTAACGTGCTCTCCAAGGCACGCAGGGAGCGAAGAAGGCTAAATTTGGACACCCAACGTCGGTCACCCATCCATTTAGTTTAGGCCATCATAGTCCAGCTCATTTAAAAAATGTTCCTTTGCCCCATTTCTTTATCCTGGGATTTGTATCCGGCGATGTTCGCCCATTTTGCTTGCCCCATGAAAACTCGGATCTATGATACGTCTTATAGCGCAGGAAATAAGCGATTGCACCGAATTGGAGCCGACTAATTGAATTGATCCTGATCATAGACCTATGATATCCACTGTCGAATCTAACAGGGCGATTTGACCGCCACCGACTATCAGTGAAGTGCGAAGTATAATATGGGGTCATTCCCACTAGTTTATTTATTTTTATTTATTAATTTATTCCTTCTATCGTACTATACGATAGAAGGAATTAGGATTTATTATGTTTGCGAGAAATTGTCATAATTTTACAATTGTAAACATTGTAAGACAAGAATTATTTGAGAAAATTAGTTCTATCCCTTTTTTATTCGATGACAAGATAATCCTTGACTGCGATCTCACCTGATCGTAAGTGACGATGCAGTCTAAGATGGTAGCTGGCTAACTTGGAATGGAAGGCGTATGGCAGTGAACATTCAACCCATACCTCTATCGGTTTCTACCCGCCATCGTGCCGGAACGCTAAATTGCTTGGTGGTACGTGTTTGACGGTAGGGTGGTAACAAGCCATGGCTAAAGCCTCCCACCAGACCAGGCCAGAGACAATTAAGAAATTGTAAATTCCCAAATTGATCCCACTGGGAACTTGAGAAATTGGTGGGTGCTCATCACTGCGCCAGGGAGGTTATCAAACATCCTACTTCATTAGTACACTTTACATCAGACCCCACAATTGGCAAATGGCAGACCCCCTACTAGGCGAAGCAATGACATCAGTCGAGTTATGGGGAGCCCCGCCGGATACAGGCAGTAGAACCGAGGATATAATAATCGTGATTAATCATAAAATAATAAAATAAATATTTAATATTAGCTTTTTAGATATCCGCATGGGAATTGACGGCGAAATAAACTAGTGGTTCGCCCCGAACTGAGACCTCGCGGTAACGGTATCCCATGATTATTCATTCAATCGATACATGATAACCAAAACTGACATTATTATTATGCCCGTTTTCACCAAACATACCTAAATCATCCCCTAAGTAGGAGTCTCTTAACGTAGGTAGCTCCTAAATACAATCCTAAGTCCTAACATCCGTCCCAATATCCTTTTAGGTGTCCCGTACAGGATCGTGATAAATAAGTTGACAGAAAACATCAATCACCTAACTTATAGGTAGCCCGTAAAGGTTAGGGAACGTTAGTGAAAACATTGAATTATTTATCAAACATTGAATTTAACTCGTAGTTCCATGGGAATAGTTACTGACTGCGCCATCTATTAGCATTATTGTGAAGCTATGTTGATGCTATATGAATTACTGACGCCCATTAAAAATTAAATAATCTCGTTTCTTTATAATATTCATATAATTTTAGTATTTGTTGTTCAAGTACAGGATATAAGTGACCTAAAAACATAAAATCAGTTTGAAAATCCATAGCGGATTTT
Organism: Oeneis ivallda; assembly: GCA_029955525.1. Taxonomy (NCBI): domain Eukaryota; kingdom Metazoa; phylum Arthropoda; class Insecta; order Lepidoptera; family Nymphalidae; genus Oeneis; species Oeneis ivallda. The sequence goes on along the minus strand of JARPMR010000006.1, from coordinate 5,148,440 downwards.
TCTAGAGAGCGTCTTCAAGCGAGCGTATAAAATCGCCACTTTGAAAGCCCCCCATTTCGTCAATTTTAAGGGAAAAATTAAAAAAAAAATATTTTTGTACTCAGTTCAAAATTATCTTTAAAATGATACGTAACAATTTTATGTAACGCGATTTTTTTTTTTTTACTTCGCATTCGCTTCTATGAGAGCCCCCCTGAAATAAAGATTTTTATAACTTTTTAAGCCATTTTCGGCTGGAGGCCATCGGTTTACATATTATATCTAAATTTGAAGTAATTACGTTCAGTAATTCAAAAGTTATAAGGCTCTGACAGACGGACGGACGGACGGACGGACGGACGGACGGACGGACAAGTGCAAATCGCCCTAGTTAACTCAAAGACCTTCGCTTCGCTCGGTCGATTATTATGTCAATCCGTCTAGCTCTTTCCTTTTCATAGAATAATCATACTTATCCTAATAACTAGTGGTTCGCCCCGAACTGAGACCTCGCGGTAACGGTATCCCATGATTATTCATTCAATCGATACATGATAACCAAAACTGACATTATTATTATGCTCGTTTTCACCAAACATACCTAAATCATCCCCTAAGTAGGAGTCTCTTAACGTAGGTAGCTCCTAAATACAATCCTAAGTCCTAACATCCGTCCCAATATCCTTTTAGGTGTCCCGTACAGGATCGTGATAAATAAGTTGACAGAAAACATCAATCACCTAACTTATAGTAAAGGTTAGGGAACGTTAGTGAAAACATTGAATTATTTATTAAACATTGAATTATTTATTTATTATGTAGGTACTAAGGAGTGAAACCGGGTTACGGGCATCTGTACAAATCGTCATCTATCGACGCGAATAGAAAATATACAATATTTAACTAAAATTTAACTAAAAAATAATTTTAATTGAATAATATGGTACAAAAAAAATTACAATACAATTATTGTATTAAAATAAGTAACTAAATAATAATGGTCGTAGTCGTAACTCGTAGTTCCATGGGAATAGTTACTGACTGCGCCATCTATTAGCATTATTGTGAAGCTATGTTGATGCTATATGAATTACTGATGTACATTAAAAATTAAATAATCTCGTTTCTTTATAATATTCATATAATTTTAGTATTTGTTGTTCAAGTACAGGATATAAGTGACCTAAAAACATAAAATCAGTTTGAAAATCCATAGCGGATTTTTCTAGAGAGCGTCTTCAAGCGAGCGTATAAAATCGCCACTTTGAAAGCCCCCCATTTCGTCAATTTTAAGGGAAAAATTAAAAAAAATATATTTTTGTACTCAGTTCAAAATTATCTTTAAAATGATACGTAACAATTTTATGTAACGCGATATTTTTTTTTTTACTTCGCATTCGCTTCTATGAGAGCCCCCCTGAAATAAAGATTTTTATAACTTTTTAAGCCATTTTCGGCTGGAGGCCATCGGTTTACATATTATATCTAAATTTGAAGTAATTACGTTCAGTAATTCAAAAGTTATAAGGCTCTGACAGACGGACGGACGGACGGACGGACGGACGGACAAGTGCAAATCGCTCTAGTTAACTCAGAGACCTTCGCTTCGCTCGGTCGATAAAACAAAACTGGAAAGACTAAAGAAACACGTGGTTGTTATACACACGGATTCGAGTTAATATGATAATTTATTTTTGTGTCCATATGTGCGTGTTAGTTTATGTGTGTGTGAGAGAATTTTCCATAAAAAACTGTCAAAACTTCAATTTAGGCGAATCAATTTGTGCCCGGTTGGCACTACTAAAAGCCATTGCTTGGGAATTGAATTGAATTGAACTTCAATTTAGTCATCATGGTATCTTTTAGTCCTTGTGTTAAGACCGTACAACAATGTACAACCGTACAATGTGTGCTTTCGTCTTCGATCACACTTTTTTCTTTGATTTTTGTGCTTTTCGTAGGAACTCGTAAGACGCGCGCTTTGCGACACATATGACGTTTTTACCGCGAACTAATAATGAAACCGTATTACAACATAAAAACAGAAGATGAGAACGCTAAGGAAAATCTTAAAACTAAACTATGTATAAACAACCTCGCGAGCGCGACGAACCTAAACACGTGCGAGGTTGCCCGGCAATGGCGCCCGCGCTTTTACGTTGATGTTTCATTCACGATCACCGTTCACGATAACTACAGCTTGTCCTTGGAAATGATAGCATGCAATAATACGAGTATACGATACATATATTACAATATAGGTATTAGTCATCTTTAACATCATCATCTCATCATCATCAACCCATCAACAGCTCACTACTGAGCGCAGGTCTCCGCTCAGAGAAGGGTTAAAGGCCATAGTCCACCACGCTGGCCCAATGCGAGTTGGCGGACTTCACACACCTTCAGAATATTATGGAGGGAGAACTCTCAGGTGTGCAGGTTTCCTCACGATGTTTTCCTTAACCGTTAAAGCATACCTTTGACCACCAGAGGTGCGTACCCGGGATACCAAACCTGTGACCCCCCCGAATAGGATACCACAGTACTAAGCACTAGGCAATCACTAAAAAATTATGGACACGCCGAGCTATTTGGGCAGGTCTCACATCACAAATCACGACACGGCGGCGCGGCGGCGCCAACGCTACTCTAAAACACGCCCCATCACTCAGGTGCGACATTGTCTACACTTCTACAGTAGGTATAGGTAGCCCGCACACAGTCAATATTATTGTCAATATTTTGAATATTGTCAATAATATTGCGTGTGTGCGGGGCGTATTGAAGGATTGATCAATATTATTTCATATAAAAAAAAATATTGTCAATATTTTTATTGACAATAATATTGACTGTGTGCGGGCTGCCGGCATAGCGATCGCAGTAACCTCGGGTTGACCAACACTGTCTCGGCATTGGCTATGAATGCACTGTTGCAATAAGAATACCATAAATTCAGCCAAAATAATGTAGTTATGTTCTAGATCTAGACAAACATAACTTTGAAAGGTTTCAACTTTTATATTTAGCTTGAACTTGAATGTTATCAACCAACCTAGGAACATAAATTAAATTAGGTACTTCCTACTAAATAGATAATAGTACGACGTAAAATAAAATATACCTACCTAGATTAAAATAGATACTTTCTGATCCTTACTAATATTATTTTGAAAGGGTAAAAGTAATACCTAGATATACATGTATTGTTTGTTACCGGTGTTTGTTAACCTGTCCCAATTGTCCATTATTGACGCAACAACAAAGTAACGGATCGATGTGATGGTTTACATCACTTACATGGAGTTGTTGGATGTAGTTGAGGAGTTGGCGAATGACATAATATAGGTTACCTTTTATCCTGGAATAGTAGGGGGTCCCCCGGGGATTTTTAAAAAACTAACTCCGCGCGGAAGTAGCGGGCATACTAGGTATACCCTACATAAGTCCTATGTAGTCCGGAAATGAACTAGAAAAGAACCCCGACATCTCGTCGTAAGTACAATTTAATAGTCAGGTTATATTGTATACTGTATGCAATATTTTTAAATGCAATATGTTACCATAAAATTTATATCTAATTTGTCTAGCATATTATAGCGTTGAGAGGACGTTGTATTGTATTGTATCTAAAGTTGTGTGGTGTGGCAAGATCGAGATCATTAACCAAAACTAGTTTTAAGTTTTTTATCGTAGTCGTGGGCCTTTGACTTGTTACGACGAAAATCAAATATTTGGCCTCGCTTCACGGTCCTAATATAATTTGAGATGGAACTTTTATATCTACAATATTACTCAATTGGAAAATTAAATTAAAGTCTGTGGTGAATAGGTACTGACTGGCTATAGGATAGGCATAATAACAATAGGGCAACAAAACGAAAAAGTAAAATTAAGTAAGCAGATTTTTTTTCGAAAAATTTTACTTTTCAAAAATTTCGAAAGATTAATGTTTCAGGTGGTTCAGGCTTTCTTGCACACATTCTGTTCAAGAAATTGATTTTCCGAACCGGAGCTAGGTAGAGTCTTGCGAATGTCGAGCCACATGTTGGTTAAATCACAGAGTAAGGATAGTATTTCCTCCTTATACTGTGGTTAGGTAAGTCGTTTATTCGGTAGGTACGCTATCGCTAGAGAAAATTAAATAAATAATAATCAATTAAAGTTTTAACTAATATAGAAACCGAAGTTTGCGAAGATATTTTGTGGGTGATAGGTATATTTAGTCTAGGTTCTTTCTTTAGCGGTTCGCGACACTTAAATAGAATCAAGTAGACCGTAAGGTATTACAATAATGTCCCGTTTCTTATTAGGCTAAAGAAACCTAAAACGCATGAAAATAGGATTACTGTGAAGTTATGAAGCCATAAACAGACCCTGTTAAGTGATACCAACCGCCGCCGTCCACACCGTCCAAACGACAATAGTTTTCCCCCTATAAATTATTTTTGGTTATTTGGGCTATTAAACATTATTTCGATTCGATATCCAAATTATCAGATTATCTATATAAAATTGGGTTGAAACTACCTACCTAATTTTATGAAATAATATATGAAATTGTGTTTGTTTATTGATATTTTGTCCTTCAATATTGCGACGTAGGATCGACCTTTTTGATGTGTACCTAGACAGTACCTATACATAGTTGAACACTTGGAGACTTGGAGAGTGATATCACCTACCGTATGTCTGTCTGTTATCTGTTTACCTACGGCTAAACTTCTGACGTAGCATGAAGATAGTTTGTTCATTGATCTTGGTGACGTAGAATACTTTTTATCCCGGGAAATGATATATTTTGTTCAAAACTTAAATCTACGAAGTTTCAGTTTCGGGATTCAGTCAGTAGGCACTGTCATAAATAAATAACCGAGCCTAAATAATTATAGTGACTAGACTAAGTAGGTAGGTACTAAGGTAAGCCTTGCTAAGTAGGTACTATGCAAATATCGTAAATCATTCTCAGAATACCTAGGTAGCTATTACGTCTTCAACACGACAGCTTTATTATTAGGCTTATTATAGATGCAAATAGTAATATTGTAATAGTATACCCACGAGTAGAATTGTACCTCTTAAGTTAATTTTAATTTATGATTTTTCGTCTATGATATCAATATCTCATACAAAGGTGACGCAAGAAGCATAAATACCTAAAAAAGCTTCTTGAGGTGACAGAAGCTGAGATCTATTAGGAACCATTGATTATTTATAGAACTACAACCAGGCCACATTATCTGTGCACCTCGCTGGAATGTGATGCCACCTTACCGCGCTCGCCCCATACCGACTGATGCAAATGTGCGCTCTGACTTGGCTTGGACTTGAGATAGAGTTATAATGAGGCTAATTGTTTCTTCATAGAAAGTTTATCAAATGTTAGAAATGCACCAACAAAATCATTACCTACCACCAGTTTCTAAAAACTGTTCAACTATAAAAAGAGTCATTGTTTTATTTTTCCTCTAGATTTCCCTAAAAACCTCTATCGTCTGATTTTTTAAATTTTCTTTTAGTAAATAATGTTATTCACGAGTATGTACCTACATGTGAAAGGAATTATTTTTCAATACTTCGTGAACTTCTATTATAGTGTCGCCGCGGACCACTACGGCACAGTATCACTAGTCTAGTCTAGTAGATATCTTATTAAGTATAGCACGCGGACGCAACCATCGCATCATAGCGAAACATACATAGACTTTTCATAATTATCCATTATCTAAACTAAACAAATAAAGTTTTTAAACAAGTGGGAATAGGTATACCTATCGATCTATATGTCTGGCAAAATATTAAGCAAATGTCACACAATAAAACAAAGTTTCTGTTTGAGTTATTTAGCGTAAGGTACTACTACTACTTACTAAATGATTATTTCAAAATAACTGCCTGTAATTATGTGCCTGTACTTACCTATTATGTAAGCTCATATTAAAGTTACCTGCAAGTAGTCAAAATCGAAACGACTTTCGTAATTTGTCCGTTTCTCGGATTAAAATTTTAAATGGCTTATGGCCGATTTCACCAACGTCGAGTGACGTTTTACCAGATTTACATAATTCTACTGTGGTTTTACCACACCACACCAACCACAAAAAACCACAGTGTGTAAAACCACAGTTTACCGAGGAATAAATAAGGCCGTTCTGACGGTTTTTGTAAATTTGTCGAAACATCAAAACGCTCGGATAAGACTTATTTTACGTTGGTGAAATAGACCCTTAACCAAATGGCGGGACTTCCATAAGCTTTCGGACTTTGCAAAGATATATTTTAGACGGTAGGAATCCCGAAAGTCCGCGAGAAAACAGTTATCATAGGTGCCGAAGTCGCGGAAAACTGTAGTCAACTGTTAGTCTCAAAGACTGAATTCGCTGATTATATGATTTAGGTAGGGTAGATAGGTAGAGGTTATTCATTCAGGATCCAAGCATGACGACTGTGCAACAGAAAACGTAGTTTTGATAGATCGCGGGATCTAGATAAGCTAGGTAACTTGGTGGTCTGACAACAGACGAGGGCGTAAGACCGAGTAGATGTGCCGTCAAGTGAGGGACCTACGTCCAATGTCCATTGTCCAGCAGTGGACATCTTACGTTTGACGAAGACGACATTCAGGCAATCTTTAATTAAAAATCGATTATAAGTTAATCTTTAATTAATAATCGATTTACGATGTCGATACTATAAACTTTGAAATCAACCAACGAACAACCAACCAATTGAATCATAATTTTGGTATCTTCTCAAGATTTACGCCTTATTGGAGGATTTGGAGGGGAAAGGAGAACATTATTCATAAACTTTCTATGTTTAAATATGCCCCTTGATACCCAAGACGTTTAAATTCAGCCTGAAGGCCAAGCCTTGGTATCCGTAGAGGCTTTAGCACCAGGGTCATAAACAACCCAAGGACGACAAAAAGTAAAGTTTAGAAAAACTAAAGCTTAGGAAGTATAACTTGATACCGCTTGATACATACCTGAGGCGAATTACTATAGGTGACTCGCTGATTATCCACAGACGAAGAAATTAGAGGTTCGTGCTCTTCGGAACCGGCAGTCATTTTTGTAACTTATCAACTATTCAGTTGATTTGGATTATGTACCTAGTTAATTAACTAAAAGTTTTCAACTAAAGTATCACAGTCATTATAACACTGTCTTAATTTTTAGAAGTTTTTAAAAGCACGCACGGCAGGAATGTTCTTGGCGGCTAGTATGAGAGCATGCGGTAACTAATCAGTGATGCGTTTCACTAGACGATACGGCAGGCACTGCGGCCGTGCGTTCATTCAAATCACACACTCGGTAAGTGAAAGGACACGTTCACGACGAGTCGCGCGACATAAAGTCGCACTTAAAGCCAAAATTAACATTAAGTAATTACAGAAATTTTATCAGCATCATTTGCGGCCCAATGACACGTCATGGATTGCGAAATTAACGCTTCGGCAATAATGTCTTGGTTTGTACACACAGACCAACCTCTTTGAACCGCAAATAATGCTGGCCATGCAACAAAAGTTCACGTTTATTTTGGCTTAGGTTAGTTCTATAACACTACCTAATCTAGCTAGGTACACTATACTATAGTAATTATTATTTATCATACTGCATAATAATATTATTATAAATGTGAAAATTAATATTATGTTTCATGGTTTTTCCAATAAGTAGTCAAGTAAAACGGAGCAACGCATCTACATAATATTATAATTACTTAATTTTTTGAACAGATATAGTTAGTTACATCATACATGCTTAAAGCGAGATATTTAAAGATATTTTTAAAGGTTTTTGAAAAGCACGCCTGTCTTTACTTTTAGGTAAACAAGACAAATATTAAAAATATGCTTTTTCCTATTGATTTTTGAATTTTTGAAGTGTGAATAAATATTCAAAAGCAAAAATTGTTCCGTTGGCAAAAAATCTAAAACTAATAGTACCGATAAATTCTTAAAAAAAAAATTATAATCTAAATTCCCCTATTCTTATACAAACTTTTCTCTGTCTTCGTGGTGATGTAGCAAAACAAAAAGCGATAGGACAAAAAGTTGTGTAACAAAAAGTCTATAGTATGTCTTGGCACTATTTTTTTCTACAACTTGTTTCAATATTACGAGCGAGCTGTCACGCAAGATGGTTTATATTAATATTTAATATTATTAACACTATACAGTTAACTATCGTTTCTACCCAAGAAATTGTCGGTATGCAAGGAAATAAACAGACTTTTGTTAATGAAGAATATATTCATTCAACCACTAAACCCTTTTACCTTAACTAGTCACACATTATTGCCATTTTGCAATTTCAGGTATTTTGAAGGGTAGTTTTTCATGCGAATTTCTGCTGGAATCGAAAGTTTTTAAATAGGTCCCGTTCTTCACTGCTGCTTCGGAATTATAGTTTTTACCTCAGAAAAAGTTATCCCAACTCCGAAATGAGCGATTTTCTATTGCAGAACAAGGTTTGGGGATGAGAAAATCTCCAGGATTACCTATACCTTTAGGTGTACCTATTAATACTAACTTCATACCTATACCTATCTAGGGTAGAGATAGGAAGCTCAAATAAACCGATAAATAAGTATTCAAGCGACGTTTCACCTTAATTTATGTTTAACATAAAAATGCAACGGTTTGTTTGCCCAAGTTAAATAAATGATAAGTGAGAACAAAATAAGGGCGAACTGTCTTGAGCTGTTTGTGTGTACCTACTTAGATAAGTAGGTACCTATTATGAGTATCAGCTATCAAAGAAAACTTGTAATACTATGAACACTTAGCAAGACATCAGTAGTTTACTTAGTATGTTTGGTAACTTTCTTTGTTAAAATTAATTTTCTCCTCTCGACTGAATTTCGATTATGCGGAGATTAGCCAACCAAGCAGGATATATACCTACCTACTTAGTACGGATGTATACGCGCAAATTGCACTCTCTATTCCCTCACTCTCATAGTCCAATGGTCAGAAATCCGAAACGACCAGAAAAAGTTACGGATATGCACGTACAAAAATTATATAAGTACATTTATATAGTATGCATTATTATTTATTATTAATTCAATACTTTCAATGACTTCATGACAAGGTCGATCTAAAATCTAAATATGAATAGATATTCGGTTACCTGTGCAATGTGCAAAGTACCTACCTACTATGGCCTACCTACTAAGCTACTAACCTTCCAACGTCAACAATACATTAGATTTATTCATGGTTCAATGACATATTGACAGTTAGGTACCACCTACATCATCAGCAACAGCAACTCATCATCGACGGCCATAGCCCACCACAGACTTAATATTACCTACTTACTACAATTTTTTTCTCTATAAAAAATATTAACCAACCTGAACTTGACTTATATTTTCCTCTCCCCTCCAAATAAGCTGAAAACTTTTGCTAGAAGTGGAAACTTCAATAGTGCAACGGATGGGAGTCGAACCAGCGAGCTTTCAGTTTTCAGTCCGCCGCACCCTTAACTCTTGGGCTATCTAAAAATTAGCAGACTTAAATTAGATTTGAGAACATAATAGAGAAATCTCTGGCGTTTACTTTTCCCTTCATCGTAAACGTGATAATATTTAATTGCTTATACTCGCATGGCTCTAATATGAGACCACAGTCCTAACCACTGTAACTGCTCTTAGAACCAACTATATAGGTACAATACCGCTTTAAAATCACTGTACTAGGTACCTACTTCTCTAACTTTAAAGTAGGTACCTGCCGATGAGGACCTATGATTCAGTCATTGCCTCATTATTGCATAAGTCTAATAACTTTTTAATAGGTAATTGTGGCAATAGGCTGGATAGGTAGGTACTTAGTGGTTACAATATAAGTACCTACCTACCATACTCAACTATGATTCCTAAGGCTTCGAATACTGTACACGTTGTTCCTAATAACCAATTAAGGCAGGCACATGTAGAATCGCAAGGCACTGTACAGGAAAAAAATGTAGTATGTATGTATTTACTTTATTACTCATGTGGTAGCTACTTCAATCTAGCGGGACCGCTTGAATAGATTGAAGGAAACCGGTGGGAACTTGCAGAGTTTTCAATGTACCTCGTGAATTTAATGATCAGATCCAATGTACCTCTACCAGAACGATAGAAATGACCTCTAAAATCGACGTCAATCCAGCGGGGCCTTTTTTTACAAGCTTTGTTTCACCTGTCCCAATGTTTGTCATCAAATCTTGCAAATTAAATTTGCTCCACTTCCCGGTTACCGATTGAGCTGAAATTTTGCATACATGTGTAAATCGCGTGACAATGCAATATTATGATGACATGGTGCTGATCTGATGATGGAGCTGGAAGGTGGCCATAGGAACTTCGCAATGAAACGACACCTCATCGAGTTTGGGCTCGTTTGAATAGAATAGAATAGAAATGTTTTTTTATTCAAATTAACTTTTCACAAGTGCTTTTGAATCGTCGATGAGTCTACCACTGGTTCGGAATGCCGTTCCTGCCGAGAAGAACCAGCAAGAAACTCGGCAGAAATCGTCTTGACGAGTAGTTTGCCTCTCAATGGTAACTAGGGTCTAATGATGGAGCTGGAAGGTGGTCATAGGATTTCTGTAATGAAACAACGCAACCCCTCGAGTTATCGGCTCGTTTGATTCGTCTTGACGAGTACAGAGTACTTACTTTGTTTTTAGATGGTTACCAGGGTCTGATCTGATCAGGGTCTGATGATGAAACCGGAAGGTGGTTTTCGTAACTCTGTAATAAAATGACGTAATACCATCGAGTTTGGACTCGTTTGATTAGTGTTGACAAGTAGTCTGGTCCTAGATGATATTCAGGGTCTCATTATGAAGCCGGAAGGTGGTTTTGGCAACTCTGTAATAAAACGACGTAACCCCATCGAGTTTGAGCTCGTTTGATTCGTCTTGACAAGTTATCTGGTTCTAGATGATAGCCAGGATCTGACGATGTAGCCAGCTACTAAAAGCTTGTTTTTAAAAATAAAATATTTACTTAATTTACACTTGCTGTTTTGAGGCCGACAGATTTGAGATAAGTAAGTATATATACCTAACGAAAGGCCTTTCAATGTACCTACCTTTAGAATTAAGCATTCAAATCAGAAAATATTTGATAGCAGTAGCACCGGAGAAAATCGGTCCGAAAGTTTTTTCAAGCTAGCAGCGCAGCGGGGCCCTTATTATCCTTAGTTGACAGGTGAACAAATATGTACCTAATGTTTATGACGTCCTATCTTGGTATTTCATACACATTTATTATAAGCGCGCGTTTTGAGGGATAAAAAGTAAAAGGGATTTTTGAAGCAGTGATAGCCTCGTGGTTAGGACTGTGGTCTCCTATTCGGGGGGTAGCAGGTTCGATCTCGGGTACGCGCCTCTGCAATTAAATATCACTTGATTCAACGGTGAAGGAAAACATCGTGAGGAAACCTGCACACAACACAACCTGCAACATTATGTAGAACTCTCAGGTGAGTTCTACATAATGTTCTTGAAGGTATGTGAAGTCCGCCAATTCGCATTGGGCCAGCGTGGTGGACTATCAGCTGCGCTCAGTAGTGAGCCGTTGATGGGTTGCTAATGTTGCTTTCGCAATATATGGATGGTGTGGTTTTGCTCGCGGCTTAGCACCAGCATAAATTGCCTTATAGAAGTTATTTACCAGTGGACATTTTCACCTGAGTATCATGGTTTTGTCGGTAAATTATCACTGAGTAGTTTTTTTAGTGCACTTTTAGGGTGGAACCACATTTGTGAGGATCGTTTCGGATTTCGCCCATACAAAACTGTCAAATTCCATAGAAACGTGTACGGATCAAATCGGCTTTTCGATGCGTACACGAATGTATGGTAAATGACAGTTTTGTATAGGCAAAATCCGAATCGATCCTCACAAATGTGGTTCCACCCTTATAGGCCGCTGTCTGCCAGCAGAGATAATTGGGCTTTGCTCGTACTGGGTGTGGATGTAAGGACTTGGAAGGACGCGCAGTGTCAGACCCTCGACTAGTTGGACTGACATCAGACGAGTTTCATGGAGCCACTGGATACACGCGGAACACTACCGAAGCTTGTAGAAGTCCATGCAAGAGAGGTTTGGTCAGCAGTGAACGTCTATCGGTTGATAAAGAAGTACCTATCTACATATTTTAAAAATTAATTAGGTACCTACTGTCAATACACTTAACTTTTGATTAATAACGCAATTATAGAACAGGAATGCTATTGACATAGCTTGTTTGAGAATTGAGTCGATATTATAAAAGCAAGGTCAAAGATAACCGAATAACGAGCCTTTTTCACTGATCATATTAAAGAACAAAGCACGTTTGTGATCCTAAAAAAGTTCAAGACAGAGTCAAAATAATTTTACTCATAATATGTATAAATAAAAAATACCACATCAATAATAATTGTTAAGTAGATAAAAACAAACGTTGTTTCTTGCTGGTTTTTGTAAAAATTTTATTCCGAATTAGTGGCACTTTTTACCACTCATTCTTCTTTCTTCTTCTTTATCAACCGATAGACGTCCACTGCTGGACAAAGGTCTCTTGCATGGACTTCCACAGGCCACGGTCTTGCGCCGCCTGAATCCAGCGGCTCCCTGCGACTCGTATGATGTCGTCGGTTCACCTGGTGTCCACAGTCCAGCTAGGTAGGTCCAATTTCGAGAAAGAGATCAACCGCCGAATCCAACTCGGCTGGGCAGCGTTCGGGAAGCTCCGAGATGTCTTCTCGTCCAAAATTCCTCAGTGCCTGAAGACTAAAGTCTTCGAACAGTGCGTGTTGCCAGTGATGACTTACGGATCCGAGACATGGTCGCTAACTAAGGGCCTCATAAGTAGGCTCAGGACCGCTCAGCGGGCGATGGAGAGAGCTATGCTCGGAGTGTCCCTGCGTGATCGAATCAGAAATGAAGAGATCCGTAGGAGAACCAGACACCGACATAGCTAAGCGAGTCGATACTGAAGTGGAAATGGGCGGGCACATAGTTCGAATAGCTGATGGTCGTTGGGGTCCCAAGGTGCTGGAGTGGCGACCCCGCACCGGGAAGCGCAGTGTTGGCAGACCGCCCACCAGATGGACCGACGACATCACCACTCATTATATACTAGTGGTTCGCCCCGAACTGAGACCTCGCGGTAACGGTATCCCATGATTATTCATTCAATCGATACATGATAACCAAAACTGACATTATTATTATGCTCGTTTTCACCAAACATACCTAAATCATCCCCTAAGTAGGAGTCTCTTAACGTAGGTAGCTCCTAAATACAATCCTAAGTCCTAACATCCGTCCCAATATCCTTTTAGGTGTCCCGTACAGGATCGTGATAAATAAGTTGACAGAAAACATCAATCACCTAACTTATAGTAAAGGTTAGGGAACGTTAGTGAAAACATTGAATTATTTATTAAACATTGAATTATTTATTTATTATGTAGGTACTAAGGAGTGAAACCGGGTTACGGGCATCTGTACAAATCGTCATCTATCGACGCGAATAGAAAATATACAATATTTAACTAAAATTTAACTAAAAAATAATTTTAATTGAATAATATGGTACAAAAAAAATTACAATACAATTATTGTATTAAAATAAGTAACTAAATAATAATGGTCGTAGTCGTAACTCGTAGTTCCATGGGAATAGTTACTGACTGCGCCATCTATTAGCATTATTGTGAAGCTATGTTGATGCTATATGAATTACTGATGTACATTAAAAATTAAATAATCTCGTTTCTTTATAATATTCATATAATTTTAGTATTTGTTGTTCAAGTACAGGATATAAGTGACCTAAAAACATAAAATCAGTTTGAAAATCTATAGCGGATTTTTCTAGAGAGCGTCTTCAAGCGAGCGTATAAAATCGCCACTTTGAAAGCCCCCCATTTCGTCAATTTTAAGGGAAAAATTAAAAAAAAATATTTTTGTACTCAGTTCAAAATTATCTTTAAAATGATACGTAACAATTTTATGTAACGCGATATTTTTTTTTTTACTTCGCATTCGCTTCTATGAGAGCCCCCCTGAAATAAAGATTTTTATAACTTTTTAAGCCATTTTCGGCTGGAGGCCATCGGTTTACATATTATATCTAAATTTGAAGTAATTACGTTCAGTAATTCAAAAGTTATAAGGCTCTGACAGACGGACGGACGGACGGACGGACGGACGGACAAGTGCAAATCGCTCTAGTTAACTCAGAGACCTTCGCTTCGCTCGGTCGATTATTAATTACTAAGTAATTATTTGAACTGTAAATATCTTTTCAGTTTATGCGGGATTTTTGAAACCTAATACGACTAATATACCTATTTATATAACCTAAATACGAGTATACCTATTTATATAACCTAAATACGAGTATACCTATTTATATAACCTAAATACGATGGGCAATAAATGGATCTAGTGCAAATGCATCCAAACTGCAATTTTGCAGTCTGTTTGCAATTTAAATGCAATCCGTCCGTCTAGATAGATTGCATTTCAGGATCTCCGGAGATTAAACAAAAACACGTAGGTAATTCAAGTATGTTTAAATTGTTTAATAAAAAAAATATATTTGAGATAAGCAAATAATTATTCGGTAAATTAGGTATTTTTTTTACAATATTTATAACAAATGAATATTATGCATTAATTCTTTTACTCGATTACAAAATGACACATACAAAGGAACTATTGAATATAGAATTGCGATGTTTATGAGCCTTAAATTATTTTTATAATGGCCGGTTCACATTATTCCAGGAGCGTGCCAGTCCAACGATATAATCCAGTCTGATTTCAAGTAATGAATCAAATGAGCAATACAACAACTAGAATCGACTACTTAGAGCTTTCAGAGTCAGTCCATAGTCTGCAACTTAAGGTGCAAACTGCAAAAACATTACTGCTCAGAGTGTGGTGACTCAATAGGCGTTTGGGTCATACATTTTATACGAAAGCGTGTACATTCATGAATGACTGGTGAGTGTTCCGATCGGTCAACCGTCGCACCAGCTTGCGTTAAAATAAACACAACTCAGTGATGTGTCTACAGTCTATCGCCTATAAATTACCTATAAAACTATACAATACCTAACAGACAACGCACAACCTAAGCCGGTAGACCTAGAAATTTATTTGGAGGAAATATTACTTGAATACCCTTCCTACTCATTACAGGAGTGAACAGAGATGGCATTTTTTATGATCGAACTTTTTTATCTAAATCCACGCGGACAATTTCCTGAACATTAGCTACTGGCAAAATATACCTGTATGAGACTAAGTAGGTATGCATTGCAATCGAATCCAGCGCTTAAAGGGGGCTTACGGAATCTAGTATAATGTCAACCGGCCATTAAACCTTAACAACATCATAACATAATAATCATTCATAACTTGACATCGTATTGCCAACATTCACAAATTTACATAATATTATAAATAAAAAATACCTAAACAGACATTCATAATATACATTACGTCCTCATTCGACGCAAAGCAAACATACATAATTATGTAACTCAAAATGTGAGAATTTTTACAAAGAATAATGGTACAAAGGCTCAGTGTAACTTTGAAGATAACTGTGACATTAGCGGGCTAAAGGTCATAGCTCACTTACACGACGCAGCTCACACAAAACCAGCACAAATCCACCTTCCGCTTGCTGTCCACGCACCGACAACAAGCAGCAAGCTTGTCCACGCGGCGACAACCAGCTTGCCGTCCACGCGGCGACAGCTAGCAGTAAGCTCGCTGTCCACGCAGAGATAACTAGCAGTAAGCTCGCTGTCCACGCGGCGATAGCTAGCAGTAAGCTCGCTGTCCACGCGGCGATAGCTAGCAGTAAGCTCGCTGTGCACGCGGCGACAGCTAGCAGGAAGCTTGCTATCCACGCGGCGATAGCTAGCAGTAAGCTCGCTGTCAACGCGGCGACAACTAGTAGTAAGCTCGCTGTCCACGCAGAGATAACTAGCAGTAAGCTCGCTGTCCACGCGGCGATAGCTAGCAGTAAGCTCGCTGTGCACGCGGCGACAGCTAGCAGGAAGCTTGCTATCCACGCGGCGATAGCTAGCAGTAAGCTCGCTGTCAACGCGGCGACAGCTAGTAGTAAGCTCGCTGTCCACGCAGAGATAACTAGCAGTAAGCTCGCTGTCCACGCGGCGATAGCTAGCAGTAAGCTCGCTGTGCACGCGGCGACAGCTAGCAGGAAGCTTGCTATCCACGCGGCGATAGCTAGCAGTAAGCTCGCTGTCAACGCGGCGACAGCTAGTAGTAAGCTCGCTGTCCACGCAGAGATAACTAGCAGTAAGCTCGCTGTCCACGCGGCGATAGCTAGCAGTAAGCTCGCTGTGCACGCGGCGACAGCTAGCAGGAAGCTTGCTATCCACGCGGCGATAGCTAGCAGTAAGCTCGCTGTCAACGCGGCGACAGCTAGTAGTAAGCTCGCTGTCCACGCAGAGATAACTAGCAGTAAGCTCGCTGTCCACGCGGCGATAGCTAGCAGTAAGCTCGCTGTGCATGCGGCGACAGCTAGCAGGAAGCTTGCTAGCCACGCGGCGATAGCTAGCAGTAAGCTCGCTGTCCACGCGGCGACAGCTAGTAGTAAGCTTGCTGTCCAACGGCGACAGCTAGCAGTAAGCTCGCTGTGCACGCAGAGACAGCTAGCAGTAAGCTAGCTGTCCACGCAGAGACAGCTAGCAGTAAGCTCGCTGTCCACGCAGAGACAGCTAGCAGTAAGCTCGCTGTTCACGCGGCGACAGCTAGCAGTGAGCTCGCTGTGCACGCGGCGACAGCTAGCAGCAAGCTAGCTGACTACGCGGCGACTGTTGTCATCGACAACAGCTTGGCCTCAGTTTTATATAGTCAAAGAAAAATCTAAAACCGCGCTGCTCTTTGGTTTAAGATTTTTAAAAACCTTTAATCCAAGCAAACGAAGTCGCTGGCAAAAAGTTTAATAAATTAAAATAATTCCAGTTCATGTAATCGCAAATACAAATCAATCACTTATGACTGTATAGTTTCTTGCTAGATGTAACCCTTCAATCTTAAGAACTAATTAATTTCTACTAATATTTTCATGGCAATAATAATTATTATTATTTACCAAATAGAGGTATATATTATAAATTATAATATATACCTCTATTTGGTAAATATATTTCTTGCAGAGTTGATACGATTTGAGTTCGAGAGATAAGCTTTGCGTTTGCATATAAGAGGCGCTTTGAGTACATCCAGAAACGCCCTTGTTTAAAACGTCTTCTATAATATAATAAAACTGTAACAGGTCCAATTCTGTACATTGAAGATATTTTGAAAATTTTTGTTTGAGGGCACTCTATAATCGATACTGAAGCCAAAACAATTTTTTTTTAATTTTTTGTCTGTCTGTCTGTCTGTCTGTCTGTCTGTCTGTCTGTCTGTCTGTCTGTATCTTGGCCGCGCATCACGCCGAAACTACTGGACGGATTTAAATGAAACTTGGCACGATTTAAGTTAATACAACGAGGTATAATATAGAATACTTTTTATCCCGAAATTCAGCACGGTTCCCTTGGGAGAGGGGATGAAAGTCAAAATGTGTATTTCGCTGTAATTCATTAAGGCGTATTCCGATTTAATCCATTCTTTTTTTGTTAGAAAGCAGGTTCTTTAGAGATTGTCCTCTAATTATTTCAAGGTCGTCAATTTCGTAGTTCAGAAATTATAGACATCACGATCTTCAGTATAAGGTCCAAATAACTTGAACCCCGGAATCTACAAGATACTTTGAATGAACGGCTCATCTTAAGCTGGCAATGTACTTTATCGTATATAGCCATCGTGGATAGCCCTATTTTGTCAAAGTCAAACTACTCCAAAGGCGTCAGATTTTGCCAAACGATCATTATACCTACATACTACATAGTAGGTATGGATGTAATACATCGTATGGACTTAATGCTACAGTGTTTTCCTATGCAATTTAATATTCTAATCATACTAATATTATAAATGCGAAAGTGTGTTTGTTTGTTGGTTTGTCCTTCAATCACGCCACAACAGAGTTACTGATCGACGTGATTTTTTTGCATGGGTACTGTAGTTGAGGACATAGGCTACTTTTTATACCAACTAAATCCACGCGGACGAAGTCGCGGGCATCAGCTAGTTTTAAAATATGAGCGTTTGAAAGTTACAGCAATGAAACGCTACTAAGACATACCTACCAGTGGCTAACACTGGTAAAATCAAAATACCTGACACAAATTTCGGGATTGAAGGATCGAGAGTCGTGATCAAGCAGGGAACATACAGAGGGCGAAACACTGGACCGACATCGGAGCATGAGGGTACGTTTATGCACACGCGGCGCGTTGTGCGGCGCCCGTCGCATGCGCCGCCGCGTTCAATGCAAACGCTTCTGCATGAACGCTCTCATACTTGGCCATATGTTTGAGTTTACCGCGCGACACGACGCACCACGCGCCGCGCAACGCCCCGCGTGTGCATAAACGTACCCTGAAACGTTAAATCCACGTAAATTAGAGAAAGTAAAGTAATACTTATTAGTAAAGTAAATTAGATAATTTAAGCGCCATCTAGTTTGCGATTTTGAAACTCGAACAAGGTACGAAAACCTAGTTCGAGTTTCAAAATATATCATGGATTTCTGCCTGCTTCTAATTAATATCTGCATGAAGCTATATTTCACACAAAGTTTAAATGCCTTGATACTTAACGTTTATTTTCACTGGAACCATGTTCCCCTATTTAGTGTTTTACATCGGTTACAGACGAATAGAGTGATAGAGTACAAATTATTATTATTATCATTATACAATTGAGAGTGAAAATTTTCATTAAAATATTATTTACTTTAAATTCATGAATTACAACTGTAGGCATAGGTACAAATCTCGCTTCATAATTTATACATCAAGATTCGCTTACATTTTACTAAGTCGGTAAAGGCATTTTGTTTTTGCGTAGATAGATTACAGTTATTTTTCAATCGTTATTATTAGACTAAGGCCGACTTGCACCAAACTGCATAGTCAAAAATCAAATGTCAAAAGTTTATGACGTCAGAGTTCACTATTTCATTTAAGCTCACATCACACTCTTAATAAAACAACGACCGAATCCATAATCGTTACTTTTGGGAATTATCGAAAAACTACATTTACTATACTATGAAATTATATTTTTTAAGCTGCTATAGAGTCGAATTGAATATATAATACCTTATTGCTTAGGGAAAAGATGTGTTTTGTTTAGATTGTGAAGCTTGTTCTTTTAGGCGAATCTCACACTGCGACTCGGGGGGCGTGATTCTGCTCGATTTTACGCGCGGGGATGTGTCATTAGTGTGCAACAACGTGCGTGTTTTCTCTACAAACTGAGGTACTTACGAACAACCCGTAAACACGCAGAACCGCGTCCCGGAGCGGAGCGCGTCGCAGTGTGAGATTAGCCTTAGGTCGGTATTTATTACCTGTTTCTGTCACTTGCCACAACTCCCGCCCGCCGGACAGGAGTGCGCTCCCGCGTGATCTCCTTAAAAAGACACCGGAGGAGGATGAGACGACGGGACCTCATCCCCCTAATGTCGACCAGCAAGAAGTCAGAGTGAACCCAAATGAAAAGAGAAGCCTCCAGGACTAACAATCACTATGTGACTCATCCAAGGACGGTGTCGTCTTTACGACACGCGACAGAGAACCATCCGCAGAAGGCTCACGCCCTGAACGGATTTCCCCAGACCTGTGAGGGTTCGCGCGAGGACCAGGCACCTTGCCACAACTTGTCTGACAGATAGCGTTCAAATTTCTGTTTCACAAGTGCCCGTTAAGACAACCTAGCAGATAAACTCTAAAGAATATCAAACAGAATTATCTGACAGGTATTTTATCTGTTAGATATATATCAGACACTTTAACGGATATTTAACGGATAGTGTTACGCTGTTAGGAAGATTCGACAGATAACTGACATAGAAACTGCAAAAATTGTTTATTTTGCATATCTATAGTATTATGTCATACGGAATCTTAGTATGGGGTAAAGCGGCCGATATTGGAAAAATTTTTGTATTGCAGAAGAGGGCGATTCGCGCAATCTATAATTTAAAGCCGCGGGATTCGCTTCGAGAAAAATTTAAAGAAATAGGCATTCTTACAGTAGCTTCACAATATATTTATAACAATATAATATTTGTCAGACAAAACATTGTGAATTACAAAAAAAAGGGTGAATTACGAGATAGGCAGGTTAGATATCCAAATAGGCTCGTGATCCCTCGACTGCGCCTCAAGAGGGTCCGAAAGACATTTGTGGGAAAGGGCGTGACGTTCTATAATAAAATTCCACAGTCGATCTTGGACTTGCCTTTACACAAGTTTAAGAAATCGATTAAAACTACGCTCATGAAAAAAGCATATTATACGATTGAAGACTATATAAATGACAAAAAAGCGTGGATGTAATTCGTTCCAGCGATTCATGAGACAGTAGGTAATGATTAACCTGTATAATTGTATATCAAAATAATTCTATTCTATTCAGAGTGTCCACTTTATTTGTGTACAAGTCATATTTTAAAATGAGTATTTGATTTGAATATTAGTTTCAATTCGATGCCTTAGGATGGGTAGCCTAAGTATGTCACACTCTCTTTAACATTTCTGCGGTGGTGTCGTGTGATGCGGGTTGTTGCGTTCCCTAAAATATGGTTGAGCGAAGCAATGGCTGGGTCATGCGTCATGCTCGTGAACGGGTGCCACCAGCGGCAATGGGGCTACTTTCTGTCTGCCCGTCTTGACATGTGTTGAATTATAATTAGAAATAATTACGTATGCTTTTGTGGACCTTTCCCTCATTGTGGAAACTCTGCATACATAGAATATATGTTAAGTATATTGTAAAAGTATTTTGAAAAGAGCAACTGCCGAGTTTCTTGCTGGTTCTTCTCGGCAGGAACGGCATTCCGAACCAGTGGTAGACTCATTGACGATTTAAAAGTACTTGTAAAAGTTTATTTGAATAAAAAACATTTCTATTCTATTCTATTCTATTCTAGTGGTGAAACAGACCCTAAAACTCATTCAGCCCAAATTTCGTATTCGGTCGTTTTATTAAGAGTGTGACTATGCGTTTTGATATATTTGATAGAGTTGCTGATTTGACTAACTAATATTGGTTGCAATATCCCTAACTACGGCCGTTCAGAGAATGCGTTCCTGACACGTCGCGATTGAACTGACGACGTAACTTTGTAATGGCGTTGCAGTTACGATAAAAATATTATTGCTGGTTGTTTACCGTTTTAACAATTGATGAGCATTAAAACAACATTATTATATCAATAATCAATTAATGTTATAATTTTGTGCCAAACTGAGTGTCAAATAACTTGGTAAACAATATTTTTCTAAATCTAAACTGCGCTATTACAAGGTTATGTCAACCGGATATTTTTGTTTTGTATGGCAAACTGACAGGTGTCAAAAACGTATTCTCTCGGTGGCCGTACTATAATATTGGTGGCAATATCCCTATTGGTTATTACAATTTCAGGCGTGCGCGTGACGCCTGGCGCCAAAGCCGGTCTCTGCACGAGGCGACGTCCTGGCACTTTTGCCGTTTCGCCTTCGTATGTTTAAGGCTTAAGAGCTTCACTTTAATCGGTACAGATTTTTCTATCGTTTCCTATCTCTGGTTTTATCTTTCTCTCCCTATAAAGGATCTATGATCCAAGCACTGAAAGCCCAATTTTATTCTTAAGGTTGCTTGCACGGATCTGCCTGCGAAATTCAAATAATAATTAATTTGGTTTTTCGCAATTTGTAATCTTATACGACAAAGTAGGCTTATGGCATTCTAATTGCGACGATGGCAGTATCATCTTCGCAGGTTTATATAAAAAATCTTTACTTGAAAGTGTCTAAAAAAACCAAATTTTTGAATTTCGCAGGCAGACCCGTATAATCAACCTTAACCATATTCATGTACTTACCTATGTACAAATTATTGGGAATATTGTAACTTTAATATGGTATAATTATAATTATTTAGAAATTGATATTAGAAAGCTGCTAGACTGTAAGTTACACTTTGTTTTTATTTTTTTTATTTAAGTATACTTAGATAGATAAAATATAAGACAAACTGCGTGCTACTATGTACTAGATTTTATACAAAATAATGGAGTTCAGGAGTTTAATCAAAAACTTAGCTATTCAACTACATAGTATCGCATGAAAGCCAATAATAATCTAACGAGTATTTTTATGATACAGATTATATTATTTATATTTGTTGATAAAATGACAATATGCTTCCCACGAAGAAAAGAAAAAAATTATTTTTAGATCAGTATACCTATATCTTTTAACTTTCTCGTATATAAATGGAACACAGAACACTATTTTGAACTCAATCGCACGGCAGATTGGTGTTAACACTAAATTGTACTTATTCGAATTATCCTGGTTTTCCCATCAATTCTAAAACAATAGGTTTCTCTTTTCACAAGACTGCAGTGTTTTTGTATCTAAAAAAGTGATCCGAGACAAAGTTATGTAAGCAAATGGTTTGAAGGATAATTCCAATACAGTTCGATGTTAAAACAATTTTCTATGAAAACAACCGACCCTGTTTCGACTTTATTAATGAGAAAAATTATAATTTGATTACAATTAGTGCAATATTTACTAGTAGGTACATTGTATTCAATTTTCCTATAAATATGAATTGTTGCTAAGATCAACTAAGGCATTATCTTTTCGAAATCAATGCAATATAGAATTCGCTATATTTAACCAACTGCGCAAGAATGAGGGTTATGTTTTTCGAGTGTGTGTGTTTGCAGATTCCTTAGATTGCCGTAGATGTGACGGCAAGCTTGAAGCCGTTTGACATTACACGCTCTAGTAATATTACATCTACCTGTAAGAATCTAATACGGTGTTCAGACGAGGCGTATTAAGTTGATCAACTGCCAAATCGCTTGCCATTCGCATCGTCTGAACAGACGTTCACTCGAATTGAAGCAACCAAAATTAGCTTCAATTAAAGGCTAGCTTTCAACTTTTCTCGCTTCAACTCTCTGGTAGAAAGCGATTCGATTCGTGTGAACTAGGGCTTCCAATACCGGGATACCGGTATTGGCTAATGCCAGGATCCTAGGGTTTTATCACCTTTTTTCAATATCTGCATACATGCCTGCAGCACAATATTGAGTTGTTTTGAACTGAAAAACAACTGGTTGCAGAAATATAGGCTAAAACTAAAAAAGAAGACCTTAACCCCAAGCTTCCTCTAGCATTGATAATTAATGAATCTATTGTGAGATTTGCAACATACTATGTTAGTAACGTGACGTTAATTGCGACAAAACGAGAATCATGCCGCACTTAAATAAAAAAAAACTAATCTTTGATTATCCATTGCTCAGTAATTTTTTGAGGGATTTCAAAAATTTTTACACAGATTTTTTAGTTTTGATCTAAAATGTAATTCCTATAGATACATAATATTATTATGTATATTGTATAACAAAACAAAACTATGAAACCTCTCCATACAGTACACGACAGCCTAAGAGGTAGTCTGAAGTTATAATTAAGGGAGAGGGCACACTGGCTACTTTTAGCTGCAGCGATCGCGCGTTTTTATAGCCTCTTGCGTCTGCTGCGCGATTCGCACGTTTTTATGGCCTTTTGCGACTGCATCGCGTTTTCGCGACTCAAACGCGTTCGTTTTTATGGCGTTTAGCGTTTTTATGGCGTTTTGCGTTCGTGCGCGGAATCGCGCAGCATACGCAAAAGGCTATTAAAACGCTAAAACCAATAAAAAGCTTCGATCACTGCCGCTAAAAATCGCAGTTTGCCCTCTCCCTAAAACAAAAAAATACCTTGCAATTCTAAATTCTACGATATAATACTGCTAAAACTATGCAACTTATCTCATCTGCCCGTATTCAAATTATGAATTGCTTTGTTTAAATGGTAGTATTACAGACGATTCATTTTTGGTACCTACCATTTTCGATGCAGCGAAGATGAAGAAATAAATCGTCTTAATCGTCTTATTATGATATAACTACTCATCGAACTGTGAGCTTTAGAAGCGCAGCAGTCGACACGGTGGTGACATTTTGGCCTTAGACGGCCGACTATGCAGTATCGTCGCGTTAGTACGACGAGCTCGCAGAAAATTATTAAAAATTAACGTATTGTGCTGTGAAAAGGTGTCAATTCATCACAATAACCATCAAAAACGTAATTATAAGGTCATAATTCATCACAATTACCATCAAAAACGTAGTTGTCAGTACCAGTAAAGACAATAATTACATGGCACTCACACATTCATTGCTTGTTTTGAGCCTACGTATGGAGCGGATTTTTGTCAGAAACTTCCTTTCTAAGCGTTACATTCGATTTTTAATTCAACGTCCCTCAATGAAAGTGTAAAAAAATCCATAAATAAGTGATTAAAAACATTGGAGGAAAAAAAGAGTTTAGATTGTCCAAGTATATTGTTAATATCAGATAACATGCGTTATGTATGAAGGGTATTTATAATTTTATGAAAATCGAATAACGAATATCATAGCAATGTGTCGATAGTATAATAAGTAATAACTATTATTGACTATAATTTTGAAGTAACAAGTAGTACATTTCACGGATATTTAAGCATCTAGACATTTGCCGAACCAACCTAAGGGCTCGTTTCTGTACACGAGAACGCTTCTGAGAACGCTTCTGCATGAACGCTCTCATACTTGGCCACAAGTTTTGAGTTTACGCGCCGCGTGTCCAGAAACGAGCCCTAAGTTGCAATTTATTAAGTCGGCAACAGAAACGGGCAGTCCAGTGTCTACCCAACAAGTGTTTTTACACGGAGCCAAGTCGGTTGCCAACCAAAATTGTAGTTGGGATATGTGTTGATGCTTTATTGGATAATTTGTATACCATTTTACATACTGATATCACGCACAAGAGAATACTCTTATTACAATATATGACTTTCACTTATACAATATTATGCAATTTCACTTTTGAGCTTTTGCATATAATATACACGGAAATTCCCATCCAAGCCTCAACACTTAACAGTTTTCCTATTTACGATTCTCGATAATAAGCCTAAAGCAAACAGCTCACATCTCTATGAGACGAAGTTTCCAAATCACTCATATCACGAGTCCATTCAATTTTAAACTTTAAATGTATCTACACAAAGTTCACTTTCCTAACTCGAGCACTGGTCATCACTGTGATTTTACTCAAATCAGACGAATTTGATACTTGACCAAATTAATATAAACTAATGAATATACAGCATAGTAATTTAAATTTTGACCTTAGATTTGTAAGTGGAATCAGTAGCTATACAAGTCACACCGCGAAGTAAACTAACTTAGCCGAGCTTAGCTCAACATCTGCTTTATACTTCAGTTCACACTGCGCGCTGTAGAGCTAAGCTGAGCGAGCGAATTGAACTAACAGTTAGCTTTACCCTTCCTTCCTCCCTTCACCCTTTAAATTTCGGTCTGAATCTACATATTTTTTTTTAAGCTTTAAATGCGTTTTTATGGTCAAGTAACAAATTAGAGTCTATTATACTATACAATAGTGCTAATTACCTAGCAAGCACATGTCCGCAAAAACATGGCATTCACTGCTGAAACATATGACTTGTATGTTGTATGCCCTGAATGACCTATATAATAATCTACTCGTATGATTAACACTTGACAGGCAGCTGTCATACTTCTTTGGACCTAATTGATTGACGCCATTTTGGCGCTGTAAGCAGTTACGAATGTCCAAGGAACTAAAATAAGTTAGGGCACTAGTTGACAACTGACAGTTGATACTTTTGGCACTTCCTGCATCCCTATGTTATTAGTTCCAGAGACACTCGCAGGTCAAATGTGGCGCTTCAAATTGATCCATAAAATTAAAGCTGTCATTGGTATTCCATAGGGACAGCCAGTTCAGTATTAATCATAGATTAATTGTTATGATAGAGGTCAATATTGTGTGACATGGGAAACTAATTTTTCCAATGCAATGATTTGACCCTTTTCCACGCAATTTTGGCTCTGCACACTCAAACTAGTATCAATCACACCTCCGCGTTCGGTTGCTATGTTAGTTTAACAGCGAAGGTGCGGAATAAAACCCGAAAGGTCGACAGAAGCTTTCCACTTATTTGGGGAGAGGAGAATACGAAGGAGAAGTAAAGTTCAGCTAGGCTAATTTTTTTTTAAAAGTCATCACCAAAATCGCGTGCAAAAGAGATTCAAAGATGCACTTCTGTCACGCAAGAGACAAGTTATTGCGATGTTTCAGCTGATTCCACGGAGATCTGATATAGGCCTTAAGATTTGTGTGCACCGTAATTAGCACCAAGGTCACACATAAAGGTGTTCTCTCACAGGGTCTGCGGCGTGTTCTTGCTCGGCTGGCGCTTGAGGCGCCTGCTCACGGGTCACTGTCAGTTGTTCTTGTCCATGTTGTGGATCGCCCAGTTGAAAGACGTCGTCCACGAGCTCGTCACCGCCTGGTCGAACTTCAGCCTAAAGTGCTCTATGGCCTTCTCCTCCGACAGGTCCAATACCTTGCAACACGAAAAATTATAGTGAGATTATCTAAAAATATAATAGGAAGGATGACCTGATGATTGGGCCCACATGGTGGGCTATGGCCTATAAACCTTCTCTCTAAGACGAGACCTGCGCTCAGTAGTGAACCGTTGACGGGTTGGTAATGATGACCAATAATTATAAATATAAAAATATCATGTGAACATGCTCATGACTTAGGGACCAAATACGTTTGAAACTAGTCGGACGTACTCCAGCATAATATATTTAAATGAATTTAGCCAGTTTTGTATACGTATTTACAATGACATACAACAAAATGAAGTACAAATGCACAAGAACTATTTATTTTGCAAAAAAATGCATTACAATTATCAAAAACCTAAATAATAGGGAAAGCTGTGCACCCCACTTTAAATCACTAAAGATTTTAACCCTGCCCTGCATTTACATAATAGAAGCATCCAAATTTGTCAGAAAACAACCACAAAACTTCACAAAACTACAAGACGTACCGCGACGCTATGAACTTCGGCCAGCGCGTAAGCATAATATGCATTAAACCAAGCTCCAACCTAAAGATCCATAGTACCGGCCCCAACCCGATGTGCGTAAAAATATATAATAATATCCCAAACCACATAAAAGAAATGAGGAGTGATACAGCGTTTATCAATTCCTTAAAAATGTTTCTGATAGAAAGAGCGTATTATAAAATAATAGATTTTTTTTGAAGAAAAATAATGGTGTCTGTCTCTCTACTTAGATTAGTAATTGTTGTGCCCCAACGGGATTCCAATGTAAATATTATATATTGTAAGTTGGAATGCAAGGAATAAATGAATAAATAAATGAAATAAGTAAATATAAAAATCCAAACAGTACTAACCAAAGTTTGTCTGAGGTACTGTAGGTCTTTCTCCGAACTTAGTTCCGGCAAACCCGTTGAGATCATCATTGAAAACAGCGACAAAATCAGATGTCCGTGTTTTCGGAGGATTTTAAATGCCTGCAAAAACAAAGGCGCGCGGATTATGATATCGTTCAGAATAAACATAATTGAATTAGTTTGTCCTTCAATCACACAGCAACGGAGCAACGCGCCGACGTGATTTTTTAAATGGGTATAGCTGAGGTTCTGTAGAGTGACTTTTTTTTATCAACCGATAGACGTCCACTGCACCAAGGTCTCTTGCATGGACCTGGACTATGTATTAATCCTGGGCATCAGCTATCTCCATTCCAAATTTCAGCCAAATCCGTCCAGTAGTTTTTGCGTGAAAGAGTAACAAACACATACAAACTTTCGCCTTTATAATATTAGTGTGATATAAAAGAGTATTTACTATGTGATCACAGTACATTTAGTATTTTTTTACTACATAATTAATCTATGGTTTACACTGGAGACATATTTTTTTAGACCTACTTGATTGACGCCATTTTGGCGTTGTAAGCAATTATACGAGTGTCTCTGGGACTAAATTCGTTAATTAATCTATGATTTCATATGAAATCATGGATAAAAGTTTAATTAGTCGATGCGCTATTTGCAATATTATTAAACACTCGTATGTCAAATGTGGCGCTTCAAATTGATCCATAAATAAGCAGTCATTTGTACAGAGACAGCCAATCCAGTGTTAATCATAGATTAATGTAGAGATCAGTGTGACAGTAGCACTAACCGTCTCACAAAGTTCCCTGAAGATCTGAAAGTCCAGCAGATCGTTGTTCCCGCCCCGCTGCCCTTTGTTGATGACGTGGATGAACCCGTGCGTGATCACGAACGGGACGAACTCTCGCCTCACGCCGTACTTCTTCTTGAAGTGGCCCAAAAAGTGGCCAAAGTCTATATGGAAAAGCTGGAAAAAAACACACACGTGTTAGGGAACTTTTATTAAGAACTACTACTGAACTTGTGTGCAGGGAATTGACATGATAGGCAAATGAGAAATTCAAATAAGCTCGTGATTGCTCAACTACGCCTCAAGAAAGTCCGAAAGTCTTTTGTGGGAATGACGTTCTATAATAAAATTCCACAGTAAACTTTAGACTTGCCTTTACAAAAGGCCGCCCGCCCGTTTGCTCGCTATTTATACGAAAAACTACACCTTTTTATTTTATACGCCTTTACTAATTAACTACTATAGGAGATAAAGGAGGGTACCCAAAAAAATGAATTCGAGCAACACCGAGCCGATCTACGAGTCGGGAGAGGCGACGATGGAGCGATCGTCGGCCTTATAAGCGCAGCGTGCTATTTGTTCGCCCTCTTTTATTGGGACGAGCGTACCGTCAACATCTCTTCATCGTGATGGGGATCACGCCCGAGTCATAAAAATTGTCCATTGGTTGATTTGTGCATTTTGATGACTACCCTCACGTTCAGATGGTGGTTTGTCTGTCGTGCTGTGGTTATTAGCTGAGTGGAAAGGAGCCGTTATTGGTGGTGCCGGCTTAGGTAGGGTTTCAGCGTTTTAAGAGATGCGTTCTCTTATAGCCTGATTAGTTTTTGAGCAATTAATCCGCTTCTGATAACTTTTAAATAAATCCGCTTCTGATAGCCAATACTACATTGAATCCAAGTACCTGTCCACTTTCTTTGATCATGATGTTGTCTGAATGCCGGTCTGCGATGCCCATCACGTAAGTGGCGACGCAGTATCCCGCGCAGCTCATTGTGAACTCCTCCACCGCCTTGTTGAATAATTCCTCAGTCGGGTTTTTCTTACGGAGCCATTCTGTTTTGAGAAAAAACATAATGTCAAATAGATACCTTTGCAAGGAGGAAATGCTTCATGGCACTTTCGTCATCATTTAAGATAAAAATTAATATAATGACCCTAGCGACCCGGCCCAGCTTCGCACGGATAGTAGAGCATATTATTATTTATTTATTTATTTGCTAACATCAAACATGAGACCCAGTCAGGGTATTGCAAATGTTACAATATCCCCCCCCCCCCCCCCAAACGAACCGACGACATCAAACCAGTCGCAGGTAGCCGCTGGATTCAGGCGGCGCAAGACCGAGACCTGTGGAAGTCCATGCAAGAGACCTTTGTTCAGCAGTGGACGTCTATCGGTTGACAAAGAGGATAGTTGAAGGACCTGAAAACTGACATAGGTTACTTTTTATCCCAGAAAATCAAAACGTTCCCGAGCGATTTGCATTTGCAACTAGTAGATTGATAAAATCATAAGTCTATATGATGTAGTGTTTGTGGATACCTACGTACGAGTAGTAATATGCATCATTATATGATTATGGTTTATAGTATTTACTAATATATCTCTTTATACATAATATACCAGTATACCTACACATAACATTCACATAAACATTCAAGCCAGTCTCGAACGCAGCACGACAGGTACACGAGAGCTATAGGCGAGAGTGGTCGTGTGTATTGGAGTGCGTGTTGAGCCTGTGCGTTATCTGGATCTAGATTCACAGACAACACAAATGTAACCCTTCCTTTTGGCTTTGGCGTAGTCGGGTAAAAATAGTGTACCTCACGGTACAAGTTGACCCTGGATATGACGGACGTGGCGTGGAACCTCCCGAACTGCTTCTGGATGTTGGCCACCGTCTCCGACTCGTCCACCACCTCGATCATGCCCACGGCGTACTCCATCGATATGCAGTTGTAGGGATTCAGTCTACAAACAAAGTGTAACTCACGGTACAAGTTGACCCTGGATATGACGGACGTGGCGTGGAACCTCCCGAACTGCTTCTGGATGTTGGCCACCGTCTCCGACTCGTCCACCACCTCGATCATGCCCACGGCGTACTCCATCGATATGCAGTTGTAGGGATTCAGTCTACAAACAAAGTGTAACTCACGGTACAAGTTGACCCTGGATATGACGGACGTGGCGTGGAACCTCCCGAACTGCTTCTGGATGTTGGCCACCGTCTCCGACTCGTCCACCACCTCGATCATGCCCACGGCGTACTCCATCGATATGCAGTTGTAGGGATTCAGTCTACAAACAAAGTGTAACTCACGGTACAAGTTGACCCTGGATATGACGGACGTGGCGTGGAACCTCCCGAACTGCTTCTGGATGTTGGCCACCGTCTCCGACTCGTCCACCACCTCGATCATGCCCACGGCGTACTCCATCGATATGCAGTTGTAGGGATTCAGTCTACAAACAAAGTGTAACTCACGGTACAAGTTGACCCTGGATATGACGGACGTGGCGTGGAACCTCCCGAACTGCTTCTGGATGTTGGCCACCGTCTCCGACTCGTCCACCACCTCGATCATGCCCACGGCGTACTCCATCGATATGCAGTTGTAGGGATTCAGTCTACAAACAAAGTGTAACTCACGGTACAAGTTGACCCTGGATATGACGGACGTGGCGTGGAACCTCCCGAACTGCTTCTGGATGTTGGCCACCGTCTCCGACTCGTCCACCACCTCGATCATGCCCACCGCGTACTCCATCGATATGCAGTTGTAGGGATTCAGTCTACAAACAAAGTGTAACTCACGGTACAAGTTGACCCTGGATATGACGGACGTGGCGTGGAACCTCCCGAACTGCTTCTGGATGTTGGCCACCGTCTCCGACTCGTCCACCACCTCGATCATGCCCACGGCGTACTCCATCGATATGCAGTTGTAGGGATTCAGTCTACAAACATAGTGTAACTCACGGTACAAGTTGACCCTGGATATGACGGACGTGGCGTGGAACCTCCCGAACTGCTTCTGGATGTTGGCCACCGTCTCCGACTCGTCCACCACCTCGATCATGCCCACGGCGTTCTCCATCGATATGCAGTTGTAGGGATTCAGTTTACAAACATAGTGTAACTCACGGTACAAGTTGACCCTGGATATGACGGACGTGGCGTGGAACCTCCCGAACTGCTTCTGGATGTTGGCCACCGTCTCCGACTCGTCCACCACCTCGATCATGCCCACGGCGTACTCCATCGATATGCAGTTGTAGGGATTCAGTCTACAAACATAGTGTAACTCACGGTACAAGTTGACCCTGGATATGACGGACGTGGCGTGGAACCTCCCGAACTGCTTCTGGATGTTGGCCACCGTCTCCGACTCGTCCACCACCTCGATCATGCCCACGGCGTACTCCATCGATATGCAGTTGTAGGGATTCAGTCTACAAACATAGTGTAACTCACGGTACAAGTTGACCCTGGATATGACGGACGTGGCGTGGAACCTCCCGAACTGCTTCTGGATGTTGGCCACCGTCTCCGACTCGTCCACCACCTCGATCATGCCCACCGCGTACTCCATCGATATGCAGTTGTAAGGATTCAGTCTACAAACATAACACAGTATAAGACGTAACAAGCTATAATAAAATATAGGAAAAATTAAACCGACTTCAATATATCGAAATAACGAATGAACTGAAAAGGGAAAATTAGTGTCCATATCTTGAAAACTACTGAACCGATTTTGTTGAAACCTTTACTGTTTCCTAAGTGTACGTAAAATTGTAAACAAATAAAAAAATGACAATACGATTAATAGTTTCGGAGAAATGCGTGCACACGAACATAAACCTACAAAATTTTGTATATTTGTTTGGAAGCCCTAATAGATTATCATAACAATATTATGTGAATATTCGATATGTGAATCCTTTCTTGAGGCTTAGTCGAAAGAATCACGAGCCTTGAATTACCCATCTGCCTTTAAATCACTCTTTTTCGTGACTCAAAATATTTTATCTGACAATGATTGTCTTGTTATTTTATATTGTTAAGCTACTTTAAGAATATTCTTCTATTCTATTCACTGGACGAAGTTATTTTGTTTGGCTTTGGCCGAAACTAGGTTGGTACCTAGCTACGGCCAAACCCTAACCGTCACGTGACGACACGTGCGCCAAGCGATTTAGCGTTCCGGCACGATGACGTGTTAGGGGTATGGGTTGAATTTTCACTGCCATGCCCCTTCCAAGTTAACCCGCTACCATCTTAGACTGCACCGTCACTCAACACTCACCAACAGGTGAGATCGCAGCCAAGGACTACTCAACTACTAATCAACGCCATCTCTCGTCACATGTTAGAACTATCTCGTAAAAAACCAGACATTAAAGCAAGTTCAAGCAAGTTCACGCTGCCCATAATAGATGGCGTTAGTAAATTATGCCGCAAACATTTTGTTTGGGATTTCCCTTCTATAAAACTTTGTTCCAAGAATTAAGACATGAACTGAAGTGAAGATTCGAACCCCCAAACCGATAGTTTCATTCCTTCGTTTAACCACTTTGATAGAAATTAATAAACGAAGGCGACAATGGTTGTGACGGAAAATTCTTAGAGATTTTTTCGTCTAGCCATCTAGCATTCATGTGATCTGCCAAACCGTCAGAAAAGGAACTTCGTTCCAAAAAACCTTAGCAAAATTATTTTGGAGCTGGCCGAGAAATGCACCTACCTAAAGTCGTAACCCTCGTTCTTCCACAGTCGGTCCATGATCCGCAACATCTGCAGCGTGAACATGTCCTGGCGCAGGTCGTCGCCCACTTTCAGTATGATGCGGATGTCGCCGCCCGTGGGATCCACGTTCTCGAACTCGAGCAGTAGCGGACGCATTTTGCTGTCCATTACGCGACAACCTTCAGGCCTGGGAAAGAATTACATCTTTTGATTGGACAAAGTTTAACGCTGAGCTTCGACAGCTGACCACAAGAAAGATAAGCTACATTTTGTAACATTTTTGTTTTGAAAAGAGCCGCAGGATAAATTGTCGTTTACTAGCAACGTGCGAACAATATCGAATCGATAGTCAAATAGAATTATACTTAATGCAATGCAACTTTTCATCAGCGACCACCTAGTATGCTGAGCGACTTCTTTGGGTCATTTCGCGTAGAAGACTAGAAGTATGAATTTATAATGACGATCCTTCAAACCTGTAATTCATTCTTGATTGAATTATTCCATCTTAGATTGCATCGTCACCAGTACTGCTAACATGCGCGATACGAGAAAATTTTGTCTACCCATTTTCTCGTGATCTCTTAAAAATTCAGAAGTAAATGGGTAGACAATATTTTCTCGTACTGCACACGTTAGTTCTACTGGTGAGATATCCAAAGGTACGTATTAAACATTCAATGGTTAACTTTGTAAACGAATAATGAAATAAGTACAAAAACTTGAACGGAAAAGTATAGTTAAGTAAATCTTTCTAACATTCTATCTTTATAACAATAATAATCAGAAGTCGCTTAATATTTAAGAAATTCTAAGGTATACCGTCGAAAAGTCTGTCAAAAAATCTTGATATAAATGTCTTGACTCACTTGATTCTCTTACAAACTAGGCTAGGAATGAGCGGAGAAACGAAGTCAGAGAGCGTCTCCAGACAATGCTGCTCCTCCAGAT
Source organism: Oeneis ivallda (assembly GCA_029955525.1). NCBI lineage: Eukaryota > Metazoa > Arthropoda > Insecta > Lepidoptera > Nymphalidae > Oeneis > Oeneis ivallda. The sequence continues at coordinate 5,114,418 of JARPMR010000006.1, read as the reverse complement.
GCTCCCGCAGCGCGGCGCGGGCTTTGGTTATCTCCTTCTTCTTGCGAATGCATTGATTCGCCCCTGAAACATAAGTGAAGAACTTTCCAATACATGTGCACATGTGGCCGTGAGGTTAAAAAGAATCGCAAGTGTATAGTTTAGTGACCCTTATCAAATACTAACAGGCACGGCGTGAAGTGCGTTAAGCGAGGTTAGCAGAAGGTGTCAACCTTCCGCTAAAAACTAAATGATGCCCCATGACTCTGTTTGTGACCAACACTAATCAATGAAATCTTATAAAGGGGTTGTTTCAAATATGTATGGAGCCTGGGACAGGTATTTGTGCAGTCTTTCAAAATGTTCGGGGTCATGAAATAGTGATTATTTTTTCTTTATTTCTTGGGAAAAGGTCCTTTTTACGAGGTACAATGCGAAATTATTTTGCAAAATAAAAGCGTGACAACATGACGTTCTTTTTGACAATGACACGTACCTACACGAGTCATGATGACATTTGACATAAAACTAACCACAAAATCTATCAACACCAAACAGTTGACATCTGACAATACCTAATTGAAATGACATTAAGATGAAGTAATGTCATTACAAACATAGGCTACAAAAGCAGATGGATGCACTCCGAGTGTTGCTATTCTACAAATGTACCCAATTATCAATTTTATATTTGTACCTCTTATTCACTGTAAAACTGCAAAAAATCATATTTTATTTTAATTTCTATGATTTTATAGAATAAATAATAAAATATACTAAAAATAATAAAAGAAAATATAGTAATATTTTGGTATAGCGCACAAGTACCTGGCCCAAGATGAAACAACCCCTTTATTAATTAATGTTAACAAATTGTAAAGGCTTACATTTAAGTTTGTCGAGGCAGGCGATCTGCCGCATGAGGATGTTGATGTGGTCCTGGCTGCCGCGACAGTACGCCTCCAACACTAGGCCGAAACGCACCGACACTGACGGCACGTGCATCTCCGACCTGATCGAAATAATATTTTATTTTTTTATTTATTTAGAAAAGCCAACAGTTAATACATGGATAATATTATTTAATTTTTTTAGTGCGCCTATTTTAATTTGGTTTTTGCAATTTGTAAACTAGTACGACAAAGTAGGCTTATGGCATTCTAATTGCGACAATGGCAGTATCATCTTCACAGGTTTATGTAAAAATATTTACTTGAAAGTGTCCAGTTTAGGAAATTAGTCAGAATATCGACTAATTTGTGAGTAACTCACGTCAAACTCGATACTCGGACTAATTTCTTAAACTGGACACTTTCAAGTTGTTCGGTGACACGCAGTGACCCCGAACATGAAAAAAAAGGATCAAAAATGATAAAGATTTTTATATAAACCTGTGAAGATGATACTGCCATCGTCGCAATTAGAATGCCATAAGCCTACTGTGTCGTATTAGTTTACAAATTGCGAAAAACCAAATTAAATTCGAATTTCGCGGGCAGAACGGTATAATCCACCTTAACTGGCGGTTAATTCCTACCGTAAATGCCAAAAGAGGTAGTGGCCAATGTTCATGTTCTCGAAGGCGCGTTGCAGCAGGAACACCGACAGGTCGCACATCAGGTACGACTCGTGCTTGAGCGCCTGCACCAGCTGAAGCAGGTACAGCAGGAGGTCTTCATCACTGCAACAACAAATCTTGGTTCAACACTAGGTACTATCCGGTAACCACGTCGGCTCGTGGGCTAAACCTGGTGGGGGGGACTTGAAAGCTGAGCGTACAGTTGCGCGCTTAGCGTGCGCGAGTATGCTGAGCGTACAAGTTCGTTAGCAGTTACTCCCTGCGTAGTGCAAGAAGTCTACACCGGTAATGAAGGCATCTCAGCGATGATAAACATTGGAGATTGGCAGATTTGGCGGGGTAGCAAGGCAGTGGTGGAAGGCCTAAGGCGGCGATAGGAGTCAAGGTTATCGTCGGCTAGATACTGCAACCTACTCCCTCCCGGTCGTAGCGGTTCACTGTTCCATCGGGTCTCAGGGAGTGTGGTCGAGAGAGTGCATCTGTGTTTGCGCGTACACTTATGCACTTTAATATATCCTGCGCAATTGACTGGCTCTGTTATTACCGGACTCTGAATAACATCAAGCCCTTTGGCGATGGGTAGAGGTAGAGAAGCTTGGTGATGATGAAGTACTATCCGCGCACAGAAGGTTCGCCGATGGCTGCCCCTCCCGCCTCCGTCGGCCGCGACCCGCGCTCGCCTAGTTCAGTAAGGCGAAGGCGGGTCGCGGGCGGCGGATGCGGGAGGGGTAGTCATCGGCAAACTTTCTGCGCGCGGATTATAGAGTGCAAATACTTAGGCTCGGCAATTTTACCGCGCTTGCGCTTGGCTGCTATTACACCTGGTAAGTGAAGATGAAGGTTAAGACGAAGCGCGCTTGCCTAAAAGATACCATTTATTATTGACTAGCTGATGCCCGCGACTTCGTCCGCGTGGATTTAGTTTTTAAAATCCCTCGGGAACTCTTTGATTTTCCGGGATAAAAAGTAGCCTATGTCACTCCAGGTCCTAAACTATACCCATGCAAAAAATCACGACGATCCGTGGCTCTGTTGGGGCGTGATTAGAATAGAATAGAATAAAATAGAAATATTTTTTATTCAAATAAACTTTTACAAGTGCTTTTGAATAGTCGTTGAATCTACCACTGGTTCGGAATGCCTTTCCTGCCGAGAAGAACCAGCAAGAAACTCGGCGGTTGCTCTTTTCAAAACAAATTTACAATACAGTAAATACTATGCTATATATGCAGTGTTTCCACAATGAGGAAAGTTCCAAAAATGCATACCGACTAACTTCTATCTTAAGATGGGCAGACATAAAGTAGATCCATTCCCGCCGGTGGCACCCGTTCACGAGCATGACGCATGACCCAGCCATTGCTTCGCTCAACCATATTTGAGGGAACGATTGAAGGACAAACCAACAAAAACATTTTCGCACTTATAATATTAGTATGATAGTACAATGATTTGAAGTTTTAGTTAGCTGGAAAAACGGGGGCCGGAAGGTTATTCCTAATTTGGGTGTGTATCAGAAATGAGGAAGCAAAGCGCTTAGTGCGCGTCTATGGGATGTCAACCATGTAGGTGTGCAGACCTATTCTTACCAAGCTGCGTCTACGCAAGGCATGCTGACTATGACAACTATGGGAGAGCTATGGGCAAAATCAACATAAACGAGTCTGGTTACAGTTTACAAACTTTTTTGGAACGAAGTTCCTTTTCGGACGGTTTGGCGGATGGAAGCTAGGCGAAAAACAGTGTCAGAATTTTCCGTCATGACCCATGTTGCCTTCGTTTATTACACACGCTTCACTATAGCTTTAGTAGCGTAGCGGCTAAACGAAGGAGTGAAACTATCGGGGGTTCGAATCCTGACTTTAGATCATGTCTTTATTCTTGTTTTAATTTTTGGAACGAAGTTTCATCATCATCATCATCAGCAATCCATCAACGGCTCACTACTGAGCGCAGCTCTCTTCTCAGAGAGGGGTTAAAAAAGCAAAGCGAAAACGAAACGAAGTTTCGAAGTTGAAGTTAAAACGATGTTTCATAGAAGAGTAATCCGATCAAAGTATTTGCGGCAAAATTTACTAACGCTAACTGTGGGCAGCGTGAACTTGCTTGAACTTGCTTTAATGTCTACTTATTTTTTACGAGATGGTTCTAACATGTGGCCGGAGGTGGCGTTTTAAAAGGCACTTCGATCCAACCTGAACCTAGTGTTCCACGACTCTCACACATTTTATTCTTGTGAACACAATCATAAATTAAAAAACCATAAACTAGATCATAGCTATGGTCACATCTATTTATAGCTATGGTCGAAGTGACAGTGACAGACTTCATTACACAAATTAATCGTTACAAAAAAAGACACTTTCAAAATTGTTATCTACATGAAGCATTTAACGTTTTTAACAATCATCAACAAAGAACGGTCATCACGACACAACTGACGATTGACTGAGGATTAACGTGAAGACGAACCAGCGCCTATCCAAATTACAGCCAAAGGGTAACGTTGTATTTAAATTAGTGCTGCCCAAAAATGGTCTTGCGAGACTCTTGCGTCTCGCACTTGGTATCAATAACCATACCTCCGTCAAAGTAAAGTAAACCATAACAGTATTGACTTAGTGCTGAATTTCGTGTATGCATTCTTATACGTTTACGTATATTGTACGATACGGTTTATATTGGTTTACGTATGTAAATATCGTATGAGAATGCATACACGAAATTTAGCTCTAATTCAATGCTGTTATGGTTTACTTTACTTTGACGGAGGCATGGTTAAAGCTAAATGCTATCTTCTTCTTTATCAACCGATAGACGTCCATGGCTGGACAAAGATCTTTTGCTTGGATGGTACATATATCGACATGATATATAGGTACCTATATCGATATTAATACCAAGTGCGAGACGCAAGAGTCTCGCAAGACCATTTTTGGACAGCACTAATTAAAATGGACTTATTCTGAGAAGCAAATAAGCGCAGTTACCTGATCTTAGCCAGGCACTTGACTGCGAAACTCCTCACAGCGGCGTCGGCGTAGGCATAGTCCAGTAACTCCAACGCAGACTCCACTCGCAGCAGTGGCCAGGTGGCCAACATCCGGACCATCCTGGCCACTTCAGCTCTCTCCGTCCATTCCACACAGGATAATAGTTTCGGGAGTAACTCCGGCGCCGCTACGCGAAAGTATTCCCTGTATAAACAAAATCACAGAAACTTCTTAGTGATAACAATAAAATAAAAACAAATTTTATACATAACTAGCTGATGCCCGCGAATTCGTCCGCATGGATTTCATTTTTAAAATCCCGCGGGAACTCTTTGATTTTCCCGGATAAAATTTCGCCTTTGTCACCCTCCAGGTTCTCAACTATACCCATGCAAAAAATCACGTCGATCCGTAGCTTTTTTGCTACTTGATGGAAAAACAAACAAACATACAAACACACTTTCGCATTTATAAATTAAAAAGTATCCTATGTACGTCTCCTGGTTCTAAGCTACCTCCCCACCAATTTTCAGCCAAATCGGTTCAGCCGTTCTTGAGTTATAAATAGTGTAACTAACACGACTTTCTTTTATATTTATATAGATATAAAAATCGATTGCTGTTCGTTGATCTGGCCAAAACTCAAAAAGGCTTGAAACATTTGATAATTGGGTTAGTTTGTCCTTCAATCACGCATGGACGGATCAACGGATCGACATTTTTGCATTGGTATAGTTGTGGACCAGCAGAGTACAATAGGCTAATTTTTTTTCCAGAGAAACAAAGGGTTCCCTAGGGATCTCAAAACCCTAACTCCACGCGGATGATCCTCGCGGTCAGAAACTAGTATATAACTAGCTTTTTCCCTAAGTTTTTCCGAGATAAAACTGAGCCTATGTCACTCTCCAGGTCCTCAACTATACCCATACAAATAATCACGTCGATCCGTTGATCCGTCCATGCGTGATTGAAGGACAAACACATTTTCGCTTTTATAATAATAGCATAGATTTCACAGGTTTTACTAGTTTATGACGGTCGACTCACCTCGAAGACCAAATATCTTTCTTGTCCTGCTCATGTATCTCATACATAGGATCCTTCTCGGCCGTCGCGCGAAGGTGCTCGAAGCCTTCACTGAGGGTAGCCACGGTGGCACCCGCTTCGTTCTCCAGCTGGTCTGCGTACGCCTTTACGGACTCCGGCTTCGGGAATAGGATTGGATGCTTGCAGTCGTAGCTAGAAAGATATTACTCCAATGAATCGCGGACTGGCCGATAGCGATGTTTAGAGACCATCCCGCCTAGCATGCACGTCAAAGTGATATCTCGCGCGAAGAGAGAGAGAGAGATATTGTCGATGTAGACTAATTTCTCGTTCGGCGAATCCATGTGTGCAACCATGTTAGTTTTGATAGAGATATAGAGATAATACGAGAAAAGGCGTCGACAAAAATTTTCTCGAGCGTGCATGTTAGGCGTGCAAAAAAACCTTATACCCGAAATTGTAGTGGCATCAAACGAGTCTCACGAAGCTACTGGTTTTGGAGGGGCGTAAAACCGAGGCATGTGGAAGTTCCGACAAGATACCAGATATGTCCAGTAGCAGATGTTTATCGGAAGAAGAGAAGAAGATTCTTCGACTGATCCAACCTCTAACCAACCCAAAAGTAATACTAAAATTTTACACGAGCGCATCCTATTATCATAGACGTATAGTAAGACATGATTGAAGAATAGGAGGAAATTGCACCCATTACTATTTTGGAGAATTTTATAGTGCAGCACAGAATTGAGTTTCTCAACATTTGGGATAGTACTTATAGGTTGAACTAGTACAATAGACTGACGACCTAAAAGTGGCGGCAAGTGGGTAGAGATAAAGCCAATTAATAAATAATGACGTGGAAGCTATTGCAGAATATACATAATAAAATTCCACCCCTCACTGTCTTGAAGCATAGTGCAACACAGAATCTTTCAAAAGGGGTACTATAAAGGGGTTGTTTCATCTTGGGCCAGGCAATTGTACGCTATTCCAAAAAATAGTATTAAATAATAGAAATTGAAATAAAGTATGCTTTTTTGTATTTTATTTATTTTTATTTTTATTATTTATGTACATAAAAGCAATCCTTAAAAGTAATAATAGAGGACGTGGACAAAGGTAAAACATACAATAAACTAAAAAAATACAAAAAAAATATATAAATAATAAAATACATACATGAATAATATATACATACCTACATATATTATATACATAAACATATAAACTATACAATACACAAAGAAAGATAGTGCTGCTTCACTCTAAATTTAAAAGTATATATTGAGCAACTGTCTCTAATATGCTGAGGAAGTGAGTTCCATAGGCGCGTCGCTTCTGAAGAAAAAGAGTATTTATAGAAAATAGTGTATTGTGTGTGTAATTAATAGAAAATAGAAGGGGCAAGATCAAGATGTTTTTTGATGACACACGCCCGCAAAGGTCTTGCCGGCGGAAGTGAAACCTTAAAACGCTCTCGTAAGTAATCAGGAGAAGAACTATTGTTGAGGATATTATAAAGAAGAGTTATAATATGCAAGTTCCGGCGAAAACGAATTGGGAGCCACTTTAATTGACGACGAAAATTGGAGACGTGATCGAATTTGCGCAGTCCGTATATAAAGCGTATGCACAAATTCTGAAGTCGTTCGAGTTTGTCAAGTAGCTCTTCGGTGGCATCTATGTAGCAGACATCGGCGTAATCAAGGATAGGTAGTAATAGGGATTGTGCTAACATGATTTTAGTGCGTAGCGGAAGAAAATTCTGCAGCCTCCTCAACGAGTGAATTGAGTAATGTAACCTTTTACTGACCTGATTTATATGAGCTGACCAGGCCGGGTTTCCATCCATAATAAGTCCTAAGTTTTTAGCCGTACACGAATATACTATATTGGTATACCCGCGTATACAACTTGGGGAGAAATATTAAAATTTATACGATTTCTTAGCGGTCTGCTGCCAATAATCATTGCTTGAGATTTATTTGGGTTGACTAGAAGTCCGTAAGAATCGGCCCAATCTTTAATGGCAGCAAGATCGTCATTAATCGCAGAAATTGCAGAGTCTTATTGTAGAGGTAAAGATATAAATTGATAATTGGGTACATCTGTAGAATGGCAACTCCCGGAGTGCATCCATCTGCTTTTGTTGTCTATGTATGTAATGACGTTACGTCATCTTAATGTCATTTCAATTGTCAAACGTCATTTATTTCCTACCATGGTCAATTGCTGGTATGTCAAATGTCAATTGTGGTTATTTTTATGTCAAATGTCATCATGACTCGTGTAAGTATGTGTCATCGTCACAAAGAACGCCATGTTGTTGCGCTTTTATTTTGCTAAATGATTTTGCAAGGTGCCTCGTAAAAAGGACCTTTTCTATTTAAATTAAAGGAAGTGGTGTTAGTTACACTATTTATAACTCAAGAACGGATGAACCGATTTGGCTCAAAATTGGTGGAGAGGTAGCTTAGAACTAGGAGACGGACATAGGATACTTTTTATCCCGTTCGACCGCGTTTCCGTCAAGTCACTATAAAACGTGGTACTTATAACAAAAACGCATCTGACATGGAATAACAAAACGCAAATGACAGTGGAATAACAAAACGTAAATGACAGCTAAACGTAATTTTGTCTTTGGTTAAGTATGGTAAAAAATTTGACAATTATAAAAATGATAGCTAAACGTAATTGATAATAATTATCATCAGTAATATGTTTTCTCTTTGAATCATCACTAACAATGCCGCGAGCAAGACGATCAAATGTTTCCTGCTACAAAGCTACGGATTGACGTGATTTGTTGGATAGGTATAGTTGAGAACCTGGAGGGTGACAAAGATTTCCTGCGGGATGTTACGAACTAAATCCACGCAGACGAAGTCGCGGGCATCAGCTAGTGAGAAATAAAGAAAAAATAATCACTATTTCATGAACCCAACCATTTTGAAAGACTGTACAAAGACTTGGCCCAGGCGCCATATATATATGAAACAACCCCTTTTTCCCAAATTAGCAAAGCAGTCTTCAAGGTCGATCGCAAACCTGTAAAAAATTACTTGGAGTACCAAATTCCACTTTCCACTCACTTGGAGAATCGCACTTGCAGCGCCGCACATGACTCCGTGTTGGGATTGGTCACGACCGTTCCCAGCGGATGCAGGAGCAGGTCGTCGCCTTGCGTGCCGTCCGCCACGTGCGTCCACATGTACAAAGTGACGCCGTCCGTGCGCAGCTGGTCTTTGTAGTCGAATACCATTGTGTTTGCCCACGCTAGCCTGTTGATTGTGTCCTGGAAGCGTGTTTCAACTTTAATATTTGTCGAAAAGTTTTTTATCTTGTGTGTCTAGTGTGACTTTTCAAGTTTAAGATAATTGCTGTACGAAACACACGCATAGTTCGAAGAGCTGTAGCCTAAGCACGAATATTTTCACTTTCGAATAGTTAACGTAAAGTTAACGCTGACAAGATATTTTGTATGAAAACGACTGCACCGTTCCTGTAGCGCTGCAGTCGTTTCATACAAAATATCTTGTTAGCGTTAACTTTACGTTAACTATTCGAAAGTGAAAATATTCGTGCTTAGGCTACTGATGGTCGTTGGGGTCCCAAGGTACTGGAGTGGCGACCCCGCTCCGGGAAGCGCAGTGTTGACTGACCTCTCACTAGATGGACCGACGACATCAAACGAGTCAAACGATTCAAGCGGCGCAAGACCGAAGCCCAGGAAGTCCATCATGCAGGAGACCTTTGTCCAGCAGTGGACGTCGATCAATGAAGAAGACTGTCTGCCCGTCTAACTATGTATTGAATTGTAATTAGGTATGCTTTTGTGGAACTTCCTCTCATTGTGTATGTAGAAATGGAATCTTAAACGGTAGGAATGTAGATATGGAATCTTAAACGGTAGGGATGTAGATATGGAATCTTAAACGGTAAGGATTAATGGAAATAAACTAGGAGTCCTTAATAATAATATTTATTATTATAATAGAAATTACATTAAGTGCGAACAATAACAACGCAACGAGAGATGACAAATCATAAAAATCAAATTAGACAAAACTATTTCCGATTCCAAATACGAAATCGTTTTATTTTTTCTTTATTATGTAATGAGATTACATATGCATTATCTCCAACAAGGATGTAGAAATAGAATCTTAAACGGTAGGGCTGTAGAAATTGAATCATAAACGCTAGGGATGTAGAAATGGAATCTTAAACGGTAGGGATGTAGATATGGAACCTTAAACGGTAGGGATGTAGATATGGAATCTTAAACGGTAAGGATGTAGAAATAGAATCTTAAACGGTAGGGCTGTAGATATGGAATCTTAAACGGTAGGGATGTAGATATGGAATCTTAAACGTAAGGGATGTAGAAATGGAATACATACCTTATTGGCTTTCCACTTATTCTTGGCCTTGGATATCTCGTAGATAACGAAGCAGAGTCTCGCCATGCGCGGCACGTTGCACACTTTGATGGGGAACTGGAGCTTCACGTTCCACTGCGCCTCACCCTCCATGGTCACGACTGCCACCCGGGTCTTCCGCGGCTCGCACAGAGGCTTGCCGCCGTGGTACATGCCCACTTGACATACCACCTGTCATGACAGTGTTTTAATTTTTATTAAAGTGTGACCTCCTGTGTTTTTGACGACCTCCCTGGCGCAGTGGTGAGCGCTGTGGTCTTATTACTGGGAGGTCTCGGGTTCGATTCCCGGCGGGGTCAATTTGGGAATTTATAATTTCTGAATTGTCTCTGGTCTGTATGACGGTCTGGTCAGTTTTGTATGACGGCCACTTCGAATCGCACTTTCACGAACACGATCACGAATCGAACACGAGAAAGTGCACAAGAGCCCATAGGAGTGGGTACAACAATAGTACAACGGGTGGGGATCGAACCTGCGACCTTTCAGTTTTCAACCCGCACCTTTAGCGTTGGACTATTGAGGCTTTATATAATTATAATAAGACAAGCTGATGACCTCGTAGTTTTTAAGTTTTTTTTAAATTTTAGCCACTGACATATATTTTTTTCCATTGAAAAAAATTCCTCATGTTATAATTTTTTAATTGCCACTGAGTTTAGAGAATAGGGGGCTGGTATGTCACCGCAATACTATCCTCACTCAAGGACCCCCTACTATTATAGTTCTTGCAATTCACGAGGGCGACTGACTTATGGTTGTGTGTGTGTCGTATCTGTATATAGTGTGAGCGAGCGTAACGCTCGCGCCTGCCCGCTCCCACCTAGGCTTTGACAGGCACGCACACTTATGCAATGTGCATGTACACGAAGTAACCACGAGTAATCTCACTCGCCTTCGTGAATTGCGAAACTGTACGTGATTTATGGAATATGCTCACGACCCTTAACAATGAGAAGTCGACACATGTTAAACAAACAGGAAAATTACCTCAACAGGCCTGCCAGGGTCGACGTTGAGGCCTCCCACACTTTGCACAACGCAAGAGTAGTTCATGTCTATCTTCCACGAAGATTCGTAATTCTTTTTCTTCCTTATAGTGTTGAATTGATCCGATGACAGTCGCGTCCGCTCAGGTACCGAGTATAAGTATTGATAGACATCTGAACCTACTAAAAAATGTGTATTTTTAGATTTTAGTCTTTATAGTAATATGAATAGAGCTAATTTATATGATAATACTGCTATTATGACTTATAGATTAATATAGATAGCTTTTACCCGCGGCTTCGCTCCCGGCATCTATAAAAAGTAATCCGAACTGGTGTTTCCCAAAAAAAATTACCAATATTGATTTTATTCAATTTTTCAACTGTTCTCTTGGGTTTTCAATATTTTTTTTAAAGCACCCCTGTATTATTAAAAACGAACAAAACGAAAAACAATATTGAAATAGGTCAAGCTGTTTTCGAGTTTTTAAATTTATTTGTAAACAAATCATTCGTAAAATTCAAGTATACTAAGGACATCTTTTCGCATATCCGATTTGAAATATAGTTTTCGTGTAGTTAGTATAGTAGTAGAGAAGGGTTATTTCATTTCTATCCATTAAGGTATAGCTTATATATTTATATCTGGCTATTTAAAAAAAAACGGTAATCTTACGGAAATACGCGAGGCGCGCGCGAAAGATCTTTTCGCCATTTAATCCTCGCAGATGGCATATATTATATATTCCTTATATTGCAACTAGCTGATGCCCGCTGCTTCGTCCGCGTGGATTTAGTTTCAAATACCCGGGAACTCTTTAACTTTCCAGGATAAAAGTACCCTATGTTACTGTCAAGGTCTTCAAAATATGCCCATGCACGATCCATAGGGCCCTATTGCAGCGTGATCGAAGGACAAACTAACAAACAAACACACTTTCACATTTATAATATTAGAAAGGATACGTTACACTGCACGGCACGCGATTTTCCATTTGAATTGTTTGATTGGTTCAAATAAAAATTAATATTCATTTTCTATTAAATCCGCCAAACAGAATAAATCTTTTATAGTTCTTGCAATTCACGACTGACTTATGGTTGTTTGTGTGTCGTATCTGTATAAGTGTGAGCGAGCGCAATGCTCGCGCCTGCCCGCTCCCACCTAGGTTTTGACAGGCACGCACACTTATGCAATGTGCATGTACACGAAGTAACCACGAGTAAACCTCACTTGCCTTCGTGAATTGCAAAAACAGTAACACTCTACGTACGTTTCGCTCCGATACCAGAGCATCATCAAGAGATGTTGACTGAATATTAATTTTTCTTTAAATATCATGGAATTCCGCATAGTAACGGCTGATTCTATTCAATGATCGGTTCAACTCACGTGACACGCTGTCTAGGCTGACAGTCATGACCTGCGGCACGCCGTCTCTCGACAGCGTATCTTGTATGTAGAGGAACTGTATAAGGGGGTGATCTCCGAGCAGGTACTCTTCCCGCCCGCAAACCTAGGGTGGTAAGTCATCATCATTTTTTCATCATTAACAACCCATCAACAGCTCACTACTGCGCGCAGGTCTCCTTTCAGAGAAGGGTTATAGGCCATAGTCCACCGTGCTGGCCCAATGCGAATTGGCGGACTTCACACATCTTCGAGAACATTATGAAGAACTCTCAGGTGTGCAGGTTTCCTCACGATGTTTTCCTTCACCGTTGAAGCAAGTGATATTTAATTGCTTAAACGCATTTGACTCCGAAAAGTCAGAGGTGCGTACCCGGGATCGAACCTGCGACTCCGCGAATAGGAGACCACAGTCCTAACCGCTATATTATCACTTCTTCGTGGCGTGGTAAGTGCGTGGTAATTATTAATTTATACAAACTATAACGTTCGCCCCCGCAACACATTTCACATTTTCAAAAACTGTGAAATACGTATGTATTTCTTTATTATTAATCGAATGCCTTAATCCCAAGTTTAATAGATTAGTATAACTTGAAAAATGACGGACTTTCGTACAAACATTCATCCCCTATTTATCCCTTTTGGGGATGGAATTTTCGAAGCACGTATTTCTTCATTTTTAATTGAAAGCCCAAATACCAAGTTTCATGGATATAACTTGAAAGATGACGGACTTTGATACAAACTTTTATACCCTATTTAACCTTCTTGGGGTTGGAATTTCAAGAAATCCTTTCTTAGTTGGTGCCTAATTCATAAAAGGAACCTACTGTCAAAATTTTAAGTTTTTAACTCCTATGGTTTTTTAGGCTGTGCGTCGATAGGTCAGTCAGTCAGTCAAGACCATTTATAATTAATAATATAGCTATGTAGCTTAGGTACATTTCATTAATCCTACCTCCTTAACCTAGACCTTATCAGTATTTTACATTATTGACTGTTGTCAAGTGCAAGCCTATCTCGGAGTAAAAAAAATCTACCAATACATCATCATCATCATCTTAACCGACAGACGTCCACTGCTGGAAATAGGTCTCATGCTCGTAAACGGGTTCCACGTGCGGGAATGGGGTTACTTTCTGTTTGCCCGTCTTAGCATGTGTTGAATTATGATTAGGTATGCTTTTGTGGAACTTTCCCTTATTGAGAACACTGCATAGATAGCATAGTATCTATTGTATTGTAAACTTGTTTTGAAAAGAGCAACCGCCTAGTTTCTTGCTGGTTCTTCTCGGCAGGAAGGGCATTCCGAACCAGTGGTAGACTCATCGACGATTCAAAAACACTTGTAAAAAAGTTTATTTGAATAAAAAACATTTCTATTCTATCCTTGAAATGATCACCATAGAACACTTTGCTGTGCCGTTTGCATTCGGTGGCAGCCAGCGACTCTACCAACGCCCATCGGTTCTTCGATGGTGGTAAATCTTATAATAAAAAAATACGTGTGGCACTCGGGGACTGCCGCGGTAAAGCTATTGCATAGCATTTTCTAGTCGCACGCACACAAACACCGTGCCGAAGTCTGCCGAAGTGAAACGACCGGGGTGTTAGGTTTATTTTCGTTACGGAATTTCTTGATTCGGTCGCCGCGCTCAAAGCCCGCGATAAAAGCTATGCAATAGCTTAATAATTAATCTATACAAGAAAATAAAATTGAAGTGTCCGGTTTATGCTTTCGAAATAGCTGCCTCTTATTATCTCGGTTATTGGAACGATAGCTGCTACATAATTTGCTACATATACACATGCAGATTTTAAACAATTTAGAATGCTGAAATTAAGGAGATACCAAAACAAGGTTACCTTGAGCACGTAATTCCGCGGGTTCTCGCCGCGCATGTTGAGCGAGTTCGCCTTTTTCCGGAGTATGGTCTCTATGTGTTGCTGTGGCGTCAGATTGACCGACACGTTCGATGTGAAGGAAAACTGAAAAAAAAAAAAGATCATACTAATATTATAAACTAGCTGATGCCCACGCCTTCGTCCGCGTGGATTAAGTTTTAAAATCCCTCGGAAACTCTTTGATTTTCCGGGATAAAAAGTATGCTATGTCACTCTCCAGGTCCTCAACTATACCCATGCAAAAAATCACGTCGATCCGTAGCTCTGTTGCGGCGTGATTGAAGGACAAACCAACATAAACACTTTCGCATTTATATAATACTAGCTGATGCCCGCGACTTCGTCCGCGTGGATTTCGTTTTTAAAATCCCACGGGAACTCTTTGATTTTCCGGGATAAAAAGTAGCCTATGTCACTCTCCAGGTCCTCAAATATAACTATGCAAAAAAATCGGCCAAGTGCGAGTCGGGCCTCGCTCTTTTAGGGTTCCGTTAAAAAAAAATTAAATAAAAATATTTCCATGTACCCATGGAAATATTTTTATTTAATTTTTTTAATTTTATTTAATTTTTATTATTTGTTGTAATAGCGGCAATAGAAATACATAATATGTGAAAATTTCACCTGTCTATCTATTACGGTTTACGAGATACAGCCTGCTGACAGACGGACGGACGGACGGACAGCGTAGGCTTAGTAATAGGGTCCCGTTGGTACCCTTTGGGTACGGAACCCTCAAAATCACGTCGAACCGTAGCCTGTTGCTACGTGATTGAAGGACAAACCAACAAACAAAGACACTTTCGCATTTATAATATTAGTAAGGATTATAATATTAGTATGATGCGAAAGTGTGTTTGTTGGTTTGTCCTTCAATCACGCCGTAACAGAGCTACGCTATCGACGTGATTTTTTGCATGGGTATGGCTGAGGACCTTGAGAGTAACATAGGGTACTTTTTATCCCGGAAAATCAAAGAGTTCCCGAGGGATTTTAAAAACTAAATCTACGCGGATGAAGTCGCGGGCATCAGTTAGTATACAATATATTTTTCTAGTTATTATTATTAATGTTTTTTTAATAATGTCCTTTCGAACGGATTTTGTTTACGGCGGCCAATATGAGATAGGCATATACAGGTTTACTATGCGAATATCTGCCAAACTAGAAAAATATATTGTATGACTAGCTGACACGGCGAACTTCGTACCGCCAACTTATCTATTATAATTTTATTTAAATTAAGTATTAAAATCTTCCGTGGATCTTAAGGAACATACAAAAAAATAAATTAACCGAATCGGTCCATCCATTCTTGAGTTATGCGCTTACCAACATTCATTTTTATTTATATAGATAGATAAGACGCTATACGACTGAAACTAAATCTGTTAGGTACAAGAGTAGAGACGCAAGAACACTCTACACCTCACAAACCTAGTATTATACTTACAGCCTTACGATTCTTTACTTATGATTCATAAAGGATTCATCTTCTTCTTCTTTATCAACCGATAGACGTCCACTGCTGGACAAAGGTCTCTTGCATGGACTTCCACAGGCCTCGGTCTTGCGCCGCCTGAATCCAGCGGCTCCCTGCGACTCGTTTGATGTCGTCGGTCCACCTGGTGGGGGGTCTGCCAACACTGCGCTTCCCGGTGCGGGGTCGCCACTCCAGCACCTTGGGACCCCAACGACCATCAGCTCTTCGAACTATGTGCCCCGCCCATTTCCACTTCAGTATCGCGACTCGCTTAGCTATGTCGGTGACTCTGGTTCTCCTACGGATCTCCTCATTTCTGATTCGATCCCGCAGGGACACTCCGAGCATAGCTCTCTCCATCGCCCGCTGAGCGGTCCTGAGCCTACTTATGAGGCCCTTAGTAAGCGACCATGTCTCGGATCCGTAAGTCATCACTGGCAACACGCACTGTTCGAAGACTTTAGTCTTCAGGCACTGAGGAATTTTGGACGAGAAGACATCTCGGAGCTTCCCGAACGCTGCCCAGCCGAGTTGGATTCGGCGGTTGATCTCTTTCTCGAAATTGGACCTACCTAGCTGGACTGTGTGTCCCAGGTAAATATACTCGTCGACAATTTCGAGTGCAGAGTTCTCAACAATTACTGGGTGGAGCTGTGCATGAGCATTGGACATGATTTTCGTCTTGCTCATGTTTATTTTCAGGCCCACCTGTTGAGAAACCCTGCTGAGATCATTGAGCATTGTATTGAGGTCTCTCAGAGTCTCTGCCATGACTACTATGTCATCGGCAAATCGCAGGTGAGTGATGTACTCGCCGTTTATGTTGATGCCAAGCCCGTTCCAATCCAGAAGCTTAAAGACGTCCTCCAACGCAGCGGTAAAGAGCTTCGGGGAGATAACGTCTCCCTGTCGCACTCCACGCTGCAAGTGGATTGGCCTCGTAGTCTGGTCCTGTATACGTACTGACATTGTGGCGTTTTCATACAAGCACTTCAACACTTGGATATACCGGTAGTCAATCCGGCATCTCTGCAGCGACCTCAACACAGCCCAAGTTTCCACCGAATCGAAGGCTTTCTCATAGTCCACAAACGCTAAGCAAAGTGGCCGGTTATACTCTTCTGTCTTTTGTATAACCTGCCGCAGCGTATGAATGTGATCTATGGTACCAAAGCCTTTTCGGAATCCGGCTTGTTCGGGAGGCTGGAAGTCGTCAAACCTACGAGCGAGACGATTCGTAATGACTCTCGAGAACAACTTATAAACATGACTCAACAACGAGATGGGTCTATAATTCTTCAACAAGGTATTATCACCCTTTTTGAAGAACAGAACCACCACGCTCCTGTGCCATGCTTCCGGCGTTGTGCCCTCGTGGATGACGGAATTGAACAATCGCTGAAAGATCTTAAGTACCGGTTTTCCACCCGCTTTCAGGAGTTCCGCAGTGATTCCGTCATCACCTGGCGCCTTGTTGTCCTTAAGCTGTTTGAGAGCCATTCTAATCTCGTATAGGCTGACGTCCGGGATATCTTCGGTATAGTGTCGGGTCAGTTTGGCTCTGGGATCTTTCGCCAGATCTTCAATAGGTTTTTGTGTCGTGGTATATAACTGTCCATAGAACTTCTCAACCTCTCCCAAAACCTCAGGTCGAGAAGAGACGAGACGGCCGTCATCAGTTTTCAGCCGCGTCAACTGGCTCTGTCCGATAGACAGATCTCTCGCGAACACTTTTGAGCCTTTGTTCCGCTCAATGGTATCTTTAATACACTTGGTATTAAAGACACGGAGGTCGCGAGTTTGTGCTTTAGAGATCTGCCTATTAATCCGCCGGTAGGCAGCCGCGTCTGCCGATGACTGCAGCCTCATCTCTTGTCTCTCCTTCATTAGCTTGAGAGTATGGTCAGAGAACTTTTCGGTTCTTTTCCTGCGGTGGGTCTTAAAGAATTTAGACCCCACAGTATGAACAGTTTCCACGAACCTGTTGTTTAGATCGTCCACAGAAACGCAGTCTGCTAGGCACTCGAATCGGTTCTGCAGTTCGAGTTGGAAGTTTTCGGGATTTTGGATATGAGCACGAGAAGGTCGGAGAGTGGACTTCACCAGTCTGGCCCTTTCCAGCTTCACATTAATATTCAACGTGCCTCTTACCATCCGGTGATCGCTACCGGTTTTCACCCTATTGATCACAGAGACATCATTGAATATATGCCGCTTGGTCGACATAATGAAGTCGATCATATTCCTACTCATTCATATTCCTAGAATTCAGGAATGAATTCAGGAGAATGAAGGATTCATATTTCTACTCAATAACTTTTTCGTTACATTATTAGAATAAAAATCTTAAGCAATAGTAAAAAAAAATTAATTTGTCAAAGTGAATTTCGTCATTTGGGATTTTGTCATATGACAGCATCACAAGAAAACCAACGTGATCATATACTCAGTGCAAACTAATATGCAATAATATACCTAATTAATTCACTTGTATTCTATATTCTAGTGATCGCATCCCATTTCTAGTGATATCAGAAAAGTGTAATAATATACTCGTACCTAAATAATTCACTTGTATTTTAGAATTCTAGTGATCACACCCCATTTCATAAAAGTGTAATACGCCTAGAACGTGTAAACTACAAATAGATATTGGTAAATAATAATAAACTCTTTAAATGAATGATAATGGCAAACTCGAACATTCATCGTTTCTCGTGCACTAGCCGTGACATATATAAGTCGCGCCCAGAAAGTTCCTCCTTCCGCCTAACCCGGCCGAGACCCGCGCTCGCCTGTAACTAGGCCGCGGGTCGCCGCCGCCGTGGGCGGGAGGGGCAGCCATCGGCAAACCTTCTCGGCGCGAGTGGTTTGATAAGCTCGGCAAGACGTGATCGGGAGACTAGCTCGTAACAGCTCGTAGCTCCCACCAGCGGGAATGGGGCTGCTTGTCTTAACTTGTTGAATTATAATTAGGTATGCTTTTGTGGAACTCATTGTGGAAACACTGCATACATAGCATAGTATCCATTGAATTTTAGACTTGTTTTGAAAAGAGCAACCGCCGAGTTTCTTGCTGGTTCTTCTCGGCAGGAAGGGCATTCCGAACCAGTGGTAGACTCATCGACGATTCAAAAGCACTTGTAAAAAAGTTTATTTGAATAAAAAACATTTCTATTCTTTTCTATTCTACAGTATCCGTGTCCTTTTAGCAGGTGAAAATGTTGAAATCACATTTTAACCTAGCCAGCAAACCGGATATTGAACAAGAGGAATTGCCTGAGATAGAGGAAGCAGGCGAGGTAGTAGCCGAAGAGGAGCATGAAGTAAAAATTGTATATCCGGAGAGACGCCTCAATAGATCTGAGGTCAGCATCCGACTGAGTCTACTTGGGAAAACCGCTGAAGGAGATGGGTATATATAACTTTGTTTTTCAACAAAAAAAACTATGTTTAACGTCAAGAAATATGATATTCATAGAATTTTTGCGTAGCTTTAAAACCAAATAGGTATGTTACAGTACAAATGCTTTACGACCCGGAAGGTTAAATTCCCCGAACGTCCAGTCTGTTTGCTATCGTATTTGTATTAACCGTGTATACCGCTACCATATTGAACTGCATCGTCACTTATCACATGGTGGGATTGCAGTCATGGGCTATCTTCTCATGAATAAAAAATAAGAAAAAATTTAACCCCAATGGTGAAATATATAACAATATCAATAAAGAACATTTCATTTCAATGTACTGGCTTAGATGGGAATACGTTTTAATTTACAAGCGTTCTTTTACAGGTACACATATTTAAAGGCAACATGCACCGGAATGAATCTGACGAACATTTCCGCCATCAAATCCTTCCAACACCTTCAGTTTGTGGACGTTTCCAATAACAATTTGGACTTGGAAAGCTTACAAGAAGTCGCTGAACTGCCGTTTCTAGTGTTAATCCACGCCGACAAAAACATACTGAACTCTGCAGCCTTAAAGAAAATGAAGTACATGCAAGTTATGATAATGAATTTCAACTCAATAACATCTGTACACGATGTATACCAACCGGAACTATGTACTCTGGAAGTTGGTTATAACAAAATTAAAAAAATACAGTTCGATTCTAAAATGCCACACATAAAATGTTTAGACTTCAGATATAATATGATTCAAGACATCTCAGATTTCGACTTCCCGAATTTAGATAGCTTGTATTTGGCTGGGAACAAAATAACTAGTCTGGTTGGAATTGAGAGACTGGTTAATTTGAGAATCTTACATGTGAGGAATAATCCTATCAAGTTACTGAATGGTTTCGATCCTGGCTTGAAGAAGCTGCAGTATTTAAATCTGAGGAACTGTAAAATTGCTACTGCAAGACAAGTCAAGAAATTGAGGGTAATTGAATTTTTTACTGTAATATGGTAGAATATTAACCTAAGCAGTGATAGTGGCTAGGACTGCAGTCTCCCATTTGGGGGCTCGCAGGTTCGATGCCGGACCCGGGCCCGCACCTCTGACTTTTCGGAGTTATGAGCGTTTAAGCAATTAGATATCACATGCTTCATCGGTGAAGGAAACCACCGTGACGAAACCTGCACGATTGAGAGTTCTCAAAGGTGTGTGAAGTCTACCAATTCACATTGGGTCAGCGCGCGTGGTGGACTATGGCCTATAACTCTTCTCTGAGAGGAGATCTGCGCTCAATAGTAAGCCGTTGTTAGGTTGTTCATGACTATGACAATGATTGAGCTGAGGCCTTAACACTGAACACTGTTTCACACACATGTAGTTTTTTGGTACAGTTTACGTGACGACAGTGAGACAGTTGAGAGTGTCAGTTAGAATTTTTTCAAGAAAAACCCAATATTATTTTGGCCCGACCCGGGGTTCCAAGCCGGGACCTGGTATCAGGCGAACAAGCTATAGATACTAGATAAAAGAGACTCAGCTTATGACCAAAGATCAAAGGTAGACACATTATAATTATGGTTTTATTTACTTTCAAGGTCCTGCCTGCACTGGAAACTCTAATTTTAAAAGGTTGTCCATACTTGGGAGGCACAGGGGAAGAAGATGCGGAAGCCGCAGCAGAGGAAGAAGATGCAGAGTTGAGAATCGAAATTCTTGCGTCGCTTCCAAGACTAAAGAGACTCAATAAAGGAGTTATTACTCCTGAGGAAAGGTAATCAATGATCATACATTTTTGACAATTACTGGGGGGTCGCAGTTATAAGGCAAGGTCAGACATCAGTAGCTACCGCCTGCGTAGCTAATGCTAACTAATATCCGAACGGAACCCCAGTTTGCCAGATCGGGCGAACTGAATAAAAGTCAAACATGCATAAATAGACATTAAATCGGGCGAGTTGTTAAATAAAAATTGTTAAAATTACACGTACAACATTCCTCAACTCTAGGGCGTAAGGTTAAAGGTGTAAGTTCCGAACTTGAATCCGCTTCGGGTTTATGTAGGAAGAATGTTGGAAGACCCCGTCTACACGTCTCGACGGACGGACGATCTTAAGTGATTTGCTGGCAGCCTCTAGACGCAAGCGAGAACTATGTCTCATGGAAGTCTATCAGTTGAGACAGCGAGAGAGTTACCCTTCTGTGCGGTAATCGTAACTATCCTGTAAACCAAGGGTGTCCCTTTCCAAAGTTTTAATAGAATATTTATTGGAATTGTTTTGCACACAGGGCTGAAGCTAAAGAACTCCTTAAACAATGGATAGAAGAAGGCGAGAACGATGAAGAGGAAGCAGTTGCAGAAGAGCAACAAGAGGAAAACTCCAACGCAGACTGATTTCATAACTGATGAATGGAAGTCGATAATTGAAGCGTTTTGTCCGTCGTAAGACATGCGAAACTAATGGCGGCCATACATGCTACGGTCTACGTGAGGTCCACTTTGTAACCTTGTGCGTTGTCGTCTTCAATCAATGCCGTAGCGAAGCGAACCGAAGACTTCCCCGGCATTCTGAACCATCCCATACCCGCTACAACATAGGGTCGACCTGCGTAGGCACCACCTGCACAGATGGACCTCTTCGGCAGACTTTAAAGATAATGGCTTATACATAAAGAGCAACTGCCTGTTCTATCTCGGAGATTTAACTAAGACATACCTCTGCCGCGAAGCAAGGTTCTCAGTCGAATCTCTGCGTTACAATATAGTATAATACATAGTTCGCTTTTCTTAGGACGAACTGGTAAGGCGATAACATTACGATAGTAATTACCTAACAGGAAAAATCTCCTCTAAACATATGATGGTCACCGCATTACCTAAGCACCGTGCGTAAACAAAAAAAATAACATAAATCGGACAACATGGCGTTAGCAGTTTCGCTTCTATGGTGTTTTCGCTTAGATGGTTTTTAGCTTATAGTTTCATAAATTATTAAATAAATACACTTTAAGGAAAAACTTCTTTTATTGAATTCTTGAAATAATTATTACAAATAAAATTAATCAAATGCCCACCATTTGTAGATTAACATTAATTTCTTGTAACTTTGAAATTGGACATTCGGGAAATTGGACCTTTTGGGCCGTAAAGAATTGTGCTTTGTAGGATAAACATCTGAAGATCCTATGATGTCAGAGTGGAACTTGCATAGAATATTTGGTAAGTTTGTGCATATTGCAAGTTGGTACGTACTCTTTGCTTAGTTGCTTGTTCTAGCATTTTAATTGGCAGGGAAGCGTGATGCATAGTGTGTGCTACATGTTGTACCTTACAGATTTTTATACTTTGGCATATTTTATAGCAACATAATAGAGTGGATCACACTATTTCCATTGATGTAAGCTAAGTAACGCCTGCTTCTTCTATGCAATATTTGTCTAGACACTATTCAATATTCCACCATGTGAAGCCAGGGCTGGTCATCTAGTTTATTAGTAAGGTGATCCCACGCAGCAGTTACATAATGTTAGAAAATGTTGCAACATTTTGTTTTTTTTAACAAACTGTAACAAAAGTTATAAATTGTTAGTGATGTTATTCAACTTCTTGTAGCAAAATGTTATTCAACAAATTACAACATGATATTATAACAAATTATAACTTTTGTTGTTTAACATCATCCGAGCGACAGCGGGATGTTAGCGGAAGGGCGCGGGGTGGAGGTTGCTCGCGCGCGTTTAGTAGGGGAGGCAACCGTGCTAAATTGGAATTTACTCGAACGTCGTGGGGACCTATTGGATTTGAAAGGCTAGATGATAGGAAGAATAAAAGGTTAACATATTGTAGCAAAATGTTGTACAATGTTATAGAATGTTATTGTGTTACACAATATTTTATAATGTTATATAACTGCTGTGTGGGAGCACCTTTACACACACACAAGTCTGCACGTATACACACACACATTGTAACTAACTGTAAGCTTGTACTAAGTTCCTATCATAATAATTATGTTACTATATTATGGAAGATTAGTCTTTCTTAATATAGTAACATATTACTAGTATAGTCTTTCTACTAACAAAGGTGAAACTCATAACGTAAAGGCTCCAGCCACTGTTTTGTAACTGAATACTTTCTAGATTTTTTTGTATTTGTAACTAAATGATGCCCGCGATTTCCGCGAAGTCCACGCGGATTAAGGTTTTATTTGATTCCCTTGGGATCTCCTTAATTTGCCAAGATAAAATGTAGGCTATATTTTAATCCTGTGTATGAGCTATCTTGATTCCAAATTTCAGCCAAATCGGTTCAGTCCTTGTGGTGTGAAGGAGTAACAAACATCCGTCCATCCTCACAAACTTTTGCATTTATAATATTAGTATTACTTACCTCTGTCTTGGCCACTTTAGTGACAAGTATGAAGCAGTTGTTGTTCAGGTGGTTGTGTAAAGTGGTGGGCACTGTGGGGTGTTCAGCTAATCTCGGTGGACAGTGATACCGCAACCTCTCCAATTGAGTGCTCTGTGCTCTTTTCAATAGACTCTCTTCAGCTAGGTATCGCATTCGCATTCGAAAGTCATTGACTTCTGAACTTCTTAAATTATCAAATTCGTTTAAGCCTGAAACCAAATTTTTTTGTAGTTAAATTCTTCATCGGGTATCTTCATAGGTGGGTCAATGACAGATATAAGAGTATGTGTAATGTGTTCCTTAATAATAATCAATAAAGACATAGTCACAGGCATTATCAAGTTCTAAATAAAATTAGAAAAGAATTGCACATAATAATTTCTATACAATGTTTTTGTTATTGCTAAAACATTTTTTTATATGTCTTTAAGCAAAACTCACCTTTTCCAATTTTTTTTTTTATGTGTACATCATGCGATCAGTCGCCAGACTATGAGTAGATTCGTTCTGGGAATTAGTTTCGTTCGGAGACAACTTCCCCAGCAGGAAGAACTCTACATGTCCTATGAAGCCACACTATCCAGTATATGTTTTTAAGCAAAACTCACCTTTTCCAATTAAATGACTAATCTGTGTATTCAACAAGGTTTCTCCAGGCCTTTGTATGGAGCGCTCTATGATCATAAGCACTCCAAGGGCAGGTTTGATGTCACGCACCCTCTTGTTCTCATCATCAACTTCCTCGGGAACTGCAAGGGAGTTGATGAACTGGAACACATAGCCTGACATCTCCTTCAGCATCCCAAAGAGGGGCTGCTTCATTGCTAGGTCCCATAGCTCCTGTAATTATAATGATGGTGTAAACTCTGTAGAACAAACCTTTTTAATGTGTTATGTGTTCGCTTAACAAACAACTTAAATATGTCTCAAACAGAGTCAAAAGGTAAACAAGTTGCTTCTAGCAGAAATGCAATATGCACTGCACATATATGGAACTAACAATTAAAGCTTAAACCCATGATACATAAGCAAATCGCTTACCTTTAGTTCAAATGTTTTAAAGGGATGTTGGCAGATTTCAGAGGTAATAAGAGAAACTGTTATTGTATTTGTAAATGAGCTTTGTAAAAACACCTAAGGTGGCAACAGACATAATTGAGTATTTGACTGTAGTCAAAATGTTCATTTTCATTATTCATTTATAATCGAAAATGTAACATGTAAGAATAACATTTGTAAAAACAGAAAATAAATCGGTCCAAAAACAAATAAGTTATAGAGCTTTAAAGTTTCCTGTTAGACAGAGAGAGTGCTACTGAAGTGTGATGTCACAATTCAGCAGCTCCATACACGCTCCATAGAAAATTTCGTTTTAGAAAGAGACAGATACAGTCACAGTAAAACAGCTTATAATTCTGAGACTAGTAAAGTTATTTAAAAAAGAAAGAGGCACTGTGTTGTAATATTTAAAAATGTTATTTTAAATAAATAAAAAAATATCAGTCAAATACCCAATTACGTGCAATTTTTATAAATTTCATAGTTAGGTTTAACAATTTTATACTATTCTCAGGACAAACAGATTTTCTAGGAAATGTATGTTTTGAAATTTAAGGAATTCCTTGATTTCATACATTTATAATGAGATTGATATACATAATATATCATGCATTGAGTCTATAATGAAAGAAAATAAACTCGCCAGCATATTTAGCGGAACATAAAAAAAAGGACCATAATTAAAAAAATATGGTTTTATTTTAAAATCTACTTACTACACTTCTTTTGTTATTTTAAGTTTCATTTGTTTTACTTAAAATGAGATCACATTAAGAACAGATTTTTCGAGTAAAGGCTATTTGTGAAAAATTGTACATTTTTGAACTTTTCATGTAACCGGGAAAAGTGAAATTTAATATTAAAATAACAATTAATTAAATTAGAAAAATGGTGATTAATATCGCGTATTTCCTCCACGTGCTCTTATTAAAGTTTCTACTCATCTAGGCATACTGAGAATGATGTTATCGATGGTCTCCTGGGATAGTCTCCGCCATTCCTCAACTACGGCGATTCACAGTTCTCCCACGTTGGCAGGAGCTGGAATTCTGGACTTAACTTTTCTTTTCAGCAAGTCCCAAACGTGCTCTATTGGGTTCATATCCGGTGATCTCGCCGGCCACTCCATAACAGTGATATTCATATCATTAAGATAAGCTTGAGTTACCCGAGCGGTATGCGGCCGAGCATTATCCTGCATAAAAACAAAATCGTCACCGATATATGGGGCAAACGGTACGACATTTTCTTCTAAAACTTCTCTGATATAGCGGTCTGCAGTCAGACTCCCTCTGTCAATCACTACCAAGTCTGTGCGAGCTCCCAAACAAATGCCCGCCCAAACCATTATTGATCCACCACCGTATGCAACTGTAGTTTAAAAATTTGTCTGAATGTATCGTTCTCCTTTGCGTCTGTATATTCTTTGCCTGCCGTCAATTTGATTTAAGAGAATTCTGCACTCATCACTAAACAATACCTTACTCCATTGGTCCGCGTTCCAAAGTCGATGTTCCTGAGCAAAAGTTAACCTGTTTCTACGATGATTTACCTCGAGCCTTGGAGACTTGGCGGGCACAAATGAACCCAAACCAGCTTCTTCGAGCCTTCTTCGTACCGTACGCTCACTTACGGTTACACCCCGCACTGCTTCTAACTCATGTCGGGCTTGGACGGCCGTCAAACGGGGGTTCCTACGTACACGAAGCCAAATGAAACGATCATCCCTACTCGAAGTGCGTCTTTTTCTGCCTTGTCCTGCTCTTCTCACATAAGTACCGGTCTCCCTGAACCGTTGGATACTGCGATGGATCGTTGAAACTGGTCGACGAAGATCTCTGGATATCACTCTGTAGGTTTGACCATTTCTTCGCATTTCGAGTGCCCTGGCAATCTCCGTTGGGGCTAAGTCAGGCATAATTCAGTCATCAACTCCAGAAAGATACGCGATTAAAAAAAACTAACAAAAAACAGTATTTCAATGAAATTTTAAATCAAACTCAGAAGTAAGAAATACTCGAAGTTCGCTCCAGATAAGGTGTATTTGAATAAAATTAAAACAATTGCATAAAATGTGATGTTCAGTTGTTTTCTTAGTTTGAAAATATTTCTTTTTAAATTAAATGACGTATAAACCAGCCAGCAACCTTATATGATACTGATATCAAACCTTTTTTTTATGTTCCGCTAAATATGCCGGCGAGTTTATTTATCATTTGAATTTCAATTCAGTTTATTTTGTATCAACAGCAGGTATTTGAAGGAATTAAGGTTCTGGTAAAAAAGTAACCTAGATTACTTCTCTACTAAAACCCTCAATTTGGTTCAGCCATTTTGATGACTAGTCCTGACAATCTAATTTCTTTAATTTCTTCTGAAGGTTTTTAAACCTGAGCTATGTTTATGATTTGCAGATCTGTTCTTTTAAATAACATTTTGCACTTATACTATAGGTCGACCGTTTAACTCGCGTATCGCCTGCGCGGTAAGAAGGGAGCGGAGGGAGATGTTAGAGATGTTAAAACTTAAAAATAAATACTTAATTCTTTACCAACAATGTCTATCTCGAGATAAATCTTTGGATTATTGACTCCGTGTGTAGCGTTACCCTCCCCCGCTCCCTTCTTACCGTGCAGGCGATACGCGAGTTAAACAGTCGACCTATATTAATGTGAGTTTATTGACCTCATCAACTAATAATAAAATTACTAAACACAAGTGTCATGACTCATGGCAGTTCAGAAAAATGTAAACAATGTGATCTACTTTCTAAAAATTAAGTCAACTTATCTGTGTTCTAAGCAACACATTACATAACAGTTTGACCCACTTCTCCCACAAATGAAGCATGAATCACCCCAAGATTGTTTCGAAATTTGAATTTTGCCAGGCTTGCACATGCTTGCTGCTTGCGCAAAAGCACACCAGTTACTTCAATATGCTAGCTGGATGGCACACAAGTTACTTCATATGCCAATTGGATGCTATGCTAGCAGATTGAGACATTTGATTTTCTGGATGTAGCTGCACAGATGTGTGAAAAGTGAGACACAAGCATGCCAATAGTCTCCTGCAACTTCTTTATCTATTACTTCCCTGCTGCTGTTGTTTTTGATTATATTGTATCATTTTTAAGTAACATCTCTTACCTACTGATTTTAAAATTGAATTTCTCTATAATTGCTCCTAAAATACCATTTTGAATATCATGAGATACCTTCAATAGCAATTGACTTATCTAGCACTGTATGACTCCAAGTTACTGGAGTATGTTAAGCTATGTGTATTTCCTCAACAAGATGTACCCATAAATTCCTTTGAAGATACTTTTTAGATACTTACTATTTTACTGACAAAACAAAAGCCATCATGCTTACCTCTTTCACACCATGAAGTGTTGCATTCCAGCTTACTCTCAAAGAGAGGAATATGGAATTTGGCATCAGGCATGTTAGCTCCACGTTTTCCGACGGCGTGGCGGTCCAATAGTCCCATGTTATGGGACAACTAGGTGCAGGAACCATTGTTTATCTGATTTTCTACCAGCTCATACAAATTTTAACGTATCCGCAACATTCTAGAGATTGCAACCAATTTCCAAATTCGCATAGCAAATCCGTTTTTATTTTTAACTGCAAAAAAAACTTAAAACTTATGCAGTAAACATTAGTCACCGATATCGATGCGGCGGTGTTGAATCATAGAATTTCCTGGTATTTTGATTATGGGGAAAAATCGCCATTCGAAATGAAACTGTCAATGTTATAACACAAACAACAATAGATAAAAATATTGTAAACACAAATCATTACTTCATTACCGTAAAGATTTTATAATTTATTTTTGCTGGAACCGAACTTTTTCCAGAAAATATCGCACAATTCACTTTTATTGTAATATTATTCGAAACATTTTATTTTGTTCAAGTAATTTGTAAATAAAGATTAAATTGTACTTATTGTTCTGTGGCACACTGTGGTGGAACAGCTCGGTGGCTTAGGGTGGAACCACATTTGTGAGGATCGTTTCGGATTTCGCCCATACAAAACTGTCAAATTCCATAGAAACGTGTACGGATCAAATCGGCTTTTCGATGCGTACACGAATGTATGGAAAATGACAGTTTTGTATAGGCAAAATCCGAATCGATCCTCACAAATGTGGTTCCACCCTTATAGGAAAGATGCCCTGAGGCTAGAATCACATCTGTGCGCATCGATTCGCATTTTTTCCATAAAAAACTGTCATTTTTCAGTGTATAAAGAGGGAGCCAAGACCGTTCAGACCTTCGTCATTTTATAAAAGCTGAAAGTTTGGCTGCGTATGTCTCCGATAGAGATAATAACGATCCCCGACTATGAAGTTTAGATCATGGTGGCTTTGGGATATATTACGTAGTAAAGGTGTATAAATTCAGAGTATACTTTCGTCATAGTATAAAAGCTGAGTTTTATATAATATTATGTTACTTGGTGAGCTATCAAAAGATGTTTCCTCAGCAGTCAGACACTTCCGATGGTTCCAACCCCCTGTCAGACATCCTTAAACTATAGTAAATTATGAGTATACTTTCGTCATAGTATAAAAGCTGAGTTTTATATATATATGTTACTTGGGGAGCTATCAGAAGATGTTTCCTCAGCAGTCAAACACTTCCGATGGTTCAGTCAGACAATTTGAATATCTGCCGTAGGTTGGTAGGTATGCGAACTTTGATGAAACCGTGGACTTTTACGAAATAAAAAGTAACTTGCATGTTAATACGGGCTATAATCTATCTCAATTCTATATTTCAGCCAAATCGGATCATTAGTTGTGGCGTGAAGACGTAATACGTGAATTCCGGGTTTTCAAATATTTCGGAAACCATGAATTTTTAGGGGATTAATAGTAGCCAATAAGTTAATGCAGAGTATAGTATATCTTCGTTTTATTTGGGGAATGCCCACTGTCCATACAACTTTGGGCCCAACTTGCAACTATATGCAAAGATATAATAATGCATTATTTATTTAGGCTTTTTAGTGTATCTTTAATAATAAAATCTGGTTCAGGTGGCCGCCAGACTAATAATATGAGAAATATAGCGTATTTTTGTAACCATTTTGGGGTTATGTTTTTGACAGAGAGCTTAATTGTCTGTATTTTTACACTTTCCCTGACTTGTTCCTGTTTGAAAATATCACTGTTTAATACTTTAAAACATTAAAACCTACGATTAAAACAACAAATACGCATTTCGCAAGATGACAGACAATAGACATATATCAGCCCATTCGTAATTCCTAGTTCCATGTATCAGCCAGAGACACCATCTTCAAAAACATGAGTGAAAGGAAATGTCATCTAATGTCAAAAAATGAATGTTGCCATTTACCATTTCACTCGTGAGTGAAAATATTTATAATCGATTCTTGAATAATACTCGAACACAATCGGTACTGAAGAGTCACTTTAACGTAGGTGAGCCGTCGGTATTGTTAAGACGTAATCCTGCTGTGTATCGCCTATTCATATCATATTTTGATGTCTTATGTCTCCAATCATGATGACGTAACCTCGCGTCTCTCGACACATTATACATAACTAGCGACCCGCCCCAGCTTTGCACGGGTAGTAGAGCATATTACGCCTATACTTTGCAATCTCTTTGAAATGTTCCTTAAGTTATATTGAACAGCATATTGAACAGTACATAGGCTTATAAAAGAAGTATCGCTCGGCTTATAATATAGCAATGTCAACGCGGTGCTGGGGAGGTCACTGGTCGCATCACGTGAGCGAGTCCAGTCATCGCCATCGGGTTGAAATCCTCGTATTTATTTTGGCGCGTTCGTTTTTATTTTGCGATAGCTCCTAAGATATTCATTTAAATTGCATGGTGCATTACCAAAACACGCATTATCAAAATGTGCATGAAATGCTTATGGTAACTAACGTATTTAAGTTAATAAGGATTAATACTGTACCCGTCTAAATAGATTTCCAATAACCGCATGGTATGTGACCATTTTTTAAAAGTTAAAATGGGTATAGTAAGCTATCCTTAAGAGATAGATATAAATTGTTTTGTCATATCTCAAAGAGATTAGGCAGCATTTCGATTAAGGCTCCCAAGCGGCTTGAATTTTTCCGACATTGTCAACAATTATCGTCGTATTTCAACCAATTTACACAAAACGTTGATACACTAAAACCTTCCTCATGAATCACCCTATCTATTAGAAAAACTACATGAAAATCCGTTGGGTAGTTTTTGAGTTTATTGCGAACAGACAGACCGACAGACGCGGCGCGGAACTTTGTTTTATAATATGTAGTGATAAGAATTATAAATACACTTCAAGAAAATATGAACTAAAGGTCTTTATTGTAGTCTATACTTCTTCTTCGTTTGTTTAGTGGCTCCGCGCGTCGAGCGTTTGAGCCATAGTCCATAGTTTTTCTTTTAAAATATACTATATATTATTTATTCTTTTATATTATACACACACCCATTAAACGCTACACAAATCTGATAATAATCGAAAAAAATCGACAGTATCGATTAGTATCATGGTTAATGCTGGCAACATTTTAAAGAAAATGGCTACAACTTGGATCACAGACTATACACTCAGCTTACTCGAGTCAATATAAATACTTTTAATTTATGAAAATTACTGATAATAGTGGCGGGTTTCATAATATTATGATAATTCGTATTTATTTATTTTAAAATGGTTCTGTAATTTGGATAAATTCTATCGTGCTGTCCGCGGAGGGCCCAAAAGTGGGCATTCGCCTTTCAGCTAAATCAGTTCATTAGTTGTGGCGTGAAGATGCAATACGTGAACTTCAGTTTTACAAAATCCTGCGAGAACCATGGATTTTTACGGAATGAAAAGTAATTAATATATTGATCAAAAGTATAATCTATCTTCATCCTAAATTTCAGCCAAATCGGTTCATTAGCTATGTCGTAAAGAAGTAAGTAAAAAGTAGGATTTTGAAAACCCGAAATTCACATATTGCTTCTTCACCCCGCAACCATAGACTTGATTTAGCTAAAATCCTTACTAATAAAATATTATAAATGCGAAAGTGTGTTTGTTTGTTGGTTTGTTGGTTTGTCCTTCAATCACGCCGCAACAGGGCTACGGATCGACGTGATTTTTTGCATGGGTATAGTAGAGGACCTGGAGAGTGACAAAGGCTACTTTTTATCCCGGAAAATCAAAGAGTTCCCGAGGGATTTTAAAACTAAATCCACGCGGACGACGTCGCGGGCATCAGCTAGTTTGGAATAAAGATAGATTGCACTCTGGATTAACTTATAAGTTACTTTTTATACCGTAAAAATTGATGGTTTCCGAAATATTTTGAAAACCTGAAATTCACGTATTACTTCTTCACGCCACAATTGATGAACAACTAATGAACCGATTTGGCTAAAATTTGGAATGGAGATTGGTTATATCCTAGATTAATTTCATAAATATCCATGGTTCTAGCAGGATTTTGTAAAACTGAAATTCACGTAGTGCTTCTTCACGCCACAACTAATGAACTGATTTAGTTGAAATTTGAAACGAAGATAGACTATACTCTGGATTAACTTATAAGCTACTTTTTATTACGTAAAAATTCATGGTTCCCGCAGAATTTTGAAAAACCGAAATTCACCTATTACTTCTTCACGCAACAACTAATTCACCGATTTGGCTGAAATTTAGAATGGAGATAGGTTATACCCTAGATTAATGAATATACTACTGTTTATCTCATAAAAATCCATGGTTCTCGCAGGATTTTGTAAAACTTAAATTCACGTATCACATCTTCACGCCACAACTAATGAACTGATTTAGCTTAAATTTAAAACAAAGATAGATTATACTCTGCATTAACTTGTAGGCTACTTTTTATCCCGTAAAAATTCATGGTTTCCGAAATATTTTGAAAACCCGAAATTCACGTATTACGTCTTCACACCACAACTAATGAACCGATTTGGCTGAAATTTGAAATAGAAATAGATTATAGCCTGTTTTAACATGCAGGTAACTTTTTATTCCGTAAAAGTCCATGGTTTCATCAAAGTTCGCCAATCAATCTACGGCAGATATTCAAAGTGTCTGACAGGGGGTTGGAACCATCGGTAGTGTCTAACTGCTGAGGTCTTTTGATAGCTCCCCAAGTAACATATATAAAACTCAGCTTTTATACTATGACGAACGAAAATACTCTGAATTTATACACCTTTAATACGTAATATCTCCCAAAGCCACCATGATCATAACTTCATAGTCGGGGATCGTTCTTATATCTATCGGGGACATAGGCAGACAAACTTTCAGCTCTTATAAAATAACGAAGGTCTGAACAGTCTCGGCTCGCAGTCCAGTAATGCATCAATTCCATTATCTATGATCTAAAATCCTTAATCGGCATCGGCTTTGCGATGCCTGTAGTCGCAATTCCTAGTTCCATACTGCAATGCGTACACATCTAAAAAATGACAGTCTTGGACAAAATGCTCATGGAAAATGCTTTTGTTTGCTGACAAGTCACAGACCATTTATTAACACTACCTGCTATTCAAGAAGCTTCTAGAAACCGTCATAATAGGTTCATGGAAACCGTAGAGAAACTTGCTGCTAGTGCTGGAAAAGAAGAAGAATAAAAAATATAGAATCTGCATTGTACTCGCTCATTCATGTTAGCTGACGTTATGCATAGCCGTTACTAGGATATACCAAGGGTTGGTCTATGAGGATAACGTTATGTCAGAATGTAACGATTGTGATTGGTTTTTGTTGTCATACTTTGGTGAACTTCGCACTAAGGAAACTGGAAAGCCATTTTATTTTGCCCTTTCATTTGCCAAAAGAAAGAAAAGAGACGTCATAGTTCTTTTTACAGCGGCCATCCCTAGGAGTATAAAGTATTCTGTGGGCCACTTTAGGCTGTTCGAGGATGGCTCGAGACTGCTAAAGTCTATTCTATTAAGATTGTATTAATCTTAGCTTGAATCGTAATTCCTACTTCCATGACTTGAATATCCGTTATAATTAGGGTTCATTTTAGATTCTAGACCTAGAGGACAGAGGTACTTGATCTGAGATCTAACCTATAAACAAAACTGACATTGAATTGACGTTCGTCTCGTGATAATTTTTTTTATTTGATTTGATTTGATTGGAAAGTGATTGGAAATTGGAATTGATCATTTGATGAATTCTCAAAATTGGAGTTTGGAGAAAAGGCCTATTCCAAAATCCAAAGGAAGAAAAAAAGCCAGAAAGTTAAAACAACAACAAGAGTTTGAGCTGTGATTTGGTTTGATTTTGTATTAAGATTGGAGGATTTGGGAGCATATTTTAAATTGGTTTTTGTAGTATCTATGATGACAATAAGTTAGATTTTTGTCTATTGAAATAAAATGTTTGATCATTCAGTGGTAGTTCCAAGAAATTATAAAATAGCAGCAAACATTGTTCAGAAGGTTTCTGAAGAGGGTGGCAGCGTGAAAACTTTATTATACAAAGATAAACTGAAGCATTTTGTAAGTTAACCTACCACCTATTCAACGTTGTTTATAGTTCATAACTACTCTGTTTTATTTGTATCTTTACAATTATTGACGTATTTGCAGAGGACCGATGTGCTTTACGCACTGGTCAGTGAAACAATAAAACATGCCATTGATATCGAGAAATTATTTGAAAGCACCGGTATTTTGGTGAATGAACCACGTTTAAACCCTTGGCTGGCGAGAGTTCTCACCGCTGAACTTATTTATGGGAAAAAGTCGCTAGTGAGCCAAAGCAAACCGGTGCAAACAGTACTGTCATACAAAGAGAAGTTTATGAAATTTAAACCAGAAGTTCAAGATGATGAGAAATCTAAAGGTAATCTTTTTTTACAGATCTAATACTGCAAACTAAACAAACTTTGTGAGAAAATGGCGGAAAACACTGAGGGCCCGCTAATACCGAGACAAACACAGCTGGCTGCACTTGCACTGGCAAATCTGTTTTTATATAGCGTAGCCATGTTTACACTACCCTTTGTCGCGTTTTTCGGCATGAGTCACATACTAACTGATTACTATCCAGTTGACTCTTTTACAAGAACAGTTTGGTCTGTTGTGTCAGCCGTAGTAGTTGTTAACTTAATAATATGCTTGTATGCTTACAAGGCATACCATGAAAAAGAGTATGATGAAGACGGCAATGAAATAGATCAGCATTCATATAAAGCTACAAATGAGTCTGAAAAGAGTTCACTTAATAAGGAGGATTAGAGTATTAGATTTTTATAATACCACATTCCAGAGTGTGTTAAGTATTATTTCCAAAAAGTTAGATATTTTTGTGCTATGTAAATAAATAATAATAGAGAAAGACAAAAATGTTTTATTATTAAATTATTTTCAATCTTATACCCTTTAATAAATAAAGCTTAACTATTGCAAACTAAAATACCTGTTTTGGAATACAACTCGACAATGTTCTTGTCTTCTTGACTTTGTCTACATGGATTTAATTTTTCCAAAATCATTCTATTGGATAAAAATATCTGCAAACATTTCCAGGATGCCAACTGTCTCTGTGTTAAATTTTGTTAAGATTGATTTTGGTCTTATTTAGGTTATTCTAGAGGCCATCAAAATCAATGAATTCAAGTCAGCCAGGGGTTGCAAACAATGTTGGTTTCCAAGTTTTTTTTTTTTACTTCAATAAATTCACCACATCTGATGATAATGATGATGTATGAGGATAATGAAGTTGTAGATTGAAATGGTGCTTGCTCGCCTAGAAGATGCCTATTCACTCTTAATTTACGATTAGTTTAAGTTTTTTGATTAAAGACTTATTTGTAATTTCCTGATTTGTTGAAGAGGATTCAAAAAAATTCCACTCTGGATACTCAAATGAAACTCATTTAATGATTTGATAAAAGGTAGGTAGTATAAAAATATTTGGTTAATAATTTTAACATTAAAAAGCAAAAATTGGAATTTCTTTAAAAAAACTAGGATTGCTAGGAATGAAACAAAGGATAAAAATGACGGATATTGTAGTATCATCCCTATTGTATAAACTACAGCCCGCAACATTGTAAGTGTGGATTTAGTGTTTAAAATCTCTCGGGAACTTTGATTTTCCGGGGAAAAAAGTAGCCTATGTCACTCTTCAGATCCTCAACCATACCCATGAAAAAATATTGTCAATCTGCAGCTCTGTTACGGCGTGATTGAAGGACAAACCAACACTTTCACATTTATAATATTAGTATGATAATAAAAAATGTGTAAATAAAAAATATATATAACTAGTAGGGCACGTGGGTGCGCGGCCCGCAAGCGGACCGCGGTTTTTCTACTCGTCAAGTAGACTTTCAGGTCCTGATCATTTTCTATCAAAAAACCACTCCTCCATCTTGTATACTCTCCGAGATAGACACCTATGCAATTTGTATAGCCGCCATCTTGAATTCGCCATTTTGAATTTTTTTTCAGCTCACTGAAAATTTGATGAGGTTTCGAGTATTTTTTGTTTGAACACCTCTCACTTATCTTCAATTCCCCGGCCGTGCTCCTCACCCACCTTCCGAACCCTCGATCATCATACCTCATCATTTGTCAGAATAAGAATTCTTCTCTAAAAACAAATTTTAAACAGGAACCGTCTCGAACTCGTCGTCAGGTCTTGGATAGTTCCCAACTTCTAGTCTCTTCAATATTCGCCATATATTTTGTATGGAGAAAAAAATCATCCGCCATCTTGAATTTCTTTTCTGTTCGTCAAGTAGGCCTTCGGGTCCTAATCATCTTTTGCCAGAGAAGAACTCTTCCATCTTTTATCCTCTCCGAGATAGACACCGACGAAGTTTGTATGGCCGCCATCTTTTTTCCGCCATTTTGGATTTTTTTCAGCTCACTGCCAATTGGATGAGGTTTCGAATGACATTTGTTCGAGCACCACCCACCTATCTACAATCCCTGGCCGTGCTCCTCACCCGTCTCCGAAATCCTCAATAATCAGCTCTCTCCATAATTTTCCTCCGAATGAATTTTTGTCTTCTATACGAAACCATTAGTGAAAAAAAAATTTTTCATACAAAATTTTACAGGAGAGGTGATCAATCAGTGAGTGAATCAGTGAATCAGCACGAACAGTTTTAAATATACCTATTAATAAAAAATGTTCGCAAATGTTTTAACTGTTACAAGTCTGGACATATGTTGGTCTCTTGCAAGGATCTTAAGAGAATATGATGTTGTGTTGCTTGAAGTTGGCCAACTACCTAGTAAGGTAGTAAGGGTCTTTCAATGCTGTGTTGCTTGCTAAAACCTACGTCGTTAAAATTGCTCTAATAGTTGTTCGCAGACCCCGTTACGTCCGCATAAACACGAATCTTCTGACAACCTCTGACGCCATAAGAGCCTTCCAAGACGAAGGTTACAAATTCATCAGGTGCACGTCGGGCTCGTATAATGACTATCTACAACAAATACAGAACCTGACAGAGTATGACTTCACACAAGACTACCATGTGAAGACGATCTTCGTGTTCTCGCCTCGCACAAAGCTACATGGCCATGACTTGTACATGGAAAACAAGATTATTTTGCAGGATAAGGTAAAAGTTTATTCACTGGTCACCTACTAAACAGACCGATAGATAGATCTATAGCTTATACTTTAGATCACGTTTTTTTTAAGACATCGTCTATCAACAACTAGCTTTAGGGAGAGGGCAGACTGGCTACTTTTAGCGGCAGCGATCGCTGCGTTTTTATGGGCATTAGCGTTTTTAAGGCCTTTCGCGACTGCATCGCGACAAACGCGTTCGCGCTTTTATTGCTTTCGATCGCAGATTCGCGAAATCACACGAAACACGATGCACGCTAAAGGCCATAAAAACGCGCGATCGCTGCCGCTAAAAGTAGCCAGTCTGCCCTCCCCCTTAGCTCCGGTGCAGAGTAATTGAAGGACTAACCAACGAGCAATCACTCATCCGCATTTATAATATTAGTATACGGATCTAGTAATTTCTAAATAGATAGACACAAAAATAACTTAACTAAAAAATAAATGGGAGCCCCGCCCCATACATGGAAAAAGAGTCGAAATAAAATTTTATTTTTTTATCCTGGCATGTGGGGTGTCATTATCTAGAGCTCATTATGTGGAGTTCACATATACATATTTTTTATATATAAATATAGAAAATAATAAGTATTTGTGTTGTATCAGGCAACAGCTTTGGCAGTGCACCTGCTCGCGCCGCCGCCGGGAAGCGTCGTGCTCGATATGTGCGCAGCTCCCGGCATGAAGACCACGCAACTCGCGGCATACATGAGAAATGAGGTAAGGGGTGACACAGAGAACGCACCTTGATATCTTCCATCTTCCTTTCTTCGAACTGCACAGATATGCGCATATAAACCGTATGGACCAGGGTAGAAGCCTTAAAAAATAATAAAAAGTGAAAAAAAAATTATAGTAGGATGAAACCCATTGGAAAAGGAAGAGAATGCAACAAAAATGAAAGGAAAAATAAATTACGGGCGATCTGAGGTCGGGAAGTGGGGGGAGGGGGGGGTTTAAGGGTAAAAAACGGTTTATCTCGATTTCCAGAAAAACTACAAGTCCTATGGAAAAAAGTTGAATGGCAAAGTTGTAGGTAAAAAAAAGATCTACAACTTTTGTATTTAGACTTTTTTCACATAACCTCAAAATGTATGTGAAAAATTCAAATAACCAAGTTTTTGGTTTTTTATTTTTATCTTTTACAAAAAAAAAATATTTTTTCACGGAATTTGGTGAAAACTTACCTTTTTACGTCCCAAACACACTGTAATTTTTCTGATTCAAAATATTTATTTTTTCACCTTTTTTTTTTGACTTAATATTGAAAAAGCACCTAATTTTCAATCGAAAATTCACCCGTCAAAATATCTGCTTTTTTAAAAAAGTCGGTGAGCTTTTTATTCGTTGAAATCTCTTCTTTCTGATGGTGTAAAAAAATATATACATTACTATCGTAAATACTCTCAGAAAATGCAGAAACGAAATACGAAATAACAGGTAGTAAGGCCCAGACCCTCCTAGCCCCTATGAAATACCTCTTAAATTATATGCGTAGATGGCTATTTATTGCTATTTTAAGATAATTTATATACCAGAGGGACCTACGGAAAATTTTAGCCCATCAAAAGGTATTTCATAGAGAAGTGGGGAAGGGGCTAGGAGGGTCTAGGCCTTACTATCTGTTATTTCGTATTTCGTTTCTGCATTTTCTGAGAGCATTTATCATAGTAATGTATATTTTTTTTTACACCATCAGAAAGTAGAGATTTCAACGAATAAAAAGCTCACCGACTTTTTTAAAAAAGCAGATATTTTGACGGGTGAATTTTCGATTGAAAATTAGGTGCTTTTTCAATATTAAGTCAAAAAAAAAGGTGAAAAAATTAATATTTTAAATCAGAAAAATTACAGTGTGTTTGGGACATAAAAAGGTAAGTTTTCACCAAAGGAGAATGGGCGGTTTCGTCCCCAGTGATGTATCAAGTTGTGATATACGTCATTTGAAAGGTCATGATAATAGCTTCATTTTATTGTATGACACCAACTGTGAGACTCGTGCAGGGAAAGAACTATGTTATTTTTAATTTTTCATTATCTTCTTCTTTATCAACCGATAGACGACCACTGCTGGACAAAGGTCTCTTGCATGGACTTTCACAGGCCTCGGCGCTAGTGCCGCCTGAATCCAGCGGCTCTCTACGACTAATTGATGGGATTCTGCCCACACTGCACTTCCCGGTGCGGGGTCGCCACTCCAGCACCTTGGGACCCCAACGACCATCAGCTCTTCGAACTATGTCTCCGCCCATTTCCACTTCAGTTTCGCGACTCGCTGTGCTATGTCGGTGACTTTGGTTCTCCTACGGATCTCCTCATTTCTGATTTGATCTAGAGAGGATACTCCGATCATAGCTCTCTCCATCGCCCGCTGAGTGACCCTGAGCCTTCTTATGAAGCCCACAGTTAGCGAACATGTCTCTGATCCGTAAGTCATCACTGGCAACACGTACTGTTCGAAGACTTTAGTCTTCAGGTACTGAGGGATTTTGAACTAGAAGACATCTCGGAGCTTCCCCAACGCTCCCCAGCCGAGTTGGATTCGGCGGTTGATCTCTTTTTCGATATTGGACCTACCTAGCTGGACTGTGTGTCCCAGATATATACATTAGTCCACAATTTCGATTGCAGAATTCTCAACGAATACTGGGTGGAGTGGAGCATGAGCATTGGACATGATTGTCGTCTTGCTCATGTTCATTTTCAGGCCCACCTGTTAAAAAAACCCTGCTGAGATAGTTGAGCAATGTATTGAGGTCTCTCAGAGTCTCTGCTATGACTACTATGTTATCGGCAAATCGCAGGTGAGTGATGTACTCGCCGTTTATGTTGATGTCAAGTCCGTTTCAATCCAGAATCTTAAAGACGTCCTCCAACGCAGTGGTAATGAGCTTCGGGGAGATGCCTTCTCTCTGTCGCACTCCACGCTATGAGTGGATTGGCCTCGTAGTCTGGTCCTGCATACGTACTGACATAGTTGCGTTTTCATACAAGCACTTCAACACTTGGATATACCGGCAGTCAATCCGGCATCTCTGCAGCGACCTCAATACAGCCCAAGTTTCCACCGAATCAAAGGCTTTCTCATAGTCCACAAACGCTAAGCAAAGTGGCCGGTTATGCTCTTCCGTCTGTTATATATAATCTACCGCAGCGTATCAATGTGATCTATTATGCCAAAGCCTTTTCGGAATCCGGCTTGTTCGAGAGGCTGGAAGTCTTCAAACCTACGAGCAAAGGCGATTCGCAATGACTCTCAAGAACAACTTATAAACCTGACTCAGCAACGAGATGGGTCTATAATTCTTCAACAAGGTATTATCACTTTTTTGAAGAACTGTTATGCCCTCGTGAATGACGGAATTTAACAATCGCTTTAAATCTTGTACTGGTTTTCTACCCGCTTTCAGGAGTTCCGCAGTGATTCCTTGAGCTGCTTGAGAACCATACTAATCTCATATAGGCTGACGTCCGGGATATCTTCGGTATTGTGTCGGGTCAGTTTGACTCTGGGATCTTTGGCCAAATCTTCAACAGGTTTTTGTGTCATAGTATATAACTGTTCATAGAACCTCTCAACCTCTCCCAAGATCTCAGGTCAAAAAGAGACGAGACGACTGACCGATAAACTGATCTCTCGCGAACACTTAGCCTCTGTTTCGCTCGATGGTATCTTTAATACACTTGCTATTAAAGACACGAAGGTCACGAGTTTGTACCATAGAGATCTGCCTTTTAATCCTCTGGTAAGCAGCGGCGTCTGCCGATGACTGCAGACTTATCTCTTGTCTCTCCTCCATGAGATTGAGAATATGCTCAGAGAACTTTTCGGTTCTTTTCCTCCGATGAGTCTTAAAGAATTTAGACCCAGAATTTGGACAGTTTCCATAACCTTGTTGTTTATATCGGCCCCAGAAACGCAGTTTGCTAGGCAATCGAATCGGTTCTGCAGTTCGAGTTGGAAGGTTTCGGGGTTTTGGATATGAGCACGAGAAGGTCGGAGAGCTGACTTCCCTTTCCAGCTTTACATTAAAATTCAACGCGCCTCTTACCATCCGGTGATCGCTCCCGGTTTTCACCCTATTGATCACAGGGACATCATCATACTAATATTATAAATGCAAAAGTGTGTGTTCTTGCATGGGTATAGTTGAGGACCTAGAGAGTGACATAGGCTACTTTTTATTCCGGAAAATCAAAGAGATTTTAAAAACTAAATCCACGCGGACGAAGTCACGGGCATCAGCTAGCTGTATATATGCCGCTTGGTCGACATAAGTAATGAAAAAACCGTATAATCTAAAAAACACTGTCTTGGACTTTCACGGACTTAAAAAAATTTAATGATTTCTAGTTCTTTTCCTGCACGTGTCTCATACTTGGTGTCATATAATAAAATGAAGCTATTATCATGACCTTTAAAATGACATATATCACAACTTGATACAATCTGGGGACGCAACTCATACAAAGGTGCCCATTCTCCTTTGTGAAAAAATATTTTTTTTTGTAAAAGATAAAAAAAAAAAAAATTGGTTGCCTGTAAAGTCGGTATACGGGCGAAAGTTTTACGTGACAACCGAAATAGAAGCGCAAGACATGAACCGGTGTGTATGCCTATCTCTCTCACTCTCTCTCTCTCGCTCTGTCTCTCTCGCTCTTAGGCGGGCTAACTGTGCTCGAGTGGAAGGGACGCGTGCCTTTCACTTTTTATGTCTGTCTCTCTCGCTCTTAGGCGGGCTAACCATGCCTCTCACTCGCTCTCATTGTGAGCGCATAACGTGAGCGGAGCGTAACGCAGTTTCTTGAAGTGTCACCCGGCAAACCAATTTATAAGACGTTGTCACGTCAAAACCAAAAACTTGGTTATTTGAATTTTTCACATACATTTTGAGGTTATGTGAAAAAAGTCTAAATACAAAAGTTGTAGATCTTTTTACTATCTACAACTTTGCCATTTAACTTTTTTCCATAGGCCTTGTAGTTTTTCCGGAAATCGAGATAAACCGTTTTTTACCTTTAAACCCCCCCTCCCCCCCCCACTTCCCGACCTCAGATCGCCCGTAATTTATTTTTCCTTTCATTTTTGTTGCATTCTCTTCCTTTTCCAATGGGTTTCATCTTACTGTAATTTTTTTTGTTTTCAAAAATTATCTACCCTGGACTAGTAAAATTATAATGTATTTTAAGAGTACGTGCCACGATAATTGTTTTTATAATGTCGATATTTCGATCCAGTTGCATGGATCGTGCTCGGTGGTCCCGTCGTGACTACGGTCCATGCAACTGGATCTAAATATCGACATTATAAAAACAATTATCTTGGTACGTACTCGTCTAATAATTGTAATATATTATATATATATTACGTGTCACGTTGTTTGTCCGCGATGGACTCTTAAACTACTTAACCGATTTTAATCAAATTTGCACACCGTGTGCGGTTTGATCCAACTTGAAAGATAGGATAGTTTTTTTTTATTAGGATAGTTTATTTGTTTTAT
This sequence comes from Oeneis ivallda, assembly GCA_029955525.1. Taxonomy (NCBI): domain Eukaryota; kingdom Metazoa; phylum Arthropoda; class Insecta; order Lepidoptera; family Nymphalidae; genus Oeneis; species Oeneis ivallda. The sequence continues at coordinate 5,071,558 of JARPMR010000006.1, read as the reverse complement.
TTTTATAGATAAGTTGGCGGTACGAAGTTCGCCGGGTCAGCTAGTCTTAATATATATAAATTACGTGTCACGTTGTTTGTCCGCGATGGACTCCTAAACTACTTAACTGATTTTGATCAAACTTCGTAACTATCTGTAATTTGGTCTAACTTAAAAGATAGGATAGTTTTTTGGATTGGGTTAGTTTATTTATTTTATTAGATAAGTTGGCGGTACGAAGTTCGCTGGGCCAGCTAGAATATTATAATTATGTCATTGAACCACGAAATAAGTCTAAAATCTTTAGTAAACCGTAAAAGTCTGATGTGCATGCAGTGGCAGAAATTGTTAACAGTACTCTTGCTTGCTTGGGTGCTACAAAATCCAAAATTATTTAATTCACGTAGGCCAACCTGGGGCTCTTATGACACGTCATGACTCTACCACCGTCATGACATCATGACTCTCTACATGGCGCTGAACAGCACAAGACAGGAGGAGCTGGAAGTCTCTAGAAGAGGCCTATGTTGCAGGACAAGCTGATGTTTAAATTATATTTTTGTAAAAAAAAACAAGAAGGTTATGATTATGATTTTTTTTTTGTTTACCAGGGAAAAGTCTATGCAGTGGAAAGAGATGACAAAAGATATGTAACACTCTGCGAATTTGTCGAGTCGACCGGCTCCAAATGCGTGGAAACTTTTCATAAAGACTCGCTGGAGATCAAGAGAGGCGACCTTGATGACGTGGAGTACATCCTTCTTGATCCAAGTTGTTCGGGATCAGGTATCTCAATTCAAAATAATTAATTTCATATAGGCCAACTTGTTACTCTTATAACAAGTGAAAACTCTACCGCTGGTTCGTAAAGCAGATACTGCTGAGAAGAGCCGGCAACAAACCCAGCAGTTGCTCTTTCCAAAACAAGAAATGTTACAATATGTGGCAATACACTCTCTCGTAGGCAGCTCAATGCAAAGATGCTTGCTTCCGTACAACTTTGTCACTAAGAAATGGAGATATTTACTAGGTATGTTTAACTAAAATGGAACACAAAGGTGAGAGAAATGTTAAATTATCTCCAAAAACAAAAATTTATAAGCTTCAATATACCATTATGAGTCGCGTTGATGCTGTATTTCTCCATAATTTTTTGACGGTTTTCAAAAATTTTTCCACTGATGTGTTAGTTTTGATCTATATTTATTTTTGTATATAAATCATTGTTATAACTTAAATATTGTCAACACTATGAAGCTAACTTGACTCCATTGTCGACCTACGTGGTGTAAATGGCGAGAACTATGGTCTAGGTTCCGGTTCCATCCAAGCTATGTAAATGACAATTTCTAACTTGGCTCAGGCTTTGTCGCGTAGCAATCGATTAGAAGTATGGATGTACTGCCGTACTAGAATAGTGATTCATTTTCGTCTTAGATACCACTACTAAGCTGCAGAAAAGTTCGAAACTCAACAATGCATTATCCTGGAAGGAGAATCCCTTGCTTATAGTCTTATCCCTCATAACTAAAATGTATTTCGCTTTGTCAGGTATGGACCTAAGTGTACACAGCTACGTCGAAGAATCCCGGATGGCCAAACTCACTTCTTTACAAGAAAAATTCTTGAAACATGCAATGAATTCATTTTCGAACGCTAAAAGAATTGTATACAGCACTTGCTCGATTTTCGCTGAAGAAAATGAGAGGGTAGTTACGAATGTCGTAAAAGCGTCAAGAGCAAGGTGGAGAGTTAGAGATGTAAAAGAGCTTCTAAAGGGCCAGTGGAATAACTTTGGTTCGGGAATGTATGGTAGTATGGGGACTAGATGCCTTTACGCTAAATCTGATAGTGATCTCACCACAGGTTTCTTTCTAGCAGTTTTAGATAGAGACTTGAGAGATACTGAAACGCAGCAGGATGAAGATGAAGTTGCTGACGTTGACAAAAAGCTTAAAGATAAAACTAAGAAACATAGAGATAAAAATAACATCAATGTTGAAAAACAGCAAACCAAAAAGAAACACTCAGAGAGTGAATCTAACGATATTGAGCATGTATCTAATCTTGAAGAGTTATCTAATGGCATGAATGATGGACATAAAGTTTCGAAAACAAAGAAAAAAAAGCGGAATAAAGTTAATAAAATGCTTAGTCAAGACGAAGATTCGCATAACGAAACTACTAATAATCGTGATGAAATCATTGAAATATCAGAAAAAATTCATGATATTGCAGATTTGAAAAAGAAAAAAAGAAAATCCAAATCAGTAAAAGACGCTGAAACAATCATAGATGTAAATGTAAAAAGTGGTGATCAGAGCTCAAAAGAAAAACATGACAATAATGACAAATCGAGTCATGAACAGGAATTATCAGATGAAATTAAGACTGATATTACAAATAATAAAAAGAAACGCAAATTTTTCGATCATCCTGAAACATCAGAAACCAAAACCTTCAAAAATAATGAGGAAATAGAAATACCAACAAAGAAAAAGAAGAAACATAAACATCATGACACTGAAATTCAAAAAGATTTAATGGAACCAGATACCTTTATAGACAAAGAAAATAATTTACTTGAAAAGAATGATGAATCAGAAAATCCAAAAAAGAAAAAGAAGAAACGTGAAACTGAATTGCAAAAAGATGTGTTTGAACCCGTTATAGATATGTCCACCGATAAAGAAAATACGAAAACTCCAGAAAAGAGTAAATTATTTGAGAACAACGACGGAATATCTATGCCAAAAAAGAAAAAGAAAAAATGTAAAAAACTTGAAGATGAATCGAAAAAATCCGTAACCGTACCAGATATAAATATGTCTTCACAATCCGAAAAAAATAAATGTCTGGAAAAGAGTGAATTACTTGAAAACAATGAAGAAATCGAAATGTCTAAAAAGAAAAAGAAGAAGCGCAAAGATCACCAAAATGAACCCGAAGCTTTATCAGAATCAGTAATAGACATTTCTCTGGAAATAGAGAATAACAATGCGTCAGAAAACATTGACATATCACTAATTGAAAACATCGACCAAACAGAAAAGTCAAAAAAGATAAAAAAGAAACGCAAAGAACGTGACAATGAATCTTTAGAAGCTGTAATAGATATTGTTTCAGATGGAGCGCAAGGTAAAGTTTCTAAAAAAGGGAAGAAAAAGGAAAATGTTGCGCAATAACTTGTTTAGCACTTAAGTGTTTCATATAAAATATATGATTTTAATGTCTCCTTAAGTGTTTTTCTTAATAAAATAAATGATTCATAGTACATGAAGTATACTTATTTTTTATTTTCGTCTGGTCACTGAATAGCTAATTCTAATATGACGTACCTATATTATGATATATATGTATTTTATTGTTATTCTCACTACAAAATTAATCTTATTACTTACAAAACATGGTTCAATTTCGTTAACAGTCGATTATTATTATTGTTACAGCGACACGCTTGTTTACGTGTCACGAACACTTTCGTGTGCCCTTTTTTTGATCGCTTAAGTCTTTTAATAAAAAGTATAAATGTACATTGTACAGTGTTATGTTAATATTTTCCACAGTACTATCTTCAGAAAGAAACCTGTAGTTACAAATTACAATCATCATCATTAGCAACGCATCAACGGCTCACTACTGAGCGAGGTCTCCTCTCAGAGAATGGTTATAGGCCATAGTCCACCAGGCTGGCCCAATGCGAATTGGCGGACTTCACACACCTTCAAGAACTATGAAGAACTCTCAGGTGTGCAGGTTTCCTCACGATGTTTTCCTTCACCGTTGAAGCAAGTGATATTTAATTGCTTAAACGCACTTGACTCCGAAAAGTCAGGGGTGCGTACCCGGGATCGAACCTGCGACCCCCCGAATAGGAGACCACAGTCCTAACCACTAGGCTATCACTGCTTCTTCAAATTACAATCGGTACAGTTTAACCTATTTCTCTTTAACTATCTTAAAAACAAAAATTAAAAAATCTTTAGAAAAACGTGTAAGCGACGTGCTTAGATCCGCGCTTTTGAAGCTTTATAAGTTTGTTTTTCACTTGTATCACAGTTATTCATCATTGTTAGTTCGCGGTTCTAACCATATTCTGTCCATCGGTCAACAAAGAAGAAGGAAAATAGACTAGCTGAATTTGTATCTACACACACTAAGCGTGAGTTACGGATAGGTATTAGGTACCTTCGCGCTCTAATTGGACCAAGGCCGCGGAATCAAAGAAAGTATGACATAAAAAATAAACATAAACTCGAAGGTCGATTGAATGTGTTGACCCAAATAGCGACATGAAAGATCGTCGTATGGTATTTCCAGCGTTATGTATTAACATAAAATGTAATAATTTGTAAGTAGATACCTACCTACCTACTATTGAAAACTAGGCCTTTTCTGTCACAGTTTAACGCAATTTTCAGCTGACTACGCAAACCATAGGCATACTTACCACAGGCGACTCTACGTTTATTTTTCTATATTAATTCAAATTCAAAATTATTTCATTTATGGAGCGGAGAACACATTCCGTTGAGATTCAAACTTGCTGTAATCTAATCTTTTGAGTGGTGGGTCACGACTACTAAGGAATAAGGACATAGGATACTTTACATCCTAGAAAATCAAGGAGAACCAAACGGGATTTAAAAAAATATTAAACCCTCGCCGGCCAATTCGCGGGTATCACGTAACTTCTATATGTTAGGTATAAAATATAGAGTGGTTGTATTCTCTTGGGGCATACCTTCGTTCTCATTATACCCTCAGATCAACAACTGGGGTTGCCTAGCAACGCGATGCTGGGCGTGTGTAACTATAAGGGCGTTGTCTGCTCGCTACCCCACCAGCCAATCACGAAGATGCGCGATTGTTATGACAGTGTCAGTCACCGTTTGTCACCGATGGTTGAATCCTACTCACGAAGTAAAATATATTTTGGAACAAGGTTATAAGGTTCAAAGTTGCCCGATTTTTCGCGGTTAATGCTTAATAGCGCTTCCGTTATTGGCTGTTTATTGATGACACCCCACAGTTTTGCGGTTGTTAGGTAAATAATGTTTTAGGTATTGTGCTGTACTATATGCTAAATACTATCTACTCAAAAAACTACGCGGCTACGTCGTTCTATTCCTATTGGCAGCGTTGTCAAATACAGTGTCGCATAGTTATGTCCTAAGAATGCCCTATGCAACACATAATATTGTGTACTTCTGCGTACGCACGACCGATGTACGCGACCGATTTTAGCTTACGAAACATTTGACTTAGAAACTTTTATATCAATGCTACGAAAGTCCTACGAATCGTAGCACCGTCGTAGCGTAAAACTACGTCAAAAAATTCAGCGCCCTGATGTCTTCTCTTCTTCTTTATGAACCGATAGACATCCATTGCGGGACAAAGGTCTCTTGCATGGACTTCCACAGGCCTCGGTCTTGCGTCGTCGCAATCCAGCGGCTCCCTGCGACTCATTTGATATCGTCGGTCCACCTAGTGGGGTGTCTGCCAACACTGCGCTTCCCGGTGCGGGATCGCCACTCCAGCACAACGACCATCAGCTCTTCGAACTATATTTCGCGCCCATTTCCACTTCAGTTTCTCGACTCGCTGAACTATGACGGTGGCTTTGGGTCTCCTCATTTCTGATTTGTTCTCGCAGAGATACTCCGAACTTAGCTCTCTCCATCGCCCGCTGAGTAACCCTGAGCCTTCTTATGAGGCCTACAGTTAGCATAGACGAATGATATTTACTAAAGACAGTTAGCGACCATGTTTCGGATCCGTATGTCACTACTGGCAACACGCACTGTTCGAATACTTTAGTCTTCAGGCAATGAGGTACTGTGGACGAGAAGACATCTCGAAGCTTCCCGAACGCTGCCCAGCCGAGCTGGATTCCGCAGTTGATTGGCGGTTGATCGCCCTAATACAGATACATACATTCAACTATTTATTTTGTAATTGAAAGTCGATAGTTAATAATTTGATATTCATAAATGCAATAAAAAACGTCCTCTTCTCTAAAAAATATCACTGTAGTGTTTCTTTGTGCATCCCCATAAGCATAACATCAAAACTTCAATGATTTCAATTTGAAGGCTTAATATTATTGACTCGAGACTAAAAGACATTGCTTAGAAACTTTTATATCCATGCTACGAAACTCCTACGAATCGTAGCACCGTCGTAGCATAAAAAAGTACGTTAACAACGCTCTAATATTAATTGGTAGGTACATTCGATAATTTTGTAATTCAAAGTCGATAGTTAATAATTTGATATTCATAAATGCAATTGAAAACGTTCTCTTCTCTAAGAGAATGTCACTGTAGCTTTTGTTTGTGTATTCTCTTGTACTTAACTTCAACTTCAATGATTTCAATTTGAAGAATTTAGTGTGAAACAAAATTGATTTCGGTGCGTTTTTCAACAATAATGTCGAGCATTTCAAGAAGTTTTTAGGCTATAAAACAAACTACTCAATTAGAATGTTACCTATTACCTAAAATCAGAAAAGGACAAAATCTATACCTATTTAACAAACTTCATTATAAAATGTATGTAGGTAGGTATATTATTTCTCTGTCTATCTGAATACCTTTTAACGCTTAGAAAGCTGAACCCATGTCGACAAAAGTTGACAAAGAGATGATACTTAGCTTAAATCCTGAGGAATGACATAGAATACCTTTTATCCCGGAATATCGATGGTTTCTCACGAGATTTAAAAAATCAATTAAGTCGCGGGCATTAGCTAGCTAGTATTTTGAAGTACTTCAACTAGGTATTATTACCCAGTCTAGGTACATCACGCGAAAGGCGCAACTAAGAATCAAATCGCTTATGCAAATATAAAATTTATTTAAATACATAATGGTGAAGAATTACCGTGTAATAGCTCATTATTATTCATACATTTTAGCCAATTCTATGCATGTAGTGTAATTTCAACTGAATTTAAGTTCATTTAACGATTGGAAACAACACTTATTGATGATCGATTATTCCTGTTTTGGTGAAAATATTCTGCATCCCTAAATTGTAACAAATCAACAATCTAAGTAGGTATAATGGGATAAGTCCATTTCTGTTCAAAAAGGCATTTTCTGGTGTTTTCTTTCATTTTGTGTAGGATAGAACCGGTTTTGTTTGTGCCTTTACGTAAAAACTCAAAAATAAAATACATTCACTTTCAGAACAACTTTCGACATTTTCACCAGCTCCTAACTTCTACACTTTATTTAAGTACCTACATATTATTATCATCATGGAAACTTCCAACCGTGCGGTTAGTCCGAGTTTTAATTCGTTTAATCGTAATAGTAAACGATGACATTAGCATCAAAATGAACCATAATAGTATCGTTTTAAAGTCACAAATCCTAACCAGACGATTTTAATTTAGAGCGTTTTCGTTACGTAAACTTAAAAGAATACATACACGAGATTAAGCTCTAACTAAATACTGTTATGGTTTATTTTACTTTGATGGTAACGTCATCGTTTAGTATTTATAGTTAACTATCAAATCTTGTACTAAGCGTACTGAAGGGATCCAAAGTCACAAGCGTTTATGCCTTCATACATGATGAGTCAATATGTATCCACTATTCATTTTCAAATAGTACCTTTTCCCTTTTTTATAAAATTGAAATAAAAATAACTTAGGACCTACTCTAACTTCTATTAATTATGCGTTCAGATAGACCCAGCACTTGCAAGTCAGCTTGCGTGCTCTTTGCCATGTAAGGTAACTAGTTATAGCATTAAATCAATTTCGAAATGTCACAGTAAGTAATGGCTCATTATTAAAAAAAACTGAGAGAATTTTATTATATACCCACTACTAGCAACTGGCTGCTACTTCGTTCGCCAGGTTTTTGTATTTTTTCCTTCTCACTGCTTTGTCTGTCGTGAACATTTTATGTTATACATATACCTGACTTAAGATCAGCAAAAAAGTCACTGGCTGGTCAACTCACTTTGGCAAAATTCAAAAGATATAGCTTGCAACCTTACAACGACAATGAAATTGTTAGTATTTTTGATACAGCAAAGTCGTATCCAAAAATCTAGATTACTGCCTTTAAAAAAAGTAATTACTCTACCAATAGGTATCGAGATCAGATTAGTGTAGGTAGAAAAATGAATTGCTTCGAAAATTACCTTTAATAATTATGAAACCGATAACAAACAGCAAACAACCGTTCAAAGGAAAAAATATAAGCACGCCAAATTACATCTATTACAGCTATGTATATGACCGATCGGCGACAAATGACCGTTACAGCGGCACGACCCCATTGTTTTTAGGGTTCCGTACCCAAAGGGTACCAACGGGACCCTATTACTAAGCCTACGCTGTCCGTCCGTCCGTCCGTCTGTCAGCGGGCTGTATCTCGTAAACCGTAATAGATAGACAGATGAAATTTTCACATACTATGTATTTCTATTGCCGCTATAACAACAAATAATAAAAATTAAATTAAATTGAAAAAAATAAATTAAAATATTTCCATGGGTACATGAAAATATTTTAATTTTTTTTTTTTAACGGAACCCTGAAAGAGCGAGGGCCGACTCGCACTTGGCCGATTTTTTAAGGAAATCTTAGATCGTTGCAATTTTTGGAACGTAGTTCCTTATTTACTACTTCTAGCGAACATCACAATCAAGTGAACGTGATGAAAACAAGTAAAATGTGCGCAAATTTGATCCCATACGTGTCTAAATTACTGCCTGTTTGTGGAATTTTCTGTTGCAACTCTTGCTGCAGGCTGGTGTTATGTTAAAAATAAAAATAAAATATCCGTGACGTCTTGAGAACCTCCTCCTTTTTATCGTCGGTTGAATAACCCTGAAGGTTGGAAGGTTGAAACCCTCGTGTCACATATTTGCATACTTTACGTGGACATACGTGAGGGTAAATCTGTTTTTAAAGGCCTAAGTTGTGCATTGATAGATTTACTGAAAAAGCTCCAGGTGTAGAGAAACATTTTTCCCTAAACGGAAATCTATTAGATACCTACACAAAACAAAATAAATATCTACCTACATAGAACGAGCGCGTGTAGGTACGGACACAATTGGGTACTTGAAATGTGTTCTAAAACGAAATTTTCTATGAAGATCGTAAGGAGCTAGGTACTGTAATTGAAATTTACACAAAACCTTAACAAACTATATACACTAAAACCTTCCTCATGAATCACCCTGTCTATTGATGAAAACCGCATGAAAATCCGTTCAATAGTTTTTGAGTTTATCGCAAATACTTAGACAGAAAGACATGTAGTGATATCAGTTAAATACGCAATTATGAATGTGAAATTTATTTAATTTCTTATGACGTCATAATACTACGCTTCACTCAGAACGCCAATGAAACCTCATATTTATAAAAATTTCTTAACAGCCAAAAATACTAGAAAACTTATCCTAATCCTTCGTTGGGTATTGAATTTTTTGCATGTCGTGCGGTTGTAAGGCAAACGGGAGCGCTGGCCGCGCCGCCCCACGCTGCCACCACGAAACGGTCACTCGATTGCTTTCTCAAAACATAGCCGGACGACTACACTCCCATTGCGAGGAAATCCTTTATTTCCCATCAACTCTCTCATACCACTCTTATACCGCCATTAAATTACCAAAAGTTATACTAATACCATAATTATGCAAATCTTTAATACCGTTGGTATAAATTGAATTAGAACGCGGACCGTAGTACCTGTTGTAATTTTATTTTGGCGGCAAATTTTAGGTCACATTCGATATAGCGCGGAATTTCGTAGTTGATTTAAGTGCAGATTAGTGATGGTCGATGTATTTTGAAGTGGTCTTTTGTCAGTGACATGGCGTCTGAGGAGTCTATGGCTGCTGCAGCAGTGGTGAGTATGAGTATTTATTAGGAATATTTCACTAATTGAATGAAACCTACTCTATAGATATCCAATCGTTAGCTTACATTATAGGTCATATCTACCTGTTATAATTTGAACTTTGTACTTGAACCAAAAGGGGATCATAGGTATGAGAGGACACATAGGTCGTTATAGGTTACCTAAGTAAGCAGGTATTTAGATCGCTTGCTCAAAATAACTATCCACTTTGAATTCAAAACCAATTCTTGCATAGGTATATTTTGTATCGATATTATGGGTTGAAATGAATAGAATAAAATATAATCGAAGTTTTTAGTCAAATAAACTTTGATAAAATAATTTTGAATTGCCAAGTGAAAATTCCTGGTTTGGAAGGCCGTTCGAGCCGAGACAGATCAGCAAGGAACTTGAAAAAGATTATTTTTCAAGTTTCTTGCTGGTTAAGTATTTATTGAAGAAGACTACTTTCCGAAATGTACTTTATTATTATTGATCACAATTTTCTTGTCACGAAGTGGTGCTTAATATCACGAAAAACAATATTTAGATCCGTAATTTATGCACATTAATTATGGTAATAAAAACGCGTTTGATATAGCTACGTTCTACTCTGTGTGATTCAAGTATTACCGTGATTCATATAACGATGTAGGGTAAAGCTTGAAAAAATGGGATCTTTAATAACTTAAGGTGAAACTTGAAAGTCGTGACTCGGGTTAGTTAGTCACGCGCAAGGGCCTGAACTCGTTACGCTTATCTAGAAAATCTAAGATGAATAAACGCTAACTAAATATAAATTATGAATAAAGTTGTGGTATTTTAGAAAATCTAGGTTTATAGCTAAATACATCTCTGGTAGGGTTGCCATCCGTCCGGGTTTCCCCGGATTTGTCCTAGTTTAGAGGGCATCCGGGGAGCGTCCGGGCAGGGTTTCATTTGTAGTCCGGGTTTAAAAATTTAAATTCTTGGGCCGCCCGCGACTCAGTACTTTAAGATTTTTGTTTAAAAATTTAATTGAATTTTGTTAGGTTTAATATTTTAATAGGGTTTTGTTTTCAAAATAGAGTAAGTATATTAATAATTTGTGTTTTATTTTAAGAATAAAAAAATTCTAACTGATAATTAAAACAATTTGTAACAAAGTGTAATAAGATTTTGTTTTGTTAGGTACATTTAAAATGATGATAAAAGATGACAAAAATTTTTATTAGACTAAGTTTTTTATTAAACTGACTATGTTTAAAAAAAACCTGTTTTCATGCGTCTTGTCCTGGTTGCCAAATTTTAGGGATGGCAACCCTAATCTCTGGGTACATAGGTATTTTAGCAAAGAGAAAAGTTTCAAAACTGTAACCTGACTACAAAAAATTTGATATAACATCCATCATTTTGATTATGTTTGTAGAAAACTGTTCGTAACCTTCGTAGCCGCACCCCAGTCGTAATAACAAATCGATCTACACCTCATTCATCAATATCAGCTCAGTAGTTTAGGCACTACGGTGAAACATACGTAAATAAAAACGAACATACATTGAAACATACATCTATGCATAGACTGCTAAAATCATAACAGACTTTGTCGTAGTCAGGTAAAAAGAGCAACCGCCGAGTTATCAGTGGTAGATTCACTCGACTTGATGAAAAACACTTTGTATTAAAAACTTTTCTATTTCTAACCGACTTCAAAGAAGGAGGAGGTTCTCAATTCGTTGGAATATTTTTTTTAAATGTATGTTCACTGATTACTGACGCCTGAACCGATTTGGTAAATTCTTTTTTATTTGAAAGAGTATACCTCCCAGGTGGTCCTATTTAAATGTAATCGAAATCGGTCGAGTGGTTTAAAAAAAATCAACAATAAATGTTATTTATACTTTGTAGTGGCGCGGGCGTTTGAAGTCATTTTTTAAAAATATTTTTTTTATTAAATTATTGAAGTCAACGAAGTCTCATCATAAGGGTCCCTTTTAGGTACGTACCTACCTAATCCTAAAAATAAAGTATGGTTATTTTGCAGAATAAAACCTAGAACGAGAAATTTTAATAATATTAAGTACCTAGTTACCTACCTAAAGTAAAAAGTTTCTTATTCAGAGTATGATCAATGTCAACAACTATTATTTTACAGTAGGTATATAGCATTATCCAAATGAGGTAATGGTTATAATAACTGGCGAATTACCACATTGGCCTCTTGCATTACAAATTACAATGTATGATTTTAATAAAAGTAACAAGTTTACTATATCTACTTGATTATTATCGTTTACGTACTGACTCTACGCATACAGATAGATGCAAACTCGCGAATAATCGGATAGGTAATATATTTAATGGATGCCATGAATGAAAGCGATGCCGGCTATGCATCACATGCGTAGTTATCAGCTGATAAAGCCCGAGCGCAGTGCCGACCCCCGGCGGCCGCCCAGTCGACGGCCGAGTGGTCAGCGGTCATGTCGCGTCGAGTGCTGACCAAGCGCCAGCCGCGCCAACCTCGCCTTCGTCCCCAGGTCGCGGCGGAACCCGTTGCAGCTCCAGAGCCGCCGCAGCCCGAGCCGGAGCCGCAACCGCCTTCAGATGACGAGAAATCCCCCGATTGGCGCCCTTCCCGCCCGCCGTCGCCTCCGCAACGCCCTGACGAGATCTCAGAAGGCTCAGAACCTACCCGTCCCAGTATTAGACCCGAGCGAATAGACCGACCCGAACCAACCAGTCGCTACGCTAACCTCAACTACTGGAAAGCCAGACGAGTCACTTTTTACAGAAATGGGGACCCTTTCCATCCAGGCGTCGAGTTCAGATTCAAGTTGGGTAGAGACTTGGTATCTATGGATGCGCTCCTCGATAGATTGTCCGAGAGATTGGAACTACCCAGAGGCGCGAGATTTATCTTCGGAATGGACGGTGATAGAAAGTTTAGACTGGAAGAACTGGAGGATGGAGCTTCATACGTAGTCTCATCTTATAAAACGTTCAAGGTTAGTTCTGATCACATTTTATTTATGTATTTAATGTGCCGACCATAATCGGCAGTTCAGAATAAGTACGTTGTAACATATAATGTATAACAAAAGGCAAATATTATATTTATTGCACAACAATATCGCTCAGCATTAATTTGTTAAAGTAGGACCAATTTAATAGGTACATCACATTTGACACATCATCAAAATTCAACAAGGTAACCTTGTAACGGAGGGCACACAATATTAATACCTATTTATTTTATTAAGTTAAAACTGCGTAATTTAACTTTTTTTCAGTTATAAATACATATTTACTTTTTTACACTTACTTTCTTAAGACTGACAAATGTAAAATGTGATCTATTAAATTGGCCCTAGTTTAGGCTATGTTGGCTAGCTGTACCTAAGCTTTTAAAGCAGTAAGCTATACCATAATACAGTAATTTAGTATGGTGTAGCGTACTTGATCATACAGAATTAAGTTAATCCGTCAAAAATCGTACATTTTAGGTTCCCATATTATAAAAACACACACGTGCGAAGCTGGGTCAACTGGGTAGCTATAATTTTTAAACTGTGTCTGAGTTTGATATTCTATTTAATTAACATAATAGATATATGACCAGCTATAAGATCTAGGCGACACAGTTTTATTCGATGTAAGAATTAATTACTGTAACTACAGTAGCTAGAAACAATGTATTTTAATTGCACATAATATTATGTTATTATGCCACATGCGTGATCCATAGCAAATGGGTTAAGCGAATACGTTCAGGTACATACCTAATTGTTTTAGTACACAAAATCTACATACCTACATTTTCACCCTTACATACTTACCTAAAATGCCTTAAGAATTTGAAACCTCTACGTATACACTTTGGTAATGAGAAAGCGAAAAATACGTTGTGCCGATCACTAACCTAATCAATTGCATTTTATCACGAAATATCCCTAAAATGTAATAAAAAGCACATGAATTTGGATACACTACACGATCACGAAAGTTAATAGTAAATTAAAGTAAATTATTTTAAACAACAACACGACCCAACTAGGTACGTTAAAATATTTAACTGATAATTCACAGATTAGATTTTTTTGGCGGACGTCATAATTACCTATACTATACTCTATGTCTTAACAAAAGCTATTAAGACGAATTTAATAACACCTCATATTAAGATACATACGAGTACAGTTCATCAAACAGATAAAAATACAGAGCGTGCCAAAGAAATAATATAACTATACATTCGCACGAAAAAAATAACCCTCATTCAGGTAAAATAAGCGATTTAAGAAAAATCTAAAAAACAATATTCGTTTGACGGCTTAAAATGTTGGTTTAAGGTACGAGTTCGTAGCCGACTACAGACAGTAGCAGCAGGCGACGTCTCTTTAATTTTATACATGAAAGATACGTTTTAAGCTGTCAAATAAATACGATTTTTCACACTTACTGAAAAAGAATAAAATATATAGGTGTATTTTTTAAATATACCTATTAGCAAAGGTATTTACGTAACGTTTACTCTTAGAATTATTGAAGTATAAATCCACGAGGCCACGTCCTTGTGATTTAGGTCACAGGATAAGAACCTCACGCACCGTCTCAGACATTTGCATTTTGATTGCGTACCTAACTATATTAATTATTTACCTAAAGTTAGTTTAGTTTTAGCTTACTTTTAATCGACGTCAACAACTCGCTAATTGTTACGAATTCCGCCCAAAAACAATTTCAGTAGGCGACAGGAAATTCATTATTATATATTGCTTGTTTGACGATAAAAGTTTTTTCGTACCACTTGCTCAAAAAAGTGACATTCTGTGCCACAAAAAGCGAACATAACAATAGTCATTTTTAATCTGTTAAAAACAGGGAAAGAAAATTGTACTGAATTTCATTCATCCTCTAGGGGGAGAATGTGATTTAAATTTGGATTACTTACCGATATTTATACTGAACTACATCTGTGTTTACACCATTGAGTTTGTATATAAAGCAAACATCTTTTTGAAAAAGGAATACGCATTTATTATGCAGTTATGATTATTAAATAAAATTACGAAAACCGACGAGGCCGTATGAGCTTGATGCCTTTGCTTTTCCGACAAAAAAATATTAGTCTAGGAATTTGCCGCGTTTTTGTTTTCTTCAAATACATAAACGTTAAGTTTATTTTAATTTATTTTTATAAATAAGTAAATGTTCTAAAAATACGTTACGATGTTAAATCAAAGCGACAGTGACAGTGAATTGTCGGATTCCATCAGTGCAAATGCTCAGACGCAAGAACAGAGAAATACTCAAATCAACTCATCAACAATAAGTAAATGTACCAAACAAAAATGTAACTCTCTCTATCAATAATCGACCGAGCGAAGCGAAGGTCTTTGAGTTAACTAGAGCGATTTGCACTTGTCCGTCCGTCCGTCCGTCCGTCCGTCCGTCTGTCAGAGCCTTATAACTTTTGAATTACTGAACGTAATTACTTCAAATTTAGATATAATATGTAAACCGATGGCCTCCAGCCGAAAATGGCTTAAAAAGTTATAAAAATCTTTATTTCAGGGGGGCTCTCATAGAAGCGAATGCGAAGTAAAAAAAAAATATCGCGTTACATAATATTGTTACGTATCATTTTAAAGATAATTTTGAACTGAGTACAAAAATATTTTTTTTTTAATTTTTCCCTTAAAATTGACGAAATGGGGGCTTTCAAAGTGGCGATTTTATACGCTCGCTTGAAGACGCTCTCTAGGAAAATCCGCTATAGATTTTCAAACTGATTTTATGTTTTTAGGTCACTTATATCCTGTACTTGAACAACAAATACTAAAATTATATGAATATTATAAAGAAACGAGATTATTTAATTTTTAATGGGCATCAGTAATTCATATAGCATCAACATAGCTTCACAATAATGCTAATAGATGGCGCAGTCAGTAACTATTCCCATGGAACTACGAGTTACGACTACGACCTATCCCAAAAACAGTTTTGCGTCGACCATTATTATTTAGTTACTTATTATAATACAATAATTGTATTGTAATTTTTTTTGTACCATATTATTCAATTAAAATTATTTTTTAGTTAAATTTTAGTTAAATATTGTATATTTTCTATTCGCGTCGATAGATGACGATTTGTACAGATGCCCGTAACCCGGTTTCACTCGTTAGTACCTACATAATAAATAAATAATTCAATGTTTGATAAATAATTCAATGTTTTCACTAACGTTCCCTAACCTTTACGGGCTACCTATAAGTTAGGTGATTGATGTTTTCTGTCAACTTATTTATCACGATCCTGTACGGGACACCTAAAAGGATATTGGGACGGATGTTAGGACTTAGGATTGTATTTAGGAGCTACCTACGTTAAGAGACTCCTACTTAGGGGATGATTTAGGTATGTTTGGTGAAAAAGGGCATAATAATAATGTCAGTTTTGGTTATCATGTATCGATTGAATGAATAATCATGGGATACCGTTACCGCGAGGTCTCAGTTCGGGGCGAACCACTAGTAATAATTGGACCAATGTTTCGAATGTTAACTTTTACTTTTAATTGTCATATTTTTTTATTATATATTTTATTTTTAATAAATGCTTATCTCATATTATTATTGTGTTAATTTTTTCGCAAATGGTACGAAAAGTAGAGTATTTTCCTCGGTGATAAAGCTGTCTTAGTCTTGGGTGAACTTAAGTCCATCGCTACACTCAGGACTCGTCTTAAATCCCTCGCTTCGCTCGTGATTTAAGTTTTTAACACCCTCGCTACGCTCGGGAGTAAACCTCGAGTCCTTCGTTACGCTCGCGATTTAAATCGTCACCCGCGACAGAAGACACTGCTTTATCCCCTTGGTTAATAATCTACTATTTTTTTAATAAATGGTAGCGCTTGATTAAGGGTTCGCGTAAAACACGGCAGGGTCGGAACGCATTCAAAAAACCTTCTGCAAGTAGTTCGAAGTGGAAAACTTGCATGCCTGAGAGTTCTCCATAATGTTCTCAAAGGTGAATTCTACCAATCCCCACTTAGCTTGCGTGACCCTTTTCATTTTGAGAGGAGGCCCATGCCCAGTACTGGGCACTTGGGCAGGGTATGATAATCGGTTTCTAGACAGCTCGTAAAGGAACTCCGAATCACTTGACGGTATACCTTTGTGGTCACTAGCCATGGCTATTTCCTCAAGAGGCATGCTGCTGAGAGCGTTAACCAAGCTTTGAATCCGCAACCCTTTATTTAGGTTCCGAGCATTTTAACCACTTGACAACGACGCGATGGCTGTAATTTTCTATGCGACAGGAAATTATAAAAACAATTATGCGGACCCCTTGCTTATTTGGAAAAAGTAGTTGGGAAATTGTGTAGAATTTTCATTAGTAGTTTTCCCTCCCCTATAACATGGCAAGGTTAAAGCTTTTTATGATGGTCAAGATAAACAATGCGGACGGTCAAAATGAACGGACAGATTAGTGTTTCTGAGAATTAGCTGAAAGAAAATGTAGTGGTATAAAGCACTCGTGTACCTTAATATTAAAACCTAGTTTCAAATTATATCATTATTTTTGATAAATGTGACCACATTAGGTATATAAATGAAGAAAGTAAACACCTTTTTCTATGTGTTGGTAAATTAACTACTTGTCGGAAAAGTCTTTTTGAAGTAGATGTAAGCATGTTAATGCTGATCGTATATTATTACATACAAAGCACACGTGTTATATCCACTCCGCACGAGCCGCACACATTGAAAACAACATATTCTACTGCATTTATCCGAACTGATATGAACTGAAAAATTTCAGTATCTCAATATCCTCACATGACAAATAAGTGTTGTTAAGTGTTAAAAATAAGTGTTCATGATGTCGTCTGCATTTTCATGGGATTTTCAATGTTGTAGAGGCTACTAAACCCCAGCAGTTATTTCTGTCAGTTAAAAACTGTAAGTGTATTCAAAAATTTCTAAGAACTCGCCAAACTGGTAGGTCAGTTTGTTGGCGAAAATGGGTAACCCTTGCGGCGATGGCAGCGCGTGCGGCTTGTTCCTAATGGGTGGTCAGCATTTATCGCTCGATCATGAGTGCCGGTTCATAAAGTAGGGTCGCAATGTATTTTGGTATCCTAAGATATTATTCTGTATCAATGGATGTTTTAACTACAAAGCAATTTTATATATTTATGCTGGCACATATATGACGGCTCCAGAGCCGTCAGTCATTTTTAATAACAGTGACGTCAGCATTGCTGACGTCACAATCTTCAATACTTTCACTCATAGGAATCAAAACACAACTTGTCGGACTTTAAACTCAAACTCAAAATTATTTATTTCATGTAGGCCAACCTGTGGCTCTTATGACACGTCAAGATTCTACCACCGGTTCGGAAAGCGGATTCTGCTGAGAAGAGCCGGCAAGAAACTCAGCAGTTGCTCTTTTCAAAATAAAACTTTACTTTTATTACGACAACTCTCAGAGGTCCGTACGGTCCGACGCCTCGAGCGAGAATGAGCTGCGAGGGATCGGCCGCCCGTATTTAAATGAAAGCATGCTTGTACAATCATCTTTTGTAAATTGTTTGCTACCGTCCAAATTATGTTTACAAAATCATATTGAGGGTAGTTAACATTGATTAACAAAGAAATGTTTGATTTGTGATTCAAACCGTCTAAAAGCGGTTAGTTATTGAAATCTAGACTTTCTTGACGCCGCTGAATGAGATTAATAACCTCTTCGCGCCGACATATAAAATTGCTTATTTTCTAGCTTCAATCTTAAGATTTAAGTCTCAACTCACACTGGTGCAGAGTCGAAGCGTCGCGTCCTATAGCATATTCATCTTTATTTTCACACTAGCTGACGACCGCAACTTCGTCCGCGTGGATTTAGTTTTTAAAATCCCTCGTGAACACTGATTTTCCGGGATAGAAAGTAGCCTATGTCACTCTACAGGTCTTCAACTATAGTACCCATGCAAAAAATCACGTCGATCCGTGGCTCTCTTGTGGCGTGATTGAAGGACAAACCAACAAACAGACACACTTTCGCATTTATAATATTAGTATGATTAGAATATTAAATTGCATATGAAAACACTGTAACATTACGTCCATACGATGTATTACATCCATACCTACTATGTAGTATGTAGGTATAATGATCGGACAAAATCTGACACCTTTGGAGTAGTTTTACTTTGACAAAATAAGGCTATCCACGATGGCTATATACGATAAAGTACGCTTGCCAGCTTAAAATGAGCCGTACATTCAAAGTATCCTGTAGATTCCGGGGTTCAAGTAATTTGGCCCTATACTGAAGATTGTGATGTCTATAATTTCTGAACTACTAAATTGATGACCTTGAAATAATTACAGAACAATTTCTAAAGTACCTGCTTTCTAACAAAAAAAGAATGAATGAAATCGGAATACGCCTTAATGAATTACAGCTAAATACACATTTTGACTTTCATCCCCTCTCCCAAGGGAACCGTGCTGAATTTCGGGATAAAAAGTATCCTATATTATACCTCGTAGTATGAACTTAAATCATGCCAAGTTTCATTTAAATCCGTCCAGTAGTTTCGGCGTGATGTGCGGCCAAGATACAGACAGACAGACAAAAAATTAAAAAAAAATTGTTTTGGCTTCAGTATCGATTATAGAGTGCCCTCAAACAAAAATTTACAAAATATCTTCAATGTACAGAATTGGACCTGTTACAGTTTTATTATATTATAGATATTATATTATAGATTATTAAGGTACAAATTTGTGTTATGTAAATATGGAATCAAGCGTCGAGGCGCAACGATGCGTACCTTCGCGCGTCGACGCTTGGTTAAAGTAGTTTTGAGTCTGTTGTCATTGTCTGTTGTGGAAGCGATAGATTACGAAAAAGTCTTCCAATTTCAAATATAATATGTAATACCTTAAAGTAACTTAGGCCCAAAGAGTTAGACTATTCAGACTTTGTCCATTTAGTTTAAGGTAAAATTGGCATTTGAAACGAACTTACTCGTATGTGTTATCAACTTATCATACGTTTTATTCGGCCCTTACTTGGCCTTTATCTAGAGCCTAGACACTGTCCTAATAGTGACGAATCAATGGTAACCCTACAATAGAGCAAACTTGGCAACGACACCACGGCGGGGGCAATGCACCACCTTGCACTTAATATGCATCAAGGCAATTCCTAGTGCATAGACCGATCCATACGTACCTAGGACTCCTAGGAAGTTATAAGTAACAGTTTATTGTTGTCCTAATGCCGAGCCCTAAACAACAAATAACTTCTTTGTAAGTGAAAAATAAAGAACCTACTATAGAAATTAGAATTGATTACTTACTCATTTAGTAACAAACATAACTTGGGAGATTTCATGGCAGCAGGAGGCACCTAGTTCTAAGTATCTCCTATTTCTGACTATGTAGATTGTAGGTAGCTTGTATGGGAGGTTTATGAACGTTTTCTCCGATAGTCCCTTAACTTTAGGATACATCTAATACTAATTAAGTGACAGTTCACTAACTTCAATAATTTAGGTAATTTTCGTATAAATAAGACTCAAAACTGCAAGTAGTACTCTTGAATTTAACTAAAGTTTATAATTTTACTGTAGTTTTTTTTATTATATACTGTAGTTTAGTTTATTTAGTTTAGTTTTTCTTCTTCTTCTTCTTTATCAACCTATAGACGTCCACTGCTGGACAAAGGTCTCCTGCATAGACTTCCACAGGCTTCGGTCTTGCGCCGCTTGAATCCAGCGGCTCCCTGCGACTCGTTTGATGTCGTCGTTCCAACTGGTGGGGGGTCTGCCAACACTGCGTTTCCCGGTGCGGGGTTGCCACTCCAACACTTTGGGACCCTTAGTTTACCTTAGTTAGTTAGACCTTTAGTTTAGTTTAGTAGTATTAAATAGATGCTCAGATGAACAGTTTCAATAGGTACTACTGAAACTATTATTCCGATACTACTACTGAAAAATAACTCTGTATGTTGATTTTATTTTTTACTTTACGCTTCAACTTCTCAAATGATTGAGATGAGATAGCTCACATCTATTAGACGGGCATGTAGATTTTTATCCAGGTAAACAATGTGATATTTCAAAACTTGAATCCACTTGGATCCACCGGCAAAACTGTATTATTACCCGAATATAACCGTGTATAAGCGTATTTTATAGTATTGGCCTTTTCACACTAATTCTAGAGAGCAAAAATATTATAGAGAATTCTCGGGTTGGTATATTATAAGCGTAGCTCGTCGTAGCATTTCGTAGCGCTTCGGAGCTTATCTTAAAAAGCTTATTATTAATCTTAGCGTATTCACACTAGCTGATTTAGATTTTATTAATCCTGTGAGAATTATCATCATCATCATACTAATATAAATGCGAAAGTGTGTTTGTTCGTTGGTTTGTAATTTAATCACGCCACAACAGAGCTACGGATCGCCGTGATTTTTTGCATGGGTATAGTTGAAGAACTGGAGAGTGAGGCATTTTATACCGGAAAATCAAAGAGTTTCCGAAGGATTTTAAAAACTAAATCCACGTGGACGAAGTCGCGGGCAGCAGCTAGTTCTACATATTTCGAAATTAAAAGTATCCTCAGAATGCAAGCTATCTTGCCAAATTTTGTCGAAATGGGTTCAGCGGCGTAGGCATGAAAAGGTAACTTTAATTTGAGGAATAAAGATATAACTCAAATACTGTTTTTTAAATATTTGTCTGTCTTTTTATCCATGCTAATGTTCGTTTCTGCTGAACCGATTTTGATGATAATTTCACAGGCAGGGTGAAGATAACACAGGGAGTGCTCTATATAACCCGGACTGTTAGAACGTGTTGTATCTTTAAGGGTTATTATTTTTAATTTCCTAAAGTGTATTTAATACTATACCCGTAGATGCTAAATTTCCTTAGCCCATCTTTCTTGATCGACATTATGAAAGATAATGTCGATCAAAGAAAGTCCTAATATCACTAATACATTGCGGCATCTTAATGATCGAAGCGTTATATCATACTAGATGAAGCCCGCAACTTCGTCCGCGTGGATTTACGTTTTTCTTAATTCCAGCGGGAACTCTCTAATTTTCCTGTATAAATAGTAGCATATGTGTTAATCCTGGGTATGGGTTATTTCCAGTCCAAATAGCAGCCAAATCAGTTCATTCGTTGTGGCGTTAAAGAGTAACAAACATCCATCCATACATCCATCCTCACAAACTTTCGCATTTATAATATTAGTAGAAAGTAGGATTGTAGCCGTAGGTAGTAGGTATGTTTAACCCGACTTCAAAAATAAATACTCTCGGAACAAGGCCAAACATCCCTGAAGATTTGTATGTACTTAGCATAAAGAACAGGTGCGAAGCCCCTTGGTGGGTAAAATGACTAATATCCTCATAGGTGGGTAAAATGACTATAATCTCCCTCCAAATAAGCGTAAAGCTTTTGTTAGGAGTGTGTACAACAAAATATGTGAAATAGGTATAGGAATTAAACTTTATACCTTTTGGTTTTCAGTCTGCACCTTAATTCTAAAAGCTGGGAGGAAGGAAGGGCTATCGAAATTAGGGATATGGGTCAAGCGTCGGATAGCGTTTAAGCTCGGTAACGCGAAATTGCAAGGAAGTGTACACGTAAACTATCGACGGCACGTAATCGTACGATCAGCTTCTTATTTACCGCTTTTTTATATTGCATTGCACGAGAACGCTGCATTTGAAACATTTTAAAAGCAAAATAAGTAGTGATAGCGTAGTGGTTATATTTCTGCCTCCTTTTCGTTTTCTGAATTGAATTTCACTTGTTTCTACGGTGAAGGAAATCGAAATCATCTTGAGGAAACTTGCATTGAGGGTTCTCCATAATGTTCTCAAAAGTGTGCGAAGTCTGCCAATCCACACTACTACAGCTACAATAATACTCCTAAATCCTTTTTGAACGCTTTTCAACCAGTCCAATTATTATTTTAACTTGATTGTAGGGTATATAACTTATAGAAATACGTAAATAGATTTTAACAGTCTTAACAAGGTTTCAAATTGAAAATGACTAGGCAATTCAGACATTTGGATCAAGGTCCCATGTTCGATCCAACCTTCGCCTAATTTCACTTAATTTTGTAATGCGTAATTCTGAACAAGCTTATCGCGTCGCGTGTCGTTTTGTAACCTTTCCTTAATACTCGCAGCACGTGAGACCACCATAAAGGGCTTTTAATTACGAAGTTCCGATTTATATCGGTTTAGTGGTGTACTGTTGAAACTGGGATTGCGTGGATTAGTCGAGATTGACCTTGGTTGGTCGACCGTTCCGCGCCAACGGCGTATTCAAATCTAAGCAGTCGCTGCTATCCAACCGTGCTATGCGCAGAGCTTTCGCGTACAACTTACAACTTTAATCTTTTAATATAAGATCTCTTTTTCCTTTACGATAGCGCCGCTTAAGGCGTTTTATTAGTTGGAATCAAGGCTTTGTTTTGTTGGTGCGGATTCATCAGCTGTTGTACTTGGGTCTAGTACCTTATATGGCGGCTCGAAACGACGACGTATCTTTGTGATCGGTTGCAATTGAATTTCCGATACCGCGCTGGCTTAGTAAATATTGTGATAATATTTTGATCCTTCAATTTACAACAAAACGTACGAATTGCGATCGTTAGTAACATACTGTGATGAAAATTTAAAATAACTTACTGACCCGGCGAACTTCGTACCGCCAATAAAAGTTGTGTGAACTTTTTTTTTATTTTTTTTTCTCACCTTTTAAACCTTCCTTGGACTTCTACGAATATTTCAAAACCAAAATTAGGCAAATCGGTTCAGCCGCTCTCGAGTTTTTGTGAGACTAACAGACGTCAATCCTACTTTAATTTAATATTATTATATAGATAGAATAGATGTGTAATTTTAAGTTTTTATTGTAATTTTTTAATTTAATATTTTTCAATTTATTATTATTGTTTTTGATATTAAACTATCATGCACGCTATTTCACGGGTTATGGTCAATATTTATAGCCGTTAGGCATTCCGATTAATAGTTTGAACAAACAGAAAGTCATGCGTCATGCGGACGGACAAACTTGATAAAAAACTTCATTTTTGATAAAAAAAATTCAAATAATCATTCAATATTAATATGAACTTATTAAGAGACCGTTATTTTGAAATCACAGTGACACTGCAATTTTATTAATTTGTATATAAACGGTCAGTACAGTGCGGCATTGTCAGCAGATAAATAGTAACAACATAATTTTAATAATGTAATTTTTTTGTAACATTTTAATAAAAAAAAATGTTATAATTTTTATCTCTTTGATAAAACAATCAAAGAATATCTAATTAATGGAAGCTTTCTGTTTCTTATTCCACTACCATGACTTAAGTAGGGAGGTTATAGTGAAACTTGATAGCAACAAAATACAGAAAAAAGATACATAAATAAATACAAGTTACGACGGTTAGTTTACGGTGCAAAGGCGGCCGTAATGATAAGTGAATTTTTTTATATGCCCGCGACTTCGTCCGCGTGAATTTAATTTTTAAAATCCCTCGGGAAATCTTTGATTTTCCGGGATAAAAAGTAGCCTATGTCACTCTCCAGGTCCTCAACTATATCCATGCCAAAAATCACGTCGATCCGTGGTTCTGTTGCGGCGTGAGTGAAGGACAAACCAACAAACACACTTTCGCATTTATAATATTAGTATGATTTTCTTTATATTTCATACAATTTACACGTAGTTACGTGACTCAAGTAATATCGCGTGATACATTCGATATTTATCGTTGACAGCACAAGAGGCAACGCCGGGTAAAACAATATATAGATTACCTATTCAAAAAACACACTTTTTCATAAATCGTTTAACATTTTCGCATTTATAATTATATATATTGTATAACCAGAAATTAGTTAGAAAAGTTTAGATTGCTAACGTCATATTAGAACAAAGCTCGCGTAAATGGAAGATGCTAAGCCGTCTACCAGAGTTTAATACAACTACGCGAAGAACACATAAAATACTACGAAAATTCGCTATTTTCAACAAACAAAAAAAGGAGGAGGTTCTTAATTCCTCGCGTATATTTTATTTTATAAAAATTTTGTATTTTGATCCTAAAAATATATAAGTATGACGATCTGGATATTGTTCCAGATCGTCATATTTATATATTTCTAGGATAAAATGATATATTGTCGATATGAATAATAAAATATAACTTGCAATACGTAACGCCATCTAGGATCATTTTTACCTTAATTTCATTTATTCAGAGTTAGCAATCTATTTCTTTTTACTAATCTCTGGTATGACTAACAGATGGTGTTCACTCTACAGATAGACGTACCGTGTTAGATCTTCTTTCTCCATAGAAGTATTCAAATATTCCTTGGAGAATTTATCTGTACCTATAAAATACCTTAAAAGGAGATATATGTGACTCTACAATGCACATTGCACAACCGCAAAGAACATTCTAGTTCACATCCAATTCAAGTCCTCTTTGTTTTATAGGCTATGCGCCGAGAATAATATAAATAAGTTTCAACATTATCCACACTTTTCATTTATTTAAATACTAGCTGATGCCCGCGTGAATTTAGTATTTTTTTTTTGTATTAAAACCTCCCGTGGAACTTAAGGAACATACAAGAAAATATATATATATATGTATATATATTATTATATATATATATATATATATATATATATATATATATATATATATATATTATAATATATATATATTTTATATATATAATTAATTTTCATACTAAATGACAGATTCACGCACAGTAAAATTAACTTGACAAGTCTCACTAAAATCCACTGAATTAAATAGGTAATCATTGCAACAAAATTCCGCAATAACCCGCTTCAACTTTATTACCATATCAAATTACATTTTCATGTTGAACGTTCAGATTATGTACATTGAAGTTAATCTCTCAAGGCGACTCGTGTACCCTACCCGGATCTCAAGGTAGAATATCATCAACCTGTGCCCGGCAATTTTCTGTTCAAATCAACGATAATAATATAACGTTTACACTTTATATGCAAATGTATTAAGCAATGGATAGTCTACGTTTGACGTCATTTCCGTGTCCAATATATTCAGTTTTTTTTATCGCTAAATAAACGTACCTAGGTAAGGTAAGATAAGGTACCTATATCTAAATATATAAAATAAAAAGGTGACTAACTGACTGATTAATTGATTGACTGACTGATCTATCAACGTGCCTACAGCTCAAACCACTGGACGGATTGGGATGAAATTTGACATACAGATAGCTATTATTATGTAGGCATCCGTTAAGAAATGATTTTTGAAAATTCAATCCCTAAGGGGGTAAAATAGGGGTTTGAAAAATGAAACTTAACGTGAGCGAAGCTGCGGGCAAAAGCTAGTGTACCTTTTGTCCCGGCTTACGCCAGATCTTACAGAAAAGTTAGTGTTATGGGTAATTTTATAGCCTGAAATAAACGAATTATTATTATTATTATTAAAACCTTTATTAAAGTCGGAAATTCTGGTCATTCACGTCTGAAGGAGTTATTTTAATTAAGCGAGTTTATCCAAAAAATATTCAAGTTGCAAGAAGCTTGTCGTGGGTACTTGAACTTCTGTAGAGGTGTTGAACGCGAATGACATTTGGAGATTCATATCTACGAGTACCATAAACCAATTCTTTGTTTATTAGCTGCCTAGCGTTTACTCATTTCGACTAAAACTTTCGTGTATGCTATCCATTCCACTAATAACAATTACCTCAACTTAAATAAAAAAATTACCTCAATCTTGATTTTTAAACTTACTTTATTTCAGTTCAACGGCTCTATTAGTCAACTAATCTTAACTGTATGTAATTATACAGAATCGCGTTATTTTCTCGCGATAAAAAGTATCTAGGTCATGTCGTATATATCATTAGGTAACTATATCCATGCGAAAAAGTAAGTTAAGTCACTGCACCATTGCACCGTGATTGAAGAACAACTAGATAAACAAATTGGCAGGACGTTCAACGTACGTATTAAATTTTTATTTTTGTCAATATATATAGCAAAGTTTATTAGACCTATCGAAATCTTAACTCCTACTTTAACATAACGTTAAAACTCCTCGAAGTGATGCCATAAAACAAACTGAATAATTAAATAGGTATATGTGAATATATATAGTGCTCTGTAAACCAGACTTAACGAACAGTAATAATTAACCAAGTGACGTTTAAACGTAAAAGTGTATAAAGGACCGAAAGTGTGGCGCCCAAGCAGGTACCGCTGGCTCTACGCAGCTGACTCTATGGAAGACAGCGACGAAGAGCCATTCACAGTCATATCTCTGCCAGTATACACGCCGGAGCCGCCTGTAAGTATGTTACACAAACTTATAACAGAAGTAAAAAAGTTAAAATGTGGCGCCCAAGTTGGTACCGCTGGCTCTACGCAGCTGACCCTATGGAAGACAGCGACGAAGAGCCATTCACAGTCATATCTCTGCCAGTATACACACCGGAGCCGCCTGTAAGTATGTTACACAAACTTATAACAGAAGTAAAAAAGTTAAAATGTGGCGCCCAAGTTGGTACCGCTGGCTCTACGCAGCTGACTCTATGGAAGACAGCGACGAAGAGCCATTCACAGTCATATCTCTGCCAGTATACACACCGGAGCCGCCTGTAAGTATGTTTGCCCAAATTTATAATTACAGAAGTGTAAAAAGTGAAAGTGGCGCCCAAGCAGGTGTCGCTGGCTCTACGCAGCTGACTCTATGGAAGAAAGCAACGAAGAGCTATTCACAGTCACATCTGTGCCACTATATACGCCGGAGTCACCTGTAAGTATGTTTACCCAAACTTATAATTGCAGAAGTGAAGAAAGTGACATTGTGGCGCCCAAGCAGGTACCGCTGACTCTATGGAAGACAGTGACGAAGGGCCATTCACAGTCATATCTCTGCCAGTATACACACCGCAGCCGCCTGTAAGTTTTTTTACCCAAACTTATAATTACAGAAGTGAAAATGTGGCGCCCAAGTTGGTACCGCTGGCACTACGCAGCTGACTCTATCGAAAACAGCGACGAAGAGCCATTTACAGTCATATCTCTGCCAATTTACACGCTGGAGCCGCCTGTAAGTACGTTTATTTTAAATTTTTTAACACTATCGAGAATTCTCAGGTTTAGAAATAAAATAAAATAAATAAATAAATGTAACAAGATATGAAAATAAACAAATTGGCAGTGAGCCGTTTGATTTAACACGGGTTTTTCTACATAATTAACAGGACGCCACAGCAGCACCGCAAAAGCAACACATTAACACCGCAAGTGGGAGTGCTAATTTACACATTTTCCATTTGAAGCGATTCCTAAAATGTGCATCTCAACAAAAAACAATCATAGAGCGTCAAATACCTAATATTTCCAGTCGTACTATACCCACAAAACACCGCAGTCTACTTGCTATGCAGCAATTTCTAACTTGACCTCGCCCGCGACATAACACTCTCTTCAATACTCCGAACAAAATTCACAACAATTAACCCACTAAAACGGAGAAACCCTTTTCTTGAATCTTGCGTGGTCGAGCAGGCCACAGTGATTGTACTTTATAAAAATTAACAACACGCGTGTACGCGATAAGAGGTGTCCTTGGCGATAGGGCAGGTTGACCACCGTCAGGTACCATCGCTCAAGGACGTCAGTTTAATTCGACCGTTATCGCGGGGGTTTTGTTTACCATCGTCAGTGATTGCTCGTCGGTTGCCCCAGTCGGGCAATTGCAAGATATCGCGAATAAGAATTCGGTATTACTCTAAAAGCGCCGACAATTTGACAATAATCGTCGGTAGTAATATGGTGAGTTTTATTGTGCCAATAATCATGAGAAGTTTCACCATTGTGCTCTCTTTACGAACAATGTTTAATTATTATTTTAACATGATAGTATTATCTCCACTCATCGCCGTCCTACTACCGTGGAAGAGTTTCTCTCTCTCATAGATGATTCGGCGACAATTGTCTTGAGGGAAATTCTTATTTGAATCAATCAAAACAAAGAAATGTGGACACGCTCTGGGTAAACTTTTACTTTAAGGCCAGTCGCTCATTTTGATTTTTTGTCGCCGTAACTTATTGTCGCTGTCACCTACTGTTGCCCACGATGCGCCCACTGTTTTAGGCCAGCCGCATGTCGCTGGGCGACAAAACGCGCTCATTCTTGAAATGGATTTCAAGTACCGTCAGTTGCTGGAACTATTTATCGCCGTATTTTCCCGTCTCTACAGTCCATCATAGCACTCTTCATAGCACTCCACTTGGCGACAAAATGTCCGGCGACAAAAAATTACAATGAGCGGCTGGCCTAATAGAAATTTTAATTTTACATACTCAGCGTAAAATTACATCAAAGATTTGTTTATAAGCCTTTGAGCCTGATACTTAACTTTTACGGAAATCCGGCAATCTGACAAACCACAGACTTTTAGATTTAGGATTGGTAGTTGCTACGCAAGGTTCGTAGCGACTACTAATGCTAAATCTATGCCACAGATACAATTTATCAGAGCGTATCTACACTACAACATTTTCTTATCTTTGATTGTTTAATATTATTAAATATAAGAATCAAGAAACTACATATTTGTACTAGGCGCACTCGCGAATGCAGATGATTTGCAGCAGATTTTGCCCATGTATTTGTGTATTGTATTTGTGGAGGGGACGCCTGCTAACGCCAGGTGGGTGATCAGTCCTGTGTCAGAACTATTCCACCCAATTCCCCGTGTTTGGATTTTGTCCTTAGTCCTTACTTCCCTACTTAGGTGCGCCTTAAGCATAGACGAATGATATTTACTGAGGCGATAAGTATTGGTTGCCGTTAGTAGGTACCTTGACGTAGCATCATGTGAAATATTCGTAGCAATTTAGTTAATAGGTATAACTTCAAACCATAAACAACGTTATTTTAGAAATTATTCATTTATCCGTTTCAGTCGTAGCACAGAATTTATTCCGCGGCAGTAATGTTACTTATACTTTGCATGAAATCAGCAGTCATAAGTAAAGTAGGTTAAGAGCCTTGGTATTTACAAGAAATTATAAAAAAAACAATCGCAACGAAAATTGCTTGGAATGGAATAGAATTCTGAATTTCCGCGTAAAATGTTAAATGACGACATTGTCGAAAGGCGATTAGGCCTTTAGCACATCTGCAACACCGCAATAGCAGAAGAATGAGAATAGAAGATACATAGTCAAATGCCTGCGTTAGAACTGCTAGCTATGACTTCAAGTTTCGATGAAATATTTTACAGATTTAAATGGTACAATAATTTAGAGTTTAGACTTTTTTTTTTTTAGAATAGAAATGTTTTTATTCAAATTTCCATCAATTTTTATGATTTAATTTTAATAATATGACAATTTGACTTTATACAGTATACTACATTAAACCTAAATTTACTCTAAAATTAAAACTACCTACTACATTAAAATTAAATTTATTATAAAATTAAAACTAAAATAAAAATTAAATAAAATCTAAAACCCCATCGAAGCCACTACAGTGTGGCAATGGTACCCAAGATGGTGGCAGCATTACCCCTTTGGATGGCCAAGCTAATCCTTTGGGCAAGGTAGCTGCCAGCTCTTGGATCCCCGGTAGACTCGATCACCTTTTTAGTTAGCTCTACAAAAAGCGCTCGAGCCTCCGGGCCCCACGGCCCCAGGGTCTCTACACCAAAAGGCACAAATATGAAACCACTGTCAAGTTTTTCATATTTGCGCCTCTTAGCCTGTTCGGCGCTAGTAGCCGCTGCACCCGCCACAGAGGAGGTCGAATGGAGGTTTAGACTTAATTTTAATTTAGAAAAAAATTAAGTTATTTTTTTTATAACCAACCATTTTTTTTTTTATATACCGTCATATCTACGGCAAACTTGTAAATCTGCAAAAAATGCATTTTTCAGGGAAGCGTTGTGAATGCCTATAGAAATATTCTTTTAAAGGTTATCTATATATATATTGCAAACCGATACAGAATACCGTTTACGCAAAAATATATAGGTATAAAATTTTTCTGTGCTTTTAAAACCAAAAATGCATCTTTTGCAGATTCGTAAGTATGACGTAGATGTGACGACACGGTTTTTACTTAGTATAAAATAAATAATTAGTAAATAACATCAACAACACAATCATTTGGGTGTACTTTTGTAGACCCCTATTTGATAGGTACTTGAAAATACTGAAAGCTTGAACCGTATACAAGCACATTTCATAATGTAATACGATGTAGGCATATGCAGTATTGTTTGCTAAGTCGTGAATCAAGCGAACCGTGCCAAGGTCTCCGATTCAAATGATTATATACATACTCACCTATAACTGAAAGTGATATGAAAAGCCCCATAATGTCTGTAACTACACGAAATTATTTTATTCAAATATACGAGTTGACCCACCCTGGCTTTGCACTGCGCAGAATATGTATCTATGTAGGTAATGGTCTTTCGTCACCATCAGCAAGTCTCCTCTCAGAAAAGGGTTGCAGGCCTTAGTCCACCACTCTGGGCCACTGGCCCAGAGTGGTGGACTAAGGCCTGCAAAGCACTGGCTTTGCAGACTTCGTACACCATTAAGAACACTATAAACATGCCTGAGAGTTCTCAGGGGTGCAGCTGTTCAACAGACGCACATTTAAAGGGTTCCATATCATTGTACAAGATTTAACACCAGCTATTGTGATCCAGCAACAACAAACGTTTATTGCAGACCAGAAAATTAAAGAAAATTTTTAACTTTTTTTTATTATTTTTTTTAAAATAGCGACAATAGAAATACACACCTTGTGAAAATTTCAACTGTCTGCCTATTCGGCTGGAACCACATCTGTACGCATCGATTCTCATTTTGTCCATACAAAACTGTCATTTTTCATAGATTCGAGTACGCATCAAAAAGCCCAATTGATGTGTACATGACTCTATGAAAAATCGGCCAAGTGCGAGTCGGGCCTCGCTCTTTTAGGGTTCCGTTAAAAAAAATTAAATTAAAAGATTTCCATCTACCCACCTACCCATTTTAATTTAATTTTTTTAATTTAATTTAATTTTTATTATTTGTTGTTATAGCGGCAATAGAAATACATAATATGTGAAAATTTCATCTGTTTATCTATTACGGTTTACGAGATACAGCCCGCTGACAGACGGACGGACGGACGGACGGACGGACAGCGTAGGCTTAGTAATAGGGTCCCGTTGGTACCCTTTGGGTACGGAACCCTAAAAATGACAGTTCTGTATTGACAAAATGCTAATTGGTGCGCACAGATGTGATTCCAGCCGTACGGTTCATGAGATACAGCCTGATAACAGACGGACGGACAGCGGAGGCTTAGCAATAATAGAGTTCCGTTGGCGCCCTTTCGGTACAGAACCCTAACAATCTGAGGCCATATACGAGTACACTTGTTTGTAAACAGGCTGCAAGTTACGGCAAGAAGAACGGTATGTGGTACGCCGGTGGGACAGTGAGCGGGACGAGCGGGTGGTCGCGTGCGGGCACCCGCAAGCAGTCCGTCGCAGAGTCCGACGCGCCTCCCCCTGGGGGCGGCGGCAAGAACACCAGCGGCCGAGTGATACGGATCATCAACAACATGGACCATTCTATACAGGTACGAGTCCACGCCAAGTAAACTCAAATACAATCATTACATAATATTGGATAGAAGCAGACTTACTTTGCGGAAGTTCATGATTAGCAAGAAAAGGTTAGAATTATGTTGCTACGAGTAATCAGCCAACAGAAAAAAATTGGTTTTCTGTAAAGTCGGGTTACGGACGATAGTTTTACGTGATAACGTCATAAAGAAACATTGACGCGACACATGCGCTAACCACAGCGCGCACGCGGCACGCGATGACTGGCAGGCGGCGGCGGGCTCTGAGCGCTCTCTAGTTACAAGCCAACGCTTGGGCCGATCGTGCCTCTCTATCACTTGTTCCGCGCTCTCGCTTGGAACCTTCAGGCTAAGGCGGAACGTGACACTTTTTTGTGCGTGCAGCCGGTGTTCATCGATTTATAAGACGTTATCACGTCAAAAATCTGTATGGTCAAACATGCACTTTACAAGCTAAGCACCGCTCACCTTCCCAACTAAGCAAGAAAGCCAAGTTCCCAAGAATCCCAAGCAATGCCACCACCACTCACATGCACCACCGTCCACCACACAAGACTTTTACACTAGACAATACTGCATTGTAAAGTCTTCATCGGCTGAGGATGCTCCGGTGTCGGGGCGAAACGTGCGTCGAGAGTAGTAGTCTTGTGTGGTGGTGCGTGTGAGTGGTGGTGGCATTGCTTGCTTGGGAACTCTGTTTTCTTGCTTGCTTGGGAAGGTGAGCGGTGCTTAGCTTGTAACTGCATGTTTGACCAAACAGATTTTTTCTGTTGGCGGATTATAGCAAAATAATTCTAACCTTTTCTTACTAACATTAATTATTATATAATCTTAGGTAGACCGACTATTCAAGTATGACTTGAGCTACCTTACAGCTCTTGTGGGTAGGTACACCTAATCTGCCCGTTCGTTGGCTAAACTGGCTGAATCAACCATCTCTTTGATTGTATCCCTCATTGTTGAGGGTCGTGACCCCTTTCCATTATCCTGCTGCTGTGTACTGCCTAGCCATTGCCCACCAATTGTGGGTATTAACGAGCTGTCGATTTTGAATTGATATTATAGGTACCAAGTAGATATGGACTACATAGTGGGCAGTGGCGTAGTGCAATCGTAAAAAACTTCTCGATTAATGTTAACGAACACAAATAGATTTTTAAAAACTATTCCAACGCGGACGAAGTGGCGGGCATCAGCTAGTTCATAATACTAGGAGTTTTCTTGGGATAATTAATGCGGTGGGTTGCCAGATCCTTCCGCAATTGCAATACTGGTCTGGCTGATTGAACCAAACGTTTTTATTTATTTATTTATTTCAATGACATACCCGGGGAGACATTACAGTTTCCCAATTCGTCTTCCCGGGCTACAGTATATAACAACGAAAGGAACAATATGTGTAAGTAATGTAAGCGCGTACTTTAATACGACCGACATTGTCCAATGACGCCCGATAATTTTACATCGACGTTTCCGAACTTGCTTGGATTTCTTGCCAGTTTAATCTGTACGCTTCATAGTCACATAATACACACTCAAGAGCAGCATTCTCCAGGAACGACAGCAGTGTATGCAAATGAACATCCGAAACAATTGTCCGAATAGTTCTAATCCGAAATTCCGAAATGGGCCGATAATTCGATTTCAGTATACGCGTAGGTACCGCTATACTGTAGGCACCTACTTATCTTAAAGCTTGTGTTCGTCTATATTTTTGAGAACTACAGTAGTAAAGAAACGTTAAATAGAAAATAACCGACAGTCAAATAGGTATAACAGTAGATGACCGGCGAATTTTCTTTGATACATACCTACTAAAAATTTCGGTAAAAAGAACTGGAACGATAATATTATGTCCACTAATGAAATTTTATTCAGACATTTTAGATTAACATACTGTATTCTTTACATGTCACAACTCTAGTAGCGTTTTAATTATACGTGGGAAATGTATACGAGGAATTTTAATTTACTAGCCCGAATATCATAGTAAAAGATATCATGCATAAATCTACTGTTTGAAAAACTTTAATATATTATAAGGTATTTACCTATGAAATTGCCGTTTTGTATGCAGTAAGTGAAAGTACTTATTTTTTCAAACTTTTTTATTTCTGTTATTCGAAGTAATCACCCATGCAATCGACGCATCTTTGCCAACGCATTGGCAGTTTATTGATGCCCTTCTTGTAAAAATCAGCTGGACGGGAGGCAACAAACTCTTCAAAGGCATTTTGTACAGCCTCTCGGGAATTGAATTTTTTACCCACGCCAAAGAAATGAAGGAATTTTGAAACGAATTGTTACGTGCGACGAAAAATGGATTCTGTTCGACAGTCGAAAGCGCTCATCAAGTTGGTTAGACCCTGGTTCAGCACCAAAGCAATGCCCTAAACCAAAAATGACCCCTAAAACGGTGATGGTCACTGTTTGGTGGTCTAGTGCGGGTGTGATTCACCACAGCTTTTTACAAAACGGCATGAGCATTAATGCAGATGTGTACTGTGAAGAACTGGAGAGAATGATGGAGAAGCTTGCACATCTGCAACCAGCTTTGGTCAATCGGTCGTCCCCACTGCTCCTTCACGACAACGCGCGACCCCATACTGCGCAACAGACAGTCTCCAAGCTGCAAGAGCTGGGGTTGGAAGCTCTCCCTCATCCGCCATACTCACCAGACCTTGCACCTATCGACTATTACTTTATCCAAAATTTAGACAACTTTTTAGTGGGTAAAAAATTCAATTCCCGAGAGGCAGTACAAAATTCCTTTGAAGAGTTTGTTGCCTCCCGTCCAGCTGATTTTTACAAGAAGGGCATCAATAAACTGCCAATGCGTTGGCAAAGATGCGTCGATTGCATGGGTGATTATATTTCGTCGCTTCATTCTTCAGATATATTTAACAACATAGTATATATCTTCGAATGAAGCGTACTCATATAATATCGATCGAACTTCACTTTGCAAGTTCGTTTGATCATATATTATATTTCGTCGCTTCATTCGAAGATATATACTATGTTGTTAAATATATCTTCGAATGAAGCGTACTCATATAATATCGATCGAACTTCACTTTGCAAGTTCGTTTGATCATATATTACTTCGAATAACAGAAATAAAAAAGTTTGAAAAAATAAGTACTTTCACTTACTGCACACAAAACGGCAATTTCATAGGTAAAGACCTATTATATTCCTTTGTTTCGGTTACAATTTACTACAAGTTCTGAAAAACACTTATCGTCTCGCATAATAAAACATAAATTCTGCACGAAACGATTTTGTTTCACGTATGTTTTTTTTAATCCCCCTTATCACTGTCGGTATATAATTAAGGTTGGAAACATACTAATAAGAGTAAGTTGGAAACATACTAATAATAGAGATCGACGCAACGCCGCAGATGCGAATCACTAGCTCGAATTCAATTCAGCTTCAGCTCTGGAAGTCCCTTAGTCCATTTTGTCTGTTTTGAAAAAATATGGAATTGTAAGAGGCGTGTAAAATCACTTGAAACTTTGTTATAGTAAAGCTTTTATATATACAGATACACTAGTTTTTGTTCTATTTAAAAATACCAAGTAGTTATATGATCTTACGTGCATTCGAAGTTCGCATAGATATCGAGTCCCGCTAACAGTCACGTGACTGCGTGTGACGTCATTTTCCAAAGCTCCGCTTATTGTAGTCGCAAGTTCCCAGCTGGAGTAGCAGTAGTTTACTCGCGCAGTGTTTTGTTTTGTTTCATCGCTTCCAGTTGAAATGCAAGCACAGAATACAACGCCTGAATAACGCCATACGGAAGAGCGGAAACGGGCTGAGCGAGTGTTGCACTATGACGTCACACGCATTAAACGCGGGTCGTTGCGCGCTCACTTTAAAATTCTATAACTTGGAAACTAATTGACGTATCCAAATAATTCTTTCACGAGTATGTTTTATTTTCAACGGAGAATACAGAAAGCTAACAATCAAAATCAGTAAACATTCTTATCGTCCTTTGTAGCAACCCCTTTCAGCTCCTAGCTGATTATACTGAAGAAAAAGCCTCGCGTTGCGTGTCCTAAAATCTGGATTAGGAATTTATGACAGAACATATAAAATCGTTAATTAGCTCGCGTGCGAAATGTTGATATTACTGAAGACTTGATTATAAAAATGATTAAGTCAAATTTTGTCATATATCAATTTCGTCGAATATAATATACGTAAGTAAAAATAAAAGCCGGCCAAGTGCTAGTCGGACTCGCACACCGAGGGTTCCGTACTCCAAAAGTAAAAGTAAAACGATAATATTATATTAATTTGCTTATTTATCGTTAACTTTGTTTGTAGAGGTTTATTGTTAATATAAAAAAAACTATGCTAGTTAGAGCGTTGGTTTTATTTTTCTTGTAAAATATACATAAACCTCTATTGTCCATAATTATTTCAGATTTTTCGATTGGTGAACTTCGGAGATAAGGGGGGGGGGGGGGGGACGGTATTTTTTTCGACATTTTGGCCGATTACTCAAAAACTATTATCTTCTTCTTCTTCTTTATCAACCTATAGACGTCTACTGCTGGACAAAGGTCTCCTGCATGGACTTCCACAGGCTTCGGTCTTGCGCCGCTTGAATCCAGCGGCTCCCTGCGACTCGTTTGATGTCGTCGGTCCACCTGGTGGGGGGTCTGCCAACACTGCGCTTCCCGGTGCGGGGTCGCCACTACAACACCTTGGGACCCCAACGACCATCAGTTCTTCGAACTATGTGCCCCGCCCATTTCCACTTCAGTTTCGCGACACGCTGAGCTACGTCGGTGACTTTGGTTCTCCTACGAATCTCCTCATTTCTGATTTGATCTCGCAGAGATATACCGAGCATTGCTCTCTCCATCGCTCGCTGGGTGACCCTGAGCCTTCTTATGAGGCCCATAGTTAGCGACCATGTCTCGGATCCGTACGTCATCACTGGCAACACGCACTGTTCGAAGACTATTATATAAAAACTATTATATATAGAAATAAATAAAAAATTGTTTTAGAATGCACAAGTAAAGGCCTTTCATATGATACCCCACTCGGTATAGTTATCTTACTTTGATATTTCAAACCCCCGATTTTCCCCCTTTTTTAATCAAACTAAAATAATTTTCGCGTTGCTTTTATTTTCCTGTAAAATATACATAAACCTCTATTGACCATAATTATTTCAGATTTTTCGATTGGTAAACTTCGGAAATAAGGGGGGGGGGGAACGGTATTTTTTTCGACATTTTGGCCGATTATTCCAAAACTATTATATATAGAAATCAATAAAAATTGTTTTAGAATGCAGAAGTAAAGGCCTTTCATATGATACCCCACTCGGTATAGTTATTTTACTTTGAAATTTCAAACCCCCAATTTTCCCCCTTTTTTAATCAGACTAAAATAACTTTCGCGTTGCTTTTATTTTTCCTGTAAAATATACATAAATCTCTATTGACCATAATTATTTCAGATTTTTCGATTGGTGAACTTCGGAGATAAGGGGGGGGGGGACGGTATTTTTTCGACATTTTGGCCAATTACTCAAAAACTATTATATATAGAAATAAATAAAAAATTGTTTTAGAATGCACAAGTAAAGGCCTTTCATATGATACCCCACTCGGTATAGTTATTTTACTTTGAAATTTCAAACCCCCGATTTTCCCCCTTTTTTAATAAAACTATAAATAATTTTCGATTTTTCTTTATTCCAATGATGTTGGGCCACTATTATACACAACTATGCTAAATTTCATGTCGATAGCTTTAATAGTTACTGAAATAATCGACTGTGACAGACGGACGGACGGACGGAGAAAGTCTCACCATAAGGGTTCCATTTTTACCATTTTGGTACGGAACCCTAATAAAATAAAATGAACTACTGCTGATCTAAATCATCATTTACTCACGTCTGGCAGTTTTTCTACTAATAAGTATCTACCTTAAAAAGACTACATTATAAAATTCTTCGCAAGAATTTTATGTGATATTTATTTTCACCTCACCAGTCATATCATCAGAAATATAGAATCAAAGCAGAAAACGGTTGGCATCTTCCTCGATTTGTCAAAAGCATTTGACACCGTGTCTGTCCCCATCCTTATGGATCGGTTAGAAGCCATTGGAGTAAGGGGTAACGTTCATAATTTATTTAAGGATTACTTAAACAATCGCAGTCAATATGTTAAAATAGGTCCACATATGAGTAAGGAAGAAAATATAGAATATGGTGTTCCTCAGGGCAGCGTGCTTGGCCCAACTCTGTTCCTGATGAATATTCCTATGCCAGATGAATATTCCGTACACTAAAATCATATCTTATGCTGATGACACTGTACTTCTGGTTCAGGGTCAGAGTTGGGATCAGGTTCGTAACCGTGCGGAGTCCGCATTAAAACATGTCATGAGCTGGCTAAACACAAACCTACTGACACTAAATGTCTCCAAAACTAAATTCATTACATTTGACACCACCATATTCACACAACCTAACACCTTCTCCATTAAAGCTCATTCATGTACATTGCCCAATGAGGACTGCTCTTGTTTCTCAATACAAAGAACTGCTGACATAAAATATTTGGGTTTAATAATAGAGAGTTCTCTCAGCTGGAAAAAACATATAAACGTTCTGATTAATCGTATCCGAAAGCTCATGTTTATTTTGAGGAAGCTGAGATCGGTCTGCGACCAAAAATTGTTAAAAACTGTGTACTTTGCCCTAGTGCAGTCTTTATTATCGTACTGTATTACAGTTTGGGGTGGCTCCAATAAAACTGATATGATTCGTTTAGAAAAGCACAAAGAGGTATTCTTAAGGTTCTGGGTAGCAGACCTCGCAGGTATCCTACATCGGCTCTCTATCAAGAGTGGGACGTTCTGAATGTTCGACAGCTCTTTATCTCCCAGGTTACTTTACGCAAACACTCAGATAAAATAGCTCAACCTGAAGTAAATGTTAATATTCTTAAAAGACGCAAGCAAAAGATTTTTGGAATTTCGCCAAGGAGAACCGCACTTGCCGGACGCCAATACCATTTCCTTAGTCCTAAACTTTATAATAGAATAAATGACACACTCGATATATCTAAGCTTAACAAACCTAACTTAAAAAAAACTGTCGATGCTTGGTTAAAGAGACTTAGCTACTATGAAATTGAGGATTTGATCTTTGATCGCTGAAGTGAAATCATAGAAAATATTATAAACACACAAATACACCCCATACGCACACACACACACACACACACACACACACACACACACACACACACACACACACACACACACACACACACACACACACACACACACACACACACACACACACACACACACACACACACACACACACACACACACACACACACACACACACACACACACACACACACACACACACACACACACACACACACACACACACACACACACACACACACACACACACACACACACACACACACACACACACACACACACACACACACACACACACACACACACACACACACACACACACACACACACACACACACACACACACACACACACACACACACACACACACACACACACACACACACACACACACACACACACACACACACACACACACACACACACACACACACACACACACACACACACACACACACACACACATACACTTAATTATTCTAACAGCTAACAATAATTTTATAATAATTGAAACAATAATAATCTAAATTTGTAAAATTTGATCTATGGTCTAACTCTAGTAATCAATGGATCCGTGGAAAGGCTGCGGTGTCCGTAACACAGGTTTTCCTAGTACGGATGCCAAAGCACTCCTTCGCAACAACCAACAAAAAAAAAAAAAAAAAAAAAAAAAATTCGTTATTGGAACGTAGTTCCTTATCGCGCGGTACCGAAGGGGGCTAGACGGAAAAAATTAAGACAAAATTGAACCGACACATTTTTGAAACCGACACTTTTTTGAATGTGAATTTGGCATTGTGTTCATTATTTTCACAGTACAATATATTAAGATTTTGGTAGCCTTGTGGTTTCGACAGTCGCTTAACAGTTAAAAGTCGATGGTTAGAATCCCAGCTCGACAGACTGAATTTTCTATTTTATTTTAAATAATTTCTACATGTGGAATTTTTTCCCTAATTTTTTAATGTAGAAATTATTTAAAATAAATACACATGTAGAAATTAGTTAAAATACAATTGAAAATATTATAAATAATTAATCGAAAGGAACTTCGTTCCATCCGGGTGTCCCTTGACACCTCTCAAGTTTTTTATGGTATGTCATAATTTCCAAGGATTATACGTTTTTCAAAAGATTTTCATGTATATTTTAGACTCAAAGATCGAATTCGCTCATTGAGCGAAGTAACAGATCACAATTCGTTATGGCGTCGTTCAAATAGCCACAATGTGAAATTCATGTTGTGACATAAAAACAAACGGTTTTGAAATAATAAACCATACTAAACAGATTTACCAACAAACTTTTACCGTTAATCCGTTAATCTAAAAAGTAGGTATACCTACTAGAGTCATAGAAAATACATAATATTATGACGTAATATCGAGCTGCCTGGTGTTATAGTTGTGTTTCCGCTGTAATTGAGTGTGGGGCTGTGATTGTGCCCGTAAAGTCATTAAGTACAATCTCGAAGGGTGTTTTAATACAACGTTTTCAATGACTGAGTCCTTGGTGTTTCAACACTAGCCCGGTTTCGATTGCTCTTTTGAGGTCACGTAGTCTAGCTAGTAGTGTTATTATGCTTTCATAAAGAACATTAATTAATACACGACGATCAATCTTGCGATTTGCTGCCCGGCGACTGCGAACTTTTCAATAGCAGATAAATAACTCGGTTATTTGATTATAGAGATCGTTGAGCTAATAGGAATGCAATCTAGATAGATTACAACGATCTTGATTTTCACGAAAAATGTGAGAACTATACTGCTAATGCAAGTTGACCGCGAAATGAACATAAACTTGCGTGAGTGACGTAAAACACTCGGTTGGAACGAAGTTCTTTATAATAATGAAAACATTACCTTTTAGAATCATCGCCATCTCTCGACACATGTTGGAACCATCTCGTAATAAATAAGCGCGCACCTATTACTGCGCACAGCCAGCATACGCGCTATGGATAACCGTCTACACTACTCGTGACAGAAAATTCTTACACTTTTTTTCGCCTAGCCCCATCCACCAAGTCCGTAGCGTCCGATAAGGAACTTCGTTGCAAAATCAAATTATATCGTATTAAGAATAAATTATAATTATGAAAAAATAAAGTTAAGTGAATAAGGAAAAGACAAACGACGATTTACGGAAAAAAGTTGGTTGCAACGGGTGGAGTTCGAAATTTCAACCAGTTTTCATTCTGCGCCTCTAGACCGTAGAGTTATTGTAGCTTTTAATTGCGTTTTATTTTGCAGTGTCGTGTATTACTCAATCTACGCACAACTCAACCATT
The DNA here is from genome assembly GCA_029955525.1 of Oeneis ivallda. Lineage (NCBI taxonomy): Eukaryota > Metazoa > Arthropoda > Insecta > Lepidoptera > Nymphalidae > Oeneis > Oeneis ivallda. Next base: position 5,029,451 of record JARPMR010000006.1, on the reverse strand, counting down.
TGAGGAGGTTCTGGAGGATTTAGGACAGGTGCTGAAAATGAGTGGGGCTAAAAGAATGTACACAATAACGGGACAAGAGGTAACCTATTAGTTTTGAATTGAACATACGATTGTGCCTTTTGTCTGATTGTCAACGAGTAAGAAGCATATTAGAACGTTTATGTACGTCTTAATTCAACCTATGATACCTTTCACGCTGAGGGAACTTTCAGTGAAGTTTAACTTGCTTTGTTGAATGCATATTCTTTTACAAAAAAATACTGCGTGATAGGCATGCGTTTGATGACAATCAATAGCCCAACGGTTAATGGTGCGGACTGAGACTTGGAAGGTTGCCGGTTCAATCTGTGTGGGTGTGCGCTTGCCTAGAAGATGCCTATTTACTCTTACTTTAAAGGTTGGCAAGGACAAACATGGATGCAAGAAATAGTTCCTAATCGTACATAAGACCTAATTAAACGTCTCATTTGCTTGTCTACTACCTGTTGCGCATTAGATGGCCACGATTGTACTATATTGGTCCATCGAGCCGGATAAACGTAATGATTCGAAGGTTTAACTACAGGTACGAAGCTTTTCACAACTACGGAACGAGTTCGCAGAAGTAGAGACTTTTTACTTGGGCACTGCGATGGTGCCTCCCGCTTTAAGTCCCGGTATAAGCGCACCACTGCCTATAGAGTCGCCGATAAGGAGGTTAGTAACTTCACAAACTTCGTTTGACTTCCCCGAAATGAAATTCAGCCATTATTATGGGAAAAGTCCTGAGGAAAAGTCTGAAGCATATTCCAATTCAGTTAGCTAACTACTGTTTGTTGTAGTCCAAACAAGTCCTAATATTTAGCCTCTATCTTGTCTATGTCAATTTAACTATTTTGTATTACTTGTATAAGTCTTTGTTTGGTAGGCGCTTAAGAAATTAGTCAGAATATCGGCTAATTTGTGAGTAACTCACGCCCAACTCGATATTTTGATTAATTTCTTAAAATGCAAGATAAAAAAATGACAGCAGTTCTTCCATTAATTAAAGATATGATAATGACATTTTCCGAGGCGTACCTACTACACTGTTATAATAATAATACAAGAAATAGTAAAATAATATTTATATCCAAAACATTCACTATAAGGTGTCAGGTTTCAGTATATTTTTTGTAGCCCTAACAAGAAGTGATAGTTCATTAAAGGTTCACTTCTTGCAGATCACGATCACGAGGTGCAGTAGCGGCACTGCCCTTATCGGAGGACACACGCGGACGCCGAGCACGCAGTAAAAGTCGGCCCAGGGTCCTTTATGCCCCTGAGGGAGAGATTATACGAAATTCTGGTACGTAGGCCTAAAATTAACGCGCTTCAAGCGGCCCTACCCTTTCCAGATTAGACTGCAGCGTCACTTATACCTACCACCAGTTCAAATTGCAGTCGGCATAGGTCTCTGGACCGACCTCTAGGTGCTAGTGTAACTTTTCAAGTTGCGTTTACATAGGCATGGACAAATAATTATCCGTCCCTTTCCTTTTTATACAGATTTATACGTTAACGTAAACTTGAAATGTTACACAAGACACATTATGCGTAAATCTGTGATAAGGATGAGAAAAAAACGGAGATTTTTTTATCAGTTTTTCGTATATGTATACTATTTGACAGATTTACTTACGCACAGTTAACGTTAATTTTAAAACTTACTGTTACAGGTTTAACTGAGCACTCAGAGTCGCTAATTAATCGTTACTTAACGACTTAATCTTGGATTTTAAAAAGTTTCATTCTCAGAAGTTAATGCTTCGTTTATACATTAATGATAATTCAGTAATAGATTTAATGACAATAATTAATTATTTAATCATTAAATAATATAATTTAAAACATGCGGCTGAGTGCGGCAGTTAATCACAAGTCAATGATTAATTAATCATAATTTAAAGAATGACTCAGAGGTCGATTATTGTATAACTAATTCCATCCGATTTACAGATTACACACTATTAGAAGTATTAAAGGAGGAGCCAATGAGAGTGACCATACGTGGTCTTCGCCGCACATTCTACCCTCCGATCCACCATGCGCCTATTGACAACTCTCCGCCAGATAAGAAAATGCAGCTCGACTGGGTGTAAGTTCATTTAATAGATAATTACCGAATAAAATTAGAACAAAGGTTGCATAAATCTAATTATAATATTACTACAGTGTAACGCCATCTAGTAAAACTCGATACAACTACGCGAAGAGCACTTAAACACTGCAAGCTAATTTAATTTTATGACTTTAACAATTTTGTATTATGATCCTAGAAATAAACAACCAGAGCAAAAAAATACGTTCTTTGTCGATTTCAACAAAAAAAATTAAATTGCGATCCTATAGTAACGCCATTTAGGATCATTTTTAGCGTAGGTTATTTGATTGATACAAAGAGTTAGCGATCTACCTATTTCTTCTTACAAATTTCTGACACTAATACCGCCAGCTACGGCTATCGCGGCGCGGACTCTCGGCGCAACTTGTGGGTGCTGCCGACCGGCGAGCTCCTGTACTACGTGGCTGCCGTGGCCGTCATGTACGACCGAGACGAGGAGGCGCAGAGACATTACACGGGCCACACGGAAGACATACAGTGGTAAGACCAGTCTACCATCTCTCTATCTCTCCTTTTCTCTCTCTCTCTGCGTTGTATAGCTCATTGATGTGAGTCGTGACACTTTTTCCATTATATTCATATAAAGGTTTTCTTGGGATAATAATGCGGGGGTACCAGATCCTTTAGCATACGACTGGACTGAACCAGATTTCCAATTAGGTTCAGACAGATCAGACGATTCGTTAGGGATATTAACCGGGAGCAACAGCTTAACGTGCGAAGGCACTGAGGGAGCGAAGCGGCTTTTGGACACCCAACGTTGGTCGCCCATCCTGTTACCGAACGGAGCTGATGTTGCTCAAATCAAGTTTAAACTGCTGGTCAGTGGTCACGGCAAGGTGGAATGGGTGAAACCAAAAGGACATAGACATGTGCTGGTCCGATCAGCACTGTTTCCGGTACAACTTTCCACGCTGCTGCTCAAAATGCCGAAGATAGACCTAATTGGAAAAACAGTGTAATGTACTTACGTTAGAAGGTGATCCGTGCCAAGGATCGCGACCCTCAATAATGACTTATTTAAATATAGTTAGAGATAATAGTATGCGGTGGATCATGCGTCGTGCTCGTGAACGGGTGCCACCGACGGGAATGGGGCTACTTTCTAACTGCCCGTCTTAACATGAATTGAATTGTAGTACCTACGCTTTTTTTGGAACTTACCCTCATTGTGGAAATATTATATTCTATTCTAACAAAGTTGCATGGGTTAAATCGGCTTGGCATCTGGCTGCCCACAAGAGAGACTAAAAAACTTATTACAATGTAATAGCTACATAATAATATTGTAAATTGATTATTTTGAAAAGAGTTTCTTGCCGGCTCTTCTCAGCAGAATCCGCTTTCCGATCCGGTGGTAGAGTCATGGCGTGTCGTAAGAGCCACAGGTTGGCCTACGTGAAATAAATAATTTTGAAATTTAAGCTATTGCATAGCTTTTATCGCGGGCTTTGAACTAGGACAAACAGTTTGAGCGCGGCGACCGAATCAAGAAATTCCGTAACGATAAAAAACCCAACACCGTCGTTCAGTAAGCGTTCAACATTTTAGAGGTTCACATTTAGCTCTGTTTGGCGCAGTGGGCGAGCAGCCGCTTTCTTTAGATGTCGCAGGTTCGAATCTCACTCGCGAAGTAGTGACAGTGCGCTTTTCTTGTTCGTTTGTTTTTTAATTATTTTTTTGCATAATTTTTATTATGACAAAAAAAAATATTGCATAAATATTATAATTGCATAAGTTGATAAAAAATGCTATGCAATAGCTTTACCGCGGCAGTCCCCGAGTGCCACTTAATTTTTTTTTTGTGTGTAACGGCAGCATGGAGCTGCACCCGTCCCGCGAGCTGGTGGCGAGCGGGCAGCGCGCGGGGCGCGGGCGGCGCGCGCAGGCGCACGTGCGCATCTGGAGCACGGACACGCTGCAGACGCTGCACGTGTTCGGCATGGCGGAGTTCGAGGCGGGCGTCGCCGCCGTCGCTTTCTCGCAGCTCGTGAGTGACAAAGACCCGCTAAAAGTAGCCAGTCTGCTCACTCCCTTATTTCAATTCACGGAAAAAAATAATCGATAAGAACATCACTATGTCCCGCCATAAGGGCCGTAAGTCCAAGGGGTACCTAAATAAATGTTACTATAGATTAGAATAAATGTTAGATAGATTGCAAAAACGCGATCGCTGCCGCTAAAAGTACCCTCCCTCTACCTAAAGCCCTATACCTAAAGCAAAAGCTAAAGGGCAGTTTAGCTCTGGTAGTACTCCACTTAAAAATTGGTTGCCTGTAAAGTCGGTTAGGTGGACTTGGCTAGACCTTTGTCCAGCAGTGGACGTCTATATAGGTTGATAAAGAAGAAGAAGAAGAAGAAAGTCGGTTTACGGACGATAGTTTTACGTGATAACGTCATAATGATGAACAGCGTGCTGCTAGAACTAGCTCGCGACACATCCGCTAACCACAGCGCGCACGCGATGACTGGCGGGCGCCGGGTGGCGACGGTCACAAGCCAACGCTTGGGCCGATCGTGCCTCTCTATCGCTTGTTCCGCGCTCTCGCTTGCACGCTCAGGCTCAGGGGGAACGTGATACTTTTTCGTGCGTGTAGCCGGTGTTCATCGATTTATAAGACGACGTTATCACGTCCAAAAATATGTATATAGGTATTTTATATGTTCGCATATTAACGCCATTTTACAAGGTCATGTAAGTCAGTGATTATCGTAAATATATGTTATTATAAGTACATTTTGTACACAGAACGGCGGCAGTTACGTCCTAGCCGTCGACGCCGGCCGTGAAAGCATTTTATCGGTTTGGCAGTGGCAGTGGGGACATCTTCTTGGCAAAGTTGCAGTAAGTTTAACATACAGTGTTTTATCTATCGAATCTAGTATAATAGTAGTTTATGCAACTGTCATATAATGAAGGGTATTAAAACACGAGTGTGAGTTTATGAAACGAGCGCAGCGAGTTTCATAATAGTAACGAGTGTTTTAATACCCGTGTTATATGCAGTTGCATACACTACTTTATCTTCACTAATGCAATTTATCAAACAACAAGAGTAAAAATCGGTCCAATAACAAAGAATTTCAATATGGCGGTGACTTTTTATAATATTGCCAATCATTTCCTCTTATTTGAGCCCAGGGAAGCCCAAATATCGATTTTGAACGAAATCGGTCCAATAACAAAGAATTTCAATATGGCGGTCACTTTTTATAATTTTGCCAATCATTTCCTCTTATTTGACCCCAGGGAAGCCCAAATATCGATTTTGAACGAAATCGGTCCAATAACAAAGAATTTCAATATGGCGGTCACTTTTTATAATTTTTCCAATCATTTCCTCTTATTTGACCCCAGGGAAGCCCAAATATCGATTTTGAACGAAATCGGTCCAATAACAAAGAATTTCAATATGGCGGTCACTTTTTATAATTTTGCCAATCATTTCCTCTTATTTGACCCCAGGGAAGCCCAAATATCGATTTTGAACGAAATCGGTCCAATAACAAAGAATTTCAATATGGCGGTGACTTTTTATAATATTGCCAAAAGATCTTACCAAAGAGTTTTGTGTATGTAAGTTTCGACGAAGTTTTCACGTATAACCCAACTGTTTTCAAAAGCCAGCCTAATATCAAAATTTCATACAACTTGTATGAGGATTTTGACATAAGGCTCGCCAGGTTAATTGGTCGCGTTTTATTGATGTTATAATGAGATTTTACGATATCGATGTGGATATTATACCATCATGTGAAATTGCTTAAATTTAGTGTTTTGTTATCTGCGCTATAACAGTAGTAATTATAAGTCAAGTATTGGAAACATAAGTAGAATGTTATAACATTAGTGTAGATAAAACTGTTTAAACGTTCATTTCTTGTTGCCACCTACCTAGTACCTATAATATTTTCCTTTAGGTACATGCAACTTCGTTTAAAAGTTTTTTATTAGATTTAATGAAACTGTAGGAATATCTACTTGCCTTACACCTAATAAACTATAAACACTTAATTCGGAATCTTAGGCTTGTGCGTGAATATGGGTCTAATGTAGGTACGACACATAGTATCCCCTACCTGACTACTGCTACCAGAAGTAGAGACCAGGTACATATCCAACCAGGTATATATTTTCCAACCTTTTATTTTACTTTTGACATAAGCACGCCTATATTAAAGTATAACAAAACTCTCTTTTCGGATATATGTCTTGATATACATATTATAACGTTTCGACACCGAAGCATCCTCAGATGTTTACTCTACAAAAATCGCAAATACCAATTATATACGTTAAAAACGCCTAAGTTTAATCACACGAGTAAACATTACTTTACTCGTGTGGTTTAATTAAGTTTACTATAAAATTAAGTTTACTATGTATTATAAAAGTTCAATGTACTGAAAAACCACGCCTCTATAACTGCTACGCCATGGTTTCGTAGGTACCTCTACGTTATATAGCTACGAGTACGTAGGTGGTAGGCGCTACGTGATGGTAATCTTTACCGAAGCTTATTATTTTGATCTTTATAACTATGATAATATGACTGAAAATTGTGAATAGGCTTATAGTTTACACAGTTGTGTAGCTAAGCAACTAGAGATCAATCAAAAGTAGTAATTTGTGATTAGGTTCAAGGTATAATATGATAAATAAATAATGAAATATATATTAAGTTTAATTAACGTTATTTATCGTTACTCGTAACGTTATTTATTTATCGATTAAAACGTATTCTAGACCTTACAAGAAGAATTGACCGGCGCCGCATTCCATCCCCTTGACGACAATCTCCTCATCACGCACGGAAAAGGACATCTTGCGTTTTGGAACAGAAGGAAAGATGGATTTTTTGAACGGACTGATATTATAAAACCTGTAAGTATCTAATAGTAATACATAATATAACAATATAATAATCTTGTAATTTAGCACATTCATAACTATAATTAATTATACCTCTACCGAATAATACTTAATTGAAATCGGTTCAGATTTGACGGAGTTAAGGAGTAACATCGACAAAAAAATTTTAAAAAAATACGCGTCGAATTGAGAACCTCCTCTTTTTAAGTATTTTTTTTTAAGTCGGTTAAAAATGGCTTTTGCCCGCGACTTCGTCCACCTGTCCTGTAGGCATTTATAATATTCTAAGCTCTATCCAAAGACCCAACTCAAACAAAACTAGATAAACCCGCGTTTTAAAATAACGTCGAGCCGTAGAGGTTACTGCGTGACCAACAAACCCACAAACAAAAACTTTCTATTTTTTAACAATAAATATAAGTATTATAATGTAACCTACCTCATCTAAAGATTTATCTTTAGATTAGGTAGGTAGGTAAAAAGATTTGGTAAAAAATATTTATATTTTCTTTAATAATGTTGGAATCAAATGATTGAATTTCCACCCATTTTATAATTAATTATATTCCGCACGCGTATTAAAATGGATTTTGTTAAATGTTTCACTACACTGACTCTGGTATACATAATCATTAATCTGTGTATACATAATCATTAATCTGTGACACTGACCTACAGATAAACATAGAGAAATGTACGTCTTTAACCTATGATTCGCACATGAACCATCCAGTAGTGATGTGCTGTAGTGTAGGAACCTGTAACTGGTATAAGGTACATTTTTATGAAGAGTTATTTCTTTATACTTTGAATTGTTTGCTTTTAGCCTGCAAGGACTCAAGTAACTGCTTTACAATTCGAACAAGATGGTGATGTAGTAACTGCCGATAGTGATGGATTTATTACAATATATAGTGTTGATAGCGATGGCGCGTACTTCGTGCGAATGGAATTCGAGGTACGGTATTTGAATACCGTAAAATAAAATAATTATGTTATTATCAATTTACGTATTAATTTCGATATTCATTTATTATTTCAGGCACATATAAAAGGTATAAGTTCCCTTGTGATGCTCTCAGAAGGTACTTTGATATCTGGTGGCGAGAAGGACAGGAAAATTGCGGCTTGGGATTCTTTACAAAATTATAAAAGGATTACTGAAACAAAAGTAAGAAAAAACTTTATTAACACTACTATAAGTATTTATCCGTTCATTTTTTCTGATAATTATAATTTTACTAAACAGTTACCTGAATCAGCTGGTGGAGTCCGTAGTATTTACCCTCAAAGACCGGGAAGAAATGATGGTAATTTATACATTGGCACTACAAAAAATAATATTATGGAAGGATCTTTGCAGCGGCGATTTAATCAAGTAAGTTTAATTTAATTTTTAAATAGGTAATAGTCATATCCATAAGACGATATGAATATTATTGTTATCTCTAATGTATATGATATATTTTTTTAGGTTATATTTGGTCACCATAAGTATTTAATGGGGATAGCTGTCCATCCTGATGATGAAATGTTTGCGACAGCTGGTCATGATAAAAATATTGCACTATGGAAAGGTCACAAGCTGATTTTTGCTACACAGGTAACTAGGAGCGTAATATAAAATAAATAGTCTATTTATGTGTTACAATAAATTATTTGAAGCTTTTACTTAACGGTGATCATATTAATTTCTACGTAGCGCGTAGTACGCGTAAAGTGTAGCTACATAAGTTTTCATTTTCCAGGTTGGCTACGAATGTGTATCGTTGGCGTGGCATCCTGGAGGCGGGGCTTTGGCTGCAGGAAGTACAGAGGGTCATTTGGTGATTTTAAATGCTGAGGCTGGAGCACATGTCGCTACAATTAGGGTATGCGGGTCTCCGCTTAACTGCTTACAGTATAACTCAGGTAAAATTTGTGATGTAAAACAATTTTTTTTTCTTTCAACAAAATGTTTCAATTATTACAAAAATATTTATTTTATAGCGGGAGATATTCTTGCGATCGGATCTCAAAATGGCAGCATATATCTGTTTAGAGTATCCCGTGATGGATTCTCATATAAAAAATCAAACAAAATTCGAGGTGCACAACCGTTGGTTCAATTAGACTGGAGTCTTGACGGAGTTTATTTACAGACTGTGACGGCGGACTACGATTTGTCATTTTGTAAGTCATGCACCTAAATCGCATATGGCCTATTTCACCATCGCCAAGTAAACTTTAACCAACAAATAAATTTGGCATTTTGACAGATAAAAAACTGTCAAATCGTCAACTTTATTCATCAGATAATTGATAGACTCTATCTTTTTATATGCATCAGCCATACAGTTCACGAAATAATAATAACGTTATAATTTTGTAGGGGATATAAAGGCGCTATCACCTGAAAAAAGTCCAATAGCAATGAAAGATGTTAAATGGTTTACGTTCAATTCAACTGTTGGATTCCTTGTTTCCGGTAATAATTCACCTATTATTATCAATTTAATTGTTAAATAACTTAACAAAATATTTTTAACTAACCATTTATTTTTCAGGAATGTGGAACAATCGTTTCTATCCAATGACATCGCTTATAACAGCAGCAAGTCGTTCAGCCGCCCACGACCTTCTGATAAGCGGTGATTCTGATGGATATTTGCGGTTATTTAGGTAGGCCCTTATTCTATTCTCCTGATGTATAATATCACCTTTCATCTGTTTTATATTTTTACTAAAGTGCTTACCTACAGTGCGATTCCCGAGAGATATGGATTCGATCTCCGCCAACTTCGCAACTTTTGATATTCGAATAGTTCACCCTGCTTGTAATATGCTGCTTGAGATCATTCTTAATATTATGTTATTTTATTTATTACAGGTATCCCTGTGCTAGTCCCAAAGCAGAGTACAACGAAGTGAAAGTCTATTCAGGGTCTATTTATTCGGCTCGTTTTCTATTTAACGACCGTTGCCTCGTAACCTCAGGTGGATCAGATGCTGCTCTCATGCTATGGGAGTTGGTGGATGATTAGCATCAAGCAGCGCAGGGGCTGCGAACTCCAGCAGTCGTATTGGCACCACCGACTCCCTCTCCACCGCCCCCCGCGCTTGCTTATTATCCTACTTTCCGAGTGCTAGAGTACGATGAACTAGATTGAAAGGAAAAGTAGGACAGGAGGACTCTGGCTATGCCCATATCATATTATGGCTCTAGAAGGAATTCTGTGAGAATCGTTTGTTCGCTGCTCTGTTACTCTACAGAGTTTTGGAAAGATGTCTTCTACGCTACTGCAGCAAGTGCAGTACTTTATGGAGAAACTATAATGATAAGAAATATCTCAGAAAGATTTATTTATAATGTTGTCTTAATTAAGAAGTAGGTATATAACTAATATTGAAAAATATCAAACGTCATTTCACTCACTGCCATTCTAACTTGCATTATAAAAATAAATACGCACTTTTTAACGTAACAATAATTAAGATTTATTTTTGTTATGATATTTAAAAGAAAAATATACTAGGTTAAGCTTAAATTGTAGTGTTCCAGACATAGTTTCTGTTAGAATATTATCAATAATAATTTGAAATATATTTTCATAGGTACAAAGTTCTACGGGATGGGTACCTGTTTAATTTCTTCTATGTAAAGAATAGAGGCACAAAAGTAAACAACCTGATATTGGTTTAACCAAAGTTTACACCTGCACTGATATTTTATACATTATTATGTGGCGGGCCACTGACTCATTTACTAAGCGGTTTTTATCTACGCTAAAACCATAGGCTAAAACCAACCAATATACACAATAAAATAGGTTTTATACTGTCACCAAACACACAATCATATATTATTATCTATTTATACCTATCTAGAATCTTCCGAGATGATTGACGAATACTTAGTTTAAATATAAATTACAAAATAGTGTACCTAATAATGTTTCATTTAATTTTATGTACCTATTATAGTTCTTAGCTATATACTATCTACCTACCTTATTATTTTATTTAAATGTGACAGTATGTTATTGTTATATTTTTATAAGTATATTTTAATATTACCTATTAATTTATCATGGAATTTTCTTTTCATATACCTACCAAAAAAATACTTTTTTAATTGTAATAAAAATTAAAACCATTATTCATTCGCATAATTAAAATATTAATGAAAAGTAGGTAACTGGTTTTTATTTAATTACCCTTTTTATAAAGTATTTACTGTTCCATAAGGTGGAAGGCACAGTTCTGCCCGCGAAATTCAAATTTAATTTGGTTTGTCTCAATTTGTAAACTAATACGACAAAGTAGGCTTATGGCATTCTAATTGCGACAATGGCAGGATCATCTTCACAGGTTTATACATATAAAAATCTTTACTTGAAAGTGTCCAGTTTAAGAACTTAATCAAAATATTGACTAATTTGTGAGTAACTCACGTTCAACTCAGTATTTTGATTAATTTCTTAAACTGGTCACTGTCAAGTAAAGATTTTTGTGTAAACCTGTGAAGATGATAATTCTACTGGCGCAATTAGAATGACATTAGCCTAGTTTGTCGTATTAGTTTACAAATTGTGAAAGACCAAATTAAATTTGAATTTCGCGGGCAGACTCGTATAATCATCCTTAAAGGTACTAATAAATTTAATTATTATATATCTACTAATTACTAAAAAAATCAGCATTTATCTAAAAGTTGCTAGGTAAGTCTGTAGGTATTTTATGATACGGTATCGGTATGATGGTATGGTTCTTTGTTCGTACCATTTACATTCGGTTTTAAGCGCTCACTATCTTCTACTTTCACTCACTCACTACTTTCTATGCAACTCTGGTATGTTTGATATGCACTGTGACCACTGTAAGGTGTGACGTCAATCCAGGATACTGTGAAGCTGTTCCTTTTTAGTTTGCTATACTGTGTGGCTATCGCGTAACTGTTATCACTGTCCTTAAAGGACTATTTTAATTTCAAAACATGGTTTTGGCCAATAGGAGAAGCCCAAAATCATATTTCGACATTGATGCAGTCCTTTAAGGACTGAGAAAAAATTACGCGATAGACCCCCTGGTTACTGTTTAAAACGGAACGGAGTCCAGTATACTGCCATCTGTCTGTTAGGCGACGTTTTCGCTTATCGCTCGCTCTCTCTCACCCTCATACCTTGGCCATAACGCGCGACGGCTCGCGCGACACGCCGAACCGCGCGCCGCGCGGCGATTCACCTATGCGAAACCGTCTCCTTATCTGCCACTGTTTTTAAATGATATAGTTACCATGTAAAATTATTATTTGAATATCAAAAAATAACAAACAAAAACTGTTAAATCTCTAGGCGCTGCTATGCTTTTTGATATTCTGATCAAAGTACATAGAACATTTTACCTCGAAAGCTCCAGTGCTCATAGTACAAAAACAGCGGCGATTTGACTTCATATATTACCTACCCTAGGGTACTACGGCAGTGTACTGGCAGTCCATAAGGCCCAAATTAGACAGTGCATCGTTCATCGTTCATCGCTGCGAAAATTTTTGCGAAAATGAAACCGTCTTAACTCGCCCTAAGTGTGAATTTTCTACGGATAATTTTTCAATATTTTTGCTTTCATTTTCGAAGGTCATCGGTGAGCCATCCGTCTAAAGTCGCCCTTAGGGCAAAGGTCCTTAGGGTTCATTTTCGCAAAAAAATATTCGCAAAAATGAACGATGAACGAGGCACTGTCTAATTTGGGCCAATCGGCACTTTTTCACCAGTGAAAGCACTAAGCAGTGCTCGCAGTGTATAACGGAACATACCCCTAAATCAATGCACGAAATGTCACCACATGTCAATTTGATTATTTTGACAGTTTTCTACCATTGTTGATTCACAAAATCTTATCAAAATGATTTATACCTTTGGTCTTTAAATTTTAATTTCTATGTTTATTAGTGTTTAGTGCAAGTTAACCAAAGTACAACATTGTGCAATAATACAAAACCAAAATGAAACCGCGCCCGTGTGGTTGTAAGGGCTGCCGAACCTGTCTGGTTTGCGAAACTTATTACGGTTCAAATGTTTTAAAAGATACAAAACCCCTTGATAAAGATAAAGCCTACGTGTACTGTCCCTTTTGTAACAAAGCCTGGAGTGGCTGGGACATCGATTTGTACAAACAACATCCACACCACGAAGGTACTTCTATAGATTATACTGGTGTCTATATAAAGTTGGATTTTATATCTCCGGATGAAGAAAAAGAGCTTATGACGAACATAGACGAAGTCCCATGGGATACCTCGCAAAGTGGTCGTCGTAAACAGAACTACGGACCTAAAACAAATTTTAAAAAGCAAAAAATCCTTCCAGGTAAATTCGAAGGTTTCCCTAAATTTTCGAAGTATTTGCAAGATAGATTTCGTAGTATAGATTTGTTAGAAGGTTATGAAGTGATAGAACAGTGTTCATTGGAGTATGATCCGATCAAAGGTGCATCTATTGACCCTCATATAGATGACTGCTGGGTTTGGGGTGAAAGAATAGTTACTGTCAATTGTTTATCTGACTCTGCTCTTACTATGACACCATTTAGAGGTGACAAGAAGAAATATAACCTGTATTGTGCGGAGGAATACCCACCGTTGGTTGAAGCTGATGGTATTATTAATATACAGTGTGAGGACAAAGGAATAAGCATGTTGGAATTCTGTAAACCTACGAAAGATATGGATGTTATTATTAGGATACCATTAATAAGGTATGATATTTGAGATGTCTATAATCTATATTATTTTATTATCCTTGCATTGTCTTCTAGTATTCAATGAGAGTGTTAATCATGCAAAATACATTAATATTAGTCACAAGTTAAAAGTTACACAACAAAATGTAACAATATTTATAAATGTTGTGCAATAAAGTATTAAAAAAAGATGGTAATTTGAGCTCTACATCCAGTGAATAGTATCCTTTTGCTAACCAGCATTAATTGCATAATGTCGCAATTTAAATTTACATTGCTTTAGCACATTTCGACACCTGCAATGTAAAAGATTGTATCTCATTTTTCGTTGAGCACAAAAAGAGCATCTTTTATTTACCAAGAATATGATTTTAACTCAAAATCGCTGAAAAGTGAGTTACAATGTTTTTCCTTGATTTAGTTAATTTTGTGTGTTAATGTTAAATGAACAGCTTGGGTTAAAAACAATTTATACCAATTTAAGGTTAACATAATAATTTTCTTCATAGCTTCAAGGTCCACGTGTTAAGAGGGAATAAAGACAATGGGGAATAATACAATGATTGGACACAATCTTCTCAATGAAAAGTTTTCCCCCACACTGCTCAAAATCTTATATTATTTTTATTTAGTTTTGATCAGAAATAGTTATTATTTTTTGTAATGTTATTTTATTAATGTAAATAATACTTAACAATAACATGTTGAGTGACACCTCCAAAATATATTCTGGTAGATTGTTATAAAAATGTACAAAGTTACCATCAAACCATCCACATTTTTATGCAAATAAAGAATTTAATAGAATTGAAATGCACAAGTGGTAAACCTGATGTCATATTAAACTTTTTGAGGCATAATATCAAACTAATTTTTCAGGAGATCTCTTACTGTGATTTATGGAGAATGCAGATACCATTGGGAGCATAGTGTTCTGCGTGAAGACATTACAAGTAGAAGAGTGTGCATAGCCTACAGAGAGTTTACACCTCCATTTATGAGCAATGGCATACATTCAGCCATCGGACATACAATTAGGGATAAAGGAAAACAGTTTTGGGACCATCAACAGAGATATAAAGATGCATGTGAAATTCAGAATGTTATTGCATAAGTTATTGTATGCAGAGTACCTTACCTTAGCTGTTTTAAAAGGAAGGAAGGATTTCTTACAAAAAGGTGTTTGAAAACTTAAACTGGACATTTTCAAGATTTTTTATATAGACCTGTGAAGATGATACTGCCATTGGCGCAATTAGAATGTCATAAGCCTACTTTGTCGTATTAGTTTACAAATTGGAAAAACCAAATTAAATTTGAATTTCGCGGGCAGACCCGTATAATCCACCTTAAATGAAATATTTCCATGGACATTTTATGAAATAAAAATCGTAATGAACTTGTTTTATTAATATTATTATTTGTAAATGTACACATATCTACTTAGTATTATTTATAAACATTAGATAATATTATAATTGTTATTTATTATTAAAATAATTATTAAGTTATGGAAAGATAATAAACAATATGCAATAAACTGCATTATTTATTGATGATATTACCTTAACATACTTTAAAGTTAACATATTAATCACAATCACAATATTCTGCAGTAAACCTTTTTAATAAAAAAATAATTTTAAATTAGTTATGACACTCATAAACGAAATGTTGGAAAGTAACGAACGTTAGCAATAAATTTTTACTCTGCGAATAGTTAACAGTATAAGAACTTATCCAAGAGTATCTTTGTTAACGTTGTTTGAATTACGGGACAGCAATATGTGTAGCTGTAGCTACTTCGCCGTTGGCACCGCCATTTGTATCCGCCTGTTGGTCTCCCGATTGTTCGAATGGGTTAGTTGCCTCGTTCTGTCGCGCCCTTATCGACTGTTCCGTGATAGTCCACAACAAAAGACCTCTCTCACTCTTCGCTTTACGTATACACCGCGCCAGTAGTAGCGAGAATATTATACCCAGCAACTGCAAAGAAACAACATTTTGTATAACAAATTCCTGGGACTGACTGGGAGTTCGGTTTTTTAAAAATCCCGCGGGAACCCTATGTCAACCTGGAGGACTCTAGGTCCTCTATTATACCCAATTCTTCAAAAAGTCACGTTACCTAATCTACACTGGTACTGCGTAATTGAAAGAAATCGTCTATTTACTTAATTAACTATACACAGAGGAGATGTTATAGTGCACAAACGCTACTTAGCGTCTACTCGTCTCGTACATCCTCTTTTCCTATCGTTCCAAAAATGGGCGCGACGAAAATTGCAATGTTGCCATAGGTACAAACAACTTACAACCTAGGTGTAGGTACAACCGTCTAAGGTTGAAACCACAAGTCCATACAAAACTGTCATTTTTCATAGAGTCCTGTACGCGTCAATTCGGCTTTTTGATACGTACACGACTGAAAAATTACAGTTTTGTATGGACAAAATGCGAATCGATGCGCACAGTTGTGGTTTCAGCCTTAACCGACTGATCTGGATTCTGGGTACTCTCCAAGGCAAGGAGGTGTACCTACCTATCTGACACCGCGAATTTCCCAAATCAAACCTGCTACTGATGAATTTCTTGATACTTGATCCCTGAGGACTCGAACCCAAGACCTCTCTGTCCGCAATAGACCGATGAGGCAATCAAAAACCTACCGTCATTATATTAACGAAAATCCCCAGCACGCCAATGACGCCAGAATGCTGCATAAACATGTCGATCAAAGCCGTCTTGCAGCCGTTAGTCCTCAATTTAGTGCATATTTTTTCGCCATGTGTGACGCAGCAAGTGGACGGAACAATCACTTCCACGATACTGTCTTCGTAGATCGCACGGGCAATTGTTGTAGCGTAGTCGCTAGTGAAATCTATGTCGTCATAGTCGAAAAACGATTCACTGCCACAGCAATTAAGCTGGAAATAAATAATATTATTATAATAAATAATAATAAGCAAATAAAAATTCTTTTCAAAAACTGAGTTCATACGCCACTAACAGAGTAGATATAAAAATAATTTTAGTTTGTAGGTACAAGTTTGTTGAAGTCGGGTGGGTCTAAAGTTTAGATCCACTCGAGCAATCGCCCTCTGGGCTCTGACACGTGAGAAACAGGTTTATAGAAACGATGAAACCGATGCCCGATTGTGTCAATAAATAAAATACCTAAGTGGGTAATGTATTTTTATTAAAAAAATATGCGTAGGTTCTACGGTACTACTAACTACTTACGGACACTTGGAGCTTGTTGATTTCCATTTCAATTTCTGGGTCCGAAACAAATCGTGAAATTGGAATGTCCAAAGCATCCCTTATTGAAAACGCGCTTGTCGTGAACGCCATTATGACCACAACCACTTTCAGAATTAGCATTAAAGTCAAACAAAGTGCATACTGAAACAAAACAAGACGCACGTTGGTTCAAATACAAATACACAGTAGGACTAACACACCTAATTGGGCCTGTTAGCTGTAGTACTATGTTAAAAATAAATTATTTCTTGCAAAATTACAAATAGAGAGTTCTCCAAAATAAGTTAAATATACAAGTTTACTGTCAGTTTTAATGTTTGATAACCACCATTTCAAATTATCGATTAACCTCAAATATTTATGACGTCACAGTTCAGGTTTGATTATTGTAGCAGAAATGGAATACCATTTTCCGACTATGTTATGACATTATGAAAGTTTATAGGTACAAGATGGCTTATCTAAACCTACCTACCTAGTTATACACAATACCTTATTTTTCTGTAAAACTGATTAAAAATATCACTTACCACATTGACCAGGCAAGTACTCTGTTTTAGTGCACCAAAAAATCCTAACAGTGTAAAGATGAGTAGAAATATGCCCAGCAGAAAAGTGAGTAGGGAAGGCGTGAAAAACCTGCCGGTTTTGATGCCCTCTTGGAAGAATGAAAACGTGTGGTAATAGGAATACACTCCGAATCCTAAGACGATCATTAAACAGGCCAATATCTGAAACCGTTCAATATTATTTCAGCTAATCAGTTACGTACCTTTTTAGGGTTCCGTAGTAAACAAGGAACCCTTATAGTTTCGCCATGCCCGTCCGTCTGTCCGTCCGCGGTTTAGCTCAGAGACTATTGGTACTAGAAATCTGTAATTTGACAAGGGTATAAATATCAATCAACAACAACCGACAAAGTCGTGAAATAAAATTGTGAATAATAATTTTTTTAGGGTACCTCCCCTACATGTAAAGTGGGGATGATTTTTTTTTTCTCGTCTATCCCATAGTGTGTGGTGTCGTTGAATAGGTCTTTCAAAAATATTGTGGGTGTGGGAACATGATTTTTCAATTCAGGGATCCGTTTGTGAAATATGATATTTTAAAGTGCTAAATTTTATTAGTCAAGTGTCCCCCCCCCCCCCCTCTGCCAGCTAAATGGTTATATATAGGAGACAAGCAAAAATTCACAGCAGTAGTATATATGAATTTTAAAGGAAAACTATCACGGCTAAGTAGGGTTCATTAGTTAATAAATAAAACCGGCCAAGTGCGTGTCGGGCCACGCGCAGTGTAGGGTTCCGTAGTTGAAAGTCTCAAATATTATTGCTGACCTAGGATAGTGCTTTTGTTTTATTTATGAATCTATAATATAATAAAACTGTAACAGGTCCAATTCTGTACATTGAAGATATTTTGAAAATTTTTGTTTGACGGCACTCTATAATCGATACTGAAGCCAAAATAATTTTTTTTTTAATTTTTTGTCTGTCTGTCTGTCTGTCTGTCTGTCTGTCTGTCTGTCTGTCTGTATCTTGGCCGCGCATCACGCCGAAACTACTGGACGGATATAAATGAAACTTGACACGACTTAAGTTAATACTACGAGGTATAATATAGGATACTTTTTATCCCGAAATTCAGCACGGTTCCCTTGGGAGAGGGGATGAAAGTCAAAATGTGTATTTCGCTGTAATTCATTAAGGCGTATTCCGATTTAATCCATTCTTTTTTTGTTAGAAAGCAGGTTCTTTAGAGATTGCCCTGTAATTATTTCAAGGTCGTCAATTTCGTAGTTCAGGAATTATAGACATCACAATCTTCAGTATAGGTCCAAATAACTTGAACCCCGGAATCTACAGGATACTTTGAATGAACGGCTCATCTTAAGCTGGCTTTCGTAATTTTTCGTATATAGCCATCGTGGATACTATTTTGTCAAAGTCAAACTACTCCAAAGGCGTCAGATTTTGCCAAACGATCATTATACCTACATACTACTACATAGTAGGTATGGATGTAACACATCGTATGGACGTAATATTACAGTGTTTTCCTATGTAAGTAATTTAATATTCTAATCATACTTATACTAATATTATAAATGCGAAAGTGTGTTTGTTTGTTTTTTTGTCGTTCAATCACGCCGCAACAGAGCCACGGATCTACGTGATTTTTGGCATGGGTATAATTGAGGACCTGGAGAGTGACATAGGCTACTTTTATCCCGGAAAATCAAAGTGTTCCCGAGGGATTTTAAAAACTAAATCCACGCGGACGAAGTCGCGGGCATCAGCTAGTATTGAATAAATTTTGAGTTCCATGGTTTAAATACCATAATATTCTACAAAATATGCAACTTACACTACGTGTAATACCTAACTTAGAAAAAACAGATAAGTATAACTCAGAACAGGTTGCTAGGTAAAAACAGATATAACCAATCGCACAATCAATCAATCTAGATTCCAAATGCATTGCAATTTGCAACCACAATCAAATGGCACCGCACCCACGCCATGACCAAACGCCTACGACCATGTCAGCATGTTAGACGCTCGGCGAGAGGGGTGCCGTCATATTCTTATATGTTCTATTAATAACAATAATAAAAGTTGTTCCCAGGTAGTCGGCCGGGCGATGGGTTAAGATTAATGAACGAATGACACCGATAACAGAATTAATAAAATCTTCTTAATATATATAAATTGTCACGTTGTTTGTCCGCGATGGACTCCTAAACTACTTAACCGATTTTATTGTGATATATATATATGATAGTGTGTATATATATATATATATATATATATATATATATATATATGATAAATATGATAGTTTATTTGTTTTTTATTTATATAGATAGATAAGTTGGCGGTACGAAGTGCGCCGAGTCAGCTAGTAAACCTATAAAGCACTACGATGTCTCACACAGACATAGGTACGAGTAGGTACAGACAGACAAATTAGTGAAAAACATCCCACTTTTACCGTTGGGGGCTAAAAATGGAGCTATAGAGACAAAGGAAGGACTAAAATGTTATGATTTTATCGACATCTACATTTTTATCGCAAATTTTTTTATCAATAAAACATAATATAATTAGGTAGGTGGGTAGCTATACTATACCTACCTTTTTCTTCTTCATCTTTATCAACCGATAGACGTCCACAGCTGGACAAAGGTCTCTTGCATGGACTTCCACTTCATTTCTACATGGCTTCGGTCTTGCGCCGCGGCCTGGATCCAGCGGCTCCCTGCGACTCGTTTGATGTCGTCGGTCCACCTGGTGGGGGGTCTGCCAACACTTCGCTTCCCGGTGCGGGATCGCCACTCCAATACTATACTACTTATAAATAATATAATTAATACTTATAATATAATAAATACTTACCTACTAGCCAAAAAAATCCGACTGTAATTGTATAGTTTTCTAGTATTTTTTATTACCTAATTAGGTAGGTACAGAAACAATACTTACCATAAACTTTGTCGTAATCATCAACATTAGATATCTCGTAGATTTAAGATTGAATCCTATTCCTTTCTTCATTTTTAGCACTACAAAAAGGTACGCACGTCTATTCATTGATAGAAGTTTATCTCCTACTGAATATATATTTTGGCCGATTCAAAAAAATGGACTGATAAATATAATTTTCGATAAGATATCGAATTCTTACCGATTGCTTTCTATATTACCATTTCTAAAGAAAAATGTATTTTGTTTATTATCATCATCATCAGCAACCCATCAACGGCTCACTACTGAGCACAGGTCTCCTCTAAGAGAAGGGTTATAGGCCATAGTCCACCACGCTGGCCCAATGCGAATTGGCGGACTTCACACACCTTCAAGAACATTATGAAGAACTCTCAGGTGTGCAGGTTTCCTCACGATGTTTTCCTTCACCGTTGAAGCAAGTGATATTTAATTGCTTAAACGCACTTGACTCTGAAAAGTCAGAGGTGCGTCCTGCGACCCCCCGAATAGGAGACCACAGTCCTAACCACTATAGTCCAGGCAAATTGAGTCATTTACAGAGATAAAAAAAGAAAAATGTTATCCAGATACATACGTTTTCAAATGGTTAAAAGGGTTAAAGTCAACATAAGGAAAATGAGTTATGTGCCCAAGAAGGTTAGGGGATGATTTTAGGGGTTGAAAAGGGGTGAAAATGGATACATCTCGTGTTTTTTGCAATTTCACGCGAAATTTGATGTCCTACCGAAAAATTTTAAATACAAAAGTTGTAGATCTTGGAAAAATCTACAAATTTTGTATGGGTCATTTTTTAATATAACCTCAAAATTTCAGAAAATAATGCAAAGAATGAAAAAAAATTATTTTTTTGTTTTTTACTTGTCAATTTCTCAAAAATAAATATTTTTTAACCAAACTTGCTGAAAGTACTCCTTTTTGTGTCCCAAACAACAAAAAAAATTTTTAGATTGAAATATTAAAAACTGTTTGAAAGATTCATTTTTTTCGGTTCGAAACACGTTGTTTTCAAAGTTACATTTTACTACTTACAATCATCGTAGAGAGGTCATACAGGGCTCATTTTTTTCGTTTTGACATCTACTTTTCAATGAAATAATAAAACAATACAGCTTCCATTTAAAAACATGTCTAAAAATTGAAAAATATAAAAAAAATAATTTTGCAAAAACAAATTTTTTGGTTATTGTTAATAATTTGTTATGAATAAAAAAATTTCAAAAACTAATAAGACCATTGAATTGTACGGGAAAAAACACGAAGAAACATATGTTTTACTATTTAAATACATTTTTTATTTTTGTACAATACTGCTATTTAAACATTGTAATAGCATATTCCGTGTAGTTGAAAGATGTCAGGTAAGTACATACAATGCGATCGACTTTTACTTTAATAAGAAAAGTTCCTCATTTCTCCCGATGAAATTAATTAATTCAATTATTTTCTACATATTTTGATAAATAAATCGTCTTATAATTAATTTTTGTACAAAATTATTTAAAACATGCTTTTAAATAATTGAATGATTTTTTTAAATGAATTTATCTTGCATCGAATTTTATATTTATTGTACATATCATTTTATCAATAGAAATTTCAATATAAATCAAAGCCAAATATTAAAATTACACAAAGTTAGGTAAGTTTTAAAATAAATTTTATAAAACGTTTTGGAGTAAAGATAGTTGAATATGTTTTTGGAAGGAACCTCTTATTTTGGAGCATATATTATACTGTTATATGTAGGGGACTGGAACAGGTGTTACATCTGTAGAAGAAGGACGCGGACAGAGGGAGAGAAAGAAACGTTGAAACGTTGTTCAAACGTTGAAAAAGTTTCAAAAGATTTAAGTGATTTTGATGAAATTTCTGATAATCCTGATGAAATTGAACAACCAAGTATTATCTTCAACTCAGAAAATCTTGCTATGGAAAAGTTTCCAGAGGAATTTGATGAAGAAACGATTGAAGATAATGAGGAAGTCACATATTTCGACAAACAATTAATCGATGATGATCAGCCAAACTTTCAATTAGCGAAAAGACAAAAATTGGTTTAGTGTGCATAATGTATTCATTATTAAATATGTAATAAATCGCATAGTAAATGTATAATATTTATGTAAGTATATAAAGTGTAAATGTATGATATTTATCAGTACTTGAGCATATTTCATTAAAAAATCAACTTGATTAAAATTGAGTTTTTCATTATTGTCATTTACCTCCATTATTTTTTTTTTAATTATTATTATTAGTAGTAGTGTAAATGTATGATATTTATCAGTACTTGAGCATATTTCATTAAAAAATCAACTTGATTAAAATTGAGTTTTTCATTATTGTCATTTACCTCCATTATTTTTTTTTAATTATTTTTATTAGTAGTAGGGTATTGTTAACAATCTATTTTGTTGATATAAATTTCAATTATAAATTCGGTGCAAGTTAAATTAGATTCAGAATTCATTTTAAAAAATCATTCAATTATTTAAAAGCATGTTTTAAATAATTTTGTACAAAAATTAATTATAAGACGATTTATTTATCACAATATGTAGAAAATAATTGAATTAATTAATTTCATCGCGAGAAATGAGGAACTTTTCTTATTAAAGTAAAAGTCGATCGCATTGTATGTACTTTTTTTTTCTTTATTTGTTTAGGGGCTTTTGTACCTTGGTACACGTCAGCCCCATTATAATCTAAAAACAATTCATACACTTACAGAGTTAATCACTGAAAAATTAACAAAAAAAAAAACTAAAATAACAATTACGAAAACTAAAACAAATACACTTACAGAGAAAAAAAAAACAATAAACAAAATTGTGATTACAATCAAATTAGACTTATGGATTTGAACAGAGATATAGCATCTTTGGATGCTGGACGAGCAAGTATGTTTAAAAACATACCTGTGTCCAATCTGTTCAAATCCATAAGGCCTACAATTTCTTCTCGCCCCGACTGAAATCGGACACACTCCATCAAAAGGTGATGAACATCTTCAATAAAATCACCTCTCTGTGGCTTACATGAGTCACAGAAAGGTGATTCCGAAATTTTCATCAAAAATTTAAACTTGTTCAAAGGCATGTGTCCCGATCTCAGTCGGTGAGCAATAACAATTAACCTCCTACCAACCTTAACATTTATGAACCAAGGTATATGAAGAGGCTGAGACTGTATGGTTCTGTACCAAATCCCTTTTTCCACAGATTTACACTGAAAGTACTCTACCCATAATTCCTGGCATTTTGATTTATACTTTGATAAGACTTCAGTGTAATCCGGTTTAATATTAATTTGTTCTCCCACTATTGTTGCTTCCTTAGCCAGCCGATCAGCCTCTTCATTGCCTCTTAAACCAATATGCGATGGAACCCATTGCAATTTTAACTCTTTTTAATTCGTTTGAAATGCAAAATCTTTGAGAGTATAACATAAGCTATCGAGATGCCTCTGCGGCCAGAAGCGCATCGAGCTATATGTTGTAATGCACTCTTACTATCAGTGCAAATTAAGAGTTTTTCACATGGCAAATTTTGTGCGTAATTTAATGCTTCAGAGATTGCAATGAGTTCCAATGACATGATTGAAACATTACTATTAATCTTAAAACAATTATTGTTATAGTAATTTTCTACATTAGGATCATAAAATGCTGCACCATTTCCATTTTTAACATTTTTGGATCCATCGGTAAATAAAGTGTACCATCCATGATATTTATCCGAAATTTCTTTGATTACATTGACTTTCACGTATGTAGGATCATATGATTTCTTAGACTCTTTTAGACTACTTAAATTAACACATATAATATTACACAGATCTATACTAGTGACCCAAGTATCCATTTTAAACATCTCTAACGGAAATGACGAAGCAATATCGTCCATACTTATCTCAGTACTGGTTGTAACCAGCAGTGGTATTTTTTTATTGTTCCAATATCGGTCTACACACAACTCTTTTAATTCATCCACTAAATGATTCCTGTCGTTATTCGCAATTGATGCTGATTTCAAATTATACTTATAAGCCAAATATTTCCTTCTCAAATGTAAGGGCGGTAAGCTAAGCTCACTTTCCATAACATGTATTGGAGTGCTTTTAATAAAGCCTCCAATAATCCGCATCGATTGATTTTGAATTTTGTCTAATTTATAAATATGAGATTTAGCGCTACTATCAAAGAAAAGACTTCCATAATCTAACCTACTTCTAATCATCGCTATAATATCCTACGTAGATGCGTTGGGTGTAGACCCCAAGATGAACCAGCCAAATATCTTAACAGATTTTGTAATCTTTGTAATCTGAACTTTTTCAATAGTCTCTTTAATATGTTTATGCCAACGAAGAGATTTGTCTAGCCATATACCAAGATATTTGTAAGAATCTACATAACCAATCTGATTTTCATTGATCTTTAAGTTAACACCTTGATTACGATTGCCCCTACTATAAATACAATACTTAGATTTGGTTTCTGAAAGCTTAAGGCCAAGATCATCGAGGAGAATAATAAAAGCATTCAAAGCTTGTTGAATTTTGTCTGCACTTTCCAATATATTTTTATGAGAGGAATATAAAACGAAATCATCAGCATACTGACAAATTGAAATATTACTGACCCTTTTACATAATTCATAAGTTGCAATATTAAATAGCAAAGGTGATAGAGGATCACCCTGTGCTAAGCCTTTACGTGCATATCTGATCAGAATAGGACTATTATCAAAATCACTTTTGATCTGTAAATGCCTTTCTGTCAAAAAATTCCATAAATATAAGCAAATACTTTTACCTACCTTCAAATTATTTAGAATTACAACTAGTTTATCTACTAATATATTATTATATGCACTTTCAATATCTAAGTAACATGCCACAGTAGGTGTGTTCTTAGAAAAGCCAATTTGTATATTTGTAACTAAACGTGCTAAGCAATCAATAGTCGACTGTCCTCGTCTAAAGCCTGAAGTAACTGTAGATAGAATGTTATCTTTTTCAACAAACCATTCTAACCGTTTTGTTATCATAACATGAAAGATTTTACAGAGGCAAGACATTAATGAAATCGGACGTAACTTAGATGGTAAACCTGGCTGAGTGGGTTTTGGAATAACTACAACTTTTATGTCACGCCATTGATTTGGTATATTCCCAGTTGTATAAATAACGTTATAAATTTTTAAAAGAAATATTTTCGCACAATTTGGCAAATTCCATAACATTGAATAAGTGATTCCATCACTACCCGGAGCCGTATCTTTTTCCTTTAAGCTATTGTTCATCTCGGCTAAACCAAACAAACTATCTAATTTGGTGTTTGAAAATTCACAAACCGGTATAGATGGAACCACATAATCAGGAGCAAGTTCACACAACAAATCACGCTTTCGTTCTTCAGATACAGATAATCTCACTGTTTTAAACCCTTTCATCCATCTCATTCGACCCCACATGTTTGAAGAACTAGTTTCTTCATCAATACTATCACAATATCCGTGCCAGTCTTGTGTACATGCTTTTGATATTGCTGACTTGGCATTTGAATGTTTTTCCTCCAAAATGCTTAGATTATTAGGTATAGGGTTTTTCCTAAATTCACGAAGTGCTAATCTACGCTGAGCTATCTTATGAGACAGTGAAGGACTCCAATAAGATTTAGGAATAAACTTTTTTGTTGGATTCTGTGGTATTTTTATCATTGGAATACTCGCATCAGCTGCCCTGTAAATTAAGCTTATTAACCTATCATATGATATATATATAATAACCTATCATAAGATCTGAAAATCCTCTTCGTTCTCTAAATCCTGAAAGTGATTTTCGATGTACTCCCTATAAATTTGCCAGTTTGCATATTTAATATTACGCCTTTTAGACAATTTTAGTTCATCGCGATAGTTAAACCTCATCTTGATACACAAATGATCACTTCCCAAATTTTCATTCATTACATTCCAATCGAATTTTATTGCAATATTGGAAGAGACAAATGTTATGTCAGGTGAGCCTTTCTGTAAATAATTATTGACCAATTTTATTCTAGTATGTTCACCGTTGTTAAGTGGTGTAAAACCAGTATCTACAGTGACATCATAAATTTGTGTACCACGACTATCAGTCTTATTGGACCAACACGAATGATGTGCGTTAAAGTCACCGGCTATTATAGAACTGCTCGTGAATTCTGAAAAAATATTTTCCCAGTCACTTATTACTGTGCGAACCGATGAAGGACAATAAACAGACACCACATTTTTGATATCACTACAATTTAAAAGTTTTACACTTACTATTTCTATACCATTATTGTGTGTGTTAACATGACATTCTTGGACAATTATCGACTTATGAACTATTATAGCTACACCTCCATAAGAATCAATTCTATCATTTCGAAATATATTGTAACTATTTAAATGTAATGAAGATTCAGCTTCAAGCCATGTTTCCGATATGAATGCTATGTGAATTTTTTCTTGTATCATTAATAATTCAAACTCTTTTAATTTAGGTCTCAAACTTTGTGCATTCCACTGTAATAAGTTCAAAGAATGGACATCACTTTGCTGTCTATCCATTACTAAATTTCGAAAGGAGCCAAGAACAAATGTCATTATCTTTAAACAAAATCGGTATAAACTTCATGATCTCCTTAATAATAAAGCTAACAAATAATTTAATCTTATCATCAAGAGTAGAATCCGACAAGTATATTTCTTTCAACTTATGAATAAATTTCATAAAAGTTATATTACTACCTTTCTTTTTCTCAGATTTCTTCTTCTCGTTACCTTTATTTTCACTATCACTATCACCCATACATGAACTTACATCACTACCTTCTGTAACAATATCTTCATTTTCTATTCCTCGATTATTTTTATTTCGCTTAGTTTTCTTTTTATTGCGCTTAACACACTGCGTCTTGTCTATGACTTCAATTTCTTGCTGACACTCCTCTTCCATGGATTCTTGCTTATCTGTATGGATATTGGGATGACTTTGTAACACATCTCTGTATGATCTTCCGGTTTTTTGATTTTCATCTCTGTATCTAGTCCCAGTAAAATTTTCCTTTGTTTGTTCACTATCAGTCTTCTTTGACTCATTCTCGCTAAGATAAATTGACAGAGCTTTTTTTGACCGAGCGAAGCGAGGTCTCTGAGTTTACTAGAGCGATTTGCACTTGTCCGTCCGTCCGTCCGTCCGTCCGTCCGTCTGTCAGAGCCTTATAACTTTTGAATTACTCAACGTAATTACTTCAAATTTAGATATAATATATAAACCGATGGCCTCCAGCCGAAAATGGCTTAAAAAGTTATAAAAATCTTTATTTCAGGGGGGCTCTCATAGAAGCGAATTCGAAGAAATTTTTTTTTATTTGCGATTCATAGGTTTTCTGTATATCATTTTAAAGACAATTTGGAACAGAGTACAACCGTATTTTTTTTTAATTTTTTTCCTAAAATTGACGAAATGGGGGGCTTCCAAAGTGGCGATTTAATACGCTCGCTTGAAGACGCTCTCTGGGAAAATTTTCTATATATTTTCAAGTTGTACTTATTTTCTTACTTCACTTGTATCCTGTACTTGAACAACAAATACTAAAATTATATGAATATTATAAAGAAACGAGATTATTTAATTTTTAATGAGCATCAGTAAATTTCACATAGCTTCACAATAATGCTAATAGATGGCGCACTCATTAACTATTCCATTGAACTAGGAGTTACGACTACGATTTATCCCAAAAACAGTTTTGCGTCGACCATTATTATTTAGGTACATAATATAATAACATATTATTCAATTAAAATTATTCTTTAGTTAAATATCATTTTGTATATTTTCTATTCGCGTCGATAGATGACTTTTTGTACAGATGCCCCTAACCCGTTTTCACTCGTTAGTACCTATTAATAATTCAATGTTTTCACTGACGTTCCCTAACCTTTACGGGCTACCTATGATAAGTTATGTGATGATTACTGTCAACTTCTTTATCACGATCCTATACGGGACACCTAAAAGGACATTGGGACGGATGTTAGGACTTAGGATTGTGTTTTGGAGCTACCTACGTAAAGAGACTCCTACATAGGGGATGATTTAGGTATGTTTGGTGAAAACGGGCATAATAATAATACCTAATGTCAGTTTTGGTCGTCATGTATCGATTGAATGAATAATCATGGGATACCGTTACCGCGAGGTCTCAGTTCGGGGCGAACCACTAGTGTAAGTATAATTTAGGTCGCGCATTATGATTCTTATGTTTTTTTCTTTCAAAAAAACTGGACAAGATTTATCTAGAGCCATATGATTTCCTTTGAAATTGAAATTGAAATTGAAATTATTTATTTCCTTTCTTTGATTACATATAGGTGCTTAAAATCTATGAACGTTGACGACTGGAAAAGTTTAAACTGCGTTCCGGCCGTCACGCCCACCTCCGAGACTTAATTATATACGGAAATATTAACACGATTTAATTTATCTATTTATATAATATTAAATTAAATTTACAGCATGCAGCAAGTGTGAGTGAGTGTGTGTGTGTGTGTGTGTGTGTGTGTGTGTGTGTGTGCGTGTGTGTATGTGTATGTGTGTGTGTGCGTGTGTGTGTGTGTGTGTGTGTGTGTGTGTGTGTTTGTGTGTGTGTGTGTTTGTGTGTGTGTGTGTGTGTGTGTGTGCGCGTGTGTGGGTGGGTGCGTTCGTGTGTGTATGTTTGTGTGAGTGAGTGAATGCGTTTGAGTATTATTGTACTATTTGAGTGTGTATAAAAGTCTTTCGGTCTCTTCATAGGAGAGTGATTTTAGCCATTTGAAAAATTTAGATTTACATAAATTACTTGTTAAATGGTAGATATTTAATAATTTATTGATTCTGTTGTCTTTGCAATTGACACATGTATATCTTGAAACTTCGCAATTTGAGTGGTATTTTGCACATTTAGGGCAAACTATTTTCCTAATTGGACAAAATCGGACACTATGTCCGAACTTCCAACATCCGGAGCACTGAGTAACAGGATACATATAAGGTTCCACTTTGAACCTACATCCATATCCACGTACGTACGACGGCAAAACCGACCCTTTAAAGCCTATTCGAACTGTCTCACTTTCTACCCATTTTCCAGTGCTTGTTGTACGCTTTAATCTCCGTAAAGAAACTATTTCAAGGTCACTCTCTAAATTACCTTTAATCTCTTCATCCTCTATATCTAAATCCACATTTCTTATAATACCATACGATAAATTCATCTCATTCATCAACTGACATCGAAATCCCATATCTATAAATTTTTTGCATTCTATTAATTTTTGTGCGCTTTCTTTACTGTCAAATTCAATTATTATTTTAAACGGACTTTTATATTGAATATTAGCTATATTCAGGATACTTTCTAATCTCAATAATTTAGCCATCTTAAATTGCTTAGGCAAAACCTCTTTACTGGTGACAGTAACAATTATTTTTTCGCAGGTAGGTGAGTTTTCGTCTTCATTCCTAGCAGATCTCGAGGCATTCATGGATTTCTTAGAAATCTTCACCATCCGTTTGCTGCGTACCGTAGTAAAACTACCCTCATCTAAAATATCGTCCGAACTTGACAGCGACCGTTTTTCGCCTACAACGACCTCTCTATTTAACACAATTGGTAACTGTTCTTCCATCCTGCAATCTTCCTCAACTATATCACTCCCACTTGAATCAAAAAAGGCATTACAATTATCTTTATTTTCACTCATTTCACTTCACATAATTTTAAAAGCGGGTAAGCGTGGAAAAATATCGCGCGGTGCGACAGCACAGACCGTAGATACGCGAAGCGTGCGCGTGACTTGCCGTCCGGCGCGAAACTGTTGTATGTACTTACCTGACATCTTTCAACTACACGGAATATGCTATTACAATGTTTATAGCAGTATTGTACAAAAATAAAAAATGTATTTAAATAGTAAAACATATGTTTCTTCGTGTTTTTTCCCGTACAATTCAATGGTCTTATTAGTTTTTGAAATTTTTTTTTATTCATAACAAATTATTAACAATAACCAAAAAATTTGTTTTTGCAAAATTAAATTTATTATATTTAATTTTTAGACATGTTTTTAAATGGAAGCTGTATTGTTTTATTATTTCATTGAAAAGTAGATGTCAAAACGAAAAAAATGAGCCTGTATGACCTCTCTACGATGATTGTAAGTAGTAAAATGTAACTTTGAAAACAACGTGTTTCGGACCGAAAAAAATGAATCTTTCAAACAGTTTTTAATATTTCAATCTAAAATTTTTTTTTGTTGTTTGGGACACAAAAAGGAGTACTTTCAGCAAGTTTGGTTAAAAAATATTTATTTTTGAGAAATTGACAAGTAAAAAACAAAAAAAATTTTTTTTTTGTTTCTTTGCATTTTTTTCTGAAATTTTGAGGTTATATTAAAAAATGACCCATACAAAAGCTGTAGATTTTTCCAAGATCTACAACTTTTGTATTTAACATTTTTCAGTAGGACATCAAATTTCGCGTGAAATTGCAAAAAACACGAGATGTATCCATTTTCACCCCTTTTCAACCCCTAAAATCATCCCCTAACCTTCTTGGGCACATAACTCATTTTCCTTATGTTGACTTTAACCCTTTTAACCATTTAAAAACGTAGGTTTCTGGATAACATTTTTTTGTTCTCCATATTCAATTTGCCTGGACTACTAGGCTATCATTGCTTCTATTTTGTTTATATACCTACCTAACTTAAATATTATATTAACAAGATGATGCCCGCGAATTCGTCCGCGTGGATTAAGGTTTTTAATTCCCGCGGGAACTCTTTAATTTTCCGGGATAAAAGAAGCCTGTGTTAATCCTGGGTATGAGCTATCTCCGCATTCCAAATTTCAGCCAAATCGGATCATTAGTTGTGGTGTTAAAGAGTAACAAACATCCATCCATACATCCTTTCATATTTATAATATTAGTAGGATTAAAAAAACGGCCAAGTTCGAGTCAGACTAGCGCACTGAGTTCGCTTTCCATGGAAGGAAACGTATTATAAAAAGTTATTTGGTTCAATCTTCTGAAACAAATCCAGTAACAAATATAGTTTTTGGGTACTTATTATATCTAGTTCATTTAAAAACCCTTTACTTTAAAACACACAAACGCGATTTACAATAAAACAAGTGCATAGTTCTTAAAATGTAATTTATTGATCAATGAAATAATAAAGTACAGATACCTTCCTACTGAATAAAAACTATGTATATATTAGGTTACATTTTATCCAATAATCATAGAAAATACACACTAATTTTCGAATTACGTGGCCGGCGCAACACTCGATGAATATGAATTTGTGCGGACAACAAACTTTCAGTTAGGTATAATATTATTTTTGAAGAATGCACATGATAATATTATTTTGAAGTATTTGTTACGCCACTTTATTATTAAAATACTAGATGACCCGCCGGTGTACATCGTATCACCTATAGTAACGACATTAAAACTCTCCCTTCGCTAAAATGGCTGAAAATTTTGATCGGTAATGTCAGGCATTGCCATTTTCATATAATTTATAACATGGAACTAGAAATTACGACTAATGAGTTATAAATATAATACAGGAAATGACAGGAAAGTAGGTAGAACAGTTTATATGGGAAAATGAAATAATTGTTGTTTTTACTATCTTCATCGCAATTTTTAATATTTTCTCACCGTTTTTAAACCTTCCCTGGACTACGACAAACATTTCAAAACCAAAATCAGCTAAATCGGCCCAGCCGTTCTCGAGTTTTAGCGAGACAAACGAACAGCAATTGATTTATCTTAATATATATAAATTACGTGTCACGTTGTTTGTCCGCGATGGACTCCTAAACTACTTAACCGATTTTGATCAAACTTCGTAACTATCTGTAATTTGGTCCAACTTGAAAGATAGGATAGGATAGTTTTAATAAAGTTTATTTGAATAAAAAACATTTCTATTCTATTCTAAAATAGTTATTTGTTTTATTTATATGGATAAGTTGGCGGTACGAAGTTAGCAGGGTCAGCTAGTATATATATATATATATATATATATATATATATATATATATATATATATATATAATATCCATATTTTCTCACCATTTAAACCTTTCCTGGACTACGACAAACATTTAAAAACCAAAATCAGTTAAATTGGCCCAGCCGTTCTCGAATTTTAGCGATACAAACGAACAGCAATTGATTTTTATATATTTATTATAAAGTAATCAACAGCGTTACATCTAATTAATATACAATTAAGAATAGTTATAAAATAATTTAAATATCCATATTTTCTCACCGTTTAAACCTTAGTTTTAGCGTTAGTTTTAACGAACAGCTATTGATTTTATACATAATATAGAAGATAGAAGATGTATTTAAAATATAGGTACAATATAGGGTACAATGGACAAACGAAAAATAACGTACAATGGGAAATTATATAAAAATCCAAACATAGAAATAGCTCGATGGATGCAACAATGTTTTATCTCGCAAAAGTGATAATGATTTTAACTGTTAAAAAGTAGAAAAAATCCATCTCAATAGAAAAGTAGAAAATCTCCATTTCATACGTCTACTCTATAAAAACTACTTAGTTGAAAAGTAAACACAGATTAGGTACATCTACTTTAAAATCAATAAACAGGATTTCCAAAATTTAGAAACCTTTAGACACCTTTTAAAAAGTCGGGATTTTAGAAATAAAATAGTGTTGCAGCAAACGAACCAAATGTATTTGTATTAAATTATGAGCTGTTTCAATAATTTTTGTTTTTAAGCAGTGCTAGATTCATGAGGTGGTATGTACACGCTGTCGTCTATGGTTTCGTTTCGTTTCTTCTTCTCGTCGCTCTGACGCGCGATTATCATCTGCTCCTTTATGTTCCACGAAAGCAGACCTCTTTCGCTTTTCACTTTACGGATGCATCTCGCTAGCAGCAAGGCGAAAATTATTCCCAGCAACTGTTAACATTACAAAATTGATTTAGAATTAATAGCAATGCCTAGCTTAGGCCCAGCTCAAAAGTTTTCACTTTACCACCAGTTAGGACTTTAGTATAACACTCTATGTCTATGGTCTTCGCAACTTCGTCTGCGTGGAGTTAGTTTTTTAAAATCCCGCAGGAACCTCAATTTTTTCCCTCTTCAAGTCCTCAACTATGCAAAAAATAACGTCGATTGGCTGCTCTGTTGTTCATGACTGAAGGACAAATTAACACCAACAAACAAACATTTTCGTTTTTATATTAGGAAGGGCATTCCGAACCAGTGGTACTTAAATTCATTTGACGATTCGAAAGCACTTGTAAAAGTTCTTTTTTTTTTTAATAAAAAATATTTCTATTCTAATCTATTCTAAATCGGCTTGGCATCCAGCTGTCCACAATTTTGAATTTGAATATTAGTAAGGATGTTTCGCTGAGGTAATTTTGTCGCATTTCTCGCTAATAATATCTGTCTTTGATACAAGAAAATCGATCTGAATGCCAAAGAGCTAGAGTCCATTTCTGCGTTAAACAAACGAGACATCTTCTTCTTTATCAACCGATAGACGTCCACTGTTGAACATATGTCTCTTGCATGGATTTCCACAGGTCTCAGAGAATTGCGGTGGCTGCATCTAACTGCTCCCTGCTACTCGTTTGATGTCTTCGGTCCACCGAGTGGGGCGTGTGCCAACACTACGCTTCCCGGTGCGGGGTCGCCACTCCAACACCGTCCATTTCCACTTCAGGACTCGCTGAGCTGTGTCGACAAGCTAAGATAATTTTTTCCTATTATCGAGATCGCACAGAATCCGAGTTCCACGTTCTAGTGTAGAGTCAAGTCCGTTAGATGTGGGGTGAATGGCTTATACTGGAGTAACTGAGAGTAGGTACCTGAATAAACATCACAGAAACTCCCAGCACGCCGATAACGCTAGCATTCTGCGTTACCAGGTTCACCAATGCCGTCTTGCAGCTACGTTCCCTCATCCTGGAGCAGTACGTCTCGCCCGGGAACACGCAGCAGGTTTCAGGCACAACTATCATGACACGGTCGCCGCCGCTGTACTCGTACGTGGAGACTGTTGTTGTGGAGTGGTTGCTTGAGAACTCCATACCGGCGTAGTCGAAGACTGAGTCACTGCCACAGCAGTTGAGCTGGGAATAGGGAAACCTCTTTTTATCCAATCACGACAAAGCTAGAAGGATGTTATGATTTTAGCACTATATTATGTACGTATGTAGTATGTAAATGTAGATATTATACAGCTTGGCAAAAAAGAGTAGAAAAGTTTCGTTTATAGAAAAAAAATTGGTTGCCTGTAAAGTCGGTTTACGGTTTTACGTGATAACGTCATAAAGAAACATTGACGATGACTGGCGGGCGCTCTCTAAGCCAACGCTTGGGCCGATCGTGGCTCTCTATCGCTTGTTCCGCGCTCTCGCTTGCACGCTCAGGCGCAGGCGGAACGTGACACTTTTTCGTGCGTGCAGCCGGTGTTCATCGATTAATATGACGTTGTCACGTCAAAAAATAGGGGCGCCACCATCATTGCAAAATTTCCTGTATCTACGGCTATTAGCTTTTACTTACCCGCGGCTTCGCTCCGGCCATCTAAGTTAAAAGTGGTAATTCCTATACAAAATTACCGATTTCAATTTTTCGATTTTTCAGCTATTCTTTTTGGTTTTCGCTATTTATTTTTATTTCTAAACTACTAATATTAATTAAGGCAAACATCACAAAAAGACATTAATCAAAATCGGTCAAGTCGTTAATGAGTTAGCCAGACTATGCGAACAGTATTGATTTTTATATATAAAAAGAAAAAGATCTAGAATGACACACTTACAGACACTTGAAGCCAGTCCATTTCCATTTCAATCTCTGGATCAGATGCATATTGCGAAACAGGGATGTACAAAATATACCTGATGGTCACTGGATCCAACGTGAACGCCAGTATGATCACAACCAACTTCACTATGAGCATAATTGTCAAAATAAGTGCATACTGAAAATAGAAAAACGTTCATTGACCATTGAGGTATGATTCCCAAGGCCACCGTAACATGCAGATCGCAGCAAGCATAGATAAAACCATCTTGTTATCTAAGCAGCAGGCGACATTATACAGCCGTAGCATTGTCTACAAATGGTTGCTACAGTATGACGATCGCAATCTCCTCCGATTGGTCGACACCCTCCCGCTATTGGCTAAAATGCATTGTTGCGGCAAGCATGCCATAAATTCGGCCAATCACCACAACTGAAACTGCAGCAATGATTGATGAAGCTTATCCACAGTATAGAGTACACATGTACACATGTACTCTATAGTACGTAATAGCACACACACACACTTCACTTGCGTACTACTCTGTCCGTGGCTTACACACGACTGAGTCCCCCCACCTAGTGGTGCCCGTATTTATGCGCCTCTATGTTTTGCTTCTACCCACTATTTGCTGTATGAGCAATGTAGACATTATGATGTCTACTGCCTATATACTACACACAGATTTCTACAGCTTTCTTATTAGAAATACATTCGAAAAGCGAAATCATACAAATCGCAAACTGCAGCAACACTCAGGCAAATCTCTAGGCCTCTTGTAGTTACGGTTTGCAGTCGTCGGTCTGCAGTCTGAGCTCGCCTTCGGAATCATGCCTTTATAGAACCCTAATTGTCATCATCTCAACCCATATCCAGTCCACTACTAACGAAATGCGAATTGCGAAAAAAAATCACACACATAATTTACTTAATATGAGAATATTTTGTAGAGCTCTCATGCATGCGGGTTTCCTCACGATATTTTCTTTTACTTGCTCTTTTGCTAGCTTGATTTTTTCTTAATTGCTAAAGAAGTCATATAGCCTAGTGGTTAGGACTGTCCCCTATTTGGACGGTCGCTCGCGGGCACACCTCTGACTTTTCAGCGTTAGGTATATGTGCGTTGAAGCAATTAAATATAACATGCTTCAACGGTGAAAGGAAACATCGTGAGGAAACCTGCACGCCTAAGATTTCTCCATAATGTTCTCAAAGATGTGTGAAGTCTGCCAATTTGTATATTTGCATGCATTGGATCGGCATGGTAGACTATGGCCTATAACCCTTCTCTGAGAGGAGACCTGCGCAGGTCTCCTCTCAGAGAAGGGTTCTGAGCGCTCAGTAGGGAGCCGTTGATAGGTTTCTAATTATGATGATGGTGTAATGTAACAACTTATAATACGTACCAAATTCACCATGCAAGTGCTCTGTTTTAAGCTGCCGAAAAACCCGAACAGTGTGACAATAAGGAGGAACATGCCCAGCAGAATACAGAGTAGGGAGGGCGAGAATAACCTCCTGCTTTCGGCACTCTCGTAGAAGAACGCGAACGTGTGGTAGAGGGAATACACTGAGAAACCCAGAGCGATCATGAGGCCAGCGATTATCTGTAATAATAAACAAACGAACGATTTGTGTAGGTACTTTTAATCTAGTTAATAAGTACTTATTTCTCTTAATTTTATTGAGATATTTAGCCCGTGAGTAGCCCTTCTGGAGACTCCTAAAACTTGGTTTTTAAATTATATAAAAATACCTACCACTGACCTGTACAATTAATCTTTGATTAACACTACTGATGTCGGTCCCTATTTTTGTAGAAACTATTAAACTAATGAAATAGATTTTTGTTTGGAACGGAGAAACTTATTTTGTAATGGTGGAATCGGGATTTGAAGAAACGGAATTTTGGAAAGGATCAGAAAAACTTGACTATGGCTCAAACGCTCGACGCGCGGAGCCACTAAACAAACGAAGAAGAAGAAGAAAAATGACAGCTTTAAATAATTATATTAAGGATCAATTTGAAGCGCCACATTTTGCATAGGTACTACGTACTTGTAGTGTTATTATATATTCTGTGACGAGGGAGGGTAATAATTTAATATAGGGATTTTTCAATGCAAAAATGTATCGTCGTTGCGGATATTTATTGTTTGTATTGTTTTCGAAATTTCATACTCTTTCAGGAGAACATTGCGCAAGCAACTTTTTTTAGAGCTCGCATACCTACTTACTGTGCGATATCATGGGATAAAGAAGTTTCTTAGTCATCTTGTGCATTTGCATAGTGTTTACTGAAAAAGTACGAAAATTTCTATCGAATACAATGCAAACAATCAATATTCACGATGACGGTATAATTTATGAATTAAAAAAAAAATCTTCTTGATCATTTTTTCGGCCATTTAAATTAACGCACACCAAGCTTAAAAATTCCCGAGTTCCGAGTTTTCGATTCCGCATGACGGGACCATCAGAGTTCAGAGGAGACGCGTGCATGTCACAGTATTAGTGGTCCGGCGATAGGTACGGGGTAGTACTATTATTTATATGTATATTCTGTGGTACAGGTACGATTGAGCTCAACACTGCTTCAGGAAAGGTAATTTAATCCATAATTTAATTTATCGTGTAAAACTGTAAATTTTTATCCTTTCAAAGCCTCTACATAATAATTAGATAAAGAACTCAACTGGTAAGTACTTTGTATAGATTTCTAGCTGTTAGTCCTAGTGTTCTGTGGTTAGTCCTGTGTTATCTATATAAGATAGTAGGTACATAATGACTAATGTATTCAAAGATTACATTCAAAGGAAACAAATATATAACTAAAACACTAAGTGGTAAAGTATAGGGTCAGGTACTTACAATAAACATAGTTGTGATCATCAACAGCAGAAACCTTACAGATTTCATGCTGTATTCCGTTTCCGACTTGTTAAACTTCATTTTGAACACAGATTAGAGGATACTACGTATGATTTTGAAACACCACTGTAATGTAAGAACCTAGCGGAAGTGCTCTGTCTCTAGAACTGACAGGACAGTATTAAGTATGTAGATTTCGATACACAAATAAAGCTGATAAATTTTTGATAACAGATAACAACTGGGGTACCTACTTAGATTAGCATGTTCTGCCGATTAGAAAGTTGTTCGTTTATTATAAGTAACGCGGAAAATTTGAATGACGTTGTTTCTATGCGACGAACTCTTCACAAGTGTTAATTAAAAATTTAACACACCCCCGATATATGAATCTATGGCCGGACTATGTACGATATATACCTGACATTCTATAACCCAGTTTTCTGCTCCTATGTGTATGAGTAGGTGTTACCTACTCATTGAGACCATTCTAATGAGCCCAAACACACTATATCTGTTATACCTTGCAGAGGAGTTGGGTATCCCGCAGATCACTTGATACTGCAGCATCAGCTTAAGGTTACTAAGCCTAGCCTAAGCCTAAGGTTAGTAAGCCTTGAAAATAATCCGAAGGAACAGTAGACCTGTCAGTTTAGTTTAGTTTAGAGATTGTGTACAGAATTAAACCACAATGTAGTTTCAAAGTGAAAACTTATTTTAACTCCCAATAATCATCTTCGATCAAATTGCTGCAGGGAATTGCCCACCTTAACTATCGGGATCTACGAATTCAGCAGCGGGATTGTCTAAAAATAATTGCTGTAGTTTGACGATCCCAATCGTCAAACTGCAAAAAGTATGGTAGGTAGGTACCTACCTACTACTAAATAAAAATAACTGAAACCTGAAATTTTTAAATCTCTTTATTCACAACACAGGTAGACTGTCTTAACAATTACATGCTTAAGTACTTAGTTTATCAATTTTAATATTTCGTAGGTATCTAACATTAAAATAATATTAGGTTACAGCGCAGTAATTTATTAAGTCTATGGGTTACAGACAGGCAACTATGTAGTTTCATATTATTATTGATACGTAATTAGGTTATTATTTTACATTATTATATTTTGAAACCAAGTATTTTTTATTACCTATTGATACATTTTCATTTTTGACGACCTCACTGCCAACTGGCGGTTCGTTTCCCGGCATTGACATTTTGGACATTTATAATGTATAAATTGTCTCTGGTCTGGGTCTGGGAGGTAGCTTTGGCCGGGACTTTAGTAACCTCTCTACCGTCAAAGACTCGCCGCCAAGCTTTTCGGCGTTTACCCGTGGTCTCAGTGGGTCGATCCATCAAGCCAATTATATATTATTATAAACGGTATGATTTTTTTACGGCAAGGCGTCACACTGAATTAAATAATAATTTTTTCATAATATTTTACATTTTTATGAGAAATAATGTTTTACGAGCCCGAGCCGATTTATTCCTTAGCCGAGGCTAAGGAATAAATGTAAAAAAATATTAAAAAAAATACATGCAAATAATCTATCGTCTTAGGATGAGATCTATAGATGGCACTTCCACTCAGCTTGAGTTAAAACGAGACAGATTAATGTCAGGACATAATTTGCGTCTCATTTTAACTATCTAGAGTCTTGAGCAGAGCCAAAGTACGATTTATAGATCTCAGCCTGAAAGTATACGAGGCATAATCTCAGCTTAGCAGTCGTGTGAGTGAACACAGATAGGGTAACAATTGGCTATTCAAGGCTTTATGGCACCTGGCTCAGTCACACAAATCCAAAACTGAGGTTAGGCCTAAGTACTAGAAGTTCTAAGGCGATTTGGACACGCCTGCCGACGCCCGTTGCGTGTGTCTGAGGCCTAAGCGGTAGCTTGTCCTTGGAATGGGACGTAGACAACCGGTTTCTGCTCTTTCTCAGGGTTGAGTGAGGTGTAAGCGTTGATCATGCGCTCCTGAATTTCCCAGCGCCTGCGCTCGCGTTCCGACTTCGCCTTGCGAATAGCACTGGCCAGCGAGAATGAGAACACGATGCCGATTGTCTGGAAAAAGAGAAAGCCGATGGTTACAATATTTACAATAGTGTCCTCGTGAATGATTTTCGGGGGACGTTGTACCCAAGACAAAAAACTACCATCGAAATGTTTAAAATCATCACATCATCATCAGCAAACCATCAACGTCTCACTCAAAGAAGGGATAAAGGTTCCCATAGTCCACCACTTTGGCCCAATCCGAATTGGTAGACCAACCATTATCTGATAACCGATAAGCCTAAGTGTGTAGACAAATAGACTGCATTTGTATTGCATTTCGACTGCAGTTTTGATGCAGACTGCGATTTCTGTGTAGGTACTAGAATCTACTCATGTAATAGAACTGCTCGCCTGACTGCGAGTTAGTTAGCAATTTCGATGCAATAGAACTGCATTAAAACTGCCATTTTGTAGTGAATGTGCAGGTAGCACTGCACTAGCTGTAGATGTATTACTTGGACCTTAAAACAATAATTAATAGTGACTCGATGTTCGAGATAAATCATCGTCACGTCATCATCAACAACCCATAAACAGCTCACTACTGAGCGCAGATCTCCTCTCAGAGAAGGGTTATAGGCCACAGTGCACCACGGTAGCCCATTGCGAATTGGTGAACATTATGGAGAACTCTCAGATTCGGGATCGAACCTGCGACCCCCCGAATGGGAGACCACAGTTCTAACCACTAGGCTATCACTGCTTCAGATAAATAACTTGTGCTAATACTGGAAAATTGGGAGCCCACCGCATTAAACGATATCGTGATAGCGTATATAAATTGTATGCATCAGCGTAAAAAGTTTGTATGAAAAGTCCCACAATCCCAAAAGTCATGACATATATATTAGACACTGGTTAAGTTAGATTTTAAGTATCTCTGTATGTTCATTTCATTTGTATCTATATATTTTTGAAGTGAAAACTTCTTAAGGCGCTTTGAGCACTTTTTTGGGTGAGCAAAAAACATGGATTTCGCGTCATCGTCACCTTCACAATCGTCACCTGGAGATTTCAGTAAGCGTTCAACATTTTAGAAGTTCCCAAGCAACCTTGTACAGCGCAGCGGGCAAGCAGCCGCCTTCCTTACCGTTTAATGTATGATGTCGCAGGTTCGAATCTCACTCACGAAATCGTGACAGTGCGCTTTTCTTGTTTGTTTTTAATTATTAGCAAATCTAGTTTTCACTTCTATCGGCAGACTGCCATTTTTATTTTTATTTTGATGTCAATGAATAAACAATCATTCATAAGCAGTGATAGCCTCGTGGTTAGGACTGTGGTCTCCTATTCGGGGGGTCGCTGGTTCGATCCACCTCTGACTTTTCGGAGTCAAGTGCGTTTAAGCAATTAAATATAATTGCTTCAACGGTGAAGGAAAACATCGTGAGGAAACCTGCACACCTGAGAGTTCTTCATAATGTTCTTGAAGGTGTGTGAAGTCCGCCAATTCGCACTGGGCCAGCGTGGTGGACTATGGCCTATAACCCTTCTCTGAGAGGAGACCTGCGCTCCGTAGTGAGCCGTTGATGGGTTGCTAATGATGATGAATGATGAATAAACAATATTCTATTCTATTTTAAGTAGCGTACCTACCTGTATGAATGCAATAGTCAAAGCGCCAGCCCCAATAAATCCCGCGCTCTGGTAGATCAAGTACGTGATCCGGGGAAGACATCCGTTCGCGTACAACTTCAGGCACTCTTCGACCGCGACACCTTCTACGATCTCGTAGTGGGTCTGCGCGCAGCACGAGTTCGGGACCGTGATGTTCTGGACGGCGATGCCGGGGCTGCCGTTAGAAGGCACGTCCCCCCAGTCCTCGTAACTGTCCACGCCGCAACAGTTCAGCTGGAATTTAAATAACACTTACATTACAACTATCGGTTTCGAGGCACAGTAGGGTTAGTAAGATTGAATTCGATTGATCGTATTCGTATTCTTTACGTTCCCTCAAATATGGTTGAGAGAAGCAATGGCTGGGTCATGCGTCATGCTCGTGAACGGGTTCCACCGGCGGGAATGGGGCTACTTTCTGTCTGCCCGTCTTAACATGTGTTGAATTATAATTAGGTATGCTTTTGTGGAAATTCCATAGTATCTAAGTATTATATTGTAAACTTGTTTTGAAAAGAGCAACTGCCGAGTTTCTTGCTGGTTCTTCTCGGCAGGAAGGGCATTCCGAACCAGTGGTAGACTCATCGACGATTCAAAAGCACTTGTAAAAAAGTTTATTTGAATAAAAAAACATTTCTATTCTATTCTATTCCATGACATTGAATTTTCAGTTTTCAGTTCGCACCCATAACCGTTGGAGGCTTCGTCAAATTACGCACAGTTTTAACATAAACTTAAAAATGTTAGGTACCTACACTGAACGCGGTTCTGCGGGACGTAGCACCTCTACGCCTTGAACCATTCTTATTATGCTTTAAGTTCTTGCAATTCACGAGGACGACTGACTTATGGTTGAGTCGTATCTGTATAAGTGTGAGCGAGCGCAACGCTCGCGCCTGCCCGCTCCCACCTAGGCTTTGACAGGCACGCACACTTATGCAATGTGCATGTACACGAAGTAACCACGAGTAAAGCTCACTCGCCTTCGTGAATTGCAAAAACTGTAGTTCGAACTGATTAATGGGTGGGTGATTATACTTTCGCACGCTTCTTACGTCTTGAAATGAAAATGAAAGGCAAAAGAGATTAAGAGACGTACTCTGGTCTGGATGAAGTCGAAGCCGTCTGCCACCTCGGAGTTAGTGTAGTAGTAAGGCAGAGTCTCGCGCAAGTTCTGGTCCAACATGTCTGCGACTTGCGCGCGCAGCACGTACGCAGCAATGGCTGCCGATAGCTCCAAAACCAGTACCAGACTTAGGATCACTGCGAACTGAAATAATTAAATAATATATTTTTTATTATTATTCACTAACATCAAAAGACTTTAATTTTGACAAAAATAAATCGTACCTTATCCTTATTAATCATATTATCATAAGTATTAATATTTTAAATGCGAAATTGTGTTTGTTCGTTGTTTTGTTGGTTTGCCCTTCAATTACGCCGCAACAGAGCTACGGATCGACGTGGTTTTTTGCATGGGTATAGTTGAGGAACTGGAGAGTGACATAGGCTACTTTTTATCCCGGAAAATCAAAGAGTTCCCGAGGGATTATAAAAACTAAATCCACGCGGACGAAGTCGCGGGCATCAGCTATCAGCTAGTAATACTATAAATGCGAAAGTGTGTTTGT
Source organism: Oeneis ivallda (assembly GCA_029955525.1). Taxonomy (NCBI): domain Eukaryota; kingdom Metazoa; phylum Arthropoda; class Insecta; order Lepidoptera; family Nymphalidae; genus Oeneis; species Oeneis ivallda. The sequence goes on along the minus strand of JARPMR010000006.1, from coordinate 4,985,849 downwards.
TTGTTATGTTATCTCTCAATCACGCCGCAACAGAACAACAGATTGACTTGATTTTTTGGTATGGGCATAGTTGGAGATCTGGAGAGTGACATAGACTACTTTCTTTACCGGAAAATCAAAGAGTTCACCCGGCATTTTTTTAAATAAATCCACGCGGACGAAGTCGCGGGTATCATCTAGTAATAAATAAACTAATTTAAGTATTCTTGATATTCTTTTTAAATAAAAATATCTATAAGAAGACAATATAACAAATATAAAAACATTTAAGGAGCTGCTGACCACGATGATGAACACTTATTTCAAAATAGTATAACGAATACAGTATCTCCACTCTTCGACGATGACGCGCCGTGTCGGTGCAAAAATCAGTCCCATACATCAGAATGTATTTATTACATTTATGACAGCAACGCTATCTTAGAAAACCAGAGCTAAGTTTAAAGCATGTTAGACTTTTTAACGTCCCGCATCGTCACGTACCTACGAAAAGAGGTAAGCAAAAAGCCTTAACTTCTCATCAAATATAATCAACTCACAATGTTGACCAAGCAGGTGCTCTCCTTCAAGGCGCCGATGCATCCAAAGAGCGACACGAACAGCATGATGACTCCGATGACGACGATGAAGGTTGCCGGCGAGAACAGCTGCGTGTCGAGGAAGAACGACACATCGTAGTAGATCGCGTAGATCGTCGTACCCACGGAGATTATCAGCGCCGAAGTTAGCTAGGAACAACAATGTTGATGTTGAAATTATAACATAAAAAAAAAAAAAAATTAAAAATAAATATAGGTATATACGCGATGACAAATAAACACAAAAAAATCATACCTATGTAATATTATAAATGCCAAAGTGTGTTTGTTTGTTGGTTCGTCCTTTAATCACGACGCTAATAATAATAATAACCTGGCAACCCTGAATGTCAGCATACATCATATTTTTTCACCGATACATTTTTGCCGAAATAAATATTATAAAACGGATTTCAACAGAATTTTCGATTTAATTCAATAAATTTACCATAGTAAAAACTAATAATAACAACAAACCATGAAAGAACAAATAAAGAAAATCAAAACAGTCCGAAATATAACTGACACAACCTGTCAATAGATGCCGGATAGAATACAAAAGAAATTATTAGACGAATTAATAATGTAGAATGCTGACACGATCCAGAGCACGGAACGCACAAACACCACCCCCGGACTCGTCGCTCAGTCCCGCCTCGCAGCCACCCGGGACCACGCCCAATGCTGCAGATGCGTCGAGTTCGAGCGACGAGTTTTTCTCCCCGCCGACGTCGCCACCACCAGTACATCGTCGTGGGAGAGGCCGGCCGCCGACTTGCTTGGGATCCCGAGGCCCACCGGCTTCTGATAGGGTCCCCGCTTCCGGCGGTAGTGTGTCGCGCATGAGGTGGACAACATCCATTAATGAAAATGTCATGCGCGCATACTTAGGGGCTACTGAGGGTGGAACCAACATGACCGCGTACCGTGCTAGGATGCATGCTTTGTTTCAGGTCCTTGAACCAGCTCTCAATGTGTCGGCTCAGCGACTGTCGGACCAGGTGCGGGTTATTCAGCGTAATCACATGCTGGACAACGCCGTGCTTGATCGGCTTCGCTCTGAACTGCAATGTAACCGCGCTACCCCCTCCTCACCGCAAGCTCCAGCACAATCGCAAACTGCTCATGCGATTTCGCTGCAGCCCACTCAGGCTGGTGAGGGACAGGATAGCGGGGCTGCACATGTAAGTACCCAGTGTAGTGAACAATTGAGGAGTGCTTTGGAGAGTGCTATTCGGGAATATAGATCTTCACTACCCGAGTTTAGACCGCGGTTACCTCGGTTGCCCATGAAAAATAAGAACAAAGCGCTAATGGGTGCCCTGGATTCACTGCTGCCGAGTTATTTTGACAGCAGCGAAGACCTTTCCGACACACATTCGATTCTGTACTGCGCGGCTGTTGCGGCATGTCGTGTTGCTAATGTAAAGTTAATTAATAATGTTACAGCAACACGACCGAAGCCTACCGCACCAGCCTGGCAGTGCAGGATCGAACGTCGTATTGATGGGGCTAGGGCACTCATTGGCAAACTACTCTGCTTCAGGGAGGGCAACACTCGCCCTAGAGTCATGCGCTTTGTGAGGCGCGCTTTCTTGGGGACTGATATCAGCCCTCAAGATTATATGGCGCGCGTCACTGAGCGCATTGACTTCCTGAAACAGAAGGTCTCGGCATGGGCTAGCCGTATTCGCAGATACAAGTGCCGGGTCGAGAGATATACCCTGAATCGTACTTTCCAAAGCGATCAAAGGCGGGTATACCGAGGTTGGGAACACCCTGACCAAGGTGTCACCGATGCGCGCCTACCGGATGATGAAGCCATGACATCATTCTGGCGCAACATCTGGTCGGCACCTGTCGCTCACACTGAGGGTGATTGGACGTGGGATGTAGAAAGAGCGTGCGATCAAATTCCAGAAATGGACCTAGTTACTATAACCCCTGAAGACGTGGCCACTGCAGCCCGTCACCTGCCCAATTGGAAATCCCCTGGGCCGGACGGGCTGCACAACTTTTGGATAAAGTGGCTACGCAGCTCGCACGCTCGTTTGGCATCCCAATTCCAATCATCTCTAGAGTCAGAGTCGCTACCCCAGTTTCTGACAACAGGTATTACCCTCCTGCTCCATAAATCAGGTAGTACCACGGAGCCCAAAAATTATAGGCCGATTACGTGCCTACCAACATTGTATAAACTTCTTACATCCATTCTGAGAACGAAAATTAACGATCACATCGATACAAAATCCATCATGTCTAATTCTCAGAACGGATGTAGGAATGGCTCCCGTGGTACTAAGGAGCTTCTCCTCATTGATATGGCCATTTGTCAACAGGTTCGGCGCTCCCGAAAGGATCTGTCGACATGTTGGATAGACTATAAGAAGGCCTACGACTCTGTGCCCCATACATGGCTCATGAAGGTGCTGGAACTGTACAAAGTAAACACAGTACTACGCGCCTTCCTACAGACTTGTATGGGGCAGTGGAGGACAGTCCTTCACTATCCAGGGTGTCGCCGGACCCTGGGGAGCGCGGAGCCTATAAGGATTGAGCGAGGCATATTCCAGGGCGATAGCCTCAGTCCTTTGTGGTTTTGCCTGGCTCTGAATCCTCTGAGTACTCTCTTGGAGAATTCAGGGCTAGGTTACCGGTTGAGGAGAGGTGGTCAGGTTATATCACACCTCCTTTACATGGATGACCTAAAACTCATTGCCCCCAACAAATCACATCTACTAGAGTTACTGAAGGTAACTAAAGCCTTTAGTGATTCCATTAGGATGGAATTTGGTGTGGACAAATGTGCGGTCATGCATGTTAAGCGAGGGAGGATTGTGGAATCTGAGGGTGTTGAGCTCTCGGATTCCATATACCTCAGATCGCTCTCCCCAACTGAAGCCTACAAATACCTGGGCATGGCGGAGGCGTTAGGTATCAGAGAGGCCGACATGAGGCAGTCGGTGAGGGAGCGTTTCCTTGGCCGTCTGAAGAAAGTGCTGAAAAGCCTTTTATCGGGCGGCAATAAGGTGCGCGCCTTCAACGGTTGGGTCATGCCGGTCTTGATGTATTCCTTCGGCATACTCAGGTGGACTCAGACTGAGCTTGACGCCCTGGACAGACAAGTTCGTGCGCTGTTGACCGCATATCGGATGCATCACCCGCGCTCCTCGGTGATGAGGCTGTACATCCCGCGGAAGTGTGGGGGAAGAGGCCTTTTGAATGCCAAAACCCTCCACAACCGCGAGGTGTGCAGTCTCAGGGAGTACTTTCTCCACGCCGAGACGGAGATGCACCGCGATGTGGTCGCAGTGGACAGGGGTCTGACGCCGCTCTCCTTGGCTAAAGAGAACTGGCGCATACCTGTGGTGCTCAGTACCAATGACCGCAGGGTTGTATGGCAAGGTAAGGAGCTTCACGGACGCTTTTATCGGGCCCTCCACGGGCCTGATGTTGACTTTGAAGCGTCCGTGGCCTGGCTGCGCTTTGGTGACCTCTTTGGGGAAACCGAAGGGTTTGTGTGTGCAATTATGGACGAGGTCATGATGACGAACAATTACAGAAAATACATAGTGAAGGATGGAACGGTAGACATATGTCGGGCATGTCGCCGTCCTGGAGAAACTATCCGTCACATTGTTTCTGGTTGTTCTCATCTAGCTAACGGCGAATACTTACACAGACATAACCAAGTGGCCAGGATTATCCACCAGCAACTTGCCTTGAAATACAATCTTGTGGAATCGGAGGTACCGTACTACAAGTATGTGCCCGACCCAGTTCTTGAAAATGGTCATATCACACTGTACTGGGATCGATCTATCATTACAGACAGGACTATTGTAGCCAATAAGCCTGACATAGTGGTGATAGATCGATCAGAGCGCCGTGCAATGATTGTTGATGTTGCTGTCCCGCATGACGAGAACCTCGTGAAAGCCGAGAAAGAGAAACTCACCAAGTATCTCGACTTGGCGCACGAGGTTGTCGCCATGTGGAATGTAGACTCAGCAATCATTGTACCGATAGTCGTCACCGCTAATGGTCTTATAGCCAAGAGCCTCGACCAACATCTTTCGAGGCTCTCGTTGGGTAGCTGGATCAAGGGCCAGATCCAGAAGGCTGTTCTCCTGGACACGGCTCGCATAGTCAGGAGGTTCCTCTCTCTGGGGCCCTGACCGCCGGTTGCTTGGACCCTGTTCCCGAGGCCGGTGGACCGCTATTTTTTATATTTTTAAATGTTTTTTTTATAATCAAATATTTAAAAATGTAAATTATATGATATAAATGAAATAAATGTAAATAATAATAATAAAACATTTATTCAGCAAGCATACAACACAAATTTAAAAACTTATAGTTAAACAAACAAGAAAGGCCCCTTAAGCTTTCGAAAGAACCGAAAAAGAGAAACCCAATAATCGGCTCTCTGGAAAACTAGGCGCCAAACAATATCCTTATATATTATCCTTATATATTTAAGTACCTATAAAATGTGCTTATTGCTGCTGAACAGGGCGCTGCCTCAGCATGTGCTACAGTCGAGAAAGACCATAGCGCTGGTTTTCAGGCATGACCCTCACAGTGACGTCACGGACTGATCTAACAGTTTCTATGCATTCCAATTATAGATATATATGTATAAATACTAGTTGTTCGCCCCGAACTGAGACCTCGCGGTAACGGTATCCCATGATTATTCATTCAATCGATACATGATAACCAAAACTGACATTATTATTATGCCCGTTTTCACCAAACATACCTAAATCATTTTTGGGGGTTGCGGTTACTCGCGTCCGTAGGCTGTACCAAGTAAGGTTTTAACCCTCTCTACCCTACACGTGACCCCTGGGTGGTGCCAAACGAGTAACATAGGTGGTAGGCTTCGGCCGTGGCTAGAGTGACCACCCATCGAGCAAAGCCGCGCCGCCAAGCGATTCGTCTTATGACACGATTCGTTGTGTCGTGGGGCGCGTCGTGTTCCGGAGCGATGCTCGTACCAGCCAATCAAAGGGGAATGGGTATGTACAGTTGCGCTGAGTTTAGTGACAGGACCCGATTTGTGCAGAGGCTGTGCCGGATGTCTCGATTTGGAGGGTAGCGGGATCCGAAGCACGGTGCACCGCTGGCCGACCGCAGGTAGTTGGGGGCCCAATTAGTAGGTTCGCCACCTATGAAAGGCTGCCCCGCCACCTGGCGAAAAATCCAGGGATGGCCTCCATCGTGCCGGTTGGCGACCGGTGAGAGGACCCGATGGCGATTCCCTGGGGGGTTCGGGCGTCCCCGCAGTCTCCAATCGAGCCATCCATCAGCACTTCTTATGTATGAATTGCGGAGTCTACAAACGTAGCGCCTCGTACAACTGCCATTTCCCTCCTATTCACCCTTTGAACAAAAATGAAATATTACAAGAAAAAAAGTAAAGTTATGCAGCGGCTGCACCTCCTCTCTCTCAAAGTGCACCTCACCAACATACGAGGATTGCACTCCAATCTCGTCGCAGTCCACCACCATCTAGAGACTGAGAGGCCGCATTTACTTTTTCTTACGGAGACGCAAATCGGTAGTCCAGCAGACGTAGCGTACCTACAGTATCCTGGGTATACGCTCGAGCATAACTTTAAACCTCGCGCTGGGGTCTGTATGTACGCCCGTAATGACGTCTGCTGCCGGCGTCTCCGTAACCTAGAGGTACCTAGCCTTTCCATCATGTGGTGTTTATTGGACACGGGCATGGAGCAGATCGTGTATGCCTGTACCTATCGGTCGCACAGCGGTGACCAGGAGACAACTCGGATGTTTGACCATCTCAGTGTGACGGCTGACACCGTCCAACGTCGGTATCCGACTGCTCAAATGGTATTTCTGGGGGATTTCAACGCCCATCATCAGGATTGGCTGTTCCCATACCAGAATACCGACCATGCCGGGAGAGAAGCACTTAAATTTGCTCTGTCGCTAGATCTCTCCCAGCTGGTCCAAGAAGCAACGCGAATACCCGACGTTGAAGGCCATACACCTAATTGTTTGGACCTTCTGTTGACTACCGACCCAGACCGGTTTTCGGTATCAGTTGCGGCCCCCCTGGGCACCTCTGATCACTGTGTGGTAAAGTCGGTATCGAACTATCATCCTCTGGATACCGGTCCTACCGGAACCAGACGTGTGTGGCGATATAAGTCGGCAGATTGGGAAGAGATGCGACACTTTTTCGCGTCCTACCCTTGGCGGCAGAGCTGCTTCTCTTCTAATGATCCGTCGAGTTGTGAGCAAGCCGTATCGGAAGTGATACGTCAAGCGATGGAGTACTTTATTCCATATGCTGACGTATCACTAGATGGCAAGGTTCCTCGGTGGTACAATGCTGAATGTGCTGATGCTGCAGCTCGTAAGGACTCAGCGTTTGCAGCGTGGGCTGAAGCTCGTACCCTTAAATCTCCGGACATCAATATGAAGAAAAGAGCGTTCAACTCTGCTGCCAAGTTCTACAAAAAGGTTCTCAAAAGGGCACGTTTCAACCGCACGAGTCGCATTGGGGCCAAATTAGCTTCCTATCCGCGTGGTAGCAAAGCTTTCTGGTCGCTGTCGAAGTCTGTTGAAACGAACTTCTGCCGTCCTTCACTGCCTCCCCTGCTGAAACCAGATGGATCGCTGGCTTTTACTGCAACAGACAAGGCCAACCTTTTAGCGAATCTGTTCGCGGAAAATTCGCTCCTCGATGCAGGGAGCACCTCACCACCTAGAATACCACCTTGCGAGACTGTTATGTCCGAAATACGCATTCGCCAAATTGAGGTTTTGAAAGTGCTCCGCAACCTGGATGTGAATAAGGCCAGCGGTCCTGACGGGATACCAGCAAGAGTCCTGAAGACCTGTGCTCCTGAGTTGTCGCCTGTCCTGACACGCTTGTACCGTCTCTCTTTAAAATTAGCTCAAGTCCCCAAAGCTTGGAAGATAGCTAACGTACAGCCAGTACCCAAAAAGGGTAGTCGTGCCGACCCGGCCAATTACAGGCCTATCGCAATCACGTCCATACTATGTAAATGTTTGGAGCGTGTATTGAACGACAAGCTCCTGGCATACCTCGAGCTTAATGACCTCCTGTCCGACCAGCAGTACGGTTTTCGCCGTAACAGGTCCACAGGAGATCTTTTAGTGTATGCTACACACATCTGGGGTGAAGCCATCGATAAGCATGGTGAGGCGCTAGCCGTTTCACTTGATGTATCGAAGGCGTTTGACCGGGTCTGGCATGAAGGCCTTTTGAGCAAACTTTCAGCTTATGGGATACCCACTAGACTTTGTAACTGGATATCAGATTTCCTGAGTGGGCGATCATTTCGAGTGGTCATAGATGGCACCTCGTCTGATCTAATGGCGATTAACGCCGGTGTCCCTCAGGGATCAGTTCTCTCCGCAACGCTCTTTTTGCTGCACATTAATGATCTCCTCAGGCCCGGTATCTTTGGGTATGCAGATGACAGCACCGTTACGGAGAGATACATGTCCGGTCCCCGTGCTAGTGGCGTTGAAACTTTCGAGCATAGAGAGGCTTTGGTAGAACGCATAAATTTGGCTTTGAAAGAGGTATCGGACTGGGGCGATGCCAACCTTGTCAAATTTAATGCTACCAAAACGCAGGCGTGTTTATTCACCGCCAAACGGAGTCCATTCCCGCTAACTCCGACTTTCCGAAATATATCCGTACCGGTCACTGACAATATTGATCTTCTTGGCATAAATGTCTCGTCAAATCTCAACTTTGGACGATGCATCGAATCCAAGGCAAAAACTGCTGGCAAGAAACTTGGTATCCTCAATAAGGTCAAGCGCTACTTCACGCCGGAACAGCTTGTTACCTTGTATCAAGCATAAGTTCGATCATGCATGGAGTACTGCAGCCATTTATGGGACGGCTCTGCCAAGTACCAGCTTGCTGCATTGGATTCGGTGGACAGACGCGCCAGAAGACTCATTGGCGACAAATCGCTAACTAACTCCAAACTTCAAAGTCTGGAACATCGGCGCAAGGTTGCCTGTCTGTCGGTATTCTACAGGATATATTTCGGAGAGTGTGCTCAAGAACTATTCAAACTAGTTCCTCCATCACCCTTCTACCACCGAACCGCAAGGCATCGCTCGAATCTGCACCGCTACGTGGTCGAAATTCCACGATCCCGCACTAAGCGCTTTGCTTCCTCGTTCCTAATACGCACCGCTAGAATCTGGAATGCCCTTCCGGCTTCCGTTTTTCCAACTGACTATAACTTGGGTACCTTTAAATCAAGAGTGAATAGGCATCTTCTAGGCAAGCGCGCTCCATCTTAGGCTGCATCTTCACTTACCATCAGGTGAGATTGCAGTCAAGCGCTAGTCTATATATTTAAAAAAAAAAAAAAAAAAAAAAATCATCCCCTAAGTAGGAGTCTCTTAACGTAGGTAGCTCCTAAATACAATCCTAAGTCCTAACATCCGTCCCAATATCCTTTTAGGTGTCCCGTACAGGATCGTGATAAATAAGTTGACAGAAAACATCAATCACCTAACTTATAGGTAGCCCGTAAAGGTTAGGGAACGTTAGTGAAAACATTGAATTATTATGTAGGTACTAACGAGTGAAACCGGGTTACGGGCATCTGTACAAATCGTCATCTATCGACGCGAATAGAAAATATACAATATTTAACTAAAATTTAACTAAAAAATAATTTTAATTGAATAATATGGTACAAAAAAAATTACAATACAATTATTGTATTATAATAAGTAACTAAATAATAATGGTCGACGCAAAACTGTTTTTGGGATAGGTCGTTAGTCGTAACTCGTAGTTCCATGGGTATAGTTACTGACTGCGCCATCTATTAGCATTATTGTGAAGCTATGTTGATGCTATATGAATTACTGATGTACATTAAAAATTAAATAATCTCGTTTCTTTATAATATTCATATAATTTTAGTATTTGTTGTTCAAGTACAGGATATAAGTGACCTAAAAACATAAAATCAGTTTGAAAATCCATAGCGGATTTTCTTAGGGAGCGTCTTCAAGCGAGCGTATAAAATCGCCACTTTGAAAGCCCCCCATTTCGTCAATTTTAAGGGAAAAATTAAAAAAAAAATATTTTTGTACTCAGTTCAAAATTATCTTTAAAATGATACGTAACAATTTTATGTAACGCGATATTTTTTTTTTTACTTCGCATTCGCTTCTATGAGAGCCCCCCTGAAATAAAGATTTTTATAACTTTTTAAGCCATTTTCGGCTGGAGGCCATCGGTTTACATATTATATCTAAATTTGAAGTAATTACGTTCAGTAATTCAAAAGTTATAAGGCTCTGACAGACGGACGGACGGACGGACGGACGGACGGACGGACAAGTGCAAATCGCTCTAGTTAACTCAAAGACCTTCGCTTCGCTCGGTCGATTATTCCAATTACATATATTAATATATATTATATACAACCTAATAATTAACAGATATATTGAGTACATTGAGTATAACCTTACCTAATATACTTTCGAGCCTGTGCCATATGAAGTCTGAAAAGCTACCTTAATAATACTAGTTGTTCGCCCCGAACTGAGACCTCGCGGTAACGGTATCCCATGATTATTCATTCAATCGATACATGATAACCAAAACTGACATTATTATTATGCCCGTTTTCACCAAACATACCTAAATCATCCCCTAAGTAGGAGTCTCTTAACGTAGGTAGCTCCTAAATACAATCCTAAGTCCTAACATCCGTCCCAATATCCTTTTAGGTGTCCCGTACAGGATCGTGATAAATAAGTTGACAGAAAACATCAATCACCTAACTTATAGGTAGCCCGTAAAGGTTAGGGAACGTTAGTGAAAACATTGAATTATTATGTAGGTACTAACGAGTGAAACCGGGTTACGGGCATCTGTACAAATCGTCATCTATCGACGCGAATAGAAAATATACAATATTTAACTAAAATTTAACTAAAAAATAATTTTAATTGAATAATATGGTACAAAAAAAATTACAATACAATTATTGTATTATAATAAGTAACTAAATAATAATGGTCGACGCAAAACTGTTTTTGGGATAGGTCGTTAGTCGTAACTCGTAGTTCCATGGGAATAGTTACTGACTGCGCCATCTATTAGCATTATTGTGAAGCTATGTTGATGCTATATGAATTACTGATGTACATTAAAAATTAAATAATCTCGTTTCTTTATAATATTCATATAATTTTAGTATTTGTTGTTCAAGTACAGGATATAAGTGACCTAAAAACATAAAATCAGTTTGAAAATCCATAGCGGATTTTCTTAGGGAGCGTCTTCAAGCGAGCGTATAAAATCGCCACTTTGAAAGCCCCCCATTTCGTCAATTTTAAGGGAAAAATTAAAAAAAAAATATTTTTGTACTCAGTTCAAAATTATCTTTAAAATGATACGTAACAATTTTATGTAACGCGATATTTTTTTTTTTACTTCGCATTCGCTTCTATGAGAGCCCCCCTGAAATAAAGATTTTTATAACTTTTTAAGCCATTTTCGGCTGGAGGCCATCGGTTTACATATTATATCTAAATTTGAAGTAATTACGTTCAGTAATTCAAAAGTTATAAGGCTCTGACAGACGGACGGACGGACGGACGGACGGACGGACAAGTGCAAATCGCTCTAGTTAACTCAAAGACCTTCGCTTCGCTCGGTCGATTACTACAAGTTTGATTTCAATATTATTGTTTCCCAAAAAAGTATTTCCTAATCGCATTCTTAAATGAATATAATGACTTTATCAAACGAATCGGAGGAGGCAAATCATTCCATATTTTACAGGCTGCATATTTAAACGTCCCCCTGAAAGCGGCTGATCTATGGCTAGGCATTGAGATCCGGGGAGCTGACTTCGGTCTAAGATTGATATTATCATGAATCCACTTTATTTTAGAGTATAAATAGGCAGGCTTTCCCGTGGAAATAACTCCAAATAATAAAGTAGCTAGATGTACTTTCCGGCGAGATTCCATGTTTAGCATGTTCGCATTATTTATATACGGACTAACGTGTGTGCGAGGAGCAATAGGGAAGCAAAAACGAGCGCAAGCGTTTTGCACCCTTTGAAGAAGTTTCGCTGACCTACCCAACAAACAAGGCCCATACGCGGCATCAGCATAATTTAATTTGGACAATATTAGAGACTCGCATAGGCGAATCCTGATGTCAATGTTCAGGTATGACCTCATTTTGTAAAGAACCTTTAACCGATAAAAACATCCCTTCACTAAACTCTTTACATAAGCTTCAAAACGTAATTTTGCATCAAAAATGACACCCAGATTTCGTGCCTCAAACACCCTTTCAACTACGTCATTCCTGACATGGATGGTTGGCTTACGATTTTCTACTTTACTAACAGTATTTTTGGTTCCTAATATCATCAGCTTAGTTTTTTTGGGATTTAAATTGAGAGAGTTAAGCTCTGACCAAGCTGCTATATTCTCTAGATCATGACAAATTTTTATTTCAGCTTCCGCTGTATCATTTGGGTGGAAAGAGTAATATAGCTGGACGTCATCTGCATAGCAATGGTATTTACAGTGCGCGATGCGGCGGGTCATGTCTGCCGTGTACAGTGCAAACAGTATAGGACTAAGGATTGAACCTTGTGGCACTCCCCTGAGAACTGGTGACATCGCAGAGACCAGCCGACTACCGCTGATTTGATTTACTTCGACGTATTGATTCCTATTACGGAAGTAACTGTTAAACCAATTAACTGTACTATTTGCAAACCCGTAGTAAGATAATTTTGACAAAAGTAGTGACGTATTTATGGAGTCAAATGCCCTGGAAAAATCAAGTAATACCAAAATTGTGGCCATGCCTTGATCTTGAGCAGTAAGAATGTTGTCAATTACATCCATAATAGCTGTGGTAGTACTGTGTTTCTTACGAAACCCAGATTGTAATGAAGGTAGAATGTTATTATCTTCTAAATATTTGGTTAGCTGCCTACAAACCACTTTTTCCAAGACTTTGGACAGGCATGGGAGAATACTTATCGGTCTAAGGTCCTTTAAATTAGTAGGGTTCTCAACTTTTGGCAACGGCTTAACTATGGCTGTTTTCCATGAACTGGGGTAGGTTGATGTCAATATTGATTTATTTATAATATTTGTTATGGTAGTAAGGCTCTGCGGAAGTGACAACTGTATCATGTTTAAAGAAATCTCATCAGTTCCGATTGCGTTAGATTTAAGCTCCCTAATAATTTTTATAACTTCATCTTCAGTAATTGTTTTCAAATTGAAACTGTGAGGCCCGAAACGGTGGAATTCAAAATAAGTAAAAGTTGACATTTTTGCAGTGCTGATATAAGGAATATCTAGAAAGTGCGTATTAATAAGGTCAGGATTACATAGGGGAGTAGGTATCTCTTGATCTTTTTTATTATTAAAAACTAAATGTTTCTTAAGGTTTTTCCACATTAACTTAGGATTTTTAATGTACCTATTTATATAATATTTATAGTAAGCCCGTTTCTCGGCCTCTAATGCTTCACACACCACTTTCTTTAAATCTTTATAATATTTTTTATGTGTATCTTTTTTAGTTGTTTTATATCTTTTATAACTCTCATTCCTCAAGTTCATCATAGCCCTTATTGTATATGTTAACCAAGGGTACATCTTCTCTTTTATAAGGATTTTTTTCGAGGGGGCGTGATAATCAAATATTTTCAAAATATGAGAGTTGAAAGCACTAACCATATTATCTACCTCTCTCATATGGTTTATGTCTGACCAGGGTATGCTATTTAAATCTTGATTAAATTTTTTAATGTTTATATCACTTAGAGGCCTAGATACTAACCAACGGGGAGGGCTTTTTTCTTTTTTTAGATTTAGTGTGACAGCAACAAAAGCATGACTGCCTAGGTCTTGAATATAATTTATTGACGTTTCCCGAACCTTAGCATCTGTACAAATTAAGTCGATCAGAGTTTCGCTATGGTCTGTAAAATGGGTGGGATTAGTTACGTATTGAGTTAAGTTTACACAATTTATAAAATCATTGAATAGTTTTGACTTGCTCTCCATTAGATTCATTAAATTGATATTAAAATCACCTAATAGCACCATGTTATCACAATAAGAGAAGCATGTAATAGATTGAGTCAACGCATCTAAAAACAAATTTACATCTTGCCAGGGGGGCCTATAGGCAGTACCGATAACAATAATTTTACCATTAAATTTTGTTTCCAACCACATTTGTTCTACTGAGTGAAGATTGGGGTTATCACATATTTTAACTCTTAGATTTTTTTTTATATAGAAACCCACCCCTCCCCCTCGACCACCTCGAACATTGGCAGGACGCGGTTTGTGACGAAATCGATACCCAGGCACTACCGGAGCAAGCCCCTCCTCATTTTCGGGTATCCACGTTTCATTTATGGCTATGATTTCAACATCTGCTCCTGACATTGCCCCAAGAAATTCCTCATGCTTAGTCCTCAGAGAACCGGCATTAAAAAGTCCAATTTTAATATATGCAGACTTACCTTTTTTTAACATTTAATGGACGATATAAGAAGATTTTAAATATTTTTTGCCAGACTAAGAACATTTTAAATACATAAAGAGTACACATATTAATCAACATATAAATATGCCACAATAATATATACGAAAGGCTTAAATAAAAGTATACCAATATCTGGCAAGCACATACTACTATTATAATGTCATCATACCATGGGACCATGCCTGAGGCAGCCAAGCGCAGTACTATTTTTCTTATCGTAAAGTTTTTCAAAAGCAATAAACACAAAATACAAAAGTGGTTGAGTTCACCATAATATCGTATTTTAAAATGACACATTAAAAAATATCTATTTACAATATAAGGGTACACAATGTTAAAAACTAACCAAAATTTAGACACAAGTACACAAAATATCGCTTGTACAATGTCAGCAACTGCTAAAAAAAAATTAAATAGAATGCATATCAGCAATGACGCTGTTAAAAAATAAAATAAATAAAATGGAACGCTATACAGCAAAATCATTTGAATTAAACTGAAGCAATGTATGTTCTGAATCAAATAACAGGATATCAAAAAGAAACTTCTGAGAACAATCTTTCGATATCAGCCTCAGAACGCACGCGGTGCATGGGGGCTGTACCCGTCCGTCGCACATAAATCCGACCTCCCTTGGTCCAGACAAACTTCCAATTTTTATTTCTACCTTCTTCACGCGCTTTATAAAATAACTGTCTATTTGCACGCGTAAGATGTTCGTTCAAATAAAATCGGCGAGGTTCCCCGTCAACAATGCCCGATGAGTCAGCGCCGCGGCGGACGCGGGCAGCGCGCAACAACTCGTCGCGCACCGCGCGCCGAGCGAGGCGCACGACGATCGGGCGCGGCCGCGGCCGTTGGCCATGCGCTCCCTCTCCGACGCTCTCCGTAGCTGAACGCCGCGGGCCTGTACGCTCCACGAATACGACGTCACGAACATCTAAATCCACTCCTAACTTCTTTGCCAATAGACAAGTTACACTCAGAAGATTTTCGCTGGAAGCTTCCTGCAGACCCGATATTTCTATGTCATTAACGAGGAGGTCCTGGTCCCTATCATTTAATTGTGATTGCAATCGGCAAATAGTAGCTTGAGCACTGCCAATCTCACGCGAATCCTGGGACAGAGACTGCTCCTCAAGGCGGGACAATCTAGTCTCTATATCATCCACTCGACTATTGAAATTGGACAACATCATGCTTAACTGTGCCACCTCTCCCCTGCAAGAGGCCATCTCGTTCCGCAAAAGTCTGATCTCAGCTAATATACAATTATTCGTAGACTCCTCCGACAAGCTGGCACTCGACGCAAGTGGCGCCACTGCAGTCGGTACTCCTGATGGAATAGGGGTAATTACCGTATTTACTAAGTTGGAGGAGTTGTCTATTTTAGCGGGCGTATCAGCCTCCTTCCTGGCTTTATTTTTACCCTTACGGCACGTATCACAAATCCACTTGCTAGGAATGGGCTCGTTTGGACTCATTTCTACACAGTGCCGATGAAATACAGAGGAACATTTTTTACATCTAGCGCCCTCTGTGGTGCTAACAAAGCGACCACATTTACATTTGTTTGTCATGATGATGTTCACAAACTATGATGCAAAGCAGAGGTAAGCCGATAGATGGGGCTACTATAGATTCATGCAATAAAATATTGATTTAATATTTAAATCTTTCTGTACAACAATGCCCAGATAATCACTTATTACTCAGCAAATAAAAAATTACCACTGTTAGATGACAAAACGGCGATAAAATCAGTTATGTTACGATGATGGTACCGCACGAGTTGTGGGTAAGCAAACAGCTGATTTTTGTTGTTACGATCAGCTGATTTTATTTTCGCCACAAACGCTAAAAACCCTTCACAAATCCCGACACAAACACTTGTGCACTTAAATACAACACTATTTCGCACTTTGTTATAGTTTTAGCGGTTATTTGAAACTTATTTTATTTTTGGAACTCGAATTAATGAGATAGTCGAACAGCTGTCAGCCCCGTCCGTGACGTACCGATCACCGGTTACCGGTTTATTTAGCCAACTTAATTTTCTCCTCTCCTCAGGATAATAGTCGCGATGACTAATTGAGAACCTCCACCTTTTTCACGGTTTTTTAGGGTTCCATACCAAAATGGTAAAACTGGAACCCTTATGGTGAGACTTTCTCCGTCCGTCTGTCCGTCCGTCTGTCACAGTCGATTATTTCAGTAACTATTAAAAGCTATCGACATGAAATTTGGCATAGTTGTGTATATTAGTGGCCCAAAAGCATTGAAATAAAGAAAAGTCGAAAATTATTTTTAGTTTTATTAAAAAAAGGGGGAAAATCGGGGGTTTGAAATTTCAAAGTAAAATAACTATATCGAGTGGGGTATCATATGAAAGGCCTTTATTTGTGCATTCTAAAACAGTTTTTTATTTATTTCTATATATAATAGTTTTTGAATAATCAGCCAAAATGTCGAAAAAGATACCGTTCCCCCCCCCCTTATCTCCGAAGTTTACCAATCGAAAAATCTGAAATAATTATGGTCATTAGAGGTTTATGTATCTTTTACAGGAAAAATAAAAGCAATGCGAAAATTATTTTAGTTTGATTAAAAAAGGGGGAAAATCGGGGGTTTGAAATTTCAAAGTAAGATAACTATACCGAGTGGGGTATCATATGAAAGGCCTTTATTTGTGCATTCTAAAACAGTTTTCTATTTATTTCTAGATATAATAGTTTTTGATTAATCGGCCAAAATGTTGAAAAAAATAACGTTCCCCCCCCTTATCTCCGAAGTTTACCAATCGAAAAATCTGATATAATTATGGTCAATAGAGGTTTATGTATATTTTACATGAAAAATAAAATCAACGCGAAAATTATTTTAGTTTAATTAAAAAAGGGGTAAAATCAGGGGTTTGAAATTTCAAAGTAAGATAATTATACCGAGTGGGGTATCATATGAAAGGCCTTTATTTCTGCATTCTAAAACAGTTTTTTATTTATTTCTATATTTAATAGTTTTTGAGTAATCGGCCAAAATGTCGAAAAAAATACCGTTCCCCCCCCCTTATCTCCGAAGTTTACCAATCGAAAAATCTGAAATAATTATGTTCAATAGAGGTTTATGTATATTTTATAGGAAAAATAAAACTAACGCTCTAACTAGCATAGTTTTTTTTATATTAACAAAAAATCCCTACAAACAAAGTTAACGATAATTATGCAAATTAATATAATATTATCGATTTACTTTTACTTTTGGAGTATGGAACCCTCGGTGCGCGAGTCCGACTCGCACTTGGCCGGCTGTTATTTTAAGTTTATTTAGCCAACTTAATTTTCTCCTCTCCTCAGGATAATAGTCGTGGGATCGAAGCGTCGAATTTTCAGTTTTCAGTACGCACCGTTGAGGCTTCTACCATTTAGTATGGACAGGAAAGGGACTGTGTCCGCACCGTTGAAAATACAAGATTAAAAACCCTTTCAGTTATCACAGTTTTTTATATAGTAATTCTGTGAAAACCTCAGATTTATTCGTCAGATAAAGTTTATCTGACGATTGAAAAATTAGCCCTTAATCATTAATCGCAAAGCCTAGTTGTTAGTACTGCGGTCTCCTATTCGGGAGGTTGCAGGTTCGATCCTGAGCACGCACGTCTGGCTTTTCCAAGTTAAGTGACTAAGAAATTTAATATCACGAGCTTCAACGGTGAACCCGAAAAACAGGTGTGCAGAGTTTTTCATAATATTCTCAAAGGTGTGTGCACTGTGAATTCTGCCAATTTGCATTGGCCCAGCATGGGTTGCTGATGATGATGAATCATTAATCGGAATTATCTAGGAAAGTATTACCTAGATAGGTACTAGTGGTTCGCCCCGAACTGAGACCTCGCGGTAGCGGTATCCCATGATTATTCATTCAATCGATACATGACGACCAAAACTGACATTATTATTATTATGCCCGTTTTCACCAAACATACCTAAATCATCCCCTATGTAGGAGTCTCTTTACGTAGGTAGCTCCAAAACACAATCCTAAGTCCTAACATCCGTCCCAATGTCCTTTTAGGTGTCCCGTACAGGATCGTGATAAAGAAGTTGACAGTAATCATCACATAACTTATCATAGGTAGCCCGTAAAGGTTAGGGAACGTTAGTGAAAACATTGAATTATTATGTAGGTACTAAACTAGCGGCACGTTATGATGGCCGGTTTGACGTTTGTCCGCTCATGAAGTTCCGTATTAATTGATAACGACTTTGAAGGAAATAATTGTATTACTTTATTGACGATAGTGATGTGCAGAGATTCATAAATTTTATCGAATGTAGTTTTAGGTTTAGGACTCAAAATTTATTTATTAAATTGATTTCTAAAATGTATACAAGTGTAGAAAAATCAGTTTGCACCATTTAAGGGGTGAATGTACTTGTGAATATGAACAATTTTCACTATGTGGACAAACCTCTGAAATCGCAAAAAAATATCAGCTGTTTCATACAAAAGGTAAAATTTTTATTTTTATATGATATATACCACAACTCGGCATTTGGTTTTCTAAATTGAAAATTTTTAAAAATGGAATCTAATACGATCGTCACATAGGATCGCTGGCTAGCACAACTACTACCTCCGGCAAACTCGCGTCAATGCTCAATGCAAAACAAAGCAGTTTCGAATTGACGTTGCTTCGAAAAGTATAAACTGTCAGTGCAATGCGATTGTGATATAGTTTTGACCTGGCTTTGGATTTCAAATATTGATACTGCATTACTGTTGACCCTTGCTCGTTAATTTGGACTCTGTTCAAGCCCTTTGTTGTGGATTTCGTCGATATGACCGAACGTACGCAGAGAACTGTTCTAAATAGTCAGACACGTGAGTTCGTAATACGCCTTCGTAACTATTTCGATCGTGAAGCTCAAAATGGAGGGCCAATTTTACCTATAACGTCAGTGGTTGAACGCGTAGCTGATGCGCTTAATATTGGACAACGAACTGTTAGACGGATAACTAAAAAAAAATATGGCGAGACTGGCACAGAAGAAAATAAACTTCACACACCAAAAAAGAGAAAACGAGCAAAACCAGTCGTAGGCATCGATAGCTTTGATGCCGATGCTATCCGAAGACATGTTTACGGCTACTATTTACAGAAGGAGTATCCAACAAGAAAAAAGTTGGTGCATTCACTGAAGGAAGCTGGATTATTCTTCGGTGGGGAAAGTTCTTTAACGAAGATTTTGAAGACCATTGGATTTCGATACAAAAAATGTAACAAACGCAAAATATTGATGGAAAGATTTGATATAGCGATGGCAAGGTATACTTTTTTACGGCAAGTGAAAGAAATCAAAAATTGGCAAAATGTTGTGTTCTTGGATGAAACATGGCTTAATGCTAACCATACTGTAGGCCGTTCTTGGAACGATGACACAGCAGCATCTACTTCCAAAGTTCCTGTAGGAAAAGGATCGCGACTTATAATTTGTCACGCCGGAACCATCAACGGGTTTGTCGAAGGTTCTCTCATGGCTTTTGCGTCAAAAACCACTGGAGACTATCATGAAGACATGAATGGAGAAAAGTTTACTGAATGGTTTACCTCAATGTTGTGTAGCCTCCCTGAACCATCTATTATAATTATGGACAACGCCCCATACCACTCGATGCAAATTGACAAGCCACCTGCCCAATCCCAAAAGAAAGCTGATATCGTCGCATGGCTTCGTAAAAATGGCGTAGATGCAAACATGAATATGTTAAAAGCGGAATTAGTACGTCTTTTAAAAGAAAACAAACCAACCAAGATCCGATACGTCATTGACGAAATAGCATTAGAACATGGGCACAGAGTTATACGGTTACCGCCTTACCATTGTGAGTATAATGCGATTGAGTTGGTGTGGGCTCAAATTAAGGGATATGCTGCAAGACACAATACAGAACCCCCATTTACCACAAAAAAAATGCTAAAATTATTAGAAGAAGCTTGTGAACATGTGACTAAAGGAGACTGGGAAAAGGTTGTGAATAGAACTGTTAAATTAATAAGGGAAGATTATGAAAGAGATGTGAAAATAGATAATATTATAGAAAACGAACATATAATTATTAATGTAGGTGATGATAGCAGTGACGACAGTGAAAATAGTAGTATGGACGAATCTGATTAATTATGGCCTTTTGTGGCACCTTTTTTGGTATCTTTTGTATTCATATGTTTCTTGTGTGCATATAAAGTATGTATATTCATTTTCATTCAAATATTCAGTTCGTTCAAATAAATTAAATAAACATATACATTTTTGTTTTATTAAACCTATTTAATCAGGTACAAAAACAAAACTTAATTGTTTTTTGTTCGAGAATAAATTGAC
This sequence comes from Oeneis ivallda, assembly GCA_029955525.1. Taxonomy (NCBI): domain Eukaryota; kingdom Metazoa; phylum Arthropoda; class Insecta; order Lepidoptera; family Nymphalidae; genus Oeneis; species Oeneis ivallda. Next base: position 4,965,294 of record JARPMR010000006.1, on the reverse strand, counting down.
ATTCCACATCACTATTGTAATGTGTCAAACCGGCCATCATAGCGTGCCGCTAGTTTAACGAGTGAAAACGGGTTAGGGGCATCTGTACAAATCGTCATCTATCGACGCGAATAGAAAATATGCAAAATGATATTTAACTAAAGAATAATTTTAATTGAATAATATGTTATTATATTATGTACCTAAATAATAATGGTCGACGCAAAACTGTTTTTGGGATAAATCATAGTCGTAACTCCTAGTTCAATGGAATAGTTAATGACTGCGCCATCTATTAGCATTATTGTGAAGCTATGTGAAATTTACTGATGCTCATTAAAAATTAAATAATCTCGTTTCTTTATAATATTCATATAATTTTAGTATTTGTTGTTCAAGTACAGGATACAAGTGAAGTAAGAAAATAAGTACAACTTGAAAATATATAGAAAATTTTCCCAGAGAGCGTCTTCAAGCGAGCGTATTAAATCGCCACTTTGGAAGCCCCCCAGTTCGTCAATTTTAGGAAAAAAATTAAAATAAAAATACGGTTGTACTCTGTTCCAAATTGTCTTTAAAATGATATACAGAAAACCTATGAATCGCAAATAAAAAAAAATTTCTTCGCATTCGCTTCTATGAGAGCCCCCCCTGAAATAAAGATTTTTATAACTTTTTAAGCCATTTTCGGCTGGAGGCCATCGGTTTACATATTATATCTAAATTTGAAGTAATTACGTTCAGTAATTCAAAAGTTATAAGGCTCTGACAGACGGACGGACGGACGGACGGACGGACGGACGGACAGACGGACAAGTGCAAATCGCTCTAGTAAACTCAGAGACCTCGCTTCGCTCGGTCAATTAAATTTTGTAAATAGCCACATTCGACTCAAACATGTGTGTAAATCGTATAGCATGTCAGGGTAAGTGTTAGCGCGGGCTAACCACGACCTTGCAGGAGGTCGCGAGGACATGCAACTTGTGGTTATATGCCACGACGGCCAGTCTCGTTCGTTTTGTTATTGATTTTGCTCGCCTATGCCATGAACACGTGTACTATTGTATGACTGTTTTATATTATACACATTGACGACTCACTGAAGTTAAAAGAAATGCCTTTATTCACTGATATAAATGTAGTACCGTTTATTACGTATAAGATTGTATGTACAGAACCTTATTACCTACAAATACACCTAGTACAAGTTAGTGCAATTTACATTTCAATCAATGGTGGAAACACCATTGATTGAAATGTGAATAAATAAAGGTCCCTCATGAGGTTTAGGCTAGAGCGCGCTTGCCTAGATGATGCCTATTCACTCATTCTTGCCTTGAAGGTACCCAAGTACTCAAAAATTTTATACGTGGCAAGACGCCGGAAGGGCGTTCCACACCTAATCGAATTGAACACATATTTTCTATTAATAAACTTGTTAACTCTTATCTTTTATGTTTAGTATCAGAACGGAAAAATGAATTCATTTTATATCGTGACGTCATCGATTAATGAATAAAGGCATTTGTTTTCTATATGAGTCACTGTTTGTAAAATCTAAGCGTATTTGGTCTCTTTGTCTCGAAACCATCGAGTACACGTTTTAAAATTATAATGCATACCCTTCATTCGCGGGAATTTTTTACCGAGATGAAAAATATCCACAAGTCGAAGTGAAGTAAGTTAGATACCTCTTGCACTCTTGATTGGTAAGGAAAATTCGCACTACTCTGCCAATAATGTAGGTATCATAATAAAATTATCACAACCGTAGCAATTACCTACTTAGGTAAGAATGAGGTCGCTGATAGAATTATAGGTAGGTACCAGCCATAGGTACTTGGTTATATACTCAAAGCAGCCATAGCTCTTAAAGGGCATTATTTAAAGATTTTTGAATAGTTTGAATACATTTTCCTGTTCACAAAGATAACCGAAAAGTCGCGCGACATTGAGTTGCATAATCCACAGACGCCTCAACTAAGCTGTTTGGTACTCGTAGGTACTTACAACGTCACGGCTCGGTTGGGGTCATGTAGCAAAAATATACATGGATATAGATTGAAGATTTCAGCTGGTTATTAAATCAAATACTATATTATCTATGTGGCAACTAGATACCGGTACCGACATAATGTCTAATAACAATTCCTAGTTGAATTTTGTCCATTTAAACCCCATTTCGAATTAGATCCAACGCCTTAGCCTCCACAAGTTTGAGTTATTACTAGTGGTTCGCCCCGAACTGAGACCTCGCGGTAACGGTATCCCATGATTATTCATTCAATCGATACATGATAACCAAAACTGACATTATTATTATGCCCGTTTTCACCAAACATACCTAAATCATCCCCTAAGTAGGAGTCTCTTAACGTAGGTAGCTCCTAAATACAATCCTAAGTCCTAACATCCGTCCCAATATCCTTTTAGGTGTCCCGTACAGGATCGTGATAAATAAGTTGACAGAAAACATCAATCACCTAACTTATAGGTAGCCCGTAAAGGTTAGGGAACGTTAGTGAAAACATTGAATTATTATGTAGGTACTAACGAGTGAAACCGGGTTACGGGCATCTGTACAAATCGTCATCTATCGACGCGAATAGAAAATATACAATATTTAACTAAAATTTAACTAAAAAATAATTTTAATTGAATAATATGGTACAAAAAAAATTACAATACAATTATTGTAGGGGAGACTGGGGAGACTTGTTCCCTTGGGAGACTTGATCACCCAGTGACAAATCAAAAACTAAACACTTTTTCTATTTTTTATATTGGCAACATAAGTCTTTGTTGTCTATGGTGAACCAAAAACGTCATTTTGACATCTTTATATAGACAACTTCAGAGCAGTGCAGCCATTTTTATTTTCCTGTGTCAGCATTTGTTTCGGTAAGTTTTTCATTTGTTTTTTTTTTAATAACTGAATGAATAATTCCCTGAGTATGTGTCAAAATCATTGAAAGTAGTTTATTAAAGTTTGCATTTACATGTATTTTATTTGATTAACATTATCTCTTGACATGAAAAAAATATATTTTTTAAAAGAGCACTCCCGGGTACACTTGATCACGGCAAGATGGGGTACATTTGATCCCGGGATCAAGTGTTCCATACATTCAATTTGTCAGTTTTTTTACCCGACCGCGAAAGAAGGAGGGTTATGTTTTTCGAGTGTATGTATGTATGTATGTATATTTCTTTGAGACGCCCTAGAGCCTAAACTGCTAGTCGTATTTTTATGTGAGTGGTGTCAATAGATTCGTCTCAGTCGTGAGAGTGACCTGGGTACATCAAAATTAAAAAAAAAAAAACAAAATTAAGGATTTTTGGGCCAAAAGTAATCTTAAAAAAAATTAATGTTCTCAAAATACCTCGAGTGTGGTATCAAAATAAAAGATTTTTAACGATGATTACAAATATATACAACTTATATGTTTTTTCGTTTTGTTTTTACGCAGTCGGGTTTTTTTGTTTTTTCTTAATTTAAATTACACTTGTTTTCGTTTGTTTTAGATTAATTATAAAATGGGAAGAACATATAAAAGAAAAGAAGATAATACTTATTAGATTTATGAAAATGTAGAACTTACATTGAGATTGAGACTCAATAGTCACTAAAATTAATACTTAAGACATAGAAAGCTAATTATATTCATAATTTTGTTATAATAAATGATACTTTTATAACCAAACCGGGTTTTCATTTATTTAAAGTTTGCATTAGGGAGACTTGATCCCCTATGATCAAGTCTACCCGTTACTGGGATCAAGTCTCCCAGAATATGGGACACTTGTTCCTTTTGGAAAGTTTTGGGAAAATGCAAAAAAAAAATGAAGCACTCATAAATATAATAATCAAATAATGGGGAACAGTAATAAACATGCATGTCGTAATAAATATGTATGAATTATTTTTATAGAACTAAATTTGAAAAAAATATAAGCAAAAAACCAAAATGGTGATCATTTGTCCCCAGTTTCCCCTATTATAATAAGTAACTAAATAATAATGGTCGACGCAAAACTGTTTTTGGGATAGGTCGTTAGTCGTAACTCGTAGTTCCATGGGAATAGTTACTGACTGCGCCATCTATTAGCATTATTGTGAAGCTATGTTGATGCGATATGAATTACTGATGTACATTAAAAATTAAATAATCTCGTTTCTTTATAATATTCATATAATTTTAGTATTTGTTGTTCAAGTACAGGATATAAGTGACCTAAAAACATAAAATCAGTTTGAAAATCCATAGCGGATTTTCCTAGAGAGCGTCTTCAAGCGAGCGTATAAAATCGCCACTTTGAAAGCCCCCCATTTCGTCAATTTTAAGGGAAAAATTAAAAAAAAAAATTTTTGTACTCAGTTCAAAATTATCTTTAAAATGATACGTAACAATTTTATGTAACGCGATATTTTTTTTTTTACTTCGCATTCGCTTCTATGAGAGCCCCCCTGAAATAAAGATTTTTATAACTTTTTAAGCCATTTTCGGCTGGAGGCCATCGGTTTACATATTATATCTAAATTTGAAGTAATTACGTTCAGTAATTCAAAAGTTATAAGGCTCTGACAGACGGACGGACGGACGGACGGACAAGTGCAAATCGCTCTAGTTAACTCAGAGACCTCGCTTCGCTCGGTCAATAAAAAAGAGGCTCTTAATCTCTTTAAAGAAGTACTATACGCTGTATGACGCCATATTGACACAAAAAGTCGAGATAGTCGATGACGAAACGATAAATTGTCTTAATTACAATAAGCAATGACAATATTTAAGTATGTACATTGTACAATTTTTTAAAAATAAAGATCCTCTAATTTCCTTCGTTTACGTTGTTCTCGAACTTTCCTAAAAACTACTACCTACCTACATTTTGATACCTTACCTCATACAACCTACATATTTGGTTGAAAAAAGATAATAATTATGTACCTACTTACTTAGTTTTACTTTTTACTTGCACATTATAACACACTAGTGAACAGCCCCTGCTTCGCACCTTTGCAATTTACTAATGTGGCGAAATAAGTTTCTATGCGATTTAGATACCCACATGTGCTATCCGTTTTATTTCAATACTTTCTCCATGTGTAATACATGCACAATATTATACTTATTGAATATAAAATGCATGTCTTGCACATAATAAACCTCCCGAAACATAGGTTAAGTTACCAACCTACTTTTGAAAAACTAAAATTACCAACCAACAGTCGCGTATAGAGACTTTTTTATACTATTTAGAAATAAGAAGTGGAAAAGTCGCCTATGTTATACCTAGGTACACTAAAATACAATTGTATCTAAGTATGTAGGTATAGGTACAATGTACAGGCAATCGTAATCTACACAGGTAAGTAAGTACCTTCCATGCATCGATTTGCCACATCACAGATATTCTGCAGATAAGAAAATATACTGTAAAATAAAAATGAAATACGTCGCAATTTGAATTCACACTTACCACAAATATGGCGGTTACACACAGTAGCATGTATTTTATGCACCGCATGCCGACTTCCAGATTATTCCGCGCCATTTTAAAGCACTAGAGTCTAGACAACAGGAAAATTAAACTAAATACAAACTAGTTCAACACCTTTGCACAGTGACTACTAACAGTATACTGAAATGTCAAACTACAAGCGAGGCTTTCAGGCGGTTATCTACGATTGATAAGGCAAGAGGTATCGCGCGCGTCGACGGTATTTGTATGACTACCTAGTATTTGTAGCATGAAAAATAACTCGAGTTTCTTTAGCCAATTAGTGAGCTCTGCATGGACTATGGAAGCACTGTGGTAAACATAACGTCACGTTACATTAGTTTGGTCTTCACCTTGAATTCGTGACGTCACCACATTAATGATTTTTCGTAAATATGTAGGTAGGGTTTGGAATTTTTGGAATTACTTTGTACATTATTTTACTTTTTAGTTTTATAATAATTAGGTAGTTATTGTATGGCCAGATAGATAGTAACACGATCACAGTTTTAAGGTACAGGGTATTAGGTACCTAGTAGGTAGGTATACGTATTGTCAATCGTGTAACTTTGAAACTATCTATTTTAAAAGAAAGGCAACAAAACCGCCGGCTTTAGATATCTTTTGTCCCTGAGTATTGTAAATTTTCAGTTATCTACTTCCTACTATCCTCATTCATTTCATTCATTATCAACCCATCATCAGCTCACTACTGAGCGAGGTCTCCTCTCAGAGAAGGGTTATAGGCCATAGTCCACCACGCTGGCCCAATGCGAATTGGCGGACTTCACACACCTTCGAGAACATTATGAAGAACTCTCAGGTGTGCAGGTTTCCTCACGATGTTTTCCTTTACCGTTGAAGCATGTGATATTTTAATTTCTTAAACGCACTTAACTTCGAAAAGTCAGAGGTGCATACCCGGGATCGAACCTGCGACCCCCCGAATAGGAGACCACACTCGTAACCACTAGGTTATCACTGTTTGCTGTTGCTTTACTTACTAAGCTATTGCTGCTGCTTCCTACTATCCTACTATAATATTATAAATGCGAAAGTGTGTTTGTTTGTTGGTTTGTCGGTTTAATGGTTTGTTGGTTTGTCCTTCAATCACGCCACAACAGAGCTACGGATCGACGTGATTTTTTGCATGGCTATAGTTGAGGACCTGGAGAGTGACATAGACTGTTTTTATCCCGGAAAATCAGAGTTCCCAAGGGATTAAAAAAAAATCGGCCAAGTGCGAGTCGGGCCTCGCTCTTTTAGGGTTCCGTTAAAAAATTAAATTAAAAAATTTCCATCTACCCACCTACCCATTTTAATTTAATTTTTTTAATTTAATTTAATTTTTATTATTTGTTGTTATAGCGGCAATAGAAATACATAATATGTGAAAATTTCATCTGTCTATCTATTACGGTTTACGAGATACAGCCCGCTGACAGACGGACGGACGGACGGACGGACGGACGGACGGACGGACGGACAGCGTAGGCTTAGTAATAGGGTCCCGTTGGTACCCTTTGGGTACGGAACCCTAAAAACTAAAATCGCGAAGTCGCGGGCATTAGCGAGTTATATTATACAGGTCAGAAAAAATATTTTTTATTGTAAAACAAACATTTATTCAATAATTATTAATTAAAAGCAATAAATTATTAATTAAATAGGTACAACTATTAATATTGTAATTTGATTAGGGGAACTCCCGTTCTTGCCTCGTTATATTCGCCAACCACACCGCGCCTCCCACTGCCAAAGCCTGAAATAATTAAACATTTGTTACATTATATTATTATTATGTTATTACATAAAATTATGTCTCTATCTGTATGTGCGTGCGAGCTAATCTCAAAAACTATTATTCGGATTTTTATAACTCATTGAAACTGTGTCGATGGTATAATTAATCAATAATTCGGTAAAAAATACCATTCCTTAGAGCTTTCGTCGCGTATACGGTATCCAATTTACACTAAGTAATTTTCTTTTTATTATACACCTCAACCTTCTCAGAAGTTCAAACTATGCATTTGGTGCAAACCAAATGAAAAGTACTTTAGCAATTTTTAGTTAACCATCGTCGTTCAATCGAGGAATAAAGGCGTTCTGACAGTTTTTGTACTGAAAATCTGCATGCCAAAATGTCAAAGTTATTCCACGGTTAAACGTTACTCATCGTAGGTGTAATCGGCACTAACAATAATCATGTATCAATACTTTAATTGTAATGACAGTGCCAATACCAAATAACCTACGTCAAGTTGTCACTGTCAATCAAGCACCTATGTAAAATTCAAAAAATATAACCAGTACTCACTACACTCACTCACTCACTCACAGACTACACTGTAAGAAGCAGTTTCATTTCTTCTAACCTGCATTTCTTGAGGACCTGCAAATCAAGCCCTCGTGTGTCGATTCCCATAACCGACAATTTATCTAAAAGGTCTTCATTGTTCGATCCTCAATAGCCCAACGGTTAAAGGTGCGGACTCTTTGAGTAATAAACCAGCAATGGAGAGGACTTGACCCCTAATTTATTCGCAAAAAAGTCTGTCAATTACGGTGGGGGGCGAGGTAGCACACATGAAAACTTGCTTACTACAGTTGCATTTTTCCATCACGTCGCTATGCACGCACACAATATAATTAGCAAACACTACCTTAAAGTATATGCACACTATCACATTCACACACAGGGACGCTCTATCATTACATGAAACAATCGCATCATTTGTGTAAGCATTTTAGGGATTTGACACTATCGATTATCGACTTTCGATAAGTTTTTCTAATAATTATTTACAACAGAGTTACTTTATTCGAGAGTAAATTTTTTTGTTCGAGATCTTTAACATGGTAGGTATATAGAAGCGCTAGGAAACGAGGTTCTTGCCGTTATTTTAGTCATAATATGCCTTTGCTATTAGATTGACTCTTTGTAGGCTTTTAGTACTTGCGTAAAGATACAGCTAGAAACTTTGGACTATATTGACGCTGGAAAGCGATCTAGCTTATTTCGAAAAATAACAAAATGACTTTTTTATATATTTGGAAGAAAAAGATACTGCGTCGGATTGTCGGATTTTCGTTTTCCTATGACATTATTTTTCTAAGATACTATGTTGACCTTCTCTACATGTTTATATTATATTTTTTGTTATTCATATTTTTCAACGTACTCAAAAATGCTGTAAATACTAAGACACCATCTATTTTTCAATATTATACAGATACTTCAAAAAAGTTATCAATACTTTTTAGCAGTGCAGTGCACTTAGGTGTACCTACTGTAAGGACTTAGGATTATCTGATTATTAACAGATTTTGTAGATACCAAGGTATTTACTCCGTCACTATACTCTCAATCTCATGCTGAAAGCATGCTGTAGGTACCACAGTATATCACCTTAGAGCAGCTGTTTAGTTATGATTTAAGGTTATAAGCCACCAGGGAGTGCTGTACTTTGTCATAGATTTTTAATAATATTGTTTATTAAGTTGAGAGACATTTAATTTTTATTTGAATACGTAGTGGGTATTAATATTGAACACATTGATTTTTTAAGTAATCTTGTTTAAATAAACATACAGCATTTTTAATGAAACATCATTTGTTTTATTTATGTTTAAAGCGAAATTTACGATGTATCTATTTCTAAAAAGTATATTAAGTACAAACTGTTAGAACTACATCATGTTTCCTTAAAAATAAATACAGCATAATTAGCATTTCAGAGTTTAGAGTTATTTCGTGGTTTCATATGTATCAAATACCAAGTTACAGCAACATTGCTTCTTGAAATTGAAAAACTATTAGTCGAAATTGATATAAAACTAATGTATAAAACTAAAGTAATTCTACTTTAGAATTATATAATTAGTATCATCTGATGTGTTACATTAAAAAATATGCTTTTTGAAAAAAATCTGCTCCTGATAGCTTATTATGAGCTGTTATGATTTTTTAAAACGTTATTGGCTCTGGTTTAAAGTTCACTTTTTCGATTTACAAGATCGTTTTCCAGCGTTGAATAATATTCTCTCAGTCCAGTATGGAGGAAACATAAAAAGGAAAAACTGAACCCTAAAAAAAAATTTATTTAAAGTTATGATTGGTAAGTTAAAACTTGTACCTACATACTTTACTTGGAAGGCTTATTTTTTTCATCTACTTCATCTGAACGAAGTGTATATTTGTTTGTAATGCTAGGCTGCCGCCATGGCTATAGTGGCCACCCCATCTGTAATAAAACACCGCCAAGCTATTTAGCTTTCCGGTAAACCTAGCGGGATGAATAAGAAGTATGGGTACTTTAATTCAATTGCCAAGTTTTAATGAACCAAATATGTATAGAATTTAAATATTTTTTTTCGTCAATGAACCATTAGTAAGACGATAAAAATATCTCGGTATAAATAATTTATACAATCCCCCCACCAATATCGACATATGAAATCTTGCTGTCCAGCCCTAATTTTATTGCGGTGTGGCCGACTTCATAAAATTAAAGTCCTAATTTTCGAGTAAGAAAGACTTACGTAGAACTTATCATTATTATTAAACAATTTTTTAGTCTCGTTTTCATTATTTTTTGTATTATATTTGTAAAAATCCTTTCTTAGCGGATGCCTACGTCATAGTAGATATGCGTTGATAAATCAGTGAGTCAGTCACCTTTTCATTTTGTATATTTAGAAAATCATATCACACTGGCTATATGGAAATATATACCTATAAATTTTGAAATAATTGAGTAAAAAAACTAATTTTATGAATTCGCTGAGTTTATGGAGCTCTAGCTGCATCAATGCATTTTAAACAATAGTGGGAGAGTACCAGCCAATCAGACACCATTGCGATCGTTATAATAATGCAATCATTTTAACCGACTTCAAAAAAGGAGGAGGTTCTCAATTTGAATTTTTTGTATATTTGTTACCCAATTATTCCGCCTAATAATGAATGGAATTTGATAAATTTTTTTGTTTAGTAGGGCATACTTCAGAGGTGGTTCCCATATAAATTTTTGTTGATATAATGTTAGATGTTACTCCATAACTACGTCAAATCTGAACCGATTTCAATTTTTTTTGAAAGAAAGCATAATAAGGTTGGGCCTATTTAAAAGGTGAAGAGAAGATGATTCATAGCTTCGGTGATGGAGGAAGGAACTCAATGATTAAGAGCAAATTGCTCGCGATCAGAGATATACACAAAAAAGCTTAAAATAATAATGTAAAAAAAATATCTTTAAAAAACCGACTTCATACGCCGATCGGGCAAAGTTGGGCTAGCGTCGCGCATTAGTTTCATCATTTATATTTAGGCCCGCCCGACTTCAACATACATGTAGAAATTAAAATTGTTTTATACTTTGTAGTGGCGTTTAAAGTCGGTTTTATAGAAAGAATTTTTTATCATTATTTGATAATCCCACAGACGATCAAAGTTCGTATTTATATATCTAGTCATATTTTACTTAAAGCTTATAAATTAGTCGTTCACCCCTTCCTATTCTATCGTGATTTTAATTCTATGGGATCAATTTATAATGCAGTTCAAGATAAAGGTCTCTAAACGAATAGTAAGTAGGAAGATTAATTTTCAATATTTTCCCCAAATTATTTCATGTACAATTAAGTAGCAACATTTTCAGATCGACAGTTTTCTTAAGTTTTCTGCATAAGTATTGCATTATTTGGATAAAATAATACATCAGAAGTAAATAAATGTTATCCTTTAGTAAACTGGATGTTTTAAATATTTTTTTAGAAGAAAATACTCTCATATTCGGCATTTATAGCGGAGCTCATTCCCCGCTAACCATACGTAGTTGACAGGCGCGTGACTCGAGTCAAACAGTTTTATATAACGAGTAGGACCACTGCTCATACCCAACTTACAGAGGGGTACGCGCGTCAATTCTTCTCCTGTGTTGGTTTATTACTCAAAGTGCGGACTGAAAACTGAAAGGTCGCAGGTTCGAATCCCACCAGTTGCACTATTGTCGTACCCACTTAGCACAAGCTTTCCGCTTAGTTGGAGGGGATAGGAAGGATATAAGTCAACTTCAATTTGACTAATATTCTTTAAAAAAAAAACCAACAACCCGAGCGTCCCTTACAGCTGTTACCTGCATTAGTACTAAGACGATTCCCGATATCCCTATGGCGGCGACGTGGTCCTGCACCCAGACGCCGAAGGCTTCCGCGCAGCCCACCGGGAAGGCGGCCGTGGTGTTGCAGGTGAAAGTGTTGACCGCGCCCCACACGTGCTTGCAGCAGCTCACGGGCACGCCTTGCGACTCGTTGGTGCCCAGGGGGAGCAGCCAGTCTCTCGAGTCGATCACGCCGCAACAGGTGAACTGGAAATGAACTATTTTTAGGGTTCTGTACCTCATACCAAATTACTACGGAAACCTAAAAAAGAGAACCTCTATAGGATCACTTTGTTGTCCGTCTGTCTATTCGTTTGTTAAGGCTCTTGAGGTACTTAGCTGAAATACAGAATGCAAAGGTCAGTTGGTCTCTTAGTGCCGATTTCGAGTGACGTTTAGGCTGGAACTACATCAATCAATCATCGATCAATTTGACTTTTCGATGCGACTCTATGAAAAATGACAGTTTTGTATGGACAAAATGCGAATCGATGCGCACAGATGTGGTTCCAGCCCTATCCGAGGAATTAATTGGGCGTTCTGATAGTTTTTGTATTTTAAATACTGTTAAAATATCAAAACGTTCGGATAAGACTTATTTTACGTTGGTGAAATCGCCCCTTAATGATGTAAAAATATGCAAGTTTTTAGTTTAAGTCAATAAAAAGTGACAACTTTTCAAAGGGTCTTTTGATACAAAAGTTGCAGTGAAATCAGCGTCATCAAAACCTTTCAGCTACCGTCTTGATATTTGGCACGAAGGGAGCACAAGTAAATAAAGGCAAAATACTGGAAATCATTATTTAAAAATCATAAACAGAATTACACTAGCGGCACGCTATGATGGCCGGTTTGACACATTACAATAGTGATGTGGAATGTCAATTTATTCTCGAACAAAAACCAATTAAGTTTTGTTTTTGTACCTGATTAAATAGGTTTAATAAAACAAAAATGTATATGTTTATTTAATTTATTTGAACGAACTGAATATTTGAATGAAAATGAATATACATACTTTATATGCACACAAGAAACATATGAATACAAAAGATACCAAAAAAGGTGCCACAAAAGGCCATAATCAGATTCGTCCATACTACTATTTTCACTGTCGTCACTGCTATCATCACCTACATTAATAATTATATGTTCGTTTTCTATAATATTATCTATTTTCACATCTCTTTCATAATCTTCCCTTATTAATTTAACAGTTCTATTCACAACCTTTTCCCAGTCTCCTTTAGTTACATGTTCACAAGCTTCTTCTAATAATTTTAACATTTTTTTTGTGGTAAATGGGGGTTCTGTATTGTGTCTTGCAGCATATCCCTTAATTTGAGCCCACACCAACTCAATCGCATTATACTCACAATGGTAAGGCGGTAACCGTATAACTCTGTGCCCATGTTCTAATGCTATTTCGTCAATGACGTATCGGATCTTGGTTGGTTTGTTTTCTTTTAAAAGACGTACTAATTCCGCTTTTAACATATTCATGTTTGCATCTACGCCATTTTTACGAAGCCATGCGACGATATCAGCTTTCTTTTGGGATTGGGCAGGTGGCTTGTCAATTTGCATCGAGTGGTATGGGGCGTTGTCCATAATTATAATAGATGGTTCAGGGAGGCTACACAACATTGAGGTAAACCATTCAGTAAACTTTTCTCCATTCATGTCTTCATGATAGTCTCCAGTGGTTTTTGACGCAAAAGCCATGAGAGAACCTTCGACAAACCCGTTGATGGTTCCGGCGTGACAAATTATAAGTCGCGATCCTTTTCCTACAGGAACTTTGGAAGTAGATGCTGCTGTGTCATCGTTCCAAGAACGGCCTACAGTATGGTTAGCATTAAGCCATGTTTCATCCAAGAACACAACATTTTGCCAATTTTTGATTTCTTTCACTTGCCGTAAAAAAGTATACCTTGCCATCGCTATATCAAATCTTTCCATCAATATTTTGCGTTTGTTACATTTTTTGTATCGAAATCCAATGGTCTTCAAAATCTTCGTTAAAGAACTTTCCCCACCGAAGAATAATCCAGCTTCCTTCAGTGAATGCACCAACTTTTTTCTTGTTGGATACTCCTTCTGTAAATAGTAGCCGTAAACATGTCTTCGGATAGCATCGGCATCAAAGCTATCGATGCCTACGACTGGTTTTGCTCGTTTTCTCTTTTTTGGTGTGTGAAGTTTTATTTTCTTCTGTGCCAGTCTCGCCATATTTTTTTTTAGTTATCCGTCTAACAGTTCGTTGTCCAATATTAAGCGCATCAGCTACGCGTTCAACCACTGACGTTATAGGTAAAATTGGCCCTCCATTTTGAGCTTCACGATCGAAATAGTTACGAAGGCGTATTACGAACTCACGTGTCTGACTATTTAGAACAGTTCTCTGCGTACGTTCGGTCATATCGACGAAATCCACAACAAAGGGCTTGAACAGAGTCCAAATTAACGAGCAAGGGTCAACAGTAATGCAGTATCAATATTTGAAATCCAAAGCCAGGTCAAAACTATATCACAATCGCATTGCACTGACAGTTTATACTTTTCGAAGCAACGTCAATTCGAAACTGCTTTGTTTTGCATTGAGCATTGACGCGAGTTTGCCGGAGGTAGTAGTTGTGCTAGCCAGCGATCCTATGTGACGATCGTATTAGATTCCATTTTTAAAAATTTTCAATTTAGAAAACCAAATGCCGAGTTGTGGTATATATCATATAAAAATAAAAATTTTACCTTTTGTATGAAACAGCTGATATTTTTTTGCGATTTCAGAGGTTTGTCCACATAGTGAAAATTGTTCATATTCACAAGTACATTCACCCCTTAAATGGTGCAAACTGATTTTTCTACACTTGTATACATTTTAGAAATCAATTTAATTAATAAATTTTGAGTCCTAAACCTAAAACTACATTCGATAAAATTTATGAATCTCTGCACATCACTATCGTCAATAAAGTAATACAATTATTTCCTTCAAAGTCGTTATCAATTAATACGGAACTTCATGAGCGGACAAACGTCAAACCGGCCATCATAGCGTGCCGCTAGTATAGCCACAATGCCTACATAATATTACATTTCGGGAATAGAAAACTTTTTTGCGTTGTTTTGAAGCCACCGCGATTGTCGATGTGGGTTCAGAGGTGCGATTGTCTAAAAGTTGCCGATCAAAATCGTATTCATTTGATGGCATTAGCGTCAAAGTAAAATATTCCTTGACTGTATTGATTTAAAGTCACAAATTTAGTACAACAGATTATAACATGGAGCGTTATGGAGCGAATCGTCCATACTTAAACGTATAAAAATGGATACAAGAAATCGAGCTCTAATTCAATGCTGTTATGGTTTATTTTACTTTGACGCTAATGCCATCAAATGAATACGATTTCGATCGGCAACTTTTAGACAATCGGGGGGCTGTTTATCGATACCATTGTCGTACGCCCGTACCAACTCCTAACACAAGTTTTCAGCTTATTTGGAAGGGAGTTTATCTTGGCTAATTATTATAGATATTCATTAAAAAAAAAACAACGAAAATGTTTAAAAATAAAACCTGATTGCGAAAAATTAGATACAAGTAGATAAATATAACATCCGTCCTATTGATTTTGTTCATATAAAATGTAGCGTACATGTCATCCGAGCCGTGTCCGAGCCGACCCATACCTAATAACTTAATAAGCTAATAACGAATCGATTGACACCTTATTCTCCAAAAACGGCTTGTAGTTTGAGAGCTACGGTGGAACATACCTAAGTAAATAGACTCATACATACCTACATACAATCTAGACTGCTAAAACCATAACCCTTTTGGCTTCACCGTAGTGGGGTACATACTGGTAGGTGTGTAATTAATAGCCGAACTATCTTGTATGATAAAGCTTTGCGTTATTTATACGTAATTATATAAAAAAAATCCAATTAATATGGCTGCGATTCTGAAAAGCGACTCACACCCCGAACAATACACAGCGCAGAAAAATCAATGTTATCTATTCACAATTTGACTCATCTGGCACTCGCAGATTCTTGCGTTGCGTTCCTGCAGGACTGGGCGTGTGCGCTGCGTTTTGGCGTATATAAAATATATTGTCGGACGTAATGTCCGATGCGCGTAGCGTTATTTATTTAACGTTAATTGGGTATTTGACTGATATTTTTTATTTATTTAAAATAACGTTTTTAAACAATAAAACGCCACTTCTCTTTTTTAAATATCTTTACTAGTCTCCGAATTATAAGCTGTTTTACTGTGACTGTATCTGTCTCTTTTTAAAACGAAATTTTCTATGGAGCGTGTATGAAGCTGCTGAATTGTGACATCACAGTTCAGTAGCGCTGTCTCTGTCTACTGTAAGGAAACTTTAAAGGTCTATAACTTATTTGTTTTTGGACTGATTTATTTTCTGTTTTTCCAAATGTTATTCTTACATGTTACATTTTCGATTATAAATAACGAATATCAACATTTTGACTACATACAAATACCCAATTAGCATTGTCACCGCGTATTCACTAATATAAAACAGCAGGTGTTCCTGCACAATGTATGTCGGATGTGTTAACAGCGCAACCACTCACGTCTCTCTGCACTTCATCCCACAGCACTGTGACCGGCAAGTTCTTCTGCGGGTCGTACAGCTGCAGGGTGCTCAGCAACTGCTGCTGCACCAGCGCCACCGCGTTGCCCCGCAGCACGTAGCCGCCGATGCACGCCGACAGCTGGAATATGAACATCAGCACCATGGAGCCCACGAACTGAAAACAAAAATATAATGCAATACAGTGCCACATTATATAAGTTGGCGGTGCCGTTTGGAGGAACTAATTCGGTGATCCAATTTTTATACTCCATGGGCATTTTGAAAATTCACTATTGGATTTCGTTGTATGCTGTTGCGTTTATTGTGTAAATTAAAAATGTTTTTCCCCAAATTTAGTCTCATGTTCTATACAATGGCATTAGTAATGTTGAGGATGTTGAGCACAGCCGCGCCAAGTTATACTTGTCGCATTGTACTTATTTTATCTATTCCAGCAACGAAAAGTTCCAATTTTGAATTTGACAGTTGAATCGAAATGAACCCTCTTTCGGTTTTGCTTCTCATTTCGATGCAGCTCGTTGCTCTTTGTTGTTTCGGAGCTGCATCGAAATGGTTACCTTCATAAAATAGGATACCTAAAGGGTTTGAGTTCTGGCACTGGCTGATACTCGGCAATCCTCGTATAAAAAAAGCAGCACATGCAGTTGTATAAATAGCTATTACCCGATATAAATTATTCATCATCATCATCAGCAACCCATCAACGGTTCACTACTGAACGCAGGTCTCTCAGAGAGGATATAGGCCATTTATCCACCACGCTGGCCTAATGGAAATTGGCAGACCTCGTACACTATCACCCTTGCATAAATTCCCAAGAAGCTGATTCACATGAACGTTAGGGACACCATTATAATGAAATTATGAAAAGTCAAAGTCCCCATCAATCCCAAAAATAGCTTTTTTGGATTTTTTACCGGTTAAATATATTTTTCATCATACCTATTCGAAAAACGAATATTGGCTTCAGAGGATAGCGGGAGCAAAATTTAATTTTAACCCCATGGGACTTTTCATTTCTCTCTTCTGATTGGTCCGCGTTCGTGCTTTAGCATACTAAAGCACTAACGCGGACCAATCAGAAGAGAGAATTCAAAAATGTATCGAAATTCAAAAATGTTTGAGAAGCTGTTGTCTTCGATAAGTCACGTGATCAAATTTGTCGATTAGATATATACGCCCATACCACAGAGTAGGTAATTCGTGTGCCCATACTTCCAACATAAATATTAATGTTTAATTATTTCATAAAAATGTATTTGTGTTTTATTTAAACTTTCAATATACGTATTGGTAATGTCTATACTCTATACATAGTAGGTTGATACTCCTAGCTTTTTCTCATAGGTAATGATGAAAAATAGTGTGTGTCATTCGGGGCCAAAATTTTTTGTTCTCGGGCGGCGTATATTGAATTCCTCGCTACGCTCAGGATTCTACTTTAGAATCCCTCGGTGCGCTCAGGAGTCTACTATAGAATCCTTCACTTCGCTCTGAATTCAAAATAACGCCCTCGGGGAACAAAAAATTCCTTTGGCCCGATATAACACAAATAACTATTTCGGGTTAACTTGACGGGGCTACTAGTATGTGGAATTATATCGGTTAATGATGATGGATCACGTTTGCTCTTACCGCCATGATAATGTAGTAGTTCTCCGTAAAGGCGCCGTAGAAGCCGGCGAAGGAGATGAGAAATATGATGACCCCGGTCGCGATGCAGAACGCTGGGAGGGAAAAGAACCTCTCCGAAAGGAACTCGTGGTAGCCATTGTAGGCGGACTGCACTGTACTGCCCACGGATAAGATAATGATGCCTGTTATCTGAAAAAAATTAAAGATATATTACTGAAAAAGTCCTACTACTCCATTAAAGAATTTTTAGATGATAGTTGGGTGGTAAATTGGCATTGGTGCATTGACATTTGTAATTTTCTTCTTCTTCTTCGTTTGTTCAAATTATGGTGTATTGTTTCTTTTGACATTTAATAACATTATTAATATGTAAAAAAAAAAAAAATTGCATGCCCTTTGTTCGGCGGATTGCGGAATGTTTTGTACCTACCTTACTGTAACACCTTTTATATACCTGCGCCGCAGAATATATAATAGTACTGCGCGATCATGCAAATAAATGATTTGAATTTGAATTTGAACACCGTACATCAATTATTATCGTAGACTGAATATGTTCTGATGACCGCATTCCGGCCCTTGCGGCCAATCTCTACGAAGCCTAGCTAACTACGTAGGAGATATTACGGTACACAAGTGTGCACAATCATAGTGCACTCACACTTCCATCCCCTCACTCGCATAGTGCGATGGACCGGAAATCCGAACCGGAGATTGTGTCGCGATTCTGTAAAATCTGCATCAATCCTACCTATATTTTTTTTAATCACATTATTATGTTAGACACAGTTTTTAGGGTTCCGTAGTAAACAAGGAACCCTTATAGTTTCGCCATGTCCGTCCGTCTGTCTGTCTGTCTGTCTGTCTGTCTGTCCGCGGTTTAGCTCAGAGACTATTGATACTAGAAATCTGTAATTTGACGAGGGTATAAATATCAATCACGCCGACAAATTGGTGAAATAAAATTGTGAAAAATATTTTTTTTTAGGTTACCTCCCCTACATGTAAAGTGGCGATGAATTTTTTTTTTTCTCATCTATCCCATAGTGTGGGGTGTCGTTGAATAGGTCTTTCAAAAACGTTGTGGGTGTGTGAACACCATTTTTCAATTCAGGGATCCGTTTGTGAAATATGATATTTTAAAGTGCTAAATTTTATTAGAGTCAAGTGTCCCCCCCCCCCTCTGCCAGCTAAATGGTTGTTTATAGGATACAAAAAAAAATTCACAGCAGTAGTATATATAATGAATTTTAAAGGAAAACTATCACGGCTAAGTAGGGTTCATTAGTGAAGGAGTTATATCGGTTTTTCTAAGTTAGATATTACACGTAGTGTAAGTTGCATATTTTGTAGTATATTATAGTATTTAAACCATGGAACTCAAAATGTATGTTGAGACTTTCAACCCTACACTGCGCGTGGCCCGACACGCACTTGGCCGGGTTTTTGTTATTATTATTTTTAATTTGTTCTTTAACATACCTAGTAGGTACCTACTCCTAACTAACTAATTTTTTATGACTTCAAATTAATTTATGTTATTTACATCATTGTGTAGGTAAGTGCTAGATTTTGTATTTTCATAGATTTTGTAATTTTGTATCATAATTCCTTTTTTATTCAATTTATTTAATGATGTAACATTTTTGACATTCGTAAGCGCTTTTGTAAGCCTCAATCGAAGAAATAAACAATACTTAATACAATACAACACAATCATTGCTACAGCCTCAGTTGTGGCGATTGGCTGAATTTATAGCGTTCTTTTGCAAAAATACATTTTAGCCAATAGCGAGTGAGTATCGGCCAATCAGGAGGCGATTGCAATAGTACACTGCAGCAATCACTTTTAGAGAATCGCACCACACGGAATAACACCGCCTACTTTTTGCTTCTAGCAATGGATCTAATTTTTTTAATATTATTATTATTCTTATGTCATAATTTCAATGTCAATTGTATACTTGGAGTATTAAACGGTAAACCATTAATACTCAATTATTGTATAATATCTAATAGTAAAATTATAAGTCAATGTCCAAATTCCCCAGTCAGGTAACAAATTCAGAAGGGAGGTCAAAAAGGTCTTTAGGTGATCCTTGATAGAAATGAGTAGGGCAGCGCCGAACGATTTGCTCCATCGTTTGATCCTCCACATCACAATCACAGATAGCGGAAGGTTTCCACCCCCATTTATGCAAAAGGTAGTTGCAGCGGCCATCCCCTGTTCGTAGTCTGTCGTTTGTATTTAAATTTTAAACACACAACCTCATTGTAGTCGCAAAAAAAGTATGTATTTTATTTCACAACTTTGTGTTGTCATTGCTTTTCATCAGCCAGGCCTATAGTTTGTAGGTAGGTCGTAGGTTTATCAGCATATAATACCAAGTCACTAAAAATTCGTTACAAAACACCAATGACATTGCTTAAAGCAGTCACATTTATAAACTGTTTAAACTTATCTTGGTTCTTCACACCAATGCTTCCGTTAAAACACTTTGCACTTACCAAGAACAGAAAATTGACAGAAACTAACGTGTATTTGACTGTGGTGAATATTTTAGCCAGCATTTTGGCTTTTCGAGCTGCTGAACGAGCTCCCGCGTGACGATTAAGCAGCTATGTAGTTTTCGCCGAGCTATTTTTATCACTCATGTAATCTTGATAAGGAAAACAAACGGATTTATCTCGCGACGTTCTTACAATATACGATTTGACTTGTATATTATGGTAGTTTGAGATGGTTCAATGATTATAGACTTCAATACACTAATAATTTAACTTAAATGTGTCTTCTTAGTAGGTAGTCGCGAACCGTACTTGACCCGAGTAGTAATCCTTAGCAGTGTGAGAGAATCATACCGACCGACCCATGGCTTCAGGGCGGTTAGTCCGAGTTTTAATTAGTTTGATCGTAATAGTAAACAATGACATTAGCATCAAAGTAAAATGAACCATAATAGTATCGATTTAAAGTCACAAATTCAATACAGATTTTAATTTGGAGCGTTTTCGTGACGTAAACGTATAAAAATACATACCTACACGAAATTGAGCTCAAAGTCAATACAGTTATGGTTTATTTTAGTTTACTATTTATAGTTAACTATCAAATCTTGTACTAAGCGTACAGATCATTTTCGTCGTCTACCTATTTTTAACCGACTTCCAAAAAGGAGGAGGTTTTCAATTCGGCCGGTATCTTTTTTTTTTTTTTTTCTATGTATGTCCACTGATTTCTCCGGGATTACTGGACCGATTCGCGTGATTTTTTTTTAATCGACAGAGGATGTTTGCGAAATGGTCCCATAAAAATGTTAACCTTCAACTCCTCAAGCCTGATGTTGCAGAGATATTGTTCACCTAAAATAAAGAGATTTAGGAAATGTCGATTACGAATTATTATTGTAGGTAACAAGTATGGACTACATCATGGAGCTCCAGGTCCTAGCTCCTCAATTATAGGATACTACTTAAAAGCTTAAAATAAAAATTCTTTTCAAAAAACCGACTTCTAACGCCACTACAAAGTATAAAAATAATTTTAGTTTGTCCACGTTTGTTGAAGTCGGGCGGGCCTAAAATACAAACTATGAAACCGACTCGCGATGCTCGCTCGACTTCTACAAACGAGTCTCTCATATTGTGTAGCGTCGCGCATCGGTTTCATAGTTTGTATTTAGGCCCGCCCGACTTCAACAAACGTGGACAAACTAAAATTATTTTTATACTTTGTAGTGGCGTTAGAAGTCGGTTTTTTGAAAAGAATTTTTTACGTGATAACGTCATAAAGCAACATTGATGACCGCTAACTACAGCGCGCACGTGATGACTGGTGGGCCCGGCGGCGCGGCGGGAGCTCCTAAGCCAACGCTTGGGCCGATCGTGCCTCTCTATCGCTTGTTCTGCGCTCTAGCTTGCACGCTCAGGCTCAGGCGGAACGTGACACTTTTTCGTGCGTGCAGCCGGTGTTTATCGATTTATAAGACGTTATCACGTCAAAAATTATTAAAATGCTATGGTAAAAAAACTTCATGAAGTCTTTACTCTAGTTAGATGCACTAGAGTAAAGACTTCATGAAGTTTTTTTACAAGTGCATGCAATACTATTTTTAACCGACTTCCAAAAAGGAGGAGGTTCTCAATTCGGCCGGTATCTTTTTTTTTTTTCTATGTATGTCCACCGATTTCTCCGGGATTACTGGACCGATTCGCGTGATTTTTATTTTATTCGACAGAAGATGTTTGCGAAATGGTCCCATAAAAATGTTCACCTTCAACTCCTCAAGCCTGATGCTGCAGGGATATTGTTCACCTAAAATAAAGAGATTTAGGAAATGTCGATTACGAATTGATATTGTAGGTAACAAGTATGGACTACATCATGGAGCTCCAGGTCCTAGCTCCTCAATCATAGAATACTACACTTAAAAGCTTAAAATAAAAATTCTTTTCAAAAAACCGACTTCTAACGCCACTACAAAGTATAAAAATAATTTTAGTTTGTCCACGTTTGTTGAAGTCGGGCGGGCCTAAAATACAAACTATGAAACCGACTCGCGATGCTCGCTCGATTTCTACAAACGAGTCTCTCATAATGTGTAGCGTCGCGCATCGGTTTCATATTTTTGTATTTAGGCCCGCCCGACTTCAACAAACGTGGACAAACTAAAATTATTTTTATACTTTGTAGTGGCGTTAGAAGTCGGTTTTTTGAAAAGAATTTTTTATAATATGTGACAAAGTCTTTGAGTATTAAACCAACACAACAAAGTCGATCTAAGTACCTATTCTAGTACTGTAATCAGATTTTTCGCTTAATTTTATTTGCGAATTCGGTTTTTGAGCTGAATTCGGTTTTTGAGCTCTATTTCTATCTATCTTTATCTCTACGCGATTACTAAACCGATTTGCGTGATTCATGTTTTTATTCGAAAAAAGTTCTTAAGCAACAGACACCACCGCCCTAATAAAATGTACTTATTTACTTGTTTTCACTTGTGAAAGTGCCTACAGTTAACAACATAGCAATATATAATATATATAAAAATTCTTTTAAAAAACCGACTTCAAACGCCACTGATAAGTATAAAATAATTTCAATTTGTAAATGAAGTCAGGCGGACCTAAATAGAAACGATGAAACGAATGCGCCACGCTAGCCAAAATTTTAGTTTGTGGTTCCAGGCACAGAATATAATAGTACTTGGTACAGGTATGTTGAAGTCGGGCTAGCGTTGCAGTTTCATAGTTCTTTTGAGGCGGGCGCCCGACTTCAACATACGTGTACAAACTGAAATTATTTTATACTTTTCAGTGGCGTTTGAAGACGGTTTTTTTAAAGAACTTTTATATAATATTATTATTTTAAGGTTTTTAGTGTAGCTTCATAGGATAAATCTACACATTCTCTGATCGCGAGCGATTTGTTTATATTCATTGAGGAGTTCCATCCTCTATCACCGAAGATATTCATCAGATCTTCACCAAATTTAAATGGAACCAACCTGACGGTATGCCCTTTCAAATAAAAAATTATTGAAATCGGTTCAGATTTAACGGAGCTATGGAGTAACATCGCCAAACAAAAAAATTAGCGTCGAATTAAGAACCTCCTCCTTTTTTTTGAAGTTGGTTAATAAAATATGGTAGTTTAGTCTGAAAGTGTAAAGATATTTATTCAGTTTTTGTACTTATTGAAAATCTGCCAAAATATATCGAAACGCTCGGATAAGGCTTATAGAAAAAAAAAACAAAGAACTCGTCAATGACCTTTTATTTTTATAAAAACTTATATTATGTATATAATAATACTAGTGGTTCGCCCCGAACTGAGACCTCGCGGTAACGGTATCCCATGATTATTCATTCAATCGATACATGATAACCAAAACTGACATTATTATTATGCCCGTTTTCACCAAACATACCTAAATCATCCCCTAAGTAGGAGTCTCTTAACGTAGGTAGCTCCTAAATACAATCCTAAGTCCTAACATCCGTCCCAATATCCTTTTAGGTGTCCCGTACAGGATCGTGATAAATAAGTTGACAGAAAACATCAATCACCTAACTTATAGGTAGCCCGTAAAGGTTAGGGAACGTTAGTGAAAACATTGAATTATTTATCAAACATTGAATTTAACTCGTAGTTCCATGGGAATAGTTACTGACTGCGCCATCTATTAGCATTATTGTGAAGCTATGTTGATGCTATATGAATTACTGACGCCCATTAAAAATTAAATAATCTCGTTTCTTTATAATATTCATATAATTTTAGTATTTGTTGTTCAAGTACAGGATATAAGTGACCTAAAAACATAAAATCAGTTTGAAAATCCATAGCGGATTTTTCTAGAGAGCGTCTTCAAGCGAGCGTATAAAATCGCCACTTTGAAAGCCCCCCATTTCGTCAATTTTAAGGGAAAAATTAAAAAAAAAATATTTTTGTACTCAGTTCAAAATTATCTTTAAAATGATACGTAACAATTTTATGTAACGCGATTTTTTTTTTTTTACTTCGCATTCGCTTCTATGAGAGCCCCCCTGAAATAAAGATTTTTATAACTTTTTAAGCCATTTTCGGCTGGAGGCCATCGGTTTACATATTATATCTAAATTTGAAGTAATTACGTTCAGTAATTCAAAAGTTATAAGGCTCTGACAGACGGACGGACGGACGGACGGACGGACGGACAAGTGCAAATCGCCCTAGTTAACTCAAAGACCTTCGCTTCGCTCGGTCGATAATATATCTGTGCGTAGTTTGCACGACCGGCGCGTATACAAAGACCCCGACAATGTGGGTTTCCACTTTCCGGGTTGTAGACTGCATGGGTACACTCGTATACAGTCTATTATTGCTGTGACAGCCCGCGAAAAAATACCTGACCAGCTGCCAACTGAACGACCTCACCCTCAGCGACCGACAGTGCCCCTCAGCCAGGACTAGTGTAATTAATACAGCCTCAGCACAATGCGGCGTCTTCACCGGCGAAGACGAGGTGTCCGATTTCTCACGTCATCGTCGGCGAAGACGAGGTGCCCGATTTCTCACGTCATCGTCGGCGAAGACGAGGTGCCCGATTTCTCACGTCATCGTCGGCGAAGACGAGGTGCCCGATTTCTCACGTCATCGTCGGCGAAGACGAGGTGCCCGATTTCTCACGTCATAGTCGGTGAAGACGAGGTGCCCGATTTCTCACGTCATTGTCGGCGAAGACGAGGTAACCGATTCCTCACGTTATCGTCGGCGACGACAAGGTTACCGATTTCTCAGGTCATCGTCACCCGGACGTGGATCACTACCACCGACTACGGTATCGGGGGCGTACGGACTACGGACTGATCTAGTTCAACAATCAGAAAAAAAAGAAAAATAAACCAGCTAAGTGCGAGTCCGACCCGCACGCGAGGGTTCCGTACCATCGTACAAGATTTATATTAAGATCGAGTAAAAACAAAAGCTTATTGCATGGAGAGTGGAGATCCTCTTGAATTTTAAACTCTATTTTTTTGTTGTTATATCGGCAATAGAAATACCTACACATTCTGGCATACAAATTTCAAGTTAAGGTACAATGACCCCATGAGATAGGTACAGTCTGCTGACGGACCGACGGATGTACGGATAGACAGCGGAGGCTTGTTGGCACCCTTTGGGTACGGAACCTCAAAAAAAACTGAGACGAGCTGCGAGTGGATTTTCACACATAAGTCGCATATATACTTGTAGTAATGTACCTACCTATTGTTATATCTATTCAGTTATTTACTCATGTAGTCCGACTGCGGAAACCACAGAACTTCCCGCAAGCTCAGATTTTGATAAATGGATTCGAGTTTTTCTTCCAGTGTAATTAATAAAAATCGGCCAAGTGCGAGTCGGGCCTCGCTCTTTTAGGGTTCCGTACATATGACCAAATCATTTTTTTAACCGACAACTTTGACGGCGCCCATTTCCTCATTTTTGTAGCTAAAAAATAAAATAAATATATATTTGAACTCCACTTAATGAGCTCTTTACAATGACACCCCACATGCCAGGGAAAAAATTAAAATTTTATTTCGACTCCTTTTCCATGTATGGGAGCCCCCTTTATTTTTTAATTTAATTTTATTTTTATTATTTGTTGTTATAGCGGCAACAGAAATACATAATATTATATGAAAATTTCAACTGTCTATCTATTATGGTTTACGAGATACAGCCCGCTGACAGGCGGACGGACGGACGGACAGCGGAGGCTTAGTAATAGGGTCCCGTTGGCACCCTTTGGGTACGGAACCCTAAAAAGTAAAACGCTAGTTTAAGAACATTGGTAATCTTTAAAATACTTTATCGTTCAAGTTCAACTTCCTCAAATTTGGATCTATACGCTAGCCACGCCGCTGCGGCTGTAATTAGAACCTGAAACAATAAAACACTGTGTAACAAATGCTGCAGCATCAAATAGTCTGCGGGATAGCCAACCATAACTCAAAAAAAAACAAAAGTTATCGAGAAAAACAAGTTACAGTTACAAACCTATGGTACAAGTTAAAAAAGTATGGAGACCCTTTTTTATTAATTTTTAATTTTATTTCTATTTACTACTTGTTGAATAGCGGCAATAGAAATACACATTATCTACCTATTACGGTTCATGAGATACAGCCCGCTGACAGACGGACGGATGGACAGCGAAGGCTTAGTAATAGTGTCCCGTTGGCACCCTTTGGGTACGGAACCCTAAAAAGTAAAAGACAAACCTGTAAACAAGTGACAAAAGCAGCCGTAACTCCGAGAGCGTACGCATTGTATCCCAGCCACGCGCTCAGTTCAGACTGACAGCCGTTTTTATGTACAATGTCGATGGTACATTCGAAGGGGGATATGGTCCCGGGGTAAATGGGGCAGCAGCTCACCGGCAGCCCCAGCCTGGTAGAAGTCCAGTCGGTCACCCCAACGATTCCGCAGCATTGGAACTTGAAACAAAAATAACGTTGAAAAAATACATCAAATTTTTTTTAAGTTGCCTACGTGATACCCTCCTAACCCCTCTAAATAAGCGGAAAGCTTGTGCTAGGAGTGGGTACGACAGTATTGCAACGGTTGGGGTTCACTTAACTTTTAGTATCTAGTCAGTCCGCACCTTTTACCCGTTTGGTTGGTTGGTCTAGCATGTTTGACTGCGGAACACGAGATCCATAATTCGATTCCCTTGTTAACCAAAAAATATATTTACTTAAATGTTGTTCTGTCAAGAAATTCCATCAGTACTAGCCGGGAACACCACCAACATCCAAGATGTTGGTGGTGTGTCCACCCCCGTGCCTCGATAAGTTTGTAAAGCCATCGGTCCGGCGCTTGATCTCTCTCCGATCGTGTCAGGTCTCCGTCCCATCGGATTACGAGATTGAGGGAATAGAGAGTGTACCTTGCTTTGCGTACACACTTGTTGTGGAAATTGGCCGCCGTGACCTAATTAATTCTGTCGGAAGATGATTAGAAAGAAAGAAAGAAAAAAGCATTTATTTGGAACACACACATGACACAGTTATTAGTGACAGACACGAATGTAAGACAAAACAAAATGTGCGGTCCCAAAATGGACTAAACTCAGCATGTGCTATGCCTGTGGAGGAAGCACAGGCATAGCGCTGGTCTTCCGTGGATCCAGAAGTTTCAGACGAATAACAAGATAATTATGAATTACTTAGAAAATAGTTAATGTATTGTGGTGTAACAAAACAAGGAGATAAGGTACGATGTGTGACCGCGAAACGAAGTCTTCGAGTCTACATAAAGTGAATTTGCATTTGCCCGCCTGCTTGTCTGGCACAGGCTTATAACTAAACATAATTAATCCTAATTCATCAATAATAATGTAAATGTATACAGATTATTATATTAGAGCTGCAGGGATGGCACACGATAGTAAAA
This sequence comes from Oeneis ivallda, assembly GCA_029955525.1. Classification (NCBI taxonomy): domain Eukaryota; kingdom Metazoa; phylum Arthropoda; class Insecta; order Lepidoptera; family Nymphalidae; genus Oeneis; species Oeneis ivallda. Next base: position 4,937,452 of record JARPMR010000006.1, on the reverse strand, counting down.
AGTTGACTATCGACAGTTTATGTAACTTACCCCCATTTGCAAATTGTCCCAAGCAATATTTACGTCCATTCTTCCATAGAGCTGCAAACTCTCAGACATTGGTCTTCTGATTTCATTGAAGGTTTTGTTCTGCAGCTCGAAGCCCAAAACGGTAATTGCTATTTCAAATATTAATACCGTTACGAGTAATGCAACATACTGTAAACCAACGAAAATATTATTTACCTACGGGGAAAAAGTTAAACTCGAAGTTTTTATTAAATTACTAGCTGAGGCCTGCGACTTCGAACTCGTGGAGTAAGTTTTTAAAAATACCTCGGGAACTTTAATTTTCCGGGATGTAAAGTAGCATACATACTCTATTCTATTCTTGATTTGCGGCTAAGCAGGCCTCAATCAAGTCATTGTAGCACGTCGTCTGTTGCCGATCCATTGTGCTCTCCACTATTTTACTTTGATGAAATTAAAGTTCTCTCTCCAGGTTCTCAACTAGGTAGGTCAATCCATAGCTCTGTTTCGGCGTGATTGAAGGACAAACCAACACACTTTCGCATAATTATAATATTTATTATATTAGTAAGGATACCTATGAAAACAGAAATTCTGTATGTGTATAATATGTAAAGAACATAGGCAGATAGTTCTTCCTAAAAAATCCTCATAATTTAACTTACCCCAGCTATAAAATAAAATTGTTCTGACACAGCTCCATAGAATCCGAGTATAGCCGTGACGAAAATTATACCTGCGGTTGCGATGGCAAAGTTGGGAAGCGTGTACAATCTGTTCGTCACCAATAGACCGTAATTGCCGTACGTGGTTAGCACAACAATGCCTGTTATGAGAAGAATTAATCCAGATATCTGTAATTAGGACCAATAGCCAATTAACTTGAAAAAAAAAACAATCACAAAATCGGAAAATTCGTCAGCATCGCATATTAATATATAAAAATTCTTTAAAAAAAACCGACTTCAAACGCCACTGAAAAGTATAAAATAATTTCAGTTTGTCCACGTATGTTGAAGTCGGGCGGGCCTAAATAGAAACGATGAAACGAATGCGCCACGCTAACCAAAATTTTAGTTTGTAGGTCCAGGCAGAGAATATAAGTACTTGGTACAGGTATCTACGTTGAAGTCGGGCGAGCGTTGCAGTTTCATAGGTCTATTGAGGCCCGCCCGACTTCAACATACGTGTACAAACTGAAATTATTTTATACTTTTCAGTGGCGTTTGAAGTAGGTTTTTTTTTAAAGAATTTTTATATATTATTTTAAACTTTTTAGTGTAGCTTCATAGGATAAATCTACAGATTCTCTGATCGCGAGCGATTTGTTTCTATTCATTGATCAAAACGAATCCAAACACGACTTATCTGCTATTATTTTTAAAGACTACTAGTTTGTTGTATATCCTGGCTGCAGTTTCAGCTCCATCATCAGAGCCATTCCATGGATATCATTTAAGACTACTTATCAATACGAATGAAACGAGCCCAAACTAAATATGGTTACGTAGTTTCATTACAGAATGTTCATAACCACCGTTCAGCTTCATTATCACACCCTGGATATTATTTAGGACCAGAGTACTTCTTAAGACGAATCAAACGAGCCCGAACTCCATGGTGTTACATCGTTTTACTACAGAATTCGCATAGCCATCTTCCGCCTCCATCATCAGATCAGCTCCATGTTACAATATTGCATTGTAATCTGATTTACATGTACATGCACATTTTCAGCTCAATCGGAAACCGGGAATGGTTCTAATACACCTTGCAAGACTTGACCTAAACATACATTGCAAGATAAATAAAAGCTTGTAAAAATAAGATGATAAATAGAAATTTAGCTTATGTATGCATGTTATGTACTAGGCATGGTTAAAAGTCTATACATACTCTGATCGCGAGTGATTTCCTCTCATTCATTGAGGAGTTCCGTCCTCTATCTCCGAAGATATTCATCAGATCTTTACCAAATTTAAATGGGACCTACCTGCAGATAAGTCCTTTCAAATAAAAAAAAATTATTGAAATCGGTTAAGATTTGAGGGAGATATGGAGTAACATCGATAAAAAAAAAATTAAAAAAAAACGCGTCGAATTGAGAACCTCCTCTTTTTGTATTTTTTGAAGTCGGTTAAAATATACCTAACCTACTTAATTGAAACACGAAAATGGCTCAAAAGTGTTTATTACCTACCATTACTAGCTACCACAGAGTAAGGATAGTTTGTACTACCATAGTCGGCACATTAGATACGAGTATGTTTTTATATTTTATTAGCATTTGCTTGCGACTGCGTGGAGTTAGGTTTTAAAAAATCCCGCGGAATCCCGTTGTTTTTCAGAGAAAAATTGCGTCGATACGTTGCTTTTTTGCTGAATGAATGAAATGATTGAAGACCAACAAACAAACACAATTTCGCATTCACATTAATATTAAAGTAAGGATTTGCACTCGCATATTTAGGTACATGTATCTCAACATCGAAGTAAATCAATATCAATCAATCTACATATATACCTACTATCATTAATAAAGTTGACACCAACTACATAGATAAAGAGTAGAGACTATTGGTTGGTACCTCTACCTACTAGTACACATTAAGTACGGACTATCTTAGTACTTATAGTCATCGGGAATCTACGTAATTCGAACCATGATTTTTATATTTTTCACAAAATCAAATAGCCTATCACAGCACATCGCATATTTGATTAATCAAAAACTTTCTTACCAAAAATAAACTATTGACTGCAGCCAATGAGTACCTGACTGATTTTAACACTTTCGGTATTTTCATTTTTTAACTGTTTTATGTTGTTTAGGACTGAGTTTAACAAAATCAAACAGTGTTCAGTTTAGGAGCATTAAAAAAGATAACTGAAACTGGTAAGTTGATGGTTTATTATCAATCCCGAACCGGCCAATATCTCAGTTATCTTGACGTTTCATCTAATCTTTATCTTACCTGTTAGTAACACCTAGGTACATCAAAGTTTCGTAAATAATGCTGTGGCTATGTTCCTTAACGCTCGACAGTGATCCTAACAGATCGCTAAAATACACACATCAAAAGTATCTAGGGATCAAGCATTTTTATGCGGATTTCTTGAGATTGAGATGTGGCTTTGTAATAAATTTATGATTTTATAAATTTATATGGATCCTTTTTGGTGCATTTCATAATTTCATAATCAGCGATTAAAATCCTGCCAGGAAGTCCATCCTTATAGTGGTGGAACCATCATGGTATGGGCGGGTATTTGGATCGGCGGAAGAACTGAGTTGATTTGGATCAGAGGCAACCTCAACGCTCAAATTTATGCTGAGACGATTGTATCAGACGTCATCGTTCCTCTACAAGTGCAAATCGGTCCCTTATTTCAGTTAATGCATGATAATGCACGACCGCACACCGCAAGAGTTGTAAGACAGACTCTCGCCGCAGCTAACATCAATGTCCTGCCCTGGCCTGCTCAGTCGCCAGACTTGAACCCGATTGAGCATGCATGGGATATGCTACAGAGAAGAGCTCTGCCGAATATGGAGGGTATCCAGTGGCAAGAAGACCTTTTTTTGTTGTTGCAACGAACATGGGCGGCCATTCCACAGCGTGATTTGGATGAACTCATTTTGAGTATGCCAAACCGATGTTCTTGTGTTGTTAGTGTTCGCGGTAGAAACACGGATTATTAATTGTTTAAGTTACCCAATAAAATTTTAAAGAAAACTGTTATTTCAGTCTTTTTTCGAACTTTAATGTTAGTGGTTCAAATGTCAAAAATCCCTTTATTAGGAAAATGGCAAATTTCTTTATTAATGCAAAGGTGACTTGGTTTATCGTTACTGTGAAAAACGAAAACACTTTATTTGATGAATCCTTAAAGAAAATTTTAATTAATATCAATCAGGAGAAAAGTTATTGCAAAAATATATGTTGATCCCTAGACACTTTTGATGTGTGTACATTGCGTCGAATGAACTTAATAAAATAATAGTAATTTTCAACATTGGCGGTAAACGGTAACTATCCGCACCTAAATACAGGACTTGAAACCCGAACCTCTCGTTTACAAAGCCTATATTATCTGATAAGTATTCTGTGACTGCGTGTGAGAGCCCTAATAGTAGGTATATTTTTCTTATCACCAATGTGGGTCCTGCCTCCTGACCCCAAGTCGATTTGCGAAGGAAAGATCGTACCTATGTTACTTTGCGTACGATTTCCAATACTCATGATCGTATTATAAATTATATCGCAGGGAAACGACAGAAACTGATATTTGATCAAATCCCAAGAAGTTCGATCAAATCCCGGGAGATGTTACAATGACAATTTTATTTTGAGATTTCCCTAAAAAAAAGTGATTTGTTCAAATCACAAAACTGTTTTAGTGAGAAGATAAAATAAACGAGTCTTAGGCCTTAGCCATTGATTTACGGCAGAGGGGGTTGTGACCCACGCTCTGGGGCCTATCTAGTCCATCGCCATTCAGGGTGAAACCTCACGAGGTACCCGATGCTCTTTTGATAAGGTTTTTTTTAAGTACTACCTACTCAAGAATTTAATTTTAATTTAGATTTTAGTTTATTTCTTGTCGTTGAACGAAAACAAACAATAATATTGTAAACTGTCGGAATATTGTGAACAAAACCGAGCGCACAATATATTAATTTTAGTTATTAATTTCGAATATTACCAAACGAAATGCAAGCGCTCCAACTCCACCCACTCTTGTCTGCCGTACCAGGCTGGCGCACGCGCAACTTCGAAGAGAATTTTTTTTTGTATGAAACGTGCGCTAATTGAGATGGCGCCTCTATTTATCTTACTCTAAAGTGTTTTTCTCTGTCGCACCTACCGAGTTCGCCCATGGTTCGCCCCGAAGATGGGATTCTCTATTGATGCGGACGTAACACAGAGAACGACATCTGGATGGATGAAGTGGCGCGCTCTGACAGGGGTACTATGTGTCGCTAAAATGCCTTGAACTAAAGGCAAGGTGTATAATACTGCAGTACGACCAGCACTACTGTACGGCAGCGAAGTTTGGGCAACCAAAAAGACTCATGAACAGAAGTTACACACCACCGAAATGCGTATGCTGAGATGGGCGGGAGGAGTAACACTCAAAGATAAAGTACGCAATGAATATATTATAAGAGGTAGCTTTAAAGTTGCACCCATAACCGACAAAATATTAGAATCAAGGCTCCGATGGTATGGACACGTAATGCGTAGGCCCGACGATTACGTGGTGAAAAAGTGCCTTTCCATGGACACAAGGAAGAGGGGTAGGGGACGACCCCTAATTTGGTCTGTTTAATGTACTTTGTGACCCCTAACTACCTGGACATTCGTTGTCCAAAGGGACATGAAATGCCTTGGCCTCACTGATGAAGACGCAAACACACGATCTACATGACGTCGCATGATAAGGAAAGCCGACCCCGCATAACGGGATAAGGCGAGGACAAAGAAGAATAAGAAGCACCTACCGAGTTCGCCTCCAGTCCTTGAGAGTTTACAGAAAATTAGGGTTCCGTACCAAAATGGTAAAAATGGAACCCTTATGGTGAGACTTCCGTCCGTCCGTCCGTCCGTCTGTCACAGTCGATTATTTTAGTAACTATTAAAGCTATCGAAATGAAATTTGGAGTAGTTGTGTGTAATAGTGGCCCAACATCATTCTAATAAAAAAAAAAATTGTTAGTTTAATTAAAAAAGGAGGAAAATCGGAAGTTTGAAATTTCAAAGTAATGTAACTATACCGAGTGGGGTGTCATAATATGATAAAGGTTGAAGACAAGGGTCTGCCCGCGAAATTCAAATTTAATTTGGTTTTTCGCAATTTGTAAACTAATACGACAAAGTAGGCTTATGGCCTTCTAATTGCGCCAGTGGAATTGTCAACTTCACAGGTTTACATAAAAATCTTTACTTGAAAGTGACCAGTTAAGAAATTAATCAAAATACTGAGTTGGACGTGAGTTACTCACAAATTAGTCGATATTTTGATTAATTTCTTAAACTGGACACATTCAAGTAAAAATTTTTATATAAACCTGTGGAGATGATACTGCCATTGTCGCAATTAGAATGCCATAAGTCTTTGTCGTAGTTTACAAATTGCGAATAACCAAATTAAATTTGAATTTCGCGGGCAGACCACAGAAAGGTAAAGGTGCTCCAAAAAGTTAAAAAATTAAAAATATTTACATCCATGGAACTAGGAATTACGACTACGTCTAAGGCTGGAACCACATCTGTGCACATCGATTCGCATTTTGTTTATGTGTGTAGAAGAAGATTAATATTGAGGTTGAGGTAGTGATGAAAATATCGATGCCATCATCGAACATCCTTACGCAAACAACAATATTTGTTTTCGCGTATCCGTAAGGAAGGATGCGTACGGATCCTTTCGCATCCGTCAACGCGCGATCCTTATGTGTGTCTCAAACCATCGGCATAAATCCGAATCGATACGCACAGATGTGGTTTCAGCCTTAGTTTAGGTTCATATGTCCCGATTTCACCAACGTCGATTGAAGTTTATCCTAATATGAATAATTTGAGCGTTCTGACAGTTTTTGCATTGAAAATACTGTCAAAATATAAAATTAACGCTCGGTTACGAGTTACGAGTGAAATCGGCGAATTATTCCAATTATTTACTTGGCAGCACTGATATGATTCGTAAAAAAATACATTATGATTCATCATCGTTCATCATCATCAACGCCTGAAATTCCCAAATGGCAACACAGCTAATTTTGTTTTTGCTTTTGCGTGGTGTGGTGTAGCGTTGTTTGTGCTGTGCTAGATCTTGGAAGGAATTATTTTAGCAAAAGAAAATAACATTTGGTGGTAAGCTCTTGTTTTTCATATCAAATTAGCAATGCAATTTGTTTTTACTAGTGTTTGCGATACGTTTATTGCGTATAAAATAATAATTATCGTGGTAATATGTGTGATAAAGGTTTTCCTTCTTGATTCAACGCAAATCGATGTTTTGCCTTTGCTTACCAAGTGCGCAGTGGAAGGAAAATAACAAAAAAAATACTTTAAATTGTTCCAGGTACAGCAAATTAAAAAATAATAATAAAAATAGAAGAAATACTTAAAAATGGCAATCGGTGCAGGGATGTCTTGCGTAAAATATCTCCTATTTACCTTCAATCTTTTGTTTGCCGTAAGTATTTTTTTTTTCTTGTAGCTGGTTTGTGGGAAGGATTTTACATCTATTTAAAGTGTCCTTTCACATTTTAAATCATTTAAACTTGTTCAAATTGTAACAAACAGCTATGCTAATTACCTGTAATTTTATGAACCTACCTACTTTGAAAACCAGTTGATTGCACAACGTTGTACACAGTAAAATCATAATTAACTATTCAATATTAAATGATGTTCCATTGTACAAAAAAATCGAAGTTCAAAATATTGTAATATTTTGCCTGTCAATTGTTATTTTTTTATTTGATTATTTTGTTTCATGATCACTCATTATGAGTCATGGTAAAAAGTCATGAATCAAGTCATGCAATTCTTTGAAGCATGTTTTGCCCATTTGTGGTCCCATCTCAACCAACAGAAATCTATGGCTGGATATAAGTCTCTTGCAGGAATCACCACAGAATACTTCTGCTGCTCATGTTCAGCAAACTACATCCATACTAATATTTCTAATGCAAAAGTGTGTCTGTTTTTAATTTTTTGAACCTTGAAGAAAGATGGGTTACTTGCAACTGAGAGGCTACTCTCAGAAAATTATCTTAGTCCGACAGGAAAATCGATAATTGTGATAAAGGCATACATTTCACAGAGACTTGTCAACAAAAAAACTTGTCAGGCAACAATGTTATTTTAACTATTAACTAAAACTAACTAAATGACTCGCACTGGGTCCTACATGTGGGTTTTTCTGTGAATTTATAGTGCATTGATAGTTGGGGTCCCAAGGTGCTAGAGTGGCAACCTCACAATTGAAAGTGCAGTATTGGCAGACCCCTACTAGGTTGACTGACAAAATCTACCGTGGCACTGGTGGTGCAAGACATATATCTGTGGAAGTCTATGCATGAGACCCATTCCCAGCCACAAATTTTATCTACGGGTTGATAAAGAAGAAAAAGAGGATGGAAAGTCGTTCCCAAGAGTTATTATGCATCATGCTCTTGAACGGGTGCCACCAGTGGGAATGGAGCTACTTTCTGACTGCCCGTCTTAACATGTGTTGAATTATAATTAGGTATGCTTTTGTGGAACTTCCCCTCATTGTGGAAACACTGCATACATAGCATAGTATCTATTGTAAAAGATTGAGAAAGAGATTGGAAAAGAGCAACCGCTGAGTTTCTTGCTGGTTCTTCTCGGCAGGAAGGTCATTCCGAACCAGTGGTAGACACATCGACTATTCAGAAGCACTTGTAAAAAAGTTTATTTGAATAAAAACATTTCAACAAACAATAGAATAGTCTATTCTATTAAATTCAAATTCAAAATTATTTATTTCACGTAAGCCAACCTGTGGCTCTTATGACACGTCATGACTACCACAGGTTCGGAAAGCGGATTCTGCTGAGAAGAGCCGGCAAGAAACTCAGCAGTTGCTCTTTTGAAAATAAACAACCATCCACATGACATTTGTGGGCATTAACTCCCTTGCGCATGCACTTGCAAACCTCAAAAACTATAATGATTACAGATAACAGGGCTGATAATCCTGATAGTGGGTGCTAAGTCGGAGATCAACTCGCATCCCTATGTGGACCTGACGGACGAGAGTTTCTACACATCGGCGCCCGTGATCCTGATCATTGTGGGCTTGATTGTGTTTGTTGTGGCCTTCTTCGGATGCTGCGGTGCTGTCAAGGAGAACCACTGCATGATTGTTACTGTAAGTTATTTTTCATTTAGTATAGTTCTTGCAATTCACGAGGGTGACTGACTTATGGTTGTGTGTGTGTCGTATCTGTATAAGTGTGAGCGAGCGCAATGCTCGCGCCTGCCGGCTCCCACCTAGGCTTTGACAGGCACGCACACTTATGCAATTTGCATGTACACGAAGTAACCACAAGTAAAGCTCTCTCGCCTTCGTGAATTGCAAAAACTGTAACTAGTTTTTTTCCGCGACTTGCTCCACATGGATTCATGCCTGCAGGAACTCTTTAATTTTCCGGGATAAAATGTAGCCTATGTGTTAATCCTGGGTATGAGCTATCTCCATTCCAAATTTCAGAATCTTTTCATCCATCCTCACAAAATTTCACATCTATGTATATATAAAAGAAAGTGGTGTTAGTTACACTATTTATAACTCAAGAACGGATGAACCGATTTGGCTGAAAATTGGTGGAGAGGTAGCTTAGAACCAGGAGACGGACATAGGATACTTTTAAAAAAAAAACAGAACAGCGGATTGATGTGATTTTTTTGCATGGGTATAGTAATGGATGTAGTAGTGGTTCCTCAGACCGGGAGAGCTACTTTTTATCTCGGATAATGAAAGAGTTCCTGCGGGATTTTTAAAAACTTATTCCATGCGGACGAAGTCGCGGGCATCAGCTAGTTTATAATATTAGTAGGGTTATGTACTTTGAAATTGTCAACACTACTCCCAGCTTTCACCAGCCATTTTTAACCAGCTTCTAAAAAAGGAAGAGGTTCACACACAGGCAACAACCATTAAAATCTACTAAATAGTTTGGCTAGAATTCCCAAATAAGGTTTAAAGAAAAAGAATTCTTTCGGTCACGCTTTATTAAAATTTATGATATGTGAGTAGAGCTGTATTTATCTCATTGTTTTTATTCTGTTTGTTGCATCATAAACAAAATGATAATAGGATGACATTCCAGTAATTGTTGTTTCTTTCACTGATAGTAGTAATAATAACTATGACTCCAATGCAGTGGTCTTATCTGTAGTCCTCGGTTATATTTTTAGGGTTCCAGAAGTCTTAATGGAAATGTGGAACTTTTAAAAGATCACTTTTTGTCCATCTGTCGATGTTTCAAGGACCTTTTTATTATTTAAAAATATTTGCTTTTCTAAGCATATTATCTAACCCAAATCCACACTGATGAAGAGCCCAAGAGGGCATCAAACAGTATTGGATAAGTCCAATGGTCCAGTATTTTTTTACTGTTGTTCATTAACAATACAATTTATCGTTAATTAATAGTGATTAACTGACGTAATTAACTATGATTAGTCAATAGAACTTTGATATTTTTTGCACAAGGCCATGACTTATTTTTAGTTCAAGATCAGATCCATACAAAAAAATGTAGTTGGAACTTGGATCCAACTATTTTGTCTTTGATTATAGAGTTTATATAATCAAAGTATTTTGTATTCATCTGATCTCTGGTACCAGAGCTCTTGTTTTCTCAGAGAGTACTTGTTGCCAATTTTGCCATCCAAGATACTTTATATTGAAACCCATCTGGATGACATCATGTTTTGTCCTATGTTCTGTTATCAGTAAGTTTCTTATCACAACGGAAAATATATATTATTATAATAAAATAATATACTATTCCAGACAGATGTTTATTTATTTAATTTATTTATTTACTTATAAAGATAATAATATAATCTATACCTATAAAAAGACTTGTACTTACTAACTGGTCTATCAACACTCAGCCTAAACCATTGGAGTTAGGAACTTGCAATTTTAGCAGTAGGTTTATTTTAGAACATAGGCATTAGGCACCCACTAAGTTAGAATTTTTTAAGAATTCCACCCCAAGATAGTTAAATAGGGGATGAAAGCTTGTATGAAAGGCCGTCATTTTCTAGTTTTTCTTCTATATCAACCGTTTGACGTCCACTGCTGGACAACAGTCTCCTGCATGGACTTCCACAGGCCTCAGTCTTGCGCCGCCTGGATCCAGCGGCTCCCTGCGACTCGTTTGGTGTCTTCGGTCCACCTGGTGGGGGGTCTGCCAACACTGCGCTTACCGGTGCGGGGTCGCCACTCCAACACCTTGGGATCCCAAGTTTTCTAGTTATATTCATGAAAATTGTAGATATTTGGACTTTTGGTTAAAAATGGAGAAATATGTGTTTCAGGATTTTTGGAAATTCCATTCCCTCGCCCAATTTCAAAAATTCCACTTGAGCGAAGAACTAGTATTTTATAAAATGCGAAAGTATGTCTGTTTGTTAAGACTCAACTGGTGAACCAATCTTGATGTTTAGGCACAATGACAGCATTTTTAAAAGAATTGCCATATTAATCTATAATATAATAAAACTGTAACAGGTCCAATTCTGTACATTGAAGATATTTTGAAAATTTTTGTTTGACGGCACTCTATAATCGATACTGAAGCCAAAACAATTTTTTTTTTAATTTTTTGTCTGTCTGTCTGTCTGTCTGTCTGTCTGTATCTTGGCCGCGCATCACGCCGAAACTACTGGACGGATTTAAATGAAACTTGGCACGATTTAAGTTAATACTACGAAGTATAATATAGGATACTTTTTATCCCGAAATTCAGCACGGTTCCCTTGGGAGAGGGGATGAAAGTCCAAATGTGCATATCGCTGTAATTCATTAAGGCGTATTCCGATTTAATCCATTCTTTTTTTGTTAGAAAGCAGGTTCTTTAGAGATTTTCCTGTAATTATTTCAAGGTCGTCAATTTCGTAGTTCAGAAATTATAGACATCACGATCTTCAGTATAAGGTCCAAATAACTTGAACCCCGTAATCTACAAGATACTTTGAATGAACGGCTCATCTTAAGCTGGCAAGCGTACTTTATCGTATATAGCCATCGTGGAGAGCCCTATTTTGTCAAAGTCAAACTACTCCAAAGGCGTCAGATTTTGCCAAACGATCATTATACCTACATACTACATAGTAGGTATGGAGGTAATACATCGTATAGACTTAATGCTACAGTGTTTTCCTATGCAATTTAATATTCTAATCATACTAATATTATAAATAGTCCGCCAATTCGCACTGGGCCAACGTGGTGGACTATGGCCTATAACCCTTCTCTGAAAGGAGACCTGCGCACAGTAGTGAGCCGTTGATGGGTTGTTAATGATGATGAATATTATAAATGCGAAAGTGTGTTTTTTTGTTGGTTTGTCCTTCAATCACGCCACAACAGAGCCACGGATCGACGTGATTTTTTGCATGGGTACTATAGTTGAGGACAAGGGCTACTTTTTATCCCGGAAAATCAAAGTGTTCACGAGGGATTTTAAAAACTAAATCCACGCGGACGAAGTCGCGGGCATCAGCTAGTGACTAATATTAGTCTCCAAATTAAGCATAATGGTGGGTATGACAATAGTGTAAGGGGTGGGGTGTTCAGTTCGGCCCCTTGCCTGTTAAGTTTTAAGGCTCTTGGCTTACATTCTTAAAACTGACAAAGGATACTTTTTATCCCGCAAAGTTTCCCAATGAAGGGATATTGGTTGAATGTATGCCATATTCCTTCCAACTTACTATCAGGTGAGATCGAAGTCAATGGCTATCTTATCATCGAATAAAAATTGAAATTCTTTTATTTTATTTATTTATTTTTATTTATACATTTATTTACACTTAATATAATAGAGTTTCTAAACTTTAATCCACGTGGATGAAGTCACAAGCATCATTTAATGTGTAATATCTTTGCAATGTAGACAAAATAATTTAAAACCGACAAATTTTTTGCTGTGTAGGTAGTAGTTATGTTATTATTTCATTATACATATAATAATAATTATTTAAGTATTTAGTTGCCTTCATAGTTGTTGATATATTACTTTCTCAAGACCTTGCAGAATGTTTGCAATCCTTGACAGTCATAGTCGATTTTTTCCTTATGCGATTGTACTTATATTTATAGGTTCAACAAGTTATTAAGTTTATAAAGTTCTTCTTTGCGTAAGTTTGTATCAATTAATAAAAACAAAAATATAGAGTAAAAATACGTACCTACTTACCAAATTAATCTTTAAGCGTTTTCCTGTGATTTCGAAATAACTCTTAATAAGCTCACGATTTTATTTATTTGAACATAACACAAACGCATGTTTTTAATCTTTTTGTGTGATTTGGACAGAGTTTTCACAGACATATAGAGAGAGTACTTACATGAAGTTCTCAAGGATACATTATATCCCGGAAATATTTAGGGTTGTAAAAATATAAAAACCATATTATAAACAGCCTAATCGTTGAATCGATCTTGATGAAATTCGGCACAGAGATAACCTGCTTCCGGGAGATAGCAACTACTTTTTGAAGAGCATCATTTTAAGGGTTCCGTACTCCGTACTAAAAAAGGACCTCTTATAAATCAAATCAAACTTCTAAGTCGACCCAATCAAAAAGAAACGGCCTTTTATGCTCCGTTTACGCCGCATATTTTGACACTCGCAAGGGAATCATAACCTAAAGGGCTCCTCCCGTTGGCCTAGAATCATGAAACGCATGAAGCAATGTCATGTAGCACAAGTAAAGGAAAAAATCCGAAAACAGTAAAGTAGTTGGATCACAAAAAAACCGGTCAAGTGCGAGTCGGACTCACGCACCGAGGGTTCCATACTCCAAAAGTAAAAGTAAAACGATAATATTATATTAATTTGCATAATTATCGTTAACTTTGTTTGTAGAGGTTTATTGTTAATATAAAAAAAAACTATGCTAGTTAGAGCGTTGGTTTTATTTTTCCTGTAAAATATACATAAACCTCTATTGAACATAATTATTTCAGATTTTTCGATTGATAAACTTCGGAGATAAGGGGGGGGGGGGGGACGGTATTTTTTAGACATTTTGGCCAATTACTCAAAAGCTATTATATATGGAAATAAAAAAAAACTGCTTTAGAATGCACAAGTAAAGGCCTTTCATATGATACCCCACTCGGTATAATTATCTTACTTTGAAATTTCAAACCCCCGATTTTCCCCCTTTTTTAATCAAACTAAAATAATTTTCGCGTTGCTTTTATTTTTCCTGTAAAATATACATAAACTTCTATTGAACATAATTATTTCAGATTTTTGGATTGGTAAACTTCGGAGATAGGGGGGGGGGGGGAACGGTATTTTTTAGACATTTTGGCCAATTACTCAAAAGCTATTATATATAGAAATAAAAAAAAACTGCTTTAGAATGCACAAGTAAAGGCCTTTCATATGATACCCCACTCGGTATAATTATCTTACTTTGAAATTTCAAACCCCCGATTTTCCCCCTTTTTTAATCAAACTAAAATAATTTTCGCGTTGCTTTTATTTTTCCTGTAAAATATACATAAACCTCTATTGACCATAATTATTTCAGATTTTTCGATTGGTAAACTTCGGAGATAAGGGGGGAGGGGGGGGGGGGGTATTTTTTTCGACATTTTGGCCGATTATTCAAAAACTATTATATATAGAAATAAATAAAAAACTGTTTTAGAATTCACAAGTAAAGGCCTTTCATATGATACCCCACTCGATATAGTTATTTTACTTTTAAATTTCAAACCCCCGATTTTCCCCCTTTTTTTAATAAAACTAAAAATAATTTTCGTCTTTTCTTTATTTCAATGCTTTTGAGCCACTATTATACACAACTATGCCAAATTTCATGTCGATAGCTTTAATAGTTACTGAAATAATCGACTGTGACAGACGGACGGACAGACGGACGGAGAAAGTCTCACCATAAGGGTTCCATTTTTACCATTTTGGTATGGAACCCTAAAAAAAAAGTGAGGCAGTATAATATATAGTATAACAAAAAAAAATGAACAAGTAAATTAATATAATATTATCGTTTTCTTTTACATCTGGAGTACAGAACCCTCGGTGCACGAATCCGACTCGCACTTAGCCGGTATTTTTTCAACAGCAAACTTCGTCATCCATATTACTTACTTAGTTACCGTCACACTCCATGGCGGATATCCGATTAGTTTAGCTTAATTATTATTAGGGTTTCCGTCTTCCTAACCGCGGGATATCAAAGTACCTACGTTAGTTAATATTGTAACTTCTATTCGTACCCAGACCCAAAACGTATATCGTATGTACATACCAAATAACACTACTAAGGCTGCCCATTATATTATGAAAACATGTAGACCCCGAATTAACCTGACGACTACACCAATTAAAAATAAGCGGTATCGGGTTTGATTCCCAGGAATTTAGAAAATTATTAAATTTTTATTGTTCCATACTTCGTAACAAAAACGGAAGGAACCCTTATAGGATCACTTCGTTGTCTGTCTGTTAAGACCCTTTTTCTCTGAAACGCGTGGAGGTATCAAGTTGAAATTAATATCAAATACTCAGGTCTGCAATCCCTTGCAACAAGGAAAATATCCGCATATTTTGACACTCGCAAAGGAATCAAAACCTATGGTGTACTTCCTGTTGATCATGAAATTTGGCATGAACTATGAAGCAATGTCATGTATCACAAGTAAAGGAAAAAATCCCAAAACCGTAAAGGAGATTGGCGAATTCCATAGAGTTTCTGACCCAGACGAACTGAACCGTGGGTTGAGGCCCACGGTCACGAATCAAACTTCTCATGCTTGTTCTAGTAAACCAGTCTTAACAAAAAAGTTCATCAAAGTCTATCAAATAAAGTTGGGAGAAAAAAGATTCACTTGTATTGCCATGTAACGGTTATTTATAATGACGTATACTTGTGAATACCTAATTATATTTTTGATCCCCATCTTCTAAAAATATTGGGTTTACACAGAAAAATACTCTGAAAAATATTAATTAAAATTAAATGATTTCAGAATCTGAACGTTTTTTAAAAATTCTGGGTCAAAATTCGCCAACCTCCTTTGTAGTTGGCCGGTTTTTTTAAATTGGTTTGGGCCAGATTTGATAGGATGCAACTATTCAATTTTATAGGTAGCTTGGTGTTTATCACCAACGACGAGTGACGGTTTACCGAGGGATAAATTGGGGCTTCCGACAGTTTTTGTATTGAAAATACTGTTAAAATATCAAACTTACGCTCGGATAAGACATATTTTACGTTGGTAAAATTGGCCCTTAGTACAATAAATAAATTTGAAACTGTTTCTTGTTGGTTTGTCCTTGAATTACGCTGCACGGATCGATTTTTGTCCCCGTAAAAACAAGGGGTTCCCGCGGGATTTTTAAAACCTAACTCCACGTGGATGAATTTTCGGGCAACACGTAAATATTACGAGTAGGTAGTTATAGATTTAGTAGGTAGTATTAGATTTAGGCTCAGGGTCACTCGACGGGCGATGGAGAGAGCTATGCTCGGAGTATCCCTGCGAGATCAAATCAGAAATGAAGAGATCCGTAGGAGAACCAAAGTCACCGACATAGCTCAGCGAGTCGTGAAACTGAAGTGGAAATGGGCGGCGCACATAGTTCGAAGAGCTGATGGTCGTTTGAGTCCCAAGCTGCTGGAGTGGCGACCCTGCTGTTGCGGTGTTGGCAGACCCCCCATTAGGTGGGCCGACGACATCAAACGAGTCACAGAGAGCCGCTGGATTCAGGCGGCGCACGACCGAAGCCTGTGGAAGTCGATGCAGGAGACTGTTGTCCAGCAGTGGACGTCAATCGGTTGATAAAGAAGTCATAGATTTTGATTATGAATAAGTTGATGTTAATTTACATCTGTCTCACTAAAATCGATTATGGAATCAAGAAAAGCTAAATACATACGAGTACTATGTAGTCCAATTCGTCAGTGCCAATTGACCGCGACCAGTGAGTACGAACAGAATCCGTGACCTCTGACACGGTGTACCGTCTCATCTTATAAACGGTCGCTTCCTTTCCCTTTAATTTGACGTTAATAGGGCCATTTGTGTGTACTGTAACTTTGACTATCTGTAAGAATGTCAATTTAAGGGCCTACGCAGACGAGGGAAAGTCTTCGGCGTACTGTTTTGCCCGTCAAAATAGATCGCTTACAAATGCCAAAAAAAAACGCACACGAGAGACGAATAGAACAGCTACTTTATAGTATAGTAATGGGACGATCGATGGAGTACTGGAATGTAAGTCGTGGAAAATAGATCCTCAAAAGATCGAAGACCCACGATCTTGTAAGGATTTACAGAATTTCGCGTATTATAGATAGGTAGGGAGGTATCTATCGTATCATTGTATATTCGAATTGCAATTTATACCGATTAATGCCAAACTCGCAGAGGTCACATTAATAACGAAAGTAATCGTCAGCTGTCACACCTGCTGCGGTGGCTGTAGTAGGTATTAGGGAGCATTGAACCTGTAAAAAGAGTAAAGATAAACATTGATAAATGAGTTGAAACCCGTCGGCCATTTTAGTAAATCAATTTTCCTGCACCTGCTAACTGGTCTCCAAATATCGAATTAGTCATGATGAGGCAAAGTGGGCCAATAAATTGTTTTCCTACTCAAAGAGTCGGCTTGGCAACATTGTGGGTGTGGATTGCCGGATTTATAAATGTGTAAAATAGATAGGCCAGCTTAACAATTCAGTGGGGAAACGCTTCTCGTAGCATACTTGGCACCATTCCGCTACGAAATTATTTGTTTAATAATAAAAAAGCTTAGACGATCACAGCTGGCATCGATCTAACATCACACAAATGTTACAATTACAACTGTAATGGGCGTAATAATTGATAGATAATAACACAATAAGGGCCAATTTCGTAAAATAAAGGCCGAACGTGAATTTGATATTTTGGCAAATTTTGAATACAAAATGTATTCCACGGTTAAGCTTCACTCGGCGTTGGTGAAATCGGCACTAATGCCCGCTTGCAGAGACGACGCCGGGTTACGGTTAACCCAGGAATTTTGAAACTTTGACAGAAGTTTATACGAATTCTGTCAAAGCAGCGGCTAACTCTGGGTTAAAAGGATAACCCGGCGTTTTTGCAAGCGGGCCTAAGTGTGATAGATAGTGTGATAGGCATGATTCTCGGTAGCTGTCAATCGAAGATTGCGGATTGCTATACTAATCGTCTGCATTATTTTATGATTGCTTCAGTATTACAAACTGGTAATAATATATGCGAAAGTGTGTTGCTTTACATACACTATGTGTGTTGTGTACATCGATCACAACATGGACATACTTGAGGATATGGAGAGTTCCCGCGTGATTTATAAAAATCGGTCAAGTGCGAGTCGCGCCTCGCTCTTTTAGGGTTCCGTACATAAATGACCGAATCATTTTTTTCAAACTAGATACATATTTAGATATCTTAGTTCTTACAAAGTAGCCTCAATAGCCCGGTTAAAGGTGTGGACTGTAAACTGAAAGGTCGCAGGTTCGAAACCCACCCGTTGCACTATTGTCGTACCCACTCCTAACACAAGCTTTCCGCTTATTTGGAGGGGAAAGGAGGATATTAGTCAACTTCACAGCTTGGCTAATATTCTTTAAAAAAAAAAGTACTAAATTAGCATAATAGGGAAAAATGCTCGTTGTTTTGGTCACAACCTTCAAACCGCATGATAAATCGGTGTTTTCCGTATTTGTTGTTTAAATACACTATATAGTACCTACATAATATAACAAAATTTCAAATTCCTAACTAGTTTAGTTTTTGAGTTAGACCCCCTAACAAAATTGGTCTAAAACCGACAACTTTGACGGCCCCCCATTTCTATTTTTGTAGCTAAAAGACCCCAGGGACATGCCAGGATAAAAAAATAAAACATTACTTTGACTCCTTTTCCATGTATGGGCGCTCATTTATTTTTAAATTTAATTTAATTTTTAATATTTGTTGTTATAGCAGCAATAGAAATACACACTCTGTGAAAATTTCAACTGTCTACCTATTACGGTTTACGAGATACAGCCCGCTGACAGACGGGCGGACAGCGGAGGCTTAGTAATAGGGTCCCGTTGGCACCCTTTGGGTACGGAACCCTAAAAACCTAACTTCAAAATCTTGTACAAATCCAAGCCATAAATTGAATGATATAATGGTCAATTTACCGAAACCTAAAAATAAATTAGTGCAATCCTTTTCCGCTGGGAACATTATGAAAAGGGAAAAGTACAGCCTTACATTTTGTCAATTTAAAAAATTATCTGCAATTTGCAACTGAATCCGTACAAATGTAGGTATTCATGGTCCATTATAATTTGATTGTTGTTCAAATTGCGAACACGTAGGTCCACGTATGCTATTATTGTAATATTCCAGACAGTCCGCAGTATCTAGACAGTGCACACTGTGTCAACATGATAAGTCATTACATTTTCAATAGGTATAGATAGGTACTGTACCTATATTTTGTATAGTTATAAGGCAACGGTAAACTTACACATTTCAATCTAATAGAGATTATTTTTAACCTTGGACCTTATAATAAGAAATATAATAATATGTACATAAATACGTATGATTGGGTTTGTGTGTTCTGCTTTTTAGCCTTTCTCTTTCATATCACTAAGGGTATGTTGCATATATCAGGCAGGCAGGTTATAATAGTTAACTTTTAGCATCGAAAAAAAATTTTTTTGGGCTGCCCAAAACATGGAAAAAGTAAAGAACTTGTTTAATTCAAAACCATTTTTGGTAGTGTATAATTTAACCTTAACTAACCTAACCTTATAATCGTTTGCCAGTTGTAACATTAAATGTAGTCAGTCGCAAATCATCATACAATATGACTAATTAAGTAAGTATTGTATAATAATATAATACTCGGTGATTCTGTCCAATGTGATTCATTTCTATGACGCAATGGTTTATCCCAAAACTGTATGGAAAGGGACATTTCATATTATATTATGTATTAATATGTTTTCATCTATCGGTTACTTAATAGAAATGATACTTTACAGTTTACACCTTTTACACTAGCGACACGCTATGATGGCCGGTTTGACGTTTGTCCGCTCATGAAGTTCCGTATTAATTGATAACGACTTTGAAGGAAATAATTGTATTGCTTTATTGACGATAGTGATGTGCAGAGATTCATAAATTTTATCGAATGTAGTTTTAGGTTTAGGACTCAAAATTTATTTATTAAATTGATTTCTAAAATGTATACAAGTGTAGAAAAATCAGTTTGCACCATTTAAGGGGTGAATGTACTTGTGAATATGAACAATTTTCACTATGTGGACAAACCTCTGAAATCGCAAAAAAATATCAGCTGTTTCATACAAAAGGTAAAATTTTTATTTTTATATGATATATACCACAACTCGGCATTTGGTTTTCTAAATTGAAAATTTTTAAAAATGGAATCTAATACGATCGTCACATAGGATCGCTGGCTAGCACAACTACTACCTCCGGCAAACTCGCGTCAATGCTCAATGCAAAACAAAGCAGTTTCGAATTGACGTTGCTTCGAAAAGTATAAACTGTCAGTGCAATGCGATTGTGATATAGTTTTGACCTGGCTTTGGATTTCAAATATTGATACTGCATTACTGTTGACCCTTGCTCGTTAATTTGGACTCTGTTCAAGCCCTTTGTTGTGGATTTCGTCGATATGACCGAACGTACGCAGAGAACTGTTCTAAATAGTCAGACACGTGAGTTCGTAATACGCCTTCGTAACTATTTCGATCGTGAAGCTCAAAATGGAGGGCCAATTTTACCTATAACGTCAGTGGTTGAACGCGTAGCTGATGCGCTTAATATTGGACAACGAACTGTTAGACGGATAACTAAAAAAAAATATGGCGAGACTGGCACAGAAGAAAATAAACTTCACACACCAAAAAAGAGAAAACGAGCAAAACCAGTCGTAGGCATCGATAGCTTTGATGCCGATGCTATCCGAAGACATGTTTACGGCTACTATTTACAGAAGGAGTATCCAACAAGAAAAAAGTTGGTGCATTCACTGAAGGAAGCTGGATTATTCTTCGGTGGGGAAAGTTCTTTAACGAAGATTTTGAAGACCATTGGATTTCGATACAAAAAATGTAACAAACGCAAAATATTGATGGAAAGATTTGATATAGCGATGGCAAGGTATACTTTTTTACGGCAAGTGAAAGAAATCAAAAATTGGCAAAATGTTGTGTTCTTGGATGAAACATGGCTTAATGCTAACCATACTGTAGGCCGTTCTTGGAACGATGACACAGCAGCATCTACTTCCAAAGTTCCTGTAGGAAAAGGATCGCGACTTATAATTTGTCACGCCGGAACCATCAACGGGTTTGTCGAAGGTTCTCTCATGGCTTTTGCGTCAAAAACCACTGGAGACTATCATGAAGACATGAATGGAGAAAAGTTTACTGAATGGTTTACCTCATTGTGTAGCCTCCCTGAACCATCTATTATAATTATGGACAACGCCCCATACCACTCGATGCAAATTGACAAGCCACCTGCCCAATCCCAAAAGAAAGCTGATATCGTCGCATGGCATCGTAAAAATGGCGTAGATGCAAACATGAATATGTTAAAAGCGGAATTAGTACGTCTTTTAAAAGAAAACAAACCAACCAAGATCCGATACGTCATTGACGAAATAGCATTAGAACATGGGCACAGAGTTATACGGTTACCGCCTTACCATTGTGAGTATAATGCGATTGAGTTGGTGTGGGCTCAAATTAAGGGATATGCTGCAAGACACAATACAGAACCCCCATTTACCACAAAAAAAATGCTAAAATTATTAGAAGAAGCTTGTGAACATGTGACTAAAGGAGACTGGGAAAAGGTTGTGAATAGAACTGTTAAATTAATAAGGGAAGATTATGAAAGAGATGTGAAAATAGATAATATTATAGAAAACGAACATATAATCGACCGAGCGAAGCGAAGGTCTTTGAGTTAACTAGAGCGATTTGCACTTGTCCGTCCGTCCGTCCGTCCGTCCGTCCGTCTGTCAGAGCCTTATAACTTTTGAATTACTGAACGTAATTACTTCAAATTTAGATATAATATGTAAACCGATGGCCTCCAGCCGAAAATGGCTTAAAAAGTTATAAAAATCTTTATTTCAGGGGGGCTCTCATAGAAGCGAATGCGAAGTAAAAAAAAAAATATCGCGTTACATAAAATTGTTACGTATCATTTTAAAGATAATTTTGAACTGAGTACAAAAATATTTTTTTTTTAATTTTTCCCTTAAAATTGACGAAATGGGGGGCTTTCAAAGTGGCGATTTTATACGCTCGCTTGAAGACGCTCCCTAAGAAAATCCGCTATGGATTTTCAAACTGATTTTATGTTTTTAGGTCACTTATATCCTGTACTTGAACAACAAATACTAAAATTATATGAATATTATAAAGAAACGAGATTATTTAATTTTTAATGTACATCAGTAATTCATATAGCATCAACATAGCTTCACAATAATGCTAATAGATGGCGCAGTCAGTAACTATTCCCATGGAACTACGAGTTACGACTAACGACCTATCCCAAAAACAGTTTTGCGTCGACCATTATTATTTAGTTACTTATTATAATACAATAATTGTATTGTAATTTTTTTTGTACCATATTATTCAATTAAAATTATTTTTTAGTTAAATTTTAGTTAAATATTGTATATTTTCTATTCGCGTCGATAGATGACGATTTGTACAGATGCCCGTAACCCGGTTTCACTCGTTAGTACCTACATAATAATTCAATGTTTTCACTAACGTTCCCTAACCTTTACGGGCTACCTATAAGTTAGGTGATTGATGTTTTCTGTCAACTTATTTATCACGATCCTGTACGGGACACCTAAAAGGATATTGGGACGGATGTTAGGACTTAGGATTGTATTTAGGAGCTACCTACGTTAAGAGACTCCTACTTAGGGGATGATTTAGGTATGTTTGGTGAAAACGGGCATAATAATAATGTCAGTTTTGGTTATCATGTATCGATTGAATGAATAATCATGGGATACCGTTACCGCGAGGTCTCAGTTCGGGGCGAACCACTAGTTATTAATGTAGGTGATGATAGCAGTGACGACAGTGAAAATAGTAGTATGGACGAATCTGATTAATTATGGCCTTTTGTGGCACCTTTTTTGGTATCTTTTGTATTCATATGTTTCTTGTGTGCATATAAAGTATGTATATTCATTTTCATTCAAATATTCAGTTCGTTCAAATAAATTAAATAAACATATACATTTTTGTTTTATTAAACCTATTTAATCAGGTACAAAAACAAAACTTAATTGTTTTTTGTTCGAGAATAAATTGACATTCCACATCACTATTGTAATGTGTCAAACCGGCCATCATAGCGTGCCGCTAGTGTAGGGCTGATTTTACCAACGACGAGTGACGTTTAACCGAGGAATTGAATTGAGCCGAGAAAAAATTGGGCGTTCTGACAGTTATTGTATTGAAAACTAGCTGACACGGCGAACTTCGTACCGCCAACTTATCTATTATAAATTGTTTTTTTTTAAACCTTCCGTGGACCTTAAGGAACATACAAAAAAATAAATTAAGCGAATTGGTCCATCCATTCTTGAGTTATGCGCTTACCAACATTCATTTTTATTTATATAGAAGATAGATAATGGAAAATATCACCAGATAAGACTTATTTTACGTTTTTGAAATCGGCCTTTAAAGAAGTTTAACTATACATATAATCGATATCCATAGTTCCTAGTGCACATTATTATAAAATACCACAAACAAAATGTTATGACCCTTCAAACATCTGTTAAAAAGTGTAAATTTTAAGAAAACTTTCAATTTTCTTTTCTTTTAAGAAAAAGTCTACTTAAATAAGTAATCATATCAGATGTCTTTTTTACGTTCAAAGATTAGTTTAGCGAAAAAATAACCTACTAGATATGCCCGCGACTTCGTCCGCGTGGATTAAGGCTTTTTAATTCCCGCGGGAACTCTGTAATTTTCCGGGTTAAAAAGTAGCCTATGTTTTAATCCTGGGTACGAGCTCGTCATGTTATGTAACGTCAATTTTATTTTAACAGCCTGTTATGTAAAAAGAATTACGAATGGCCCCAGAAGATAACAGACTGCAAAAAAAACCTGACACAGATGCCAATAGGCACCAATATGAACGCTATGTTAATGTGATTACTCGTAAGAAGTGACGCTTGCACAACGTAGTGCGTAATAACTAATTACGAAACATTCAGAGCAACTTGTATATAATATGACCTACTAGTAGGGCGCGTGGGTGCGCGACCCGCAAGCGGACCGCGGTTTTTCTACTCGTCAAGTAGACTTTCAGGTGCTTATCATTTCCTATCAAAAACCACTCTTCCATCTTTTATATTCTCTGAGATAGACACTTTTAAATTTGTATAGCCGCCATCTTGAATCCGCCATTTTTTGTTTTTCATTCTGCCAATTGGATGAAGTTTCGAGTATTTTTTGTTTGAGTAGCTCCCACCTATCATAAATAGCCTGGCCATATGGGCTCCTCATTCATCTTCCAAATCCTCAATCAGCATTACTTTCGATATTTTTTCCAAATCATTTGTCAGGATGAGAATTCTTCCATAAAAACAAATTTTAAAAAGGAACCTTCGTCTGGCATAGTTTGTATGGAAAAATAAATTCCGCCATCTTGAATTTTTTCTATTCGCCAAGACGTAGACCTTCGGGTTCTGATCATTTTCTACCAAAAAAACCGCTCTTCCATCTTTTAAACTCCCTGAGATATACACCTATGAAATTCTTATAGCTACCATCTTGAATCCGCCATTTTGTATTTTTTTTCAACTCACTGCCAATTGGATGAGGTTTCGAGTATTTTTTGTTTGCGCAGCCCCCACCTATCTTTGATGCTCTGGCTGTGCTCCTCACTCCGTGTCATTCATGGTGGTTCACTGGTGTGTCATTCGATCCTCATCCTCGATCATCGTTTGTCAGATTGAGAATCCTTACTAATATTATAAATGCGAAAGTGTGTTTGTTTGTTGGTTTGTCCTTCAATCACGCCGCAACAGGGCTACGGATCGACGTGATTTTTTGCATGGGTATATTTAAGGACCTGGAGAGAGACATAGGCTACTTTTTATCCCGGAAAATCAAAGAGTTTCCGAGGGATTTAAATAACTAAATCCACGTGGACAAAGTCGCGGGCATAAGCTAGTTCTTCTATAAAACAAATTTTGTTAAGAAACTGTATCAAACTCTTACATAGTTCCCAACTTCTAGTCTCTTCAATATTCGCCATAATATTTTGTACGGAAAAATAAATTCCGCCATCTTGAATTTTTTTCTGTTCATCATGTAGACCTTCGGATCCTGATCATCTTTTGCCAAGAATCCACTCATCTTGTATACTCTCCAAGATAGACAACGACGAAGTTTGTATGGCCACCATCGTGAAGTTCTTGAACCGCCACTTTTGAGTTTTTTTTCAGCTCGCTGCCAATTGGATCAGGTTTCCAGTGACATTTGTTCGAGCAAACTTTCAATAACCTGGCCGTGCTCCTCACCCGTCCCCGAAATCCTCACTCATCAGCTTTTTCCATAAATTTCCTCCGAATGAATTTTTGTCTTCTATACGAAAAAAAATTTTTTTCCATGCAAAATTTTACAGGAGAGGTGATCAATCAGTGAGTGAGTGAGTGAGTGAATCAGCACTGACCGACGACTTATTATGGCAATACCATTTTCGACAAGGTCCTTGTTGTTTTCACCAATCGAAAGTCCGTAGCTTTGAAGGCTAAGGTCACTCGGCGCCAGCGGGCGATGGAGAGAGCTATGCTTGGAGTATCTCTGCGAGATCAAATATAATACGAGGAGATCCGTACGAGAACCAAAGTCACCGACAGCTCAGCGAGTCGCGAAACTGAAGTGGAAATGGGCGGGCACATAGTTCGAAGAGCTGATGTTCGTTGGGGATCCCAAGGTGCTGGAGTGGCGACCCCGCACCGGTAAGCGCAGCGTTAGCAGACCCCCCCACTAGGTGGACCGAAGACACCAAATGAGTCACAGGGAGCCGATGAATTCAGGCGGTGCAAGACCGAAGCCTGTGAAATTTAATGCAAGAGACCTTTGTTCTATAATGGGCATCTATCAGTCGATAAAGAAGAAGAAAATCCATATCTTCCTAACTCGTAGTATCGTTATTTTACACGATATCGCACCCAGTACAATAATCACTAGTTTACATGACTTTTGTTCATGAAATGGAATATATACGGTTACGTTACTTTGGGTATCTACATCTCGGAAAACATATTTTAAAAAATCCAGCACGTCAGTTTTTTGAAATATTTATTAAGAAGATTTTTACAAAAAACTACATCTAAATAAACAATAGACAGTTAAAAATGGGTAATTTTTGCTCTTTTTTTTAAATATTTTAATCTGTATCTCTCACAAAGTCACAATAGACCAACAATAGTCACTAGCATATTTTAGCCCCAAAAACCTTGATAATTTTGCTCAAATGATTTTAAATCTTAGTGAAATCGCTCACCGTGATCATCACTCACACTACCAAGATTTTCTGGAAAAAAATCCAAAAGGGGAATGCAAAAATTGAAATTTCAGTGACATATTTACACCCATACGCTCATAATTTTGCAATAGATTTTCAACAATCTCTTTGTAATTATCTCATTTTTATTGCCTAAAAAATTTCTTGGCTGCTTTTTCTACCTCGGTTAAAAGGCTCTCGAATTTGGTATCGTCCAATATTCTCCTGATTTGAGAACCTACAAAATATTCCTTCCTTTAATTTAGCCGCAGAAAGATTCGGAAAGAGCAGAGGTATTGAAATGCAGGCTTGGACTTATCCAAAGCTTTGTTAAAATTTTCATCAAGCCCAACTTAATGAAAAGCGGTGGTAATTTTTTTTTTGGGTCAACTAAACATGTATTTTTTACGTTCATCTTACCTGGAATATATTCATTTCGTACAGGCCAAATTTTTGTTTTTTTTTAACTAAAATTTAAATTTTTACTAAGTTTTTGGTAATCAAAAGTAACAATCGGTTACGTGGTTAGTTGGCTCTCTCCAAATCATTGGTTTACCAAGTTTCAGTAATTTATTTTTACCTGAATACCAGGAGCTGAGGACCAATCTGCAATTAGTGCAAATCACATGAAAAACCCAAGGTTTATCTTGATTTGACACCGGAAATCCAAAATAATGTAAATAGGCTTCCAATGTAAATGTGTTTTCCTTTAACAAAACCATTGCCTGGTTTTTTTATAGGAAAACCACAATTTAACTGAACAATTTTCCCACAAACATAACAAAATCGATTTGGATGTAGTTTACACACTCTAGATGTCATTTTTATATAAAAACTAGCTGCCCGGACAGACTTCGTTCTGTCAAAAGTTAAAAGTAAAAATTAATTTTTTTTTGATTGTTTTTTTTTATTAAAACCTTCCGTGGACCTTAAGGAACATACAAAAAAATAAATTACCCGAATTGGTCCATCCATTCTTGAGTTATGCGCTTACCAACATTCATTTTTATTTATATACTAGCTGACACGGCGAACTTCGTACCGCCAACTTTTTTTTTGTTTGTTTTTTTTATTAAGTTTTAAAACCTTCCGTGGACCTTAAGGAACATACAAAAAAATAAATTAACCGAATTGGTCCATCCATTCTTGAGTTATGCGCTTACCAACATTCATTTTTATTTATATAGAATAGATAATACTTTTGAATCACACAGTTGTTTACAAAATAGAACGATAAACGTATTTAAAAAATTGCGGGTAGATAAAAAACAAAGACCTCTATATCTCAGAATTGTGACGTGCTACGAAAAATAAAAAAAAATTTTTTAATTACCGTCCATAGACATAAATAATATATGTTTCAATTCATAATCAAAAAAAATATTTTTTTGTAAATTACTGTAATTTTTTGAATTTTTGTCTGTTTTCCGGGCTTAATTTAAAATTACTGAACTGATTTTAACGGGACTTTAATAGTTCATCAAAAATCGTACGAATGGTGTTGACAAGTACCAATTAAAAATGAATCAAGTCTAAAATCAGTTAATTCGTTACAGTAAGGTTGTTTAGTTACGATCACAAAACTCAGTAAAAAACCTGCCCTGTGGGACTGTGGCCTTCAATTGCTAGAGCTTCTCCCAGATTGTGGTATCGTGTGGATTGTCGTATCCAGTCCTACTTCCATGGGTCGTAATTATAGTATGTCTTTTTAAGTATCTTAACTTACCTCATGGCTGAGATTAGTAAAACGAAATAGCTGATTGATAACACTTTGTATAAATCAAATTACGCTAAAAAAATTCCTAGATGTTCCTAGATGGCGTTACTAGGATTGCTAGTTGTTGGTATTTATGGTTGAAATAATCGATTACTTATTAGTTAAGGTCTAATATAATACCTTAACTAATAATAGTAATCGATTTTAGAAATAATTATTTTAGACTTTTGATCTTGAGATCAAAAATCAAAGTACAAAATTTTCATAAAATCATATTATTAAACGTCTCGTAGTTGTATTGTATTCGGGTAGATGGCATATCGTCTGAAAAAAATTACTAAGTAGGTAGATTTACGCGAGCTTTGTTCCATAGAGGGAATAGAGTAAAAGTTAAAAGTGCGAGTGACGGTTGTGTTTGCGCACATACTTGTGCACTATAATATCTCCCGCGCTTATCCTTGGAGATTGACCGCCGTGGCCGGATCCGGTCGGGAGGGCTATACTTCTTAAACTAATCTGCCCATAGCGACGCTTCTTCTTCTTTATCAACCTATAGACGTCCACTGCTGGACAAAAGTCTCCTGCATGGACCTCCACAGGCTTCGGTCTTGCGCCGCGTGAATCCAGCGGCTCCCTGCGACTCGTTTGATGTCATTGGTCCACCTAGTAGGGGGTCTGCCAACACTGCGTTTCCCGGTGCGGGTCGCCACACCAGCACCTTGGGACCCCAACGACTATCAACTCTTCGAACTATGTGCCCCGTCCATTTCCACTTTAGTTTCGCGACTCGCTGAGCTATGTCGGTGACTTTGGTTCTCCTACGGATCTCTTCATTTCTGATTTGATCTCTGATATATCGAGGATAGCTCTCCATCGCCCGCCGAGTGACCCTGAGCCTTCTTATGAGGCCCATAGTTAGCGACTATGTCTCGGACCAGTAAGTCATCACTGTTCGAAGACTTTAGTCTTCAGGCACCGAGGGATTTTGGACGAGAAGACATCTCGGAGCTTCCCTAACGCTGCCCTTACTGTACTTAGCGACGATTACTGTAGCCAAATGTGTGTTTTTCCAGTTCTCGGTGTTCCTGCTGCTGATCTTCATCGCGGAGCTGGCGGTGGGCATCGCGGGCTACATGACGCACACGGACTTAGAGAAGTCCATAACGCGCTCGCTCAACGACTCGCTCAAGCACTACAACGACGACCCCACTATCCAGAAGAACTTCGACATCTTGCAGACAGACGTGAGTATGAACCCCCAAGTTTGCGAGACGTGTCTGGTAATAGGTATTACTGGTAAGACCTGCCCTGCGATTGTCTAATGTTATTCCATTGTTCGTTATCGTATTCGATGGCAGCATCAATGTAAAATATACCCTAACAGCTTTGAATTAGAGCTCAATTTCGTGTATGCAATCTTATATGTTTACGTATGTACGATACGCTCCTACTGAATTTGTGACTTTAAATCAATACAATCAAGGATTATTTTACATTGACGATAATGTCATCAAATACGAATATGATCAATGGAATAACTTTTAGACAATCGGGGGGCTGATTGTCCGTGGTACTACCAGGCTTATAGGTAGTACCACAGGCAAAATAAAATCCCCCATTAGTACTACCAGTAGGACCACCGGTAGT
Source organism: Oeneis ivallda (assembly GCA_029955525.1). Classification (NCBI taxonomy): domain Eukaryota; kingdom Metazoa; phylum Arthropoda; class Insecta; order Lepidoptera; family Nymphalidae; genus Oeneis; species Oeneis ivallda. The sequence continues at coordinate 4,907,688 of JARPMR010000006.1, read as the reverse complement.
GCCACGGGTAATTCCTCGAACTGAAAAATAAAATTATCCCTCACATCTATGGGTCTCTCGCCTTATCTCGCTGCTCGCCGTAAAACCTGTACGAGACGGGAGACGAATGTGTGACTAACTGGCGACGCACGGTATTTGTACGTATATTTTATGTACCTTGCGTTCCCTAAAATATGGTTGAGCGAAGCAATGGCTGGGTCATGCGTCATGCTCGTGAACGGGTGCCACCAGCGGCAATGGGGCTACTTTCTGTCTGCCCGTCTTGACATGTGTTGAATTATAATTAGAAATAATTACGTATGCTTTTGTGGACCTTTCCCTCATTGTGGAAACTCTGCATACATAGAATATCTGTGAAGTATATTGTAAAAGTATTTTGAAAAGAGCAACTGCCGAGTTTCTTGCTGGTTCTTCTCGGCAGGAACGGCATTCCGAACCAGTGGTAGACTCATTGACGATTCAAAAGTACTTGTAAAAGTTTATTTGAATAAAAAACATTTCTATTCTATTCTATTCTATTCTATTCTTGAATCAGCCATGAAGGGTGAGGCCTTAGCAACTACACAAAACGCTGGAATCCAAGGGACACCAGCACTAAAGGATGTCGTTTATCCCCTAGAAGGCCTACTGTCGCGTTGAATCTTAAATACATTTGGCGCTCGCTTCGCTTGCTCACACACAATTTATTCAAAGTATCACTAAAAATATGTATTAATAGTACAGTGAGCGTAGTGATGACCAACACGCCTGCCCAGCGTGGTCATTATGGGCAAAACCTTGTAATGGATACTTGCACAAGACCATGGCCCCTAGTTCCCGGCGGCCTCGCTATTCCTGACCCTGGCAGCGGTCACGGTAATGGCGGGGCAGGGGGTGCTAAGAATCTCCGGACGAGATTCCGCTGCCAACCCCGACGACTGGACCTGGTGACATATAACGCACGCACTTTGAGGACCAACGAAAAGATCATCGAGCTGGAAGAAGCAGTGAGCAAGTTGCGCTGGAATATTATAGGATTGTCTGAAGTCCGTAGAGAGGGGGAGGACTCGATAATCCTCAATTCCGGCAACTTGTTTTACTACCGGGAGGGCGATCAACAGTCCCAGGGTGGTGTCGGGTTCATCGTCCACAAGTCCCTCGTCAACAACATTGTACAAGTCAAGAGTGTGTCGAGTAGGGTAGCGTACCTTATACTCAGAATCACCAAACGGTATTCGCTGAAGGTTATACAGGTCTACGCACCGACATCGACACATTCTGACGAGGAGGTAGAGGCGCTGTATGAGAATATATCAAAAGCCATACACGCCTCTACCACTCATTACAGTGTTGTGATGGGGGATTTCAATGCAAGGCTGGGCGAACGAAGCGGTGCAGAGACGAGAGTGGGGCATTTTGGGTATGGGCGAAGGAACCAAAGGGGCCAAATGTTGGCCGACTTCATGGAGAAGGAGGGCCTCTTTATGATGAACTCCTTCTTCAGGAAGCGGCCACACAGAAAATGGACATGGTTGAGTCCCGATGGTTCCAGATGTAGGATCACTCCTATTCTGGACGTGAGAGAAACACCAACTTCACATTCTCATACTTTATTTGATTGCAATATTGCCCATCTGGCTTAAGTACTTTCACCGCGCCTAGCGTGCACTCAACTCACAGTAAGACTGCCCGTTTCGACGAGGTACACTGGTATTTATAAATTTTATAATATGTTGACAGGTCACGTGGTTAAGGTATATTGCCACTGTATATTGACTATCATGACAGTAGTATAATGACATACTCATATTAGCAACTATTTATCGAATGTTGACGGAAATGGACGACTAAAATGCAGTATTGTTTTTATAAAATACACTTAAAATCACATTCTACCCCCATAAATACAACGTAACCTTACACACAAGAAATGAGATCGACTTCATTATGTCGACCAAGCGGCATATATTCAACGATGTCTCTGTGATCAATAGGGTGAAAACCGGTAGCGATCACCGGATGGTAAGAGGCACGTTGAATATTAATGTAAAGCTGGAAAGGGCCAGACTGGTGAAGTCCACTCTCCGACCTTCTCGTGCTCATATCCATAATCCCGAAAACTTCCAACTCGAACTGCAGAACCGATTCGAGTGCCTAGCAGACTGCGTTTCTGTGGACGATCTAAACAACAGGTTCGTGGAAACTGTCCATACTGTGGGGTCTAAATTCTTTAAGACCCATCGCAGGAAAAGAACCGAAAAGTTCTCTGACCATACTCTCAAGCTAATGAAGGAGAGACAAGAGATGAGGCTGCAGTCATCGGCAGACGCGGCTGCCTACCGGCGGATTAATAGGCAGATCTCTAAGGCACAAACTCGCGACCTCCGTGTCTTTAATACCAAGTGTATTAAAGATACCATTGAGCGGAACAAAGGCTCAAAAGTGTTCGCGAGAGATCTGTCTATCGGACAGAGCCAGCTGACGCGGCTGAAAACTGATGACGGCCTTCTCGTCTCTTCTCGACCTGAGGTCTTGGGAGAGGTTGAGAAGTTCTATGGACAGTTATATACCACGACACAAAAACCTGTTGAAGATTTGGCGAAAGATCCCAGAGCCAAACTGACCCGACACTATACCGAAGATATCCCGGACGTCAGCCTATACGAGATTAGAATGGCTCTCAAACAGCTCAAGGACAACAAGGCGCCAGGTGATGACGGAATCACTGCGGAACTCCTGAAAGCGGGTGGAAAACCGGTACTTAAGATCTTTCAGCGATTGTTCAATTCCGTCATCCACGAGGGCACAACGCCGGAAGCATGGCACAGGAGCGTGGTGGTTCTGTTCTTCAAAAAGGGTGATAATACCTTGTTGAAGAATTATAGACCCATCTCGTTGTTGAGTCATGTTTATAAGTTGTTCTCGAGAGTCATTACGAATCGTCTCGCTCGTAGGTTCGACGACTTCCAGCCTCCCGAACAAGCCGGATTCCGAAAAGGCTTTGGTACCATAGATCACATTCATACGCTGCGGCAGGTTGTACAAAAGACGGAAGAGTATAACCAGCCACTTTGCTTAGCGTTTGTGGACTATGAGAAAGCCTTCGATTCGGTGGAAACTTGGGCTGCGTTGAGGTCGCTGCAGAGATGCCGGATTGACTACCGGTATATCCAAGTGTTGAAGTGCTTGTATGAAAACTCCACAATGTCAGTACGTATACAGGACCAGACTACGAGGCCAATCCACTTGCAGCGTGGAGTGCGACAGGGAGACGTTATCTCCCCGAAGCTCTTTACCGCTGCGTTGGAGGACGTCTTTAAGCTTCTGGATTGGAACGGGCTTGGCATCAACATAAACGGCGAGTACATCACTCACCTGCGATTTGCCGATGACATAGTAGTCATGGCAGAGACTCTGAGAGACCTCAATACAATGCTCAACGATCTCAGCAGGGTTTCTCAACAGGTGGGCCTGAAAATGAACATGAGCAAGACGAAAATCATGTCCAATGCTCATGCACCGCTCCACCCAGTAATTGTTGAGAACTCTGCACTCGAAATTGTCGACGAGTATATTTACCTGGGACACACAGTCCAGCTACGTAGGTCCAATTTCGAGAAAGAGATCAGCCGCCGAATCCAACTCGGCTGGGCAGCGTTCGGGAAGCTCCGAGATGTCTTCTCGTCCAAAATTCCTCAGTGCCTGAAGACTCAAGTCTTCGAACAGTGCGTGTTGCCAGTGATGACTTACGGATCCGAGACATGGTCGCTAACTAAGGGCCTCATAAGTAGGCTCAGGACCGCTCAGCGGGCGATGGAGAGAGCTATGCTCGGAGTGTCCCTGCGGGATCGAATCAGAAATGAGGAGATCCGTAGGAGAACCAGAGTCACCGACATAGCTAAGCGAGTCGCGATACTGAAGTGGAAATGGGCGGGGCACATAGTTCGAAGAGCTGATGGTCGTTGGGGTCCCAAGGTGCTGGAGTGGCGACCCCGCACCGGGAAGCGCAGTGTTGGCAGACCCCCCACCAGGTGGACCGACGACATCAAACGAGTCGCAGGGAGCCGCTGGATTCAGGCGGCGCAAGACCGAGGCCTGTGGAAGTCCATGCAAGAGACCTTTGTCCAGCAGTGGACGTCTATCGGTTGATAAAGAAGAAGAAGAGCGTAGTGACCGAAGCGAATGTAGTCAATATGCTCACAGTTCTGTTCTGTATTTATTTGCAATTTCGCAGTCTATAAGGTGCCCTGTCACTATTAGACGCGCTCGCAACGCTTACTATTTTATTTGGTTTCTGTTATGACTTATGTCATTCCCTTCTTAGCTAACATCTATTGATTTTGAGGTAATTGTAAAAAAAACGTGAATTTATTTCGTTCTAACAATTTTGAGGGTATTTGTAAAAAAACGTGAATTTATTTCGTTCTAACAATTTTAAGGGTATTTGTAATAAAGACGTGCATTTTTTCCGTTCTTTCAATTTTGAGGGTATTTGTCAAAAAAACGTGAATTTATTCCGTTTTTACAATTTCGAGGGTACTTGTGAAAAAACTTGTTTTACAATCCAACAGTTGCAATGCTGCGGCATCCAAGGCCCTGGGGACTGGAAGAACAACAGCATGCCCATTCCCGCGACCTGCTGCGCCGCGCGGGAGGTGGTCGGCGCCGCGGTCGCGAACTGCACCGAAACCTCGCCCACTCTGCACCAGAAGGGATGCTTGGGCGAGATCCTTTCCAACTTGCAGGCACTGTCGCTGTTGCTAGGTGGAGTCGGTCTGGGCATCGCTTTTGTTCAGGTAACAGTGAAAGTAGATTAGTTGGCTACAGTACTCTTTGGCAATTTGAACTTGCTTTTTACCTGACTACGGCAAAGCCAAAAGAAGGGTTATGATTTTAGCAGTCTATAAGACTTTTTTTTTAAATATTAGCCAAGTTGAAGTAAACTTAATATCCTCCTATCACCTCCAAATAAGCGGAAGGCTTGTGTTAGGAGTGGGTACAACAATAGTGCAACGGGTGGGATTCGAACCTGCTACCGTTCAGTTTTCAGTCCACACCTTTAACCGTTGGGCTATTGAGGCTTAAAATATTCCACCGTAGTTGCTAAACTACTGAGCCGATTTTGACGAACGACAAAGGCTATACATTTTATACCAACAATATCAATAAGATGGATTTTACATTTAATTTTCCATAGTCGGGTTAAACGTTTTTCTTGTTATTAAGAGTCCGCAGTTTGCAACTTGGTATTTTGTCATTGTTATTTATATCAGTACTAGCTGATGCCCGCGACTTCGTCCGCATGGATTTAGGTTTTAAAAATCCCGCGGGAACTCTTTCATTATCCGAGATAAAAAATAGCTTTCCCGGTCTGAGGAACCACTACTACATCCATTACTATACCCATGCAAAAAATCGCATCAATCCGTTGTTCTGTTGCGACGTGATTGAAGGACAAACCAACAAACAAACACACTTTCGCATTTATAATATCAGTAAAGCTTTATTATAACACTTTTTATAATTGTCAATTTTTTTACCATTCTTAACCAAAGACCAAATTACGTTTAGCTGTCATTTACGTTCGGTTATTCCACTGTCATTTGCGTTTTGTTATTCCATGTCAGATGCGTTTTTGTTATACCACGTTTTATAGTGACTTGACGGAAACGCGGTCGAACGGGATAAAAAGTATCCTATGTCCGTCTCCTGGTTCTAAGCTACCTCTCTACCAATTTTCAGCCAAAATCGGTTCATCCGTTCTTGAGTTATAAATAGTGTAACTAACACCACTTTCTTTTATATATATAGATTTGTTAAAGTTACCACTTTAATATTTGGAGAAATGATACATCGAACTTTTATCTTGGATTTACGTGTTTTAAAAACACGATTGGTGAACACTTTCTCGATAGTATATTTTTTTTGAAAAATACATGTTTTGCACACATTTTGAATTTTTATCTCAGGAGGAGCTAAATATTTTTGTTGGGTTTTTGTTTTGTCAAGAAACCTAGAAGTATTTTTCAATTACATGTTTTAATTTTTTGATTGGTTGTTTAATTAACTTGTAATTGGGTAATAAGCAGTTTTGACGCTTCTCGTCTCTTGCATGGACTTCTACAGGCCTCGGTCTTGCGCCGACTTAATCCAACGGCTCCCTGCGACTCGTTTGATGTCGTCGGTCCACCTGGTGGGGGGTCTGCCAACACTGCGCTTCCCGGTGCGGGGGTTTGGCGCTTACGTCGTCAAAAATACGTCGCGCGTCTATCGCTCTCTATTTCTCACTCACGAGAACAGTAATTACCCATCCCGCTCGAAGAGGGGCACGAAATCCATATCGTAGCGGCGGTATGGACCACTCTTAATTTAATCCATAGTCATAGCGGATTTCGTCCGATCCAACTCTTCAATCAAACAAACACATAATCGGCTATGAATATCACTTTGACCGGGTAACTAGCGCCCCCACAGCTAGTAGTATCAACTAGTATTAATATATATTTATTCTTGTTTCAGCTACTCGGAGTCATATTCGCGTGCTGTCTCGCTCGATCTATCCGCAGCCAATACGAAACTGTGTAAACTCATTTCTCAATATACTTTTATCTACTCTAATTAAGCATAAGTACAATTTATTTTTATGTTGTATTGCGAGCCAAAACATCGACTCACAGTAAACGACAGTAAACTGCCGAAAAGTGTGACAGAAATGACAACGCGGATAATAATTATATGTATATCATTTTTTCTAAAACTTAACAGTTTTTTATTCGAATAAAAACTTCATTAAAGTTTTAGTTTTATAAGCCTATACTACCAACGCATAAAGCAGTATGATTTCAATATTCTTTTGACATATTACAATGTCAACCTTTTTAAGGTTGTCATACATCTCAAAACAAAATTGAAATCATACTGCTTTTTATGCGTTGGTAGTATAGGCCAAGGACACACCAACACTAGTCGATATTTTCGCTCGAAGTATAAATAAGTCGGTAATTTTACTATATTTGTTATTTTTTTACGATAGATTCTCGTGTCAGAATTCATATTTTTATTTCGTCCATTTCAATGATAATTTTCATGTTTATTAAAATAATAATAAAATTATAGATATATAGAAATATATTTCTCACATTACAAATTAATTATCTTATTTACTATATTATAAAATAGATTTTCTCAAATTGTTATAATATCTATTTTATTCATAGTTCACAGTTCACGTCAAGTTTAAGGTATCAATCTAATACTATTCCCAGATTTCTTTGAGACTGCCAAAATTATCTGTTTGATAATCCGAACTTTTAACAACACGTCTTGTAGAAGCGTGAAAGCACAATTCAAAGATTATAAAATGAGGTGTGCTCAGCATAGAAGACTGATTTTTCGAATAGAATGGTTACAAAAATGCCAAAATCATTTAGCAAACACATGCACTTTTCCTATTGAAATCATTTATAGATTTATGATATTTGTCGAATATATTTATAATCGTCTATTTATGTAGAATGGTGCACGTTTCTCTCCGTGTTATTTGATACGATGCAAAGTGCTTAAGCGTAATTGTCATTAATTAATTTATATAAGTAGGTGAGATTTTTGTCAACCGTATTTACGTCTATGCCGTATGCAGACCGGGTCATACGATGTCTTTTTTGAACCATATTATTCAGTTCATAATGGTCATAATAAAATTTAATTACTTGGGAACACTGTTGATTCACGAAAACTTACGTGCTGTGCTAACGCAATGCGACCTAACTTAGTGGGTAACAACTGTAGCCCGGTATGCATGCGGCTATTTTACGGTAGGTATTAGTATTATATGATGTGTTTCTTGTAGTATTTATATTTACATTTCTAATAAATCTCTGTATATTATGGTGAAACCGTGTTTTTCTTTACAAACCTAACCGAGCTAAACTTGAGACAGATCACAGAATACGTCAGGGTCGATTTCACCTACGTAAAATAAGTCTTATCCGAGCGTTAAGTTATTTGACAGAATTTTCAATACAAAAACTGTCAGAACGCCCAATATTTATTCCTCGGTAAAACATCAATCGATGTTGGTTAAATCGGCACTTAAATCTATCAAATAGCAACTCAGCACGATGCAATAAAAGTGATATTCGGCGGCGCGGCGGTCGCCCATGTCCACCTATCGGTGACCAATTTGGGTTGGAACCACATCTGTGCCCATCGATTCGCATTTTGTCCATACAAAACTGTCATTCTTCTTCTTCCTTTATTTTTTGGCTTTTTTTAGTGCCAAGCCAGCACAATGCACTTCGCCAATGTCAAGTAGCTTGAAAAAGGCACAAAGGAGATTGGCCGGTAAAAATATTACTGATTTAAGATTTCTAGCTCTGTAATAGAAGGGGTTAGAATAGTATTAAAATTATTACTAGACACAACTACACTACAATAAACAACAAGACAGGGAATATGAAAACAAAAGGAATCTAATACCTACAAATATAAAAATTATAGTTTAAGTTTGTTAATTTTAAAAAACTTACATAAATACTTAACATAAGGAGTATAGACTAACATTAAGACACATGCAACATTTAAGGGACGGGGAACTTTAGGAGGAAGGACATCATAAATTTTAAAGGGAAGTTTGGGGCAAAACTGTCATTATTCAGTCGTGTACGCGTGGAAAAGCTGAATTGACACGACTCTGAAAATGACAGTTTCACTCTTATTGTCAAAAAAATAACATACCTACCGTACAGATTGGAATAGTGAAACCATCTAAATAGGACTAGCAACTTCCATGGTGCATCCCGCTCTATTTATTGTCTGTGGAAAATGAAACGTTCCGGAAACGTCCCCATTATTTATACGACCGCGTGCACTATGCACTTGCTTAACTCAGAACCCTTTTACTCTGTTCCTCAAATATAACTAAAATTCATGAAGCACTTTCCACGATATCCATTCTGATAGCCAACCTAGCCACCGGCAGTGGCATACGTGCTAACGGCCCCATTATAATAATCGAACCACGGCCAAAGCCTCTCCACCAGTAATCAGACAGTCAATTCAGAATTTATAAATTCCCAACTTGCCCCTGCCCGGTAACTGATCCGAAAGACCACAGGGCTCGTTTCACCACTGGGTTTTGGTCTTTAAACCTAGTGGTTTAATGGAAACATAAAATTAAACGGAGCAATCCAATAAAACAGCAGTTCGTGTTCTAGATACACACATTTTTATTTTCCTATTTTATACCATGATATAAATTTTAACAAAGGATGATTACAAGGGTTCAAGTTCATGAACTTCGAGTTTTGAGGAACATCAGTCGCGTAGAGCAGTCACAATACAGCTGTTGTCTTGCAAGCAACATTTCGAGTCACAGTATAAAATAATTTAAAAAATCACATCGACAAAATATATCCCAGTCACGAATACCTACTGAGGCCCTAGAGCAAGTATTCAAGCTACCAACTGTAATACCGGAGTTACGTTATTTGCAATATTGCAGTTGGGTAATCTGGATTCTGGGGTAGTTGCTTCACTGCTTTGTTATAGACATCCTAATTTTTTCATTTGACATATCCATACTAATATTTTAATTGGCAGATTAAGGCGCTGCGCAAACGGGGACACTTTTGTGTCCTGTGTCGGATACAAGCCACTTATTTTCATACAATAAATATGGAGTGGAAGCAACTGGACACAAAAAGTGTCTAGGTACGTTTGCTCAGTTGCTGGTTGATATCATATTTATTGTATGAAAATAAAACATTCAATGGTGGCTTGTATCCGACACAGGACTCAAAAGTGTCTACGTTTGCGCAGTGCCTAACGTAACTCCGGTGTCACGTTCGTTAGCTTGAAAACTTGCACTAGGGACTCTGTGGGCGCTTACTATTAACTTTGACGTTCAAATCATGTCGTGCTGATTCACGTTACGCCATACCGGAGCATGGTCCAAGTCCATGCAGAAAATGCGTACCAGAACCCAAAGGGACAAAACGTCACCATTGCTAAGCTTCAACCAGTCAGTGTGTCTGTCTTAGTGGCCTACAGCTCCTGTTATCGATAGTAGTTATATGTTTACAGAAAACATGTCAACAGGGGGGCTATTCTCTATCTCAGTGGCTATCGTACAGTAGCTAACCAGAACTGTCAAACCCACATTTTGTATGAAGAACTGCAGGTTTGACAGTTGTTAGTTGGCAACTTTCCATTGTTTTCTAAAAACCATTAGACATCAAAAATAGAGAATAATCGGCACGAAGTAACGTCAATCACGCTTTGGACGCCATTTGAATGTCAAAGAGGATAGCGCGCCAATGCGGTATTCATAATCTTTCGTTAATCATTTGTATGTCGCAAGCATTTGAATCTCACAGCACCAGTTTCACTTCCGATGATTGTATTTAATTTCTAACACATTGGCATCACCAAAACATCCATATACAGGCGACATACACTTCGCTAATATTACACAGCTAAGTTTTTTTATACTTTAATAACTAGGGTTAAGACATACATTATACAATACCTAAACAATAAAATAACTTACGCTCTAATAACTGTTTACACCCTAAACGGAATATTTTAGACAGACGAGTAAAGGCTGAAACGTAACGCCCGCCGGACGCGCAGCGTGATGACGTCACGGGCGTGAACTTCTCATATGTATTAAAACTTCTTGGAGTCACGTTGGGCATGTCACCATCGCGCCGCGCTGCCATCGCTGGTTGTTTGTTTCAGGATTAAGTCGGAGCGGAAGCCACTAGTGCCCAGTGAGGTTTGGCACGTCTAGCCGCACGCACGTACCAACTCCGTATCACCAACAGATTGACAATCACTATGAACCGATGCATTTTGATATGTCAACTTCGTAAATAATGTATTACCCACATCACTGCTATTTCGATTGAATGAATATTGTCAAATCACTGTTTAATGCGCTAAGATAAGAATATTATACCGCCATCTTGTATTTCTGTCTTGCTCGCGTGTGTCGTAAACTGAGCGAGAAAGCAATGAAAAATGGCGGTTAAAATTTATATTATCTTGATGATCTCATTTTAATCGAAGTCGGTTCAGAAGCACTATAAAAATAAATAAGTTTTATAATATAAAATACTATACTTGGCGAAAATAGTATACATTACGAAATCGCCACAGGTTTTATATAGAGCGATATAGTGTACAGCAATTGCACTTCTGTAGGCTCATCATCATTGGTCAATAACTCAGTACATACCATAGATATAGGTTAGGGTCGATAGACAGTTTGTGGGGCACCTCGAAAGCGACTTATCCGAACTTGTTTCATCAATTGATAGTAATGAACATTCACCGGCGTTCTTCAAGTCAATAAATATGGTTCCCCCATATGAAGGTCTAATGGCACGCGTTTTATAGATTACCCTCATCCTAAATTCGTTACCTAACGGACCAATCAAAATGAGCCTCATTATGAAAAAAAAAAATTTTACAGGTTTTTTTTAGAAATTTCAATAATTAATTACACTATCTAAACATGGACCAAATAGATACATACAAACTAAATCACAAATTCGACAGTTTACAAAAACAAAACGCCTGGGTGTTTCAATCGAGCGTTGGTTAAAAGAAAATATTTTATAAGATTGTACGCACATACTTATAGTCTATTTTCCTTTGGCCGACTCAAATGGTAAAGAAATCGGAAAAAAACGCGTAAACGACCCGCCTTGCCAGGAACTTGAGAATATGTTTAGGGCATGTATTACCACCTTCTGATAAGTGTCGGATAGCCTAGCCGTTAATTTTGTCACTTTCTTACTTTATGTCAAGTGACAAAGACAAAATATGCGAATAAGCTATCCGACACTTATCAGAAGGTGGTGAAAATGGCCCTTAGTGTGTTAAGATTACATACCCAAAGGGTGCTAATTAGGACAGTCAAAGCGGGCTACAGCTTACAGGCGGTCTTTTACGTCTATCATTTTTTATCGTTGCGGTAAGATATGTTGTGAAAAGCTCGTCTCTTATGAGTTTCTGCGAGGAGACTTTTTACCTTTTAATTCGGCCAAGTAGGAATAGACTTAAAAACAGACCAAACATAGACTTCAAATTCCTTGCCTGGGTTTAGTATTCACACAGAAATATAACATTCCGTAGACGACTAGAACCTTTAGGCGCAAAGCCCACCAACTGATTACAGTGACACCGAGGTACAGAGCCTTTTAATTTTAGTGATATGAAGTTATAATAAACACAGCTTTATTTACTTGTTTAGTATTGTGTTAATGTTAGAAACAAAATACAACAAGTACCAGACTCCAACTTTTTATACCACTTTCTAACTAACTGACTGCTAACATTTTTTTTACAATACAATACGCTAAAAATTATTCTAGATGGCGTTACTAGAATTGTAAGTTATATTATATTGTTGATTGTTGAAATATCTCTGCCCATACTAAATAAAGCTTTTAAAATTATCATTATTCGTTGAGCCTCAGTGCCACCGGTGAAAACTATCTTGTAACATTAATCATTTGTACATGAATTAAATCAAAATTATTAAGTTCATGCATTTCTTTGTAAAATATAATGTATATGCATAAAATAGAATGTTCATGCATTGCTTTGTAAAATAATTTTGCTTTGTAATTTGTAATATGAAGAACGAAAAGTTCTCACCGTATTGAAATTGTTTGATACAAATATCAATGAAATGATGTTAAAAACACAAATTATAATAAGTTAAGCTGTTGCAATGAAACAACAAAATTGTCCAAATCTTAAAAAATTACAACATTTGTTGAATGTGCGTAGTGACGCGTCCTTCAAAAATGTTTCAAAGTAAACGGGATGTTTAATTCCACTCGATCCTTAACAATTGTACATATTATTCTTTATATAAATTTTCTGCTGGACCGATGACAAGATGGCGGGAAGCGGGTGGACGAGGAAGGCGGAGGAACGTGTTTGGTGGCGCGCTTCCGAAAAGGCCTATGTCCAGCAGTTCACGCACACAGGCTGATGGATGGATGGGATGACATATTCTTTTGAGTAAATGCCCCGCGAATGTGCGCGTCATAACTTTTAAATTCACTTTTCACAAATTTCAACATTGCATAGTGGAGATCAACATTCAGTATACTTATCAATATTTTAGAGACGCCTCCCTTCATGTATCTTGAGCCTAACATTTATTTAGTAAATAAAAACCACACTGCATGAACTAATAAAAAAGGCTAAAAAAATTACAGCAGTAGGTAGCTTATTAATATTTTGCAGTGTCAACTTAAGACTTGTAATTATTTTTTATTTAAATACATGCATATAATTACATAATATTAACTTGCTTAAAATGCAATTCTAATAATAAATACCTTTAATTACTATGTGTTCCAAATAAGAAGAACTACAAGGTACTTGGTAACATATCAAAATTGTACCTTCGATAGCTTGATTTATCAATCACGAATTTATGTACAAGTCACATATTACATTACAAGTATGTATCTTCTTATTTGAAACCACGGACTTCTATGAATACAAGTGCGTTGGACTGGCTATTGCCATAATGACGCTAACTAACTTGAGAGTGAAGGTACACAGAACTCTATTCTGAAGTAAAACTATGTATTCTCGACAGCGAGACTGCTCCCTAGACCACCGAAGGGTGTCCACTACTTCGTACGCTTATATGATCAATTGATCACCCTTAAGGCTATATTACACCGGGGCAACACTGTGCGGCATTGCGGCATGCCACAAGGCCGCATGCTACAAAGTCAAAAATGTCACACATTGTGGCAAGAACCGTGCGGCATGGCAACACCTTGCGTCACGTGGCAGACTGTCGCAACTTGTATCCGGGCACAATGGATTCCATGCGACATTTTTCGTGCGTCAAAACAGTTTGGATGTTTTTGTTTGTATTTGTTTTGGAAAGAATTATCGGTCATGGAGTGGTGTAACGAAAAATATTTAGACTTTATTGAGGATTATAGAAAGAGTGAAGTGTTATGGGATGTCCGCAATACAAATTATAAAAATAATAGAGTGAAACATGATGTTTTACTTGGTCTTGCACAAAAATACAATTTAGATAAAGATACTGTCAAAAAGAAAATAAAGAACCTCAGAAGTGCATTCCACAGGGAACACAATCGTCTCACCAATAAAAAAAGCGGTTCTGGATCTACCAAAGAAAGTAAAAAATGGTTTGCCTACGAATCATTGCAGTTTATACTCGATGTGACTGGACCTCGTCCAGGAACAGCCAGTATAATTGAAGTATACCTAGTTACCAACGCGGCAACTTGCAGGTACAGGACTTGACAATACCGCCACATGTGACAGTGATAGGCTATAGGATAGGGATAGCGCCCATAGGGTGTCATATTATGCGGTTGCTGGCGTGTCATATCCAGTGATTGAGGTGTCATGTCTGTTGCATTATCCTCTTCATTATCGCTGATACCTGAGTTGGGAGCCGCTATTGATGCTAATATGAATTGTATCATATTTAGTTCCTGATATACTCATTAGGGATGCTTTGAGCGAGCATAAAAAAGGAACTCATTTTATAGTGTAGACTCGTTGACGATTCGAAAGCACTTGTAAAAAAGTTTATTTGAATAAAAAACATTTCTATACTATTCTATTCTATTCTATATGGCATAGCCAGCCCAGAGCACTTGTCTTATTAGAGATCAGTGTTCGAAACACAGTAGCTCAACATTTATCAAGTTCTATTGATTAATTAAATAACTTAAAGTTTGAAATGTAGATTCAATAAATCCCTTTGTACTGAGAAACAATCATTCTCTTGGACACAAAATCAGGTTTGATATTGTGTTGTTGCAATAAAATGGAGACAATTCATTGGCAGCAGAGTTATTATTTAATTAACTTATTTAACTAACCATCAAGATCACATCTCTTACCGAACCAATCACATATAAGCAATTAGTACACCCTGCTATAGACGTATGCATAGTCCCATTAGACGATAGATTTTACATCAGAAAATGCTATTAATCATTAAATTACATCAAATTAGATGGAAGATTATCTGTCAGTCACAACCACAGACATTATAGAGTATGTCACACGCACATATGTCTAAATAAAGAAATGGTGCATGTTCATTATGGTTTTTCAGATTTGAGAAGAGAAGAGATAACAATGGCGACGATATTACAAAGTACTACATGTTGGCAACACTGACAGCAAAATCTAATGTCTACAAGACCTTATTGTAATACAGATTAATGAACTGTTTTTTGACAGATAACAGTCATCTTTGCTAATAACTATTAACAAATTAAAAATAATAAAGCAGATTGTATTTATTTATTTCATTTATTTTATTTGATAAGATTTTTTGTAATTCTATCTCGGCCGATTGCAACGCAAAATAAGTCTTATCCGAGCGTAAAGATATTTTGGCAGATTTTCAAAATAAAACTGTCAGTACGCCCAATTTATTCCTCGGTTAATCGTCACTCCATATTGGTGAAATCTGCACTAAATCGAAAAAATAAATTGAAAAACCTAACTTCACGCGTACGAGTCAAGTACGAGCGTAGTCACGCGCATAGCTAGGTCATAAGTAAAAAATCTTAGTTTTGTGAGCTAATCAAAAATTAATCTCGTAAACTTGTTATTTCCTAATTTTGTAGTGTTTCATGCATATGACTATCAAAAAACAGACATTTTATTGGCAATACTATAAAATTGTAGTCTCAAATGATACTTAAGTAGGGGCATCAATTTGGGCGTTATAATTAATATAAAACAAAATTAAGTTAAGAAGACCTCTTTCCTTCTAATCAAGTTAGAATAGGAAAAGGAATTAGTACTGTCAAATAATTTGCTCATTTATGAAACACAGTTACATGCAACAGGAACATTAATATTTTAATGATCCTGACTTAAAAGTGTATACTGTATTATATCTGGCTGAATCAAAAAGTGACATCACAGGACAAACTCAAGTTATCTTACTTAAGCCCCCACACAGTGGGTTCTTTTTGGTCGATAAAATTGCAGTATGTTATTTCGATACCTATTCAAACTTCTCACGAGTCGTTAATATCGCAGCGGTAAGATTGCATGTAAACAAAACAGATATCTCAATATTGCAGGATGCAAGAAAATACTGATGTGGGCAGATGCTTAAAAAGAAAGGGACTAAACTTAAATTTATTTTACTATCGACGCCCAAAACTGAGTACCAGCACTTTAATTCATCAAGTGTTTGAGATCAACACAACAATATTATTATTGTGGCAAAAAATTGACTCAATCACTTTTAGCCTACATTGATAAATGTTTAATATTAGGATGAGTCCAGATGAAGTAACATGTTACACAACTTTTGTTATATAACACAACCACATAAATTAACATTGCTATATAACATTGCGACATAACTAGCCTATCTGCATAAAAAGACGTTTTTATAACAATGTTATATAACACACAACTGACATTGTTTAGTGAATTTTACAATATAGACATGATAACAATGTTATATAACATGTTATATTATTTGATTAGGACCCATCTTACAATAACCTACCGCCGAGTTCTTCCTACAACACGGCGAGAAACATCAACAGAAAAAATTTTAGAACTAAAAAAATCCCCTTAATTATAGTAGTTGTTCTTTAAGTATTAAAGAAATTCACATTAATTGCAACTAAATATTGACAAGCCATGTTAAAAGTACGCACTTTTGACAACATTTTAGATTGATTTTTACTATTGTTTGAAAAAATACTTTACTTGTAATAACTAATAACCTTTACTTGTAAAAAAATTAGAGAATATCTGGCAACATTGATAGCATTGAGTTTCTTGCCAATTATTTTGTAGCAGAATTAAAATCTTCAAAGCGGACAAAGTAAAAATTACCTTAAATACAAACATTTGTATTTGTTTGTTTAACAAAGAATAATCCTTAACAAGCCAAATATTTTTATTTTATTGTAATTTTTATATAATCTAAATTCTAACCAATATTATATTTGGAAAAGGGCAGTCAAAAACCAAATAAGAAACATTTAAAGCCTAAAAGGGCTCATTAAATTAATTTTTTAACTAACTTTATCTGCCTCTCTTATTTATTAAATCTTCAAAAATGTTATATCTTTTGTCTAACTTTTTACCCAACTTCAAGAGAAGAAATATTTTTCAAGTGTACATAAGTATGTATCAAAAAATCATTGAATTTCTATATAAATTCTCTATGGCCCTTTGTATATGTAATTACAAAATATAATTCTGCCAGTGTCAATGTAGTGGAAAAGATTGCATGAAGTATAGTTGCCCTGTTGCTGAGCGATTGAAGCACAAACAATAACTACACTGTTGCATAATATATTAAATAGAATTAGCATAAGTTTTTTAGTGACAAGATTATGACAGAATCAGCAACAGGACATAGGACATGTCAACTCTTGTTTACTCTACGTTTAAAATTATTTGGTTCACCTTTCGAAGAGACTTTTTCCATCATCGCAACATTGTCAAAAGTGCATAAATTAAACTGGGATATTATACAAGTGTTAACTTACATTACCATGAACGGGATGGATTTGAAACAGAATGGTGTTGAGTACGACATGGGTGCAATGCAGAGCAATCATGTTGCATAACGTTTGGTCCAGAGGCGCGCGATACGATCATGCTCTTCCCTGTTTTGCAGATACTGTGTTGCGATGCTACCCACTAGTGGATCAGCTGAAATGAAAAATATTTCATCATTCATCATCATTAGCAACCCATCAACGGCTCACTACTGAGCGCTGGTCTCCTCTCATGAAAGGTTATAGGCCATAGTCCACCACGCTGGCCCAATGCGAATTGGTGGACTTCACACACCTTCGAGAGCATTGAAAAATATTTAATCTACAGTAATATAACAAAGTGGAAGAGTTTGTTTGTTTGAATGCACTAATCTCTGGAACTACCAGTCAGATTTAAAAAATTCTTTGTGTATCAAATTCACATTTATAAAATTATATTTACTTGTTGAGAAAAATTTACAGATGTAAAATACAAGCTTTTTTCGTATGAATAGAATAGAATAGAAATATTTCTTTATTCAAATAAACTTTTACAAGTACTTTTGAATCGTCAATGAGTCTACCACTATGACTTTGTGTATGTAGTTAGATTTTCTCTTGCAGGAATCCTTTGCATTTCCAGACAAAAAAGTAGCCTATATCATTTTCCAGATCCTCAATTATAGCCATGCGAAAAAATCATGTCAATTTGTTGCTGTTCTGTTGATTGAAGAACAAACCAACAAAGCATTCATAATATTTATAGGGATAGTAGAGATAATAACTTGACATTTCTCACAAAATTTTATGTATATTTTGAAGATGAATAATTTTAGTCATGCTATTGTGAAGAATATTATTAAGGGTTAGACTAATAATTTTGAAAACATTCCAAATACCAAATAATTTTTTGTAGACAGATTTTATTTTTTCATGTAACTAAACTGAGAATGAGGTTTTGTTTGATGCCATATCCTATTGAATGAATTCATAGTGTATTTACCTGGATTACAATCAGTCAAGAGTGAGCATATAGACAGTAAGACCTTTGAGATGGTCAGCGCAGGTGACCAGTTGTCTTTGAGTATATCCAAACATATCACACCCTGGCTGTTGATGTTACAGTGGTATATTCTAGTTCGGAATGTTACCTGAAACACACAAATATATCATGTCAAACATGTTGTATTAGAAACCTCTTTGTTGTTGGTAAAAATGTTTTTATCGTCAGCAAAATGTAATAATTGTAAGTTAGAATTCAGTTTTGTTTCAACAAAAATAATTTTAAGTTAAAGTTTTTTCTTTTATTTATAAGTGAGATTGTAATTGCCTACCACATCAATATCACACCACAACAAAAGAACTGATTTGGCTGAAATTTGGAATGGAGATAGCTCATAGACAGGATGAACACATAAGAGCTACATTTTATCCCAGAAAATTATAGAGTTCCTGTGGGAATTAAAAAAACCTTAATCCAAGTGGACAAAGTCGCAGGCATCATCTAGTGATGAAATAAAATTGTTTGTCTCTTGAAAAGGAAAAAAAAAATTACCTTAGGAGGTTTAAAAGGGTATTCTGGTGAAAAGTGTATGTCTAAGAAGAAAACTCCACCCTCATACACTGAACCTGGCGGTCCGAGTATTGTTGACACCCATTCGTACAGATTGTCGCCCTTTGGTCCCGCACTGCAATTCGGGGGAGGGTCCAATGTGATCTCTGCCAGCTCCTTCTGGATCCGTTTAGCCGATGTGCCAAGAGCTTTAGACATTTTGGGGTTTGGTTTGTTTTCCTTAGTGTCCGGTTTGTTCTCAACGTTGCTGCCTCTGCCGCGTCCTGTGCCGCTCCCTGAACTAGACGCACCGGACATTATCTAAAATGAATCACATAGACACATGCAGGTGCTAAACCTAACAGCTAAATGTTAATAAGCTGACAAAGCTTGTGAATTGATGAACATTGTTAACTGGGGTGCGATTCTCTACCCAACTAACAAATCGTCGTCATGTAATAGTCATGAGAACTTTTACAAAACGCGAAAATGGCCCCAGTTATAGGACTATTATTGTCATGTAATTGTTACATAAAGGTCGCGACAATGACTATTTACTGAAATGCTGAATCAATAACATCTACAGGACGTCATTGTTGTCTTTTTACCATTATAAGACTACTACACGTAATGTTGTATAACTTTAGATTTATATGACTTTTTGCTAGTTGGGTAAAAATGATTGCTACAGTGTGACAATGGCAATCACCTCTGAATGGTGGCTACTCAATCGCTATTGGCTAAAATGCATTGTTACAGAAAAAAATTGGTTGTCTGTAAAGTCGGTTTACGTTTTGTACTTGATAACGTCATAAAGAAACATTTACGATGACTGGCGGGTGGCGCACGGCGGGCGCTCTCTAAGCCAACGCTTGGGCCGATCGTGCCTCTCTTATCGCTTGTTCCACGCTCACGCTTGCACGTGCAGGCTCAGGCGGTACGTAACACTTTTCCGTGTGTGCAGCCAGTGTTCATCGATTTATAAGACGTTATCACGTCAAAAACGCGATAAATTCAGCCAATCACCACAATTGAAACTGTAGCAATGATTGATGCTGCTTATATAGAACCGACACACTGATATTACATAAATTATGATAAATTTGATTTTTCATACAAAACCTGATCAATATTCACTTTTTTATGGAGCTAAGTTTAAAACATGTGGTAGTGTTATACTACAAGTACATTGTTTTAGTCTATTAACTAATTAACTATAGTTTTATATTGCTTCTACCTTCCAAGTGTAGAACTTCTATTAAATTTTCTAAAGATTATTCAGCATCTATTTAGATTTCAGTCTAAATGCATTACAGCTTCTTAATTTTATAATTTTCTGTAATAACAAATTCAAATATATTTATTTCATGTAGGCTAATTTATGGCTCTTAAGACAAACCAACTAAGCAGATTTTGCTGAGAAGAGCTCAAGGGACTTTGCAGTTTCTTTGCCTTTGCTTCAAGACCTAAAATGTTATGTGCATAGTTATTTCAATGTAACAAATTATTTATCTTGTGCACAGCAGAATAAAGAGCCAATTGCTTCCATGCAACTTAGACTTAAACATTTGGTAAAGGCAAATAAAAAACTTTCAAAATTATGTTATAGAATGTCAAAATTAAATCATGTTCTCAACACCACAAAGGATTAAGTTCTGTACTTTGGGCAGACAACATGTTGTTACTAGCTCATGACAGTGCAGTCTTATACAGTACTCTCATCTCATGTGGAGCAGACGAGACATTCTTAAGAGATTAATCAGTAAAAGTGGAAATTACAACTTATTTTTTTTCATAATCAAAAGACTAGCTCTAGATTTAAGTTTAGTTAGGTTAGTCACTTTAGCAACATCTTATAGACTGTCTGCTGCTGAACAATTGCTACAATAAGGTCACTGTCCTTTACTTGTATGAAAATGTATAATTTATGTAATCCCAGGATGAGCACTCAAAAACCACAATGACAAGCCAAATTATAATTTAGGGGAAAAGAGGCTTCACAAAATATATTTTTTACAAAAGAAGCGTTAACCTTGCAACTTAGAAGTCAATAAAAAATAAAATCGATAAGTAAAGGTTAAACACCTTTTGAAAACACAACTAAAACAAATAGCTATTCTATACATGTCACATTCCTCAGCAAACAATGATTAATGTAAATAAGACAATATTGCGATTAATAAAAACATAAATAGGCGAAGAATACTATCTTTTGATTGGAATGCAGTCTCTAGAAAGATATTAAATTCTAGGAACAAAAAACAAGTCTTTTTGTGAAATTGATCATGATATCTTTAGAACAAAGACTTCGTCACTCTTTACATGAAAATCACTTTATAACAGCATTTAAATAAAAATGCACAAATCAACTTTGCACAAACTCGCTAACATAAGCGAATAATTACTTAAACAGAGATTGAATGGAAAAAATGTATTTATACCTTACGAATAACAGTCGGCCATCTTGTGGGCTGGCGTTATCCGATTCTAAACAATTTTTTTGGTTCACCAAGTTGCGATTCTACTGTAAAAAGTATTCCAATATGCAATCAACAGAAGACTACGGAAGACATCCAGAGTATATACAATTTTTATTATGATAAATGAATCTCCATTTTAGACGCTCTGAACTGCAAAGTGCAAATTAGGCAGCCTGTTAATTTCCCATCGATGTAGACATTTTTTTCTATCGTGAGATAAGATATTACATAATAGTGTTATACCTTATTATAGTCAAAACTTGAATTTTGCTGTTTTCGCTAAATTACTCAGAGCTGCGATCTTCTACCACATTTCGTCAACTTGTACATCACCCTCACCTCACTATTTAGCAAAACTGAAAGTCACAAACGCACACGTTTAGCAATAAAAACTTGTAAGCTCAAACTTTACGATGATTTGCAGAAACGCTTATCTAAAGTTTACATTTAATTAATCTTTAACAAATAATTGTACCTATTTTGATATAATATTGCTATTTGGTTAGAAGTTTTTCAGAAATTCACAAAGCACAACTACTTTCCGACATGTTTTTAAAAAACCGGTATCTTGCCATAACTAAAAATTTTCCGACCGCGGACTGGGAAGTTGGATCCGACATGGATCCTACATCCAACTTAAGCTAGAACCACATCTGTGCGCATCGATTCGCGTTTATCCATACAAAACTATCATTTTTCATAGAGTCGTGTACGCATCAATTCGGCTTAACAATAACAAAGAATTCCAACATGGTGGAATAGTGCACCTGGGTTTGCACACATACTTGAGATAGAAACTAATTTCACCAATATATCGATACTTTTTAGCACTTCAAGCATTGCCCTAGTTGCCATTAGCTGAGTCAAGACGCTTTCGCACGCGTAAGAGATCTTACGGATCCGTAAGGATCCGTTCGCATCCGAATCGTGAGCTACACTTGTAAGGATTTTAGGCACTTTTAGGTACAAAAAATGCGAAAGACGAATCGATGCAAAAAGCCGAATTGATCCGTACACGTTTCTACGGAAAATGACAGTTTTGTATGGGCAAAATCCGAATCGATCCTCACAAGTGTGGTTTCAGCCTTATAGCGCATCAATTCGGCTTTTCGATGCGTACATGACTATGAAAAATGACAGTTTTGTATGGACAATATGCGAATTGGTCTGCACAGATGTGGCTCCACTCCAGCCTTATTGTCATTGACCTTTGTTAGGAACATGGAAGTAGGAATTACGACTACAAAAAGAATGTTATATCTATTGAATTATTATTCTTTGGTCAAACTTTTGACATGTTTAGTTGTTTACCATTATAATTTTGACACTTGACATCTTTTGTAAACATCTTTGGATCGAAAATTGCTGAAAGCTGAAAGTGAAATCGTAGATTGACGAAGATTCTAACTTATTCTCTTGTTGCTCCTGGTTTGTGTAAAAGAATTGCAGGTATAGAACACTTAAATTCAGTAATTCTTTAATTGCAAGCTAAAACAACCAACAAAAATGGGGAAACGTCAGCATCAGAAAGACAAAATGTAAGTATGTAACAAATAAAATAATGTACTTTTCCCCTTATTGAATAGAATAGAATAGAAATTTTTTTATTCAAATAATTTTTTTTACAAGTGAATTGTCGGTGAGTCTACCCCTGGTTCGGAATGCCCTTCCTGCCGAGAAGAACCAGCAAGAAACTCGACGATTGCTCTTTTCAAAACAAGTTTACAATACAATAGATACTATGCTATGTATGCAGTGTTTCCACTATGAGTGGAAGTTCCACAAAAGCATACCTAATTATAATTCAGCGCATGTTAAGATGGGCAGACAGAAAGTAGCCCCATTCCTGTTGGTGGAACCCATTCACGAGCATGACGCATGACCCCAGCCATTGCTTGCTTGCTTCATTGAGAGGATTTACCCGAATTTTCATTATTAGGTACCTTACATACACTGAATGGACTACATTATATGGTGGAAAGAGATCAGGAACGGCGGTCGAGGAAGACTCTTCGTTTAAAAGACTGCCATATGATCATTGTTGTCTGTGCTTACAACCATTTGACGACCCATACTGCGACGCTGATGGAAACGTGTTTGAATTGCAAGCTTTGCTCGAGTTCGTCAAGAAGTATAAAATCAACCCAGTTTCAGGAAAGGTATTTTTAATATGGATGGATATATATGATAGAGCCATATCTCATTGGATGCCATGATAGCGACGCCTGCAACACTTCCGTGGCCCAGTGAGGTATGGTTAGGAAATGTTTTAATACAATTTACCACATTTTGACTGGCAGTGCTGCCGATATCGCTGCGATGGCATCCTAATGAGATATGGCTCTTAGTCTTCTTTATCAACCGATAGACCACTGCTGGACAAAGGTCTCTTGCATGGACTTCCACAAACCTCTGTCTTGCGCCTCCTGAATCCAGCAGCTCCCTGTGACTCATTTGATTTCGTTGGTCCACCTGGTTAGGGGGTCTGCCAACAATGCGCTTCCCGGTGTGGGGACCCCACTCCAGCACCTTGGGACCTCAACAACCATGAGCTCTTCGAACTATGTGCTCTGCCCATTTCCACTTCAGTTTTGCGACTCGCTGAGCTATGTCGGTGACTTTGGTTCTTCTACGGATCTCCTCATTTCTGATTTGATCCTGCAGGGACACTCAGAGCATAGCTCTCTCTATCGCTTGCTGAGCGATCCTGAGCTTACTTATGAGGCCCTCTTATGTCTCTTAGTGTACTGTATGAATGTGACAACTAGCAAGTAATTAACATTTTATAATTTATATTATTTTAGAAAATAGATATCAAAAGTCTAGTAAAGCTCAACTTCTTCAAAAATGCCTCAGGAGACTACCACTGTCCTGTCTTATTCAAACCATTTACAAAGAACTCTCACATTGTTGCTGTACGTACAAGTGGCAATGTCTACTGCTATGAAGCGATTGAACAACTCAATATTAAGGGAAAGAATTGGAAGGACCTCATCAATGACACACCATTCACAAGAAGTGACATTATTACCATACAGGATCCAAATAATTTGGGGAAATTTAATATTTCTATGTTCCATCACATAAAGAATAATCTGAGAGTGGAAACTGAGGGTATGTAGATTTTTTTTAATGTAATTTTTTAGTAATAAAATTTCTTAAAATGTTTCTGCTTTATGATAGATGTTAGGTAGGATTCAGATGCAAAAAAACTACAACTGAAAAAGAAAAAATTGTACAAAAATTAATTAGCATGCCTATGGTAATGTCTGGTGATGGTGATAATATTTATTATTAGCTACAAGGGTGTTAAACACAATATAAATATAATATGTATTTTTTTTAATTAGGTACTGTGATCATGTAGCACTAAAGTTTTAACAGCTTACTTTGATTTATTTTAAATTTTTATATTTAAATATGAATGAATAAATAAATAAATATAAAAAATCCCTTTTATTGTTACAGAGGAAATAGCTCTCAGAAAGGACCCTCATGCAAGGCTAAAAACAGTGTCAGCTGAAACTAGAGACATTCTCAAGGAGCTTGAAAAAGAATATAAAGCACCTGAAGCTGAAGAAGTTAAGAAGGAGGTAAAGATATTTTCATTTTCTTTTTCTTTTCTCTCATTTAGTTTCTGAAACAAACTGCTAAGGTGTGGAAAGCACTTCCAACTTCTGTGTTTCCAGCAACATATAATTTGAGTACCATCAAAGCAAGAGTGAATAGGTATTTTCTAGGCAAGTGCACTCCAATGTAGACCTCATCAGTGCTTTCCTTCATTGAATGTCAAGCGCAAGCCTATCTTGTAATAAAAAAAGAAAAAGTACACACCTCTATATAGGTATATAGTGGCCTAAATTTTGTAAACATTCTTGGTTTTTTGTAAGTGTGGCCAACATTAGAATAGGTTCTGATTAAGAGACACACAGACAGCATCAGACATAACTATAAGGGTGTTTGTGCAGGCAAGCCTAAATTAGGAGGCATAACTTTGATGTAAATGAAAACAGTGAAAGTTCACATTTTTTATACTTCAAATGGCTTGTTTGTTCTTTTTAAAGTTATTACAGTATTGTATACCTTCAAGACAGGGAAAAATCAGAAACAGGTAATGCTGGGTCCCTTTGTAATTGTCTTAAAGTTAGGCATATTGGCCACTTCATACAAATGTATTATGCTGATTATTAAAATTTTGAATGCTTTAGTTCAAAAAAGTAAGCTGGATATTGTTTAATTTCATCATTTTTAGGGTTCCGTACCAAAATGGTAAAAATGGAACCCTTATTTTTTATTTAAAAAAGAAAAACACCATCATTATTGATGCCTGTGCCTGATTAATGATTATGCCTATCTAAAGATAGCTAATACCAGATTTTCACTAGCATTGTTGACACATCGCGCATCTCGCCTAACCATAAATGTGGATTCGCATTCTCTAAATCATGTCTTGGGGCTATCCTAAACCATAGTTAATATCACAGAATAAGTAATAGTACAGGTACAAAAGAATCACTCCTCAATATCATTTAAATAAAATAAAATGCAATTCAGGTTGCACCACGCTAAATTACCTACAGTCATATTAAACTAGAAACTGCCTCTCTTTCTATCGCGTAGCTCTTATCTCTTCGTACTGCGTTAGCCCATTGAATTGGCCCATCGCGAGGGACCGCGATGACGCCGGGTAGATACTTGTAGCTTTATACCTAAAATGCGTGTACCTGGCCTGAATTTATGGCTTAAATTAATTTGCAGGTGGCAGACAAGTTCAATGCAGCACACTACTCAACAGGCATGGTGGCTGCTAGTTTCACTTCAACTGCCATGATGCCGGAAACTGTGCACGAGGCAGCCATCATTTGCGAGGATGAAGTCAAATATGAGAGGGTTAAGAAGAAAGGTAAACCAGTGCCAGTTTACCGGGCGGGTGAAAAAAAAGAGTGTGATTGGGGGTTAAATAACAAAAAGTAGCCCACGGTAACAAAAGTATTTATTTCGACCAAAGGTAACGGTACAGATTTTATTACCGCGGCTAGCTCCAGTAGGTAGGTACACAAATTTATAGGGCCATGGAGTTACCAAGATCCTGCCTTGACCTAGGTGGTGGTGTATATAAGTACTCCCCTGGTTAGGTGGCCTAGGTGTTGGGGGCCGCTGAGTCGCTGGGGAGTGACAGCTGTCCCGCAGACCCGCAGACGAGGTGACGCCCGTGCTAGTGCGCACAGGAACGTCGACCGTCGCGATCTGGTGACTAGCCGGGATGGTAGTAGCGAGCGGTGCAGGAAGTAGCTCTAAGCGGAGCGGTTAAAGCGGGACGGAGAACGTTACTCCAAACGGAGGATCCTTAATCGGAGCAGAGAATGTTCCAGGCGGAGCAGAGAATCATGATCATTCATCATGAAGAGATGAATGATCTATCTCTTCATGATTAAATCTGAAATAAGAATATCTGCAGAATAACCACTTATTCATAATATAGCTCAAGCTCAACGAGTCGCGAAGCTGCTGATCAATCATTTCTACAGTGGTGATTGGCTATATTTATAGTACTCTTATATCACTACATATTATAAAACAAAGTCCCCCACCGCGTCTATCTGTCTGTCTGTCTGTTCGCGATAAACTCAAAAAATACCAAACGGATTTTCATGCGGTTTTCACCAATAGATAGGGTGATTCATGAGGAAGGTTTTTCGTATAATTTGTTAAGGTTTTGTGTAAATTAGTTGAAATATGAAGATAATTGTTGACAATGTCGGAAAAATTCAAGCCGCTTGGGAGCTTAATTCATCGAAAACGCTGCCTAATCCCTTTGAGGTATAACAAAACAATTTATGGTGGTGGTGTGGTGGGATAAGTCTTTACAGAAAAGTCCGCGATGGCATATATCTATCTTTTAAGGATAGCTCACTATACCCATTTTAACTTAGTCTGTGGTAATTGGAAATCTATTTAGACAGATACAGTATTAATCCTTATCAACTTACATACGTTAGTATGTAGTACCATAAGCATTTCATGCACATTATGCTAATCCTTTACACTTTAAATGAATATCTTATTTTATTATTATTATTATTTTGCGATAACTCCTATCGCAAAATAAAAACGAACGCGCGCCAATATAAATATGTACGCGGATTTCAACCCGACGATGGCGATGATCGCTCTTGCGACCAGTCACCACCCCCGCGCGCGCCGCGTTGTTGCTATAAGCCGAGCGATACTTCTTTTATAAGCCTACGTACTGTTCAATATAACTAATGGAACATTTCAAGGAGTTTGCAAAGCATAGGCGTAATATGCTCTACTACCCTTGCGAAGCTGGGGCGGGTCGCTAGTATAATATATTTTAGCTAATAGCGAGAGGGTATCGGCCAATCAGAGGAGATTGCGATTGTCACGATGCAGCAATAATTATAGACAATCCCACACCTGAAATAGCAACTGGCAGCCAAGGTGCATTGTTCGAAGAAACAATAGGGTCCCAAGGGAGATTTGTGCAACAGTGGGAAGTCTTTTGGTAGAAGGTATAGGCAATTCTTGTCTGCCTCTAGGGTGCTGAAGAGAGCATTGCTCCCATTATCTCTACAAGATAGTATAAAAACTTGTTACATACAAATGTAATTTTTTATTTATTATTTTTTTTGAGTTTCTTGCAGGCTCTTCTTAGCAGAATCTGCTTTCCGAACCGGTGGTAGAGTCATGACGTGTCATAAGAGCCACAGGTTGGCCTACGAGAAATAAATAATTCTGAATTTTGATTTTTTTGATCAAATCAGAAATAAGAGCTTTTGTGTGTGGACCAGTCCACACGGCACAAACAAAAGTTTGTGAAAACTGTTTGTACCAACAAAAGTTTGTGCAACGGATAGTGTGGGCATAGTAAGTGCAAACAAATAATATGTTTGCGGCGATATTTGATACAAGACACAAACAAGTACAAACGTTTGAACAAAATTTCACTTCTACACATTCCATTTGCACAAACAGTTTGCAGTTTGCTTGTGCTGTGTAGATCGGCTCTTAAGGAGATTTAAACCATTTAAGAAAGCATTTAATGTGTACAACATATGTAATCAAATGTCCAAGCTAAGTTAGTTTGCACTTGTTAGCATGTTCGTCTTCTATATCATTGAATTGTGATCTTTCGCCACAGGCTATGTGAGGCTGGTAACAAACTTGGGTCAACTGAACTTCGAACTGTACTGCGATGTGACACCCAAAGCGTGCGACAATTTCATAAAGCACTGTCTCAGTGGATACTATAACGGCACCAAGTTCCATAGGTCTATAAGGAATTTTATGGTAAGTTATACTGTACAGTACAATGCATTATAATAATAATAATATGTAGGTACTCTATTCATTAGAATGTAGGTAAAACAGCTGTTAATAATTATTTGTTTACATTTTGCCATATAATATGGCAGAATATTGCATGGTTATTAATTTTTTAACCCCCGACGCAAAGAGGGGTGTTATAAGTTTGACGTCGATGTCTGTCTGTGTGTGTGTGTGTCTGTCTGTGGCATCGTAGCTCTCAAATGGATGGACCGATTTCGTTGCGGTTTTCTTCATTTGAAAGCCAGTTTCCTTGCGGTGGTTCTTAGCTATGTTTGGTTAATATTCGGTCCAGCAGTGTAAGAGTATCAGCTCTTTTCCAAAATGATGTAAGGCATTTTTGGCATATGATTATTCGATTAAGTGCTTTACGTGTGCCAGTATAATCGTTAAATGACAATTAATTGATAATTCTGTGTTTAAAATTTTCAATTTACACTTGTTTCATCAGTTGACCCATCAACAGCTCAATACTAATCGCAGGTCTCCTCTCAGAGAAGGGTTATAGTCCACTGTGCAGTATTCTGGCTCAATGCAAATGGCAACTTCACCTACATTTCAAAACATTATGGAGAACTCTCATCAGGCATGCAGGTTTCATGATGTTTCCATCGCCATTCAAGCATGTTTTGTATCACGAATTCACTTTTGTATGTAGCAAGTACTTTTATTTCACTAAAATAAATCATTACGTGTCACGTTGTTTGTCCGCGATGGACTCCTAAACTACTGAACCGATTTTTATCAAACTTCGTAACTATCTGTAATTTGGTCCAACTTAAAAGATAGGATAGTTTTATTGGATTGGGATAATTTATTTGTTTTATTTATATAGATTAGTACGAAGTTCGGTGGGTCAGCTAGTGTACTATAATTATTTAATTGCTTAAATACACAACTCTCAAAAGTAGGCGCGTGCCCGGGTCGAACTCGCGACCCCCAAATAGGAGACCTCATTATTAACACTAGAAGTTGTCAGCCACTAGCCTATCACTGCCCTCTCATGCTCTGCTCATTTGCCACAAACTTTTATGAGCTAGAAAATAAAAGTTCGTGGGAAATGAGCATAGCCGCAATCACTCAAGAAGGAAGTAGTAGTAATACCTAGTCATAAGGGAAGTTTTCAGAGGGGAAAAGCGAATATTAGTCTATTTTAATAGGGCTAATATATTTTTTAAGATCCAAGGCGGCGATCCAACAGGCACTGGGTTGGGTGGTGAATCGATATGGAAGAAGCCTTTTGAGGATGAGATCCGGCCAAACTTGCATCACACAGGGCGGGGAGTGTTGTCCATGGCAAATTCTGGGCCCAACACCAACGGTTCACAGTTGTAAGTTACAATAATTTACAATAATTAATTGCAAAGTCTTTGCAATTGTGCAGTGTGAAGTCAACATCTCCTGATGATGCACTGGTATCGGAGCGAAACATATGTCGAGCTTTAAACAATTTATTCTGTTTGGCGGATTATAGCAAAGGAATACTAATTTTTAAAAATGTAGGTATCTGACTAGTTGCATCTATAAGACTCATATTCTTTTCTTAACGGATTTAATTTCCAGTGTCGTCTTCAGACGATTTTGAGATTATTTTTTCAGTATCTAATTTTCAATTTTTTCTACTTTATTGACATTTTTTCAAAACTACCCAACAGCCAGACTTCATTAAAAAAATATTAACTTCCAGTTTTATCACATTCCGTTCCTGCAAACAATTGGATGGCAAGCACACAATATTTGGCAAACTGGTTGGCGGATTGGACACGTTGGGCGCCATGGAGCAGATTGAGGTTGACAATAAGGACAGACCGATACACGACATTGTTATAGAAGTAGCCCAAGTGTTCGTTGATCCTTTTGCCGAGGCGGAAGAACAAGTAAGATAAGCCATTTCAAAGAGGTTTTTTTAGAGGTTTATTAACTAGCTATGTTATTATTGACCGAGCGAAGCGAGGTCTCTGAATTTACTAGAGCGATTTGCACTTGTCCGTCCGTCTGTCAGAGCCTTATAACTTTTGAATTACTGAACGTAATTACTTCAAATTTAGATATAATATGTAAACCGATGGCCTCCAGCCGAAAATGGCTTAAAAAGTTATAAAAATCTTTATTTCAGGGGGCTCTCATAGAAGCGAATGCGAAGTAAATTTTTTTTTTGCGATTCATAGGGTTTCTCTGTATCATTTTAAAGACAATTTGGAACAGAGTACAAACGTATTTTTTTTTTCCTAAAATTGACGAAATGGGGGGCTTTCAAAGTGGCGATTTAATACGCTCGCTTGAAGACGCTCTCTGGGAAAATTGGCTATATATTTTCAAGCTGTACTTGAACAACAAATACTAAAATGATATGAATATTATAAAGAAACGAGATTATTTAATTTTTAATGAGCATCAGTAAATTTCACATAGCTTCACAATAATGCTAATAGATGGCACACTCATTAACTATTCCATGGAACTAGGACTACTAGGAGTTACGACTACGATCTATCCCAAAAACAGTTTTGCGTCGACTACTATTATTTAGGTACATAATATAATAACATATTATTCAATTAAAATTATTCTTTAGTTCCTACATAGGGGATGATTTAGGTATGTTTGGTGAAAACGGGCATAATAGTAATGACAGTTTTGGTAGTCATGTATCGATTGAATGAATAATCATGGGATACTGTTACCGCGAGGTCACAGTTTGGGGCGAACCACTAGTATTATATACAACCAAAATACCGAATTCAAGTCATTGGAGGTAAAACAATTTTGGCTGAACATGGCACGCCTAAAAGCCATTGCTTGAGAATTCAATTGAATTGGCTGAACATATTGGTAAATTTTAAGCAGTTAAAATTGTTTTTTATTTTTCCTTATAAATAAGTTATATTTGTACCTTTTAGGTCTTAAAGTAGGGAAAATTTTCTTGTACTGGGAAGAGTGTTACTTATTTTTCTTCGAATAATCCTCATTGATTGCTAACTTTTTTTACAAAACTGTAATTCTTGCTCTTAAATATCTTTTATTTTAGAGATCTTTTATTAATTAATTTATACAGCTTTCATGCAGTACCATTTAAGTGCCCTTAATGGAGTACTATATTTTTCTCAATTAACACATTTGTTTTTCATAACAAGTCTGATATTCCAAAAAATCTTAAAACTACAATAACTTTCCTTTTCATAATATCAACTTCTTTACAGCTTGCTGCAGAAAGAGCTGAAGAATTGAAAAGGAAAGCTGAAGCAGAAGGACCAGGTGTTAAACCTAAG
This sequence comes from Oeneis ivallda, assembly GCA_029955525.1. Taxonomy (NCBI): domain Eukaryota; kingdom Metazoa; phylum Arthropoda; class Insecta; order Lepidoptera; family Nymphalidae; genus Oeneis; species Oeneis ivallda. The sequence goes on along the minus strand of JARPMR010000006.1, from coordinate 4,875,509 downwards.
AAAGCCTCCAAACAACCACTCAAAGTTTTCAGAGATGGAGTGGGCAAATACCTTAACTTACAAGAATTAGCTACTGCTAACAAAACTACTAAAAATCAGGAAGTCCCAACTAAGAAGCCAAAAAAAGATAGCAAATATAATTTTGGTAGTTTTGATTCATGGTAAACAATAATTATTATCAGTGAGAAAGTTCTTGTCAATAATTGAATATCTGAATTGGTAATTTTAATCACCATTAATATACCATTGGTATAACAATACTTATTTTATCCTACAAACAACATTCTGTAAGATGTAATACATAAGATGTAATACAAAAGGCAGACTATTTTAAAAGTATGTCATTGTAAATATTTATAAATAAAATTCATTATAAGATTAAAAACTTTTATTTACCTTACTAACAAATAACAAATTTTTATTAATTGCTCAGACTTGCTCAGAGAAAAAGATAGATAATAATATTACACCTACTTTTTAAACCTAGAATATTGGTTATAACTTCATTTTACTGATTAGATGGTATAGTTCTTGAGTGGTAGAATTATTAGGTTTTTAATTAACAAGTTATTACAAAAAGAGGTTAGATTTATTCCTAATACTAGATCCATTATTATCTTTTCTCTTGTGTAACTACATAATTGCAATAAAATCTAGATTCCTAACAATAATAAATAGTAAAATGTTATAATTTTATTAATTATAATGTAATGTGCTGGTCCTACTTAGTCCTAAATTATCAATAATTTGATTCTTATTTACATAGCATGCATGATTATTATTTATTATTAAATTAATACAAATTAAATTAACTAGTTCTGCCAAGGTGCCTTACTGATACCATAAAATGAAGGTACCTTTAATATAAAATGGATGTATATTACCATCATTACTGATAATGATGACATTCATAAAATAAGAATATAAACTAATATTTAAAAATTAATATAATTAATATTAAATTAAAAAGAATACTTATTATAAAAATTATTTTCATATCAATTACAGTTAGAGATGCGCTCATCAATAAAAGTCGACATACAAGCACAAATATTTGGATTAACGGAGTAAGATAGGCTTTTATTATGTGCATATTCAATATAATGAATTTAATTATAATTAGGACGCCGCCTAGCGGTCCTTTGCTTATCAAACCTCATTTCCATTTCCTCCAATACCTTAGGAGTGTATCGGACCACTAGTTTGACAGACCCAACAGCCTGTTTCAACAACTCTACAGCCTTTTCATGGTTTTCCCCTTCAACAGAAACACCATTAACGGAAAGTAATTGATCACCCCTTTTTAAGCCTCCATGACGATCAGCGACTCCCCCAGGGATTATTCTAGAGATATAGATCGGTGAATTCTGTTCTTTACCGCCCATTACGTTGAATCCAAGTCCTTCTTCCGTCTTAGGCAGCTCTACAACTCGAGGGTGTGCGTGTCCTTCCGCAGCAGCAAAAGCAGCAACAGTTGCTTTTGCAGTAGCCGAAGCACGGATGTCAGCTGAACCCTGGATGTCTACAGTCTCGTAGACATGCTCATACACCTCCCTAACAGCGTTTAAGAAGTCACTTTGCAATACCTTCTGTAAAGCAGCTAGTTTTGTAGCAGGGACTTCGCCACTTTGTTGTAGTTTTTCGAGGAGCTCAATAGCTCTTTTAATGTCTCTCGCCAATGTAAGCTGCTCTCCTGTATTTGCACTCATATTGCTAGTGAAATTTCACTAGCAAAGCAAAATTCTTAATGAATTTTTAATTTATTGAAATAAATCGATATGAATTTGCTTTCAGTCATAGACCACGAACACATCCAAACACATCTTTCAGTGACATCACAGAACAAAAATATATTAGACAGAGTGACAACTGACAAATAATTGACATTGTCATTTGTCACCAGCGGGGCGACCAAGAAATTTAACAATCATTAAAGGACAGCATCAATGTCAAAACATGGTTTTGGCTCCACGTATCATTGATACAGAAAAAGCTTACGCGGTACCGGTTATAAGGACTGTAACTTTGACAATTGAACCACGGGACCAGTAACGCGCCTAATGCTACGAACAAAAAAGTCTGCCACTTTTGGTGCGGGGGGGAGGAAACACTACATACACAGAACTGCACACTTTATCAATTCCATTTGTGTCATTATGGCACACAAAAGACAAAATCTCCAACACTATTACATTTACGCACACATATAGGTTAAATACAGTGTAAGACAGACAAATTAATTGCGATGCTACCATATCGATATTTTATATCGATAGTTTTCCTAAGAAAAAACAGAAAATTGCCTAAGCAGCAAAACGCACTCAAACAAAATTTTAATCATCTAACTCTTTACTTGGTTAGCGTAACACGTCTTTTTTTAGGGTTCCGTAGTAAAACAACTAGGAACCCTTACAGTTTCGCCAAGTCTATTGGTACTTACTGTTGTAATTTGAGACTATAATCATTATAATATTATTGGTGAGGCCAACGGCTTGGCCAACGAGTCAACACCTGGAACACTAGGTTCAGGGGCCCATCAGCTAAACCTGAGTCCAGAGTCGCTGCCCAAGCGGCCTTTCACCGCGGTCAGATTTGTTCTCAACGTAGTGGTGACTTAATGATGGTAGGGTTGCACTGACCTTCCTTGCAGCAGTCAATCCTTGTACGGCCTGAGATAGTATGAGAGTGGTGAGTATGTGAGTGAGTATATTGTGAGGTTAAGTGTGAGGTGAACTTCTCAGGCCACTCGCAGCAGCAGGCAGGCAGCTAGTTATGGCCTGCAGCTGTGGACGTTGGGCTGGCGTAGCACTGTACACTTGGTTTGTCACTAGTTAATCACGCACACTTCCGCCGAGCGCGTGGCGAACAAAGGTCGGCGGGTTCCAAAAAAAGGTTCTTGGTTACGGACAACAATTAACAATTATGCTTATAGCTAGGTCGACACATAGACCGCTTGACGGCGCAACAAAACCGTAAAATAAACTAAAACTAGACACTTAAAAAGCAAAACGGGCGCGAGGCGACCCGGGAATTTTTACGTGAATACGTGTAATTTAGCTGTCAAACCAAAGGAACTTGCAAAACCACGCCCCAAAACGGCGGCAAGTTTTAAAACTAAGTATCTGTCAACTTCATTGCGAGCCAAAGAGATTGCCAGCGCTACGACCATGGAACAAGGAATTGTTGACAGGCACATGGCGCGAACAATTATAACTAGCAAAAAGCTGAGCTTTGTGAGAGCTCGCGTAGTTTTTCTAACGGGTAATAATTTTTACGTTAATGGTTATAAAATTATATTTTCTTTGACACATAACATATTTGGATATGAAATTAAATTACAATGTTAAATCACAAATCCATAGGCGTGATAGTTTTTCAGCGAATTGTACCACAAAATGTACAGTTTGTGGGATAGTGATAGGTCTCGCTCCGCTCTTAAAACTATTAAACTTACTAAAACTTATTAACTATTAAACTTATTAACTAACTATACTAAAAATTATCTTAAAACTTGCTCCTCCGCATCATATTATGCCGATGCCGTGACAACTTATTCAATAAAATCATAATAATATAACGTAAAGAGGAAAACATTAAAAAAATGCAATATTTATATTTTTTAATCATTACACTTTTTAGGGGTTCGAAGTAAAACAACGCGGAACCCTTATAGTCTAGTCAAGTCCGACCGTCTGTCCACCTAAACATTCGAACCGATTAGGGTACTCTCAATTTACACAATATAGGCTATATATTTTATCCTTAAAACTTAAAAAGTTTCCGCTAAAATCAACATTTAGTTAATAAACAATTAAGTTAATCCTTATATCACACGAAGTACTTAGATTCTATAAAAAATAGTCCCAACTACGGGTTTCATCTCGTAATCTGCAGTAAAATAAAAATATAATATATTGTAACGTTAATAAACAATACATTAGCGTTCGGCATAAGTTAAATAAAATTTAAGGGAGCTTTAATATATACATATTAATATTCCGATATTTTTGTCGAATTTATTTAATGTAATGAATTGGTTCATTTACATTTTATTAGGGCGAGCGGAGCGAGACCTATAACTATCCCACAAGCTGTACATTTTGTGGTACACTTTACTTAAAAACTATCACGCCTATAGATTTGTGATTTAACATAGTAATTTAATTTCATATCCAAATGTTATCTGTCAAAAAAAATATAATTTTATAACCATTGAGACCTATAACTATCCCACAAGCTGTACATTTTGTGGTACACTTTACTTAAAAACTATCACGCCTATAGATTTGTGATTTAACATAGTAATTTAATTTCATATCCAAATGTTATCTGTCACAAAAAATATAATTTTATAACCATTAACTTAAAAATTATTACCCGTTAGAAAAACTACGCGAGCCCCTCACAAAGCTCAGCTTTTTGCTAGTTATAATCCTCTTTAGTTTATTGCTTGCTGATGAATGTCGATGCTTCTTCAATGAGTAATAATTTTTTTATCGTTATCGATCCGCACCGCAGTCACATCACTTTTACTAAATTTAAAAGTTTGCAACCTTGTGCACTATGTAATAAAATCTAATTTTGCAAAATAATAGGGTGTATAGTACGAGATCTGGCTGCAGAATATACATCTACGATGTTGCCTATCAAAATGTAACCGCTAGTATTTTGAATTAAATTAGGTACCACTGTACTTTATTTGTACTACCGTACGTACGTTTGTTGTTGTTGTTGTTTGGTGGTCATCATGTTACTACCTGTGCAAACAGTAGTAGAAACGACTTAATAAATAGGTACTCCAAAAGAAATCTTCCTTTTCAAAATGACAAATTATAAAATTACAACAAAAATCAATATTGATGAAAAACAAAACCCCTTGGTTTTTACTTATATAACTTGGTTGGTTTATTTATGTAAAAAATAATATTAGATTTTATTCAAGTATTCAACCGTCTGTTACATAATAATTAAACATTTAAGCAAATTAAAAATTTAAAAAATGTATCTTATATTTCCGTGACTCTTATTTAAAAAATCATCGGAGCCCTCATTTACACTATCATCGCAGCTATCACTTTCATCGCTACAAATATCAGATTCGTCGATATTATCGGAAGATTTGTTCATGAAATCACATAGCACACTCTTAACTTCGTTGGAGTTGAGTCTCTCAGGAACCATGTTAGTTTTAGAAAACTATCTAATAGCAGCCAGCCATTATTTTCCGCGCAAAATCTGATACATTCCGACTCAGTGGCATTTAAACACATCGAATTAACAGATTGTCCACAAAAATTGTTGTTTGAAAGATTTCCAGCACGGTGGAATGTGCGTTGAGTCTAAACCTTTAATTCTTTTTATGTTGCGTTTTATATGTTATAATAAAAATATCGCAGCTATTCAGTTGAGAACACTAGCATTCGACGCATGCGCAGTGACTTTAAATCATCGTGGTCGTACAGCTGGCAATCGCTATCCTCGTCTGACTAGTTATGTATACGCGCTAACTCTCTTTCACTCTACATTAAATATTTACCATCTTTAACAACCAGCAACCCTTATTTGCGGCCAGATTTAACTAAGCAATCGTATATCATAATAAACAGAAATAATTAGCTTCAATTTGTTATAATATAAATAATAAATGTACGTTATGAACGTATAAATGTATCAAAATCATACCTGTATATACTTGGCTACGAAGAGGTGCGGCCAAGTGCACAACGGCATCCGTGATTTTTCAGTTTTTATATATAATTATTGCCGTGAAGAGGACGACATTTTATTTAAAAAACCAGTGAATGAATTTTTTTTCCGAAAAAACAATTAATAATAATTTAATTAAAAATAATAGCAACCACATTTTGATAGGCAACCTGGTAAATGTTTTCTTCGTCATAAATATATGCGTAAAATTTGGTTTTTAGCAAACACTTGATGAGTGCACTGATTCTGCAGCCGGATCTTAGACTAGTAGTCTTGTTACACAGTTTTGCTTGTCAATTTGATTTTTGTTATTCATTTTTCGAATCTGAACCTAAGTTCTATGTAGTGATGGTTGAAATTGCTATACAAAAGTAAAATAGTAGTAAGTAGTCTCGTGTTGTACTTGCGTGTTCAAATTTAAACCTTATTTGTAGCAATCAAAGGTTGAAATTCTTTAAAAAAGAAACAAAAAGTAGTCTCGTGGGGAGTGTGGTTACGTCACAACTCAACTTACGATTATCACTCCGATTTTAACGAGATATTACGTACTAGCTCACCTAAACGATGAAATTCTCGATTATTATTTATATTTCTTTAAATATTTTTAATAGAAAGAAAGCATGTATCACAATAAAAATACTTCCAAATGGAATGTAATTCCCTATTTTTGTAAATTTGAGTTATTCATCTTATTCCTGCACATGTTAAGCGTTCAGATCAGCATTTTTCACGGAGCACCTACGAGTGCGAAAACGATTCATGTAATGATATAATCGATTCGAAAACAGTTTTTATAAGTGCACAAGATTTGAATCCATTACATTTTGGCAGAGGGGAAGGATCTTGCGAGGCGAGTCCAATTACGGTAGTAAATATCATTCGTCTATGGACTGTAACGATAACGATCCTTATGGATATTTTTGGATGTGAGATGTGAGACAATAGTTACGTGGTCGGGCTGCTGTTCTGTGACCGCCCGGCGCCCCTCTGGGTGCATCTGTGTGCCATAGCCAAAAATTGAATTGAATAGGGTATTTGACTACTTTTAGAAAATCATCTGATGATTTTTGGATGATGCCTGAAGACTCAAGTCTTCGAACTGTGCGTGTTGGGTTGTGAGAGCTATGCTCGGAGTGTCCCTGCGGGATCGAATCAGAAATGAGGAGATCCGTAGGAGAACCAGAGTCACCGACATAGCTAAGCGAGTCGCGATACTGAAGTGGAAATGGGCGGGGCACATAGTTCGAAGAACTGATGGTCGTTGGGGTCCCAAGGTGCTTGAGTGGCGACCCCGCACCGGGAAGCGCAGTGTTGGCAGACCCCCCACCAGGTGGACCGACGACATCAAACGAGTCGCAGGGAGCCGCTGGATTCAGGCGGCGCAAGACCGAGGCCTGTGGAAGTCCATGCAAGAGACCTTTGTCCAGCAGTGGACGTCTATCGGTGGATAAATAAGATAAGAAAATCATCTTAAATTGTTAATAATGCTATGCTGAAGCTAACAAAACGTATATTTCGGCATAATTTTCAGTATTTTTCATAAAAATCGAGAAATAAATTCAAAAAAATAAATTGCCGCCGAAACGTTCCACGTAGGTGGTGTGGACTGTGACGTCATTCGAGATCACGGAACGTTTTCGATCATGTGACCATGGCCGGAATTATAGCAATTTTATTTAGTGTTTTCTAATTAAATAAAACTTTATTTTTTAGTTTTGTCGTATGGAATAATGTTTTTAGATAATAATCTTTTAGGATGACACCAAATGAAACAATATTTTTAATATAGTCAAATACCCTATTCTGTATACAACATGATAAGCACCACTGCACCAAGGCCACCAAGACCCAAAGACCTTACACTTACTTGTAAGGTCTTTGCCAAGACCACAGCAGGGCCCTGATTCTGTATTTCAGTGGCTATCAAACAATGATAGTCACTGACATATATTTTTTATCCATTGAAGGTTTGCTACGAAAATGATACTTTTATTTTCATAGCAAACCTTCAATGGATAAAAAATATATTATGTCAGTGGCTATAATTTTTTGATAGCAACTGAGTTACAGAATCAGGGCCCTGATGATGAACACCCTGTAAGTTTTCGAATCAAGAAGCTTTTCTAAAAGTTTTTAAAACTAGTTCTTTGCTTCGAACGTTTCGGGGGAATTATACGGGTCTGTCCGCGAAATTCAAACTTAATTTGGTTTTTCGCAATTTGTAAACTAATACGACAAAGTAGGCTTATGGTAATAGCAGCTGTGAATAGCAGTATCATCTTCACAGGTTTTTATAAAAATCTTTACTTGAAAGTGTCCAGTTTATGAAATTAGTCCGAGTATAGAGTTTGACGTGAGTTACTCACAAATTAGTCGATATTCTGACCATGGAATTATTATGTACTACGTACAACTACATAATAATTCCATGATTCTGACTAATTACTTAACCTGGACACTTTCAAGTAAAGATTTTTATATAAATGAAGACGTCTGCCCGCGACATTCAAATTTAATTTGGTTTTTCGCAATTTGTAAACTAATACGACAAAGTAGGCTTATGGCATTCTAATTGCGACAATGGCAGTATCATCTTCACAGGTTTATATAAAAATTTTTACTTGAAAGTGTCCAGTTTAAGAAATTAATCAAAATATCGACTAATTTGTGAGTAACTCACGTCCAACTCAGTATTTTGATTAATTTCTTAAACTGGTCACTTTCAAGTAAAGATTTTTATGTAAACCTGTGAAGATGATAATTCCACTGGCGCAATTAGAAGGCCATAAGCCTACTTTGTCGTATTAATTTACAAATTGCGAAAAACCAAATTAAATTTGAATTTCGCGGGCAGACCCTTGTCTTCAACCTTAATTCTAACTAACTTATGTATCTATTAACTATATATATATATTATAGGTTCTTTGTTCTAATTTAATTTCACTTTAATTTAAGAAGACTGTCGTAATTCCTAGTTCCATGATAAACAGTAAACCTAAAAAAAATACCTACTGTCATTTTTACAATGACATTTAATCAGTTTTGCCAACTCTGAAGATTTGCCTTTATTTGGCTAATTTTTCGTGTTTAAATTTGGTGATATTTACTGACTATTTAAGTGTGTTTATTTGAGAAAACATTAGTTAGTTCAATACTTGGTGTTTTTGCAGTTATCACTATGGACGACTTGGGTAAGTGAAGCTGTTATTGGTGTTATGTTATCATAACCTGTTTTGATCTGAAACTTAGTGACGTGTTTTATTAAGAAATTCAGTCATCTCTTAGAATAAAACATAGCTGTGAAGACTAATATTGCATGTACCCAACAATAAACTAATAATGCGATTTATTTCTACTTTATTCTTAGAGACGAATTAATTAAAACAGTGCTTGGTTTACATTCCATTTTAAGCTATTTAATCTCTTTAAATATTGAGCTCTTAATATTTAAAGCACTTACCTATTATTTAACTTGAATAGTGCACATGTACATAAATTTACTTAGTACAAACAAACAAGACGCTAATTAGCGTTTTGTTTGCCTCTAATTTTACTAACAAACATTAATGTTTGCTATCAATCCAGTGATAAAAATTATCTACTACCCCTAAGAGTTTATTGAACTTTAATATGCTAACTATAATACTTTCTTTGACATCATACTGTAGAGCCTTTTATTAGCAACAAACAACAAGTCATAGAGATATCTTAATCATAAATTTTCTAAACAATTATAATTATGTATTATATTTTCATAATCTTATGGATTATGTAGTCCAGGTAGTGATTGCATTGCTGTTTTGGTGGTAAATTAAAATTAAATTGCTACTTTATGTTCCTTTTATTTATTGTTTTGTTTATTTTACTAGTACTGGAGCATGAATATTATTTTGTTCAATACATTAAAATCTCAATGTTAAGAAGTTATTAGTTTAAAATTTAAAATATTGTGATCCATTGAATAATCATAATAAATGAGTTTTGTCACATTGCTCAAGGAAAGAGTTGGCACCAGTCTGTCTGGTCAGTTATGCCATATTATAAGTTTTATGAAAATTGATTAGCACTCTAATTACTTCAACATCATGGCTGCAAAATGCATTTATTAGCTAAAATTTGGAATGGAGATAGCTCATAACCAGGATTAACACATAGGCTACTTTTTATCCGGATAACTAGAGTTCCTGCCTGCAGGAGTTAAAGAACCTTAATCTACACGGACAAAGTCGCAGGCATCATCTAGTATTATAATATACAGGGTGGTAACAATAACCAGAGGCTATTATTCTCTCAAAATAAAAGATACCTACTTGGAACTGCCTACTCTGAACTTAAACTTATAAAAGCTGGAGTTCCGCAAGGAAGTGTTCTAGGTCTGGTCCTGTACCTATTATATACCTGCGATATCCCAGAACTTGAAAATAATACCATTGGACTTATGGTACACAGCTTTTGGGCTGTACCAAAAAATTTATATTCAAATCATACAAAGGTTCCAAAACAAAGTACTGAGGAATATTGTGAAAGCTCCTTGCTACATCAGAAATGACAACATTCATCAGGACCTGGAAATTTAATTTGTCAACAAAATTATAACAAAATTTGTTGAAGCCCACGATAAACGGCTTCACCATCATGTTAACGTTGAAGCAATCCAGCTGCTTGACGTTACGTAGCTTGTGTGACGATTAAAACGAACAAAGCCTTTTAAGTTGGTGTACAGTAAAATTTAATAGTGAATAGTGAAATAGTGATAGTGTAGACTGTAGTGTAAGTGCTGCCTGAAAGAACACATGAACTAGGTGTCTCTAAAAACTATTATCAAGAAAGACTAAGATGTGTCATTGGACAATCTCTTAGTATATAAGATAATAATTTATAAGTTTAGGTTAAATTAAAATTACTCATTAACCAACTAAGTTAGGCTAGATTGTAATTGAATTGAGCACCACTTTGGTACTCAGTATCAGGAAAAAAAATTATTTGTAATACCGCCTATAAATTTATTACTAGATTTGAGAAAATAGGATTGGTTTGATTCTTAAAAAATTATTTGTAGTACCGCCTATAAATTTATTACTAGATTTGAGAAAGTAGGATTGGTTTGATTCTTCTTCTGTTTTTTTTAAATTTTATTTTGTAATTTATCTTTTTGTTAGGGTTCCGTACCCAAAGGGTACCAACGGGACCCTATTACTAAGCCTACGCTGTCCGTCCGTCCGTCCGTCTGTCAGCGGGCTGTATCTCGTAAATCGTAATAGATACACCGATGAAATTTTCACATATTATGTATTTCTATTGCCGCTATAACAACAAATAATAAAAATTAAATTAAATTAAAAAAATTAAATTAAAATATTTCCATGGGTACATGGAAATATTTTAATTTAATTTTTTTTTTAACGGAACCCTAAAAGATCGAGGCCCGACTCGCACTTGGCCGATTTTTTTTATTGTTCCTTTTATTGTTATAATTACTGTAGCCCCGGAAGACGAATTGTGAAACTGTAATGTCTCCCCGGGTATGTCATTGAAATAAATAAAATAAAATAAATTAATTCAATTAAATAAAACAACTATTAGTTTGTCCAATCTTTTACAAATATCTAAAAATCAACAAACTATGAAGTAAGAAAAGGTTAGAATTATTTTGCTATAATCTGCCAACAGAAAAAATCTGTATGGTCAACATGCAGTAACAAGCTAAGCACCGCTCACCCTCCCAAGCAAGCAATGCCACCACCACTCACATGCACCACCGCACAAGACTTTTACACTAATCTCGACGTACGTTTCGCCCCGACACCGGAGCATCCTCAGGAGATGTATATTGCTCTTCAACCTTGTACAAAATTGGAACACTAAAACTTGGGATAGGTACAGTAAATGGCGAAAGCTAGCCTTTATTATTTTGATTCTGTATCTTTTACTCTGCCCACCAAAACATTAATTGACTGTTTTCTCATTTTAACGACAATCATTAAAATGTTTACGATTGTTATCTTTACGCCTGGCGCCGATGTTGCGTATTGTCTGATTTCTGATCACCGTTACCTGATGGGACACCATCAGGTAAAATTACCGACAGGTTATTTTGGCATGATTAATGACTATGGTAATATGATCGAGGCCACGCGGCCCACCTAGCAATCTCACAAAAAGCCCATTAGGCCTAACTTAGTCCAGGCACAGGTGACAGAATATATAATTGTCTAGGTACAAAGATGTAACACCGATATAACTATAAAATTTACCAATATTATAAATGAGAAAACGTGTTTGTGTGATGTTTAAGAAATTAGTCCTAGTATCTTGTTTGACGTGAGTTACTCACAAATTATTCGATATTCTGACTAATTTCTTAAACTGGACACTTTCAAGTAAAGATTTTTATATAAATCTGTGAAGATCATACTGCCATTGTCGCAATTAGAATGTCACAACTTTGTCGTATTAGTTTACAAATTGCGAAAAACCAAATTAAATTTGAATTTCGCGGGCAGACCCGTATAACCCACCCTCGCAATTATATGCAATATAAGTTACTATGCATAAACATAGTATACCCTGTCCCATGGGCGTACCCACGGTGGGGCAAGGTGGGGCACTTGCCCCACCCTCTGACTTGAAGAAATTCTGTACATAAAGCTAATTAAGTGAAGTTACAAAATTAATTATTCATCAGTATAAATTCAAATTTACCGCGCGAGACAATGCAGTGTCGGTGAACTGAGCGCGCGAATTCCGTTTCCAAGCCTTCGTGAGTGAGTGCGAGTGCGACCGACCACCGAAGTTCTGTAACCAAATCGCCCCGCGCCGCCCGCGCCCCTCCTTCGCACGCCGATTCCATTCGACTCGTATATTGCACCGACACCACACGCTGAGTTTCATTGTTTTTTTGTGTTTAATTTATTTGTTATGTTATGTTATAGGTAATTGTATTTTAGAGCGAAATGACTTAATCTAGCGGCACGCTATGATGGCCGGTTTGACGTTTGTCCGCTCATGAAGTTCCGTTAATTGATAACGACTTTGAAGGAAATAATTGTATTACGTTATTGACGATAGTGATGTGCAGAGATTCATAAATTTTATCGAATGTAGTTTTAGGTTTAGGACTCAAAATTTATTAATTTATAAATTTTAAACCGGCCATCATAGCGTGCCGCTAGTATAATATGTTTGTTTCTGCTTGTGAATGAACAGTGCTAACTATTCTAAATAGTTGCTCTGTGCGAATAAATAAAAAATAGAATAAGTGATAAATTAAATTGCAATTGGCTGGCTTGAAATGGATATAAGAAACATTTTTAGTTCTGCACAAGGTACGTGACTGTTATTATTATTCCTGAAATGTTTTAGGTACTTAACATAAGTAATTTAGTTTTAGTATTTCGCCTTTGATGTGGTTGGATTAATTACTGGAGAAATCGGGTGGGTGGGTACTTAGTGTTATAGTGTACCTACTAAGAAAGTTTTTATTATTATACCTACCTACTTATTTATAAGATAACATTTACTATTAACAGATCCCAAGGAGCTTCAATAATCAATTGTATTAGCCTATTAATGTGAGGTAGGTAGTCACACAAAAATATGATAAAATGTTAGTTTTTATGTAGTTATGTGTACCTATGTGTTTATACTTGCACTACAGGTATGAAGTATTATTCATTTTGCTTTTGCATTGACTTCAATAATAATTCTCGAAGTTAAGAAAAATATTAGGTACTCCTGGCGGTCGCTCGCCTTTGACTGCAATTCTTGCCGTTCTGATATTTGGGCCGCTCGTTTTCGTCGAAGCCGCGTTTGGGGCCACTCGGCTCGCGTTCGTGAATCCGTCGGTTAGAGAGGTCACACACGCGTACCTACCTCTACCTACCGCCGCGCACTAGTACTGGCCTCTGTTTTGGTCGTTTATTTGTTCGGTGCTTTTAGTTTTTACTAAATTCAAAATCGTTTTGGTAAACGTATAGCACATAGAAATAATACAAACTTCACTACAGTAAAATTGTAAAGTATTGACAAAACTCTTAGGATTCAGCTCTCAAATCAGGAGTCAAACCTGCGTCCACGGACAATCCGAGTCCGACGCTTTAGCCACTAAGCTACCGAGGATCCAACCATCTAAAACCTATAACTGGTGATTTTAAAATAAAATGTTCAGGATTCAGGTTGGCCTAGATGTAATCTAATTATACCTACTCATTTTTAGGGAGGCAGAATCAGAAAAGAAAACAGGCAGATAAAAGTAGTGGTGACAGTGATAGCGGCGCAGAAGACTCGAAGCAGAAGAACGTAGCAACCGCTAGCGATGGCGTCGCCAGTACTAGTTCAGCTGTACCACCTGCTCCTGTATTGCTACCATCTAGTTCTGATACACAGGATAAAATCTACTGTTCTAATGACGTGGGCCAATGGCTAGGTCGTTCATATTGTATGACCTCTTCTCAAAAACTAGAAATTTTAAAAAATTGTTGGATTCCACCACCAAGTTATGACTTTGCTAAAGACGCTGTGCAATTAAAACGAAAATTTAAGCACAGCTGGTTGGCGGAATATGCTCCTTGGTTAGCGTATTCTCAAAAATTAAAGGGCGCGTTGTGCATTTATTGTGTGTTGTTTCCACCAACATTAACTAATATGCAAGGTTCGTTATGGTGAGACCTTTTACTCGTTATAAGGATATGCACGAATTCGCAAAAACTCATGCGTCATCTCAATGCCACAAATCATCGGCAACAGCTGCGAAATGTTTTGTTGAAAATATGCCGGTCGATGTCCAGCTGATATCTGCCCATCAAAAAGAAATAGATGCTAACAAAAAAGTGCTAGCTTCAATAATTTCGACCGTGATATTCTGTGGTACGCATGACCTACCTCTGAGAGGGAAAGGACAACATGAAGGCGTTTTTGAAGACCTTATAAAACTTAAAATTGGATCTGGTGACCAGATAATGAAAGAATATATAGAAAGCGGTGCCAAAAATGCCACATACACTTCACCGAGAATTCAGAATCAAATAATTGATCTATGCGGAGATGTCATTAGAGACGATATTATAGCTGAAGTAAAGAAGGCACATGCCTATAGTATCTTGGCAGACGAGAGCTGCGATGTATCTGGAAAAGAGCAACTTTCCATTGGTGTCAGATTTTTTGATGAAGAAAAGATCGTGGTTCGTGAAGAATTTCTAGGTTTTGTAGAATTGTCTGCTATGGATGCAAAATCTATAGCCTCTGCTATCGACAACTTTTTTGTAAACACGGGTCTGGATCCAGAAAAGTGCGTAGGGCAAGGGTATGATGGATGCTCAACTATGTCATGCAAGGATGGTGGTGTTCAGAAAATTTTACGAGAAAAATATCAAAAAGCACTGTTTTTTCATTGTGCTAGTCATAAATTGAACTTAGTTGTGCATGACCTTAACCAAATAGCAGTAATACGAAATACAGTTACTACAATAAAAGAAATAATTAAATTTTTTCGAGAATCGGGCCTTCGTCGAAAATGCGTACCAAATATACCAATGTTCTGTGAAACCCGTTGGTCTCAGAAATATAAAAGTATTGCCATTTTTAAGGAGCACTATGTCCAGGTGGTGAAAGCCCTTTCAACACTGTCAAAAGACGGTAACAATGCAACCAGAAAATCTGCTTTTCAGTTATATTGCGCAGCTACAAATTCTGAATTCATTGTTAGTGTTTGCCTCATAGCAAAATATTCTGCACAGTTGCAACCGATAGTGAATGCTCTGCAGTCGAAAAGTATAGATTTGCTTCAGTGTGCAAACCATATAAAAAGAATAACGGACACCTTGAGAAAACACCGTGAAACTGCCGATGTTCAAAGCGAAAGTTTGATAGCCGAAGCAGAGTCAATCGCTGACGATCTTGAAACAGATTTGAGAATGCCACGGATTACAAATCGGCAGATACATCGTGCAAATCCTCCGGCACAGACTCCTAGCGAGTTTTGGAAGAGATCATTAATGATTCCCTACCTTGATTCTTTAATTTTATCTCTAGAGCAACGTTTTTCCGAGGACAATTTACCTGCGTACTCACTGCTTACATTGCACCCTCACATAATGCATCAAATGTCATATCAAGATTTTATTAAAAAAACAGAACCTTTTTGTAGTTATTATAATTTAAGTGGTTTTCTTGGTGAAGCAGAACTGTGGTATAATATGTGGGAACAAAAAAATATGGCACAAAGCGAACTGAAGGAAATGGAATTGGTTGCGCTAGTTAAAGAAACACAGCTGTTTTATCCAGCCATAAAACAGGCGCTTCATATTTCACTCGCACAGCCCTGCACAACGTGCACTATCGAAAGGTCCTTCAGCACTTTACGCAGAGTGAAAACTTGGTTACGGTCAACTATGACAGAAAATCGACTTGTCGGCCTCTGCATGATGAGTGTGCATAGGAAGAGGGTTTTAGAAGCACAAAATAAGTTTGAAATCGAAATTTTAAACAGATTTGGCCAGAATCCTCGCAGGTTATTGTTGAAATAAGGATATAAATAAAAAATATTTTAAATTTCTATTATTTGTCGAGTTTCCTTACTTTTGCCCCACCCCTAAGTAAATGCTGGGTACGCCCATGCCCTGTCCAACCGTTTATTTTCTTTTTGACAGCTCAGTCTCACTCACTCTAGACTGAGCTGTCAAAAAGAAAATAAACGGTTGGACAGGCTATTGGTATTCCTTACTACCGTGTTCTATGCAAAGACCTTACATTGGTTCTATGCAATACTATCCGTCAAAGTAATGTTTAGTATACGGACGTTAGACCCCACGAATTGTTTTTCATTTTACAAATTACTTACTGGGACTCTATAAATCTAGACGCGTCTGTTTTCTAAGTAAACAAAACGCATGAATGTTTTTAAAGTAAGCATCTTTACTAATATTATAAATGCGAAAGTGTGTTTTTTTGTCGGTTTGTCTTTCAATCACGCTGCTTCAGAGATATGGATCGACGTGTTTTTTTTTTGCGGGTATAGTTGGGGACTAGAGTGACATTAGGCTACTTTTTATCCCGGAAAATCATAGTTCCCGCGGGATTTTAAAAACTAAATCCACGCGGACGAAGTCGCGGGCATCAGCTAATATTATATTATTTGCCTAATATTCCCCTATCCCCTACAAATAAACGTAAAGCTTGTGTTAAGATTGGTTAAGAGGAGATTTGGCTGTCGACCTTTCAGTTTTCAGGCCGCACCTTCAACCATTAGCTTATAGAGGCTATAAATTAATAATAATTACCATTAATGTAATCTAATTACTAGCTACCCTACATTCCTCTATCTGTTAATAAACCGGTATATGTAGCATGGTGATGGCTAATTTGCTTGTCCCCCTTCCCTCACAATTAGCTTGATTATCCGCCGCCGTGGTGGTTCGTTAGACACGGTGTTGAATTATAGGGACACTCCTTTCTAATGTATTACTTAATACTTTTAAACTAGCTGGACATCGTTTCGCTTTGATATTAGTTTATCCAAATCCCTGAAATTCAACTTCGAGTTCATGTACCTTTTAAACGTTAAAATTTCACTAACCAAACTTCGTACTGTCAACTGATCTTTTGTTTCTTCTTCTTTAACAACCTAAAGACGTCCGCTACTGGACAAAGGCCTTTTTCGTGGATTTCCACAGGCCTCGGTCTTGCGCCGCCTGAATCCAGCGGCTTTTCGCAACTCTACCTAGTGTCTGCCAAAACTGCGCTTTCCTTTGCGGGTTCGCCACTCCAGCACCTTGAGATTCTTGGGATCCCAACGACCATCAGTTCTTCGAACTATGTGGCCGTGGGGGAAAAGTATGTTGCTAAGATAAAAATTGGTAGCAGGAATACCATAAATTCAGCCAATCAATTACGATTGTAGCAGCGTGATGACCACAACTTTCATACGAAATAGATTACGGGCAGAGAACCTTTAATGCCTGCGGGAATGGGGCTACTTTCTGTCTGCCCGTCTTAACATGAATTGAATTGTAGTACGTTTTTTTCTTGGAACTTCCCCTCATTGTGGAAATAATATATTCTATTCTAACAAAGATGCATGGGTTAAATCAGCTTGGCATCCAGCTGCCCACATGATAGTATAAAAACTTATTACAATGTAATTAGCTACTTATCAATATTGTAAAATGATTATTTTGAAAAGATCAACTGCTGAGTTTCTTGCCGGCTCTTCGCAGCAGAATCCGCTTTTCCGAACCGGTGGTAGAGTCATGACGTGTCATAAGAGCCACAGCTTGGCCTACGTGAAATAAATATTTTTAAATTTTTTTGAATGTTTGTAACCGCATTCCGGACCAGAGATAGATTCTATTCTAATCTAACTAAAAGAAAAACTGTTCTATTCTATTCTATTCTAATATCAGAATAGGTTGCAGGATATAGCTTAACTATTACATTGGTCGTCATGCCTATGAACCCCACGTCATATCACGTCACGGGCCATTTTTCGATGAGTGGCGTCTTGCAAGCTTGCGTGTCAGATCCCCGAGTCCCGACGACCATCAGTACGACGCGTACCAAACAACGGGCTGTTTCGTTTTTGAACACCACCAATACAATTTATTGTAACTTAGTAACTTTCCGTGATCACACACGGAAAAAAAAATTTGCTTTAAACTAAGAATATTTCACTTGGTCAAGACATTGCGTGATTCATATATGGGGAAAACATTATATTCTTAAAATTAGTAAATATTTGTCTTGTTATTCATTTTTCTTCCAAGTAAATATACTCACTAACCAAGGCAATATCTATTCTTGCAATGAAAAAGCAACGTTTTCTTTGCTTAAGTAAGTTTTTTTATTTAAGTCTAGAATCTTAAATTCTCAAATTTAAGACAAATATGTCTTAAATCTAGAATGTACTCCTCCGAGTATGAAAAGCAATATCTCTTATCAAGAATATATTTATTGGACAAGAAATGTCATTGATTCTGATCAAGAATATATCTATTGGTCAAGAATTTCCGTGATTCATATATGGGGAAAACAATAAATGGTTGTATCAAAACACAATTATTCTCAATGCTAATAAATAAATAGTTAAGTCAAGATATTTTTCTTCCTTCTAGAATTTATATACTTGTGATTAAACAATATATTTAAGAATAATGCTTTTCTCAGTTGAACACTTTGTCAAACGGATCCCGGAGTTTTCTTACAAGAAAATAAATTCTCAGTATGAAAAATAAATCAATTGTAAGAAGAATGGTATTTATTTATCTGTATACTACGGCATTTTTTAGTAAAGCAGCCTTAACTCTTGCATCAATTAATTCTATTTTCACAATAAGAACAATTTATCTATAGTGAAGAAAACCAACAATCTTAGTTACTAGTTGATGCTCTTCAGTGAAGAAGTTTTAGCTACTAGTTCAATAACAATAAGTTATTCTCTGGAGATCACGTTGTTTTAAAAAGATAGTCTCAATATTCTTAGTTCAATAATCATGCGTTTTTAGTGAAGAAGTTTTATTTCTTAGTTTAATAATATTATCGAATTTAAACGGAGATCACATTGTCTAGAAAGAATAATACCAATGTTCTTAGTTCAATATTTATGCGTATTTCAGTGAAGAAGCCCAATTCTTAATTCAAAAACAATAAGCAATTGATACGGAGATCAGATTGTCTCCAACCAATAATGTTAATTTTGTTGATTTAAGAACGTGCAAGTACTTAACTGAATAATTTTTAGTTTTTGATCTAATTCATTGCATGTTTCATTCGGAGATCAGAAATCTCTTAGCTCAATAATAGTGTATTTTACTGCAAGAAATCTTGGTTCTTGGTTCAATGCATGTCATGTTTCATACGAAGATCAGATTGTTTCCAACGCATAATGTCATTATTATTGATCTAAAAACCCTGTACTTCAGTAAAGAAGTTTTAGTTCTTGATCTAATTCATTGCATGTTTCATACGGAGATCACAAATCTCTTGGCTCAACAATAAAGTATTTTACTGTAAGAATTTTCAGTTCTTGGTTCAAATCATGGCATGTTATATACGAAGGTCAGATTGTCTTATTTAAAGAATTACAATAGTCTTGGTTCAATGGTTAATATGCGTTTCAGTAAATATTTTTCAGTTCATCGTTCGATTTATTCAAGCTAAAGTTTAGTCAGAATGTAATTAAACAAAACGTTAACATAAATATTTAGTACAAAAAGTTGGTAAATAAAAATGAACAAATTTTTTTTCCAGCTATAGTCAAAAAATATTTGTTTAGTGACATTCTGACTAAACTTTATCTTGAATAAATCGAACGATGAACTGAAAAATATTTACTGAAACACATGTTAACCATTGAACCAAGACTATTGTAATTCAAATAAGAAAATCTTAACTCTGTATATAACAAAGCTCTTGAATCTGTACATAGAACTGAAACAGCTTTGCTAAAATACCATGATTATTGAGTACCATTTGAAACATGAAATGAACAAGAAAAAGCACTAAAACTCACATAATTTCGAGCCTGAGGCACCATCACATTTTTCAATCAGATCTCCGCGTGACATTTCATGCCTGAAAATAGAGATAGGTAAATAAGTGGGAGGTACTCAAATTAATATTATAGATAAAATAATACAATGGATTCAATTCTATGAAATCCTTTATTAAAAAATAAACTTCCTAAAACAACAGTATTGATCATTTTATTTAAGTATATTCTAGGTATTAATCATAATATTCCCTAATATTATTATTATAACAGTTTATCAAAAAAAACATATACTTAGTGATTTTATATCTTTCAAAATGTGCAAACGAGAAGGTCATCAATGGTAATATTTATAATTATATTATGACCGCCAATAGACATAGATCACTCATATGTGTTTTAGTTTATTATAACCCGCCCCAATAAAGAAACGAATCTTAAATGGCGGCGTTAATCTATATACTTCTCAAAAGTTAGTGTCAGCAATAGTGTATAAGTGAGACGCAATGATTAAATGCTGCCATTTCAGACGCATAATATCTGATTATACCAAATGGAACCTAGGTGCCTGACTGTTCAAGTTGAACCCCAACCTAACCTAACTATAGATTTTGGCAAACATAGTACTTCTATAACCATTTTACTAGATTAGTCTAGTCAGATAGCTATACTACTAGATCGCGTTCGTATTTTAGCTATATTCCTAGTAAGATAGCTATGAAGAACACTTTGCTTGCTGTGTAGAGCCTTTTCTTTTACTTCATCAATTTTCGTTTGTATATCTCCAGGATTCTGAAAACAATAGCAAACATATAAAAATTGCTAAATTGATAGACATACCTGCAAAGCACGCGTGTTTACTACTAATATTATAAATGGGAAAGCTTGTGATTGAAAGAATATGTTTGTTCCCACTTATCTCTGAAAAGGCTTAACAGATTTGGATGAAATTTGGTATGAATGTCAATTATAGCCTGGATAACAGATGTTACTCTTTATCCAGGAAAAACCAAAACATACCATAAAATTGCGTAACCGCGAGTGAACCTGCGAGGTATAGATATCAAATATAAATAATATCATATAAATCAAATATAATAATAGTATATTTACCTGGACGTCAAATATGAAGCTTTCGACGTATTCTAATGTGGAAAATTTTCTACGCTTGTTCAGTCTTCCTCTCGGGGGAATCAGGTAGGACAACAGTTTTATTTGATCTGGCACTTTTAGATCTGAAATGTATAAAACAGTGATTTATTTTATTACTAGTGGACCCGCCCCGGCTTCGCACGGGTAGGCTACAAAACAAACACAATGGTATAATCATCTAGGGCCTGGAGGTTAATGATAAAGTCTATGTCTATGGCTAAAACCCTCATATAAATATGGAATGCCTGTATTCGATCGTTGTCCTTTACGTGAGTGACTTTTGCTGCTACCCGTGAAGCATTATGTCCTCTATCTCCTATAATATTTATCAGATCTTCATCAAAATTAGACAAACTATGCCTGATATTATACACTTTTAAATAAAGAAAGAATTATTAAAATCAGTTCATATTTGACTGAGTTATGGAGTAAAATCAACAATAAATTTCATCCCCTATCCTGGAGTAACCTTATGTTTTATCGGGATAAAAACTATCCTATATGTTGACCCGAAGTATCAGCTAAAGCTATACCAAATTTCATTTAAATCCGTTCAGTAGTTTTCGCGTGATGCGCGAACAGACAGACAGACAGACAGACAGACAGACAGACAGACAGACAAAAATTAAATAAAAATCTGTTTTGGGTTCAATATCGATAATAAAGCATCCCCCAGTTAAAATTTTCAAAATATATTAAATGTACAGAAATCTTCCAGTTACAGTTTTATTATAAGTATAGATAGTATATGCGAGTGGAGCCAAGGGCGGATGCTAGTAACGTAAATAATATAAATAAGAATACTTAGTCGATCCCTCTAAAACTCAGGGTCAGACTAAAAAAAAACAGTGGCACTCGGGGAGTGCCGACAGAAGTGAAAACCATTAAGCCAAAACCAAAAAAAGGCCAGCGCCTAGCTGGCCCCGTTGCCATGTAATTCATCTTGTGTCAGCAATCTTTAATTCTTTACTTAAAATACAATAACATATGTAATTAGATCTATAGGTTCACTTACCTTAGCACACACACAGCACAATCTCTATATTTTGATCAACAACGCAAAAGAATCACTCTAAACTCTGAAATATCACCATGAACTGGACAGTGGACGTAATCAAGACGTAATGCGGCCAATGGCCATGCGGTGCACTGCGCCGGCACATCCATCCAAGACAAAAAGGATGTTGCCTGCTACGAAATGTTAATTACCAAAAATAAGGCCGTATCTTTCACGTCTCCACTACTTTTCCTGACATAGACTTACTACGAATTAATTACTACGCAAGTCAACACAAATTTTGGTTCTGGGTTTTACATATGCGATTTTTATTCCTTTACTAATTAAAGAAAAAATTGTTTAGGCTGGAACAGTTTGCTTTTATAGCCTTTTTTTTGTTTTGACTTTGTATTTGAAGTTTAAAATTAGTTTTATGGGCTTCGAAAAGTTTCGAATTTATAGGCAAATAAAAATTTTTACATCTTGTTTTAATAAATTGGCCGCAAATATAGCAGAATGCAACTACATCGTATTTTTCAACTTCTTGAGGCCATTTTTGACCTTACGGTCACACAAAATGAGATAAATTGCCCCATTGCTCATGAACCTGGTCTGTGCTACGCTACTCATACTGACAAGAAAAACCGAGATTGATTTTCAGTGCTTTCCCCATCAACGGTTTGTATATTTGCTTGTTGAAATACGGTTTTCTTTGTATGGACATTAATTGCGTGATAATAGACTGATTATGTGAAACATAGGGCCTCCTGTGTGTATAATATATGTTTTTTACAATCACTACTAGCTGCAAACCTGACTTCACTCGGTTATAGCCTAACGGAGTGAAGGGAGGAATGTTCAATAGGGTATTTTACTTACTCTTTTTTGAAAAGTGTCTAAATTTGATTCTAAGGTGATAATAATCGATAAGTACCAAAAAATGCATTTAAAGTTTGCCTTTTAAATTACCCCGCGTAAACGCTAGACGCCCACGTCAGACTATGTGATGACGTCGTAAGGTCAGTAAATTCGTTCGCTCAAATGGTTGGCGCCCCTTGTAAAGCCGACACATAGCAACCGCCGGTAATGCCGAAGGCGGCGCGACTTATGTGACCCACTGTATACTTTAGTGTGTCACGCTAAATGTTTGTGTGCTGTATTATGATGATAGTATATGTATATAAATTATAAAGTGATGATTCAGATCTAATACTACCAGTATTTTGATTTTGTATTTTTCATTAATCTAAAAAATTTAAATAAATGATGGTACTAAATGATTAAATAATGTATTTATTTATTTTCACATAGTTTCTAAAATACCGTGTATTTGTACTGCAAACTATTTGAGCGGGTGAACTATATAGACTACTGACATAATGATGTAGTGTAATGGCGGGAACTGTTTGACGTTTCGCATATTTGTAGCATAGACAAGAAAAGTGAAAACTTTGAAATGAAAATAATATAAAATTTATTTTATAATTTTGTGAACTGAAACTTCCTCTTCCCGATTCCTTATTGCGTAAACTATCTTATTTTTATATTTTTAGATTATTTCTCACTAGGAGTAAAATACCCTATTATTTTCCTTACACCTTGGGAGAAATATACTGCAACACCGGATACAAGCTTAACCTATAGTTTGTTTTGTTTCCATACTAATTCCAAGACACGTGAATTTGGTTCAAAACACATATTTGAATCATAGTTTGAATTCAAGAATATTATTGTTTTAGACTCAAGACATCTTTTCTTAAATATTTTTTCAAGATTTCCATGGTAAAACCAAGAAACGTGAATTTGGTTTAAAATACTCATTTGTATCATAGATTTCATACAAGAAAATTATTGTTTACATTCAAAAATGTTGTTCTTAAATATATTTTTCAAGATTTCCATTCAAAACCAAGAAACCTCAACTTAGTCGAAGGCCCGGTTTCACGGATTCTTAAACAACCAATCAAATATACTTTAAATGTTGGTTCTTCATCAATTCTAGAAACGAAATTCTTCAGTTTAGTGCCATTGCACTCACAGCAAAGCTGTTGAATTTGTCGTACCAAGAAAAAGAGTTCTCAATGGCAGACAGTTGTAATTCTTAATTGAAGAACAGTAAGTATTCAAATCAATAGAGACCGATTTTTAATTGTAAAAGAAATCAATATTCAATGAAGTAAATATTTCTTAACATAAAATTTTTGTTCTTAGCTGGTACTTATTTGAATACATAATTATTCTTAGGTTGAGGCAATAATTGTCACTTGAGAGCTTTCATAAAACAATCTATTTCTTGCTATAAAGTATTAGATTCTAAAAATGTATCTATAATTTATTTTCAATCATAAGTAAAAAAAAAACTCTTGTCTAAACAATAATATTGTTGAAGGAATATACATAAATTCATAATGCAATTTTTATCATTATTGTCTGGACTTGTAAGCAAATAAATTCTTTTCAAAAAACCGACTTCTAACGCCACTACAAAGTATAAAAATAATTTTAGTTTGTCCACGTTTGTTGAAGTCGGGCGGGCCTAAATACAAACTATGAAACCGATGCGCGACGCTACACAATAATATGAGATACTCGTTTGTAGAAGTCGAGCGAGCATCGCGAGTCGGTTTCATAGTTTGTATTTTAGGCCCGCCCGACATCAACAAACGTGGACAAACTAAAATTATTTTTATACTTTGTAGTGGCGTTAGAAGTCGGTTTTTAGGGTTCCGTACCCAAAGGGTACCAACGGGACCCTATTACTAAGCCTACGCTGTCCGTCCGTCCGTCCGTCTGTCAGCGGGCTGTATCTCGTAAACCGTAATAGATAGACAGATGAAATTTTCACATATTATGTATTTCTATTGCCGCTTTAACAACAAATAATAAAAATTAAATTAAATTAAAAAAATTAAATTAAAATGGGTAGGTGGGTAGATGGAAATTTTTTAATTTAATTTTTTTAACGGAACCCTAAAAGAGCGAGGCCCGACTCGCACTTGGCCGATTTTTTGAAAAGACTTTTTACTTTAAGCTTTTAAGTGTAGTATATATTCATAAGATCCAAATCACCTCTTAGATAGGTACCTACAAAGAATAAATTTTAAAGCCTTGTATAGGATTTGATCAAGGGAACATGGAAGCATTTGGGGGTCCCCTGGACCAGAGGCCCGGGGCGGGCAGCTCCGCCCCCGCCCTACTGGACCTAGAGCTCCATGATGTAGTCCATACTTGTTACCTACAATATCAATTCGTAATCGAAATTTCCTAAATCGCCATAGTTTTAGGTAGGCAGTACCCTGCAGCATCAGGATTGAGGAGCTAGGACCTGGAGCTCCATGATGTAGTACATACTTGTTATCTACAATAATAATTCGTAATCGACATTTCCTAAATCTCTTTATTTTGGGTGAGCAATATCCCTGCAGCATCAGGCTTGAAGAGTTGAAGGTGAACATTTTTATGGGACCATTTCGCAAACATCCTCTGTCGATTAAAAAAAAATCACGTGAATCGGTCCAGTAATCCCGGAGAAATCGGTGGACATACATAGAAAAAAAAAAGATACCGGTGTCCTCCTTTTTGGAAGTCGCTTAAAAAGTATTTTTTATACAGTCAATAAACAAGTTATTCTTAGATAAAGAAAGCTGTAATTCTTTATGAAAGAATAAGGAAGTATTCCAGTTAACACAGACACATAATTGATTGTAAAAGATAACCATATTTACCGAAGAAGATATTTTCTTGACTTAAAATGTTGGTTCTTCATCAATTTTATAAACAATATTCTTCAGTTAAGAGACATGTCACTCACAGCAAACCTGTTGAATTTGTCTTACCAAGAAAAAGAGGTCTAAATGGCAGACAGTTGTAATTCTTTATTGAAGAACAGTAAGTATTCAAATCAATAGAGACCAATTTTTAATTTTCAAAGAAATCAATCTTCAAGGAAGTAAATATTTCTTTACCTAAAATGTTTATTCCTAGCTGATGTTTGAATCCATATTCTTAGGTTAAGAGGTAATAATTGTCATTTGAGAGCTTTTATAAAACAATTTTTTTCTTGCTATAAAATATTAGATTCTAAAATTGTATCTATAATGTATTTTGAATCAAAAGTAAAAAAAACTCTTGTCTAAACAATATTATTGTTGAAGGAATATACATAAATTCTTAATGCAATTTTTTATCATTCTTGTCTGGACTTGTAAGCAAAAAAGGATTTTTTGTACAGTCAATAAATAAGTTATTCTTAAATAAAGAAAGCTGTAATTCTTTATGAAAGAATAACGAAGTATTCCAGTTAAGACAGACATTATAATTGATTGTAAAAGATAACCATATTCACTGAAGCAGATATTTCCTTGACTTAAAATGTTTGTTCTTCCTCAATTTTAGAAACGATATTCTTAGGTTAAGAGACATTGTACTCACAGCAAAGCTGTTGAATTTGTCTAGCCAAGAAAAAGAGATCTCAATGGCAGACATTTATAATTCGTTATTGAAGAACAGTTAGTATTCAAATCAATATAGACAGATTTTTTATTTTAAAATCAATCCGTCTTCAATGAAAAAAATATTTCTTGACATAAAATGTTTGTTCTTGGCTGATATTTTTAAATCCATATTCTCAGGTTAAGAAATTGAAGTATCTCTTGAGAGCATTAATGAAACAATAATTTTCTTGTTTTTAAATGGTAGGCTTTATTTAAAATGAGTATTTTACGTATTTTGAATCAAAAGTATTAAACTTTTGTCACAATAATATTATTGTTGAACGAATTTACACATTTTCTTAAACCAATAATTTCTTTTTATTCTTGGCCCTAATCTCTGAGATTCTTATGCTAAATCCTTTTATATTCAAAGTAAGAATTCTTAATTACTTGTTTCAAAATGCAAATGTTTTCTATAGTTAAGGGTAAATATCGTCTTGATCCAAAAAAATATTCTTGATGTAAATAAATAAATGAAGAATAATATTATATATCTAGAAGAATTCCATTTTATTTTATTCAAGATATTATTGTTACCTTGAGTAAACATAATATGCTTGAGATTAAACAATATACTTGAGAATAATTTTATTCTTGAATGAAAACTTTGCCAGACCCCATTTTTTTCCGTGCAGTTTCCGCCGATTTTAGTTTTAAAGTTTCTATGTTGATGATTGCTAGGGTATTTTTTCCAAGTTATTGTCAAAAGTGTCATAGCGAACTTACTTTAAAATATTCAATTATTATAATCTATCGGTGATAATCCAGAATTATGTCATATCACACGTGCGTGCGTGTGTTTACGTGAGTGTGTGAGTAGTGTTTGTCGGCTCATCAGTTCCCTCATTATTGCCAAATCACTCATTAGATTTAGATAAATCAGATTAGGTATCGTTGGCTTTTTCATGTATTACAAGTTTCTTGATCATGCATGATAAAATTATGGTAGTTACAACTTACATGGAAGTAGTGAGCTATGGAGGTAGGGACTTATGTATGAAGAAACAAATTAAGCAAAGATAAATCTATTGAGTTTGATTCCGAAAGTATTTTAAGGTATTCCATGAAAGAAGTATCATGATTTATATTATACCTTTCCTCGGGCTGCAAGCTTACCTATCTACTTGCCAAAATAATATCGAAATCAATTAAATGGGCGTGAAATGGTAATAGATGGAGTAATATAACATTTACTTACATACATAATTGATAGAATTAATATGAAATAAAATATGAACCTTTCATCCGTGCCCGTGGTGGCATTTTGAAGAGTAGTTATGTTATAGTTTTTGAACTCTATATTTTCAGGACTCAACTCTAGATCACGTCTTCTTTTAATGTGCCTATTGTATTAGACTTTGAATAAAAAGATAATTTCCCAGCATTGTGAGGTACTGAAATAAAGACCCCAATATGAACACTGTTAAAATAAATGAGCTTGTTTTCTAACATCGTTGATTGTTGACAGTTCTGCTATCTGAGAGCTAGATAATAGTGATTTTACCCTTGTTCGTTGTTTTGTGATATACTTAGCACTGAGTCAAAGACTAGCCGAAGTCTAGACCGAGGGTAATATGCATCAATAGCCTGTAAGCAGCTCGGCAACTAGTTAGCAATGTAGGCCAATATTTGTGACATTATTGGTAATACTACTTTTTAATCGTGAATTATAATTTATTATAAGATTCATTTTAAAACCTGTAAAAGTGTTGTATATAATAACGCCACAGCGACACGGGTGTGACCACTAACTTTAAAATAGTAAGTTTATTATACATATAATAGTGCACATGAAATTTCTTGCCGCTTACAAAACAATGACACATAGCAGTAAAGCTTGTCGAATAATAAAAGATGCAGCTTTTCCACAATCGACTAGCACAGCCGTTCCAAATCTTTTTTATACTGTGATTCCTATTAAATGTAATTTTTTTGCTAGCTACCTACAATGCGGTGGAAGCGAGCAGTGTGGAATAGCCTATAATATAGGCCTCTCTGCCGTTGCCTTGCCCGACCTATATAAAAATACCACTTTTTCGCAACAAAATTCATGGAAAACGCAACTCTCGTGAAAGAATAATAATTATAGTAGTCCTTCTGACCGAATCCAGCCGCGGCGGCCAATCTCCACGGAAATAAGCCATTTGTGCGGGAAAAATTTATTATAGAGCACAAGCATGTATGCAAACATATATCTATTCCCTCACTCAGTCCGATGAGACGGAAATATGACCGCAGAGAGTTCAGGTGCAAGACCGACGTCTTTACGTGCTCTTCGAGGCACGGGGCTCTCGTGAAAAACAAGTAAAACAACAGATACCTAGAAAATTTACGACGATGCCATTTTACGACGGCCATTGTTCACAGCACGAGGGCTCTAATAAGGAAGTCAATATTTGCTCCGGACTCGCTAACACAACCCACGACCCACTTACCTCTATGTGGCGAATGGGTAAATGGCTTCGTGAAAATTACAGACGTTCCTACATAATACGCAATTTTATGCCTCTTTAGCTGGAGCCCCACAATAGGTGACACACACACATTGACTGGGAATTTTTTAGAACTTCGCAATCATTTATTTTAAATACATTTTTGGTTTTCTAATACCTAAAACTGTAAGTACCTATACCAAAAATGTAGCAAGCATCGCAGGGGTTATTGAAGTTATTGAGTTCCTAACCTACATTCCAAGTTTTTTGTATACCGAAGCAAAAATACTGTACGATCCAAGATCCTTACAGATCTTTATTGACATGTAGGCAAAACTAAGATTTGTCAAATTGAATAACGTCTAGACAATTTTATCAAAAAGTTAACAGTGTTAATAAAACGTTTTATAATATAGTAAAATTGAAGCCGCCTCAATGATCAAAGGCATCTGGTTCCAGCCAAACAGTAAATAAAGCAATCGATCTTGAAAGGTATTCTAAAAACTCTACTCTTGTCTTAAGAACAGACGCAGCAGTGACACCGCACGGCATGCCAGTCAATCACAAATTCCCTAGCCGTAAATTCTAAATTAGATGTTCCTTTATATTTTTAAGCTCTGAAATCCATTTAGTGATCGAAAACCCATTTAGTGAAGTGCAAAAATTTATCTCTTTAACTAATTTAATTCTCCATATATATCAAGACACACGAGAGCGTGTCCAGCCAAGCTTCAAAAGAAAAGACAGGAACTGGCGACCGACGCGACGCAGCGACCGTATGTTATATTATATTACACGAACCATTTAGAGCCATATGTATATTTCTAAAACGAGTTTAATTCTAGACCCCAGAATCTCTAATGAACAATATTATATTGAAATTGATTGAAAATCTCAGACAACACAAAAATATAAAAAGGTCTATCTGTTTTTGATCTATAATTACAAATAGCTACTGCTACTCGTTCTAAAAACTTTAGGCTATCAGGGTTTCTATTTTTAGCCCCTGACGAAAAAGAGGGGTGTTATAAGTTTGATGTATGTATCATTGTTTGTCTGTCCCCTTTAGCTCGTTCCCCAGTGAATGGACCTATTTTAATGCGGTTTTTTCAGTTTGAAAAAACCGCAGTTCTTCAAACGCCTGAAAAGATCCTTACAAAATATAGATTTTATAAGGATCTTTTCAGGCGTTTGAAGATCATCAGTTCGTTGCCTACTTGATTAATGGGTCTTAGAAACTTTCACAGGTACGATTGATTTGGTGTACTGTTATTTTGAATTATTTCCATCATCAAGTAGTCTGCGGGATAACCAACTCTTCAGCAATTAACAGCAGTTTCTTTTTGGGTTCATTAGAATGCTCTCAATGAGTAGGTGTTATATTGACGGTGATCGAGGATCGAGGAGGAGAGTCTAATGATGGAGCAGCAAACTGTGTAACAGCATGTTGCTGTTGGCATATCATAGTCCGGGCATAGATTCACATGTCGGGGTGTTTTAAATTTTTAATTTAAGTACACTTGTTTATTCGTTAGTTATTTGCTTCTATGTATCTTTCTACATTTTTGTCCATAAACATAACGTCGTTCAGCATGGCGCTTAATTTCACGGTTCTTTCCAAACGTTGCCGCGACGAACACGTCCGGCCATACGATGCGCGCGAGTCATAAGCTTCCGCATGTCACCGTCGCCATGCATTCCCCCGCGATCTCACTGTGCTCATTAGAAGGGACCACGCTTTGATCTATGGCGCGCCTAGATGACTTCTCATAAATGTCGTTAATTACTCCTTAGGCGCCTTAGGTTACTCGCGCACTACGCGGCTGCGACTACTGACCGGAGGCGCGACTTCCAGGAAGTAATATCGTTATTTACCTACTCATCGGTTCATCGGTCAAATAATACGATTATCATCATCAACAGCAACCCATGAACGGCTCACTAGAGCGTCTCCTCTTAGAAAAGGATGATTGAAGCATTTAAGGGGCTATGACGATCCTAAATTGTTTGGGTTGTACGAGTGGGATAGAGCTATATATTTTGCAGTGCTAGGAAAGAGATGGAAATTATGGATTCAGGGGTCGGGAATTGAAAAAAAACTGTTGGCGGATTTTAGCAAAATAATTCTAACCTTTTCTTGCTAATCATGAACTTCCGCAAAGTAACGCCTGCTTCTATCCAATATCTAAAAAAGGAGATTATTGGATCAAAGTTTGGGAAAACTTTCTATCGAGAATTTTTTTCCAATCGTGTTTCTATCTCTAAGCGAATTTAGTTAAGATACTCAAATTACATATTGCATTGAAATTATTCAAATTGGAATTATAGTTTTCAATTTGTAAACCTCACAGAGCTCACCGAGAATTGCCTGTCGCATGCTTCTAGCCGCTTAATTGCATAACTCTATGAAAATCCTAAAAGTCAGAAGTACGTGCCCGGGATTGAACTCGCGATTTCCGAATAGAGTCCGCAGTCTTAACCACTAGGCTTAATCACTGTGCTTCCTTTTTCCATTGAAAATCTGTCTTTTTAAAACGGTTTAAATTAAATAGGCTTTTAAACTTGAATTATTTTATGCTGGTAAAAAGTTTCAATCCACACAACTTGCTAATGCAACGTACAAAGACTTAGCAAATGGCATGGTCTGCCTTGAAAACTCTTGTAACCTTTTAACTAACCGCCCATTGAAGGTATGGCTTAGTTCTAATCCAGTACTCTATGCCCTGGTACCCTTCTATCTTCTATGAAAAATCGGTCAGTAAATCTCTAGCACAATCAGGAGAAAAGCGGCCGATTATAATTCTGTAGTTCGTGGCGGCCCTTAATATTGCCACTGCAACTAAATTGATTACGTCTATAACGTTTTCATATAAAATGTGGCGTTAAAAGAAATCATTAGCGAGATGTTTGGATATAAAATGTTTAACCGTCGAAACTGGAAAGTTATGGATTTTTATTATTAAAAGTGATTTCACATCTTGGTATCGGCATGCGCCGTACGCACTGCATGTTCGTGTAGTGACGACTGACGACACCATTCTATCGCAATGTGATGATCACAGACGTTAGCCCCCGTGAATTGCAAAATAATACCACGAAGATCGCTCAAATTACGTAATAGGTAGATTGTATGAGAGACCAGCTTAAGAAGGAATCTTGATCCCTAGTTTTAAAGAGGATGTAAAGTATGATGTTATTGGTTTGTGGTCATCATTTCGTATAGTTAATCCAGCCATGCCGGTTGAAGTGGCATGGCATGCGCCGGCGCCGGCTTCGCGCACTCCACGACTTTAGTATAACAACTTTAGTTGTGACTGGGACGCGTTGACGAATACTCTTCTCGTTGCACACCTTAGCGTACGACCTCGCCTCCTGACATTGGCTTATCACGTACATATTATCGACATCCGATACGTAAATATCGATATCAATACCGCTGTAAATAACGTTATCGCTGATAATTGCGTCAGTCATGTTTGGTCCATTTCAGAGACCTTGAGCTACACCAGACTCTTCTTATCAGCACCAATTGATAGGGTCTTCGGAAGTAGCAGGTGTTAGTACGTGCAGATTAGTTTTGTTTACTCGGATTTGGTGTAGGCTGTGATTATGGTGCGCTAACCGCAGTGTTGTTCTTGTGGGTGGATTAATTCAGAAATCTATCGCGTGATTGGCCCAACATGGATCGGACAATGTACGGCAAGGTTCTGCCAGGCACTTATTACCCGTTTCGCTGCGCTATGAAGGAGAACGGAATATCGCCGGGCTGTGAGTATTAATATTTTATTCCTATTCTATTAAATTACCTAGTAAAAAACTAAATCCATTTTTGGCATCACTAGATAATTAAGCTCTGTGAATAGTTGCTCAAGTATTTCTCTATGTATGTGTACAAAATATTAGCGTTATTAATAATAATAATCTTTATTTATAAAACTCAGTACAGCACAATACTATGAAATCCTGACCCCTAAACTAGGAAAACCCGTATCTTAGGGGCCAGGAAGGTATTAGGTAGGTATATCTTGGAGAAATCACCCAATTGAGCTAATTTTGACCAAATGTCCTCCAATCCTAGTCAAATGTTAAGTAGACCTTAAATATTTATCATGCGGACGTCCGGAACAGACGTGCGGAATGTTAGTTTCATAAGGGGCTCCAACCATGGTTGGTTTCTCGCCAAGTCGCCACCCTCCTAAATAGAAAAACCCTCGGGACATTACACCCTCAAATTAAATTAAACTCCGATGTTTTTATTTTTTATGCTTTCTGTTGGCAAAAACAGTAACGCACCGCAAACACACGCTTAGTGATAGTGAGCATATAAAAAATTCATTATTTGGTAACGTTTGCTTTAACTGATAATATAGTCCTTAAGTATTTCAAATCTGCCATTTAATTTATTTTTTGGGAAAATGTCATGGAATGACTATCATCAGTAAAAAATCTATTTATTTTCTCTAGCTATTTTCCTATTATCCCAATTATTAGCTATGTTCCCAAGAAAATCCCTACCATTACGTGATTAATGACAAGAGATCACGAGCCTCATCAATGAGGAAGGATGCCAGGAGGGAGGGATATGTTTTTCTATACTATGTATTCTTGGTGTGTTTATTTACTATTACGTGGTAGTGTAACAAGTTGTATGGCACATGCGAGCGTGTTTTAGTTACAAATGACTCCCATTCACTTACGATTTCATCTATCCATCCGGCACGGTACCGGTTCGTTTATTTTTATTTGCGGAAGAGAGCATGCATCGCGGGCAATGTATAGAATATAGTGCATCATTGTATTTATTTACTTTTAATCGAGTGAACTCTAATGAAATATTCCACTTTATAACCCACCAGAAAATTATGGGAAAAGGTTCTCAAACGGATACGTATATTATATTTTCTTTGCAGGTATTTTGTGTAGTACTTACCATATAAACAGGATTTAAAAAGGAAACTTGGAATGAAAATCGTGTTTCTTTTTTCATGGGATAGGGTTAAATTATGTGAAAAATTGATACATTGAACTTCGGAGATGAACAAGACAGGCTGGAGTGCCTAAGTAGTTACGTACTCAAGCTTGTTATTCAACATTCACATACTACTTACCTCGTAGACTACTTACTTACTACGTATTTCGTAGTGTATTTTGGAAAGTATGGCGTTGCGTTTTGGTGGTGTTGCTCCTGTATTTCTAGTATTTGAAAAGCTGCAGTGTACAGCCTGAGCGGCATGTTGTACCTTACAGTTTTTTTCTGGTTTGGCGGATTAGAGCGACAGAAGTTTGTTGTTCCTTGTATATTGTTTACTTCGCTGGCTCAGTGACCCAGAGAATCTTTTTCCCCGACACTTAAAGCGCCATTCATTACGCCGCTTTACGCCAATCTGTTCTTCCGAGGGTTCACCTCTATAGCTTCCAACAGGTCGTTTCCTACTGGGCAATCCTGCTATGTCCTATTCATAGGATGATCATGATCCTCTTCTATGCTCTCTTGTGTCCGAGACATGATGCTGATGAAAACACTTTGACTGTAGAATATACCGTAGTATTTACTATTTACTTCCTTAATAATCGCGTGGACTGTAAATAAATACTTCGGTTTCATATAGTTTTGTATAGATCGTGATGGTTGCCAGCTTATTTATAGATATTATGTTTTCTGCGAGATGTGATGTTATTGTGTTCGGAGACACATTTGATTTTGTCAGTTGCTAGGAATGTGAATAAATTACAATAATATTAATTGAACAAGTTAAATAGGTCCACATGTGTTACATATGGCTCTATTAGTCAGTTTGATCCATGTATTAGGCTAATGCTAAGACTCTGTCAGTATTAATAAAAGGCGCAGATAGATCTATGCTTCTTTGAAGTTTTTAATGAAGAAAATGTCCTTATCCAACGGTAAACCAGTAAAATTTGGTAAATCCAAAAATTGCATACTGTAAAGGTCGCAAATAACAAGTAGTTACTACTAAAGCACATTAATATTATACTCTGGCTTTATTATGTATACTACGCTGACCACCCTGGCGTAGGAGAAATTTGAGAATTTATAAGTAATTTTTAAATTGGCTCTAATCTGGACTGTCTCCACCAGTCCATCCGAACCTGTTTAGCACATTATAATGATATCGTATAGGTCTTAAATCATTAATATAGGTCGGTATACATTTTGCAATTGTTTTTAATCGAGAATCGAGATCTATGTACATTGTACAGTCATCGCCATGTTTTGTACAGGGCAGGTAAATTTTGATTCATTAGCATTAGTTAGTTACTTTGTTCATTGTTATATGATTGGCCTAGTTCTATTTATCATAGCTCTTGTAGTCTTCGCTTGTAATTTTGTATTATAAAGTGAATTTTATGTACTAATCTAATTATTTGGTAGCTCGAAAAACCTTTAGGGTCAGAGACTCAACTCACACTGATGCAATCATTTTAGACAATCTCAAAGCTGTACTTGTTGAGGCCAACGGCTTGGCCAACGAGTCAAGGCCTGGAACACGAGGTATAGGGGCCCATCAGCTATAACCTGAGTCCAGGGTCGCTGCCCTAAGGGCCTTTCACCGCGGTCAGATTTGTTCTCAACGTAGTGGTGACTTAATGATGGCAGGGTTAAGACAAAATGCACTGACCTTCCTTGCAGCAATCAATCCTTGTACGGCCTGAGATGGTATGATTAGTGGTGATTATGTGAGTAAGTATTGTGAGAGAGTGTATTGTTAGGTTAAGTGTAAGGTGAGCTTCTCAGGCCGCTAGCCGCAGCAGGCAGGCAGCCAGTTATGGCCTGCAGTTGTAGACGTTGGGCTGGCGTAGCACTGTACACTTGGTTTATCACTAAGAAGACCAACTAGAGGTGGTCGAAGTCACTTTTTCACACTTAACGTGGCGAGCAAAAAACACTTGTTAGGGGTCGCCTTTTGTTACAAATAACAGTCTGTAATTCTGCTTATAGCTAGGTCGACACATAGACCGCTTGATGGCGCAACAAAACCGTAAAATAATAGATCTAGACACTTAAAAACAGCAAACGGTGCGCGCGACCCGGATTTTCGTGAATACGTGTTAGCTGTCAAAACCAAAGGAACTTGCAAAAACCACGCCCCAAAACGGCGGCAAGTTTAAAACCCCGACCATGGAACAAGGAATTATGGACAGGTACATGGCGCGAACAACCCCCCCGCCTGTGGACGTAAGGATTTACGTCCACTTACTAGTAAATGGGTAAACGTGATAAGGAGCAAACGGCTCGCTGCAAGACAGAGTCTCCGACCATTACCTCGGCAACCCTGGGAACCCCATCAGACCCGTAGATCAGCTTAAGAATGCGCCCACGGCGCCAGTATAAAGGCAACAAATTAGGTTCCTTAATCAGCACTAGGTCACCAACTTTGGGTGGATCAGATTTGTCAGCCCACTTAACCCGCTGCTGCAAAAGATGCAAATACTCTAGTGACCAACGGTGCCAAAAACTCTGAGTCATCTGTTGCAGCAGCTCAAACCGGGACAAACGTGAGACCTTCACGTCCCTGAAGGGGTATTCGGGTAGAGCGTTAAGGGGCTGACCAATCAGAAAATGACCGGGAGTTAAGACCTCCAGGTCATTTGGGTCAGATGAGAGGGGACAGAGTGGCCGAGAATTGAGTACAGCCTCAATTTTGCAAAACACGGTGGCGAGTTCTTCAAAGGTTAAAACAGTTTCGCCTATAACGCGCCGGAGATGAGTCTTGGCCACCTTAACCACAGCTTCGAATATTCCACCCCAATGAGGGCAAGCTGGGGGGTCAAACTTCCAGGTTACCCCCATCTTGGACAATGCTGTACTTAATCTAATCTTATTGCTAGACAGGAATTCGACAATCTCTTTTAAATATCTATCAGTGCCCTTATAATTGGTGCCGCAATCAGTGCGAATCAGGTCAGGCAATCCTCGACGAGAGACAAATCTACCTAGCGTGGCTACAAAAGCTTCAGTGCTTAAGGCACTCACAAGTTCTAAATGTACCGCCTAGGTAGCGAGACATAC
Organism: Oeneis ivallda; assembly: GCA_029955525.1. Lineage (NCBI taxonomy): Eukaryota > Metazoa > Arthropoda > Insecta > Lepidoptera > Nymphalidae > Oeneis > Oeneis ivallda. The sequence continues at coordinate 4,838,215 of JARPMR010000006.1, read as the reverse complement.
AAAAACGCAGAGGTAGGCCTTGAGCGATCTGGCGTTGCGGAGGTTAGAGCTCTTGATGGCAAACGGGCCAGCAAAATCAGTGCCAACCCCAGCAAAGGGTCGAGTGGCTAGAACGCGGTCGGAGGGCAGATCACCCATCATCGGCTGTGAAGTATTAGCCTTCAAGCGGTAACACGGAATACATTTGAAAGTGACGTTCCGGATGGTGCGTCTCCCTGCCAGAATCCAAAACTCGCGCTGTAAAATAGCCGAGAGTGCATTACAACCAGCGTGGGCATTTTTAAGATGGTAGTGTGTCACTAGCAATTTGACAAAGGTGCCGTCCTTAGGTAGCAAAAGGGGGTGGCGAGCACCATAGGGCAGATTGGAATTCTTGAGGCGTCCTCCAACGCGTAGCATTCCGTTATTGTCCAAAAAAGGGCTTAGGCGAGCAAGGGGGCCCTTCAAGACTAAACCTCTCTTTAGGGTGTCAATCACGGATGAAAAATGCTCCACCTGAACCACACGCACCCAGTAGTTCCGGGCGTCTTGGCGTTCAAGAGGGGAAAGCACAGGACTCAAAATTTTATTTTCTGAATTCCGCCCATTATGGATGAAACGTCGAATCCAACCGGTAACACCAATTAGTTTATCAAGGGAACTGTAACGGTTCAAAAGAAAGTTCAAGTCGGGGATCTGTTTATCCTCAACCACTCCGACTCTTAAGCCCGGCAATACTTCGGGAGCGGAAATCCTATTTTGAGGCCAAGTCGTCTCGGATTGGGATAGCCAACTTGGATCCCACCAAAGGTGATGGTGGACCAGTGAAGAGGCCTCACAGCCGCGGGAGGCGCAATCGGCCGGGTTCAGTTCTCCGGGTACGTGTCTCCAAATCACCGGTACTGCAGAGCTCTGAATTTGGGAGACCCGATTCGCAACAAAGACCTCTAAGTTGTGAGGCGCGGCTCGTAGCCAGCAAAGGACAATCTCACTGTCCGTCCAAGCATAAACGTCGGTCAGATCGACCGCAGATGCCAAAGAGGAGCGGACGTGGTTCAAGAGGCGTACCAGAAGGGCGGCGCCAGACAATTCTAATTTCGGGATAGTTAACCGTGACCGAATAGGGGCCACCTTGCTTTTTGCCAAGACGAGATGCGTCGCGACCTCACCGGCGACATCGACAGTCCTCAAATATACCACGGCGGCGTATCCTCGTTCGGAGGCGTCGCAAAACCCGTGGAGACTGGCATGACACCTTCCTGTTGGTAGGAAGCGTCGAGGCATGGAAATTCGGTTAACTTCAGGAAGTGAAGACACAAGGGAGTTCCACTCCTTCAATAACTTCCCAGAGAGTGGTTCGTCCCAACCGAGTTCAGCAATCCAAAGCTTCTGGAGGAAACATTTAGCCAAAAATATTACGGGAGTGATCCATCCATTGGGATCGAAAGTGCGAGCAACCGTAGACAATACGGAACGCTTAGTCCAGACCTTAGGAGGTGGGTCTAATTTGACCCGGTAGGTGAAAACGTCTTGGACGGGCTGGTACTGTATTCCAAGGACCGTCAGCAAATTGGGATTTTCGGGATTTTCAAAAATATGAGGATCCTGCTGATCCTTTCCCGGAAGATCCTTCAAGACGTGAGGGGAGTTGGACAGCCACTTGCCCAACTCATAACCTCCGGACTTCAGTATTGCAATCAATTCATCGCGAAGAGTCAGAGCTTCCTCAACGCTCGAGGCTCCCGTGCAAATATCGTCCATATAGACTGACGATTCCAAGGTGGCTGATGCGCGAGGGTAATTCAGTCGCTCCCGGTTAGCTAGTTCTAACAAGGTCCTGATAGCAATATAGGGGCTTGACTTGAGTCCATAGGTCGTGGTGTTCAATTCAAAGACACGCATTGGCTCATTAGGATTTTCGCGCCACAGAATCATTTGGTATCTCCGATCATCGCGATGTACCATCGACTGTCTAAACATCATCTTGATGTCAGCTACGAAAACAACTTGATGCCGGCGGAAATGCGTGAGGATATCGGAGATATCCTTGATCAGCTTAGGACCGGAGTGCAAGCATTGGTTCAATGTCACCCCGTTGGATGTGGCCGCGGAGCCGTCAAAAACCACTCGAATCTTCCCCCCAGGGGTTTTCAAGACGGCATGGTGGGGTAAGAAGTAGTGCTCGTGTGCGCGCCAATCAAAATTGGATGGTGACATATGCCCCAGGCCCTCGTACTCGCGCATAAATTCAACGTACTTGGAGCGGAAGGTGGAGTCGCGCCGCATGCGCCGTTCCATAGACAAGAGCCTCTTTTCCGCCAAGGCCCGCGATTGACCAAGCGGGGGGCGCGAAGCGAGAAAGGGCAAGCGAGTTACAAATCGCCCATCAACACGGCGGCCTGTGTTGTTTTGATAAAACAACTCACATTCAAGGTCAAGAGGGTCAACTCGTGCGGCATGCGGCGGCTCCTCAACTTCCCAAAAGCGCTGGACCACGTCCGACAGCGTCAAGCCGGCTGCTTGCAATTGGTCCAGCACCGGTAGGTCCGAAGACCATAGCACGGGTCCAAAAAAGCTAGAACCGAATATAGTGGACATGGCACATAGGCCGTCCTTCTGCAAAACCCTAATTTCCCCTGACAAGACCAGGCCCAACACGTCGGAACCCAACAAAAGGTCCGTAGGACCGGGTTCAGTCCAGTGGGGGTCAGCTGGGTTTAGGCCTGATGCACAGGACACCGCAGCGTCAGTTATTCGGACCTGCGGTAGGGGACCTAAGATATTGTCAAGGACTGACACCTTGACCAAGACCCTAAGATTGCCCGTAACGGGGCCAAACATTAATTCCGCTTCCCCGTTAGGAGTCGAGGACTCTATACCCCCGATACCTATCACCCGTCCTGTTCGAGGACTCCAAGGGAGCCCTAGCTCACCCACCAAACGAGAAGAAGCAATACAGCGCTGTGAACCCGAATCCAAAAGGGCGCGAACGATTAAAAATTCACCCTTCGGGTTAAATACCTTCACTGAGACAGTCGGCAAAAGAATGGTCTGACAGACGGACTGCCGGAGATTCAAGGTCTCAGGAGAAGTTGCTGTGGTGGGAGCTAGGGCGGCAACTACCTATTGGTGGTTGTCCTCATCAAACCGGTCCTCTGACCGGGGAATCTCATATTGAGACTCAGGGGGGACCTCCAAAGGTGAGGGGGACGGACCTCCATTTGGGTAAACCCATGCGTCATCTCGTGGCGGCAGCACGGGCCTAGTCATACGGGCTGAGGTCGGTAGGCCGTAGTAAGGCTGTCGACCCGCTCGAGGTGGGCGGCGTTCGAGGCGAGGCCACTCATGAAGCGGAGGTGAATAGCGGGCAGGCTGAACCGTAGACGGAGCCGCCACAAATCTGCCATCAGAACGTCGAGGGGGGTTGGCGCCCCCCTCACGGGGGGGTGAAGCCCCCATAGGCGGGGTCGAAATCCGGACGCGTCGGGATTCATGGCCCTGATCAGGAGACCGACGCAAGTAATCCGGGGAGCGACCGGTAAGAGCGCCCCCGCCCGTGCGGGGCGCGCCCTCACTCTCCACCCGGCGGCCAACACCATTCTTGTTGGCGCACAAAATCTCCAGGTGGTTACCCCTACAAATTGGGCATGGCCGTTGCTGTTGGCAGTCCCGTTGCATGTGAGCTTCCAGACAGCTATAGCACCAGTGGCGGTCTCTTGCAATGCCCCTCCGATCCTTGATCCGCTTAGGGAGAAACTGGGGGCAAGAAAGCACCCGGTGGCCTGGACGCCTGCAATAGTTACAGGGGGCGGGTTCAGTGGCAGCAAGTCCCGTGTAAACGGGCCTTGGTCTCCGGTCGGAGGCCCTTTTACCAGGGACGCCAGTGTGACCCTTTTCCTTCCTCAGCTGGGCAGGCCGCTCTGGGGTCCTTGAAGGACCAGCAATACCAGAGTTATCAGCCTGCCGGCACTCTTCCTCAAGGAACTTTAAAAGGTCCGAAAAGGGGGGCAGGTAGCTGGCCCCGTCCCCACCATACCTTTGCTCAAAACGCAGTTTCAACTCGGGAGGTAGGCGGGACAACACAATGTGTAATAAAAGGAAGGACCACTGGTCCACGGGTAGCTCTAAACGCTTAAGAGCGTTGCAGGCTACAATCAGTGGATTTAAGAGCGATTCTCTTAAATGGGACACCCCATAGACACGTGGCAGCGCTAGAATTTGTGCCACGTGTGTGTCTGCTAACCGGCGCACGTTGGCATACCGCCGAGTCAGTAGTTCCCGCGCGGTGGTATAACTCTCCTCGGAGAGGTCTAGGTGGCTAACTAAACCCAGAGCCTCTCCCTGCAGGGAAGAGAGTAGATAGGCCAGTTTCTGGCAGGGAGACAGGTCCCTTCTCGCGTCCACCAGGCTATCAAAGAGGCTAAGAAAGCCTAGCCACTCGCTCAGGTTGCCAGAAAAGTGGGGCAAGTTTATTGTTGGCAACTTGCCCTGTAACGCAGGCTGCGTGGTGGGTCTGGTGGGAGACTCAAGAATAGAGCTCATTCTCGCCTCCTTCTTGAGCCTCGCGGCCTCCTCCACCAGACCGTCTGTCAGCTCAAAAAACTGTTCGTAGTCCCGCACTGAGGACTCCAGCGATTCCGGAGGTAGCTCCAATGCCATGAGGTCTCGGAAGGCCTCTTCGACGACCGCCTGCCTGGTCCGCACCTGCTCGCACCGCTGGAGCAGTGCGGATGCCCGGTCCACCCGGCCTACCAAGGCGTTGGCTGTAGCAGCCCAACGCAGCTCTGATTGAATTTGCACGCTCAATTTTTTGTGGGCTGCCATCTTAGGTAGGTACAAACAACTTAAATAAAGGTAGTTACAACAAATAGATAACAAAATCAAAACAAAGTTATTTGTTACAAGTTATGTTTCAACTTCAACCAAACAAATTAATAATCAAACAAGAATTACCCACTTTAAACACAAACAAATTACTACTTAAATACTATTTATTAATTAGAATTATTTACTTTAAAACAAGAATTATTTATTTTAAATACATCAAACAAACTACTCTGTTACCTAACCACGAGGAGTTCTAGTAAACAAACAAAGTATTTGTTGGTTAAAAGTTCCAAAAGATACAAATTAAGCTATCAATAACTTATGTTAAGTCAATCAATACCATAAATTAAGATAAAAGAAAAATTAAGTTTTTAATTACCCGTACTAAGCCACTAGACTCATACTAGGCACTGCAAATTACAAATTGGCTTGGTAAGGACCTACAATTATCAAATTATACCAATATTAAGTTTATTTATTACAATCTACATCTAACTGTTGGCCAGTTACGGGCCACAAACAACAATTAGATACTATTAATTATTAATCAACAAAAATTAACAAAACAAAATCTCAATAATTGCAATCATTATACAGGCCTACATGTGACAAGGTAGGCTATGTACTACACTAGCGGCACGCTATGATGGCCGGTTTGACGTTTGTCCGCTCATGAAGTTCCGTATTAATTGATAACGACTTTGAAGGAAATAATTGTATTACTTTATTGACGATAGTGATGTGCAGAGATTCATAAATTTTATCGAATGTAGTTTTAGGTTTAGGACTCAAAATTTATTTATTAAATTGATTTCTAAAATGTATACAAGTGTAGAAAAATCAGTTTGCACCATTTAAGGGGTGAATGTACTTGTGAATATGAACAATTTTCACTATGTGGACAAACCTCTGAAATCGCAAAAAAATATCAGCTGTTTCATACAAAAGGTAAAATTTTTATTTTTATATGATATATACCACAACTCGGCATTTGGTTTTCTAAATTGAAAATTTTTAAAAATGGAATCTAATACGATCGTCACATAGGATCGCTGGCTAGCACAACTACTACCTCCGGCAAACTCGCGTCAATGCTCAATGCAAAACAAAGCAGTTTCGAATTGACGTTGCTTCGAAAAGTATAAACTGTCAGTGCAATGCGATTGTGATATAGTTTTGACCTGGCTTTGGATTTCAAATATTGATACTGCATTACTGTTGACCCTTGCTCGTTAATTTGGACTCTGTTCAAGCCCTTTGTTGTGGATTTCGTCGATATGACCGAACGTACGCAGAGAACTGTTCTAAATAGTCAGACACGTGAGTTCGTAATACGCCTTCGTAACTATTTCGATCGTGAAGCTCAAAATGGAGGGCCAATTTTACCTATAACGTCAGTGGTTGAACGCGTAGCTGATGCGCTTAATATTGGACAACGAACTGTTAGACGGATAACTAAAAAAAAATATGGCGAGACTGGCACAGAAGAAAATAAACTTCACACACCAAAAAAGAGAAAACGAGCAAAACCAGTCGTAGGCATCGATAGCTTTGATGCCGATGCTATCCGAAGACATGTTTACGGCTACTATTTACAGAAGGAGTATCCAACAAGAAAAAAGTTGGTGCATTCACTGAAGGAAGCTGGATTATTCTTCGGTGGGGAAAGTTCTTTAGGGAAAGATTATGAAAGAGATGTGAAAATAGATAATATTATAGAAAACGAACATATAATTATTAATGTAGGTGATGATAGCAGTGACGACAGTGAAAATAGTAGTATGGACGAATCTGATTAATTATGGCCTTTTGTGGCACCTTTTTTGGTATCTTTTGTATTCATATGTTTCTTGTTTGCATATAAAGTATGTATATTCATTTTCATTCAAATATTCAGTTCGTTCAAATAAATTAAATAAACATATACATTTTTGTTTTATTAAACCTATTTAATCAGGTACAAAAACAAAACTTAATTGTTTTTTGTTCGAGAATAAATTGACATTCCACATCACTATTGTAATGTGTCAAACCGGCCATCATAGCGTGCCGCTAGTGTAGTAACTCAATAAGCCTGTGTATTAATAAGTTATAAGGTCCATTAATTTACAATAAATGAGTTAACCCTAGAACGGCCAAGTTAAGTCACAGTAATGCCAAATCTGTCCGCGGAATCAATTTAACCACGCTCTGCTACCAATGTTGAGGCCAACGGCTTGGCCAACGAGTCAAGGCATGGAACACGAGGTATAGGGGCCCATCAGCTATAACCTGAGTCCAGGGTCGCTGCCCTAAGGGCCTTTCACCGCGGTCAGATTTGTTCTCAACGTAGTGGTGACTTAATGATGGCAGGGTTAAGACAAAATGCACTGACCTTCCTTGCAGCAATCAATCCTTGTACGGCCTGAGATGGTATGATTAGTGGTGATTATGTGAGTAAGTATTGTGAGAGAGTGTATTGTTAGGTTAAGTGTAAGGTGAGCTTCTCAGGCCGCTAGCCGCAGCAGGCAGGCAGCCAGTTATGGCCTGCAGTTGTAGACGTTGGGCTGGCGTAGCACTGTACACTTGGTTTATCACTAAGAATACCAACTAGAGGTGGTCGAAGTCACTTTTTCACACTTAACGTGGCGAGCAAAAAACACTTGTTAGGGGTCGCCTTTTGTTACAAATAACAGTCTGTAATTCTGCTTATAGCTAGGTCGACACATAGACCGCTTGATGGCGCAACAAAACCGTAAAATAATAGATCTAGACACTTAAAAACAGCAAACGGTGCGCGCGACCCGGATTTTCGTGAATACGTGTTAGCTGTCAAAACCAAAGGAACTTGCAAAAACCACGCCCCAAAACGGCGGCAAGTTTAAAACTAAGCAGCTGTCAACTTCATTGCGAGCCAAAGAGATTGCTAGCGCCCCGACCATGGAACAAGGAATTATGGACAGGTACATGGTGCGAACAGTACTAGTTTTGGAAATAGTTGCCATCATCTGCGGTTAAGTGGAAAATCATAACTTTCCGTAAAAAATATTCTTCGCTGACTTTGCAGAATGTTTTTGCTAATTTTTTAATAACCATAACTAGTAACTAATAGATAACTACACAAGAAGCTAGGTTCGATAGGTCAAATTCTGATATCAAACAGAATTATGTTGTGTTATAAAGGTATGGTTTGTTTGCTCAATATTTCAATAAGGCACAGAGGTGAAGTCATCGTAACTGCTATGACGCAGGTTAATTTGGTTTCATTAACATTAGTTACTAGTGTTCGCGATTTTGTTTCGAGTCTTGGTTTTGTTTGTACGACTCTCCACTGGTGTATTACTGCACTCTCATGGGTGAGGTTTATTTTATTTATTTACTGTTATTACCATTTACCAACAATATCAAGAGCCTAAAATATCAATGAACATGCGCGTCAATTCATATTTTGGCATTTTATCAAACAAACTACTCATTTAACTGCTTAATCGTACAGGGGTTAAATATTTCGAAGTAATTTGAAAATTTAAAAACCAATTACTAGAAATATTTGACGTATTAGTCGATGGACCTAATGTTTGTTTATAATGTGCCAACTGGATTTCACATCACTCTGTTATTTAAACAAATCTAAATACTTCTGTACTGCATTGTTTGCCATTCCACAGTAGTTTTGTTTACTTTCTTAAAATTATGTGTCTAAGATGGCTCATGGAGGCTTATAGCACAGAATATATAATAGCTTATAGTGTTTTTAAGTGCAATTTTTGGATAAAGCGTTCCGGTACGATAGTGCGTAGAAAACAATATACGTACCTACTTCGTCAGACGACTGACGCTTCGTCATTTACAATTGAATGAGATTACGTGAGATTGCAGTCAAGGGCTTTCATGACGTCGAAAAAAGAAATAAAAATCTGGCACTGTTCTACATAGTCATTTTAAATGATTTTTTCTTTATTTCATGTAAGTTGTTATTGACCTTATCACAAGGTTTGCCTGTTATAATAATGATTCATTTACTACTATTTAAGGCCACTTGCCATATGCGTCTTACGCACTTTTGTGTACAATGTTAAATTCTAGGAACCGTATTAATTCACGTTATGGTTTTTAATAGCATCTACAGACATACCAATTTCCAATTGCGTATAAAATTGTGATCATGCTTTTGGACATCGCAGTCACGTATTGGATACAAACAAGCGTTACTTTGCGGGATGCCATAATATTCAAAGAAGGATTATTCCTTTGCTGTAATCCGCAAAACCAGAAAAAATCTATTTACACGCTCGACATAATATGGTTCGCTCGGATAAAAAAGCATCAACAGGAGATGTCTTCTCCACAAATTCTTGACTTTGCAATTGTGCATTGTGGAGTCAACATCTCCTGATGATGCTCGGGTATCGGAGCGAAACGTACGTCGAGTGTGTAAAAAAAAATTTCTGGTTTGGTGGATTTATAGCAAAGGAATATATTACTTTTGCTTTGAATATCGCAATTGCATTTCGATTGCTTGACTCAAAAAGACTCAAGTCTCAACTGAACCTAATTCAATATATTTATTTAATTATTGCAACGTGTCGGCAGCAAAATTGTTGGTTCGTCTATTGAAGCTGATTTTAATTCAAAGTGTATTGGAGATACAACGTCCCCTCAAGGTTTTGCGGTTAAGACTTTTGTGAGAAAATTATAACTCAGTTCATTGGTCATCATTTCTAAGAATATAATGCAAGAGGATACTTTGTATTATATTAGCTTTTAAAAGGGAATGGACCATTCTCTCAATAGGCAGTAAAATTTATCTACAATGGTTTAGACGTGGTGGTAAAATGTTACATTGCATATAAGGATCTTAAAGTCTTAAGTAAAAGCTTTCCGTTACCGTCAAAGACGTGTAATAGAAACAGAGAGTATGGACCTAATTTACACTGCCATACCCCTTCCAAGTTAACCGCTACCATCTTAGACTACTACATCGTCACTTACCATTAGGTGTGATCGTATGCAAGGCCTATCTTGTCATCGAAAAAAAAATGTTAATCGATACGAGACGAAGAGATGTTTCCAATTTCTCTAGCGTTTTCTAATCAAGCAAATCCTTAACTTCAACGACTCTTGATAGAAAAGATGATTTGCAAAGAATATAACGATCTCGTAGTAAAAGATGAGGCGCCCGCGTCACCTTGACATGATAATCTGCTCGCTCAAGAATTTAAGTATATAATTCACATTATTAAAGGGGAACCTGTTTGTATTGAGCCTGCAAACAGTCCAACCCATTGAGCACATTACGAGATATTTAACGGTGACATTCGCAAGGTCGCAGGCGTTACTGCGTGACATAACACTTGTATAATTAAAGACACTTTTTACGTTTTATCCTTTTGTGTAATTTTTAATTGTCCTGTGCGATGTAGATTGTGTTACGTGCTATTTTTAGCTTACCAGCAAATTTATCATTATCAACCTTTAGATGTCCACTGCTGGACATAGGTCTCCTGCATGGACCTCCGCAGGCTTCGGTCTTGCGCCGCCTGAATCCAGCGGCTCCCTGCTACTCGTTTGATGTCGTCGGTCCACCTAGTGGGGGGGTCTATCTACTGCGCTTACCGGTGCGGGGTTGCCACTCCAGCACCTTGGGACCCCAACAACCATCAGTTCTTCGAACTATGTGCTCCGCCCATTTCCACTTCAGTTTCGCAACTCGCTGAGCTATGTCGGTGATTTTGGTTCTCCTGCGGATCTCTTCATTTCTGATTTGATCTCGCAGGGATACCAGCAAATACCAGCAAAATGCTTATTCCTAATCCTGTTACATATAAAATAAAAGTACTTACTTAGTGCGCCCATCCTTTCGAAAGGAAACATTGTGAAAAGTAGCAAAACTTTTTTGAACCATTAAAATATTACACTAGCGGCACGCTATGATTGCCGGTTTGACGTTTGTCCGCTCATGAAGTTCCGTATTAATTGATAACGACTTTGAAGGAAATAATTGTATTACTTTATTGACGATAGTGATGTGCAGAGATTCATAAATTTTATCGAATGTAGTTTTAGGTTTAGGACTCAAAATTTATTTATTAAATTGATTTCTAAAATGTATACAAGTGTAGAAAAATCAGTTTGCACCATTTAAGGGGTGAATGTACTTGTGAATATGAACAATTTTCACTATGTGGACAAACCTCTGAAATCGCAAAAAAATATCAGCTGTTTCATACAAAAGGTAAAATTTTTATTTTTATATGATATATACCACAACTCGGCATTTGGTTTTCTAAATTGAAAATTTTTAAAAATGGAATCTAATACGATCGTCACATAGGATCGCTGGCTAGCACAACTACTACCTCCGGCAAACTCGCGTCAATGCTCAATGCAAAACAAAGCAGTTTCGAATTGACGTTGCTTCGAAAAGTATAAACTGTCAGTGCAGTGCGATTGTGATATAGTTTTGACCTGGCTTTGGATTTCAAATATTGATACTGCATTACTGTTGACCCTTGCTCGTTAATTTGGACTCTGTTCAAGCCCTTTGTTGTGGATTTCGTCGATATGACCGAACGTACGCAGAGAACTGTTCTAAATAGTCAGACACGTGAGTTCGTAATACGCCTTCGTAACTATTTCGATCGTGAAGCTCAAAATGGAGGGCCAATTTTACCTATAACGTCAGTGGTTGAACGCGTAGCTGATGCGCTTAATATTGGACAACGAACTGTTAGACGGATAACTAAAAAAAAATATGGCGAGACTGGCACAGAAAAAAATAAACTTCACACACCAAAAAAGAGAAAACGAGCAAAACCAGTCGTAGGCATCGATAGCTTTGATGCCGATGCTATCCGAAGACATGTTTACGGCTACTATTTACAGAAGGAGTATCCAACAAGAAAAAAGTTGGTGCATTCACTGAAGGAAGCTGGATTATTCTTCGGTGGGGAAAGTTCTTTAACGAAGATTTTGAAGACCATTGGATTTCGATACAAAAAATGTAACAAACGCAAAATATTGATGGAAAGATTTGATATAGCGATGGCAAGGTATACTTTTTTACGGCAAGTGAAAGAAATCAAAAATTGGCAAAATGTTGTGTTCTTGGATGAAACATGGCTTAATGCTAACCATACTGTAGGCCGTTCTTGGAACGATGACACAGCAGCATCTACTTCCAAAGTTCCTGTAGGAAAAGGATCGCGACTTATAATTTGTCACGCCGGAACCATCAACGGGTTTGTCGAAGGTTCTCTCATGGCTTTTGCGTCAAAAACCACTGGAGACTATCATGAAGACATGAATGGAGAAAAGTTTACTGAATGGTTTACCTCAATGTTGTGTAGCCTCCCTGAACCATCTATTATAATTATGGACAACGCCCCATACCACTCGATGCAAATTGACAAGCCACCTGCCCAATCCCAAAAGAAAGCTGATATCGTCGCATGGCTTCGTAAAAATGGCGTAGATGCAAACATGAATATGTTAAAAGCGGAATTAGTACGTCTTTTAAAAGAAAACAAACCAACCAAGATCCGATACGTCATTGACGAAATAGCATTAGAACATGGGCACAGAGTTATACGGTTACCGCCTTACCATTGTGAGTATAATGCGATTGAGTTGGTGTGGGCTCAAATTAAGGGATATGCTGCAAGACACAATACAGAACCCCCATTTACCACAAAAAAAATGCTAAAATTATTAGAAGAAGCTTGTGAACATGTGACTAAAGGAGACTGGGAAAAGGTTGTGAATAGAACTGTTAAATTAATAAGGGAAGATTATGAAAGAGATGTGAAAATAGATAATATTATAGAAAACGAACATATAATTATTAATGTAGGTGATGATAGCAGTGACGACAGTGAAAATAGTAGTATGGACGAATCTGATTAATTATGGCCTTTTGTGGCACCTTTTTTGGTATCTTTTGTATTCATATGTTTCTTGTGTGCATATAAAGTATGTATATTCATTTTCATTCAAATATTCAGTTCGTTCAAATAAATTAAATAAACATATACATTTTTGTTTTATTAAACCTATTTAATCAGGTACAAAAACAAAACTTAATTGTTTTTTGTTCGAGAATAAATTGACATTTCACATCACTATTGTAATGTGTCAAACCGGCCATCATAGCGTGCCGCTAGTGTAGTCACAGAACGATAATAGAACAATAAATTTTTCATCATACCTATTCGAAAAACGAATATTGGCTTCAGAGGATAGCGGGAGCAAAACTTAATTTTAACCCCATGGGACTTTTCATTTCTCTCTTCTGATTGGTCCGCGTTAGTGCTTTAGCATACCAAAGCACTAACGCGGACCAATCAGAAGAGAGAATTCAAAAATGTTTGAGAAACTGTTGTCTTCGATAAGTCACGTGATCAAAGTCGATTAGATATATACGCCCATACTTCCAACATAAATATTAATGTTTAATTAGCGGCACGCTATGATGGCCGGATGGCTATGATTTTTTTTGCAAATAAATTAGGCGTCAATTCCTCTCCATTGCTGGTTTATTACTCAAAGTCGATACCGTAAAACGGGGTGAATAGATACGTCGTCGATCTTTTGGAACGGTTTTTGTAATGTTGCACAATTGATACCAACTTTATAGGCACGTACCATATTGAGTCTTATGTCAAACTACTGAAATATATTCATTTCTATTCGGATAGGTTGATAGTTTTTAAATCACCTACATTAATAATTATATGTTCGTTTTCTATAATATTATCTATTTTCACATCTCTTTCATAATCTTCCCTTATTAATTTAACAGTTCTATTCACAACCTTTTCCCAGTCTCCTTTAGTCACATGTTCACAAGCTTCTTCTAATAATTTTAGCATTTTTTTTGTGGTAAATGGGGGTTCTGTATTGTGTCTTGCAGCATATCCCTTAATTTGAGCCCACACCAACTCAATCGCATTATACTCACAATGGTAAGGCGGTAACCGTATAACTCTGTGCCCATGTTCTAATGCTATTTCGTCAATGACGTATCGGATCTTGGTTGGTTTGTTTTCTTTTAAAAGACGTACTAATTCCGCTTTTAACATATTCATGTTTGCATCTACGCCATTTTTACGAAGCCATGCGACGATATCAGCTTTCTTTTGGGATTGGGCAGGTGGCTTGTCAATTTGCATCGAGTGGTATGGGGCGTTGTCCATAATTATAATAGATGGTTCAGGGAGGCTACACAACATTGAGGTAAACCATTCAGTAAACTTTTCTCCATTCATGTCTTCATGATAGTCTCCAGTGGTTTTTGACGCAAAAGCCATGAGAGAACCTTCGACAAACCCGTTGATGGTTCCGGCGTGACAAATTATAAGTCGCGATCCTTTTCCTACAGGAACTTTGGAAGTAGATGCTGCTGTGTCATCGTTCCAAGAACGGCCTACAGTATGGTTAGCATTAAGCCATGTTTCATCCAAGAACACAACATTTTGCCAATTTTTGATTTCTTTCACTTGCCGTAAAAAAGTATACCTTGCCATCGCTATATCAAATCTTTCCATCAATATTTTGCGTTTGTTACATTTTTTGTATCGAAATCCAATGGTCTTCAAAATCTTCGTTAAAGAACTTTCCCCACCGAAGAATAATCCAGCTTCCTTCAGTGAATGCACCAACGTTTTTCTTGTTGGATACTCCTTCTGTAAATAGTAGCCGTAAACATGTCTTCGGATAGCATCGGCATCAAAGCTATCGATGCCTACGACTGGTTTTGCTCGTTTTCTCTTTTTTGGTGTGTGAAGTTTATTTTCTTCTGTGCCAGTCTCGCCATATTTTTTTTTAGTTATCCGTCTAACAGTTCGTTGTCCAATATTAAGCGCATCAGCTACGCGTTCAACCACTGACGTTATAGGTAAAATTGGCCCTCCATTTTGAGCTTCACGATCGAAATAGTTACGAAGGCGTATTACGAACTCACGTGTCTGACTATTTAGAACAGTTCTCTGCGTACGTTCGGTCATATCGACGAAATCCACAACAAAGGGCTTGAACAGAGTCCAAATTAACGAGCAAGGGTCAACAGTAATGCAGTATCAATATTTGAAATCCAAAGCCAGGTCAAAACTATATCACAATCGCATTGCACTGACAGTTTATACTTTTCGAAGCAACGTCAATTCGAAACTGCTTTGTTTTGCATTGAGCATTGACGCGAGTTTGCCGGAGGTAGTAGTTGTGCTAGCCAGCGATCCTATGTGACGATCGTATTAGATTCCATTTTAAAAAATTTTCAATTTAGAAAACCAAATGCCGAGTTGTGGTATATATCATATAAAAATAAAAATTTTACCTTTTGTATGAAACAGCTGATATTTTTTTGCGATTTCAGAGGTTTGTCCACATAGTGAAAATTGTTCATATTCACAAGTACATTCACCCCTTAAATGGTGCAAACTGTTTTTTCTACACTTGTATACATTTTAGAAATCAATTTAATAAATAAATTTTGAGTCCTAAACCTAAAACTACATTCGATAAAATTTATGAATCTCTGCACATCACTATCGTCAATAAAGTAATACAATTATTTCCTTCAAAGTCGTTATCAATTAATACGGAACTTCATGAGCGGACAAACGTCAAACCGGCCATCATAGCGTGCCGCTAGTGTAATGACTATGTCTCACAATGACTAGTATGCACTATGCACTATGCAATGCATATGTATTAAGTATGTATTTTGATTTTCGGGATAAAATATGTTCTTATTATAATAAGCAAGGATTAACTGAATATATTAATTATTTAGTTATTCTTATTCGTTGCTAATTTTATCAGCGCTTGATGTATAGACGCGGAGGGCTTATATAAAGTTGACACGCCTATTAATATTCTACATAACGACATATTATTAATTAAACATTCATGGTACACTACGCTGCGCTGCTATGACCATCATTTAGTTCTTTGTGAATTTTGGATTAGCATGCAGAGATAGTTATATTATCATTGAACTATCTGCAGTTCGACACTAAGCTTGAATGAAATTAGATTTTATTTGCATCGCACGGGCCAGTACTTCAAATTCAATTGTGCAATTGACTAATGAAAAAAATTCTAATGTTTTTCATACAAAACTACAATCCCCGACATTTCCGGTGAATTTCCAAGAAAATTCTTTCAATAAAACCTGACAATTATTACAAACAGAGCAAATTAGAATCAGCCAAATAGATTCCAGCCATTCTGAAGTGATGTGCTTAAATTTACATTCGGCAATTGAGTTTTGTTTACATAGATGTGTATGGATGGTATGTATGATTGTATGGGTGTTGTAGTGATTGTATGGTTTAATAGTTTCGCTAGGTCTTACCATCCACTACAAAATGACATCAGCTTGCGTCTTGCAGGCATTCACTATGGCTCATTTAGAAAGCACCCCTTACATACGATCCTTGCTCATCCTCATTCACCCACATCTCTCCACCTTCTTGAAGTCATGAGCAGAGACAATCCTTACTTAGGTAACCAATGACGGCTTCAGTACCACAGTTTTACTGTTCATAATCTAATATCTTTAAACGAGCAATTGTTGTATATATATATATAATCTGAATCTCGGAAACGGCTCCAACGATTTTCATGAAAGGTATGGAGGGGTTTTCGTGGGCGATAAATCGATCTAGCTAGGTTTTATTTTTGAAAAGGTCGTTTTATCCGTGTTTTCAGGCAATGAAAAACCCCTTACAATATCATAAGAATACGAAGGTAAATTTCGCCATCTATAAATTTCCGATGGCTCGTTAAGTCGGGCGGTCCCGAAACCAGAAGACCCCGCTTCGAGTCTAAGACGATTATATTTTCCCCTATGATTTTTTTTTAATATATAATTTCCAAAAAACACGATTTACCAAAAAAAAACCCAGATATTAATTATTTAAACGTTATAATACAAACACTAACGGTGCCATAAAATCGATATGTCCCTAAACCATCCACGAATAGTGTCTGGAAGTAGAACATGATTTCCGATGCCAATTATAATAATAGGTGCCGGAAATTAAAAGAATCGGTTCTTAATAAATTACTGTTAATATCTTCGGTTCTCAGTTTAGTTTACGAAAAGCTATAACTTTTCCATACCTATTTTAAAAATATTATTTGGTGTAAACACTTTTAGGATTCCCAAATAATTTCTGGTTAAAACCCCCTGGGAATGTATTGAACGGTATTGAATCAGTCAGTACAGTTAGGAGTATCTATATGAAAAATTGATATGAATTAATATTTACATCAATCGCAATGTGTTGAGAACCCTTCGCGCCGGCCTAATACAGGGCACGTGTCCTCTTGAATGTTTCGATGTGTGTGATCGTTGGTACTTAGCCGTATGTCTATCAACGTAGTAACGTACTAACTTCACTGTGGAAAATAAATTTGGTTGATTTATTTATATTATAGATTTATAGAGAAAACATATACGCGCTATGCTGTACTATAAAGGCTCTAAGATGACTTCCATATCAGAATTCAGAATGACAATGTGCCGTAATAAGTTATATCAACAGATAAGGCCACGTGACTCACGCCGGAGCGGAAGGTCAGGCCAGTTGAAAGTCTTCCCTAATATGGGCTCGACAGCCTCATCGCTTGAACACAAGCTGTTCTTCAACATTTACGCACGCTATACTAGACTATCCCGCTGGTCCGACGATATCATCAAGCTTGTGGGCGAGACTTGGATGGGACTCTCTGTTATAATATTCAACATCGTGCATACCACCCGATAGATGTACACGGCTGCACAAAGATCTATTGTTGGGACTTCCATACACACGGTATTGTGCCGTTGGCATTCAGCGGTCGCCTGTGCGACTATTCGCAATAGTTTTATGTCGTCTGTCAACTAAGGTCTGCTAACAATGCGCTTTCCCGAGCGATTTCAACAAAGCAGCGATTAAGAATATGAAGTAGTTATCACCATTGGCAATTTCTAGTATGACGAACAATGCGCTTTCCCGAGCGATTTCAACAAAGCAGCGATTAAGAATATGAAGTAGTTATCACCATTGGCAATTTCTAGTATGACGAACAATGCGCTTTCCCGAGCGATTTCAACAAAGCAGCGATTAAGAATATGAAGTAGTTATCACCATTGGCAATTTCTAGTTTGACGAACAATGCGCTTTCCCGAGCGATTTCAACAAAGCAGCGATTAAGAATATGAAGTAGTTATCACCATTGGCAATTTCTAGTATGACGAACAATGCGCTTTCCCGAGCGATTTCAACAAAGCAGCGATTAAGAATATGAAGTAGTTATCACCATTGGCAATTTCTAGTATGACGATTAAGTGATATCTGAGTACAAATTATCAGTAACGAGTAACCACTTTCTTGTTTGCATCTTTGCAGTTCGATTTGTTTGTTATTTGTCTAGTAACAGGCTGAAAATCTGTTCATTAACTTCTTATATTTACGAGTTTAATGGATATCCTACTAATATTATGAATGCGAAAATTTGTAAGGATGGATGGATGGATGGATGTTTGTTTGTTACGCTTTCACGCCACAACGAATGAACCGATTTGGCTGAAATTTGGAATGGAGATAGCTCATACTCAGGAGTAACACAGAGGCCACATGTTATCCCTGAAAATTAAAGAGTTCCCCCGGGAATTTAAAAACTTTAATCCAAACGGACGAAGTCGTGGGCATCATCTAGTTATATTATAATTCGAATATCAGTTCGAAGAGCTGATGGTAGTTGGGGTCCCAAGGTACTGGAGTGAGCGACCCCGCACCGGTAAGCGCAGTGATGGCACTTGGCAGACCCCCGGCAGACCCCCTACTAGGTGGACCGACGACATCAAACGAGTCGCAGGGAGCCGTTGGATTCAGGCAGCGCAAGACCGAAGCCTATGGAGGTCCAAGCGGGAGACCTTCGTCCAGCAGTGGACGTCTATCGTTTGATAAAGCAGAAGACGATATTATAATTCTTTCATTTCAATATAAAATCGCTTCAGCTGCGCGCAGTTTTTGTGCGCTCACCTTAAACACGGTTCATGTCACCTTCATCCCAAGGGAATCATGTTTTATGGCGTTTATATGACCTTATTTACGTACTCCTTTTGAAGTTTTGCTTCGTACACTGAGTTGTTTATTGTTTTTCAAAGTCACGCAGTTCCACTTTACTGCTCACGTCATCTTTGGCGTTATATTAAAACTTCCGATGTCGCATCCGATAGACCTTTGGACATAGGTCTTTTACAATTAGGATCGTCACAGAAAACTATTAACACCGACTTCAAAAAAGGAGGAGGTTCTCAATTCGTCGGAAACTTTTTTTTTAATGTATGTTCACTGCTTACTTGAAAAACTCAAAGGGTATACCTTCCATGTTGTCCCATATAAATTTTATCCAAATCGGTCCAGCGGTTTTTAAAATATCAATAAAATATATACTTTGTATAGTGGCGGGGGAGTTTGAAGTCGGTTTTTTTAAAGAATTTTTTATATTAAATTATTTGAAACTTGAATAGCCGCTGCTCTTGAAGGAGAAGAAGAAGAAGAGTTGAAGAAAAATTGGTCAAACTTTATCCTTTATCGGTTTCTCTTTTTTGACAAGAAAATAACAATTATGTATATCTTACAGCACTCATATCTATAGGCGTTTTGTAGTGTTTGCTTAAAGTTGAATGCTTTGAGTGGCGTGTACCACGTGCAAGATTAAGATGGATTAGAACTTTTAAATAGACACGTGGGATCCGACATCGAACGCCTTGATTGGAACCGGGCGCTTAAATACCTGGCAATATACGGTGTTAATTAACGTTTCGAGACAAAAAGTGTCCTTTCGTACTCTTGAGTAGATAGGTAGGGGTAAGCAAAGTAAACTCTTAAAGCTACGCCACACTGAACTTTTTCATCATTTCATTCTTCTTAAACCAGCGCCGGCCCACTATTGGGTACAGGACTGGTCTAGAACTCTAGAACATTTCTGTGGTGGTGTCGTGTGATGCGGGTTGTTAGCGAAGCAATGGCTGGATCATGCGTCATGCTCGTGAATAGGTGCTACCAGCGGGAATGGGGCTACTTTCTGTCTGCCCGTCTTAACATGTGTTGAGTTATAATTAGGTATGCTTTTGTGGAAATCATTGTGGAAACACTGCATACATAGCATAGTATCTATTGAATTGTAAACCTGTTCTGAAAAGAGCTACCGCCGAGTTTCTTGCTGGTTCTTCTCAGCAGGAAGGGCATTCCGAACCAGTGGTAGACTCATAGACGATTCAAAAGCACTTGTAAAAAGTTTATTTGAATAAAAAACATTTCTATTCTATTCTATTCTATTCTAGAATGAGAAGGGAAAGCCAAGTGCGGAGTTGGCTGACTTCACAGAACTTTGAGGGCATCATGGAGAACTCTCATTGACTGACTGACCAATCGCATCGGTTAGCAGTCTAAGGGAGCAGCAGGTTTCCTGGCCATATTTCCGTCACCGTAAAAACAAGTGATTTAATTTCTTAAGACACATATATATATATATATATATATATACTGCTACATATTATATATACTGACTCCGAAAAATCAGAAATGCGTGCTTGGGATCGAGCCCCGGACACTGAAAAAGTCTTAACTGTTTACACCAATATTTGACAGCTACATCACACACATCTTTGTCTTATTTACTCAATAACGTGATCCTAATAAAACTAGATATTTTCGCAGTTCTTGGCTCACATCCAATACCTACACAAAATCTGTACCTCCATATGACTCAGTGCCATTGACCGCTTTATAACAGACACTTATTATATTTAAAAACATTACCCCGATTTGTATTGTAGTAGTTTATATTAATATGCAATCAAATTGAATAACACTTTAAAAAACATAACATGTATTTGTAAGGGTATCTACAAACGAAAGGCGAAGAAAATATTATAAATATTATGAGTTATGATTTTTAATGATTCATCAAAAATGCAGTATAAGATAGGAAAAGGACAGGTACATATAAAGAAATTCATAGTATAATAAAATACATAGAAGAGTAAAGTATAGAAAAAGAAGAACCTCAATAAATAGTGTTATGAATGTAACACAGAAAATGCGAAGATCCAAAGACGTATAATTAACGACAGAGAATTGATAATTAGTGCTTACATGGTAGTGATTAATCTTTTACTTCCTATTAGAAAGTGACGGAAATGGAATGACAAAGACATAAAAAGTTAATAACGACTATAACAATAGGTAGGAACAAAAAAAATCTGTCAATCATCATCCTCCAGTAAAAAAGTATATACTATATGTGTAACATTTCCACAGTTGTTCTGAATAGAATGTAGTCATTGGCGGGGGCAGAAATGTAGCAACATTTTATTAGAGTGGGATGGAAAAGTTTATTAATTGAAATGAATTTTTACAGAGTCCTTTTGAATTGTGAAGTGAATCTATGACACTGGTACCAGCAAGAAACTCGACGGTTGGACTATATAACTTGTCCCTTACCGTCATGTTGGCACCATTGCTTATCATGTATGGTTTTCATTATGTGAAGCAGTGTTGCCAACATGACTGCAAGGGACAAGTTATAGTGAACTGTCTGTAGCTACTTTGAGTAATAAACCAACTGTAGCTTCGAGCTAAGAATAGGTCAATTGAAGCTTTGCCTAATTGTAAAATCCATTTCATATAAGCGGTAACATAGCGGAAAACCGAATTCTATGGAAATAACAACATTTCATGAGAGATTGGCGTAACTGCTACATTTTCATATGGTTAAATTACATAATTTGTCATCATATTCATCTTCATCTCACCACGTCGGTCCACAACTGTTGTTTTCAGAATCTTCTCAGCAGAATCTGCATTCGAACCGGTGGTAGAGTCTTGACGTGTCATTAGAGCCACGGCTTGGGCTACATGAAACAAATAATTTTGAGTTTTGAATGAGAGGAGTTCATCCATTAGGCTGGCCAAGTGCGAATTGGCAGACTTCATACCACCTTTGAAAGCAATATTTAGAACTCGGGCATGCAGCCTGCAGGTTTTGGCACGATGTATTCTGTTTGCACTGTTGTTGATTTGGTCAAGACTCAAAACAATGTAGGTTTCATGAGATAATATATCTAATACGATAAAGCTTACAGAAAACGGTTTTTGTCAACGTAGTAGGCTTCAGAATACATTAGGGAGTACTCGTTTATCAGAGTTGCGGATCACACCTGATTTCGGCAAGATGTTGGAAGGTAGCCAGTGACTGATTCGGGAGAGTCCCAAGAGGCGACTGCGCAATGGAAATGTAGGAGAATATGACAAAGAGACCACTTTATAGAAACTAATAATAACTGCGTCAGAAATAAAGGTCGAAAAGGTGGAAATAGAAAAGTGTTTGGCGTGAGAGCAGCTCTAATGAGGCCGTTAACCGTTGTTTGTTCGGAATAAGAGTAAAATCGCACTATGGATATGACAGACGACAAAAAGTTAAGTAAAAGTAGCCTAAAACATCGCCCTGATCCTAAGATGGATAGAATAGATGGCCCTTGAAGCTAAGCCGCCTTGTCTCAAAGAACCACCAAAAGTCCACACTCAAGAGCAGTATATATATTTAATAAACTACCGAACGGTCTTAAGAAAATTGACAAAGATACCTAATAAGATAATTTTTTACCGCAAATTAAAAGATTTTCTCATACAAAAATGTTATTACACTGTAAATGAATACTTGTCGGAAAAATAATAATTGATATTGTATAAAAAAATAGATTGTATGTAATATGTAATGAACTTTTTAAACTCAAAAGACATTTAGGATTTACAAATATTGATTAGACATTTTTGTACTCAACTACCTTTTTACTGACATTGTAAATTGTTATTTCTTTTAACTTTTTCTTTAATTTAATAAAATAATAATTAATATTATATAAAGACATAGACTGTAATAAACTTTTTATGATTGTAATCAACATGACTTTTTGGGATTTATTAATATTTTAATTGAAATTTGTACTTAACTACTTTTAACCAGCTTTTAACTGACATTGTATTATTTTATTTTATTTCCTGTGTATGTATCTTTAAATGTAATATTTTTTGTTTGCCATACCCTCCCAGGGTCTCATGTGTATATGTACCTACCTGTTACATGTGAAATGCAATAAAGAACTATGAACTAAGAACTATGAACCTGCTGCCTGCTGCTTATTCGTCTTTTTGGATAGGAGCAGGCATTTGCGGAAATACATGAAACCCCCAAAAACACTTTCCAATCAATCAATTATATTGTCCATTACTTATTGATCAGGTGTTGAAGTGAAATATGCGTTTTAGAGAAATTAGGTGGTGGAGTGTTGGGGTGGTGACTAGTTCTTGTGGGTTGCTTGCTTTCCCTGCATGTTTCTTAGTGGAATGGCGGATGATGCATACCTTATGATGCGTGTCGTTTTCTGGTTTGGTGGATTTTAACAAAGTAACTTTTTCCGTTTGTTGCTTGATCCGTTTTGAGTCTAAAAAACTGCGGCGGCATTCATTTGTTGACGCCTAATTGTATTCAGTGAGATTACGCTTTACCGTGATGTACATCAAATTGCTACATTATATTATTTTGTTCTTTACTATTATCCATTTCAAAACGATCTATTAGAAAACATAATATTTTCTCTTTCGTATACTGCCGCGGCGCAGAAACAAATCTGTGCTTTCGAACGACAAGACAAAAAGGCGTCAGTCATAAGAGTCCTTATTCTGATTTTATCAACGCTTTTCTATATTTTGAGATGATAACTCGTCAGCTCTCGCTTCCTGTAGTGTTAGGTGCCAAATGATGATTCTTGAGATTCGTTGAGCAAACTTTTATGTTGTGAAAACTGTGACTATCACAATATTAAAAAAAAAAAATATTCCACGTAGGCCAACTTATGGCTCTTATGATAAGTCAAGACTACCACCTGTTCGAAATGGAAGATTGTGCAAGCCACTTTGCTTGCTTTGCTTTTTTAGTGAGAAAGTTCAATTCAAAGAGGACTTTAACCACCTTACGCACTTACTTAGTCTTGAATTTAGACAGATTCGCGCACAGTTAACGCTAACTTGAAAAGTCATACTTGGGAAGGGATCCGATTACGATACGATGTTTAGTTAGAATTTTAGTAGTTTTTGTTTCTGATTCACAGCGCCATCTGTACGTAAAGGTGCCGTTTACTAAGACCAGTTCCGAGTATATTATGTGGGCAGCGGTGCTCGAAAGCACGCAGCTTTATCTAATTCATGGTATTTTCTTAAGATGGCGCTACCAACATTCTAAAATAAAATCGCTCGCCTCTACTTTAATACTTAGAAAAATATCTAATATTATATAATTATTATATTGGAACTTATTAACATAACATATTATAGTTAAAAAGTGTAACTAATTAATAAGTTTTGTTTAAATAACTTTAATCTTGGTATTAATGAAATAAACTATACTTTAAAGGACAGGCTATAAGTATTTATCTATACTGTAGAATAATCATGGATCAACTTGGGAAAATATACTTACATCATCATCGGTTCAATTTGAATAAATTTTTTCATGGTTACTGAAAATGTTCCAAAATAACTCAACACTACTATCCGTATCCATAGACGTCGCTGACCTATCCCAGACTGTGACGTCACGGGTGCATTACCCTCCGCCCTGCAACCCTTTGATGAGACTGCGGGTTTTCCACTGCGCACCTTGAAACCATGTTGTTTATCATCGGCGTCAATGTCTTTTAACATATTAAAAAAAAATTATAGCATTAATTCACTGTCGGAACTTTTTGATCCTTTTACTTCTGTGGATATTTAAGTGAATATGTAGATTTTACTGTAACTGTGGATAGGTATAATTCAATGAGTGGAATAGGTTGAAGAGTGCTTGTGTTTCGGCCAATCGGAAAAATATGATTATAGTCAAAGTTTGATGGTATGGAGTTATTTGCTTATTTTAAACAATAAATGCTCCGAGAAAAAAATGTTTTGGTGGACCTTATGTATTTCAATGACAATTTTTTGGCCATTAATAGTAATACAAACGAGATGCTAAAAACAAGTAATTTATGACTTAAGGTGCCATTAAATTTTAAGTAGATTTTCAGTATTCGGCGTTCAGAATGCCATGTGCCTAAGTGCGGTGAAAACTAAATACCAGATATTCATAGATTTTCCAATCAGTTCGCGTTAATCCGGCATTGGTATTCCAAAACATATGGCGGGAGAACGCATTCCAGTGCGAATGTTCTGGAAACGGGACTCATTCAGTGCTGTAATGCTTTAAGTGTGACTACACTAGCGGCACGCTATGATGGCCGGTTTGACGTTTGTCCGCTCATGAAGTTCCGTATTAATTGATAACGACTTTGAAGGAAATAATTGTATTGCTTTATTGACGATAGTGATGTGCAGAGATTCATAAATTTTATCGAATGTAGTTTTAGGTTTAGGACTCAAAATTTATTTATTAAATTGATTTCTAAAATGTATACAAGTGTAGAAAAATCAGTTTGCACCATTTAAGGGGTGAATGTACTTGTGAATATGAACAATTTTCACTATGTGGACAAACCTCTGAAATCGCAAAAAAATATCAGCTGTTTCATACAAAAGGTAAAATTTTTATTTTTATATGATATATACCACAACTCGGCATTTGGTTTTCTAAATTGAAAATTTTTAAAAATGGAATCTAATACGATCGTCACATAGGATCGCTGGCTAGCACAACTACTACCTCCGGCAAACTCGCGTCAATGCTCAATGCAAAACAAAGCAGTTTCGAATTGACGTTGCTTCGAAAAGTATAAACTGTCAGTGCAATGCGATTGTGATATAGTTTTGACCTGGCTTTGGATTTCAAATATTGATACTGCATTACTGTTGACCCTTGCTCGTTAATTTGGACTCTGTTCAAGCCCTTTGTTGTGGATTTCGTCGATATGACCGAACGTACGCAGAGAACTGTTCTAAATAGTCAGACACGTGAGTTCGTAATACGCCTTCGTAACTATTTCGATCGTGAAGCTCAAAATGGAGGGCCAATTTTACCTATAACGTCAGTGGTTGAACGCGTAGCTGATGCGCTTAATATTGGACAACGAACTGTTAGACGGATAACTAAAAAAAAATATGGCGAGACTGGCACAGAAGAAAATAAACTTCACACACCAAAAAAGAGAAAACGAGCAAAACCAGTCGTAGGCATCGATAGCTTTGATGCCGATGCTATCCGAAGACATGTTTACGGCTACTATTTACAGAAGGAGTATCCAACAAGAAAAAAGTTGGTGCATTCACTGAAGGAAGCTGGATTATTCTTCGGTGGGGAAAGTTCTTTAACGAAGATTTTGAAGACCATTGGATTTCGATACAAAAAATGTAACAAACGCAAAATATTGATGGAAAGATTTGATATAGCGATGGCAAGGTATACTTTTTTACGGCAAGTGAAAGAAATCAAAAATTGGCAAAATGTTGTGTTCTTGGATGAAACATGGCTTAATGCTAACCATACTGTAGGCCGTTCTTGGAACGATGACACAGCAGCATCTACTTCCAAAGTTCCTGTAGGAAAAGGATCGCGACTTATAATTTGTCACGCCGGAACCATCAACGGGTTTGTCGAAGGTTCTCTCATGGCTTTTGCGTCAAAAACCACTGGAGACTATCATGAAGACATGAATGGAGAAAAGTTTACTGAATGGTTTACCTCAATGTTGTGTAGCCTCCCTGAACCATCTATTATAATTATGGACAACGCCCCATACCACTCGATGCAAATTGACAAGCCACCTGCCCAATCCCAAAAGAAAGCTGATATCGTCGCATGGCTTCGTAAAAATGGCGTAGATGCAAACATGAATATGTTAAAAGCGGAATTAGTACGTCTTTTAAAAGAAAACAAACCAACCAAGATCCGATACGTCATTGACGAAATAGCATTAGAACATGGGCACAGAGTTATACGGTTACCGCCTTACCATTGTGAGTATAATGCGATTGAGTTGGTGTGGGCTCAAATTAAGGGATATGCTGCAAGACACAATACAGAACCCCCATTTACCACAAAAAAAATGCTAAAATTATTAGAAGAAGCTTGTGAACATGTGACTAAAGGAGACTGGGAAAAGGTTGTGAATAGAACTGTTAAATTAATAAGGGAAGATTATGAAAGAGATGTGAAAATAGATAATATTATAGAAAACGAACATATAATTATTAATGTAGGTGATGATAGCAGTGACGACAGTGAAAATAGTAGTATGGACGAATCTGATTAATTATGGCCTTTTGTGGCACCTTTTTTGGTATCTTTTGTATTCATATGTTTCTTGTGTGCATATAAAGTATGTATATTCATTTTCATTCAAATATTCAGTTCGTTCAAATAAATTAAATAAACATATACATTTTTGTTTTATTAAACCTATTTAATCAGGTACAAAAACAAAACTTAATTGTTTTTTGTTCGAGAATAAATTGACATTCCACATCACTATTGTAATGTGTCAAACCGGCCATCATAGCGTGCCGCTAGTTTAGTGTAGTGTTCCATAATCAAAATTGTGATTGTGTCGTTCGGAAATGGCGGGAAAGGGTAAGGAACAATTTTTATTTAACCATATAGAGTTCATCTGATTAAATTGCGCCGGGTATAAAGGAATTTGTCATCATCTACTTAGTTCTTTATAAAGTTTACTAGCTGATGCCCGCGACTTTGTCCGCGTGGATTTAGTTTTTAAAGTCCCTCGGGAACTCCTTGATTTTCCGGGATAAAAAGTAGCCTAGATGTTGACCCGAGTAATAAGCTACCACGGTATAAAATTTTGTAGAAATCTGTGCGGTAGTTTTTACGTGAAAGAAGGACAAACAAACAGACAGGAAATCGTCCAGTTACAGTTTTATTATAAGTATATAGATACAGTTTTATTATAAGTATATAGATTATAATATGATTCATTCATTCATCTCATACTTGGCAAGGTCTCTCAGAATGACAAGGATTTAGGTCATAGTCCATTACGCTGGTCAAGTGCGGATTGGCAGACATCACACACCTTTGAGAAAATTATGGAGAACTCTCAGGCATGCAGTTTTCCTCACGATGTTTTCCCTCGCTCATAATATTATTGCGTTATTTTAGTTATTTATTTGCCTCTCCAAAGAGCAAAACATTTACCTATACCCACTCGTTTCTACACTCTTGTTAGTAAACAGGCGCGGCATACATTCCTATGCGAGCACTATAAAGGAGATTTTATAAAAAAGTTTGCGGTGCCCCCATTAGAAAAAGCTGTTCTGACTCCGTGACACTAGTTATTCTACTTATTCTAATGGAAGGTTCTGAATCCCGCAATTCATTATTTTCATCCTTTTTACTTGTTCGGAGTATAACGTTATTTCAACAAAGTTTTTGCCTAAGTTTCACAAGAGTTGGACCAATTTGAAGCCTCAATAGGTCAGGTCAGGGCGACGACGTTTCAAACCCAGTCTGTTTCACTATTGTCGTACCTAGTCAGCACAAGCTTTGTGCTTAGGTAGACGGGAAAGGGATTAGAGATGTTTAACATGATTCATATTCTTTTTCTTTTTAACATTGGTCACTTCCATTTAATATTGAATTTATTTTTCTGGTATTTGGTGTACAATTAAGTGTATTTCAATTTCTTCTGGATCTTTTTTAAGTTCTAAGACTAGGTACTAAAGTCCCCGAATTCTCTTCAAATCTTTGTTCAGTATCTATCCAAAGCCTTTAATCTACCCAAAATCTCTACCTTGTTCTGTAGTTCTTATACATTAAAAGTAAGAGTAATAAACGTTTCTCATTTTAAATCCCAAATGTTACAATTGGCAGTACTTTTCATAATTGATGTACCATTTCATGCAGTTACTTGTACTTATCTACATCGCGATCGTCTAAAACAAACTTAAAACGACCTGGATTACATCACTTACCATTTATCAGACTAATTTAAATCGGCTAACATTAATGTGACCTTATTGTTGGATTCCCGTTAATTGGAAATGAATTCAGGCTCGATTAGCATCACAGAAGTACTCCTAAGGTTGCTTCTGATTCACGTAGAAAAGTTAAAAATAGTTCAACTTGAAATAATCTATACGAGCGTATGAAAAGAGCAAATGAGTACGCAGTATACAGAAATAAAAAGAATAAGTGAAAACGCTTGCGCATATTGTTTTATTTCTCGAGGAATATAGTAGAGGTGAAAATAGAAGAACAGTACGGATGCGAAAGACAGAGAACAATGTCTAGAAGAATATTTGAATTAAAGAGTGAAGCGAACATTTGAAGGAAAGAGCTTAACCAAAACGATCGCAGTTCTTTACTATTTCATTATGAATTTTGCCAAGCACTTTTTCAATCTATGATGATTAGGTATAGAGGGGCAATCAGAGTCTCTCTTTTATGGGGAAATAGTTTGTGCTTGCGACTTCGTCCGCGTAGAGTTGGTTTTTAAAAATCCCGAGGGAGCCCTTTGCTTATCGGGATAAAAAGTAAACTCTGCAGCTCCTCAACTTTACCCACGCAAATAAAAACATAGAACCAATGCACTGTTGCTGGATGGTGATTGGAGGACAAACCAACAAACACACTTACGCATTTATATATTAGGCCAGCTTTTGCCCGCGGCTTCGTTCACGTTAAATTCGATTTTTCAGACCCCTTTTTTGCCCCCATTGGAGTTGAATTTTCAAAAATCCTTTCGTAGCGCATGTACTACGTCATAATAGCTATCTCTATGACAAACAGCCTGATCCGTCCAGTGCTTTGAGTATTAAACCAGCACGTCCAGTGCAGTCCTTTTATGTATTTAGATGAAGAAGAAAATAGGCAGAAAAACAAACTAGGATATAAGTAGCCAATTATACTTACCTAAATTAAGTTTCATATCCATTTTAAGAGGTGGTTCAATTTATTTCTCCAGTAAGGCTAACCTTGAAGTATAACTGACTCTTAAATCTTTATCTAACACTTTAATTATTAAGTTAAATTGTCATCAACTAATCAACTCGTCAATCATGACGACGCTTGGGGCACCGTTGGCTAAAAGTCAAGATTCCTTAAATGGTGGTCGCCCACTAGCCGTTTATGACCCGGATAAAATTGATTAAATACCAACCCAACATGTGATGTGAGTATTAGTGAGTACTTGAGTACTCACTAATACTCACAAATACTCACAAATAATCATTATTTCGTTATGTATTATGTCGTTGAGTACATTCTTCTTTTTCATAGATCAGATCGGTTTGTATGAAAGAATTTTTTTAGAAAATCCACCCGAAAGGTCGGTTTGGACTTTGGATAGTATTTTTTACAGAAATCTCAATTTCTTCATTTGTAAATTGCACTCGTGCGAAGCCGGCGGTTCTTAGTAATAAATATAATTCTGGTACATTTTTAATTTCATAATATTAATAAAACAATAAATGATATTTAAAATACAAAATTATTTATATACGGACCGCTGTAATAATGGCTGAGTTGGTGTCATTTATGTTATGTTACAACAAAAATTACTAGATATGGTAGGCGACAACTATAAGATTGATCTTGTCTACTACTAACATAATATTAATGTCCGAATAAGTCGTGTCAGTGCAATGATGGATTTGATACCAATAAGTCTTATAAGCTATAGGTAATAGGTAATTGGTTGAAGTAAGTATATTTAACCCTCGACGAAAAAAAGAGGGGTGCTATAAGTTTAACTGCTTTGGCTGTCTGCGTCATCGAAACGCTCAAACAGTTTAACTAGTTCTTCTCTTATTTATGTATATTGAAAATCTATCCAGGTGTTGAATGACTATCAGCTCTTTTTTCAGTCGGTGTAGAATATTTATGTAACTTATCCTTTGAGTAAAGAACTTATCTGATAAACCAAATATATCCGATGTCGTGCCGCGAAGGTCTTCCTTTTAGCATCTGACCAGAGTAACAATATACTGAATGTATATAAGACTGGCTTCCCATAGCAGAAGGGATCCTAATTTGGGGGCCAGGCACTTTGCTGGGCTATACCATGGTGTTGCTTTGCATACTTTTTGTATTGTATTGTCTTCTATACTTATCATGCTGTTTTTAAACAATTAAATAAATAAATACTACTACTACGGCCTCTCAAACTTTGAAGCAATCTTCACGAATGGAGTCGAGCTGTAATAATCTGCCATCATTAGAAGTTTTTCTAATTTTCTCTTATCCAGACGAAGTAGCGGGTGTTTACTAGTGTTGACGATAGTTAATCTATGTCGTTTTCTTCTTAGATTAGCCATATTATCTAAAGGTTTCTTCACGCTCGGCTGGGCATGGGAGCGGCAATGACCATGATTCGTTACGCTCTGTTCTCAAACGCCGTCATTACGACTATGTTCATTAGTGTGCTTTGTTTGTCGTTTTGGTTACGCGTGTTAAATGCCTATTGTTGGAACACCTTTGTGGGGACAGATGCTATAAATTGTAACATTGATTCTAGCACCACATTTTCTCCTGAAGGCCAAAGTAAAAGTTGGGCTAGCGTTTTGCTTAAAATAACGGCACTGTTTACATTTGGGGTTTTCAGTCTTCACCCTGCATCGGTCTTTTGATGATGAGAATTGTAGTAACTATTACAGCCGCGGCAAGAACCGAAACGTTTACGAGAACGTTGCCTGGCCTAAATTTCGTGACACGCAGAGGCAAGCTGTTTGCGGAATATTGACTAGTGGTCAAACATAGAGCTTTTTGGCCAACCTTTTCGTATTTATACACTTTTTACAAGACGGCATGCTTTTCAGTTTGAGTATGTGAAAACCGAATTAGAACGGGTTATTCCTATCTGTCCCCCTGATTTTTCCCCTCACGGATAGGAATAAAAAGTTCCCCCTATTAGCGACAGATCGAACTTTTTTATTCCTATCTGTCCCCTAAGAATAATCGGGGGGACAGGCAGGAATTAAAAAGTTCGATCTGACCCCCTATTAGCGACAGGGTGACAGATTAAACTTTTTAATTCCTACCTGTCCCCCTGTTAGCAACGAAGTACGAACTAGTCGAAAGAATCAGACAGAACTCATTATTAAGGGAGACTATATTACTCAAACATAAAAGAAAAAATTGTACAAATACAATAAGTACAATCATTTTTATTTAGGATTCAATATACAGATCAAGTAGTTGTAAACATGAACTTTTCCTCCCAGATAGGAAGCAAAGCATTCCTTGAACCGCACACCACGGCCCGCATTCCCTTACGCGATGCCTTCCGAGAACACTGGCTCAAGATCCGCTACACACTAGGCTGCGACCTTCCACTGGCCACTAGTTTGTAGCTATACCTACCTGTTTATTCAATTGATATAAATTATTATATCCCATTTGACATTGGTTTTATATTGGTTATATCCCAATTGCATTGTTCCGATAACTCAGGGGATTTAATTATTATTTATCGATGCAGATGTTGTATTGAACCAGCTTGTTACCATATTGCATACTAGCTATATAATTTGAGACACCGATAAACTCGTTTCTAGCAAAGTAGAACTACACCCAGAATCAGAAAAATGTACATCATGGTGAGTTGATAACAGTTATCTAAGTATCCTGAACTCAGCAGCTTCGATGGGACAAAATATGGGGCCTACTATAATTATTATTTGTAGGAAACTACAAAATGGATTGAAGTATGTAACCTATAGAATAATGTCATACTTCAATGTGGACAAGCTGGTGGACGAATTACGCAGCAATGACAGGATTTAGTGATTTAGTATACTGGCATTCCTTCGTAGAACATAACCTGCAGTACTTCTCCATACTCACGAAAGAGTCACTATTTTCACATCAGCTTCTATAAACCTCTTCCAAGCATTTGTTAGACGTCCTGGACACCTTTGTCCGAAGCCACTGCAGCGTTTCCATCTTCTCTACATGAAATATGTCCATCTCACGAGTTATTTCCTTATATGCTGGGAAATGTTAGGATAATTTCCATTAGTCTTTTATTTCCAATCATAATAATTCAGTTTGGAGCAAAGCCCTGAGACCGGAGACTCTAATTAATTAAAATGAAGAACTGCCTCGATAAATCAAATCGGTAATCGCTGCAATTCGGAAGACTCTAGACTTATCACTTAAACCATTTTGACAAGTGAAGACAATGCCCGTAGTATAATCGCCCACACGGCCAATTAAACTCAATTCCGTACCAAATCCGATCCGAAGCCCGCTTGAGGCTGCGGCTGTCATCATACCATGCTACGCGTAAACCCAGCGTCCAAGCCTTGCCATGCCAGTCGCACCGTACCCATCAATCTGTTAGCGTCCGCTGCCGCTGTACGCGCGTGCGTTTCGCTTCCGTATATGTATTTTGACAGATGACGTATAGTTCCCCGTAAAAATTATGTGACATTTATGCCGCGTTTTCGGAGTTTTAGACAGTTGATGTCTTTTTTTGTGGAACCGGTGCCGTGTAATTCAGAAAATTTGGACACTTGACATCCGTTGTTTTTTTTTTTGTTCTCTGTAAAAATTAAGGAACACATATGCCGCGTTATTGTTATTTTGGACAGATTCTTTTTTTGGGGAAAATGGTATATGGACATTTAACAATCGTGATATTTTCCTGAAATCTCTTAATTTGAATATTTTGACAGTAAACGTATCGAAGTCCGTATTCTACGTTTTAAGTTTTCGTGAATATTATGCCATATAATTGGTAATGCTAAATGGATGTGTGAGACGAACTATTATCTGTGTACAATTTGGATTTAAACCGTCGATCCTACTGCCAATGTCTACAACTCTACAGTTCAGAGTCTAGAGTTTTGATTTCCGCATTAACTCTAATTTATGGCTTGTATTTCTACATGTCAACAAAAAATTGTCATGACTGGACATGGCGCGGCGTTTAAGAAGCATACTTATCTGATTGGTCAGCAGTGAAAGCGGAATCCAGAACTTTTTTCCATTGGTAGTTAAATCCCAGTACAAGTCCACTACGAAGTACTTACTTACTCTAAATCTAACACCTATGAAGCTGGCTGACGACCTTCTCCCTAATGCTAAAAGAGTTAATTAGAGCGCATACGAATCGAATGACGTACCTACTTTATATTTTGTTTATATAAGTAGCTACGCGTGTTTAAAAAGTTAAGTTAACATAGAATTATACCACTCTTAATTAGCCTATGTTAATCGAAAGGTAGCTGCTAAAATATTTCCCTTTACGGCTTACCTTATATGTACTCAAAAGCATCTTTTAAGTCAAAATATTTCTTTAAAGATATAAAAGGAAATGGTGACTGACTGATTGACTTACTGATCTATATCAACGCACAGCTGAAACCACTGGACGGATCGGGCTGAAATTTGGCATACAGTTAGATGTTCAAAAATTTTTGAAAATTCAACTCCTAAGTGGGTATAATAATGGTTTGAAAAATCGGACTAAACGTGAGCGGAGCCGCGGGCACAATGCATCGCTATTTTCATATATTTAGGTAAATGCGTATAAAGATGCTTAAATTAATTATAGTATTCGGCCATTTAGAATGTAATGATGTCAAACAAAACAATGGGGCTTGTTCAGTTGTACCCAAAAATAAAATCGAAATTCTGTTAACATTTACATACATTAAAGTCAATTCAATTTACGTTGGAATTCCTGTACAACAAAAATAGCAGCCAAAGATTAACCTTGGTAAAAACTTTTACACACGTTTTCATAAAATCATCCTTTATAATTCGTTCATTCATCCTTTTAAAAACGCCTCCTGTGGCAAAACAATTGTAATTTGCAACGCTGGCATTAAAAGTAATTTGTCCTTTACGAACGTAGAGTGAGCGTTCAACACTTCGCGGGTCGGTTTCTTTGCAATTCAGAGTGCAATGTACTACTTGATTCGTCGTGAATGTCAGCAGTCAATCATAACTTTATTACGTCAGAGATATCTAAACATGGAACTAGGAATTACGTATCTAAACGTTTCGTTAGTGACAGCGAGGACAAAGCGTCAAATAATAACTAGGTACATTACTAAAAAGAGCTTCTTTTGGCATTCTTTCAGTTTCTTTCTCATGCCAATAACTATAGTCAGTTGAAGTAAAAATATTTAATCAATATTTTATTCCAATAGCCGTTCTACTCCATTAAATCTCATCTAGTCAATAAAATCTTAACGTTTTGGCGCCCCTAAACATCAGTTATTACAAATCGCCTATAAAAGAAAGTAGGTTGCAAAGTCAGATTTCAATCATTGTATTTTATTAGATATAATATTTTTTCTTTTTATCAGGCATAATGGGTACAGACTACAATTATGAAAGCAACGTGACAAGTGACAACAGACATTGTTACGTTCCCTCAAATATGATTGAGCGAAGCAATGGCTGGGTCATGCGTCATGCTCGTGAACGGGTGCCACCGGCGGGAATGGGGCTACTTTATGTCTGCCCATCTTAAGATAAAAGTTAGTCGGTATGCATTTTTGGAACTTCCCTCATTGTGGAAAGTGGAAACACTGCATATATAGCATAGTATTTACTGTATTGTAAATTTGTTTTGAAAAGAGCAACCGCCGAGTTTCTTGCTGGTTCTTCTCGGCTGGAAGGGCATTCCGAACCAGTGGTAGATTCATCGACTATTCAAAAGCACTTGTAAAAGATTATTTGAATAAAAAATTATTCTATTCTATTCTATTGCTTGGCATGGCATGGCATGGATTATAAAGAAGTTTTTACTGCAGGCGTGGACTCACAATCTAGGCACGATGTGTTTTTGGACCGTACCTATATATACCTAAAGTTGGTACTTTAATCCACGTTCATGTGAAAGAAGGCATTATTACCTTATAACCTTGCTATTTTATAGACAAAGATCGTGCTAGTTGTGTATTTCAATGCTCATCAATATCATTTATTAATAGGCTACGCTTGTGCGTTTGCTTATTCGCTGCCGTAACCTTCTCGATACGGTGTGAGACTTGACGTATATCCCTATTGGCATCTCCTATGCATAAATGCATTAAGGGACGTTTGGTTATTTGCAGAATTATTGTTTCAACATTTCAAAAGACTTACTGAAGATCCTTGGTACTTGTTTATACTTGTAAGCTTGTGGATACTTCGATAGCGTGATTCTGGATCGCGTGACGTAGGTAGTATGATTTGATTTTTGTGAATGCGTGGCAGTTTCAGTTGTGAGTTGCTTCGTTGTTACGGAGTGGCGCCGTATAATTGCTTGTAAATCTTTCATATTTGGTTGGACCTAGTGCTTGATGTCTGTGAACGTCCTATGCTGACCGAATGCCTTTTCCAGAGTGCCAGCACAAAAGTCCGCAGTCTTCCTCAACCAGCCACTTTCCGCCACCCTCTTTTTATCATCGTCTGCCGGAGCACTAAACTGCGGATCTAAACTCTACAACTTAATAAAGATTACGTCTTACCAAGTTTTATTGCATTTTGTTCTTCTTATGATGCCACTTTTGACGAAGTTTGGTGAACTTTGTGATAATCTGAACTTTATACACTACAGTCCTAAATAGTGATTAGATGTTTTTGTTAACCCATTTGGTCTCCCCAAGTGATCCTTCAGACAGAATAACTTTCTCCGTCTTACGCCCCGTTTGCAGTGTATCTTGCCTTGGATGATTAATTGTATTTGATCAAATGTAGGATTACAAAGTATATGACCCAGATACTCTTATTTCCTATAATGTGCTGTTAGAATCAATATATATCTAGTAGATTCTGCAATACATTATTATTTAAAAAAATTGTACCCTCAGTAGGTTGTGGGGTGGGTATAACTTTTAAATCGTTGTGTCAATGATATAATTTATTATAATAATAATAATCTTTGATGATTTTTCTGTTACCGGCCTTGGAAGTACATAATGTGCCATAGCGCTGCCCACTTGAACGACGCCTACATCTGTTTTATAACATAACTTATGTAGTACATACATAAGGCCAATTATAAATAAGTTGTACTTACTCATTTAAATATTTACATTGTTTAGTTTTAGATAAACTGCGAAAGGTTCTCCATGTTCCTAGTTTCCTCGACTTCCTTCTTAATATGAAATTGAAATCTGTTAAGAAGGGCCCGTACATGCAACGAAAAGCACCCATACTTAGGCTTGCACAAAATTGAAAATGATGATATGAATGCCTGCTAATCTCAACCTTCAATAAATACTAGTACCTATTATTGATTGCAAGGATCCTCATTTCATTATTATCATCAGCGATGCTACAGCCCTTTATGGGTCCCGGCCAGCTCAGCTTTCCTCCATCTATCTTCATCATTTGTGCGTTTTCAAACTTCTTAAGTATACCAATTTGTTTTTCGTTTTGGTTCACCACATGCAACCATCGAGTTTTGGGCGACTGAGGCCTCTTTTTTTTCTTTAGTCCGGTCAAAAACATACGTTGAAAATAATCTTCTATATTTAAAGTATATGTATTTTTTGTCGAACGATAATTTCGTTGGGTTTTTAGGGCGCCGCCGGTCGCCCGCCCACAACTGTTTGGAATAGTATCTTCTGTTATGTAATCAGCAAACGTAAATTACAGGTGTAGGACTGCGCGTGAGCCCTCCAAGATAAGGTTCGGTCCCGTGTGTCGATAATCTATATATATGAAAGAAAGTGGTGTTAGTTACACTATTTATAACTCAAGAACGGATGAACCGATTTGGCTGAAAATTGGTGGAGAGGTAGCTTAGAACCAGGAGGTGGACATAGGATACTTTTTATCCCTTTCAACCGCGTTTCCGTCAAGTCACTATAAAACGTCGTATAACAAAAACGCATCTGACATGGAATAACAAAACGCAAATGACAGTGGAATAACAAAACGTAAATGACAGCTAAACGTTATATTGTCTTTGGTTAAGTATGGTAAAAAATTTGACAATTATAAAAGTGATAGCTAAACGTAATTGATAATATCATCAGTACCTAATATGTTTTCTCTTTGAATCATCATTAACAATGCCGCGAGCAAGACGATCAAATGTTTCCTGCTACAAAGCTACGGATTGACGTGATTTATTGGATAGGTATAGTTGAGAACCTGGAGGGTGACAAAGATTTCCCGCGGGATGTTATGAACTAAATCCACGCAGACGAAGTCGCGGGCATCAGCTAGTAATTACATACAATTAAATTTTTTGACTTTCCAAACCAATGTCTCACGCATTCTATACTTTTCTGTAGATCCTGTTATCTTAAATTGAACGGTAGGAAATAATTTCTAGTATGACTATGATTAAGTTGCCTTAATTGTTTTATGGATCAAATGTTAGATTGAAATTCAATACTTCTAACTTCATACTATGGTTCACATCTATGGTATTTTATAGCTGATTATCCTTTGAACCAAATCAAGTTTTTTAAGGTCTGGTAAACTTTGAATCCCAAGAACGATACTTTGTTGACTATTCCGATATGGAGCTAAAATCTTATTAGGTACTTCAGCATGGGAATCCTGCCTAGCAAATAGCATGTACCGCCTAAGACGGCTATGAGTATATGTATACGCGATAACCTACCTAATTAACTTGTTACGAAAATGCATAAACACCTTAATGGAGTCGGTCCCTTATGTTATGAAATATAACGTCGAAAGCATCAATCTGACGGGAATAGAACGTCGCGTAACGCCGTCGCCAGCTGAGTAGTGTGACCGTGCTATCATCCGGCATCGCCCGCGCCTCCGATAACCCTGTGTCTCACACACCAAAATAACCAGTCTACTTCAAGCAGCAGTCGCGCCACGACTGCAGGAAAATTTTCTTCTGCTCTGCCTTTTATACCCCCACGTGAGGGATGGCGTCCGTGCGCACGCGCTCCGCATCCCCTAAATCTGTCTCGTTTTCCCCCGTGTTGGAACGGAAATACAGTGTCGAACGTGCGCCTGACGCACCCAAGGAAAATCAAGACTTGAGTGCAACGGATTGGCGAAGATATTTCAGCGATTTCAGTTCATATCTAGGTAAGTGTAGAGCAGTCGGTAAGACATGAGTCAAGTCGCTTTTATTGTACGGCCTTGGTCTATATCGGTATCGTGTTGCTGGAGCGTTTGGGAGGCCGAGCCCTAAACAAACTGCGTAATCGCACATTATGTGATCATTGCGAATCTTTTGTCTCGTTAGCAGGTGTTAAAAGAGCTTTTAAAAATCCCGCGGGAACCCTTTGTTTTTACAAGCTTTTTTTTAACTTGCAATGTATGTATCTATGTTTAGGTCAAATCTTGCAAGATGCATTAAACCCACTTCATGGTTCCCGATTGAGCTGAAATTTTGCATGTATATGTAAATCGGATGACGATGCAATGCAATATTATTATGACATGGAGCTGATCTGATGATGGATCTGGAAGATGGCTATCGGAACTCTGTAATAAAATGACGGAACACCATCAAGATTGGGCTCGTTTTATTAATCTTGACAAGTACTCTGATCCTAGATGATATCCAGGATCTGATGATGTAGCCAGCTACTAAAGCTTGTTTTTAAAAATATTTTTTTTAAATTTAAGTATACTTGTTCCGGGATAAAATGTAGCTTAATATGTCACTCTCCAATTCCTCAACTATACCCATACAATAAGCCTTCCTTTTGGCTTTGCCGACGTAATCGAGTAAAAATCACGTCGATCCGTTGCTCTGTTGCGGCATGATTGAAAAACAAACCAACAAACACACTTTCGCATTTATAATACTTATTAGTAGGTAATGGACCGGGAGTCGAGACGATTCAGACCTTCGTTATTTTATAAAAGCTGAAAGTTACTCTGCGTATGTCCCCAATAGAGATCAGAACGATCCCCGACTATGAAGTTCTTCTTTCTTCTTGGTGGCTTTGGAAGATATCAGGTAGTAAAGGTGCATAAATTCTGAGGATACTTTCGTCATAGTATAAAAGCTGAGTTTTACATAAATGTTACGTGGGGACCTATCAGAAGATGTTCCTCAGCAGTCAGACATTTCCGATGGTTCTTACGCCCTGTCAGACGCTTTAAAAATCTGCCGTAGGTAGGTAGGTAGGCGAACTTTGATGAAACCATCAACTTTTACGGGATATAATATATTATAGTAGCATATGTGTTAATCCAAGGTATAACCTTATATATAGGCTTCTTTCAATTCCGTAAAAGTCCATGGTTCCTGCAGAATTTTGAAAACCTGAAATTCAGCTATTATTTCTTCACGCCACAACTAATGGTCTGATTTAGCTGAAATTTGGAACGAAGATAGCATCAACATAGAGGACGAAGATGCATCAACATAGAGGTTACTTTTTATACCGTAAAAATTCATGGTTCCTGAAATATTTTACTATATTATTCCGAATATGCAAGATGCACATTGCAACCCATTAGTGGCATCTGAAGTGGACACTTGTTCAATACACTTTATGTAACTTAGACGCTTGGCAATTGGAAATGTAGGTTGCCATCTGTGTTGATACAATATACACTTACGACTGCCGACAAAATGATGGTATTGTGTCACTTCGATGTTTCCATTTCCAATACATAATCTGTACTACACTTTGTTGAGACGTGATTTAGGTATAGGAAAACTTCCTTTCAGTCTTAAATCAGAAGTAGAATAGAAAGTTAAGTTAATATTATGACTATTGACTGTACCTTTCAGTCTTAAATCAGAAGTAGAATATAGAAAGTTAAGGTAATATTATGACTATTGACTGTATGAGTATATTAAGTTAAGTTAAGAAAGATGAAACCAACCTCGAGCAGGAAACTTATCTGTCCACCAGAGATTAAGCACTAGACTAAGGCAACATAATTTTTTTTTATGTTTTTCCAAACCAGAGAAAATGTAATCCATTTTCTGGACGGAAATAATAGAAAAGTATAAAACATTAAAAAAGATTTTGCTGTTTTCAACCGACTTCAAAAAAGAGGAGGTTCTCAATTTGACAGTATGTTTTTGTATATTAGACATTCCACCAATTATGAATTGTATTGTATTGTATTGTTTATTTTTCTTCGATATAGGCTTACAAAAGCGCTTACGAATGTCAAAAATGTTACATCATTTAAATATTTAAATTACAATATCTACAAAAATATTCAGTCTAGCACAAATAAATACATAAAATAAATTTGAATGGATTTTAATGATTCTTTTTTGTTTTTGTTTGGTAGATCATACTTCAAGTCCCATAGTTTTATCGAAATTATTTCGGCGCTTCTTGAAAATTCATTACACTTTATAGTTGCATTTGAAGTCGGTTTTTTGAAAGAATTTTTAATAAAAACATTATTGTTAATTCTTACTGCGGTATAGCCATGAAACCTTAAGAGGGGTGTCCTCGAAAACTATATTCTATCCTCATCACATTGCTTACTTGCTCATTGAAAATTTATTGAAAATCGTTACATTCTGATGGACGAAGAAAGTTTTGAAAATAGCAAAAATGTTGGTTACAATGTTTCTCGTAATTTCATACTACTTTGGTCAATTTCTAAGCGAATTAAATCACTGCGTAGAGGCAGTGTCTGGTGTCAGCTAGCAGATAACCTTGCGGTTTGATATCATGCTGCGAAACGGTTCGGGTTTACTGCACTACTGAATTGTCGACTATCAATCAAATACATTATTTGATATCTTCCGCTTTTCGACTCTTGAATCTATATTGTCATGCATGTTCACGTTACCCGTGCTGTGGTCGAGTCGTTCCACAACTCGTTCATACAAATAGTTTTGTATGAACTAGCCTCGGGTGAAGAGATCGCCAACAGAAAATTGTACACAAATGTGGGAACCTGCATGTAGATGATGTGTTCCATCCCTTGGTGGAGTGTGTACGGAACGAAGCGGAGCGACCACACCTTCTCAAGGTCAATAATTGTACTGTGGGTCTAAGCGGCAGAATTTTAACAGCCCCACTCTCAAAGGAGGCCCGGTCACTCACTAAATTAATATGCTAAAATTATAGTTTATTAGATGACTTCGTCCGCGTGGATTTAGTTTTGAAAAGTCCTATGTCACTCTCCAGGTCCTCAAGTATATCTATGCAAAAAATCAAGTCAATCTGTTGCTCTGTTGCGACTTGCGGCGTCATTGGAGGACAAACCAAAAAACAACAATGTGACAATGTACACCCCCGTATTGACCATATTACTACTTCATAACTCCGGGCTAGTATTGAAAATTTCTTGACAGAAAACCCCAATTCCTTTGTTTGAAAATGTTCGTGAATCGAACCTGAGACCTCGTCATCAGCAGTTGAACAAGCTAACCACTAGACCGTTAGAGTCTAGACCAGGGATTCTCAAAGTGGTCGATATCGTTTTCCCAGGGTTCGACTTATTTAAAACGAAAACTGATTTTGGGGGTCGACGAGATTTTAAAATCGACCCCTGATTAACACAAGTTCTTATTTGAAACTTTCAAGATACTGTATAAGTTGTGCTACGTGTACCAACTTGATATAAGAATGACTATAATAATTATACTTATATAGTATTTTAGTAGGAAGTATCATTGTTGTACATTTTACGTAACTTGTATTCATAATTATTAATTACACTTGATATTTAATGAATTTTATGTATATATTTATTTAATTTTAATGAGAATATTATTTTACTCACTTAACCAACTCACTTAACCTACTGCAAAGTTTTTAAATTGGTAAGTATTTTGTACCAATAGGAAAAAACTAGAGGAATTTTAAAGTAATTTGGCTTTGGCTATGGGGGTCTAAGGTATCAGTTCATTTTGGATAAGGGGTCTCTTGCCCAAAATAGTTTGGGAATCCCTGGTCTAGACCAATGAGACAGTTTTCACATGTTTCAGAATGTTTCCTTTACTATTATCACAGTGTTTACCCAGTGTAGTGATCTTGCTCTCAGTTATAAATCAGGCGCCAGTCGTGAAGTGTATATTTATAGAGAGCCATGTGAGCTTGATCATTTGTCATTACGTCGTGTGAATATGGTTTCTTATTACAATACTCAGCATCAGCAATAAGATCTTTTTCATTTCTATGAATGAATCTTCATTACTAAGAATGTTTTGTTCGTTAACGTTATTCTTATTAGTTATTACGAACCTTTACGAACGAAAGTTTTTCTAGTATCTCCTATATTTGTACAATTATGTTATTATTGTCATACTTTACTTACTAAACATTAAAATCGGAAAAATTGTTACGCTATGTGCATAAAGATTTTTAATAAACTACCCGCAGAAATTAGGATGCTCCCACAGAAAAAATTTAAGTATAAACTTAAGAAATGGTTGCAAGAAATTTTTTTTTATAAAATAAACGATTTCTTGCAACCTTTTCAGTAATTGAAATTAATAATATTACTTAGTTATAAGGACAACTATTAACTATGTAACTAATTAAGTAATTAACTAATTACATATTTGCATGCTACTCTGTGGCGGATTGAAGCGAATGTATTTAATTGTTAAGATCTTAAATGTACTCAATCTGGCAAATAAATAATTTGAATTTGAATTTAATTAATACATTTCATAAATTATATGGTTTTTACATTTCTGTTATCTGTATACATTTAACGTGTACAAACCGTGTATAAAATCTCTAGGCCTACCTAATCTAATCTAAAAAAGTAAAAGATCTAAAAATTTAAATCCACTAAGCATAGTTCTAATAAATATAACTTTGCCCGGCCGATTTATTTATGACGAGATAGACCTTCACTGCGATCTCCGTCAGGTACCATCAGTCCATCAGGTGGTAAGTGACGATGCAGTCTAAGATGATAGCGGGCTAACTTGGAAGAGGTATGGCAGTGAACACTGAACCCATACCCCGAATCGGTTTCTAAACGCCATCGTACCGGTACGATAATTCGTTTGGCGGCGCGATCTTTGATGGTGATTCTCCAGGTAGGTCGTCACAATTTTCGAAATACATAAATCATCTAGTGTAGTCACAAATACCTTTGAATCATTGCAGTTCGCTTGTATTAGCTTTGTTTGAGAAAGAGAATACATAAGTAGAACCTACTTTATGCAACATCCTTTGAATGGCGAAACATTTAGGTTTTAGCATATTTTTGGCCTTTGTCTTGTACCAATCGATACTCGAAAAACATACTAATATTGTTGTAAAGAGAAGCCTGTGAGAGCAGTCGAGACAAATTCCGTAAGGTGCGCGTCATCCTTTGACGCCTCCTGATAATCAACGCGACGGCGACGCGGTGTGGCGTCAGCGCGTCCATTGATCGACTTACACCTTCAAGCGTATCAAGCGCTGGAAGAAAATACTCAATCGGATACTTATTGAAGTAAAACTTCTTTACGCACGCTTGACTTGGGGAGTAGGCTGGTGAATGCGTTACGAAAAGTGTGATGCGAGGCGAACGGAAGTTGAGAGGGAGATATAAGTTAGTGAAGATAGAAAGAGAATTACGTTTCGTATATTACTGTAGTGGCAAGAGAGAGAGGGGCGAGCACACATTTTCTTTTTCTCTTTCTCTCATAGCCAGTTGCGTTTCGTAAGTTTTACTTCAGTCGTGTGTTTGCACACTCGTTTTTTTTCAATCTGTGCTATTAAATCTCTATCTCTTTATCTACTCTCTCGTATGGTCTTTCACACACCTTGGTCATATTTAAAAAATCTTATTTCTTTTCTTTTCACGTAGTTTTGATTTTATATTTATATCGTAGTTTTGATTGGCTTGATTAGGATCTTAAAATCCTAATCTTGAATGTGAAAACGCTTCGCTTATTTCCTTGTCAAGTGAGATTGGTAGTAAAGTATGTAAAGTTACATAGTTTTCTGACACACATGAAGACCCTGTAATAACATCTAAAAAATTTTCCTTTCACTCTCGGAAAAATTAATAGCTAAAACAAATCTCTA
This sequence comes from Oeneis ivallda, assembly GCA_029955525.1. NCBI lineage: Eukaryota > Metazoa > Arthropoda > Insecta > Lepidoptera > Nymphalidae > Oeneis > Oeneis ivallda. The sequence goes on along the minus strand of JARPMR010000006.1, from coordinate 4,793,528 downwards.
CCATTATTAACTTACAGTAATCGGCATAAAAAAAGTATATGTTTCGATGTATCTGTATTTAGACGAACGATCGTATAAATAAAAAACCGCGGAATCCCAAATATTTATGTGAACAATGTGTTAGGCCGTGCGCGATTTTTGCGGTCTGCGCTTGAGGTGAATCAGTACTGCATTAGTCCATAAGAGAGCAGCCCGCGCCTTAAACCGTCTGTCTAGAGGGCAGATATATTTAAATTTAGAATCCTTCCGCCCTTTTTTTTTAAATTTTATGAAAGCTCGCGAATTCTTTGCAACCAGTTTGTGTGATCGAAGTCGTTCTGAAATTGACCGGTAGCCAGGGTATAAAGTTTGATCGTTCAAAAACAGTTATAATCAAAAAGTTTGGACTGAAGTGAGTTCTCTGCTTTTATAATGTCGAATGCACAGTATAATGTGAATGACGATATTTACGGGAAAATATTGAAAACCCATACAAATCTACAGCCTCAAACTGATTACGCAGATGTGTTTGAGGCAGTTGAAGGACTAGGTATTGTATCCCTTTATCCTACTATGTTAGAAAGTAGCTAGTTGATAAGGTAATATGTACAGCTGACAATGGATAGTTTAATATGGGAATAGAGTAATTGAAAAGATGAAGCCTCTAATAGCCCAGGTGCGAACTGAAAATTAAACTGGGGTCTACGGTTCGATCTCCACGCATAGCACTAATTGTCGTACCCACCCAAAAGCCGTGCAGAGACAGGCAATTTTCTTAAACAGCATTTGGGAAAGAAATAATTAAAGTTTAATTGAAAAGATAGTTTACGTAAAATTTCAAAATTGTTACACCAAGTTAGACACTTATTTACCAACTTAACAAATCTAAAGTAACTTGAACAGCTTAAGAACATGTCCTTTACTCGTCATAGAACTAGAAAAACTACTTTCCCTAGAAATCTTACTTTAACGTCTTTGGCGTATTGTTTTCCAATATAAGCGACTATAATATAATGTGAACTTGATAGATATTTAATTAATTTTCATTACTTATGACTTGTGTTACATTGCTCAACCGTTTTCTTTGCTGACACAAGATAAAGACGGTTTCTAGTTCGAAAATAGTTTTTTATGACCTCGTTTCAGTGATAAACCTAAATTAACATTGCGTAAAAAGATCGTAGTGATGAGAACCATTAAAATTTAAGTATCTGATCTCAGAACTGTGCCGCTCTCTGTCGTATCTTAGAAACAATGCTTCTTTAAGCAGTTTGACCGATAAGATAACATACATTACGTACGTGCTTACACGATGAACAAGATAACGATTTTTTTTGTACTAGCCGAGGCCTGAAGCTGCTACTTTCACATCACGTGTATATGATCGTGACATCAGGATTATACCTAATTTATTTCGTAGAAGTTGTTTCTTAAAGCTCTAAAGCTAAAGACTACGGGACTGATTCAATCAATACATACTCGTATAGCATATTATGAGTCAATGCGATAGTAACATTTCTTTTTTTGTAAAGGCTAATTCTTTGTTCAAAGTTGGCACATTGACCACCTAAAGAATATATCTACAATTTTACAATATCGTTATGGAAGTTGGGTAATGGATTAAATTAATTATTGACTGAAACTTAGGGTGCCAAACGCGCGTTGATCTTAGAATGAAAATTGCCTTAAAGGTAAATCTTGACTCGACCTAAATTTCTCTTCATGAGAAAGAATGATGTCTCAAAGATGTCTTTTCAAAATCGTTTCAACTCTGGTCTCTTTGTTTAAGTTTGGAGGATTATCTGTTACTAACTGTATTGTAAAGATGTTATGGGACCGTTGAACTCTCCCGAAATAAAACTCGTTTTTGATTACCATTACTTGAAGGCTGGCTAGGAGCTTTTTCGTTATGTAAAACAGGCATATTCGCGAAAACAATAAGATTCTTTAGCACATAGTGGCACTACGAAGCTGGATGAAATATTTTGATCTTCTTCTTCTTCTTCTTTATCAACCTATAGACGTCCACTGCTGGACAAAGGTCTCCTGCATGGACTTCCACAGGCTTCGGTCTTGCGCCGCTTGAATCCAGCGGCTCCCTGCGACTCGTTTGATGTCGTCGGTCCACCTGGTGGGGGGTCTGCCAACACTGCGCTTCCCGGTGCGGGGTCGCCACTCCAACACCTTGGGACCCCAACGACCATCAGTTCTTCGAACTATGTGCCCCGCCCATTTCCACTTCAGTTTCGCGACACGCTGAGCTATGTCGGTGACTTTGGTTCTCCTACGAATCTCCTCATTTCTGATTTGATCTCGCAGAGATATACCGAGCATTGCTCTCTCCATCGCTCGCTGGGTGACCCTGAGCCTTCTTATGAGGCCCATAGTTAGCGACCATGTCTCGGATCCGTAAGTCATCACTGGCAACACGCACTGTTCGAAGACTTGAGTCTTCAGGCACTGAGGGATTTTGGACGAGAAGACATATCGGAGCTTCCCGAACGCTGCCCAGCCGAGTTGGATTCGGCGGTTAATCTCTTTCTCGAAATTGGACCTACCTAGCTGGACTGTATGTCCCAGGTATATATACTCGTCTACAATTTCGAGCGCAGAGTTCTCAACGATTACTGGGTGGAGCGGAGCATGAGCATTGGACATGATTTTCGTCTTGCTCATGTTCATTTTCAGGCCCACCTGTTGAGAAACCCTGCTGAGATCATTGAGCATTGTATTGAGATCTCTCAGAGTCTCTGCCATGACTACTATGTCATCGGCAAATCGCAAGTGAGTGATGTACTCGCCGTTTATGTTGATGCCAAGTCCGTTCCAATCCAGAAGCTTAAAGACGTCCTCCAACGCAGCGGTAAATAGTTTCGGGGATATTACATCTCCCTGTCGCACTCCACGCTGCAAGTGGATTGGTCTCGTAGTCTGGTCCTGTATACGTACTGACATAGTGGCGTTTTCATACAAGCACTTCAACACTTGGATATACCGGTAGTCAATCCGGCATCTCTGCAGCGACCTCAATACAGCCCAAGTTTCCACCGAATCAAAGGCTTTCTCATAGTCCACAAACGCTAAGCAAAGTGGCCGGTTATACTCTTCCGTCTTCTGTATAACCTGCCGCAGCGTATGAATGTGATCTATGGTACCAAAGCCTTTTCGGAATCCGGCTTGTTCGGGAGGCTGGAAGTCGTCAAACCTACGAGCGAGACGATTCGTAATGACTCTCGAGAACAACTTGTAAACATGACTCAGCAGCGAGATGGGTCTATAATTCTTCAGCAAGGTATTATCACCCTTTTTGAAGAACAGGACCACCACGCTCCTGTGCCATGCTTCCGGCGTTATACCCTCGTGAATGACGGAATTGAACAATCGCTGAAAGATCTTAAGTACCGGTTTTCCACCCGCTTTCAGGAGTTCCGCAGTGATTCCGTCATCACCTGGCGCCTTGTTGTTCTTGAGCTGTTTAAGAGCCATTCTAATCTCGTATAGGCTGACGTCCGGGATATCTTCGGTATAGTGTCGGGTCAGTTTGGCTCTGGGATCTTTGGCCAAATCCTCAACAGGTTTTTGTGTCGTGGTATATAAATGCCCATAGAACTTCTCGACCTCTCCCAAAATCTCAGGTCGAGAAGAGACGAGACGACCGTCATCAGTTTTAAGCCGCGTCAGCTGGCTCTGTCCGATAGACAGATCTCTCGCGAACACTTTTGAGCCTTTGTTCCGCTCGATGGTATCTTTAATACACTTGGTATTAAAGACCCGAAGGTCGCGAGTTTGTGCCTTAGAGATCTGCCTATTAATCCGCCGGTAGGCAGCCGCGTCTACCGATGACTGCAGTCTCATCTCTTGTCTTTCCTCCATGAGCTTGAGAGTATGGTCCGAGAACTTTTCGGTTCTTTTCCTGCGATGGGTCTTAAAGAACTTAGACCCCACCGTATGGACAGTTTCCACGAACCTGTTGTTTAGATCGTCCACAGAAACACAGTCTGCTAGGCAATCGAATCGGTTCTGCAGTTCGAGTTGGAAGTTTTCGGGGTTTTGGATATGAGCACGAGAGGGTCGGAGAGTTGACTTCACCAGTCTAGCCCTTTCCAGCTTCACATTAATATTCAATGTGCCTCTTACCATACGGTGATCGCTCCCGGTTTTCACCCTGTTGATCACAGAGACATCATTGAATATATGGCGCTTGGTCGACATAATGAAGTCAATCTCACTTCTCGTAGAACCATCGGGGCTCAACCAAGTCCATTTTCTGTGTGGCCGCTTCCTGAAGAAGGAGTTCATCATAAAGAGGCCCTCCTTCTCCATGAAGTCGGCCAGCATTTGACCCCTCTGGTTCCTTCGCCCATAACCAAATCGCCCAACCCTCGTCTCTGCACCGCTTCGTTCACCCAGCCTCGCGTTGAAATCCCCCATCACAACATTGTAGTGAGTGGTAGAGGCGTGTATGGCTTTTGATATATCCTCATACAGCGCCTCCACCTCCTCGTCATGATGTGTCGAAGTCGGTGCGTAAACCTGTATAACCTTCAACGAATACCGATTGGTGATTCTGAGTATAAGGTACGCTACCCTACTCGACACACTTTTGACCTCGACGATGTTGTTGACGAGGGACTTGTGGACGATAAACCCGACACCACCCTGGGACTGTTGATCGCCCTCCCGGTAGTAGAACAAGTTGCCGGAATTGAGGATTATCGAGTCCTCCCCCTCTCTTCGGACTTCAGACAATCCTATAACATTCCAGCGCAACTTGCTCACTGCTTCTTCCAGCTCGATGATCTTCTCGTCAGTCCTCAACGTGCGTGCGTTATATGTCGCCAGGTCCAGCCGTCGGGGTTGGCAGCGGAATCTCATCCGGAGATTCTTAGCACCCCCTGCCCCGCCATTACTGTGACCGCTGCCAGGGTCAGGCACAGCGAGGCCGCCGGGAACTAGGGGCCTTGGCCTTGTGACATTTTCCATATCGGGTTTTGCCCATAATGACCACGCTGGGCAGGCGTGTTGGTCATCGCAGGGCTAGACTGATCGCGCCGATGTCGCTGCTGCCCGACATCGGCCTGTGCCATTTGTTCAGTCTAGCTAGTATGAGATGGTTATACCGCCATCTGTCATAATATTTTGATCGGTAGATACGTTTTAGTTCCATATAGGGGAGGTACGGTCTTTGGCTATCTAAATATTTGATGGAATTAAAGATCTAAAGTCTCGAAGCGTCATTTCGGCACTAAAACCCCTATATAATATTTGTTGCTTGTTTATTTTCACAAAATCTTTCAATGCAACAGAAATTAGTTGAATACCTCACCTCACCTTGTGCTCCACAGGGTCCTCGTTAATCGTAAAGCTTATTAATTTTGGAAAAGATTTCTTGCAATATTTGGTATCTCTTGATATTACCCGTTAATATATACCTATAGATAAAAATAAAATATGCGTAGTTACTAAGGAACAGCTTAATGCTTATGGCCCTATAAACGCCAACGATCAAGTTAATTTGTGAATGTGTCGCGCGTTCATTGGAACCAATTAGAAGTCCCTCGATTTATTTTAACTAACATGACATCACGGCTAAATGACCTATTCCACTTGTTTATTTAACGATTGAGTAATTTAACGATTGAGTAAATATGTAAACTGTGGATAAACTACGTGTTGACGAGCATTTTTTGTGCCACTGTAGTTGAATGCATATTGCTATGTGAAATATTGGTAAATAGATATATTGGAATAGAAATAGTATATGTGGGTAATCCTAACTCATCATAAACGTTCTACATTCTACAATGTTGTTGTTTGTGAACCTTAACAAAAATAAATAAATTCAGACAAGATACCTTTGAGTGGGTTTTTCTATCCCCGTTAAAATAAATCGTGAAAGTGTTTTTATTCGATGACAATTAGCCTTTGACTGCACTTCTCACCTGTTTCTGGTCTGACATGATCCCACATAACTGCCGACTAAGATGACAGCAGGCTAACTTGGAAATTTTATGAATAGTAGATGAAAATTTAATTTCATCGGTTTCTCTCTACATCGCTAGGAGCTCGCCACCGTCGCCATATATTTAAAATAGGTGACTAATATTATCTTGCCCTGTGGGCTGTGAATCATAATCGTCCTCCATTGGTGTCGTTAACATAGGTCCCTTGTAGGGATTTCCACACGCCACAGTTTCGCGCCACTCGAATAAAGAAGCTCGCTGCGACTCTGATGTCTTTGGTCTACCCGTTTGAAGGTCAGCGGAGCCAGCATGGCACTTTCTGGTGCGAAGTCGCAATTGTAGCCATTTTTGTCTATTGCCACTTGAGCTTCGCAAATCGCAATGCTTCGTGCTATGTCCGTGAATCTCGCGCTTCTACGTTTCCTCTTATTTCTAGTTCAATCACGTACAGAAACTTCGATCATAGCTCTCTTACGACCTGCTGAACTGAGCTTTCTTATAAAGTCCATAGTAAGCGACTATGTCGTCACTGGTAACACGTGCTGTTCGAAGACTTTGGTCTTTATGCACTAAAAGATTTTCGACGAGGAGATATCTCGATGCCTTAAACCATAACCGCCCTTACTTGTAAATAATTGTTTTCGATGTACTATGTAATTCACAGACCTTTTTTATCAATTCCAGATGCCCTGCTAGCGGATCTCCAGAATTCTATAAATCCCGGACGGGTCAGCAGTCCGGGTGGAAGGACCAGTTCGCCGGGCGGCCGGACGAACTCCCCGGGCCGGACTGTGTCGCCTCTCGGCCGGGGCAGCTCACCGGGACGGCTGAGTTCACCCGGAGGAAGTCTCAGCTCACCCACCTCTACTGGATACGGCTCGATCAATGGCTCGAGGAACATCAGCTCGGATTACGCTAAGCCTGCATCTGTAAGTAAATCCTTACTAATATTATAAATGCGAAAGTGTGTTTTTTTGTTGGTTTGTTGGTTTCTCCTTCAATCACGCCGCAACAGAGCTACGGATCGACGTGATTTTTTGCATGGGTACAGTTGAAGACCTGGAGAGTGACATAGGGTACTTTTTATCCTGGAAAATCAAAGAGTTCCCGAGGGATTTTAAAAACTAAATACACGTGGACGACGGTCGCGGGCATCAGCTAGTATTCGATAAATAAATGCTTTGGTCTAACTACACTGGTGCGATTTCAACTTGCGTAGAGGTTATGTTTCATGTAAGTTGCCAAAGCAATTCATGCAATAGCGCACGCCTGTACCTACCCATGCGCTGACTTGTGCTAGCCAACATGAGCTCTATTGCCAGAGAACATGAGGCATGTGCACAGGCATGGGTGGGTCATGGGTGAAGACTGGATAGTTAGCGCATGCTTCTAAGACAAGTTGAAGTTGATAGCGCACCAGTGTAATTAGACCCGTTAGAATATAAATTCAATATCTTAATGCCTTGATCATTCAATTGAATGGTCTGAAAGCTCAGCGCAAAAAAGATAGAATAGAATTGAATAGAAATGTTTTTATTCAAATAAACTTTTTACAAGTGCTTTTGAATCGTCGATGAGTCTACCACTGTTTCGGAATGCCCTTCCTGCCGAGAAGAACCAGCAAGAAACTCGGCGGTTGCTCTTTTCTAAACAGGTTTACAATTCAATAGATACTATGCTATGTATGCAGTGTTTCCACAATGAGTTCCACAAAAGCATACCTAATTATAATTCAACACATGTTAAGACGGACAGACAGAAAGTAGCCCCATTCCCGCTGGTGGCATCCGTTCACGAGCATGACGCATGATCCAGCCATTGCTTCGCTCAACCATATTTGGATACTAAACTCATCGCAAGTCTGTTCTCCTCTGAATCTGTAACTTCGATTTGTCTGTTGAGCATGTGTTCGTTCCGCTTCAGTGGACAGACAACCTAAATGTCTAGATACGATTGTTGTCATTTAAGTGACCCTCGCGTCATCGGCAGAATCTCTTTCCATTTGCCTCTATGCAGTCATCGCTTGTTTATCCTGTACTGTAACATTGAACCTTGAACTACATAATGTTAGTATTATGTAAGTAAGTAAGTGTGAACGATGACGAACGATGAACGATTTCTACAATCATAAGCAAACGTGAAAAGGAAAACAAATGAGTTGCATTAGTTAAAGTTCTGGACAATTACAAAGCCCGACGGCAGGCACTGGACTAATGAAGCGTTGTTAAAAATTAAAATATAACTACAAGGAGCTGCGTTGGAAACCTTTCCGCTCGATTATCTGTTCAATACTTATGAATGTCGATAAAATATGTCATACTATATTGATTGAAGCAGTGATAGCCTAGTGGTTAGGACTGTGGTCTCCTATTTGGGGGGTCGCAGGTTCGATCCCCGGTATGCCTTATGAACCTCTGACTTTTCGGACCTCTGAGTTTTCATGTGCGCTTAAGCAATTAAATATCATTTGCTTCAACGGTGAAGGAAAATATCGTGAGGAAACGTGCATATCTGAGAGTTCTCTATAATGTTCTCAAAGGTGTGTGAAGTCCGCCTATTTGCATTGGATCAGCGTGGTGGACTATGGTCTATAACCCTTCTCTGAGAGGAGACCTGCGCTGATAGTGAGCCGTTGATGGTTTGCTAATTATGATGATGATGATGATGATGATGCCTATATTGAATAAGATGGAAGAAGTCAGTTAAAACAAAGCACTTCTTAAGCCTACTACAGAATCAGAACGTGTTTAATAATTGTAAACATTGAGTTTATTGATTAAGACTAGGGCTTGCAAATATTCGAAAATTTTGGTATTCGAATATTCGACTTTTTTTCGGGTATTATTCGAATTATTCGAATAATATTCGAATAATTAAAAAAAACAAAAGATGTTATAATAATCACGTTTTTAACTGCCAATCTCTTACTTTGAGTCTAATATCTCTGAATCAAAACAAAATCTTACTTAAAAATTAAAGAACTGTTTTGAATTTGACTGTTATGGCACTAATTCAGTCCTCCAAAAAATATGAAAAGTTGGTGCTTAACAAGACAACCACAACATAACTCAGTCTTATAAACTGAGATATGAGTGTGAGTATTGTAATAATATTTATATATCAATAAAATCAAATAGCAGAAGCGCAGTGTTGGCAGACCCCCCACCAGGTGGACCGACGACATCAAACGAGTCGCAGGGAGCCGCTGGATTCAGGCGACGCAAGACCGAGGCCTGTGGAAGTACATGCAAGAGACCTTTGTCCAGCAGTGGACGTATATCGGTTGATAAAGAAGAAGAAGAAGAAAATCAAATAATCAATTACAAAAAGAACAACTTGCTTAAAATCTTTTAATCATGTAACTAGAAATAAAGAACTAAATTCTAAACATTATTTTTGGTTCTTCATACTACTAACTTTGTATTACTTACTTACAAATCTTAAAAGATTTAAAAGAAAGATTTTCAATGTTGATAGAATACAAATAGGTAATAATTCAGTATTAGAAATTATGAATTTGAACCTACCTAGCTGGACTGTGTGTCCCAGGTATATTAATTACTCGTGCACAATGTCAAGTGCAATATTCTTAACGAGGGTGGAGTGGAGCATGAGCATTGGACATGATTTTCATCTTGCTCATGTTCATCTTTAGGCCCAACGCTGAGAAACCGTGCTGAGATCGTTGAGCACTGTATTGAGGTCGCTCAGAGTCTCTGCCATAACGACTATGTCATTGAAAAATCGCAAGTGAGTGATGTACTTAGCGTTTATGTTGATGCCAAGTCCGTTCCAATCCAGAAGCTTAAAGACGTCCTCCAATGCAGCGGTAAATAGCTTTGGGGAGATTGCGTCTCCCTGTCACACTCCACGCTGCAAGTGGATTGGCCTCGTAGTCTGGTCCTGTATACGTACTGACATAGTGGCGTTTTCATACAAGCACTTCAACACTTGGATATACCGGTAGTCAATCCGGCATTTCTGCAGCGACCTCAATAAGGCCCAAGTTTCCATCAAATCGCAGGCTTTCTCATAGTCCTAGGACGCTAAGCAAAGTGGCTGTAATGCTCTTCCATGTTTTGTATAACCTGCAGCAGCGTATGAATGTGATCTATGGTGCCACAGCCTTTTCGGAGTCCAGCTTGTTCGGGAGGCTGGAAGTAGTCGAACCTACGAGCAAGACGATTCGTAATGACTCTCGAGAACAACTTATAAACATGACTCAGCACTCAGCAGTTAGATGGGTCTATAATAATTCTTCAACAAGGTATTATCACCCTTTTGGAAGAACAGAACCACCACGCTCCTGTGTCATGCTTCCGGCGGATGCAGCGGCGTGGTGACGGAATTGAACAATCGCTGAAAGACCTAAGTACCGGTTTTCCACCTGCTTTCAGGAGTTCTGCAGTGACTCCATCATCACCAGGCGCCTTGTTGTTCTTGAGCTGCTTGAGCCATACTAATCTCGTATAGGCTGACGTCCGGGATATCTTCGGTATAGTGTCGGGTCAGTTTGGCTCTGGGATCAAATCCTCAACAGGTTTTTGAGAAAGAGATCAACAGCCGAATCAAACTCAGTTGGGCAGTATTTGGGAATCTCCGAGATGTCTTCTCGTCCAAAATCCCTCAGCGCTTGAAGACGAAAGTCTTCTAAGTCACTAAAAGAACAGTGCGTGTTGCCAGTGTTGACTTACGGATCCGAGAATTGGTCGCTAACTGTGGGCCTCATAAGAAGGCTCGGGGTCACTCAGTGGGCTATGGAGAGAGCTATGCTCGGAGTATCCCTGCGAGATCAAATCAGGAATGAGGAGATCCGTAGGAGAACCAAAGTCACCGACATAGCTCAGCGAGTCATGAAACTGAAGTGGAAATGGCCGCGGCACGCAGTTCGAAGAGCTGATGGTCGCTGGGGTCCCAAGGTGGAGTGGCGACTCCGCACCGGGAACCGCAGTGTTGGCAGACCCCCACTGGGTGGACTGACGACATCAAACGAGTTGCAGGGAGCCGCTGGATTCAGGCGGCACAAGACCGAGTTCTGTGGACGTCCATGCAAGAGATCTGTGGACGTCTATCGGTCGACAAAGAAGAAGAAATAATGAGATCAGAATCAAATTAATGTTACATTGCACAAAAATAAATACGTGTGGCACTCGGGGACTGCCGCGGTAAAGCTATTGCATAGCATTTTCTAGTCGCACGCACACAAACACCGGGCCGAAGTCTGCCGAACTGAAACGACGTTAGACGATGCACGGCTTTCAACGCCGCACCGGTGCCGGTCGGAGTGGGGGGTGTTAGGTTTATTTTCGTTACGGAATTTCTTGATTCGGTCGCAGCGCTCAAAGCCCGCGATAAAAGCTATGCAATAGCTTAAAATGCGTTTTAATCTTATCATCTAACTTTGGCTTATTCTTACACTTACACGTACAACTTAAGAACCTTCAAGGCAAGAGTGAATAGGTATCTTCTAGGCAAGCGCGTTCCAACCTTGACCTCATCACTGCTTTCTTCTAAGCATAATTATTGTCTTCTAATTCTAAGCATTATGTTGCGCGCGGAGTTTAAAAGTAATATTTTGTGCATGTCGCAGGCATTTTGTGTGATTCCGCCGTTTACATACGGCGTCGTCAGTTTAGAAACGCTCGCTGTTATGTAATATGCCGAAGGCAAAATGACAACTCGTTCAATTGTTTTAATTTCACTGTAGTTTTAGATACAGTTATTGCGAATCTACGCAATTCCCAAGTACCAGGGCCACGAATCTGCCTGTAAAATTAGCTTAGGTTGGGGTTCGACATGAACAGTCAGGTGCCCGCTTAGGTTCCAATTGGCCAATATACCTTTTTTTTTTACGTGGGGAAATCCATCATGGATACCACCGCCCCCGGGATTACGCGACAGTTATGTCGGACTCTAACTGACTAAAACCCCACGGTGTTCCTTCTCATCGCCTGGTGACTGGGCAACGGGACCATAATCACGTTCACGCAACCCAGCCAGCGGCGCCTGCCAAGACAGACCCTCCTCTCAAACACAGATTTCTTCACTCATCTCTCTATCTGAGGCACACAAGGAACAAAGTGTGTCTCCCGGCCCGAGGACCTTACTCCCTCAGGCGACGGACTCCCCATATCCATCGCCTGGAGGCGATGAATTTAACTGTAGTTTTAGATGTAGTTATTGCGAATCTACGCAATTCCCAATCACCAGGGCCACGAATCTGCCTCTTAAGTTAGGGTAGGTTGGAGTTCGACATAAACAGTCGGGTGCCCGGCCACAGGCCGGGCACTTAGGTTCCGTTTGGCCAATATACCTAAGTGTTCACCAGACTCTTCACACACACCTGACTGTTCACACTACCACCCGACTGTTCATGTATTTAGGGTTATACACCTATACCTAACTTTAGATTTTGGCGAACATAGTACTTGTTATGTTAGGCATAAGAAACAGAACTAAATACTTCAATTTGCCGCGGCATCACATAACAGCGAGCGTTTCTAAACTGACGACGCCGTATGTAAACGGCGGAATCACACAAAATGTCTGCGACATGTACATCAATATTCCGAATTGGGCTTTCGGAAAATTGGTCGAATATTCGAATATAGCAGATTTAATATTCGAATATTCGACAAGAAATATTATTCGAATAATTCGAATATTCGAATATTCGAATGCAAGCCCTAATTAAGACATTAGTGGTTAAAATTAGTCACGGACATGATAAGGCAACTAAGTTACGTTCCCTCAAATATGGTTGAGCGAAGCAACGGCTGGGTCATGCGTCATGCTCGTGAACAGGTGCCACCGGCGGGGATGGGGCTACTTTATGTCTGCCCATCTTAAGATATATTGCATTGTTAGTAGGTATGCATTTTTGAAACTTCCCTCATTGTGGAAACACTGTATGTGCATACATAGGAAAGTGTTTATTGTGTTGTAACCTTTTTTAAAAAGAAAAGTAAAAAAAAGAAACTTGTTTTGAAAAGAGCAACCGCCGAGTTTCTTGCTGGTTCTTCAGACCTTCTTGGTCAGACCATTCAAAAGCACTTGTAAAAAAGTTCATTTGAATAAAAAATATTTCTATTCTATTCTATTCTAAGAATAATAGGTAGTTCAACTCATTTTGCGTGCGCGGCGCTGGGCGCTCTGTGTACTGAGCTTATGCGTGTAAAAAAATGCGTGTAAAAATATGGCAATTTGTTTTGTCTATTTGTTTATAACTATTGACACACACAAGTCTTTATGTCTACAAACTCAATGCACACAGCGCAGTGCGCACAAATAAGTAGTACTATCTTATTTATTAATTTCTTCTGATTGTATATCTTTCTACGATATCTTCATACTTATTTGATCAGCGTCAGACCGATCAGTCATCAGCCTCGACTTGAGTCCGTTAGTGGCACGAGCGTAAAATTTAACCTAAGGCGCGCTTGCAGAAACGTCTTAATCCAGAGTTAGCTGCTAACTCAGTACTACTACTACAGTGACTCAGACAGATTTGACAGATTTCGTATTTAAAAGCTTCTGTCAAAATTACAAAATTCCTGGGTTAACTAACTCGGTGTCTCTGCAAGCTGGCCTAAAAAAAGCAAAGCTAGCTTCTTAATATACTACTCATGTGGTTTTAGGCCTTAATATACTACTCATGTGGTTTTAGGCCTTAATATACTACTCATGTGGTTTTAGGCCTTAATATACTACTCATGTGGTTTGAGGCTGTCACATTTGAGCGTAACAAAAAGCCGACGAAAATACTGGTCGGCAGCGTTCCTCAGGTTTAGAGCTACTTCAATTGAACGTCGCTAGTTGCTAGGCTGCATCTAGTAGATAGAAGCTTTTAACTTATCCCTGCCACGTAAATGTAGCGGAACGAAAGAGATATTGTATCTATCCCTTAGTGCGTTAGAACACGCAGTTTCGCTAATCTGTCAAAACACAGAAGCAAAACAACAGCGACAAACCAGCGGAAATGTACCTACCTACAGTCTAATAGGTCAGAAACTTAATGAAGCCCCTAGACGATGACCAAAGATTCTTTTGTTTTGGCTGCGTCAATAAGTTATGCTCTATAAAAATATCCCCTTGTCCCTTCGCAGAATTACGTTGTCATGCAATCACTACTATGACTAAAATTCTTAGTAATAAAAATACGTTTCTTATTTTTATGAGAAGCAGATGCCCACAACCTTGTCCGCGTGGTTTTCGCTTTTTAAAAACCTGTGAGAACTTGTTGATATTCCGAGAATTAAAAGTGCTCAACAGAATACCGATTCCAAAACAAAAGTATTATATATATATATATATAGTATCCAAACAAAGTATTTTAAAAAAAACTTACCAATACAGCGCCATCTAGTTCACGTGAGTTTATTTACCTAACTAAAAATCGTGTCGGTGAATGCCGAAATCATCTTGGAAAGTAGCCAGTGAATGTCTAGTGTTTACATCATACCAAATTAGATGTCGCTACTTGAAACCTCATTGCAGTTCCTCTCAGCACCGCTGACCTCTGACTATCTTTAAGGTTTTGGAGAAACCGCCTTGAAAATCTTTTTTTTAAATACATTACATAACTTAGACTAGTTCTTGACTTTGATCATACCTGATGATCGCATCGATGCATGGTGGTGATTATGCAGCCTAAGGGCTCGTTTCTGGACACGTAGCGCGTGGTGCGTTGCGTCGCGCGGTAATCTCAAACATATTATGGCCAAGTACGAGAGCGTTCATGCAGAAGCGTTCTGGCATAGTACGCGGCGACGGCCCGCGCGAAGCAACGCAACACGCGCCGCGTGTCCAGAAACGAGCCCTAAAGAAGGAGCTCGCTTTTAGAATTAAACTTTAAGAAAGCACTAGAGATACTTTAGTTTCGTATTTCTCTTTGGTGATAGTTTAAAACCCTTGATGGGGGTCTTCTTGGGATAACAACATAATCTCGGTCTAATAATACTAATTCGATCTTAGTACTTCTTACTAAATACTTTATTCTCTTTGTCTACAGCCCACCTACCAGAACACAACAGCTGTCCACGAAAAAATAGCACCAGCAAAATACACCACAAGTTACGGTCATTCGCCCGGCTACACCAGTCAATCACCAGGCTACAACAGTCAGTCCCCTGGCTACAACAATCAGTCCCCTGGCTACAACAATCAGTCCACTGGCTACACAACTCGGACAGAGTATACGAGTCAGGCCCCTGGGTATACTAGTCAGTCCCCGGGATACGGCAGGACCACTGGTCGAGGGAATCTGTCAGAATTAGACACGCTACTGGATGACTTGAGCAACGCCCGATATGGAAACTATGTTGAGAAGAACACGCATACGGATCGAAGTGGTGAGTTTATACCCTCGACTTTAAAAAATCCCGCGGATACCACTGTTTGATCGGGATAAGAAGTAACCTTTATTCTGCCTTAGGTTGCAAGCGATCTCCTTGCTATTTTGAAATTCAGCGCGGCATACGCGTGAAAGGCAACAAACAGACAGACAAACAGAATTACTTTTGCATATTAAAGTTATTAGTAAGGACATGATCCTATTCTGTAGTGATATTTTCTAGAAATGATTGCATCAGTGTTACGATCGCAATGACTTTCTGATTGGCTGAATTTATGGCGCTCTTGCTGCATCAGTGCATTTTAACCAATAGCGGGAGAGTACCAGCCAATCAGAGGTGATTGCAATTGTTACACTGATGCAATCAATTTTAGTAAATACCGCCGCTGTAGACAATAACCCTGCTAATATTATAAATGTGAAAGTTTCGTGCGATGGATGCAGATGCGGAGGATGTTTGTTTGTCACTTCTTCACGCCAAGAATGAACTGATTTGGCTGAAAGGAGATTGGCGAATTCAATAGATTTTCTGACCCAGACGAACTGAACCGTGGGCCTCAAGCCCACGTTCACGAATCAAACTTCTCATGCTTGTTCTAGTAAACCAGTCTAACAAAAAAGTTCATCAAAGTCTATCAAATAAAGGTGGGAGAAAAAAGATATTCACTTGTATGGCCATGTTACGGTTATTTATAATGTGTACTTGTGAATAATTATATTTTTGATCCCCATCTTCTAAAAGTATGGGGGTTTACACCGAAAAATACTCTGAAAAATATCAATTAAAATTAAATGATTTCTAAATCTGAACGGTTTTTAAAAATGCTGGGTCAAAATTCGCCAACCTCCTTTTAAATGAAGATAGCTCATACCCAGGATTAACACATAGGCTACATTTTAGCCCGGTAAATTGAAGAGTTCCCGTGGGAAGCCCGGTAAATTGAAGAGTTCCCGTGGGAATCGAAAAACCTTAAGAGTGGGTGTGCGTTCGTTAACAGTAAACAGATTTGATTTTTACAGTAGTAGATCAAGTTTCAACTATCCGAAAAAAAACACGCAAAAATTACATCATACTGCCAAGGGACGTGCTTGGGCAAAAACATAAAATGATGAAATTTGTTCGTTAATAAAAGATCGCGAAGTTAGGTCTAATTTTTAACCAATATTCATGTATTTTCAATGTGTTGCATATTACAGAGCCAAAATTTTTACATTAAATTCCCATTGATATTATCAAGAGAGTAGCCTAGTGAATTGAAAAGAAAATGAATATTTTACAAGTTACAAAGTATTTGGCGCTTACTACACTCCTATTCCGCGCAAAACGCTTTCTTTTGTCGCGCCTCACATGTGGTTGCAGCTATGTTTTATTTCATCGCGAAATCTGATTTTTTTTTGGCGTTATACGCGTTCTTAATCCACACGGACGAAGTCGCGAGCATCATCTACGAGTAGTATGACAATAATATGTGTACTCGTTTCCATGCTTAGTAAGTCTATTATGATGTTGCCTTTGGCAAGGCCGCCATTTCCTTGCGTTACTGAAATAGAGCGATCGTTACAGATTGTTTAGATTTCGGATTAATGAGCGTGCGATGTTTATCTTTGCTACTTCTGTTCTATATTCCACTTAAGATTTCCAGCACATAAAAGACGGCGGCAACGACGCGCGTCGCAACTACGCGGCCGCGTCTAAACGTCGCACTAAATGCTATAATTAATATAGTAGACGTGTTTTAAAAAAAACTCGACGCAATAATATATGTTATATATAAAAATTCATTTTAAAGAACCGACTTCAAACGCCTCTACAAAGCATAACTATTAAAGTATACGTATTGCAACTATGTAGGCGTACTACATTATAGTCTTCATCATCAGTTCGACTTCAACAAATTGTGATTTCCGAAAGCAAATGTACGAGTCGCTATAAAAAATACCCAAATCGCTTTAAGTGTGCCTATAAAATTTGAAGAGTTCCCTTGATCTCTCCAGGATCCTATCATCAGATCCTGACCTGATGACTATGGGACCACTTGGAAAGTATACTCTTTCAAACAAAAGAAGAATTTTCCAAATCGGTCCAGGTGTCTTCGTAATTCGGTCTTCGAGTAATCGGGGAACATACATAAAATAATTTAATATAAAAATTATTTTTAAAAAACCGACTTCAAACGCCCGCACCAGTGTAAAGTATATAATTTATTGTTGATATTTTAAAAACCGCTCGACCGATTTCGATAAAATTTCAATGGGACCACTTGGAAAGTATACCCTTTGAAACAAAAAAATAATTTTCCAAATCGATTCAGGCGTCTTCGAGTCATCGGTGACATAAAAAAAAAAGATTCTGACGAATTCCCGTAGTTCCAGTGGGTCGACCCATTAATGGGTCAACTCTACGGGACGGTAGTCTTATTTACCCGTAGAACCATTCTATATATTTTTTATTGGTATTCTGACCAAGTTTGAATGTCTATTTTATTAGACCATCCATTAAATCCGATACTAATATTATGTTGTACTTTCCGCCGCCAATATTACGTACATTGTGGGGTTAGTAACGACCGACTCTTGGCACCGAGTTGACAGTGAAGTTTCGACACATGACATTGAAAAGCCGTAGTATTTCTGACGAAAACATGAATTGTGAATTATATATCTCAACACGAGAGTTAATGTACGGGAAATGTCTGATTTATAACGTTTTCGAAAACACTACTTAATAAATATGATTTTTAACTATTAAATCTTTAAAAAAATAATGATACTTTCAGTATTGGTAGGTATTGGTACATCCTGGCCTTGTTAACAGTATGAAGCAGATTAATATTTGTATTTTTTAAGTCTTGTGGTAGTGACTCTACTACTGAAACGAAATGCAGATATCTAGGTGTCAGCTAGAAAACCAGTAACGCAGTTCATACAAAATCTAAAAGATAAAGTGGCCCTTAAAAATATGTATGTGCCCACTTAAGAAAATTAAACAGTAATACAATTTCAAACTTTCTTTTTATACAATTGTTTGTTTTTGAATTTAGACTTTTTGAAAGCACATTAAGGGTCGATTTCACCAACGTAAAATAAGTCTTATCCGAGGGTTTTGATATTTTGACAGTATTTTCAATACAAAAACTGTCAGAACAGCCAATTTATTCCTAGTATAAACGTCACTCGACGCGTTGGTGAAATCGACACTAAAGTACATTAATTATTAACACAACATAATATTGAGAGCAACTCAGAATCAACAATGTAGGTATGGCAATAGTATATTATTATTGAGCGAAGGATTACACACAGTTGGATTTCGTTAAATTCTCCTACAGTGCCTTTGAACTCAAAACTAACCTGTTCATCATCATAATGAACACAAAGCTCGTGTTAATGTCTGAGCGTTCTTGACATTTGGCAGTGACATCAAAAACGTATTTTTCGCTTTCACTAATCACCACTTAAAAACTAGGTGGGTAGGTACTAAGGGGTTTGTTACGACGTTGTTTTTGGCTCAAGTTGACACTTTACACACTAGAGTCTAGACCAACGGTAGAGAGCGGAACTCTATACCTATAATACGACACTACACTGTGGCTCAGTCAGTGATAATAATAATTACTTATATGGAAAGTAAATAAAAGTATTGTGGTGAATATACATTAACCGAAAAAACATATTATTTAACTAGCTGATGCCCGTGACTACGTCCGCGTGGGTTTGGCGGGAACTCTTCGATTTACCGGGATAAAAAGTAGAATAGAATAGAATAGAATAGAAATGTTTTTTATTCAAATAAACTTTTTTACAAGTGCTTTTGAATCGTCGATGAGTCTACCACTAGGCTATGTAACTCTCCAGCAGGCCTAGCATGCACGCGCGAGAAAAATTTGTGTAGGTTTTTTTAAATTTTCTCGTATTATCTCTATCGAAACAACATGGTTGCATACCATGATTCGTCTCATTACGTCAAAAGTAGATAAAATTATTTTCTCTACTTTTCTCTACGAACTCTAACTGGCGAGTGGAGACGTCATTTTCTCTAATTTTGAAGTTTAAAAGAGTAAACGAGAAATCAGTATCGAGAATATGTCTCTCTCTCTCTCTCCGCGAGATATCACTTCGACGTGCATGTTAGGCCTGCAGCAGGTCCTCAGTTATTCCAATGCAATCCATAGCTCTTAAATTAATTAAAGGAAAAACCAACAAACAACAAGCAAACACACTTTCTCATTTATAATAGTAAGGAAGTAGGGATTTAACACTCTACTTTGCATTGCTTTCATCCCCGTGGGATCTATAATTCGGGATGAAAATTATTTATATAACAGTCTTATAAGTAGCTATGCGTTGCGCAAAAATTTCATGTCAAACATCGACTTTTTGAGTTTTATGAACACAAACATACGGAAGCGGAATTGTTATTATAACATGTCATAATATGATTCTGAACATCGTTAGTTTATAATTTATTCTCGCGATATTATAAAGTAGCGAAAAATTGTGAACTGCAACCATTTAAGAGCGCGTGTAACCCCAAAAAAAATCAGATTTCGCGATGAGATGAAACAGCCTCATGTGAGGCGCGACAAAAGAAAGCGTTTTGCGCGGAATAGGAGTGTAGTAAGCGCCAAAATACTTTGTAACTCGTAAAATATTCATTTTCTTTTCAATTCGCTAGGCTACTCTCTTGATAATATCAATCGGAATTTAATGTAAAAATTTTGGCTCTGTTAATATGCAACACATTGAAAATAAATGAATATTGGTTAAAAATTAGACCTAACTTCGCGATTTTTTATTATCGAACAAATTTCATCATTTTATGTTTTTGCCCAAACACGTCCGTTGGCAGTATGATGTAATTCTTGCGTGTTTTTTTTCGGATAATTGAAACTTGATCTACTACTGTAAAAATCAAATCTGTTTACTGTTAACGAGCGCAGCACACCCCCTCTTAAAATTTAACGTATTATTTCTCGATAGTTCATAACCTATCAATGTCAAATCGTCAAATTGTGAACGAACCTGCAGGGTTCATAATCCGGTTTTATCACCCGTAAAATTGTGAACCCTCCCTGATTGGTCTACAAAGATTTGGTTTCAAGTTTTCTTTACGATATCGAAAGCCGTATCAAAATCCGTTGCGTAGTTTATAAGAACTTAGCGCACAAACAGACAGACGTTACGCGAACAGCAACTTTGATATGACACTATTTAGAGATTCAATCTGCCAAATTGAAACGGATGTTAACGACAGCAAGCGTGTTGATGGACGGTTTATAAAGAGCCGATTATAAAACTACATAATACTTTTCTATAGCGAGCGAAGCAATGGCTGGATCATGCGTCATGCTCGTGAACGGCTGCCACCGGCGGGAATAGGGCTGCTTTCTGTGTTCTTAACATGAATTGAATAGTACTTACGCTTTTTTTGGAACCTCACCTCATTGCGGAAACATTATATTCTATTCTAACAAAGTTGCATGGGTTAAATCGGCACGGCATCCGGCTGCCCACAAGATAGTATGAAAAACTTATTACAATGTAATAGCTGTATAATAATATTATAAAATGATTATTTTGAAAAGAGCAACTGATGAGTTTCTTGCCGGCTCTTCTCAGCAGAATCCGCTTTCCGAACCGGTGGTAGAGTCATGACGTGTCATAAGAGCCACAGGTTGGCCTACGTGAAATAAAATATAATTTTGAATTTGAATTTGAATTTATAATAAATTTTCTAAAATAATCCATATAAGCAATGTGTAGATAAATAATGTGATAATGTGAAGCTTAGAGTCATAGAGTGCGATCGAAGACGAGAGAACACATAACATCGAAACTCTCTTGGGGCATAGCAATTTTAATGGTAGGGCGAGGGGCGGCATTTTATCTGTAAAAAAAATCGCACAAGAACCAATAAAGTAAGCGGTTATAATAACACACTTTGAATCGCACACAAAAGGCTAAATCAGTCTTAAGTCGTTAAAAATATCTGCTAGAATACCTACCTACTGTAAAGATGAACTTTATTATTGCATGCTTTATTTTCTTATTGCGAGATAAGTTTACGTTTGACGACAACCAACGATAGAAAACACTGATAAGATCTAGGTTGTAGCGCGCTTGCCTAAAAGATCCCTATTCACTCTTGTTTTGCTGTACTTATAGACTAATCTAAGTTATAGACATTGAACTCTTTGTCTCAGATGGATACTCGCGGACAAACGGCGCTACAAGTCCAGCATCTACGAGACCTACTGTGGATTCCTTACTTGACCAACTTAGCACCGATATACCTAATGGGTAAGTGACATTATTCCATACTAGCTGATGCCCGCGACTTCGTCCGCATGGATTTAGTTTTTAAAATCCCGCGGGAACTCTTTGATTTTCGGGATGCCCCCTCCATCAGGTTCTCAACTATTCCTATCTAAAAATCACGTTAATCCGTAGCTTTGTTGCAGCGTGATTGACGGACAAACCAACAAACAAACACACTTTCGCTTTTATAATATTATGTATGTATTAGTAAGGAAGAATTAATACTACGATAATAAAGGCGATCTAATTAAATTTTAGAACTGAAAAGCTACTAATATGATAGTTAGATATATTCCCTCGGGGACTTTTTGTAGAGAGTACTTTAATCATGTAGTACATAATTTTTATGTATCACTGATAGTTTTCTCAGCACACGCCAAATAATGCATTTTATATATATGTTACGTTCCCTAAAATATGGTTGAGCGAAGCAATGGCTGGGTCATGCGTCATGCTCGTGAACGGGTGCCACCAGCGGCAATTGGGCTACTTTCTGTCTGCCCGTCTTGACATGTGTTGAATTATAATTAGAAATAATTACGTATGCTTTTGTGGAACTTCCCCTCATTGTGGAAACTCTGCATACATATAATAATATGTATTAAGTATATTGTAAAAGTATTTTGAAAAGAGCAACTGCCGAGTTTCTTGCTGGTTCTTCTCGGCAGGAACGGCATTCCGAACCAGTGGTAGACTCATTGACGATTCAAAAGTACTTGTAAAAGTTTATTTGAATAAAAACATTTCTATTCTATTCTATTCTATTCTATTCTATAGGCAAAATTTTGCTACTTTGAGTTACATTATTGCAATTTTCTAATCTCTAATTTTTTGGAAAATAAATTATAGCATGGTTAAAATCGGTCCAGTAGTTACAGAGCCTATTCGGTACAAACAAACAAACAAAAAAATCATTCCTCTTTATAATATAAAGTATAGGCTTGCACTTGAGTGACCAATCTAAAATAAAGACTGTGCACGAAGAACCGATAGAGGTTGAGGTCATAAGTTGTGGCAACCCTGCACCGGCAAAAAAAGCGTTCGAAGTAGACTACCTTTGGGCCGGAGCACCTCAATATCAACTCCTTCCATTTGACCGGCTAATTAGGTGAACGGATGATCTCGATCGAGTGTCTGGTAGCCACTGGATACAAGCGGCACAAGACCGTCGTCTATCGCTTGAGACGACGAGTTACTACAATGTTCCTTTAGACTTCTCGATTAATCTGTTGAAAGTTGAACAAAAATAAATACAACAAAAGTGAAGTAATATAATGCAAAAATAATATTTACGATTTCCATGAAGCGTTTGACAGTGTTGCGCAGTAATGAACTAAACTAATTTTAATAGTTCAGTGAATGTTTTGACTGAAAACACCGAACGGATGCCAAAGGATTTTGCTAGTAAATTAATTTTCATGCGATGTTCTCATTTTCCGTTACAAGTATCGCGGACAGGAAAACTATGCACTGAATTCAGTTTCAAGTGCAATCTTTCAGCGTAAGCTGCTGCCTGCTACAGTTCCGTTCCGTGTGATGATTGATGTTCCCACTATTCATTATAATCTCTCTAATGAATGATATTTAAATAGTACCTACTACAAGTTGTAGAGCTTTTGCCAACTTCAAATTCTTCGTTTTCATAAGCAGTGATAGCTCAGTAGTTAGGACTGCGGTCTCTTATTCGGAGGGTCACAGGTTAGGTCCAGGGTACGCATCTCTTTTCGAAGGTATCTAAGCAATAAAATTAATGAATTCTATAATTTTCCGGGATAAAATATAGCCTATTATAAAATAACATTGTGAAGTTTCATCAAAATCTGTCCAGCAATCTTTGCGTGAAAGTGTAACACACCATGAGATGAGTGAGGAGTTGAAGATGACCTCACAAACTAGAACTCGCATAATATTAAGTAGAAAAAATTCTTTTCAAAAAACCGACTTCTAACGCCACTACAAAGTATAAAAATAATTTTAGTTTGTCCACGTTTGTTGAAGTCGGGCGGGCCTAAATACAAACTATGAAACCGATGCGCGACGCTACACAATAGGAGAGACTCGTTTGTAGATGTCGAGCGAGCATCGCGAGTCGGTTTCATAGTTTGTATTTTAGGCCCGCCCGACTTCAACAAACGTGGACAAACTAAAATTATTTTTATACTTTGTAGTGGCGTTAGAAGTCGGTTTTTTGAAAAGAATTTTTATTTTAAGCTTTTAAGTGTAGTATCCTATGATTGTGGAGCTAGGACCTGGAGCTCCTTGATGTAGTCTATACTTGTTACCTACAATATCAATTCGTAATCGAAATTTCCTAAATCACCGTAGTTTTATATAGGCAGTACCCTGCAGCATCAGGATTGAGGAGCTAGGACCTGAAGCTTCATGATGTAGTCCATACTTGTTACCTACAATATCAATTCGTAATCGAAATTTCCTAAATCACCATAGTTTTAGGTAGGCAGTACCCTGCAGCATCAGGATTGAGGAGCTAGGACCTGAAGCTTCATGATGTAGTCCATACTTGTTACCTACAATATCAATTCATAATCGACATTTCCTAAATCCCCATAGTTTTAGGTAGGCTCTACCCTGCAGCATCAGGATTGAGGAGCTAGGACCTCGAGCTCCATGATGTAGTCCATACTTGTTACTTACAATATCAATTCGTAATCGAAATTTCCTAAATCCCCATAGTTTTAGATAGGCAGTACCCTGCAGCATCAGGATTGAGGAGCTAGGACCTGGAGCTCCATGATGTAGTCCATACTTATTACCTACAATAATAAGTCGTAATCGACATTTCCTAAATCTCTTTATTTTAGGTGAGCAATATCCCTGCAGCATCAGGCTTGAGGAGTTGAAGGTGAACATTTTTATGGGACCATTTCTCAAACATCCTCTGTCGATTAAAAAAAATCACGCAAATCGGTCCAGTAATCCCGGAGAAATCGGTGGACATACATAGAAAAAAAAAAAAAAGATACCGGCCGAATTAAAAACCTCCTCCTTTTTGGAAGTCGGTTAAAAATACGAGTAGAATACGATGTTTTATAAATATTATAATTAACGAGTAATTTACTTCAAATGTTATCACGTTTTCCTTTATGTTTAAAAATATCAAAATCGTTTTTCCATTATCAATCAGAAATAAAACATTGAACTGTCACTCGCTGTGTGCTTGAGAACAACTGCAGCTGTTTGGTCATAAATTACTATTTACCTACATCATTAATTCCGCCTTTGAGAAGTCGAGTTTTATTTATTCGCGTTAATTCTCGTGATAAAAATGTTTTAGTCTAAAATATATGGCATGATCTTATTAGACTGTCTTCAGATCATCATAGATCAATCACATTGGAAAATCACCTATACGCTTTTCCTAGGGCTTGCAGAAGTGCCCTTTGAAAGTTTTTTGAAAGAAATTTTTTATGTAAACATAATATTATGACCTTACAGGCTAGTGGCTACACCCACAGGCCTTACACAGGCCTTACACGATACGTGCTGTTCATTTCGTTAAAACTCTCTACTTCATTGATTTCAATAAAGCGTTTTAGTAAGCCAGCTAATATCATTTTTAGGGTTCCGTACCAAAATGGTAAAAATGGAACCCTTATGGTGAGACTTTCTCCGTCCGTCCGTCCGTCCGTCTGTCACAGTCGATTATTTTATTAACTATTAAAGCTATCGACATGAAATTTGGAATAGTTGTATATAATAGTGGCCCAATATCATTGGAATAAAAAAAAATCGAAAATTATTTTTAGTTTAAATAAAAAAGGGAGCAAATCGGGGTTTTGAAATTTCAAAGTAAGATTACTAGTGGTTCGCCCCGAACTGAGACCTCGCGGTAACGGTATCCCATGATTATTCATTCAATCGATACATGATAACCAAAACTGACATTATTATTATGCCCGTTTTCACCAAACATACCTAAATCATCCCCTAAGTAGGAGTCTCTTAACGTAGGTAGCTCCTAAATACAATCCTAAGTCCTAACATCCGTCCCAATATCCTTTTAGGTGTCCCGTACAGGATCGTGATAAATAAGTTGACAGAAAACATCAATCACCTAACTTATAGGTAGCCCGTAAAGGTTAGGGAACGTTAGTGAAAACATTGAATTATTTATCAAACATTGAATTTAACTCGTAGTTCCATGGGAATAGTTACTGACTGCGCCATCTATTAGCATTATTGTGAAGCTATGTTGATGCTATATGAATTACTGACGCCCATTAAAAATTAAATAATCTCGTTTCTTTATAATATTCATATAATTTTAGTATTTGTTGTTCAAGTACAGGATATAAGTGACCTAAAAACATAAAATCAGTTTGAAAATCCATAGCGGATTTTTCTAGAGAGCGTCTTCAAGCGAGCGTATAAAATCGCCACTTTGAAAGCCCCCCATTTCGTCAATTTTAAGGGAAAAATTAAAAAAAAAATATTTTTGTACTCAGTTCAAAATTATCTTTAAAATGATACGTAACAATTTTATGTAACGCGATTTTTTTTTTTTTACTTCGCATTCGCTTCTATGAGAGCCCCCCTGAAATAAAGATTTTTATAACTTTTTAAGCCATTTTCGGCTGGAAGCCATCGGTTTACATATTATATCTAAATTTGAAGTAATTACGTTCAGTAATTCAAAAGTTATAAGGCTCTGACAGACGGACGGACGGACGGACGGACAAGTGCAAATCGCCCTAGTTAACTCAAAGACCTTCGCTTCGCTCGGTCGATTATACCGAGTGGGGTTTCATATGAAAGGCCTTTACCTGTACATTCTAAAACAGATTTTTAAAGCATGTTAGCCCTTCTGTCTTCACTAATATACGCCTCTCTTCTCCAAATAAGAGTAGGTAGGTACCTAAAGCTTGTGTTAGGAATGGGTACAACAATAGTGCAACGGGTGGGAATTGAACCGTCGTCGTCCAGGTTTTGGTCCGCACCCTTAACTATTTCGCTATTAAAGCTTTCTTGAGTCGGGAATTTAAAGAAAATCAATGATCTTGAGAAGACTTGAATAATATAATGTTATATTTTATTATTGTTCTATGGCGTCCAAGACCTATGTTATTATGGTTAAAGATATTCATATGCTTGGAGGGAGCCGTGTGAAAACGTATTTTCGTGATGGCTACAAATAGATCGATACGTCACGACATCAGTTTGTTCATAGTCGTAATAATCGCTACTGAGTCTATGTTTCCAGGCAGTTAAACTAGAATCCCCAAATCTTCGTGCTATTTGTGTATCTTGCATTTTTCTTTTTGTCTGGTGGGAGGCTTTGGCCGTGGCTAGTTACCACTCTAACAAAGACGTGCCGCCAAGCGATTTATTTAGCGTTCCGGCATGATGGCGTGTAGAAACCGATTAGGGGTATGGGTTTAATACTGCCATACCACCTTCATCTAGCCCCCTACCATCTTAAGTTTTATCGTCACACCATCAAGTGAAATCGCAATCAAGGTCAAAAAAATTCTAAGTGGTTACCTATTGTGGAGCTTACACACCATTACCTCAACTTTAACATTAATTACATAAGTCGCTCATCGATTGCTTTTGATTTGTAATTTTATTTTGACGATTTTATGTAGATAAAAATCCTTAGTAAACTGTGTTTAATACTTTCGCCTCAGTTTTTTTTACTAATGAACTTTAGCTTTATTCATGTGGTTGATGCATGAGTAGATATTGGTATTCGACATAAATTATACTGACCATACATCGTCGTACATACTGTGATACTAATTCTAAAATAAATCTGCCATCACGTACCATTATACTCGCGAAAATAAAACCTCATTTATTTTTTCTCTTCTCTACTGCGATAGTAATATTATGTATTTTACACTGATAATCGTACTGATTTAGTTTTCATTTGCGTTCGTATTGATGATACTTGACCTAATACATCACCGGGCTGAAATGAGGCAGGGCTCATAATTCAGTAAATCAATAAATTTTCCATTCTTAACTTATGTGATTGAAAAAAGGTCACTAACTAATCTGTGGTCACTTAGTATGGAAGAAAAAAGGAGAGAGAATTTGTCCATCCCTTTTACGTCTTACATATACATACTTACTAGTGGTTCGCCCCGAACTGAGACCTCGCGGTAACGGTATCCCATGATTATTCATTCAATCGATACATGATAACCAAAACTGACATTATTATTATGCCCGTTTTCACCAAACATACCTAAATCATCCCCTAAGTAGGAGTCTCTTAACGTAGGTAGCTCCTAAATACAATCCTAAGTCCTAACCGTCCGTCCCAATATCCTTTTAGGTGTCCCGTACAGGATCGTGATAAATAAGTTGACAGAAAACATCAATCACCTAACTTATAGGTAGCCCGTAAAGGTTAGGGAACGTTAGTGAAAACATTGAATTATTATGTAGGTACTAACGAGTGAAACCGGGTTACGGGCATCTGTACAAATCGTCATCTATCGACGCGAATAGAAAATATACAATATTTAACTAAAATTTAACTAAAAAATAATTTTAATTGAATAATATGGTACAAAAAAAATTACAATACAATTATTGTATTATAATAAGTAACTAAATAATAATGGTCGACGCAAAACTGTTTTTGGGATAGGTCGTTAGTCGTAACTTGTAGTTCCATGGGAATAGTTACTGACTGCGCCATCTATTAGCATTATTGTGAAGCTATGTTGATGCTATATGAATTACTGATGTACATTAAAAATTAAATAATCTCGTTTCTTTATAATATTCATATAATTTTAGTATTTGTTGTTCAAGTACAGGATATAAGTGACCTAAAAACATAAAATCAGTTTGAAAATCCATAGCGGATTTTCCTAGAGAGCGTCTTCAAGCGAGCGTATAAAATCGCCACTTTGAAAGCCCCCCATTTCGTCAATTTTAAGGGAAAAATTAAAAAAAAAATATTTTTGTACTCAGTTCAAAATTATCTTTAAAATGATACGTAACAATTTTATGTAACGCGATATTTTTTTTTTACTTCGCATTCGCTTCTATGAGAGCCCCCCTGAAATAAAGATTTTTATAATTTTTTAAGCCATTTTCGGCTGGAGGCCATCGGTTTACATATTATATCTAAATTTGAAGTAATTACGTTCAGTAATTCAAAAGTTATAAGGCTCTGACAGACGGACGGACGGACGGACGGACAAGTGCAAATCGCTCTAGTTAACTCAGAGACCTCGCTTCGCTCGGTCAATTACAAATTCCTAGACCTATTCTTATAATTGTACTTAATCAATTTTTGAAAAGCATTTTCAAACTTCTCAAGTTTCTTGACATCCCACAGATCAATAAATAAAGATTGTTATTGATGTGCAGTCGATTTGTGACTATGATGATGATGATGACGACGATTGATGCGTTCCTGGTATCGAATCCCGGACTCTTAACAAAGGAGGATGAAAGGGGCCTGCCACCAACGTTTAAAGCAGTATTACCTCTTCAGGATTGTTTTGACATGTCATACAATGTCAAATGTAAGTATACGTCATTTTATGACATTTGAAAACAATTTTGAAAAATAATACTACATTTAACGGCTATCTGTGCCCCAGTTGGCACAACTAAAAGCCATTGCTTGGGAATTCAATTGAAGTACTTTTAACGGCGGTGGTAGGGGCCCCTAGGTTAAGACTTACGATACTGTGATGTGGGCACTATACCTATAGAATGATATTTTTATCGATTGATTAATATATCATTATTTGAGCACAGACGTCAACAATAATCATACACTCCACGCTACATTAGCATTGTAATATACAGTAATTGTTTTTGGCACCCCCAACTCCTGCGCGCGCACCTCTCTGTATAATTAGTGCTTACACACTTGTTACACCTGGCTCTATATTTCCGAATGATTTATGGTTCATATGTTAAACTAAAACAGTCTACTGAATAAAAATTAATATATCACGACTCGTGGAATAAATAATAGAATCATAGCGGAAAGGTCATTAACACGTGTGTTAGTGTATGTAGTGTTAAGAAGTGTAACTAACACTCCTATATTTGAAATCTGTATGAACTAAAAAGGCGTGCCTATTTTACAATCTCCAATTGATAATAATTGTTTAACTGAGGAATACATATTTTGATACTTTGACAGTTTTTGTATTTTTCAAAACGTTAAAATTCGTTGGTGATTCCTTTTCCTTTATCTACTGATAGACGTCCACTGCTCAATGAATAAGTATCTCTTTTATGGACTTCTACAGGCCTCGGTCTTGCAGCACCTGTATCCAGCGTCTCCCTGCGACTCGTCTGATGCCGTCGGTCCACATAGTGAAGGGTCTGCCAACATTACGCTTTGTGCGGTGTTGGCAGACCCCTCATGTGCGAGTGCGAGGTCGCCACTCTAGCACCTTGGAACCCATATGACCAACTGTTTTTCGAACTATGTTTTAGACGATAGTTAAATAGTATATTAGTTTACTTGGTCATAATCGAATTTAAATAATAACTGAAATAAAATTACTCAATGATTATTTAAATTAGGAAATATTAATCATGTTTAACATGTCTATTAAGTTTTGTACTTTGGACTGCTATATTATTCCTCCTTAGAAAACCTGTGTAGGTACGCCTCTATATGATGCGGGAGTTGGGACATTTTGAAGGGATATAAATCTAGACTAGGGAGTGTCTGGCTGTCGGAATAATTTGTTTGAACTCATATGTTGCCAACTATACACGTTCCAATTTGGCTTGTTTTAATCTCCTTTATTACTCGTTCGCTATAAATCAAAAACTATATCCGTCTACAAATCAAAACCTTCTATCGATTTGATTGATATAGGAATAAAAAATATAAAATAAATCTAACATTTTAGGTATAATATTATCCTAATCTACCAACACCCGGTGACATATTATACCCCTAATTATAATTTGCTGTACAGGTGCCACGACATTTACTGTTTGAACTAAACGAATCAGTGTGAAATAAGAAAACTGATAAAATATTATAATGGAATTTCCCCTTCCATTAACTCGTTTAACTATGTCAAGCCAGTAGCCAACGAGAGGAGGACATTGCAAACTACTGCAACCCTATGTTTCCTATGAAGGGATTCCATCATCATGATTTCCTCTAGATTTAATTTTTTCCATTTGTCTCAGCAGTCGGGCAGCATCAATATCGCCAGTGCCGCCAGCGTCCAACGCTGGTACCCTGCCGCGGCCTGGAACAAAGCAAGTCACTGTCACCGTACAAGAAACAGTGGTGGAGCCCGCGCAACAGCCATTACCACCACCGCCCGCCCCCGTGGTTACCACTGTCCGACACCACGCGTCCAGCGCTACTAAAGAGTTGGACGACCTTATGGCGTCCCTATCTGACTTTAAGGTTAGTTTAACCCTCAATGTAGCCTGGGACGAAGGAAGCTGCCTTCACCGTACAAGAAGCAATGATGGAGGCCTCACAGAAGTCTTTACTGCCGCCTCTGGCCCTTTTGGTTACCATCATCTATAGACACCGCGTCCAATCCTACTAAAGTTGGACGATTTAACGACGGCCCTGTCTGGCTTTAAGGTTAGTTTAACCCCGACTAAACTCCTAAACAAAGCGTGTAATACTCTCCGTACAAAAATCATTGCTTAAGCGAGCGTAACTGCCCCTACCAATGCCGCCATCCTCTGGGGTTACCAATGTGCGTCATACGCGTCCAATGCTACCAAAAATTTCAGCGATCTTATGGCGTTTCTATTTGCGATTTTAATATGACAGTGGTCATACTGAAGTCGTAAGAAGCTCGTAATCATTGTCATACTAAATTTGAAGTCGCAAATAGAGACAAAGCATTACCTACCCATTCAATGAAAGATAAATACTACGAAGACTTGCTAGTAAATGCCAACAATGATCTCGTATATTTTATACTAAACGCGAATAGGCATTCGTATTTGTAAACTTTATCGTATATCTAAATCCGTTGCAACTAATTATATTATCAGCAATTACCACGAAAGTCTTAAGATTTGAGAACAGTGCCAGCTGCCAGGTAGACTTGACCTGTTATCAAGAGCACGTAGAAATCTAGAATGCTAAGGAGCCAACCTCATCAATGAAGTTCAGCGGATTAGAAAACACGGATTCAATGATTTGTTTTGATTTTGCCCTTGATTCTCTAGATAACATAAACAATGACGTGATTCATCCGAGAAAGGTTTAATATAGGGCGGCAGCTGTCACGGCCACCTCGGCACACTGCACTACACTTTTCCGTTTAATATAATATTTACTAGTCGCCTTTCTTGGTCCACCGCTATTTCCAGCCGTGCGAGCGGGGCCGCTCCAGAACTGCCGTCGTCTCTCTCGCGCTCGTCCAAAAGCTCCCAGCTAAAGATAGCCCCGGCGTTACATCACAGGAGTAGTGGGGCCGCGAGCTTATAATATTAGAGTACATAGACAAAGTTTTCACTCGGATCGCATTCACTCCAGTCCGCTTCGTTCGACCGGTTACCTTCTGTACGTTCCCACGCGAAATGCAAACTTTGACTTGGACGATTTCAATTTTGTCCAAATTAAAGTTTCATTAATGTCGAATGATTTCTCAGCTGCTCTCCTTCCATCGATCGATATTTTCTTTTTCGATTTAAACGTCGAAAAAGCGGCGGGGAAATTAATGGCTTAAAATTTCTCAGGTGAGCGGCGTAGGTGCAGCGCCAGGAGGCGAAAGCGAGGCCCACGTATACCGGGAGAAGCGCGCCTGGCAGGAGCACTACCGCAGCAACCCGCGACAACCCGAGTCCGCCTCTCTGGAGCATATGCTCGGATCCCTCCGAGCAGACATGAGCCGCCAAGGAGTACAAACCCCCCAGAAGGGGTGCTGCAACGCCTGCGAGAAACCCATCGTCGGACAGGTGGAATATCCTTCAAGAACTATTGTGGAATCAGTGTATATATTATGTGGAAAAAACCAGTGAGGACATGAAATCTTCTGTGCAGGTCATCACAGCTTTGGGCCGCACGTGGCACCCCGAGCACTTCACGTGCGCGCACTGCAACCAGGAATTGGGGACGAGGAATTTCTTCGAGCGCGACGGCCGGCCATACTGCGAGCCGGACTACCACAATCTCTTCTCACCGAGATGTGCTTACTGCAATGGACCAATTCTCGATGTTAGTGTCCGATCTCAAACCATCAGTTTGGACGCCGCATCTTAAATCCTAAAGCTTTGTTTCCCTTACAGAAATGCGTAACGGCGCTCGAAAAAACTTGGCACACGGAGCACTTCTTCTGCGCTCAGTGTGGACAGCAGTTTGGGGAAGAAGGGTTCCACGAACGGGACGGGAAACCGTACTGCCGTGCGGACTACTTCGACATGTTCGCGCCAAAGTGCGGCGGCTGCAACAAACCGATCATGGAAAATTACATTTCCGCCCTCAACACGCAGTGGCATCCAGACTGCTTCGTGTGCAAGGTCAGCATCTCTTTTCTAACATTTCTTAGCTCTCACAGACTGGTCGAATATTGGAGATTGAGAGGTAACGTATGCCTTAATTTTGAAGAAATTTCTCCTACGCCAGGTTAAGTATATGTAAGTGCTCCTTAGCGGTTCGAATACCATTTGAATTGTTACGGAGTAAAGAAAATTAAGACAATGTTTTGGTCTCGCAGGATTGTCAAAATCCCGTGAAGGGAAAAACATTCTATGCCATGGAAGGAAAGCCGGTATGCCCCGATTGCGTCGGAGTCGACGAAGAAGAATAAGGAATGATTATGCCCCTCTCTTCCTCTGAATCGGATGCCCTCCCCAAACTTTCTTTTTCAGCTATGCTCACCACAAAGATGTTCCGCAAAGTATGACAACAAACGGCACAGAACACAGATGCTATACAAATAACACTCGCAAAACACTTCCTAGTCCTAGCGTAATCGATAGGGAAATCTAATTTATGTAATATATTTTTATATAATGGTACTGTAACGTAATGTTAAGGTTTTGTAAAATAAATAAAAGGGGGAAAAAAATAAAAAAAAATACATAAAAACAAAAACAATAAAAACAGATATGAAGGGGAACGTCATTCGCGCCCTTTTCGCGATTGACCGCCTGTCAAGGTCACATGCGTACGCGCACCGCACGCACACGGTACAATGGCAATGAACTCTTATCAATGTATTGTTACGCACAACGAAGGACGTCGAAAAACGCAAAGAATCGGTAAAGGGGGTCAAGATCTAGGCGTGTAGGGTTTCCCGCGCGAAGGCGGCTTAAAATAAGCCGTGACGTCACGGCAGCCACTACGGCTATGTGGAACAGATTGCTTTGTTTATGGGCCATCCGATGAGGCTATTTATAATTGAGTGCAGTCTATTAATGCACTGTCTCCAGTCTCCACGCGGTCAACACAGAAATTAAGGCCGTATTCAGTGCGACGCGGACTATCCGCACGCGGTTTAGAGCATGCGTCCGCCGCGTATGAATTCGTCGTTCACTTCCACGCGGATCGTGTTCAAGAACGGTACAGTTACGGTCATGGATAAAAATTTGAATTTGGTTGTTGCTGCCTATTTATTAAACAGCAGAAAACGATGCCACAGTGTTAGAAGATTTAATGTGAATCCAATCGTTGCGAAAAGGCTTCGATTGGATTCACATAAAATAAAGGAGAATTTGTATCCTTATTTTCGGATTTGCAAGAAGACGAAATGAAATTTTTTAAATATTTTGAAATGACTAATAAGACATTTGAGGAGTTGCATGCGAAACTAGAGCCTTTTATGAAGCATTGCGATTTAGACAAGCCACCTATATGTTCGCAGGCCTTTAATTTCGCATCGCATCTTTATTTTTATATAAATTATCGCGGAGATTGCAAAGACATGGTCGAAGTCGTACTTCTTGTATAACCCTCTCAGTTTGCACATTAAAAGTAGTCGTCATTACGACAGTACTTCACGTCCGCCCCGCGCAACCGTCCGTCGAGCACTGAACGATCAACGACTACATACATAGTGCATACGCGTCCGCATGCGGAGAACCGCGGCGCGGAGTATTGGCGCGGAGGGATTTCAACCACGTGCGGATAGCTCTCCGCAGCGCGGACAGTTCCGCGTCGCACTGAACACGCTTTAAGAGCTTACACTAGCGGCACGCTATGATGGCCGGTTTGACGTTCGTCCGCTCATGAAGTTCCGTATTAATTGATAACGACTTTGAAGGAAATAATTGTATTACTTTATTGACGATAGTGATGTGCAGAGATTCATAAATTTTATCGAATGTAGTTTTAGGTTTAGGACTCAAAATTTATTTATTAAATTGATTTCTAAAATGTATACAAGTGTAGAAAAATCAGTTTGCACCATTTAAGAGGTGAATGTACTTGTGAATATGAACAATTTTCACTATGTGGACAAACCTCTGAAATCGCAAAAAAATATCAGCTGTTTCATACAAAAGGTAAAATTTTTATTTTTATATGATATATACCACAACTCGGCATTTGGTTTTCTAAATTGAAAATTTTTAAAAATGGAATCTAATACGATCGTCACATAGGATCGCTGGCTAGCACAACTACTACCTCCGGCAAACTCGCGTCAATGCTCAATGCAAAACAAAGCAGTTTCGAATTGACGTTGCTTCGAAAAGTATAAACTGTCAGTGCAATGCGATTGTGATATAGTTTTGACCTGGCTTTGGATTTCAAATATTGATACTGCATTACTGTTGACCCTTGCTCGTTAATTTGGACTCTGTTCAAGCCCTTTGTTGTGGATTTCGTCGATATGACCGAACGTACGCAGAGAACTGTAAACCTATTTAATCAGGTACAAAAACAAAACTTAATTGTTTTTTGTTCGAGAATAAATTGACATTCCACATCACTATTGTAATGTGTCAAACCGGCCATCATAGCGTGCCGCTAGTGTAATACATTTTACCGTCCGTCGCGTATATCCGCGTAGGTCATCCGCGTCGCACTGAATACGGCCTAAGATCCGCTCTATACTGGGTATACTTATAGATATTATTTGCACTTATATTATTGATCTTCGCAGCAGAATCTGCTTTCCAAACTGGTGGTATAGTTTGACTTGTCATAACAGCCACAGGTTAGCTTAAACATAATAATTATTAAAGGGGATGCCAAGCTAAAAGCCTTGAGGAGTATAAAAGGTATTTTTTTATCTGCCAAGAATGCAATGCTGGGTTCAAATAGATTCGAACGATTCTACTCTTCTGGAACTGTAGTACTGGTTCCTTTTCTTCAAAGCTTTAAATTAAATAGAGTTAGTGTTATACGATATAGTATTATGATAGCCCTAATTCTTCCAGTTTGATCGACCACGATTTCACCAAAGTTATTAAAAGTTAGCGCATCTCCATCGTAGATGTCTACGCTAAAAATACCTAAAAAAAATTGCTAAGAAAATAATAAGGGCCATAGATACTCTTGTCTCTAGGTCGACAGATTTAAGGCCAGGGACAAATAGAGCGGAAAAACGCGTGCGGTAAGACTTTCGAAAAGTGCGGCACCGATGTGTCGTATTGAAAATGTTACCAGATGGGGCGGATTCTTTATGGCTGGATTGAATCCACCAGATTAAAGTGAACTTGCATTATATCGTATTTATTTATTTATTTATTTTATATCTAATTAGAACGGCGTACAAATGCCACTTACACTAACTAGATAATACAGAAACTGCTTATTCATCCTAATAATATACTTAACTAATAAATTATTCATCTAAAAGATCAGTCAATGCTCTCGGCGTACCTAAGCAACTCTGAAAACAGAGCTATCCACCCGTCATTGAATGGGTCCCATTGATCATTCTTATCCAAGAGCGCGTTGAAAGATGCCAGTGAACGCGGAATAGGTGCCATAGCTCGGGCAACAGTGCGATGACGTGGGACCACGAAAAGTTTATATAAGCGTATGTGTATATATCATTAGATCTCTACAAAGAATCAAAGAATTAAATATGTACATCTATGCGCTGCAGCCAGCCTGATTCTTTCTATTACCAGATCAGGAAATAATGCGCAGGGTGTCGCGTAAAAAATTTTGTCTCGAAAAAGAGGAGTTTTGACCGAGCGAAGCGATTCGATACGGGTCGATTATTTAGGTAGCAAACCAAATCAGTCAATTCATGTGGAAGCATTCTGAACCTGCGCGGACTAAACGCGGCAAAATTCCGCGCGCGTTTTTCCGATATCGAAATTCCGCTACATTTGTTTCTGGACTTAAAGTTGAATGATATTAAACGAGCACTGGTAGGTAAATCGTGTGGATTAGTGCCAATGCCATGTTGAATCGTTTATATCAAATGGAGTAATTTAACAACGTCGTTACGTCTCACAATAAAACAAATACATTAACGCTACATTATACAGTCTTAACATTTTTTTACTTTGGAATAGAGTAAATAACATTTTTTTTTTCATTCTGACAGGCAAATTAGAAAACAACACCCACACTTAAAGCAGTTCAATAATTTTTTTCGCCATTGGTGCCGGTTGGATAATCAAAGAAGCTACGAGAGTTTCCAACACACTTTTTCGTTGATTGCAGGAATTTGAAAATTTTTACATATTACAAAAAATTATTTTCTGAACGAATAGTAGATAATACTTTTTTGTAATAATAAAATTGGTTTATTTATTCAAATTCTAAATTATTATTTCTCGTCAAACTTGTGGCTCTTGTGATAAGTTAAAACTCTAACACCGATTAGGAAATCGATTCTACCTACTGAGAAGAGTCGGCAACAAACTCAGCAAGTTGCTCATATCAAAAGAAACGAATACTAACAACCATGAAACGAATACTATTACGTTCCACTACTCTACTCTATTATTGCTACTTTAAGCTACGTTATTTTTTATATAATTAATATTAGCTATACTGAACATAACGGTAAAGGAAAACATCGTGAGCATATCGTGAGACACACCTGAGATTTCTCTATAATGTTCTCGAAGGTGTGCGAAGTCCGCCAATTCGCATTGGACTATGACCTAATAACGCTTCGCTGAGAGGAGACCTGCGCTCAGTAGTAGCCGGTGATGGCTCAACGGCTCCTTCGCCTCCAAGTAAGCGTAAAGCTTGTGTACCGTCGACCTTTCAGTCTTTAGCACCCTTACTTACCTGTTAGGCTGTTTAGGCTACTACGCCACACTTACGCAACGGGTAATTCATCACTCTCTTAAATTACGCTTAGCTACGTTAAAATTATCCGAGGTAATTTGTTTATCTATCTTCTATCTTCTAAATAGGTATTTATATAAAAGGAAAAAGGGACTGACTAGTTGACTGAGTGACTGTTCTATCAACTCCCAGTTTAAACCACTGGACGGATCGGGATGTTTGGCATACAGATAGCTGTTATGACATACCTACCAAGGCATCCACTAAGAAAGGATTTTTGAAAACCCAATCCCAAGCGGGGTGAAATAGGGATATGCAATTTGTATGAAAATCGAAGCTAATGTGAGCGAGAACGCCGGCAAAAGCTAGTTACCTATATAATCGGTTCTCATTACAGGAATGCCGCGAGCCTTTCCACGGAGGTTCGTTCTTCGAGCACGAAGGGCAGCCGTACTGCGAGACCCACTACCACGGCAAGAGGGGCTCCCTCTGCGCCGGCTGCCACAAACCCATCGCGGGCCGCTGCATCACAGCCATGTTCAGGAAGTTCCATCCCGAACACTTCGTGTGCGCATTCTGCCTCCGACAACTGAACAAGGGGACTTTCAAGGAGCAGAACGATAAACCCTACTGCCACGCATGCTTCGACAAACTGTTTGGATAAAAACTAAGAATCGCTCGATGAATAGAACGTGGCATTATTCAATTCAACAAGAAATAAGTTTGAAAACTCTAACCCGACTATGGTAAGTTGGATATAACATCCATCATGTTGATTTTGTTTAATAAATGTTGCCTATGTCTATGTCACCCAGACCATAATAACGAATCGATTGACACCTCGTTCGTCATAATCGACGCTACAGTGGAGCATTCGTTAATAATCACATAAATACATAAATACAAACATATTCACACATAGACTGCTAAAATCATAGCCCTTCCTTTTGGCTTCGCTGTAGTCGGGTAAAAAGATCAAATTTTACAATACAAGCATTTGAAGTTTTTAATTTTAGTAAGAAACTTTAACGCTATTGTAATAACAATAAAGCATAACTAGAAGACAGCTAAATAAATAAAGGAACTTTTAAAGAAAGTAATGGAAAATCGTATGTGAGGCATAATTTATTCAACAAACCTTTCGAGCTTTGGTGATAGTCGCCAAGAGATGGCGCTACGTCTTTTATGAAGTCTCGATCTAACTAAAATTCGTAAATATAATTTCAATTAAAATTAATATAATTAGACTATTTGCCGTATAAAAAATAATATAGATTAAGTAATTGTATTAATATTTTTTTATTTCTTTATAAAAACTAGCTCACCGCTTATTTTTTGTTAAATTATATAGGTCTTGTCTCAAACTTACAAATGTAAATATTGAATATTTATTATATTAATTAATATACTATGGTAATGCTCATCTGTTCTGACATAAATATACGATAAGTTTGGGTCCTCTGTTATCTCTTATTTCACTCTAATTAGTATTTAGTAAGTATTAGATTATGTTCTTTATGTATATGTATAAACAATTTATTTCACTTTGTAAAGTATTATCATTAGGGTGACATCATTCGATGGAGGTCCTTTAATAGAGTTTTATCAGATAATGGCACCAAATTCATTTATAATATGTAATAATAATAATGTCTCCGTCAAATTCTCCAAAAAGAGGATACTTGTAGGAAAAAAAAGTTTTGCGTACAATGAAAAGGCATTTGAGTCGATTAAATATTATTAAAATAAATATTAAGTATTCAATAAATATAAGTAATTAATTATTATGGTTAATAATGAATTATTATGGTTAATATTAATAAAATGAAATTAAAGGTGTTCGTGAAAAAGGTACTAATTCAAGATTTTATGTTGATAGATTGTGATGTGAGTTTCGGTCTAAATTCTAAAATGTCATAGACGTTAAAATTAAAAATTAGAGAAAAGTTAATAGGTTATAGTCATAACTAATTATATATTAAAATCTTATACTTAGATAAGATATATTTATTTATTAAAACAAGATTAAAACTCTGTGCCTGAGTTTTTACCACAGAGATATCATAATATTAGTGGTGGATAAAATACTTATTGCTTATAATATTATGTTGAAAAACACTGTATAACTCACAAGTAAGATAAAAGTACTGTTTTGATTATTTATTTGTTCTAAGGACTAGATACATTGACATTTGAAATATTTGAACCAGCTCATTAATTCTAATGTAATTATACATTTTGTTGTTTTATTATATGGCAATAATAATTTGTTTTTTATAATATTACCTATGAAATGGTTGAAAAGATAGCGACGTCAATCGTAGATTGATTTGTATCGTGCACAACTTTAATGAATATTTCATAGATAGTCGAATATTAGAGACAATTATAACAAAGTATTTGAAATAAAGGACTTAAAATAAACTGATAATAAATTGTATAATTATGTCAACCGTATGTTTATTTATAGGCGAATTCGGACTAGGAGGCAATTCTATTGTTCACAAGCTCTAAACTAAATAGACAGCTCTAAATGTAATACTGTCCTTTTCTGCAGGGAACATTATGACAAGGATACAACTATTTTTAGACCTGCCAATCAATTTTAGTTATGAGATTGTGCACAAAATTAGTACCTCCTTTGTAAAGTGGGTGTTCTAAGGCACCATACCAGCACAGACCGTCGGCTCCTTACTTCTAGATTCAGCCCTATTTTGACTTTTAAGAAATTATTGTAAAATAATTGATTTGTTAAGTAATCTACTATTTCACCTCTCCATGTAACGTCACTTGAAACTTCCAACTTCTGAATATTTTGTATGCCCCTTTATGTATATAAATGTTTCAATTTTTGACGTACCTATTATGTAATAATTATTTTCATTTATACAACTCAATGCGTTGTTAAGTTAATATAATCTTCCATTAGTTGTTAAAAACAAGCTGTACAGTTATTTGCTATATTAGTTTACAAGTTATTTGCTATATGAAATTACCCATATTATGTTATCGCTTGTAGGTAGGTTAATAGTTTAGTGTTGAGTGCCAAACGTGAAACGTCGGATCATAGCTCACGGTGTAAATGTAACCTAATTTTGTAATAATGTTGAAGTTCTTATCAGTTACAACAATAGGTCGATTAGCAACGAACTGTTAATAGGAGAGTTCTATGCCTCGACAGCTTTCATAGATTTCGGATTCTGAAATACAGTAGAATAATGGTGTTAGTTTACAATTTCTGAACTAAACTTAACTGACCGCCATTTTTTGGAATGACACATTGTAAAAAGTACATGGAAGTAGGATTAGACGCAGTCGTAATTCCTAGTTCTATATGGAAAGTAATTATACCTACTTCGATCACAGAAAAAAATTTAAGGCTTTTAAAGCCTTAAAAGTTAGTTGTTTTAGAGGTTGTGTACAAAAAATAGTACGTTGTACAGTTTTCCTAGTAGTTTTTCCGAGAAAATTTTGATGCCGTAAAATTGATGGAGTTATTTTTTTGAGTGCGGTATCAAATTATATTTTGGTTTCTTTACAAAAAAAAAAGATTTCAAGACTCCTGGACATAAAACAACAGAAAATTGTTACCTACAAAATTTTTTTTGTTAACGTACAATAAAGTCAGTATAAATAATGACTAAGGTGGACGCAATTATCTAAATTAGATAGACTCTATAAAGCATACCTACGTGGTATAACTTTTTCAATTTTGAATTAAATTATTTTTATTAAAAAAATACACTGTGAGTTTAGGTCCTCATTCGGCGGTCGGCTCGATGACATGCGTGTTGGGTTACGTTAACCAGGAGTCTAACTGATGGTTAGTTGTATTGTGTAAGGAACGATTTTATTGAATCTGTATTTTAACAAATATATTTAATGTTTTTTGATCAATTGTTCATTATTTTCATTCCCAAGCGAAATCCCTCACTAAGTTTCATACTGAAATCGGACTGCAATATTGCAGTTTTGATACGGTTGAAGGTAGGCAAACTGCAGTCGCACGCAGTTCTGTGCCAACTTTTGGAGGTTTAATAGGTAATTTTTGATTTGAATTGACAAACAAACGGACTATAACTCTAAAAATCAAT
This sequence comes from Oeneis ivallda, assembly GCA_029955525.1. Classification (NCBI taxonomy): domain Eukaryota; kingdom Metazoa; phylum Arthropoda; class Insecta; order Lepidoptera; family Nymphalidae; genus Oeneis; species Oeneis ivallda. The sequence continues at coordinate 4,751,681 of JARPMR010000006.1, read as the reverse complement.
AACAAAAATATTATCTTGAAACAAACTAGAACTTTTTGCGCCAATCGATAACGTTCATCAATTATTCCTTATCGAGCGGCGACATTTGTACCTACTACCTTGTAGCAATTTATGTTTCTTTAACTACGCAGCAGTAATTGTGTGTGGATTAAAATATCATAGTTATAGACGTTTATTCAAACCATACCTAGAGGTATCGATTTTAAAACCTGCATTAGGTAGGTCTAGTTTATCTAGGTACATGCTTCCTATACCTTACAAGTACCTAATTCTCTCGTCCTAACAAAAATTATTTTAAAGGCAGGAAATTATATCAAGGCAGATAAGTTGATGATACCTATCGTACCAAACACGAATTTCCGAAGACGTAAGGTATAACTTATAAGGCGTAGGCTAATCGTTTGATCGCAAAGTAGGTATACAGCCAAAAAACGCGCCACTTGTAAGCAATTTACTCGTCGACCGCATCAGACGCACAAAAGAAAGAGGATGATGTCATCGAAATCGGGGACGTCTTTTTTAGTTTTAAAAACGTAGCGATAGTAAGTAGGTATAGTCAGTGGTATTACCACACGTATTACCGGCTAAAACACAGACTTTTAATAAACCTAGAGTATCTCAGTGTGCGATCGGATTTAATTAATTGCGCCATCAATTATTCATCAGCGGCTCCACATACCGTGACAAATTATGTGTGACAATCAGATTATACTTAGGGTTCATACTAAAGCTACGCAATATGACTGATGTAATATCAACTAATATTACAGTGGGACGTACCTACTTAGCAGACTTTCTCAAAAGATTCTCAATTCGGCACCTACCTACTTATATTTTTCTAGGATTTTCCCACGAGACCAATTCTTATTATTCTAATAGGTCTTATATTTTAAGTTATGGCTGGTCGACAGAGGCCTGAAATGGTTCGTGTAAATAATTACATGAAGCTCAACTTCTTTCCTTAGGTTTTGGCTTTTTTTAGAGACAAGCCAGCACAATGCACTTCACCAATGTCAAGTAGCTTGAAAAAGGCACAAAGGAGATTGACCGGGAAGCTAAACTTGGTGATATACCCGCAAATGTCACCGTTTTGATTGAATTTGGCCGACACGCCGTATGGTCAGCGTATGCGTGGCTAGTAGAAGCTTATGATAGGGTAATAGATGGTTTTGCTTTTGTTTCGCATGTTATAGGTATATTCCGCTGGTATGGTTTCACGGCGGAAAGCTTTAACTTTAATGGCTAATAAATTGAAAACAACAAACTTACAAAAAAAAAAACATTTATTCACAGCACTTAAATACACATCCCTACACTTAACTACATCGTACATATATGCAATAAAATTAATCTTAAACACCTTATAATATAATAAACTTTTAAATATATTAACTAATTTGTCATTTAATTTTATTAATAAACTTAAAATTATCATTATTTGTAGGTCTAAAGTACAATTTTCGCTACGAAAGTTGAAACAGTGAGGGATAAAATATGAGGTAGGTAAATGGTGCGGGATGCGACTCAAGCACAATCAATTCGCACCTCGCATCACTTTTTACCTGCGAGAACACCCCACTGTTCAAATGCACGCAACATAATGAACCTTATGAACTAGTCAGTCTTTGGTGAGAAAAAAAAAAACCTAGAATGTGCATAATATCCTTAGGCTTTTTTAGGCTAAGCCTGGGAATAATTCTGAGAATGATTCGCACCAAAAATCTGACAAGTCCATAGATCCCGATTCGCTGAGCGGCGACGATAAGGATTCATATCCTAAATCCGAACTGAAGTTCGTGTAAGACGGTGACAATCCTAAGAGATTTTCCTCCATAGACTTGGGCGATAATGTCATTGGCGAAAGTAACTTCATGTCACATTCTAACGTGATTTCTGAACAATTGTTTGTAAGTTCATCAAACTCTGTTGTATTGAACTGTACGTCTTCTTTAGGTGAGGGTAATGACGTCTCAACTTTAATTGAAGGTAGTGTTGGTGGTGTTTCTTCAACGATTTGATCCTCACATGGCACCTCAATAGTAACACAGTCATTCTCTTCATAGCTCGCGTAGAATATGTCACCTTTGTCGCCATTTTCTTCTTTTATTTGTACTTTGTCTATAGGATAGGGATGTGCGTAAGAGTGCTGCGCCAGTATTCTGTCTATGTCATGTCTGTTGTCTATGACTCCACTTTGACCGGGTTCCAGTTGCTTTGCTGTGGTCCCCACCACTTTAGCTCCTTGAGGGCACTCTCCAGAGTCCCAGACTTTGACCTGATGACATGAAAACATTTACATAAGAATTTCTAATGAAACTAGAACTTTATTATTATTTCTAGATCTTGAAGTTAATTTTTATAGTTTGACTGAAAAATAGCAAGATTTAAATGACAAGCCCTAGTATCAGTGCTTATCAATGAACTAAATTAAAAAAATATTTAAAAAATTGATAAAATATTTAATAGAGATTAGCACTTTTTTAAAGACAACTTTAAAAAGAATGAAATTTCGTCAAAGTCTTCGAAAAGACAAGGGTCTTAACAAACACAAGTTATTTTAAGTTGGTCATATCTAAATCAATAAAACTCAAGGCTATAGGTAACTTCTGCTGTTATTAATCTATATTAATAAGGGAAATCCAGCTGTGTTAAATATTATGTTCTAACTTTTGCCCGCGACTTCGTCCGCGTCTAGTAAATTTTTAAAATCCTACGGGAACACGGGTTTTTTCAGGGAAAAGTACCTATCAGTCATCCAGGGTCTCAAAAAATCACATCGATCCTTTGCATCGTTATGTGACTGCAGGATAAACTAACAAACAGAAACCAGCCACAAAAACACTTTCACATTTATAATATTTATAAAGATTTACTTCACTATTTATATTATGTGAGGTGATGCAATACAAAATTCAGAAAATAAGCTCAAACACTAAGTTTAATGTGACTCATATGAAAATAAGAAACAACTTAAAGGTATCATACAAGACAGCTAGTTATTGCATCAGCCAAGTAAAGGTCAGTCATATAAAACAATAAAGTATTAAATATTGTCTCTATTTTATCTTCTTTTTTTTTTATTTCATCTAAAACTGTTTGAAAAATATTTCGCAATTCGCAATAGTAGTTTTGAATTCAGCTGCAGCTGAGTGAAATTAAACTCAGCTTGGCAGTCCTAAGTACCGAATTTTTTAGCAGTAAACCCCAATATTTTTATAAATATGAACACTTACAACAACACTTCCTTCACTTTTAATATACTTCTCTCATTTCACTGTAGCAGTGAACCGAAATACTAACCATTAAGCTATCCATAGCTTGTGGATAGCTTAGAGGTTGCAGGTTGGGATTTCGATTTCCTATTTATCACAGAGGATGTCAAGGATAAATAATATGAACGGAAGGCATTCCGAACCAGTGGTAGACTCATCGACGATTCATAAGCACTTGTAAAAAAGTTTATTTGAATAAAAAAAAAAAAGTAAGAACCTTATTATTAGTAGGGTAAATGTGAACTCACATCTTCAGTCTCTCCTGGAGCAACTGCAGTTATCTCATGGAGGATGTATTGTGAGTTCATCTGTTTGTTTTTTTGAACTTGACTGATATTCTCCTCTCCCCTCCAAATAAGCGGACAGTTTGTACTTTGTGTTAGGAGTGGGTACGACAATAGTGCAACGGGTGAGATTCAAACCTGTGACCTTTCAGTTTTCAGTCCGCACCTTTAACCGTTTGGCTATTGAGGCTTAAGTCTGCAAAGGGTTAAATGTGAACCTTAAATGTCCTATTATTAGGGTAAACCTGAACTCACATCTTCAGTCTCTGCTGGAGCAGCTGCAGTAATCTCCTGGAGGAGGGAGTCAGCGAGCTCATGCAGCTGGTCGAGGCAGAGGTCGGAGTCGAGGCTCGCGAGCAGGTCTGCGAGAGGAGACACATCGTCAGCAGCAGGCGCGTCGCGCGGATCGCCGCCGGGGGCCCCTCCTGCACCAAACATATGATAACATTAATATCTTCTTCTTCTTCTTCTTTATCAACCTATAGACGTCCACTGCTGGACAAAGGTCTCCTGCATGGACTTCCACAGGCTTCGGTCTTGCGCCGCTTGAATCCAGCGGCTCCCTGAGACTCGTTTGATGTCGTCGGTCCACCTGGTGGGGGGCCTGCCAACACTGCGTTTTCCGGTGCGGGGTCGCCACTCCAACACCTTGGGAACCCAACGACCATCAGCTCTTTGAACTATGTGCAATATTAATATATTATTATGTAAAGGTTCAGGGAAGGGAAACTTCTTCAGTCACTGCAGAAAAATACTTCCTAGTGTTTTTTGAATTTATATTAAAAGGAAATAGCCTGGAATTCTGACTCAGCACTTCAGCAGTCAAACAAGAGTATGCTGCAAATTGCTCATGAGATGGACAGATCAAATGAGGGCTACAGTGGATTCCCTTACACAAATGCATGAGGAAGGCAGCTATCCAAGGGGTGGAGACGTGTAGTGACTACCACAACCACTGTGTCAAGAGTGAAATGACAAAACTAATCCTCTCATTTTGCACCAATAACTATTATTCATAGGGATAATTATTATCAACTGACAAATTATATATATATATTTTTTTGTCTTCTATGCTGTGGTGTACAATGATTTGTGAATACTTACTTACTGACTCAAGTCTCAGGCTGAGATTTTGCTGTGGCCACTGCAGCCTCAGTTTTAAAGGGTGAGATCTATAGATAGCACTCTCACTCAGCTCACACTCAAGACTGAGTTAAAATGAGACAGAGTTATGTCAGGACATATTTGTGTCTCACTCTGTCTTGAGTTTAGAGAGAGATTTAACTCGATCTATAGATATCAGTCTTAGACCCACAAGCAAGTTGAAGCAGTGATAGCCTAGTGGTTAGGACTGTGGTCTCCTATTCGGGGGGTCGCAGGTTCGATCCTGAGAGGACCTTTGACTTTTCGGAGTCAAGTGCCTTTAAGCAATTAAATATCACTTGCTTCAACGGTGAAGGAAAACATCGTGAGGAAACCTGCACACCTGAGAGTTCCACAATGTTCTTGAAGGTGTGTGAAGTCCGCCAATTCGCATTGGGCCAGCGTGGTGGACTATGGCCTATAACCCTTCTCTGAAAGGAGACCTGCGCTCAGTAGTGAGCCATTGATGGGTTGCTAATGAATGATGAATGAAAATATTTGTGACTATTTTAACTCTATCCTGAGTTTGGAGAGATATTTAACTCAATCTATAGATCTCAGAATAAGACCCACCTTCTGCTGAGGTTGAGACTCTGCTGGTCTCGGGGCACCCGCGACGGTCCGCGCCACAGCCTGGCTGCGCAGCGCTGCGTTTTCACTGAGCAACCTCTCGTTCATCGCCTTCAAGCTCTCCACTTCAGCAATGAGCCTTTCATTTGTCTCCATGAACTGCTGGATGCGGCACTCCATCTCATCCATCTTTGCCTTCTTCCTGTCGCGGGAGGTCTGCGCCGCAACACGGTTTTTCAGCTTCCTGCAGCAAAGTTGGGCACTATAGAGACAAGGTAATTGGGGCTATGTTAGATAACAGGGTAATTTCACCCTGCCCCATGAAATTCAGTTTACACTGACTTGCTTCATGGTTTTTTGAGTTTGAGTAATTATCCAGTTTAGAAAGGTTATAAAAGTTATACCAGCAACAACAAAACTGAACTGTAACAGCTCTCTGTTGGAACATTATTCATTATTTGATATGCAATGCCACACACTGAGTCTAAAACTTTACATCTATAATGCCATACTTGGGTCAGATATCATTCAAATAAAAGTTTTACTATTAATCAAGCTATGAAAAAAATTATTATCAGAAGAGCTTCAATACTTATATAGTTAAATATTTTATCCTATTTTACAAAAGTATTATGTGTTTTTTGTTATTGATTGTAAAAGCCAATAAGAGTTTGTGGTTTGCCTATTTGCTTTGAGTATTAAAACACCTATTTGTTTCTCAAAAGACACTTGGTAAACACGCAACCCTATTTTATTTTTTTACTAACCGCAACATGTCCACACAATATTAATGATTACCTAATACTTGCTAACACTTTCCGGTTTCATTAAAATATATCAAGTCTTTGACTCTTTGTCCAAGTACAAAATAATTAATCACATGATGACACGCAGGCAATTTGATACAAAAAGAACAGTGAAGAATGACTCACTTTCTTTGCATCTTCTCCTCCCATGTTAGATGATCGAGCCTTCGCTTCCTGGACGGTGGACTGGGAGCCACGTCAACTACGACCTGTGACTCTTCGTCCATCGTCAGGTAGTTATTCGGCACGGTGATTATTATCGGCGCACTCATCTCATCCATCGGAACCATAACCATTGTTACACAAACACTCCAAACTCTCACATTAAACTTTTAACTTGATGATCGCATAATCTTAGAGCTTGCTCAAACGTTGGCTAGAAAAAGCTTCTATGATAACGTTTCGTCCGTATATCATAAACACTTGCGTCGTACATACTCCAACACTTCTTGTGAAATAATGCGGCTTTTCCGTTCTCGAAAAATCGTACGTGCCGTTTTGTGATTGCTCCTCGCTATCGGTGGGCGTATCCGATAAGTTTGTGTTACATTTCAGATAAGGACAACTTTATAGAATCGGCAGGCAGAGTAAAAGAAATGACCGTAAGTCACACAGTTTGCATTTCGCAACAAAACAGTTAATGACGTCAATAAATTTTCCTGTTACCTCCTATCCTCAAAAATTCCTCAAACTCAAAGATGATGAAATATTAGTTTAGGTTTTCACTAAGTTTTGGTAATTTTAAAACATGCTTTTGTGGAAATCGATACAAAGAACTTTATTGAGAGTTCTTCAGAAAAACTTTAATAAACCAAAAAATGTACGTATCAATTACATAAACTTATTAAATTACAAATCAATAAGAGATCAATAAACTGACTTATTTGAATGAAATAAGTCATCATCATAATATTATGATCGTGCCTACTATTAATCATGGTAGCTGAATAAATTTGAAATTTTAAACTGCAAAAGTAAATCATGCCGAGTAATAATTTGAGTTAATAATGCAGTGCAGGTTCAATTTCTATTTTCTATAAGAGCACCTAATAAGCTCCCTGTGGCTATTTAAGCTTTGTAAATTGTATAATTCAGAATTAAAAACAGATTAAATTTTATCTTGAACGCGTTCTTTAGATGAAAATAATGGGGTATAATCTGTTGACAACAGTTGACAAGCATTGACATGTTGTTTCTGTGATGACAAATGTCAGTCAAATGTCAAATTCTCAAATTGACTGTAATTGACATGAAGGTAGCAATACCATGGTAATTGACGACTTTTCCCGAAAAAGATCACAAAAAAATTAGAAAAAACATAAAAAAGAAATTTATTGATTCATGATCAAAATCATACAATCGAGTACCAAATATTTTCAGATTATAAGTATATTACTATGGCTTCAACAAGTACCGACACGCAGTCAACCATAGCCCAGAAAACGTGGGTGATGGCAAACAACATAGAAGCGGTGTCGAGTGTGGATGATATTTATCGCTACGACAAAAAACAACAGCAAGACATCTTAGCGGCGAAACCATGGGAAAAAGAGTATGTATCATTAATACTTAATTTATACAAGCCAAGCTTAAAAGTTGAGAGCCATACAGATATTGTTTGGCTAATTTCTCACAGGGTTTAATAGATATTTCCTCTTAAAAATATCAGATGGATGTGAAAATAACCAACTAATGCTGCTAAACAAGCTCTTTGAGGTGCTGTTTTACTGATAAGTAATGCCTGAACATTTTTAAGTTGATTTTTGTTGTTATTTTTTTGTTTCAGTCCACATTTCTTCAAAGATATCAAAATTTCAGCACTTGCTTTGCTAAAAATGGTGATGCATGCAAGATCTGGAGGCACCTTAGAAGTTATGGGACTGTTGTTAGGTATCTTCTTCCTATTTCTTTACTAAACCAATGGTAATCTTGTCATTCATCTTAATATATATAAATTACGTGTCACATTGTTTGTCCGCGATGGACTCCTAAACTACTTAACCGATTTAGATCAAACTTCGTAACTATCTGTAATTTGGTCCAACTTAAAAGATAGGATAGTTTTTTTTGGATTGGGATAGTTTATTTGTTTTATTTATATAGATAAGTTGGCGGTACGAAGTTCGCTGGGTCAGCTAGTAAGTTATAAATAATAATAAATTAGCCTTTAGAGGCTAAATAACTCAACAGTTACAGGTATGGATTGAAAACTGAAAGGTCGCCAGTTTGATCCCCACCTGTTGCTCTATTGTTACCACTCCTAACACAAGCTTTTCGCTTATTTAGAGGAGAGAGAAGAATATGAGTCAAGTTCAGCTTGGCTATTATTCTTTAAAAAAAATTAATTAAGTATACAATTTTAAATAGTATTTTGAGTATAGAAAGTGAGTCAAATTTTTTTATAATTGTGTTAAGGATGATTATACGAGCCTGCCCGCGAAATTCAAATTTAATTTGGTTTTTCGCAATTTGTAAACTAATACGACAAAGTAGGCTAATGGCATTCTAATTGCGCCAGTAGAATTATCATCTTCACAGGTTTACATAAAAATCTTTACTTGAAAGTGACCAAGACCATCACGTCCAATCATAGACAAAGGGCATACTTCCCAGGTGTTCCCATATAAATTATATCGAAATCGGTCGAGCGGTTTTTAAAATATCAACAATAAATTAAATACTTTGTATAGTATGCGTGTAATGACAACAGTTTAAGAAATTAATCAAAATACTGAGTTGTACGTGAGTTACTTACAAATAAGTCGATATTTTGATTAATTTCTTAAACTGGACACTTTCAAGTAAATATTTTTATATAAACCTGTGAAGATGATACTGCCATTGTCGCAATTAGAATGCCATAAGCCTACTTTGTCGTATTAGTGTACAAATTGCGAAAAACCAAATTAAATTTGAATTTCGCGGGCAGAAGTGTGTCTTCCACCTTAAGGCGCTGTGTGCAGTCACGATCATCATTCGTGAGCCGAATCACAAGCCGAATGAAGATCGTCTTATTTAAAATCTATGGGTCATAATATTATGAAAAAAAAAAGTAGTTATAATTGATCGTATTTCTGGCCTGATGGCTGTTTCCTTAACACGATGACGCAAACTTTTCTCGATAGAAAAAAATTGCAAAGTTCACTCTGCAAATACATAAACTCCCATCGTTCTCTGTTATGCATACATTTATTTTGGTAAAATTCAGTACAATTGTTTTTCATATTTTACTACAACAAATGGCTGTTTTAGATTTTATTTATTGCGACTGTTAAATTATAATGGAATATATTAAAATTATAACAGTCACAATAAATAAAATCTAAAACAGCCATTTGTTGTAGTAAGATATGATAAACAATAGAGTATTTGACTATAATAAAAATATCGTTTCAACTGGTGTCATCCTAAAAGATTATTATCTAAAAACATTATTCCATACGACAAAACTAAAAAATAAAGCTTTATTTAATTAGAAAACATTAAATAAAATTGCTATAATTCTGGCCATGGTCACGTGATCGAAAACGTTCCGTGATCTCGAATGACGTCACAGTCCACACCACCTATGGAATTCTCATTTTGTCAATACATTTCGACGTGTTTGTGCGGCGTAATAGGCTAATTTCGTCTGTTTTTCATCGTTACTATTTTATTAAATACCAAATAGTATGCGACACGCGGCATAAACACATATTATAAAATTGTCATTGTTTGAAATGTGAACTGTTACGTCATGAGAGCAAATGGAACGTTTCGGCGGCAATTTATTTTTTTGAATTTATTTCTCGATTTTTATGAAAAATAATGAAAATTATGCCGAAATATATGTTTTGTTAGCTTCAGCATAGCATTATTAACAATTTAAGATGATTTTCTAAAAGTAGTAAAATAGCCTATTGTACTGAATTTTACCAAAATAAATGTATGCATAACAGAGAACGATGGGAGTTTATGTATTTGCAGAGTGAACTTTGCAATTTTTTTCTATCGAGAAAAGTTTGCGTCATCGTTTTTAAGAAACAACCATCAAGCCAGAAATACGATCAATTATAACTACTTTTTTTTTCATAATATTATGACCCATAAATTTTAAATAAGACGATCTTCATTCGGCTTTTGATTCGGCTCACGAATGATGATCGTGACTGCACACAGCGCCTTAAAGAACTGTGTAAATATTTCGAAAATTGACAGGTAAGGTGGATGCAAACACAATGTTAGTGATGGACTCATTTGCACTGCCTGTAGAGGGCACAGAGACCAGAGTGAATGCTCAGGCACAGGCCTATGAGTACATGACTGCTTATATTGAGGCTGCTAAACAGGTAATTAATCATGATTATAATATGTATGAATTAGCTTAAGGCTCTTAAGGGGAGCACTGAGATAATAATTTAATATAAAAAATCTTTTTAAACAACCAGCTTCAAACTCCCACTTTACTACATTACACGCATACTATACAAAGTATTTAATTTATTGTTGATATTTTAAAAACCGCTCGACCGATTTCGATATAATTTATATGGGAACACCTGGGAAGTATGCCCTTTGTCTATGATTGGACGTGATGGTCTTGGTAATTTTGCAATGCGGCTCTTTTGTAGTACTTGGTAGATTTATTATTTGTTCACATGTTCACATTAGTTTTATCAAAGTTACGTACTTAAGTTACATACGTAAGTTCACACGAGGCGAGTTTTAAACACTGTGATAGGTTCACACAAGGAGAGCCAGGACACCCTTTGAAACAAAAAAAAAATTTTTCAAATCGGTTTACACATCTTCGAGTAATCGTTGAACATACAAAAAAAAATATTCTGACGAAATGAGAACCTCCTCCTTTTTTTTGAAGTCGATTAAAAAGGATATTATATTTGTACTATCTTGAAGCACACACTGCAGACTTTATTTGGAGGGGAGAGGGACTATTAGATTTGATGTTTGTAGATATAACTTAAGATTGGTCTATCCTTTTTAAAATATTCTCTGGGACAATGGAGTTTAATTAGTTTTCTGTCAATGGTGCTCATTTGGATGGAAACTATCTCAAGAAAAATCTAAGGTTGAGATCCTCAGCTTGGACTCAGAACTGGTTAAAGCGAGACAGATTTATGTCAAAACATATTTGTGTCACATTTTAACTCCGTCTTGAGTAGAGCCAGAGAACGATCTATAGATCTCAGGCTAAAAGTGATATCTATAGATCTCAGGCTATCCTTTTCTACAGGAAACATTGTGAAAGTGATAGGAATTTTTTTAGACCTCTTAGTTTGAGATTGTGTACAACAGAAATACTACCTTTGTTTTGACCAGTTTCAGATATTTTTGGGTTCATTAAAACTACATTTGAAACTGCAGTTGTTTGCATTTAGCACATGTTTATAATTTTATTGCTTAATGAATTAAAGTTTTAAAGTTTCAATATTATAGTACCTGATATTATCAGGCAAGTGGGCAGAGAGTGGAGGAGCTCTGCCCAAGACTATAAATGGAAAAAATTGGAGGAAGCTTATACCCATCATTATTGTGTGAAACTGTAAAATCAAATGTAAAAATGGAAATAAAAGAATTTTATTATTATTATAGTACCTTGTAGCAGTGATAGCTTAGTGGTTAAGACTGCTCTCTCAAATTCGGCGATTCACGGGACACACCTTTAACTTTTTGAAGTTATATGCATTTAAGCAACTAATTAATATCACATGCTTAAACAGTGAAGGAAAATATCGTGAGGAAACCCTGAGAGTTCTCCATAATGTTAAGGTGTGTGAAGTCTGCCAATTTGATTGGGCCAGCATGGTGTCATATACCCTTCTCTGAGAGGATACCTACGCTCAGTAGTGAGCAGTAGATGGATGCTGATTAGAGATGGGCCGACTAGTCGGGAAAGCCGACTATTCAGCATCTTTTACAGTCGGCATATTATAATGGGCAAAATATGCCGATTATAATCGGCGCTTATCAAATAAATAAAACCACCATTTATAGCTACGTACTTATTTTTTATTATATTATATTTGCTGTGATAGCTGTTTTTATGATAATAAATAATAATTAATTATTAAAACTTAAACAAAACACGTCACAGCTCAAAACTGAACAAAAGTTACGCTCGGCGTGGCCGCACGATGGCTCGTACGCATGCGCGAGCGTGCCGAGTGATGACGACATATCCCTAATATGTACCTCCGAAAGGCTAGTATTAAAATGATCGGCATTGCTGATTAGTCGGCTAGTCAGCAAATACCATAGTCAGCCCATCTCTAATGCTGATGTTTTTTTTTAATTCGATGACAAGATAGTCCTTGACTGCGATCTCAACTGATGGTAAGTGACGATGCAGTCTAAGATGGTAGCGGACTAACTTGGAAGGGGTATGGCAGTGAAAATTTAACCCATTCCCCTAATCAGTTTCTACACGCCATCGTGCCGGAACGCTAAATCGCTTGGCGGCACGTCTTTGACGGTAGGGTGGTAACTAGCCACGGCCAACGAGAAGCCTCCCACCAGACCAGACCAGAGACAATTCAGAAATTATAAATTCCCAAATTGACCCCGTCGGGAATCGAACCCGGGACCTCCCAGTTATAAGGCAACAGCGCTCACCACTGAGCCAGGGAGGTTGTCAAATGATGATGATTATTATAGTACCTTGTCTTACCCCCAGGTTGGCAGACACGAGAATGCCATAGGTTGGTATCACAGCCACCCCGGCTACGGCTGTTGGCTGTCAGGCATAGACGTATCCACCCAGATGCTCAACCAGAACTTCCAGGAGCCCTTTGTTGCTATTGTTATTGACCCCGTCAGAACTATCTCTGCTGGGAAGGTGTGCTTGGGTGCTTTCAGGACTTACCCTAAGGTATCTATTATTTCACTCAAAAACATTTTGGAACTTCCAAATAGAATATAATAGAAGAGATTTTATCCAAACAAACTTTTACAAAGTACTTTTTAATCACTAACAATAAGTCCTAATAACTCAAGTTTTAGCTTATTTGGCTTATTGGTGATTCCTTTGGTAACATAATGAGTTAATATGGGTCTGATGAAAGTGATAGTTTTTTAACATGTTTTTAAACTTGTTAAAAATATATTGTCTTATAAAATTTAATTATTATGTCATCTTTGAATGCTATTCCCGAATTCTTTACTCATTGAAAGAATCAGCTCTAACATGTACATTCTTAATCAGAATTTGTCATAAGTGTAATTGATTTAACCATTCCAGGGCTACAAGCCAGCTAATGAAGAACCCTCAGAATACCAAACCATACCACTTAACAAAATAGAAGACTTTGGAGTTCACTGCAAGCAATACTACTCCCTCGAAGTGTCCTACTTCAAATCCTCCCTCGACAGAAGGCTCCTAGACTCCCTGTGGAACAAATACTGGGTCAACACACTCTCTAGCTCCAGTCTGATTACCAATGCAGAATACACGACTGGCCAGATATTCGATCTGTCCGACAAGTTGGAACAGAGCGAAGTGTGTTTAGGTGAGCAAAGGATGTTTATTAAAGAAATCAGAAAGATTCTGCACGGTTAAGTAATATGACTTTTTTTAATTTTTTACGTAGACTTATATTATATCCCTTGCTTGTCTCCCAAGTGATACATACAAAGTTTGATTCTTATTTGAATGTATAAAATTTGTGGACACACTAGAAACTGATATTAATTATTTATATTTGTGAAGATTATATAGAGAGTCAGTGTCATGCGTGTGATCAGCGGGAAAAGGCCGCTAAGCATTTTGAATGTATGGAAAATTAATTTTCCTTTAGTTTCAAAACTCTTCTGTAAAATGTATCTTCTGCAGATTCGTAAGTTTGTCGTAGATGTGACGAGTGACGACATAAGTGGGTCATCATCATCATCATCATCAGCCTGTATTCGTCCACTGCTGGACATAGGCCTTTCCGAGAGCGCGCCACCAAACACGGTCCTCCGCCTTCCTCATCCAACCGCTTCCCGCCACCTTCTTAAGGTCATCGGTCCAACGAGTTGGAGGTCGTCCTACACTGCGCTTGCCGGTACGCGGTCTCCACTCCAGAACATGTCTGCCCCATCGGCCATCGGTTCTGCGGCAGATATGACCTGCCCACTGCCACTTCAGCTTGCTAATCCTCAGAGCTATGTCGGTCACTTTTGTTCTTCTACGAATTTCCTCGTTCCGGATTTTATCCCTGAGAGAGATTCCCAACATAGCTCGCTCCATAGCGCGCTGAGCGACTTTTAATTTGTGAACGAGGCCCACCGTCAGTGTCCACGTTTCCGCTCCATACGTCATTACCGGTAGGACACACTCATTGAAAACCTTTGTCTTGAGGCTTTGCGGTATTGACGAATCGAAGACCTGACGCAGCTTTGAAAATGCTGCCCAGCCCAACTGAATTCTTCTGTCAGCCTCCTTGTCGGAGTTGTTTCTACCGAGTTGTATAATCTGGCCAAGGTAGTTGTATTCCTGAACAACTTCGATGCTGACATTTCCGACGTTAACCGGTCTTGAGATAACGTGCTCGTTAAACATGACTTTTGTTTTGTCTATGTTCATCTCAAGACCCACTTGTCTGGAAGAACAGCTAAGCTGGGCCAGCATTTCTTCAAGATCTTGCAGCGATTCCGACAGTATAACTATATCGTCTGCATAAGTGGGTAGATACTTTTTATTCCAGGAACACAGTCTTGCGCGATTATTGTTTAAAACCCAACTCCATTTGGATGAGGTTGCGGGCTTATTTTTTTTATTGTGAGAGTGAGATAGACTTTCGCTTGGCCACAGTCAATGATGGAAAGCACTGATTAGGCCTAGGTTGGAGCGCGCTTGCTTAAATAAGGGCGGTTTCAGATTATCGTTTTTGGTAGCGCGAATAAGCTCGCCCTTTGCCACACGCGCAACTATTACGAGCGTTGTCGCGTTTACAAGCTAGTAAGTGATAGCCTAGTGGTTACTACTGCGGTCGTAGGTTCGATCCCGGGCACGCACCTTTTCTAAGTTTAGTGCGTTAAGAAATTAAATATCACAAGCTTCAACGGTGAAGGACAACATCGTGAGGAAACCTGCACACCTGAGTTCTTCATAATGTTCTCAAAGGTATGTGAAGTCTGCCATTTTGCATTGGGCCAGCGTGGTAGACTACGACCTATAACCCTTCTCTGGGCGACCTGCACTCAGTAGTGAGCTGTTGGTGGGTTGCTGATGATGATATATTGCCAGGAATAAAAAAAATACGTGTGGCACTCGGGGACTGCCGCGGTAAAGCTATTGCATAGCATTTCCTAGTCGCACGCACACAAACACCCGTGCCGAAGTCTGCCGAACTGAAACGACGTTAGACGATGCACGGCTTTCAACGCCGCACCGCTGTGCCGGTCGGAGTGGGGGGTGTTAGGTTTATTTTCGTTACGGAATTTCTTGATTCGGTCGCCGCGCTCAAAGCCCGCGATAAAAGCTATGCAATAGCTTAAAAAAAGTGTGTGTGTCAGCTCCGACGCACGACTGGAGTTTACTCCTTATAGGCTGATTACACCTACCGAGTAGAGATGCGAGACAGTACTCTCGGCCGAGTACTCGGTGCGTATAAAAACTTCGCCGAGTGCTCGGCCGACCACTCGGCCGAGCAAAGTGGCGAGACAATAGCTCGGCCCCTATTCGCTCGGACCCGATCGGTACGCGCTCGGCTTCCCGAAGCGAAAGCTCTTTCGCACGAAAACCAATCTTATTTACTTAACGTTAGGGTAGTTTGCATCGTTGTGAAAAACGTAACGAGGTCATTGATAAGTAGATTTTACTCCTCGAATTTTTCTCATACCGGGCGCCTAAAATCGATTCTTAAGGAGTAAACTCCAATAAACTCCAAAAATGTAGTAGCATGTTGTGTGTGTGTTGTAGGGCGCGGCGGCTTCATGGTGGCTGGCACGGACCAGCACGAGAAGCGCACCGAGGACAAGCTGGGCAAGGCGACCAAGGACGCGTGCAAGACCACCATCGAGGTGATCCACGGCCTCATGGCGCAGATGATCAAGGACCGGCTCTTCAACAGCGTCAGCGGCCGGCCCGCGCCCGCCACGCCCATGATCGAGTGAATCCAGTCACTTTAGTATACCTGTACATAAGGGCTAGCGTAAGCTGGGACGTAGACGACGCAGTCCACACAGCACAAGGCGGATATAAAAAAAAACATGACTACAGTAGCCTAAGCACGAATATTGTCACTATCGAATAGTTAACGTAAAGTTAACACCGACAAGATATTTTGTATGAAAACGACTGCACCGCGCCCGCACAGTGCAGCGCCTGTTTTCATACAAAATATCTTGTCGGCGTTAACTTTACGTTAACTATTCGATAGTGAAAATATTCGTGCTTCGGCTACAGATGTGTATGCTGCAGCGCAGGCACGTGCCACGCACACATTTGAAGGGTACAGGGAAAGAAGGGGCTCAACAACAATTAGGATAATTAGAAAAAAATTGTCATTAAAAGGTTAATGCTATAATGCCCGTGTGTTTGATCGGCTGACCGATTTATCACGAAATGGACCTTTTGGTTGTTTTGAAATGTAATAACGAAGGCCCGTTCAAAAATCAAATGTGATTCTTTGTTTGATTTTATAAAAAAAATGTCGATGAGCCCCTACTTGTCCTTTACCTTTCATTTGTCTAGCCTGCTCTGCGTCAGATTGTAGCGTAATCGGTTACGCATTTTGCGGCTCTAGGGGGTCTACTTACGTTAGTTAATATATTGAGTCTATGGTAGTGACAGCACAGATTTAATGCGCGATGACGTGTTTTCACCATCGATTTATACCATGTACCAATATGTTGGTGCCATTTAGTAAGCGCTCGCGGGGTATAATATCTTATTCTTCATAGTACGCGAATTAATGGACCTGTCATTTAGCCGCGTAGAAGCATACGCTCGGCGCTTGTCTGCCTTTATTTGCAAAATCTACTACGCTGTGCTGCGTCGACTAAGTTTGAGCGTACGCTTTAGCTAAGGCCGACCGTAAATTCTGCCATTTAGAATGAATATTAGCTCTTGGGATTACGTCATTATTCGACATATCCTGAAGTAAGACTAATATTCCCTCTTCCCATAAAATAAGCGTAAGCTTGGCGTAGTGAGACTTCGATCTCCATAACAATTGATAGCTTTATGGACTGTAATGTAGCTCGAAAGTTACACTAGGTCTCTTGAAACATGTTTGAATATTGGTGCTACTAATTTTGATGTACAGAGTTCCAAAACTAAATTGATTAAAGTTTTAATAGTAATGTTTTATTTTTCACAATATTTCCTTTTATTTTTTAAGAATATCTTCCAAGCTGAAGTTGACTATCCTCCTATCCCCTCCATATAAGCGGAAAGCTTGTGCTAGGAGTGGGTACGACAATAGTGGAATGGGGTGGAGAACAAACCTGATTCCTTTCAGTTTTTCAGTCAGAATCTTTAACCGTTGCTATTGAGGCTTATCAAGGATAGCATTACATTTTAGAGCTGTCAGGTTAAAGATTGTGTACATCAAAATTAACACCATTGCAGTAATGTATCAATTACCTATTGGAACTTTTATTAAAATTGTATGCTATTTTTCTTAAATATTATGTAATAAAAAATAAGAATTAAAACGTCTTATCATTTTACAAGTTAATAAAGATTTAGCAGGGGTAAGAAGCAGAAAAGGAAAACAACTTTTGATTATATAAACATTCTCAAATATTTATTAACCAATTTACATAAAATCATTAATCATTATTTACATCTTTTATAGCATTATTAAGTTATACATAAAACCATAACATCTCACATCCTGGAGGGCCTTCTATTCAAACAGATACCACAGTGAAGCGAACATACAGTTCTGACAATCTGCTCAATCAATGATCCACCATTGGTCTGAGTGGTAAGGTCGGTCACAAGCTCATAATTATGCTCTAAATATGCATGCATAATTTGTTCTGTGATGTCATCTTTGATCTCCTCATACAATATCCAAGCGTTATCCGATTTAACACTCACAGAAAATAAAGTTATGGACAGATCAAAACGACTCTTGATATGGCAAAGTTGCACGGAAACAATAGGCTTGGCATCCAGCTGACAAGAGAGTGTAACTTACTAAATTGTTTTTTTATGATATTGTATTATTTCGTTTTGAAAAGTGCAACTGCTGAGTTTCTTGCCGGCTCTCAGCAGAATCAACTTTCTGAACCGGTGGTAGATTCATGACTAGTCATAATTGCTAAAATTTGGCCTACATGAATTAAATGATTTTGAATTTGAATTATTGCCCACACAGATCTTTAATATTATGCATTTTGTCCCTTGCTTAAAGATCATAGCGGTCGCAATTCCGAACTGTTTGTTCGCTAAACTGTAGTTACTAGGGTATAAGTCCGTGAGGCGTATCAGCTTAAAATTAGTGTGAGTCTGTCAAGTCCGTATTACAATCCTGATGTCAAAACAATAAACGGGATGATAAAAAGTAGTATAAGAGGTTTCAACCGCGTTGCAAGCCGACTGCTATACAACAATATCGGTGTGAACTCACACACACATATGTATGTCTAATAATAATTGATCATACGCCTCGCAGACTAAACAAGCACCAAACTGCGATATAATCATTTTGCTAAGCTCTTTATTACATTATGAAAGATCAAGTCCATGATTTTGTGGAAACGAATTTTCGAGCTATGTACTTTAGCATTTTTGAGTTTGCACATTCATTGAAATAGAAAAAAAAATTTACAATAAGATTAAAATCCTAAAGGAGCCCTCTACGAATTGATTTCATATTAATAAAATCTTTTCAGATATAATAAGTTTATACATAATAGGTAAAAAATTAACTTTTTGGAAAAAATCGTTAAATAAATTTAATTTTTCATACCTACAACGGCAACGTGACAAACTCTCAATTGTATACGTAACTACATAGCTTTCAAATACAAAAAAAACATATCGTGCATTCATGGATTTAACTTATTTCATTAATATGTAATTTACAATAAGGTTATATTATTATTTGATAAACTGTGCTGTTTATATAAATAAGGTTTAAGAAATAATAAAAATTAACAGCGTAACTGTTAAAAATATCCCAAAACAATATTAAGTTGGGAATAAAAGTAAGGGCTCCTACACACTATACGAACTTTTTATAAGACACCACTAGACTACAGACAAATTAATTTCTTGCAACAGCCAAGAAACATCATCATTGTCACCAGAGTTAATCTGTCGGCTCTAGAAAACAGATCCATAAATAAAAAAACGACTATCAAACAAAATGATTGGAGATTTACGGTGTTTGACCGTCCATACCATAGACATAATATAGAGAAATAACGTGGCGCATGTAAATGCTGAATCAAATTTGAGCGTGTGTGTGTGTGTTTTTTTTTTAATCTAAAAGGAGTACGTTCCCAATGTACGAAATCACTCCATAGTGCAATTGTTTATTTACAAGTTTATAGCTAAGACACCTTTTTATGTCGTATGTCGGAATCAGTCGCAACTTAATAGGACACTATGTTATCTCTTACTACATAAAGTAGATAGTAGTTACGTTAACGCTCATTTCATTTAAACTTTACTAGTGAAAGTACTCCATAGATGAGTGAAGTCTTATGAAAAGTTCTCATAATATGAAGGAGGTCTTAAGTATACTATTTATGCATTCTACATTCGGTATAATATGTTCTTTCTCATTTCTTAGTGTATTTACAATTATCACTGAATAAAAAATTCTCATTATCTTAAAGGAACAACTAACCTAAAATATTAAAACTACTACCTAAAATATAAAATACCTAGTGCTTGAAGCAATGAATCTCTGAACAAAACAACACTTGTAACAAAATGTTTGGGTAAATAATAATATAATTTGATTAGGATAATGTTCCCACTGTTCATTTTACTTTTGGTAATGAAACTTTTGATATTTTTATTCGTCTCAGTATGATGAGCCTTTGCACCTGACGACATGCTCAAATAGCGCTGCGACTTTCGCGTACGCAGCTTTTTTAAGTTCAGTCGGACGCGCTTTAAATTGCTAGTGAAAATGTCGCCTTGTGGAAAGGTCCTTATAAGTTATATCTCAAACACATCAAAGTGTTATAATTAGTTATAAACCCCTAAAAAATCCTCAAATGTTCAGTTAGCAAATTATTGACAGCTTGCAACCCTATAGACATTCAATCAATATAGTCAAAGGGGTAATATTCCTGGATCCCCTTTAGGCAAGCTAGAACGCAAACGTAGACACTTTTTTGTCCTGTGTACAAGCCACTTATTTTCATACAATAAATATGGAGTGGAAGCAACTGGACACAAACAGTGTCTAGGTACGTTTGCGCCGTTGCTGGTTGATATCATATTTATTGTATGAAAATAAAATATCCAATGGTGGCTTGTATCCAACACAAGACTCACGTTCTTCATACAGTTATGGTAAAAATTCCACTTAAAAAAAGGAGAAAAGGGTAAAATCCAATCGATTACACCTTTATATGCTTTCAAATTATTCACGAATATATACCTATTTTATGATAAAGTTAGTTAAGGTAATCGTCTACAACTGAGCATCGCACGTATACAAGAATTTAAAATCCGCCGAAGCGTGCGGAGTTGTGGGCGCTTAGCTTTAGGCTCGCTGCATACGTAACGGAATGACTAGTATAAGTTTAGTAGGTTGGCAAAACTGGTCACTGGAGTAGACGTTAATATGACAGTTGGACATAACCTCTAAACTAAATTGACAGTTCTCAAAGTAATGCTATCCTTTTCTGCAAAGATCATAGTGAAAAAGAAAGAAAAAGTAAGTCCCTCATAAGTATGGTTCGCGTGATGATAATTTTACGAAATTTGAAATATACGTTAAGCTCGTAGATGTGATGACAATCCGAAAGTTTTAAATTAAAGCATTTCTGAGATCCAGAGGTTCGAAAGTTTCATAAAACAATAGCTCAGTTCTTTTAATGGTCCATATTTTTTGATAGTAGGTACCTTACTTACCTAGCTTTGCCTAACATTCACATTAAGTGCTGATTTCACCAACGTCTAGTGACGTTTATCCGAAGAATAAATTGGGCGTTCTGACAGTTTTTGTATTGAAATCTGTTAAAATAAAAAATTTACACTCGGATAAGACTTATTTTACGTTGGTGAAATTGGCCCTAAATGTTTTTGTTTGGGACTATAACACATCTACTATTTAAACCCTAATCCTGTGAATATTATCCCGTTACGTATGCTAAGACCTCCATATCATAGTTAGTAATTAAATAATCTATTAAGTACATTCCCACCCAATCCGCTCCCACTATACATAATTATGTTACAATATAACAGTTCAGTTTTATGTACAGCGCAAAACACGAGGATTACAAAGTTTACACATAAACTGAATCGATATCGTTAAGGCACCGAGCCGTTAAGGAAATATAAACTTTTATAATTAACACGATTTCTTAGAAAAGCAAGCGATGTGACCAATTTACCGCTCTGGGCCCTGATTCTGTAACTCAGTTGCTATCAAAAAATGATAGCCACTGACATATATTTTTTATCCATTGACGGTTTGCTACGAAAATGATAAATGATACTTTTATATTCATAGCAAACCTTCAATGGATAAAAAATATATGTCAGTGGCTATCATTTTTTGATAGCCTGAATCAGGGCCCTGGTTTAGAATGAAAACACAGATAATATCTGTATTTAATTTCTTAAGATTGGTAGCTTGTCAGAACTTCATACGACCGTCCCAGTCTAGTGAGCAATTTAAAATAAAGTTATAAGCGATTTAATATATTTTAAATCCTGTTTTTAACTACTGTTCATTATATTTTCTCAAAACTTATTTTTAGCATTTGAATAAAATAAAAAAAAAACCTATAAACTGCGGGCAGATACCCAAATAAATAATATAATTAATATAAAAACGGTTCAATAACGTTGGGTAAATTATAAAATTAACAATGAAAGAAACAAGACTTTATATAGTACGCAGAATAAGTGGAATAATGAGAAAAGAAAAAATGTCTAACACTGAATTTTCACCATTTTATAATTAAAATTAAGTGAATTAAATTAAAATTCGGTTTAAAAAGTGTATTTTTTTTTATATCAAGATTACAAAGTTCAGCATAATTTCTTTTCGTCATGCACGAATCTCTTATAATTTACCAATTTTTAACAGAAGTTTTTGCATTCAATAGCTCCTTGATAGGTTTGTGAATTAATTACTTGAGATTATTATAATACTGAAATATGATGATTTTATATGCAATATGAATATTTATGTGCAAAACATTACCAAAGTATAATAACAGCCGCTTTTCAAATTGCTGTTCAATTAAATGCGAAATCGAAATAAAAATCATTTTAAAATACATAATTTTTTTTTCCATCCACACATTTGGGCCCTTATTATCCTAATTTTCCGAAAGAAAGAAAAAACTATCTAAGAAGTGGAATGTTAAAAGTGGCAGCTATTATCTACATTTCACACATACTAATAGGAAATTCAGTATTTTTAAGTATTGTCCCCAAATAAAGACGGGGACAAATCTAGTTCGGCGCGGAATTTTATGAAACCTAAATTTTCCGAATCACGATGCGAAAAATTTGAGCAGATATTCCGCAACAAGTATTTGAAAGTGAAAAAAAAAACGCCATGCTCAACCCTTTGACAAATGAACCACGGGACCAGTAACGCGCCTAATGCTACGAACAAAAAAGTCTGCCACTTTTGGTGCGGGGGGGAGGAAACACTACATACACAGAACTGCACACTTTATCAATTCCATTTGTGTCATTATGGCACACAAAAGACAAAATCTCCAACACTATTACATTTACGCACACATATAGGTCAAATACAGTGTAAGACAGACAAATTAATTGCGATGCTACCATATCGATATTTTATATCGATAGTTTTCCTAAGAAAAAACAGAAAATTTCCTAAGCAGCAAAACGCACTCAAACAAAATTTTAATCATCTAACTCTTTACTTGGTTAGCGTAACACGTCTTTTTTAGGGTTCCGTAGTAAAACAACTACGAACCCTTACAGTTTCGCCAAGTCTATTGGTACTTACTGTGGTAAGTTAGAGACTATAATCATTATATTATAACTAGCAAAAAGCTGAGCTTTGTGAGAGCTCGCGTAGTTTTTCTAACGGGTAATAATTTTTACGTTAATGGTTATATAATTATATTTTCTTTGACAGATAACACATTTGGATATGAAATTAAATTACAATGTTAAATCACAAATCCATAGCTCGCTCGCTCGACTTCTATTAACGAGTCTCTCATATTGTGTAGCGTCGCGCATCGGTTTCATAGTTTGTATTTAGGCCCGCCCGACTTCAACAAACGTGGACAAACTAAAATTATTTTTATACTTGTAGTGGCGTTAGAAGTCGGTTTTTTGAAAAGAATTTTTTTAAGTTAATGGTTATAAAATTATATTTTCTTTGACAGATAACATTTGGATATGAAATTAAATTACTATGTTAAATCACAAATCTATAGGCGTGATAGTTTTTCAGCGAAGTGTACCACAAAATGTACAGTTTGTGGGATAGTGATAGGTCTCGCTCCGCTCTTAAAACTATTAAACTTACTAAAACTTATTAACTATTAAACTTATTCATTATATTAAACTTATATATTTTATCCTTAAAACTTAAAAAGTTTCCGCTAAAATCAACATTTAGTTAATAAACAATACATTAGCGTTCGGCATAAGTTAAATAAAATTGAAGGGAGCTTTAATATTATACATATCAATATTCCGATATTTTTGTCGAATTTATTTAATGTAATGAATTGGTTCATTTACATTTTATTAGGGCGAGCGGAGCGAGACCTATAACTATCTCACAAGCTGTACATTTTGTGGTACACTTTACTGAAAAACTATCACGCCTATAGATTTGTGATTTAACATAGTAATTTAATTTCATATCCAAATGTTATCTGTCAAAGAAAATATAATTTTATAACCATTAACTTAAAAAAATTCTTTTCAGAAAACCGACTTCTAACGCCACTACAAGTATAAAAATAATTTTAGTTTGTCCACGTTTGTTGAAGTCGGGCGGGCCTAAATACAAACTATGAAACCGATGCGCGACGCTACACAATATGAGAGACTCGTTAATAGAAGTCGAGCGAGCATCGCGAGTCGGTTTCATAGTTTGTATTTTAGGCCCGCCCGACTTCAACAAACGTGGACAGTTTGTCCACGTTTGTTGAAGTCGAAAATTTTTTTTATACTTTGTAGTGGTGTTAGAAGTCGGTTTTTTGAAAAGAATTTTTATTTCAAGCTTTTAAGTGTAGTATCCTATGATTAAGGAGCTAGGACCTGGAGCTCCATGATGTAGTCCATACTTGTTACCTACAATAATAATTCGTAATCG
Source organism: Oeneis ivallda (assembly GCA_029955525.1). Taxonomy (NCBI): domain Eukaryota; kingdom Metazoa; phylum Arthropoda; class Insecta; order Lepidoptera; family Nymphalidae; genus Oeneis; species Oeneis ivallda. The sequence goes on along the minus strand of JARPMR010000006.1, from coordinate 4,727,157 downwards.
ACATTTCCTAAATCTCTTTATTTTAGGTGAGCAATATCCCTGCAGCATCAGGCTTGAGGAGTTGAAGGTGAAAATTTTTATGGGACCATTTCGCAAACATCCTCTGTCGATTAAAACAAAAATCACGCGAATCGGTCCAGTAATCCCGGAGAAATCGGTGGACATACATAGAAAAAAAAAGAACCTCCTCCTTTTTGGAAGTCGGTTAAAAATTATTACCCGTTAGAAAAACTACGCGAGCCCTCACAAAGCTCAGCTTTTTGCTAGTTATAATCCTCTTTAGTTTATTGCTTGCTGATGAATTTCGATGCTTCTTCAATGAGTAATAATTTTTTTATCGTTATCGATCCGCACCGCAGTCACATCACTTTTACTAAATTTAAAAGTTTGCAACCTTGTGCACTATGTAATAAAATCTAATTTTGCAAAATGATAGGGTGTATAGTACGAGATCTGGCTGCAGAATATACATCTACGATGTTGCCTATCAAAATGTGACCGCTAGTATTTTTAATTGGTGGTCATTCTGTTACTACCGGTGCAAACAGTAGTAGAAACGACTTAATAAATAGGTACTCCAAAAGAAATCTTCCTTTTCAAAATGACAAATTTTAAAATTACAACAAAAATCAATATTGATGAAAAACAAAACCCCTTGGTTTTTACTTATATAACTTGGTTGGTTTACTTATATAAAAGAAAATAAAAGATTTTATTCAAGTATTCAACCGTCTGTTACATAGTAATTAAACATTTAAGCAAATTAAAAATTTAAAAAATGTATCTTATATTTCCGTGACTCTTATTTAAAAAATCATCGGAGCCCTCATTTACACTATCATCGCAGCTATCACTTTCATCGCTACAAATATCAGATTCGTCGACATTATCGGAAGATTTGTTCATGAAATCACATAGCACACTCTTAACTTGCGTTGGAGTTGAGTCTCTCAGGAACCATGTTGGTTTTAGAAAACTATCTAATAGCAGCCAGCCATTATTTTCGCGCAAAATCTGATACATTCCGACTCAGTGGCATTTAAACACATCGAATTAACAGATTGTCCACAAAAATTGTTGTTTGAAAGATTTCCAGAACGGTGGAATGTGCGTTGAGTCTAAACCTTTAATTCTTTTTATGTTGCGTTTTTTATGTTATAATAAAAATATCGCAGCTGTTCAGTTGAGAACACTAGCATTCGACGCATGCGCAGTGACTTTAAATCATCGCGGTCGTACAGCTGGCAATCGCTATCCTCGTCTGACTAGTTATGTATACGCGCTAACTCTCTTTCACTCTACATTAAATTAATATTTACCATCTTTAACAACCAGCAACCCTTATTTGCGGCCAGATTTAACTAAGCAATCGTATATCATAATAAACAGAAATAATTAGCTTTAATTTGATATAATATAAATAATAAATGTACGTTATGAACGAATAAATGTATCAAAATCATACCTGTATATACTTGGCTACGAAGAGGTGCGGCCAAGTGCACAACGGCATCCGTGATTTTTCAGTCTTTATATAGGTATATTGCCGTGAAGAGGACGATATTTTATTTAAAAAATCAGTGAATGAATTTTTTTTCCGAAAAATCAATTAACAATAATTTAATTAAAAATAATAGCAACCACATTTTGATAGGCAACCTGGTAAATGTTCTCTTCATCATAAATATATGCGTAAAAATTTGGTTTATAGCAAACCCTTGATGAGTGCACTCTTGAGAGTGAATTCTGCAGCCGGATCTTAGATTAGTAGTCTCGTGTACACAGTTTTGCTTGTCAATTTGTTTTTTGTTATTCATTTTTCGAATCTGAACCTAAGTTATATGTAGTGATGGTTGAAATTGCTATATAAGAGTAAAATAGTAGTAAGTAGTCTCGTGTTGTACTTGCGTGTTCAAATTTAAACCTTATTTGTAGCAATCAAAGGTTGAAATTGTTTAAAAAAGAAACAAAAAGTAGTCTCGTGGGGAGTGTGGTTACGTCACAACTCAACTTACGATTATCACTCCGATTTTAACGAGATATTACGTACTAGATCACCTAAACGATGAAATTCTCGATTATTATTTATGATATTACTTTAAATATTTTTAATAGAAAGAAAGCATGTATCACAATAAAAATACTTCCAATTGGAATGTAATTCCCTATTTTTGTAAATTTGAGGTATTCATCTTATTCCTGCATATGTTAAGCGCTCAGATCAGCATTTTTCACGGAGCACCTACGAGTGCGAAAACGATTCATGTAATGATATAATCGATTCGAAAACAGTTTTTATAAGTGCACAAGATTTGAATCCATTACATTGTGGCAGAGGGGAAGGATCTTGCGAGGCGAGTCCAATTACGGTGTAAATATCATTCGTCTATGGCTCAACCAGATAGTGGTACCAATTCTGTTGTACACAATCTCTATAATTTGACAGGTGAACTAAAATTAGTTCTACCATTTTCACAATGTTCTCAGTATTACATTACGAGCTGTTTTCCTGTAATTTAGAGATTGTGAATTAGCACCATTATGGCGCTTAATACGATTTCAATACGACGCACTGCATTCATGCATTTTTAGAAAAACACAGAAATGTCACAATTTATTTAGAGAATTTGTTCTTTTACAAGTTTTTAACGTGTATAGTTTCACATTAATAGCTTTCACTTTGATTTAGGATTTCTTAGAGAAAATACAAAGTAGTTTTTAGAGCAAGTTCTGTGTTTCACTAAAAGTAAAAACGAACATCACTATATTAGTATTTAATAATTTAAAATATTATAATCATAGCTGCCGTCGACGATTAAAACACTTTACACTACAACCATTAGAAAGTATTTCTTTTTAGTTTACACCTGTTCGATAGCATTATTTAAATTTCTCACTGTACTTTGTCCTACCATCAAGTGGAAATGCCCGTTAGCCTTTGATTTATTCCATTTCAACCTTCGCAAATAGGGTAGTTGATGATGGTACTAATTCTGTTGTACCTTAACTAAATTTTAAGTTCTAAATATATTTCTACTCTTATCACAAAGTTCCCTTCGGCAAAGGTCGCTTCTGAGCTGTTAATTAAGTTAAGTTTAGTTTAGAAATTGTGTACAGTACAATTAGCACCATTGTTTGATTTCGATCATTTTGATATACTGCATTCTTTGTACTAGAACTTCATATAAGCCAACTGCACACTGCGCGATCTGCAGAGTCGGTCGACAGTTGTGATGCAGTTCGCAAACTACATCAAATCACCAATTTTGCAATCACAATGTCTAACCAACAAAAAAAAAGTTAAAAAGTTTAGACTATATTTAATAATTTTACAATTTGAATTGGTAATATGCTCAGTATTTGATTTATTTACTCAACATCTTTAGTTTGTAAATCTACGTAAAAATGATTGAATGAAAAGTATTTTAACACTGGTGGTGAGTGAGGGTAGTCATAAATTTAAGAATTTTTAAATTCTGTTTTCACAGAGTATTTTTTTTTCATTAATATAATTTTTTTTATAAAATGATCAAAATCAAATACTGGTCAGTACACTTTTGCAGTACGGTTTAGAATAAAAACTAGTTTACCGCTTGTTTTTATGTTTTTGCGACTCTAAAGACCCGTTCAATTTGTTTCGACTCTGAACTTAGCCTTACAAAGTCGGTACCTACTGCCGTATTCTCTATTTCTGACATTTCCAATGGCTATGGAAAATTGCCAACTAAGATTGGCAACTTTCGCCAGTGAGATAGAGAATAGTCCTGGTGGTGGTCCTGGAATAACCTGCCCCCTCCATCTTTATGTTAAGTGAGTTATCATAGTTCTGTACAGCCGAGCTGGTGGTGATGGCGGCTGGGCGCACGTCAGTTGAATAGGTCCGGCGGGAAGCTGTTCACTTCCGCCTGTTCGAGGATCGGGTTGCCGTCGATGTTGTATGACACTCTTATCCGGAGGCGGAGAGGTGTCTGCAATATACCAATATAAAGTTCAGTACTAGAATAGAATAGAAATATTTTTTATTCAAATAAACTTTTTTACAAGTGCTTTTGAACCGTCGATGAGTCTACCACTGGTTCGGAATGCCCTTCCTGCCGAGTAGAACCATCAAGAAACTCCCGTTGCTTCGCTCAACCATATTTGAGGAAACACCATCACAGAAATGTTTAAAGAGAGCGTGACATACTACTAATGAGCAGCGATAGCTATAGCTTAGTGGTTAGCCAGCATTGACAGCCTAGTGGTCTCTCAGAGACCTGCGCTCAATAGTGAGCCATTGATGGGTGATGATAAGAATCACATATCCTCCGAGGAACGGAGGAAACGAAAGGCCGTAATCAGACCGTCAAACTCGGTCACCCATCCAGTTATCGACTTGGGTCAATGCTGCTTCAAAGTAAAAAATGTAAAGTATTGAAGTAAAACTGTTTCTTATTAAGCTCATAAAATGTTGAACGATACGTAAACACATGTTTAAAAAATCTGTTTGTCTGGGCTAATGTTAAGAACATAATGAAACAATTTTAACAGGTATTTCATAGGCCGGTTAATACAAGGAATGGTCTAGGCTACTTTTTATCCTGGAAAAACAGTTTTCAGAAGATTTTTAAAATTCTAAGTCCACAAGATCGAATCGAAATAACCAGTTAGGAAGCCAGTTTATACCAAGCGACAAACGATAAGTGATTGTTACCTTGGAGGGATTGGTAATTTTGAGAACTTGTGTGATTTCTCCCTGCGGCGTCAACACAGTTCCCGATGGCGACATCATATCTAGTCGGAATGTCTGTGGAAACAATTATCTCATTAATATATTATTTAAATATTAATTATTTATAATATGATCTTATTAATTAAATAGGCATGCTGACAGTAACCAAGAATCAATGACATTATTAATTTATCTAATGAAATAGGGTTCATGGATTGTAAAAAACGTATTTATTTTACTATTTAGAGCGAGATTGATATTTATTTTGATAAAATAAAAGTATAAAATACAGCAATCCACCATATTGGTTTGAACACCAATCAGAGCGATACGTCACATCTACGTTCAAACTTTGACAAACTACTATGAAAAAACAGAGATGACGTCACGAATGACGCCATGACACCGTCGAGCGATTTTGAGGAAATTTTAAAACTTATGTTTCACTCATGAAAATTTATTTAAATTAGATAAAAAATAATTTAAACTGTCATTCAATCCGGATGATTGAAACGCCGCGCCGCCATGTTGCCAAGCTTTGTAAACATGGTAGCTCACGCATCGATTCTAACGATTGCGGTTGCCTGTCAATAATATGTTATGCATATTTACATAATATGTATAATGTTTTGGACAGCATTTTTTTTATAACCAATGGCGTGCGATTTGCAATTTTTAAACTCTTATAACAGGAATAAATTGGGCGTTCTGACAGTTTTTGTATTGAAAGTACTGTCAAAATATAAAATTTACGCTCGGATAAGACTTATTTTACGTTGGTGAAATCGGCCCTTAGTATGATTTCGTATTGATAAATATTAGAGGAAAAAAAAATTTGAGCGCAATTTTTAAACCACACGCCTAAATATTCCCCCTCCTTATTCGAGGAAGGCACAATATCATGATGATGATGATGATGATGATGAGTAGGTAGTCACTCACCCTCGGCACGGCGGCCTGGAACAGAAAGTCGGTGAGCGTGTCCGCGTTGTGCGAGCGCGCGCGCATCGTCAGCGTGGCCGTGTCGCCGCCGCGCAGCGCGCACAGCTCCACCACCACGCCGTTGCGCTCCAGCGCGCGCACCACGCACTCTGACGACACGAAACGCGGCTATGTTCAGAGGGTTCGAGAAGATTGGCGCGGACCGCATAATGCACAAAATTGGTAGGAACAGAATAGAAAAGAAATGTTTTTTATTCAAATAAACTCGTTTACAAGTGCTTTTAAATCGTCGATGAGTCTATCACTGGTTCGGAATGCCCTTCCTGCCGAGAAGAACTAGCAAGAAACTCGGCAGTTGCTCTTTTTAAACAAGTTTACAAAGTAATAGATATTATGCTATGTATGCAGTGTTTCCACAATGAGGGGAAGTTCCACAAAAGCTTACCTAATTATAATTCAACACATGTTAAGATGGGCAGACAGAAAGTAGCCCCCATTCCCGCCGGTGGAACCCGTTCACAAGCATGACGCATAGGGCAATCTACAGCGTACTGCCCTGCCCCCTGATTGTCTAAAAGTTGCCGATCAAAATCGTATTCATTGGATGGCATTAGCGTCAATGTAAAATAAACCATAACAGCATTGAATTAGAGCTCAATTTCGTATATGCATTCTCATACGTTTAGGTATGTACGATACGCATGGAGCGTATCGTACATACCTAAACGTATTAGAAACTTTTTTACAAGTGCTTTTGAATCGTCGATGAGTCTACCATTGGTTCGGAATGCCAGCTTCTGCCCTGCCCTTATTAAAATCGGTTGTACTGAATTTGTGACTTTAAATCAATATAGTCAAGGAATATTTTACTTTGAAGCTAATGCCATGAAATGAATACGATTTAGATCGGCAACTTTTAGATAATCGGGGGGCTGATAGCCTAGCGGTTAAGATTTTGGCCGCTTTTTCTGGGGCGTCTGAGGTTCGTTCTAACTAAATTTGCAAGCTTGAGAGTTTTCCAAAATGTTTTAAAAGATAAGCCTACCAATCCGCACTTGGTGCACCGTGCTTCTATGGCCAAGTCCTTCTCATTCTGAAAGGAAACCCGTGGCTGGTGAAATGAAGATGACTGTTGTCTAGTATCAAGCAATTCAAATTTTACCTTGAGGCTGCGTGATCGCTGGTTCTGGCGCAAATAGTCCGTCGAGCAGTAAAGAGGGTGACGTGAGGTTGTTGTTGGCCACGCTCACCGCAACGCTGGGCGTGGGCGTGGGCAAGCTGGGCGTGCTGAGGTCAAGTCCGCTCAAGAGGTCCAAGATATCCTGGAAATGGGAGGAAGGATTAATGAAATCCTATACCCAACAAGGCATGCTTATATAGCTTGATAATAGAATAATTTTATTATTTCAGCGAGCGCGAAGCTTAAAGCGCACTAAACGGTTCTGCCCGCGAAATTCAAACTTAATTTAGTTTTTCGCAGTTTGTAAACTAATACGACAAAGTAGGCTTATGGCATTCTAATTGCGCCAATGGCAGTATCATCTACACAGGTTTATATAAAAATCTTTACTTGAAAGTGTCCAGTTTAAAAAATCAGTCCGAGTATCGAGTTTGACGTGAGTTACTCACAAATTAGTCGATACTCCGACTTATTTCTTAAACTGGACACTTTCAAGTAGATTCTTATAAAAACCTGTGAAGATGATACTGCCATTGTCGCAATTAGAATTCCATAAGCCTACTTTGTCGTATTAGTTTACAAATTGCGAAAAATCAAATTAAATTTTAATTTCGCGGGCAGACCCCTTTAGTCCGCCTTAAGTGGAAATGGGCGGTACACCTAGTTCGAAGAACTAATGGTCGTTGAGATCTCTAACTGGTACTGGAGTTGTGACAGACTCTACGCTAGGTGGACCGATGACATCAGACGAGTCGCATGGAGCCACTGGATGCAGGAGGCGTAAGAGCGAGACCTGTGGACGTCTATCGGTCGATAAAGAAGAGAGTTATTCTCTGGTGATGATGCTCCTGAGATGAATTAACTTACATTGGTGTTAGAGTTGTTGTTAGTGGTGGCAGCAGGCGTGTGTTCCACGTCTCCATTGGAAAGCAACTCTGAGCCGTTGATCAAGTCTAGTAGCGAGTTCTGGAACAAAACAAGGATACCTAAGTGTTTAAAAACTGTAAGGCCCGCTTGCTGAGATGCCGGGTTAGTTAACCCAGGAATAAATTTGTCATTTTGACAGAAGCTTTATACGAAATATGTCAAATCTGTCTTTTTAACCCAGAGTTAGCTGCTAACTCTGGGTTAAAAGGAGAACTCGAGGTTTCTTCAAGCGCGCCTAACCCGAATACGGAAAATTGGCATCCGTCATGTTGATTTTGTGCGTATAAAATGTAACCTATGTCACCCGACAATAATAATGACAACACATCAAAATCAGCTTAGTACTTTAGGCGCTACCGTAAAATATAAACAAATAGATACATACATACACAGACTGTTAAAATTATATCCCGCGGGAAACAAAAAACGTGGATTACCACGCGAACGAAGTCGCGGGTGTCATCTAGTAAGCCTGTAAATAGGCGCATGATAATTATGATGTATTGTACGAACTTTCTGAAATGAAAATCTCTTTAGGCGCGTCGAGCGATTTTTTTTAACAGACTTCAAAACAGGATTAGGTTTTATGTATGTTCACCGATTACTCGAAGATGCCTGAGCCGATTTGGAAAACTTTTTTTATTTCAAAAGGTATACTTCCCAGGTGGTCCCATTTAAATTTTATCGAAATCGGTCGAGCCATTTTTAAAAATCAACAATAAATTTACTTTGTTGTGGAGCGGACGTTTGAAGTAAATTTTTTAAAAGAATTTTTATATTAAATTATATTATTGTAGAGGAAAATCGCGAATCGCGAATGACATAGTTCGCGCTATCGATATGCTAATGTTAACAGTATAGCTGTATACTATGCGCTGTAGCACGGCGCGGGAGACAAGCAATAGAACATAACTCGTTTTGTACCATATTGTCAAAATCATTAGGTTCAAATTACGACAACTGATTTTCTTGTGTATTGAACCTTATGATTGCAACAATATAATACAAAATGGGTTACGTTCTAACGCCTGTCTCCCGCACTATGCGACAGCGCAGAGTATAGCTATGAGTATGACGTAATTTAACTTCTGTCGGGAGTTCCCAGGAATTTCCATGTTTTTTTGACATTTTTTTCGGAGTAACTGAATGGTTAGTAATTTATTTATAACATATTTATTTATATACTTATTTATATTGAAACTAAATTTATTCTACAATTAAAACTAAAGGACATTACCAGTGGCATTATGGGCGCTTGCCTAGGTGTCAAAAATCAATGTGCAGCAAAGATTGTTTTACTTTTAGAATTGTTATATTCAATAGTTTTCAGATAAAAAAGTTTCAGGGGTCTAAAGGCTCTGAAAACTGAGAAAAATAAAGAAAAGTTTCACGAAATAAACAGATAACAGAGATAACTCTTTCGATACCAGATGGCGCTAGGCATTGTGGTTATCAAGTTTAAAATGTAAATAAATGGTTTTCTACTATTCGACGTCATCTAGGCGGAATGTTGCTATAAAAAATACTTTCTATTATTTGCTCTGACAATAGATACAAAATGCTATCACGCTTTATTGCTAGGAATAAAACATAAAGCTTTATAGTATTTGTAAAGGGATAGGTCTGACACAATAATAAAACTATAATTTTGTACAAATTATTTTAATAGACTGAAGACTTAAACTAAAACAAACAACGACAATGCATAAAAAGTAAATAATCAACCCGCTTTACTTATCGCTAAATAGGATTAAGTATTTCAATGCAAGTATATTATGGACAATATACATTGGTACCTGATTGTCCAAACATCGGGCGAGCCTTGCTTGCAAGGGTAATCCTAGCGTTGACGTGATATGCCTTTTTATCCATCTTACGGATATGCCACAGTTAAGGCACCTCAACATCTTAATATCTATTTATCGTAGTGCAAAAAAGAATGAATCCTTTATGAACAGCCATGGTAATCAGGTTTAGCAGATGTCAGTCCTTATAGAATAGAATAGAATAGAAATGTTTTTTATTCAAATAAACTTTTTTACAAGTGCTTTCGAATCGTCGATGAGTCTACCACTGGTTCGGAATGCCGTTCCTGCCGAGAAGAACCAGCAAGAAACTCGGCAGTTGCTCTTTTCAAAATAAGTTTACATTCAATAGAATAGTTAAACAGTTCAATTACCACCTGCTGTCTCATGAATCGCTGGAAAGAATTATGTCCACGCTTTTTTATCATCTAAATAGTCTTCAATTGCATAATATGCTTTTTTAGAATAGTAATAGTTATTGGAAATAGAACACAATAATCACACAGTAGGTACGCAACGAAAATGTTTATTTTATTATACAACACGAGAACGAGGAACTCAGAACCGCAATGATACCAAAATGACAGCAGTCAGATCAATAAAGTTAGATGTATTATGAACAGAGGTTCCTATAAAGCAGTATTTATTTAAAAATGATTTGATGAAAGGAGGAAAGCGGAAGCAATAAACACACTGTTTTTTTACATATTTTAAACCTTGGCCTTTTTCGGGATAATAAATTCATAATAAATTAAGCCTTAATTTTTAAATCTTATTGTGAAAGCTATATCCTGCGCATTATCCCAAATAGGAAGGCAAAAATCGGTGATCTCTTTTATTCTACAATAAAAACTAAAATAAAAACTAAATAAAATCTAAAACCCTATCGAAGTCACTGCAATGTGGCATGGTACCCAAGATGCTGACAGCATTACCCCTTTGGATGGCCAAACTAATCCTTTGGCCGAGATAGTTGCCAGCTCTTGGATTCCCGGTAGACCCCAACACTCTTAAGGTGGATTATAAGTCTGCCCGCGAAATTCAAATTTAATTTGGTTTTTACCATTTTGTAAACTAATACGACAAAGTAGGCTTATGGCATTCTAATTGCGCCAGTAGAATTATCATCTTCAGAGGTTTACATAAAAATCTTTACTTGAAAGTGACCAATTTAAGAAATTAATCAAAATACCGAGTTGGACGTGAGCAACTCACAAATTAGTTAAAGTGTAAATTATAGCCTCAATAGCCCAACGGTTAAAGGTGCGGACTGAAAACTGAAAGGTCGCAGGTTCGAATCCCACCCGTTGCACTAATGTCGTACCTACTCCTAGCACAAGCTTTCCGATTAGTTGATTCCGATTGACTAATAATCTTTAACAAAAAAAAAAAAATTCGCGGGCAGACCCGTATATTCATCCTTAACACAATATTATTTAAAAATAAATAAATATATACATATAATAAGTACCTGTTCTGTTTGTATATTCGTCTGTGGTTGCTCGCCCTCCGTATCGCTGTCGTCCCGTTCCCGCTCCGTGGCCGTGGCGGCTTCCATGGGCGGCATGCGCTCCAACAGCGCCGGCCGTAAGTGTGCGTATTGTCTGACGGATACAGTGTATTTATATTTACATATCCTATATTAGTTAACAATAATGGAAGACTGATAAATAACCAAAAACAATAAAAACAAATCTAAGAATTTGTTTATTTTACTATGACTGATGAACCAGAACAATAAAGTACGACATTTCGATAATTTCAAAATGCGATCCTAGTAACGCCATCTAGGAATATTTTTGGCGTTATTTGAGTTTGAGTTTTACAGAAAGTTAGCAATATATGCCTTCTCTGCATGTCTAAAAACTATCGTGTTACTAATTGTATTTATCGATAGTTTTATAATATATTTTTCTATAGTATCTTTCACAGACAAACATTCTCCCCTATTTTCATTTTCATTTTCATTTTTCCCTAACTTCATTCGAGGCTCGAACACTCTATTAAAGGTTTTGCTTTGTGTAAACCTCTACTAAGGGCATTGTAATCAGTTCTATAAACATTTCGCCCGCATTCGATTTGCATAGATAAATTGCACTTACTTATAAAGCTGTGACAACTCAACCCCTCGCTGCTGCAACTCAATGTGGATATGAGAACCGAATGTGTCAATTATTACGCGGATTTTGCTGAAAAAAAAATGACACTGTTATAATTAACATCCTTATGTACTTTCACTTGGTGGTTGGAACTTGGACCTATGGGTAGGATACTGAAGGTACTCCTTGAGACGACACGCATTGTGAGATTCCATACCACCACTGGCGGGAATGGGGCTGCTTTCTGTCTGCCCATCTTAAATGGTATTCAATTGTAAGTAGTATGCATTTTTGGAACTTCCCCTCATTGTGGAAACACTGCATACATAGCATAGTATCTATTGTATTGATAAGCTGTTTTAAACAGAGCAACCGCCGAGTTTCCTGCTGGTTCTTCTCGGCAGGAAGGGCATTCCAAACCAGTGGTAGACTCATCGACGGTACAAAAGCACTTGTATAAAAGTTTATTTGAATACAAAATATTCCTATTCTATTCTAGACTCGGGAGCCCTAACCACTGGCGCTTGGGTCCGTTCCCATAGCAAGTGGAACCCGTTATATTTTATTATTAGTGAGTTCGCTATTGTGTCCGCGTGGATTAAGGTTATTTAATTCGCGCGGAAATTCCTTAAGTTTCCGGGATAAAATATTGATCCTGGGTATGAGCCATCTCCATTCCCAATTTCAGCAAAATTGGTTCATTGGTTGTGATGTGAAGGAGAAGTTTCGTATTTATAATATTTGTAGGACAGTAGGATTTAAAACAGTAAATGTGCAAATAAATAAGAGAAACATGAGTAAAGCATTCATCATCATCAACATGACGAAATGAAAAACAAAGAATATTATTATATTACATAAAAACAAATATTTTTAATTTTCTTGCTCTTCACGTTAAAATGTTATAAAAAACAAATGGGCAAAAACGGGCAGACAAATGCTGTTGTTCCTTAAACTACACTACATTAGTTGTGTAACCATATGAAAATCATTTGGGGCTGATCGGGGTAACATAGTTAGATCTCTTAGTGAAATAATGAACTGCCAAAATATTAACTCAAAAAACATGTGACACCTTAATTTACCTGAATCTAAGGGTTCCTAATTTCTAATTAGCAATAATACCTATCTTTTAAGGATAGCTTACTATACCCATTTTAAGTTCTAAAAATTCTTTTTAAACAACCGACTTCAAATTCCCATTTTACTACATTACACACACTCTATACAAAGTACTTAATTTATTGTTGATATTTTAAATCCACTCGACCGATTTCAATAAAATTTATATGGGACCACCTGGGAAGTATGCCCTTTGAAACAAAAAAAGAATTTTTCATATCGGTTCACACGTCTTCGAGTAATCGGTGAACATAGATAAAATCCGACGAATTGAGAACCTCCTTCTTTTTTGAATTCCGATAAAAAACTTTTGACTTTGTGTAAGAGTACCAGTATTATAAATGAAATTTCCGCAGTGTTGGCAGACCGCCCACTAGATGGAAGGCGAGTTGCCGCCCGCCACTGGTTGCAGGCGGCGCGAGATCGTGTTCTGTGGCGATCATTTCAAGACACCTATGTCCAGAAGTGGACGTCTATCGGCAAAGAAGAAAATGAAAAATTTGTCAACTCACTCTTGGCTGGGTCGCGTGGTGAACCGTGTGGACAGCTTAGCCAGCGAGAGCAGTAAATACTCCTTCGTGGTAATGGATAGTTGTGTGGACCACAGCAACTTCTGGTATATGTCTATTACATACTCTTCTGAGGGACGGGTGAAGTCGTCTGAAAGGAAAGTTAAAATAATGGGTAGGTAATAAGATTTTTTTTATTCATAACTTAATGTTCCCCAAGTAACATCACATATAGAAAAAAATTATATGGGTTTATGGTAAATGGTAAATTATATGGTATTATATGGGTAATTATAATTTTTTTTTGAAAACTGCCAATCTAAGTTAATGTAGTTCGTCCTGGACCGATATGAACACAAGACTTCTTTTTCCTCTTGAAAGTTATTATACCCTGTCCAACCGTTTATTTTCTTTTTGATGTGACAATATTATATTGTCTCAGTCACTCTCACTTAGCTGTCAAAAACATCTCCTGAGGATGCTCCGGTGTCGGGGCGAAACGTGCGTCGAGAGTAGTGTAAAAGTCTTGTGTGGTGGTGCATGTGAGTGGTGGTGGCATTGCTTGCTTGGGAACTTGGCTTTTTTGCTTGGCTGGGTAGGTGAGTGGTGCTTAGCTTTTAATTGCATGTTTGACCATACAGATTTTTTCTGTTGGCGGATTATAGCAAAATAATTCTAACCTTTTCTTGCTAAATAAAGTTTTATTTAATTAGAAAACATTAAATAAAATTGCTATAATTCCGGCCATGGTCACGTGATCGAAAACGTTCCGTGATCTCGAATGACGTCACAGTCCTCGCCACATATGGGATGTGGAATTGTCATTGTTTGAAATGTGAACTGTTACGTCATGAGAGCAAATGGAACGTTTCGGCGGCAATTTATTTTTTTGAATTTATTTCTCGATTTTTATGAAAAATACTGAAAATTATGCCGAAATAAACGTTTTGTTAGCTTCAGCATAGCATTATTAACAATTTAAGATGATTTTCTAAAAGTAGTCAAATACCCTATTGTCATTCAATTGACATTCGAAATTTAAATTTAGATTTACTTAAGTTTGATTGGTTGTCGATAAAGATGTGTGTATTACATTATTTCGTTTGTTTGTTTTTCGTTTTGTTTGACATTTTACCATTTTTCAACAGCTTTTCACAATTTTTTTTTTATAATTAAATAATAATATCAGCCAAGTTGAAGTTGACTAATATCCTCCTATCCCCTCCAAATAAGCGGAAAGCTTGTGTTAGGAGTGGGTACGACAATAGTGCAACGGGTGGGATTCGAACCTGCAACCTTTCAGTTTACCTTTAACGAAAGGCGGCTCGCTCAAAGGAGCGCTGGTGCAGTGAACTCCCACAAAATTAAAATACATAGGTAGCTATAATAATCAAATAAACATTTGCTATAAACGTTATAAATATTTTTATATAAATCTATTCCCATTGTCATTTTAATCATGAATATCCATAAGTACCTACCTACCTACTTTACTACTTATTGCATCAATCAACACAAATTTAATACATGGTATTTTTGTTAAGTGGAGCGCTTAGAACAACGCTCCTATAGACGAAAGTTTAGTACAACGTTCTTATTGAAATGTAATGAGAGTAAAAGAGAGCATTCGATGCGAGCGGCGCGTGAGACAAAAGATTTGTATGAGAAATTTGGTAAATATAGAGCGGCGCCGGCGCTCCTGACACGAAGTACGCATGCGCGATATTACCCGACTAAATGACATGGCCTGTTGTCACGAAGAAAGAGTTAAAACTCACGAGTATTTTTTTTATTCGTATTATGCCGGTAAGATGTAAACAAAACACAAAATACGAAAGTAAATTTATTTTGATTTCTTCGCGAGTGCGTCCGGATCATTGTACAGTGGCTGGAAAATCTGTATTGTTGTTTTAAATAGTGTACATATTGTGTTGTGTATTTATGTGAAAAAGACTGTGATTTATGTAAATAGTGTAGGCGATTAAAATGGAACAATATAACGTAAATTTTATAAAAAACTGTGAAAAAACTTTAGACTTGAGACTTCAATTAAAATCAAACTTAAATTAAAATTAAACTCGAAACACAATGACGCAAGACCGTTTAAACGCTTTGTGCATGATAAGCATCGAAAAAGAACTGATAATCTCAATTTCCGATTTTCATAGGAAAGTCATAGATGTTTTTTCTCGGCAGAAGGACCGCCGAATGGACTTCATTTACAAATAATTGGTAAGCATTTTCTTTTTTTTTAGTGAACTCCCAATATGATCTTTCACGAGCCGCCTCTGCCTTTAACCGTTGGGCTATTGAGGATATGAGGATGGGACAGCATCTGACGGGTCAGCTAGTGTTACAATAAACGTGTCTCACCGACGCCGTCGTCGTCCACCATGGATATGGCGTTGCTGGCCTCCGACACCAACATGTCCCCGTACTCGCCGATCGTCCACGCCGCCACCTGGCAACGTGACACTTCCAGTTAAATTTAACGTTCTAAGCTAATGAACAATCTATACATCAACATCGTCAACATTATCAGCAACCCATTAACAGCTCAATACTGAGCGCAGGGATTCCTCGCAGAGAAAGGTTATAGACCTAAGTCCACCACGCTGAACCAATATAAATTCTCAGGTACGCAGGTTTCCTCACAACGTTTCCTTCCTTATTGAAGCATGTGGGTGTTAATTGATGAATATATAATGCGCATAACTA
Organism: Oeneis ivallda; assembly: GCA_029955525.1. Lineage (NCBI taxonomy): Eukaryota > Metazoa > Arthropoda > Insecta > Lepidoptera > Nymphalidae > Oeneis > Oeneis ivallda. The sequence goes on along the minus strand of JARPMR010000006.1, from coordinate 4,711,144 downwards.
CAAAAAACGAGTGTGCTTTAGACCACACGACTGAAGTAAAACTTACGAAACGCAACTGGCTATGAGAGAAAGAGTATAAATGTGTGCTCGCACCTCCCTCTCTTGCCCCTACAGTAATATACGAAACGTAACGTCCGTTCGCCTCGCCCGATCACACTTTTCGTAACGCATTCACCAGCTTACTCCCCAAGTCAAGCGTGTGTAAAGATGTTTTACTTCAAAAAGTAGCAGTAGGGGTGGGTAGGCGGTAGTGGTAGCGGGCTAACTTGAAAGGGATACCACCCCCTTTCAGGTGTTTTCATTAAGCCCATTTTCGTAGTCGTTTTCTACACGCCATCACGACGGAGCGCTATGTCGCTTGGCGGCACGTTTTTGACGGTTGACGGTTTTTGACGGCCACGACGAAAATCTCCCACCAAACCAGAAGAGACGTTTCAGAAGTTATAAAGTTCCAATTGTCCCCACCGGGAGTGCCCCCTTTATAAGGACTTACGGGACAAGATGCTGGATGGGATCGTTCGCGGGGAGGCGGGACCGGTTTATTACATGGACCTCGTTTCGTCGGCGGAGAACTACAACCGGCTGCGGGAGTTCGCGCACCACTGGCACAAGAGGCGAAGCGGATCGGAGCGAGCAGGGACCAGGCAAGGAGCCACAGAGCGACGACGCGAGTCAAGCCTGTGCAGTGACGTCTAGCCCCAGAAGGGGGAGAGTGACACAAGGGACAAAGGATGAGAGATAAAAGAACTTGTAGGGAGTCAAGAAGGCGCACCGGGAAACACGCCAAGAGCAAGTACCGGGCGCCCTCCCAGTGCTTCGGCCCATATAACCGCGAGGTTGGAGGGGCCATGGGAGGTGGCGGGATTGTCCCCACCGGGAATCAAAACAGCGACCTCCCAGTATAAGATCACATCGCTAACCACAGGGAGGTCGTCAAAATTTAGGTTAAGGTACACAATACAGACTCTAAAATAAAGTTACCTGTTTTAATCGTCCAAGATAGGTTAATCTAAGAGTGACTTCAATCCGTATCCTATCGAGGTACGTGACATGGCATTTCTAAATGGACGGAACTTACCTGTATGAGTGGCTGCTTCTCAGTGGCATCAGCAGATATGGCGGATCGCTCTAGAGACGTCCACAGCCGCATGGAAGCGTACGCCTGCCTCTCGCCGGGCGCCGCCGACACTATCTGAATAGTGTTGGACACTGTGTCGTCGCGGAGATAGTTGCCTGCCTGGAATTAAATATTCCATTCATCATCATCATTAGCAACCCATCAACGGCTCACTACTGAGCGCAGGTCTTCTCTCAGAGAAGGGTTATAGGCCATAGTCCACCACGCTGGCCCAATGCGAATTGGCGGACTTCACACACCTTCGAGAACATTATGAAGAACTCTCAGGTGTGCAGGTTTCCTCACGATGTTTTCCTTCACCGTTGAAGCAAGTGATATTTAATTGCTTAAACGCACTTGACTCCGAAAAGTCAGAGGTGCGTGCCCGGGATCGAACCTGCGACCCCCCGAATAGGAGACCACAGTTCTAACCACTAGGCTATCACTGCTTAAATTAAATATTTATCTATTTATAAAAATAGTAATGCCCGTTTTCTCCAACATTCCCTAACCTTTACGGACTACCTAAGCTAAGTTAGGTGACGCTTTCTGTCAATTTCGATTTCACGAACCTTTTTGTGAACACCTAAAGGTGTAAATGACATTGGGTAAGGCATTGTAGTTATGGGCTACCAATGTAAGAAGACTCCTACATAAGGGATTATTTAGGTATGGTTGGTGAAAACAGGCATAAGAGTATTTTACAGTAAACATCATTATTTTTTACTTCTTATTTCTCAACTCTCTGCATCATATTCGTTAAGGGGTATCTTATGGTGGTCTTCTTGAGATATGAATATGGTTTCGAATATGACTTGTATGGGACGTTTAGTTACAAGGCCTGTTGCAGGACCTGTGTATCTCTCTGCAGCTAACACCATGGCACTAGAGTACTGCCTTGAAATCGCGTAAGATATCAGTATCAATAACAATTCCTTCGTTATATCTCGTAGTAGATGTTCCAGCTGTCGATTAGTCCTGCCCCTGTAGCCACATTTAGCGACATTTTGTATTGTTTTTTTAGCACTTAAAACATTTATAATACAAAATGCCGCGAAATATTATCAATACATTTCTGTCTTTGATCAGCCGCAGCGCCATCTAATCGAGCCTAAGCCAAAACTTAAAGTGACAACTATCGTAGAAAGAGAAACAATACAACGAAGTGTAACTTGGCTAGATGGGTAGTTTGCTTCCAGTTTAGTTGCGAGACCTATAGCAGGACCTGGTGCTAGACCTAAAGTCGTACCTTGAGCAAAACCTGGAACAGCGTGTCGAGGTGCCACTTGCTGGAGGGCGCGTATCTCTCCGCAGCCAACACCATGGCACTCGAGCAGTGCGCCTTGAACTCTGCGTCAGATCTCTCTAGGAAGGACAGTAGTTCCTTCATCATGGCTCTGATGTTCTGGCCGTTGATGAGCGCGAATGACAGTTCCATGGCTCGGCGACGTATTGATACGTCTGGGTCCTGAAACCAAGTTGTTATTGGTTACTGTGAAGTTATGAACCGATAAACGTCCACTGCTGGACAAAGGTCTCCTGCATGGGCTTCCACAGGCGTCGGACTTGCGCCGCCTGTGCCTCGTCTGATGTTATCGCTCCACCTAATGGGGGGTCTGCCAAAATCACATTTTCAGGAAAGCGTCGGTTTTAAAGAACTTATTGCAAATTGCACATTGCTATTTGAAGTTCATCGCTAACTTGTACCTACATAATATTATATTCTAAGAAATCTAATATCACACAATAGATGAGTCACAGTCTGCAGGAATCAATTGACAATGATTGAATTGACATTAAGATATCAAACACGAGGTATACATATTATATACTATATTTGTATAGATAACGTGGCTATATTCGAGTTGCAAAGCTCAATTGGTAATGGGCGGGGCACATAGCTTGAAGAACCGACGGGGTTTTAGCTTGAAGAATATACAACATAGCTTGAAGAACGCGACGACCTCGCACCGGAAATTGCAGTGTTGGCTGACCCCCCCACTAGGGGAACCGACGATATAAGACCAACGCTACTGGATACAAGCGGCGCATGATTGAGACCTGTGGAAGTCTAGTCAAAAATCTTTGTCCAGCAGACATATAATATCCTCCCGAACGAAGCCGGTCATGGCGGCCAACCACCTCAGAAATTAGCCATCTACTCGGGAGATATTATAGTGCACAAGTATATGCGAAAACACGGGTGCACTCTCTATTCTCTCATTCTCATAGTTCGATGTCAAGACCGGAGAGATCAGGTGCAGGACCGACGGCTTTACGTGCTCTCCGAAGCACGGGGATGATACACCGCCAACTTCCCAACTCCGGGCTTATATCTGATAGAAGTAGGCGTTACTTTAGAATTCCGTAAAGGAAAGCCTACTTCTATCCAATAATAAGCCCCAATTATTTTTTGCCCGACTCGGGAATCGAACCCGGGACTCCGTCAAGAATAGAATAGAATAGAAATGTTTTTTATTCAAATAAACTTTTTTACAAGTGCTTTTGAATCGCCGATGAGTCTACCACTGGTTCGGAATGCCCTTTTTGCCGAGAAGAACCAGCAAGAAACTCGGTGGTTGCTCTTTTTAAAACAAGTTCACAATACAATAGATGTAATATGTATACAAGGAGGATATGCCTCCTTGGTCTTTGTTCTTTCTTTCTTTCTTTCTAATATGTACACAAGTCTTCGATTCGTCGATACCGCAAAGCCTGAAGACAAAGGTCTTCAATGAGTGTGTCCTACCGGTAATGACGTATGGAGCGGAAACGTGGACACTGATGGTGGGCCTCGTTCACAAATTAAGAGTCGCTCAGCGCGCTATGGAACGAGCTATGTTGGGAATCTCTCTCAGGGATAAAATCCGGAACGAGGAAATTCGTAGAAGAACAAAGTGACCAACATAGCTCTGAGGATTAGCAAGCTGAAGTGGCAGTGGGCAGGTCATATCTGTCGCAGAACCGATGGCAGATGGGGCAGACGTGTTCTGGAGTGGAGACCGCGTACCGGCAAGCGCAGTGTATGACGACCTACAACTCGTTGGACCGATGACCTTAAGAAGGTGGCGGGAAGCGGTTGGATGAGGAAGGCGGAGGACCGTGTTTGGTGGCACGCTCTCGGAAAGGCCTATGTCCAGCAGTGGACGAATACAGACTGATGGATGGATGGATGGATACATGTACATCTACCGGTGCCTTACCTTCAAACACTCCAATATGGTGGTCCGATGTCTCTGCACGGCCGACGTGTCCACGTGCACGGTCCTCAGCAAGGTGTTCAGGGCCACGTAGCGTATGTTCTTGTCGTTGTTGAGCAGGAACCGCCCCAGGATGTTGATCGCCAGCACCCGCAGGCTGCTCTCCGACTTGATGTCCATGATGGACAGCACCGTCTCGTACAGGATGGTGTTGCCCACGTTCTTGCTGGTCTCCGTGTTGGTGGCCACCTGCGCGAGGATGTCGTTCATCGCTTCGGACGCCTCGGCGTCGTTTTTGCCGAGTATTCGGAGGAGGCGGAGGATTTTAACCTGAAAGTGGAGTTTATTTGAGTGACAAACATGAGTTACCTACTTATTATAAGCGTCAATATTACTTCATCATCGTCATCATCAACCCATCAACGGCTCACTACTGAGCGCAGGTCTCCTCTCAGAGAAGGGTTATAGGCCATAGTCCACCACGCTGGCCCAATGCAAATTGGCGAACTTCGCACAACTTCGAGAACATTATGAAGAACTCTCAGATGTGCAGGTTTCCTCACGATGTTTTCCTTCACCGTTGACTCCGTTCCACCGTTGACACCGTTCCGTTCAATATTACTTATTATAAGATATTTTGGCCTTAATGATATGATTTTTTTTATTTCATTTAATACTGGCTGCCGCGTTGAGTTAGATCTTAAAAAAATCCCACGCTGTAGAGACCACACTGTAGTAACAGAGCGTCTACAGGTACCTACTCAACTAGTTACTAGACCCATGCAAAAAAACCGCCAAAAATTTGAATTATTCTTAAGGTTAATTACGATGCCTTCTGTTTCCATAACCGAAAAGTGCTTGATGAAATAAATAGAGAGGTAGGTATATATAGATTTAATTTTAGATTTAACTTTCCTGTTTTGATGTCGACGGCAATGGTGTACGGAACAACTTAAATGAATTTATGTTTACACCAAACAAAAATAATCTTGGTAAAAAAATTTTTTTACGAAACAAATATAAGTAATTAATTTTAAGTATCGATAATTTTCGACCATTTTTGGATAAAACATATCACTCGGAAACTAAAACTCTAAACCCTTTTACTAGACACAGTCACAAATTAACATTAAACATATTATAGTGACATCCTATAGCTCAAATGATGCACGTACTGTATTGAAATCAACATAGATTTAGGATTGGTAGTCTCTTCGCGCCTACTAGATACCGTCGGCGTACTAGTAAAATGCGGCAATTTATAGTACGCCTGAACAGGCGTACCCACACAGTCTTGTAGCAATTTTTAACGTTTTCAAACAAAGTATGATATTAACGATGCCACATTTAAGGAGCTATTGCTACCTATCCTAAATCTATTGAAATCTTGATACTGGTTATACTGCTAACTATATTGATCATCATCATCATTAGCAACCCATCAACGGCTCACTACTGAGCGCAGGTCTCCTCTCAGAGAAGGGTTATAGGCCATAGTCCACCACGCTGGCCCAATGCGAATTGGCGGACTTCACACACCTTCGAGGACTCTCAGATGTGCAGGTTTCCTCACGATGTTTTCCTTCACCGTTGAAGCAAGTGATATTTAATTGCTTAAACGCACATGACTCCGAAAAGTCAGAGGTCGTACCCGGGATCGATCCTGCGACACCCCGAATAGGAGACCACAGTCCTAACCACTAGGCCACTGCTTCAACTATATTGATATGACTCTATTGATACTGGTTATAAATTCTGTTGAAAGAACATTACCTGAAGAAATGGATCCGAAACCCCGCTGACGTCATGTTCGGGCGAGTAGCCCGCCAGAATTAAATTCTTCAATATCCTCACCAGATTCGGCACGATCTAGAATTATATCACAACTTAGTTGTCTTACAAACCTTCGCAAGTTGTCATCCCAAATGCACACAAGACATGAAAAGCTTTATAATAATAATGTTGTTTTATATTTACACAGGACCAAATACTTCAGGCAAATACGTAGACTAAATACGAAAGGATTAAAAAAAAGAATAAATTAGGGATCACCCATTAATTACGTCACACAAATTTTACGCCTTTTGCTAAAATCTATAGTCCCGTTTTCTTTAACTGTTACGTCAGAAATTAACAACAAAATATTACTTACTAGGTGACGCCCACTACTTTGTCCAATGTGTAAAAATCTAAAAATCTGTCCGTTTTTTATTTTCTCGCCGATGCTCGCGACTTCGTTAGTGTGAATTTAGGATTTTTAAAAAGTCCATAGAAACTCTGATTTCTATGGGATTTTTATGGGTATCTCTGGGGCAAAGTTTGTAAAAACAGGTTCAGTGATTAGGCCGTGAAAAGATAACTAACTACTTAGTACTTCGTGAACTACTTTTTTAGCAACAATTTATTAAAATAAAAAATTATTCTGGCGTATAAAGTTACTTAGATAACTCCTTGTATAAATCTCAAATCCGTCTCAAATTTCAATCAACCGTTTCGAAGATAATCCAAGAGAAACATAAAAAACTGCGTTTGACATCAACTAAACGAAATCATTCAAATAAAACGCATTATAATTTAATATTAGTCATCAGATATTATAAAATCACAGACAGAAACTGTATTTATTCCCATTAAGAAGTATGAAATCACGAAGGTTCTACCCCTTTCCACCTCCTTTACTATCCCCCTTTCTCCCTAACGTGATTAATGGATGCTCCCTTACACAAAGGCCATACCTTCATCGATAAAATACTGAAGAAAAAAACTAAATGACATTTACATACGAGTAACATTCTATAAATACTAATACCCTCCTATTTTCATTAATATGCATATTAGTCACATGGTTTGGTGCGTTCAAAGTTTCAAACTCGTGAGTTTGGATTCTACTTGGTAGGTACTAGAATCTGATCAAACAGGGGTTCAAGTGACAATGGGTTAGTACTTTAAAATACCGTAACTATACTAAATCCGAACTACCTACATTAAAAAAAATACTAAATACAGTAAGTATAATATATGTATGTAATTAAGTTTTAAGATGCTGTAATACGATTTACTTGTGGAATATAAGGATGTAGGTCGATAAACTTTGTATTATAATATTGTTTTATTAAAATCCATTTATTTAACTAGTATATTATAAAATGCTTCCACCACAGTTAGGTATAAGCCGAAAGCCTTTCAGTCCACTTTATATTTACTTTTTTCCCCAAATTATTTACTAAAAGTTGTCTATCATATCTATTTTGCATTGACATCAATAATGAAACAATAACTAACTGTTACTTAATTATGTCTATTTTTTCCTATTAAAAGTTACAAATAATCCAGGTGATGAAAATTCGATCACTACTGCAACAATAAATTTAGTCACTGACGAACAGAACGACGAAATTTTTACATTTTATAAAAATGTTTCTGATTCGAAAGAAAAATTGTTAAAGTATCAAAACAGATTGTTGGTGAGGGGCTCATTTAAAATATCCGCATTATGCTATCCATTTGATTTCGCTAAGGTCACACAATCAAGATGGTCGCAGGTCATTGTTACATAAAGCCCTAGATATACGTTCTTGCTTGGAAATGGGTACGAAGATAACATCGTCGTCATTCAGAACGACTACTACCTACTATTATACATCATACTATAATGACTGATAGAAAAGAATAGCTTGTTATAATCATAATTGTGTCTGTGACTGGGCAAAAAAAATTAAAAAGTAAAAAATTGGCGTCCGCGAAAATTAAACTGCTGTCCGGTTTGCAATTTGTCCGGTTTTTTTTTAATAATTTGGCTTGTTAAACCATTGAGATTGGCCGCCATGACCGAAATAAGTCAGGAAAACTTAAGAATTATTCTACTCTAGAAAGTTAGATTAACTATGCAGTTAGAAAGGAACAGAACTATATTCTTTTTGTAAAAAGCAATCAATGTATTTGTACTTGGACACTGGAATCATATTTCGATGCAAACATGTAAGGTATATCTTTGGTTTTATATCAACGATAATATTATAGACTAGGGTAGTAAAGGTCACGACTGAAAGTTCACCGTAAACGGACTGTAAGGCTTCCGAACAGCCTACTTTACATATAAGTTATAACATATCAAGTTCCGTACATTTAATATATCAAATATCCAGCACAATAGTTATACATTCATGCGAATTCCTTATTTAGCCTGTTGACAGCAATTTAGTATGAAAATTATAAGTTTTCCGCCCACTACACCATTCTAAACTAAAAATTAAAATTTAAGAAACCCTGGTTAGTTATTATATAAATATTTATTATGTTGGGAATTAAAAAATTAATGAATTAGTAGTATATACTAATTCATTAATTTTATTAATAACATTTTTTTTTTTGGATGCATGTACTTATAGGTTCTACGTAAACCGCCCGTATCAATGACGAAGTGTCGTCAGTTTTACAGTATAACATAAGATCGACAGTATATAAAGCTGCTCCTACGCTTGGCGAACCGAAAAGCATCGCCTTGAATGAACATAAGCGAGGAAGGTTTGAGAATGTATGCTTTGAACGAGTAGGTACCACGTTTTGAGAAAGTACGCTTCGCGCGAGAACGCTTCGAGCGCTCGCTTTCTGAGTTTCTGACGAACACAAAGTGGTTGAACAAACGTCGCTCAAGTACGTATTTCATGTCTCAGGTGTGCCCATCGCGAGAATCACGGACGAATGGACAAAAGAAATTCGCTTTACTAACCAAAGGAAGTTTATCAAAATTATCCGATGTTGGATGTACCAAAAATCTGGATTTAAAAATCATAAGAAGACAGATAGGTCCCATATATCCCATTTGTGCAAGTTCGCGAGTCTACTACGGAGAACAGCGTTCAAAGCAGGTTCGCGGGCAGATGTATGCTCGTTGACGCCGCGAACAGAAATAGGCCGTTCATGTTCGGTTCCCTAAGCGTAGACGCAGCTTTATTGTAGTTTTTATCATGTGTAGTGGACGGATACTTGAACAATAACATTTTTATTCCTTCAAAAATAAACCTAATTAGCTTGTATTAAAGTCAGGATAAACGAGATCTTCTATGTTGTATATAATGTAGTTTAGGAGTCAACAGGCTAAAAGTTAAAGTGCAAGGGATCAGCGGTTGTGATTACCTCGCGCTGACCGCTCTCCTACGGGACAACACAAACAAAAATAGCATTAGTATTTTTGTACACTATTTTCTTGTTCAACATTTTTATGCACAAAATAAATGATAATGTAGTAATAATCGGCTTCAATGAATAGATTTATGCTGATTTCGAATTAAAAATCCACCCTATAAATGCAAGCATTAAATAGCAATTAAACGCCAAAGCTTAAGGTTGTTTATACGGGTCTGCCCGCGAAATTCAAATTTAATTTGGTTTTCGCAATTTGGTATCTAATACGACAAAGTAGGCTTATGGCATTCTAATTGCGCCAATGGCAGTATCATCTTTACAGGTTTATATAAAAATCTTTACTTGAAAGTGTCCAGTTTAAGAAATTAGTCAGAATATCGAGTTGGACGTGAGTTACTCACATATTAGTCGAAATTTTGACTAATTTCTGAAACTGGACAAATGACGATTTTTATATAAACCTGTGAAGATTATACTTCCATTGGCGCAATTAGAATGCCATAAGCCTACTTTGACGTATTAGTTTACAAATTGCGAAAAACCAAATTAAATTTGAATTTCGCGGGCAGACCCGTGTATTTCACCTTAAATTGAAAAATTATTGCTAGCTGGTATTACTCCCGCGCTAATGGTTAAAATGCATTGATGCAGCAAGGCCGCATTAAAATCAGCCAATTAGGCGGTTCTCACACTACGACGCACCACGCTCCGGGACGCGGGCCTGCGTGTTTAAGGTTGTTAGTAAGTACCTCAGTTTGTATAGAAAACACGCACGGTGTTATACACTAAGGCGCAATTTAGACGGTGCCACTTTCATTGTTGCGAAAATTTGAGAAAATGAACCGTCTTAATAAACCGCCCTAAGGGCGAATAATTTAGCTTCCGAGATTATTGCTTTCATTTTCGAGGCTTCATCGAGAGTCATCGAAAATGACCCCTAAGGCCCTTTGCAATAAGGACGAATTTAGACGGAAGGCTCACCGATGACCCACGAAAATGAAAGCAAAAAATCTCGGAAAATTTACCGTAGAAAATTCACCCTTAGGGCGAATTAAGACGGTTCATTTTCGCAAAAATGTTTGCAAAGATGAACGATGAACGAGGCACCGTCTAATTTGCGCCTAACGACGCATCCCTGCACGTGGAATCGCGCAGAGTTACGGGCGCGTCGCAGTGTGAGATTCGTTTAAGAGGTGATTGCAACCGTGCAATTGATGCAATCATTTTAGACAATCGCAAATATTTTAACATTTGATTCGTCAAATGTTAAATTGCACTTAGGGCTATTTTTTTGTGAAAAAAAAAAACTACAATTTATTATTAAAACAAACACTCAAGGTTTGCTTTACTCATTTTTTTCTAAAAATTATAAACTCCCGATAATTCTGCAAAACCTATGTTTTGTTTTACTCTTGCTCATTTCATATGACTATCTTACTTATAGGTAAGAGAGGGATGGAAAGTCTTTTCCCGCAACAAAAGAAATGAAACTAAACAATGTATATCGATAAGCTATCGTTATCAGGCATTCTCGTGGGGTGAGATAACAGCAACACCATGTGACGCTTAAGGTAACATGTTATCCTTACTAATATTATAAATGGCGAAAATGCGTTTGTAGTTTTGTCTCTCAACCACTCAGCAACGGATCGACCTGAGGTGCGATTGTCTAAAGTTATTCCATTGATCGTAATCTTATTCGATGACATTAGCGTCAAAGTAAAATAACCCAAAACAACATTGAAGTAGAGCTCAATTTCGTGTATACATTCTTGTATGTTTACGTATGTACGATACGCTCCATATTAAAATCGGTTGTACTGAATTTGTGACATTATTTCATAGAGACATAAATTCAAGGATTATTTTACTTTGACGCTAATGTCATCGAATACGATCAATGGAATAACTTTTAGACAATTGGTATTGGTGGGTATAATTGAGGACTTAGAGAGACACGGACTACCTTTTATCCCGGAAAAACAGAATTGTTCTTTTTTGTTTCAAAGGGTATATTTCCCAGGTGGTCCCGTTTAAATTTTATCGAAATCGGTCAAGCGGTTTTTAAAAAATCAACAATAAATTTTATACTTTGTCGTGTCTCGTCATCCTCACATATCAGTTAACTCATCACACATGCCTAGCGTATGTTTTATTTTTGTGCCTGTCATAGTCTGTATATTAACATTAACAGGTTTGACCTACTCTATCGCATAAACCAATATAGTATTGTTTGAGGGTATGCTCGCATTCCCATCCTAACGTAGGTTTGTGTTAATTTAGAAACTAAATGTCTCTAATTGATATAAAACCTTTAGATACATTTACGAGAACGTTTGAAATAAATATATATTTTGGAAAAAAAATAGAGCAAATTATTTTAATTTTAATTTAAAAAAAATTAGCAGCTGTTAACTGTTTCATATCAATTTCTAAATTAAAACAAAACTATGTTTGTATGAAAAGGCGAGTTTTCTCCAGCTTAGGGGAGACTTGAGTAATGAATGACCCACTAAGGTAAGGTTTCCACTAAGAAAGATTTTCTGAAATTCAACCTGACCCTGGGCTAAGCCTACATAATCTCTTCTATTTTAATAAGCTGTGTGATGTACGGATCACTGTTCTTATAAGCAACGTATATCTCCTTTGTTAAAAGTATAGTTAGTACCTATATAATATTTTGTTTAAGTATAAATTGTACCGGCGGCGGCCGTCCCAAGGGGCTTATTCATTAATTCAAAGGGGATTTATTTCTGCGAAAGTATTTGAAAATTCCAAGCGCGCTTGCCTCCATTTAAAACTTGACTGGCAATTTCTTTTTGATTTAAACCCGTCTAACGAGATCGATCCATATTCAAGTGAGATTCAAGTATTATCTATATACCTATGTATATTCAAACAGCTTGCTATTTGTTTATGTAGAACGAAAAAAATTTTAGAAGCTTTTATTTAACTTGCAAAAATGTTTGTTTGGGTCAAATCTTGCAAGATGAATTAGACCCACTTCCCGGTTTCTGATCGAGCTGAAATTTTGCATGTATGTGTAAATCGGATGACAATGCAATACTATTGTGACATGGAGCTGATCTGATGATGGAGACGGAAGATGGCTATCGGAACTCTGTAATAAAACGACGTAACCCCATCGAGTTTGGGCTCGTTTGATTCGTCATAACAAGCACTCTGATCCTAATCCAGAGTCTAATGATGTGGCTACTAAGAGCTTACATTTAAACATATTTTTTTAAATTTACACTTGTTATTTAATTACTTGTTAATGACCGCGACTTCGTTCGCGTGGATTTAATTTTTAAAATCCGGGATAAAAAGTAGCCCATGTCACTCTCCAGATCCTCAACTATGCCTACCCATGCAAAAAATCACGACTATCTAGATAACTCTGTTACAGCGTGAGTGAAAGACAAACCAACAAGCAAATACACTGTCGCATTTAAAATAATAGTAAGGATATGTGTAAGTGATTACGTAACAACGTAGTATGTAGTCAAGTTGTTGCAGTTTACGTTATCATAAATATTCATTTGCGCGACAGGCACCGCGAATAACTAGGAGTTATGTACAGAGGCCGCAACGATGCCTAAGCTACGTTGTACATAATTATTAACCCATGTTGGTACTTTAGAGATAACAAAATCGAGCAAATGAATTGATTTTTTGATAATAATAACTTACAGATTAACTACAAGTCGCATATTTCCTTACTCGATAAGTATCCTTCATAAGTCGAAAACTCTAATATTTTGGCGTCTCCCTTGAATTTCCACTTAAAGATGGTCTACAGTATTTTATTTGTGATATGAAAGTTAGATAATATTTGTGTAATATAATAGGCACGCAGTGCAAGGATTTGAGCAAGCGTTGCGCATTCGTAATTCGTTCCAGCGATTCATGAGACAGTAGGTAATGATTAACCTGTAAATTCTCTTTTTCCTCATTGTGGAAACACTGCATACATAGCATAATATCTACTATATTGTAAACTTGTTTTGAAAAGAGCAACTGCCGAGTTTCTTGCTGGTTCTTCTCGGCAGGAACGGCATTCCGAACCAGTGGTAGTCTCATCGACGATTCAAAAGCACTTGTAAAAAGTTTATTTGAATAAAAAACATTTCTATTCTATTCTATTCAACTCCAAATGGGTATTTTCGATAGGTAAGACAGAGGGCAGACAGGCTACTTTTAGCGGCAGCGATTGGCGTCTTTACAGCTTTTTGCATTTAGTCGCTATTCGGAAGCTCGATTCCGCGTCCGAATGCTAACATGGGTCGAGAAAACGCCGATGCGTTTCGCAATTTTTAGGGTTCCGTACCCAAAGGGTACCAACGGGACCCTATTACTAAGCCTACGCTGTCCGTCCGTCCGTCCGTCCGTCTGTCAGCGGGCTGTATCTCGTAAACCGTAATAGATAGACATGAAATTTTCACATATTATTATGTATTTCTATTGCCGCTATAACAACAAATAATAAAAATTAAATTAAATTAAAAAAATTAAATTAAAATATTTCCAAGGGTACATGAAAATATTTTAATTTAATTTTTTTTAACGGAACCCTAAAAGAGCGAGGCCAGACTCGCACTTGGCCGATTTTTTTTTAAAAACTAACCTTCGCGACTTTTAGCGTCGTATCGTACGCTTTTGAGTCGCGAAAACGCCAATCGCTGCCACTAAAAGTAGCCAGTGTGCCCAATCCCTAAACCACAAACAGCATAGATCAGTTGTCACTGAAGTAATCTGCAGAAATAGGCCTATATTTACTTGAAGATAGTAATAAATATGATTATGATGATGATGAATAGAATAGAAATGTTTTTTATTCAAATAAACTTTTTTACAAGTGCTTTTGAATCGTCGATGAGTCTACCACTGGTTCGGAATGCCGTTCCTGCCGAGAAGAACCAGCACGAAACTCGGCAGTTGCTCTTTTCAAAACAAGTTTACCATATAGTAGATATTATGCTATGTATGCAGTGTTTCCACAATGAGGAAAAAGAGAATTTACAGGTTAATCATTACCTACTGTCTCATGAATCGCTGGAACGAATTATATCCACGCTTTTTTGTCATTTATATTATATAGTCTTCAATTTTATATGCTTTGTTCATGAGATTAGTTTTAACTGATTTCTAAAACTTGTGTAAAGGCATGATGATGATATATATATATCAAAATACCAAGCCTAAGCCAATACCAGCCCTATACGTATTCAGTGTCTTAATATTAAATCGCAACGAGTATTCCCTAACAAAATCAATGAACTAACGCAGAATTAATATTAGCTAATCAGTCAACAAACACACTTTTATTCAAACATCGTTAATCTATTAACACACTGGTACCTACTTAGCTACAGGAAAGTGTACCATATATACATGAGTCATAGAATTGAAATTGGCTTACCTTTTTGAAGTGGTTGAGTGTGTCCGGACTGTTTTCGCACATCTCCGTGATGAGCGTCACCCCTGTGATAAGGACGCCTGATGACAAGATAAAATATTAGGATTAACCGGGTTCCGATTTAGGTGCATAGATAAAAATCAGTGATAAAATACTTACAAAAGAGGTCCGTTTTTCACTGGCTAAGCTATGACAATTTAGTGTATGGAAAATTGCACTAGGACATAATTTTTTTTTTAAAGTATTTGCCATGCTTAACGGAAAATTAGTCAAATATTCCCCTCTCCCCTCCAAATAAATGCAAAGCTTGTGTTAGGAGTGGGTACGTCAACTTTAGTCGGTGGGGTTCATAACCGTTCGTAAACTTTTCATTTTTCTGGCCATATTTTAACCGTTGGTCTATTGAAGCTTCAAACACTGCATCGAAGTCCGAACTGCAGCCCCCTCTATGCGGACGGATGCGCCGCAGGATACATGCGGCGCAAGACTGTGTTATATAGAAGTCCATACAAAGACCTATCTCTAGCAGTAGAAGTCTATTGGTCGAAGACAGCAACCATAAACAAGAATTTATTTTAGAATTTATGGCCGTCAGTGTTAGACACACCTTTCGCTACTTGTGTGTGGATAACCAAAATTTCTTCAGACTCACCATGATTCTTCTCTGTCAGCAAACTCCTGGTCGCAGGTAGGAACATCTCCATCAGATCTGGAACTCGTCTTATGATCCTGAAGGCACACAACGCTGCCTTCTTCTTGATGTAAGCGTTGGGGGATTTGATCAATCTCTCGACTTCCGAGGCGAGATCCCGCGCCATTTCTGGGGACGCGATAGCTCCGAGCGTACATAGCGCCAGCCCTACCACGAATTGGGTATTGCTGTTGAGGTCACTGTGGAAACGAGGACGATATCAGCAAGAAATAGTTTAATGATATGTAGACATTACAGGGAAACGCATACAGGCGGGGCAAAACTGAGGCATGTGGAACTCTATCCAAGAGATCTATCCATCCAGTACGTCTATCGCTTGATAAAGAAGAAGAGTTTTTTTAGTAAGAGCTATAGAGATTACTATTGGCTAGGGGTTTATCTAAACGGTAAGATTCGAAAGGAAGAGATCCGCAAGGAAATTACTGACATAACTTAAACCATCAGTAAGTTGAAGTGGCATTGGGAAGGAATATGCTTGTCATAGACGCGATGGCTGTTGGAGTCGGAAAGTCCTAGAGTGGAGACCGCGTACGATGGCGTTCTCTAGTAAACGTAATGTGCGGGAGGGCACTATCCAGCAAGATGACCGCGCTATAAGATCACCGAAGGGTAGCGTCGTAAAGTGGCAGAATGAGGAATACTGAGAAGGACCGGGTGGCGTTCTATGAGAAAAACGCCTGTGTCTAAAGCCTCATCCGCAAGTTTGGCAAACCTCGGCAAGCCTTCACAAGTTCAAACGTGCGGATAGAGCGTTTGGCATGGCTTGCGTAGGTTTGGCATGGCTTGTGGGCTGTGGCCGATCCGAAACGTATGTAGAGGTTTGGAGTGGTTTGGAGTTTGCCGCAAACGCCAAACGTGCGGATGAGGCTTAACAGTGGACGTTCAAAAGTTGAAATGATGACGATCAAGAAAGATATCAACCCCAAGTTCAATAAAAACACCCCATACTAACTTCAGACAACCCACAAAACAAAGGTATTGGTAGTAAGTTTTTAAGCACAAAACGTTAAAGGGTTTGATTTGACTCAACAGTCCCATACCAAGCCCAAAGTTTCTGAGCTAATGGACGTCCCAGCAAAACCTGTTGCAACTTGGAAGCCACTTATTTTATCGAAGTGTTTGACACACACTGGTCACGTCATTCACGCATTTCAGTAATAAACTAAGAAATACTAACATTCGCAAACTTTAAACGCGTCAAATCGCGGCAATTTTGTCAAAGCAGTGCCTAAAATTGTAGTCTTTTATTTCATCGTAACAACAATATTTTTTATTCATTTTACTCTTAGAGTATTATTTGGTTTAATAGTCAAAGATTTTACTACACAATAAAGTACATACAAAAGGCAGACTTAAAGCTAAAGCATTTTCTGCCAGTCTACCTTTGGACGTGCGACGAAACGTGTAGGGGTATTTCGTAGTATTTAACCCAGGTTATAAGCGCTCACCCAACAAGATAATATAGTAAGCTCGTATAAGTTGCGTCCGGACCCTATTGTATTTCAGTTTGAAGGTTAACGTTCGTTGGTGTCCTGATTCCTGACATCAAAGTGAAATAATGGAACCCGATCATTTCTATCATTATGAAGCAGGTATCTTTAATCCTTATTATAAGGAAAGGTAAATATACCTAGACTAGAATACATCCAATTTAGATCCGAGATCGGATCACGTAATGAAGTGTTGAATCAACAAGACCGCACGTGACCTTGCTCTAACGTTATTGCATTTATTCACGGGGTTAACGTACTTTGGTGTCGTTAATACAACTCGTATGTTAAAAGTAATAATGTGCGATTTTAGCATAGAATAGAAATGTTTTTTATTCGAATAAACTTTTTTACAAGTGCTTTTGAATCGTCGATGAGTCTACCACTGGTTCGGAATGCCCTTCCTGCCGACAAGAACCAGCAAGAAACTCGGCGGTTGCTCTTTTCAAAACAAGTTTACAATACAATAGATACTATGCTATGTATGCAGTGTTTCCACAGTAAGGGGAAGTTCCACAAAAGACAGAAAGTAGCCCCATTCCCGCCGGTGGCACCGTTCACGAGCATGACGCTGGGACTTATAAGGAGAAATTGTATTTTTAGGGTTCCGTACCTCAAAAGGTAAAAAAGGAACCCTTATAAGATCACTCTCTTGTCAGTCTGTCCGTGTGTTACCACCGATTTCCACAGGAACGGGTGGACCTACCAACTTGAAATTTATACCAGATACTGAGGTCTATAGTCTCTATTAGGTGTATAAAAATCAAGGTCCTGAGTCAACACGATAAAAAGATATGGGCAGATTTTTACGAAAACTTGTAAGTATTGGGTACTCTATTTCAAAACAATAATACCTTCGTTACTTACTTCTTCAAACAGTTGGTGATAAGAAGATGTACGTCCTGACGTTCGTCCAAGAGCAGCATGGCCCCTAGGTAGCCCACGCGTTTGTCCGTGAACCGCGGACTCGCGATCAACTTCAGGCATTCCAACTGACCGAAGTGCGCCGGGTAGCCCAGCATGTGGATGTACAGGAGTTTCGCGATGTTCCGACATCTGTAACATGTGGACACTTTAGAATGGAAACGGTGGCATAACTAAATTGGACAATACTATATTTGCACCGAAATTTTACAAACTAGGCCGGTTTTAGCCGCGCGGATTGAGCGGATATAAAGCCTTTGAAAGAATGACTCTTCTTTTTTCTTGTGTCGAGAAGATAATATTTAAGGGCGCCTTCAAATTAGCCGCAAATTGTCGCGCGGCTGCAGCGCTGCAGTCGCGCGTTTTTAATTTATATGGATTTAGACAGCAGCGCGGCCGCGGCGCTGCAACCGCGCAGCCTCCGAGCGACGATTTGCGGCTAATTTGAAGGCGCACTTACTCTAAAAGCGAGTACGAGCATTCCTCGTTCACAATACTCCTTCTCAGCTGTGGTTCTCTTTTTTTTTTTATTCAATGACAAGATAGTCCTTGACTGCGATCTCACCTGATGGTAAGTGACGATGCAGTCTAAGATGGTAGCGGACTAACTTGGAAGGGGCATGGCAGTGAAAATTTAACCCATCCCCCTAATCGGTTTCTACACGCCATCGTGCCGGAACGCTAAATCGCTTGGCGGCAAGTCTTTGACGGTAGGTTGGTAACTAGCCACGGCCAACGAAGGCCTCCCACCAGTCACTCTCACTGAACAGATTAGCGGGTAATGTCTTAAATGCTAGTATAATAAACATGGATATGAGACGGTGGATTTAAATAACCTGTCCTCCTTAGTTCACAAAGCTCCTTTCTTCGGCTGCGGTTCACGTCGCAGAGATTTAGCGGATATTGCCCTTGAAAGCTAGAACAATAAGCAATTAGAGTGGAAAACTACCTCCAAACGCTGTCCTCTTTTCTAAGCGTGAACCCGATTTAGGCGCGCACTCCTTGTTCACAAGCACAACGCTCCTTTCTTCAGCTGCGGTCTTTTCCGCAAAGATTTAGCCAATAAATACCCCTTGAAAGTTAGGACAATAAGCCAGTTAGTTATACAGACCAACAAAGGCATACTCACAAGGCTTTGTTCACAAAGTTCCTTTCTTCAGCTACGGTTTTAACTGCGCGGATTTAGCAGATAATATATACTCCTTGACAGCTAGGACAATAACCTTAGACAATAGTGGGAAAATACCTCCAAACCCTGTCCTCTTCTCGACCGACCCTGACCCGATGTACGCGCACTCCTTGCTGACGGCTGCGGTTCCCGCCGTACGGATTTAACGGATAATACCCCTCGAAAGCTAGGACAATAACCTTGTAATACAATAGTGGGAAAGTATCTCCAAACGCTGTCCTCTTCTCTAAACATGGACCCGATGTACTCCTTGTTCACTCCTTTCTTCGGCTGCGGTTCTCGCCGCACGGGTTTAGCGGATAATACATCTTGAAAGCTAGGACAACGAGCTAGTTATTTTAGAGTGGAAATCTACCTCCAAACGCTGTCCTCTTCTCTGAACGTGGACCTGATGTAGGCGCACTCCTTGTTCACAACGCTCCTTTCCTCGGCTGCGGTTCTCGCCGCACGGATTTGTCGGATCAGATCCCGGAGGCGCGTCGGCGTCTGCATCCGCACTGAAACCGGCGCGACTGTTTACGGACGACACACACACAAAAAAGCGTTGATCAGTGCATTTGTTATGTTAACTTATAAGCTTATAATATAAAAACTATAAAGCGTGGGTGGGTGCTTCGTGGAAACCAATAGATAACGTGTATCTGTAAATTAGTATTAAATTGAACGAGTATGAGGGATGCCAACACAAATAGATGTTGCCAACTGAAAAAGGCGTAGCATCTATCTCTACTGTACTAAACGAAGCCGGAAACTATTTGTCTGTGTATTCGCTTAAAATTTCTTAGTGATGGATTTCATTGCGATTTACACCGTTATTTGTATTTTGAAACATTTTGCGAGGAAGGTGATTATGTGAAATAAATCACAGCAACAAATAAGTTTCATCTGTCTATGGTTTCCACAAAAGTTAAGTAAGCTAGGTAAGTTAAATGGTTTAAGATAGAAATAAGGATTTTTATAATATTGTATTGCTTACGTCACACTTTACGATTTTTGTCGCACGGCCACCCATACCTCTTTATTCATTTAGAAACATAACAATAGATTATTATCTAAGTAAATATGAAAAATATACCATAAGTAAATATAAACAATTGAATGTTCTATATCGCGCCCTAAAGTGTGACGTCAATAAAATAAATGCTAAGAGTAAGAAGCAAAAGGATGTTATATAGGGAAATTACATAATAATATAAGTTTTGGTTTTGGCAAATTCGTTACTAGAAAATTATTGTTAGTTTAAAAAGGTGATTGCAATTATTTAGAAAAGCTAGAGAGTGACAAATCAAAGCCATTTCTTGAGTGAGAGAGTGAGTGCAAAACTCCTTACTTCAGTTAGTGAGAAATGTCGACTATAGGAATAAGCGTAACAGCACGATAAGATTCATAATGATTATAAACTAAGTACCTATTGCATAACTCCTAAAACTCATATCTCCAAAGATTTAAGCTATTTATAATATAGAATGTGCTCTAACTTGAGAAAGAGTCAAAACAAGACACATATAGATCCTGACATACATGTATCTGTCTCGTTTTTACTCTGTGTAGATTCTGAGCAGAATGAAAGTGTGATCTATAGAGGTTATATTTAGAGGTTTTGTAGAGCTGCTTGAACTGCTGCAGCATATGCGTGTTTCACACTTGCATCATTCACGCACACTTTGTTATTGCATGTTCAGTTTGTTTCGGCCTTTAGTTTTAAAAACCGGTCAAGTGCGAGTCAGACCCGCACAGGAAGGGTTCCATACAACCATACAAGATTTAACAACAGCTTTGTATTATTACGATTGTACAAAAACAAGTTTATAGTATGGAGATCACCTTTAATTTTTAACTTTTTTTTTATTATTTGTTGTTATAGCAGCAATAGAAATACACGTTCTAATTTCAAGTATCTACCTATTACAATTTACAGTTCATGAGATACTGCCCTCTGACAGACAGACGGACGGACAGACGGACAGCAGAGGCTTGATAGGATCCCTTTGGCTACAGAACCCTAAAAATGAATAACTAAATTGTATCATAAACCTTTCTAAATCGTCCAAGCATAAACCATATAATTATAAGCTTGAAGCATTGTTTTGGTAACAAAGTTACTGTTTACCTGAACAATTAGAATGTAAGTATTCTAATAAGTAAGTAAATGAGCACTACTCACCTCTCTCTATGGCCTCATTTACCACTTGCTTTATGGTGGCAATGTTGAACGCTGGGTTAAACCTGCAACAATAATTAAACTTTAACAAAGTACAAACTATCTAACTTGTTAATCATTATAAGGTATAGCTATGCAAGCAAGTCATAGTTTGCAGTTATAAATAACTAGCTGATGACTGATGAGACTTAGTCCATGTGGATTTAGTTTTTAAAATCCAGCAAGAAATCTTTGATTTTGCGGTATAAAAGTAGCCTTTCACTGTCGGTCCTCAACTATAACCATGCAAAAAATCACGTCGACTCATAGCTCTGTAGCAGCGTGATTAAAGGACAAACCAACAAACAAACACATTTTGCCTAAGAATATTTACTCCTAGAAACGCAGTAGTCGACGCGGCGATAAGCCATTTTTAGGGAGACGGAGCGTCTTCCGACGCCTATCGTCGCCGTGTTCAATGATAAGTCTTAGTATGACGAGCTCGCAAAAAAATATTAAAAAATGCCATACTGTGCTGTAAAAGGATGTAATAATTCATCACAAAGGACTCCAAAAAATTTAAAGATCGCATTTCACAAGTAAGTACTACCGAAAAACTAACATTTTTGAGTAAAACATTCTTCAAAACATAAAAATAAATTGTAGGTATAACAGACCCTATTGCAAGGAAAATGTTGCTAGCTCTAGGCGAAATATTTTACCCCCATGTACCTTTTTTTCTCATTCTAAGTACCTGTTGTTTTGAATCCCGATTCACATTAGTACATTTATGTAATACTAGGGTGACCAAATATTAATTATTACGATGACGAAGTGGTACTACTTATAGGAAAAACAATGTGTTGATTTTATTCTGTTCTGATGAAAACAAAATGTTTTAACTAGTTTCTGGTATGTGTATATTATTAAGGTTGCCACATTTAATAAATTTATTTAAAGATTCCCTACTGATCCTATTGTTACTGCCATATGGAATGAAAAACTTAGAATTAATCGCAAGGAAACCAATTGGAAGCCAAGTAAATTCACTGTAATTTGTTCAAAACATTTAATTTTTTTGGTATGTACATATCGATTCAATAAAATTTTAGTAAATCATCTATAAGTGTATTAACACCTAAGGATCAAAAGACACTTTTTAAAAAAGAGTAAAATATCCTATATTCTGCCCGTTTATGAACGTGCTATCAAAATCGGTTCAGTCCAAACAGACAGACAAAAATTTTAAAAACGTGTATTTGAATTATGATATCTTTCAAATACACTTTTGGAACGGCATTCCAAACCAGTGGTAGATTCTTTTAACGATTCGAAAGCACTTTGTAAAAGTTTATTTGCACAAAAATGATTCTATTCTATTCTGTTTGAATAATATGAGTTTATAAAGAGCCCATTCATACAGAAACGTCAATTTTATTTATTTATATATTAATTTAAAATTGCCGCTCAAGGTGAAATAGGAAGGTGAATTTTCCCTACATCTAGGGAGAATTTATTTCCGGTCGTTCCGCTTGTAGCATGACTCACGCACACAAGTGCGTGTCGCTGAATGTAATTAGGTACATGAACTCACACATTGTTGTGGTAGTTTTTGAGCCTACGTTTCGAGCGGAACTTTGTTAGAAACTTCTGATCTACGAGTAATTAATCTAAGCATTTTGCATTTATAATATTAGTATATTTTGTAAGATTTATTAAAATCTATGCAAATTAATAAAACTGAACTGTCTGTGATTTTGAAATAACTGAAAGCTAATATTATGATTATTTGAACAATTGCATAACCCAAAACACACATTTTTATAATGTTTGTCAATCTATCCATCTGCTCGTTTTTACTGGCTAATCTTTGGAATGGCTGAACCTATTTTGATAGGATATCACAGACAGGTAGAAGATTATTTTAAGATTATCACCCTAAATCTAATAATTTCCATGGGATTTTAAAAAACCTAAATTGACTCTGCATCTAAGACAATCTGTTGATGCAGATGCTGACTACTCCTTTCCAAAATGTGTTTCTTAATTTTCCTTCTGTAAAGAATCACTTAAAACTGTGGCAGGAATGTCGAAAAATTATTGCTACAGTGTGAAGATAGCAATCATCTCTGATTAGATGAGGCCTTTTTGATTGATTTGATTTTTGATTCCTTGCTATTGACTAAAATGCACTGTTGAAGGAAAAATGCCATAAGGGGAGAGGGCACTGGCTACTCTTAGCGGCAGCAATCGCGGCGTATTTAAGGTGGTAAAAGCATGCGACAGGCGACTTTCGATGAGCTCTGTGAGGTTTACAAATTGAAAACTATAATTCCAATTTGAATAATTTCAATGCAATATGTAATTTGGGTATCTTAACTAAATTCGCTTAGAGATAGAAACACGATTGGAAAAAAAATTCTCAATAGAAAGTTTTCCCAAACTTTGATCCAATAATCTCCTTTTTTAGGTTTAAACCTTGTTTAAACAGAAACGGTAGGTTTTTTTCCTGCTATTTTTTTTATTTGTGTTGATATAAATAATTACTAAAAGCGGCAAGAAAAATTCTTTGATTATTTGGCATCCATAATTTTTTAAATCAATTTTAAAGATTTTTTCAATTCCGGACCCCTGAATCCATAATTTCCATCTCTTTCCTAGCACTGCAAAATATATAGCTCTATCCCACTCGTACGACCCAAGCAATTTAGGATCGTTATAGCCTCTTATGCGGTTTTATGGCCTTTTGCGTGTATCGCGTTTCGCGCGCGCGAAAATTGCGACTCAAACGCGTTCGCCTTTTTATGGCTTTCGATCGCAGAATCGCGAAATCGCGCGAAACGCGATGCACGCTAAAGGCCATAAAATCGCTAAAAGCCATAAAAACGCGCGATCGCTGCCGCTAAAAGTAGCCAGTCTGCCCTCTCCCAAATTCAGTGGATCACCACAATTGTGACTATAGCAATAATTGATGCAATATTTTTCACAATCTGGTTCAATCAAACCAGCTGGTTTGTGAATTAATAAATGGTTCATAATGTATTGTGCCCATGCCAGGTCAGGTCTTTATATACTAGTACAATGGACCTAATTTAGCTTTTCTATTATAATAGAAGCATGCTCAATAGGCCTTTATAAAACTGTTAGGTGACATAAAAGGTTACAAGGTTATTAAACTACTAGACTATTAATAAGCTATTGTTGAATAAAACATTTCAGGCGACAACATATGAAGTTAAGATCCACATATTCATCATCATCATCATTAGCAACCCATCAACGGCTCACTACTGAGCACAGGTCTCCTCTCAGAGAAGGGTTATAAGCCATAGTCCACCACGCTGGCCCAATGCGAATTGGTGGACTTCACACACCTTCGAGAATATTATGAAGAACTCTCAGATGTGCAGGTTTCCTCACTATGTTTTCCTTCACCATTGAAGCAAGTTATAGTTAATTGCTTAAACGCACTTGACTCCGAAAAGTCAGAGGTGCGTACCCGCCCGGAATCGAACCTGCAACCCCCCGAATAGGAGACCACAGTCCTAACCACTAGGCTATCACTGCTTCTATCCACATCCACATCTGGTATCTGATCCACATATTGCCTCAAAGTATAAAATGATCTTTCTACGTATAAAGAGGAAAGATTTTTTTGTTTCTTTGTACTGAAAAGGCTCTGTAACTACTGGACCGATTTGAACCATTTTTTAACCAAGAGAAAGCTAAGTTATCAGGAAGTAACATAGGCTATAATTTATTTAAAAAAAAAATTAGGGGTCCTTAAGAAAATTGCAATAATGTAATGTAGTACAAAGTAGCAAAAATTAACAAAGTAGCAAAATTTTGCCTATAAAATACATTATTTGGAGTATGCTGAGAAAACTATTGATGATACATAAAAATGATGTACTACATGATTAAAGTAATCATTATTTCCTATAAAAATAAAAAAGTCCCCCAAGGGAATATATCTAACTGTCATATTTAAGTCACAGTAGTAGATTTTATATTCTAAAATTTAATTAGATTGCCCTTATTATCGCAGTATTAATTCTACCTTACTAATATAAACATGCCACCTGGAGGGTGACAAAGGCATCCCGAAAAATAAAAGAGTTCTATTAATCCATGCGGACGAAGTTACGGGCATCAGCTAGTAGTTTATACAAACAGCTGATTTAGGCTGCTTTTATCCCAGAAAGTTGGACTTAAAAACACACAACAATGCTCTATTGAAGGTTGGCAGGCTACATAAACACCAACAGAATTACTCTCACAATGTTTTTCAGCACTGTAACATGTGCAGTGAATTGTAAATAAAGTATGTCTTATCAAATACTAAGTATAGAGAAATAAATTATGGTAACATAATTATGATACTCTATTTACACAGTTGCCATAGTTTACACTTTTATTTATTAGAATAGAATAGAAATGTTTTTTATTCAAATAAACTTTTTTACAAGTGCTTTTGAATCGTCGATGAGTCTACCACTGGTTCGGAATGCCATTCCTGCCGAGAAGAACCAGCAAGAAACTCGGCAGTTGCTCTTTTCAAAACAAGTTTACAATTCAATAGAATAGTTATACAGTTTAATTACCACCTGCTGTCTCATGAATCGCTGGAACGAATTATGTCCACGCTTTTTTATCATCTAAATAGTCTTCAATATTGTAATATAACATGTGACTAAAAGCTAAAAAAAAATAGTTTCTATTTATTAATTGAAAAAATTGCTTTAATTATTTAAGGATGATTATACGGGTCTGCCCGCGAGATTCAAATTTAATTTGGTTTTTTGCAATTTGTAAACTAATACGACAAACTAGGCTAATGGCATTCTAATTGCGCCAGTAGAATTATCATCTTCACAGGTTTACATCAAAATCTTTACTTGAAAGTGACCAGTTTAAGAAATTAATCAAAATACTGACTAATTTGTGAGTAACTCATGTCCAACCTCGGTATTTTGACAGTACAGATAACAGTATTGAATTAGAGCTCAATTTCGTGTATGCATTCTTATAAGTTTTTAAATATACGATAAACTCCATATTAAAATCGGATGTACTGAATTTGTGACTTTCAAGGACTATTTTACTTTGATGTGACAGAATATGATCAATAGAATAACTTTTAGACGATCGCCAGGCAAAGTTGATAGATTACAAATTGTGGTGTACAATAATAAAGTTATACATATATTAATAATAATTCCAAACGAGGAAGGGCATTCCGAACCAGTGGTCTCATCGACGATTCAAAAGCACTTTTCTAGTAATACAAGTCATAATAATTTTAACATAATATTATTAAAACCACAATGAATTTCCACATTAAAACTTTGCTGTCAATCATATCAGGTATCACTTGAGATCTGATTCCATATACCTACTGAGAACAAACTATTGCTTGCTTGTCTTATAGATAACTTGGAGTAAAACTTTATACCAGTTTGACAATAAAGAATAGAAATTATATTGCTATGCAAGACATTTTACAGAAATGTAAGCTTTAATCTTACTAAATGTTTGGGTAACTATGAATTGAGGTTATGGTAGGTTTAAATTACTACTTATCCACAAAGTAAGCACAGTTACCAAAAGTTAAATAAAGTAAGTTAATACTTATCATCTAATTATTGAAAGGAAGTTCTAATTACCCAGAGTCAGAGCCGTTCATCTTGTATTCTTGAATGAGGTTACTTAAAATAAATTCAGATCTTCCTTTGAGATTGTGGGGCAGGATAATCGTTCCTCGAGTGGCAGGTGCACAAACTTAGGACACGAAACCAACTTTACCGAAAGGTTATCACTTGTAATCACTTAAAACGATAATGTAAGGAAATCAAACAATAAATTATGAGAGTTTAGTCAGACCTAAAATCATTTTAACTTGTAACAAACCATAAAAATGCAAGAGAAATCGCGTGCCACCTCTTATACAATAATACCATATTTTCACTTGAAAACTAAACTCAACCGTTACATCATTTAAGAGATTTAACAACAAGTTTTTAATTAAATCACTGAATACTGCGTGAATTATTCTTTTAAAAATGGTTTTTAGAAATATTACGGCGAACCGCCAGCTGACATATCCTGCGTTGCAAGAAATTCAACATGGCCGACATGACATGACTGACGACTGACGAGTGATGACATGACTCGCGCAGTCGCTCGTTCCTTCATTCGCAACATGGAAGTAGGAACGTGGTAGGAACCACAGGAATAATTCGCAACCTTTGAGTAATAAACCAACACAGGAGAAGAATTGACGCGCGTACCCCTCTGTAAGTTGGGTATGAGCAGTGGTCCTACTCGTTATATAAAACTGTTTGACTCGAGTCACGCGCCTGTCAACTACGTATGGTTAGCGGGGAATGAGCTCCGCTATAAATGCCGAATATGAGAGTATTTTCTTCTAAAAAAATATTTAAAACATCCAGTTTACTAAAGGATAACATTTATTTACTTCTGATGTATTATTTTATCCAAATAATGCAATACTTATGCAGAAAACTTAAGAAAACTGTCGATCTGAAAATGTTGCTACTTAATCGTACATGAAATAATTTGGGGAAAATATTGAAAATTAATCTTCCTACTTACTATTCGTTTAGAGACCTTTATCTTGAACTGCATTATAAATTGATCCCATAGAATTAAAATCACGATAGAATAGGAAGGGGTGAACGACTAATTTATAAGCTTTAAGTAAAATATGACTAGATATATAAATACGAACTTTGATCGTCTGTGGGATTATCAAATAATGATAAAAAATTATTTCTATAAAACCGACTTTAAACGCCACTACAAAGTATAAAACAATTTTAATTTGTACATGTATGTTGAAGTCGGGCGGGCCTAAATATAAATGATGAAACTAATGCGCGACGCTAGCCCAATTTTGCCCGATCGGCGTATGAAGTCGGTTTTTTAAAGATATTTTTTTTACATTAAGCTTTTTTATGTATATCTCTGATCGCGAGCAATTTGCTCTTAATCATTGAGTTCCTTCCTCCATCACCGAAGATATGAATCATCTTCTCTTCACCTTTTAAATAGGCCCAACCTTATTATGCGTTCTTTCAAAAAAAATTGAAATCGGTTCAGATTTGACGTAGTTATGGAGTAACATCTAACATTATATCAACAAAAATTTATATGGGAACCACCTCTGAAGTATGCCCTACTAAACAAAAAAAAATTATCAAATTCCATTCATTATTTGGCGGAATAATTGGGTAACAAATATACAAAAAATTCAAATTTAGAACCTCTTCCTTTTTTGAAGTCGGTTAAAATGATTGCATTATTATAACGATCGCAATGGTGTCTGATTGGCTGGTACTCTCCCACTATTGTTTAAAATGCATTGATGCAGCTAGAGCTCCATAAACTCAGCGAATTCATAAAATTAGTTTTTTTACTCAATTATTTCAAAATTTATAGGTATATATTTCCATATAGCCAGTGTGATATGATTTTCTAAATATATAAAATGAAAAGGTGACTGACTCACTGATTTATCAACGCATATCTACTATGACGTAGGCATCCGCTAAGAAAGGATTTTTACAAATATAATACAAAAAATAATGAAAACGAGACTAAAAAATTGTTTAATAATAATGATAAGTTCTACGTAAGTCTTTCTTACTCGAAAATTAGGACTTTAATTTTATGAAGTCGGCCACACCGCAATAAAATTAGGGCTGGACAGCAAGATTTCATATGTCGATATTGGTGGGGGGATTGTATAAATTATTTATACCGAGATATTTTTATCGTCTTACTAATGGTTCATTGACGAAAAAAAATATTTAAATTCTATACATATTTGGTTCATTAAAACTTGGCAATTGAATTAAAGTACCCATACTTCTTATTCATCCCGCTAGGTTTACCGGAAAGCTAAATAGCTTGGCGGTGTTTTATTACAGATGGGGTGGCCACTATAGCCATGGCGGCAGCCTAGCATTACAAACAAATATACACTTCGTTCAGATGAAGTAGATGAAAAAAATAAGCCTTCCAAGTAAAGTATGTAGGTACAAGTTTTAACTTACCAATCATAACTTTAAATAAATTTTTTTTTTAGGGTTCAGTTTTTCCTTTTTATGTTTCCTCCATACTGGACTGAGAGAATATTATTCAACGCTGGAAAACGATCTTGTAAATCGAAAAAGTGAACTTTAAACCAGAGCCAATAACGTTTTAAAAAATCATAACAGCTCATAATAAGCTATCAGGAGCAGATTTTTTTCAAAAAGCATATTTTTTAATGTAACACATCAGATGATACTAATTATATAATTCTAAAGTAGAATTACTTTAGTTTTATACATTAGTTTTATATCAATTTCGACTAATAGTTTTTCAATTTCAAGAAGCAATGTTGCTGTAACTTGGTATTTGATACATATGAAACCACGAAATAACTCTAAACTCTGAAATGCTAATTATGCTGTATTTATTTTTAAGGAAACATGATGTAGTCCTAACAGTTTGTACTTAATATACTTTTTAGAAATAGATACATCGTAAATTTCGCTTTAAACATAAATAAAACAAATGATGTTTCATTAAAAATGCTGTATGTTTATTTAAACAAGATTACTTAAAAAATCAATGTGTTCAATATTAATACCCACTACGTATTCAAATAAAAATTAAATGTCTCTCAACTTAATAAACAATATTATTAAAAATCTATGACAAAGTACAGCACTCCCTGGTGGCTTATAACCTTAAATCATAACTAAACAGCTGCTCTAAGGTGATATACTGTGGTACCTACAGCATGCTTTCAGCATAAGATTGAGAGTATAGTGACGTAGTAAATATCTTGGTATCTACAAAATCTGTTAATAATCAGATAATCCTAAGTCCTTACAGTAGGTACACCTAAGTGCACTGCACTGCTAAAAAGTATTGATACCTTTTTTGAAGTATCTGTATAATATTGAAAAATAGATGGTGTCTTAGTATTTACAGCATTTTTGAGTACGTTGAAAAATATGAATAACAAAAAATATAATATAAACATGTAGAGAAGGTCAACATAGTATCTTAGAAAAATAATGTCATAGGAAAACGAAAATCCGACAATCCGACGCAGTATCTTTTTCTTCCAAATATATAAAAAAGTAATTTTGTTATTTTTCGAAATAAGCTAGATCGCTTTCCAGCGTCAATATATGTAGTCCAAAGTTTCTAGCTGTATCTTTACGCAAGTACTAAAAGCCTACAAAGAGTCAATCTAATAGCAAAGGCATATTATGACTAAAATAACGGCAAGAACCTCGTTTCCTAGCGCTTCTATATACCTACCATGTTAAAGATCTCGAACAAAAAAATTTACTCTCGAATAAAGTAACTCTGTTGTAAATAATTATTAGAAAAACTTATCGAAAGTCGATAATCGATAGTGTCAAATCCCTAAAATGCTTACACAAATGATGCGATTGTTTCATGTAATGATAGAGCGTCCCTGTGTGTGAATGTGATAGTGTGCATATACTTTAAGGTAGTGTTTGCTAATTATATTGTGTGCGTGCATAGCGACGTGATGGAAAAATGCAACTGTAGTAAGCAAGTTTTCATGTGTGCTACCTCGCCCCCCACCGTAATTGACAGACTTTTTTGCAAATAAATTAGGCGTCAATTCCTCTCCATTGCTGGTTTATTACTCAAAGTTCGCAACACATGTTTGATTGATAGGTAGTCAAGTTTAGCTAATAGCTAAGTAAATATTTAAATAAAATTTATTAGGTGCCTACTAATATGTACTTGTATGTAATAAGTAAAACCATTGCTATCATAAACATTTATTTGAATACATTAATTGCTGCTGATACTTGGCAAGTTTAGAGTTCGTTAAAAGTACAACTTGCAATGTGCGATACTGCTCCCTATAGTACGACGTGGAAGTTCCCTCCCCATAGTTCTTTATTTTCCTTAATACATCTACTTGTATCACTGGTTTCAACGTAATTTAGTTAAACTGAAAATATATTGTTGAATATTTTGCTCATGGTCTTGACTCTCTGGAGTAGGTAAACCTATCAAAGCTTTATAGGTCCAAACTTATATTATAGGGTGTCACATACCTTCTGTTTTGTTCGGGAGGTAGAACACTCCAATCGACTTCGTACATAGGATAGGCCATAGTAATAAATTAAATGATGGCACAAATAACAAAACAATCACTAGAACATTTCACAAGTATGTCACGTTAGTTTACGACGGTGCGAACTGTCCTTATCAGTATTTTATCAGGTACAGGTGCTCCTCAAATATCCAGTAATAACGTATCTCTTATCAAAAGTACAATTTATCACTAAAAAAGGACAGCAATACATAAACAACGGCACAGTTCGTATGTTTTATTTTCAAACGTCAATACTGTATGTACAGAACAATGGGACGAGTCACAACATTATCTTAATAGGAAAGCTAATTTAATATTCATTCGGTATTGCAATGGTGTAATAAATAATGTGTGGATGTCGTAACTCGCAGGCGATTTACAAATTGTCGTCGTGATTTCGCGGTGGTCTCTCGACACTGTTTCTCTTTATACAGTCCACTAGCCATCGAATGCCTTCGTCCACACCATCTCTGCAAAAAGATAACAAAAACATATAAATACCCACTACAAATTTTACTTATTATTCTACAAATTTTTTGAAATATTTAGAAGAACTTAAAGTATTAAAAGACTATACAATGATACTAATTCTGTTGCATGCAATCTCTAAATACTAGGGTATTTTACTCGTTTTTGAAACGATTTTTTCCCGCGCGTAAATTGACGCAAACGCTAGACGCCATGTGACATGACGTCATTTAGATCAGTTCGTTCGGTATAGTTCGCTCGCTCAAATGGTTGGCGCGCTTCGTAAAGCCGACACAAAGCGGCCGCAGTTTCAAGCCAAAAGGTAGCGCGACTTCTTCAAAGACTCGGCACGTGGCTGTATACCCGATGTGTACCTACATTAGTGCGTCGCGGTAAATGTTTGTGTGTTGTATTGTGACGATAATATAGTGATGATTCAGATGACCAATACTATTAGTATTTAGATTTTCCGGTGTTTCATTAATATAAAAATAAATTGAAATAAATGAGATAGGTACCTACTAGGCTAATAATATATGTTTATATATTTATGTATTTTGACATAGTTTCCAAAAGGTATTTTGGAAACTATGTCAAAATACATAAATATATAAATATATATATATATATATATTACTAATATAAATATATATATATATATATATATATATATATATATATATTATACGGGAAATACATGGTAATGTATCTGTACTGCAAACTATTTAAGCGAATGCAAAATAAACTACTGACATGATGAGGTATGTCATGGCGGGTTCCGCATATAAAAAAATTAACCGGCCAAGTGTGAATCGGAATCGCGCTCCGAGGGTTCCGTACTCTAGAAGTAAAAGTAATTATATTAATTTGCTTATTTATCGATAGCTTTGTTTGTAGAGGTTTATTGTTAATATAAAAAAAACTATGCTAGTTACAGCGTTGGTTTTATTTTTCTGTAAAGTATACATAAACCTCTATTGACCATAATTATTTCTGATTTTTCGATTGGTGAACTTACGAGATAAGGGGGGGGGGGGGGCGGTATTTTTTCGACATTTTGCCCGATTAATCAAAAACTATGACATATAAAAATAAATAAAAATCTGTTTTAGAATGCACAGGTAAAGGCCTTTCATATGATACCCCACTCTGTACAATTATCTTGCATACACTATCTTACTTACACATACCTAATGTTTGTAGATTATCTCTCATAAGAGTAAAATAACCTATTGACAGGTCTAATAATAAATCGGCTAATTGCGTGTCAGGCCACGCGAAGTGTAGGGTTCTGTAGTTGCTT
This sequence comes from Oeneis ivallda, assembly GCA_029955525.1. NCBI lineage: Eukaryota > Metazoa > Arthropoda > Insecta > Lepidoptera > Nymphalidae > Oeneis > Oeneis ivallda. The sequence continues at coordinate 4,677,875 of JARPMR010000006.1, read as the reverse complement.
GTCTCAATATTATGTGTACTTAGATGGCTATAAATATATAATTTTTCATCTATTTAGTTAATTACCGAAATGACAATATTAGAAACTAATGACATTGTATTATGAATGGTTGGAACTTTCGCAAGCGTATATTAAATTATTTGGCGGGCTAAGCGACGTTCACGTAATTAGCTCTATGGGTGACCGAATTATGGTGGTGGTTCGATATGGTCGACGCTTTTTGCTCTAAATTAAAGCTAAGAGATTTGGTGAGTACCATAAATCTCTTTGCTTATGTAGTATGTACCACATTAAATATTTCAACTGGAACTCTCAATATTTTGATCTATTTACATGGATGGATTTACGAGAACTGCTTGTTTTTCCATAATAAAAAGTAGCCTATGTCTCTCTCCAGGTCTTCAACTATACCCATGCAAAAAACTACGTCGATCTGTTGCTCCATTGCTGCCTGATTGAAGAATAAACCAGGGAACCGACAAACAAACACACTTTCGCACTTAGGGGGCGTCCATAAATTACGTGAGGTGTTTTTTTAAATTTTCTGTCCCTCCCTCCCCCCCTGGTGAGATGTCGTGAGATTTTATTCAAGCCCCTCCCCCCTCCCCTTAATCTCACGTGAGATTTTTCAAAATGTGGGTTTCTTACGTAAACGCGTTGGATTGTTATTGTAAAAAGAAAACAAAAATTTGCTTCGTGCTTTTATTTACGACTAGATATGACTAGTATAAATCACAAAGCATGTACAATCTGGATTAAATGAACCAAAATAGTATATATTTTTTTGTTTCAATGAGAAAAAAAATTGCGTGATATTTGCCGAGACCCCCCCTCTCTCCAACGTAAATTGACTCGACCCCCTCCCCCCCTTAAACATCTCACGTATTTTATGAACGCCCCCTTATAATATTAGTGAGGATTACCCCGTCAAGGCGGACGTAGCCATCAGCATAATGTCTCTGGCACCTATCAAGTGTGCATTCTGGTTGAAGATAGGTTTAACTGTATGCACACCCATACAGTCTGGGATGTCTTGTTTATTCGCTAGCACCAGTAACGGGACCCCCGACAGATGCTCCGACGCGATCATCCTGTCTACAACAGAGACACTGTTAAGAGTACTATTACATTTCGCATCCCTCTCTCTAACACATTCTAATATTTTCAATGATTGCAAAAATCTCAGATACTTTTGACAAAATGTGGTCAATTATTATCTTCGACAATTAAATTACGGATATTTTAGATATAGTTTTAGTATCATAATACCTAGTTTATGGTAGAAAATAAAAGTGATAAAAATTAATACAGTTTTTGCAATTCACGAAGGCAAGTGAGCTTTACTCGTGGTTACTTCGTGTACATGCACATTGCATAAGTGTGTGTGCCTGTCAAAGCCTAGGTGGGAGCGGGCAGGCGCGAGCATTGCGCTCGCTCACACTTATACAGATACGACACACACACAACCATAAGTCAGTCACCCTCGTGAATTGCAAGAACTATAGTAGTTTTCGCCTTTTTCCGCCTATCAAAGTCTAGGTATATCAATATCTATGTTCAACAGTGGATGCACTATGGCTAATGATGATGATGATGATGAAAAACCTACTTACCAAATGTTTCTTTTGACTCTGACACTCTATCTCTATCAGAAGAGTCTACAATGTATATTACACCATGGCATTCTGCATAGTACTGAAAATAACAAACATAAAACTTTAACATGTGGCTAGTTAGATGCAGAATTACAATTTTATTGCAGTCAAAATAATGCATCAGACAATATGCTGACTAACTGCACAGTCAGTGTGTAGATAACAGACCACAGTGTGTAGATGACATATAGCATGATATCGCACACCTAGATCAAAAGTGACACAACTCAAAAAAAGTATTTCTGGATCTTTATTCTTTTCTTAGTGAAGTCTTGAAATGAAACTCAATTTTATTTTAGGTCACATTTCACATCATATTTATGACTTTAAAAATTAAGTTCATAACTTTACTAACAAAAGATTCAGAATTTTTTTTTTTCAACTAGGGAACAGAGATCTTTTTTGAGTTTTTTCCCTTTTGATCTAGGTGTCAGACATTAAAGCTTACTTTATTTATTTATTTTACATTGCAGGCACATTTACACAGATTGCTAATCCATACCAAATCAGTGACCAACATGTTTGTTGGCCACTGGTTTGGTGAGCTATCCTTGTCCACGTCATATTGAGATATATGACCCAGCTCAGCTCAGAGGTCAAGGTAAAACAGAAATAGTACTAATACTTTAAGTAAAGTGACATATTAAAACTTAGCTGGTAGCTACATAGTCTGAAATTACTCATTTACCTACAACAATTTACATAATTTTTTTAAATACATATCTAAAATTCTGAGGGTGGCGGGGTTAGAACCTACATCTCTCGGAAATCACACCCTGAGAGTCTTGACCAGTTTACACTATGGCCAAGTAGACAACAATGTAGTTAGAGATTTCAATACATAATACTGCAATTCTCATACTAACTTTATCCCACAATGATTGCAGTTCCTGTTGTCCACCTAGGTCCCAGAAATTAAGTCTCACTCCATCTACATCTATTTTACCTATATTCAACCCTACTGTGGTTGTTATACGACTGGGATTCATTGCTTTATACTTTTTCGTGTATTTTGTTTTTGCAGCCTCCAGATAAGTCTGAAACAAAACATTATCCTCATCAGTCTGTTAATATAGTTTTCTTCACTGTTTTTTTTAATCATATGGCTTTGTTTTTATATTTCTCTTCTCCGATGAGAGGATAGAGCCAAGTACTCACTGTTGATTTGTAAACATAATAGTACAAATACAGTAAATAACTCATAGTGTGTACCTGAGGTACAATTATCTAGCTATTCCATTTATAGTAATCATATTCGATGACATTAGCATCAAAGTAAAATAAACCATAACGGCATTGAATTAGAGCTCAATTTTGTGTGTACATTCTTATACATTTACATATGTACAATACACTCCATATCGCTTCATATTAAAATCGGTTATACTGAATTTGTGACTTTAATAAAATCAAGGAGTATTTTACTTTGAGATGCTAATGTCATCAAATATGAATATGATCAATGGAATAACTTTTAGGCAATAGGTACCCTGCTGTCCACAACAGCAGTAACCATTGCAAGATGACATAATAACTGCAGTCTAAGCACATATAATCAAAATCAGAAATCCATTGGCTTGTGCCGTCATCAACACAATTTTTTGGAACAATATAGTTCAAAATTCAAAATTCAAAATTATTTATTTCATGTAGGCCAACCTGTGGCTCTTATGACACGTCAAGATTCTACCACCGGTTCGGAAAGCGGATTCTGCTGAGAAGAGCCGGCAAGAAACTCAGCAGTTGCTCTTATCAAAATAATCATTTTACAATAATAAGTAGCTATTACATTGTAATAAGTTTTTATACTATCTTGTGGGCAGCTGGATGCCAAGCTGATTTAACCCGTGCATCTTTGTTAAAATAGAATATGACATTTCCACAAAACGTACAATTCAATTCATGTCAAAGACGGGCAGACAGAAAGTAGCCCCATTCCCGCCGGCGGAACCCCTTCACGAGCATGACGCATGATCCAGCCATTGCTTCGCCAGTTAATGTTTAATGCTTTGGTCAGGGCTTGCTATGACAGGTACTCCTACTGTACATAAGGCTAGAACCTAGCACACTGTTTTAATGTGGTTTGCATAGTCACTCCTATCAAAGAATTTGTCTTATCTCACTATCTCAGGTGTAATTGCAGTGAAGCACTAATACAAATTTATATATTAAATGGTATTTTTATAGAATAAAGGCATGCATTGAACTTATTCACTTGTAAGTTGTGACATTTAGCTCTCAGTTAAGCAGACTGATTTCCTTACAATGATATCTTTACGATAAGTGATAAATTGTAGCTTTAACAGTACATTTACATGCTATAATGTATTGTATTATTTTACATTCCGATCATTTCTCTATAGTATTAAAATGTTTTTATAGTTACCGTTTTTCCTGCATTGTCTAGTCCTAAAATCAATACAAAATATTCGTCTTTTTGAACAACATATTTATAAAAGCCGTGGAGTAAAGTATACATCATAAAACATTTTATTTCTGATAAACGTTTCTTGGATAAAGTTAAAAGTTCCAACTTCAATTAAATATTTAAATTTATTTGTTTTGGCTGAAGCCTGAAATTATAATCTAGTCTTCTTATCAGTCTAAAGTTCTGGATTTCAAAATTGTTCGAAATTAACGAAATCAATCAATTTGGCAATAAACATAAACAAATGAAATCACATTTGTAGCATATTGGTGAGGTGCCATCTGTTAACGTAGTCGTAATTCCCAGTTCCATCAGTTATCAATTGTCTGTGGATAGTTGTACATGTTACATTCCCTAATGTTTGTAGTCTATGGTTGCATTTATCGTTGAGACTAGTCTCGGTGTCTGTGTAACGATGGGATCTATGGTCAGATATTCTAGTGTGCATAGTCGATGATGCAGAATTCGGTTAGACAGGGTTGCAGGCGGTCTTTAGCAGTTTTGTCATTAATTTGGTTGGATTGAGGTTATTTGTAGGATTAGTGATTTAATTGTGATGAATTGTTGTTGTGGAGTGATTATGCAATTGTCGTAGAGTTGCTGGTTAGGAGATTACGTAATAATTGCTAGGTTAGCTGTCATGGACAATAGTCCTTGGTTTTTGATGAAATGTGCTTTTGTCATGGTGCAATGCTTTTGGAATCTAGAGTGATTGATTGTGTAATTGGTGATGTTGCGGAAAGATTGATTAGTCGTTGTGGAATGACTGTTTGTGAATTGGTTAATTGGTGATAGTATCTCTTTGCCTTAATATGGGCCATGTGCGAGTTAGACAGGAGATTTGCTTAGGGTCTTCTGAGGTGGAGTCTTGGGCAGCTATGGGGATGGAGGAGGCTGCGCATAGGCTAGAGTAGTTAGCCGGGTTTGTCTAGTTAGACATGGAAATATTGGGTTCCATGCTTGTCATGTAAAGATTACAATGTACCTCCTTTGTGGATAATTATTATCATTGAGAGAAGATGATTGCTGAGAATGATGTTCTGTTCTGAGATAGTGTGTGATTGCCCTTATTAGACGCTCGGCCAGAGGAGAGGTGTCGACACATTGAAATGAAAAATCACAAACATTCTTTTAATTCACATTTGTCGTCACAAACAAACAAAAACAAATCATCATAGACCACGAACAACACCTCTGGTATATAGTGTATTATCTATGAACAACACTATTTTAGGATACAAAATACAAATCATACAAATCATGAAGGTACAAAATTTCTTCTACTAGTGATGTGAACCGGTTTTAAAAACCTAAAAAATACCAGTTTTCGTAAAAACCGATAAACACCGGTTTTCGTTTACTAAAACCGAATATTTTCTCTCTCTACTTTGATCTCGCGGGGGATGCTCGCACCGTTCGAAGACGGATTTTGGACGAGAAGACATCTCGGAGGTTCCCGAACGCTGCCCAGCCGAGTTGGATTCGAAGGTTGATCTCTTTCTAGAAATTGAACCTACCTAGCTTGCAGAGTTGTACAAAATAGTTTAAGAATTAATGTACTAAAATACAAAATGCAAATACTTTTTTGATCGACCTATTTCAAATGCAAAATACCAAATAGTGTTTTGTATTTCAGTTTGGCTCGGCTCGGCTCGGCTCGGCTAGGCTCGGCTCGGCTCGGCTCGGCTCGGCTCGGCTCGGCTCGGTTCAGCTCGGCTCGGCTTGGGTCGGGTCGTCTCGGCTCGGCTCGGCTCGGCTCCACTCGGCTCGGCTCGGCTTGCCTGGCTCGGTTCGGCTAGGCTCGGCACGACTCGTATCGTCTCGTCTTAACTTGTCTTGTTGTTGTATTGTGTTGCATTGATTACACGCATGCTTTGGTATAAATACGGGTAGCATGCCTTGCGTTTCATTCTCGCTCGAGACGTCGGATCGTTCGGAGCTCGGCTCGGCACGGCTCGGCTCGGCTCGGCTCGGCTCGTCTCGTCTTAACTTGTCTTGTTGTTATATTATGTTGCATTGATTACAAGCATGCTTTGGTATACATACGGGTGGCTGATGCCTTGCGTGTCATTCTCGCTCGAGACGTTGGAACGTTCGGAGGTCGGCTCAGCACGGCTCGGCTGCCGCTGCTCTGCAGCTGTGCACGTCGGAGCCTGTCGCAGCGCAGGCCACGGCGCGTCTGCGCCTCACCTGCTGGTGCGCTGCCATGCATGGCGCAGCGTCAGCCACGGCACGTCTGCGTCTCATCTGCCGGTGCACTGCCGAGCACGCAGGGGCTTGTCGCAGCGCTGGCCACGGCGTGTCTGCGCCTCACCTGCTGGTGCGCTACTGAACACGCAGAGGCGTGTCGCAGAGCCGGCCACGGTGCGTCTGCGCCTCACCTGCCGGTGCGCTGCAAAGCACACAGAGGCGTGTGTGCCAACCACAACGCGTCTGCGCTTCACCTGCCTGTGCGCTGCCGAGCGCGTTGGAGCGCGTCGCAGCGCTGACCACGACGCGTCTGCGCCTCACCTGCTGGTGCGCTACTGAGCTCGCCGGGGCGTGTCGCAGCGCCAGCCACAGTGCGTCTGCGCCAAACCTGCTGGTGTGCTGCCGAGCGCGTCGCAGCGCTGGACACGGCGCGCCTGCGCCTCACCAGCCGGTGCGCTGCCGAGCGCGTTGGTACACGGCGCATCGTTGGCCACGGCGCGTCTGCACCTCAGCTGTCAAGCTCGCAGGGGCTTGTCGCAGTGCCAGTCACTGCGCGCCACTTGTCGGTGCGCTGCCGAGCACGTCACCTCCTGACGCAGCGCCAGCCGTGGTGTCGCTGCGCACCACCAGTCTGCGCTGGCGAGCACGTCGGGGCGTGTCGCAGCATCGGCCATGGCGCGTCTGCGTCGGGTCTGGCCTCGCCTGGTCTCATCTCTCTGGTCTAGTTTCCTCTTGTCTGGTCGCTAGGTCTGGTCTCGTCTCGCTTGGTCTCGTCTGGTCTGGTCTCGTCTGGTCTGATCTCATAGTCTGTACTCGTCTGGTCCCATCTGGTCTCGTCTCGGCTGGTCTGGTCTTGTCTCGTCTGGTCTGGTCTTGTCTCGTCTGGTCTGGTCTTGTCTCGCTTCATCGTTTCTTCTCGTCTGTACTCGTCTGGTCTTGTCTGGTCACGTCTGGTCCCGCCTGGTCTAGTCTGGTCTCGTCTGCTCTGGTCTTTTCTGGTCTTGTGTGGTCTCATCTAGTCTGGTCTGGTGTGGTCTTGTCTCGTCTGGTCTTGTCTGGTCTCGTATGGTCTCATCTAGTCTCGTCTGGTCTGGTCTTGTTTAGCCACGTCTGGTCTCGTCTGGTCTCATCTGGTCTCGTCTGGCCTCGTTAATGATTTGTGTTATGTTATTAGTGATAAGCGATAAGAAATGTTAATAGTGATAAGCAATAAAATAAGTAATTATTGTTTAGCGATAAGATAATCGACCGAGCGAAGCGAAGGTCTTTGAGTTAACTAGGGCGATTTGCACTTGTCCGTCCGTCCGTCCGTCCGTCCGTCCGTCTGTCAGAGCCTTATAACTTTTGAATTACTGAACGTAATTACTTCAAATTTAGATATAATATGTAAACCGATGGCCTCCAGCCGAAAATGGCTTAAAAAGTTATAAATATCTTTATTTCAGGGGGGCTCTCATAGAAGCGAATGCGAAGTAAAAAAAAAAAAATCGCGTTACATAAAATTGTTACGTATCATTTTAAAGATAATTTTGAACTGAGTACAAAAATATTTTTTTTTTAATTTTTCCCTTAAAATTGACGAAATGGGGGGCTTTCAAAGTGGCGATTTTATACGCTCGCTTGAAGACGCTCTCTAGAAAAATCCGCTATGGATTTTCAAACTGATTTTATGTTTTTAGGTCACTTATATCCTGTACTTGAACAACAAATACTAAAATTATATGAATATTATAAAGAAACGAGATTATTTAATTTTTAATGGGCGTCAGTAATTCATATAGCATCAACATAGCTTCACAATAATGCTAATAGATGGCGCAGTCAGTAACTATTCCCATGGAACTACGAGTTAAATTCAATGTTTGATAAATAATTCAATGTTTTCACTAACGTTCCCTAACCTTTACGGGCTACCTATAAGTTAGGTGATTGATGTTTTCTGTCAACTTATTTATCACGATCCTGTACGGGACACCTAAAAGGATATTGGGACGGATGTTAGGACTTAGGATTGTATTTAGGAGCTACCTACGTTAAGAGACTCCTACTTAGGGGATGATTTAGGTATGTTTGGTGAAAACGGGCATAATAATAATGTCAGTTTTGGTTATCATGTATCGATTGAATGAATAATCATGGGATACCGTTACCGCGAGGTCTCAGTTCGGGGCGAACCACTAGTTTATTAGTGATAAGCCTTAATATATGGCCTTACCTGCCGGTGTTTTGTCAAACACGCAGGGGCGTGTCGCAGCTCCAGCCACAGCGCGTCCGCGCCTCATCTGTCTGTGTGCTGCCGGGCACGCAGGGGTGTGTCGCAGCGCTGGCCACGGCGTCTGCGCCTCACCTGCCATTGCGCTGTCGAAATCGCAGGGGACTGTCGCAGTGCCAGCCTCGGCGCCACTGTGCGCCACCTGTCGGTGTGCGTGCGAGCTAGTCACTTACTGACGCAACGCCTGCCGTGGCGCCACAGCACGCCACTTGTCTGCGCTGGCGAGCGCGTCACCTCCTGACACAGCGCCAGCCACGGTGCCACAGTGCGTCACCTGTCTGCACCTCGCCTGTTGGTGCGCTGCCGAGCACGTCGTTGCATCTGCGCCTCACATACTCGTGCGCTGCAGTGCGCAATGAAGCGTGTCGCAGCGCTGGCCACGGCACGTCCGCGCCTCACCTGCTGGTGCGTTGCCAAGCGTATGGGAGCGCAGCGCCGACAACGGCTCGTGTGAGCCTCACCTGCCGGTGTGCTGCCGAGCGCGTTGGAGCACTTCGCAGCGCCGGCCACGGCACGTCTGCGCCTCACCTGCCAGTGAGCTGCCGTGCGCGTTGGAGTGCGTCGCAGCGCTGGCCACGGCGCGTCTGCGCCTCACCTGCTGATGCGCTGCCGAGCCTGTCGTTGCACAGCGCTGGCCATGATGCGTCTGCGCCTCACCTACCGGTGCGTTACTGAGCACGCAGAGGACCGTCGCAACGCTGGCCACGGCGCGTCTGAGCCTCAACTGCTGGTGCGCTGTCGAACACGCGGGGGCGCGTAGTAGCGCCGCCCACGGTGCGTCTGCGCCTCACCTGCTGGTGCTCTGCAGTGCGCAATGAAGCGTGTCGCAGCGCTGGCCACGGCACGTCTGCGCCCCACCTGCTGGTGCGTTGCCAAGCGTATGGGAGCGCAGCGCCGACAACGGCTCGTGTGTGCCTCACCTGCCGGTATGCTGCCGAGCGCGTTGGAGCTCTTCGCAGCGCCTGCCACGGCTCGTCTGCGCCTCACCTGCCAGTGAGCTGCCGTGCGCGTTGGAGCGCGTCGCAGCGCTGGCCACGGCGCGTCTGCGCCTCACCTGCTGATGCGCTGCCGAGCACGTCGTTGCACAGCGCCGGCCACGATGAATCTGCGCCTCACATGCCGGTGCGCTGCAGTGCGCAATGGAGCGTGTCACAGCGCTGGCCACGGCGCGTCTGCGCCTCACCAGCCGATGCGCTGCCGAGCACGCAGGGGCATGTTGCAGCGTCGGCCACGGCGCGTCTGCGTCTCACCAGCCGATGCCCTGCCGAGCACGCAGGGGTATGTCGCAGCGTCGGCCAGGGCGCGTCTGCGCCTCACCTGCTGGTGCGCTGCTGAGCACGTCGTTGCACAGCGCCAACCACGATGCATCTGCACCTCAATGCTGGTGCACTGCAGTGCGCAATTGAGCGTGTCGCAGCGCTGGCCACGGCACTTCTGCGCCTCACCTGCTCGTGCGCTGCTGAGCGCGTCGAAGCGCAGCGCCGCCCACTGTGCGTCTACGCCTCACCTACCGGTGCGTTACTGAGCACGCAGAGGACCGTCGCAACGATGCGGCGTTGCATCTGCGCCTCACATGCTGGTGCGCTGCAGTGCGCAATGAAGCGTGTCGCAGCGCTGGCCACGGCACGTCTGCGCCCCACCTGCTGGTGCGTTGCCGAGCGTATGGGAGCGCAGCGCCGACAACGGCTCGTCTGCGCCTCACCTGCTGATGCGCTGCCGAGCGCGTCGTTGCACAGCGTCGGCCACGGCGCCTCTGCGCCTCACCTGCTGGTGCGCTGCTGAGCACGTCGTTGCACAGCGCCGGCCACGATGCATCTGCGCCTCACATGCCGGTGCGCTGCAGTGCGCAATGGAGCGTGTCGCAGCGCTGGCCACGGGACGTCTGCGCCTAACCAGCCCATGCGCTGCCGAGCACGCAGGGGCGTGTCGCAGCGTCGGCCACGGCGCGTCTGCGCCTCAACTGCTGGTGCGCTGCTGAGCACGTCGTTGCACAGCGCCGTCCACGATGCATCTGCGCCTCACATGCTGGTGCGCTGCAGTGCGCAATGGAGCGTGTCGCAGCGCTAGCCACGGTGCGTCTGCGCCTCACCTGCTGGTGCGTTGCCGAGCGTATGGGAGCGCAGCGCCGACAACGGCTCGTGTGCGCCTCACTTGCCGGTGTGCTGCCGAGCGCGTTGGAGCACTTCGCAGCGCCGGCCACAGCACGTCTGCGCCTCACCTGCTGATGCACTGCCGAGCCTGTCGTTGCACAGTGCAGCGCTGGCCATGATGCATCTGCGCCTCACATGCCGGTGCGCTGCAGTGCGCATTGGAGCGTGTCGCAGCGCTGGCCACGGCACGTCTGCGCCTCACCTGCTGGTGCGTTGCCGAGCGTATGGGAGCGCAGCGCCGACAACGGCTCGTGTGCGCCTCACTTGCCGGTGTGCTGCCGAGCGCGTTGGAGCACTTCGCAGCGCCGGCCACGGCACATCTGCGCCTCACCTGCTCGTGCGCTGCTGAGCGCGTCGAAGCGCAGCGCCGCCCACTGTGCGTCCACGCCTCACCTATCGGAGTTACTGAGCACGCAGAGGACCGTCGCAACGCGGGCCACGGCGCGTCTGCGCCTCACCTGCTGGTGCGCTGTCGAACACGCGGGGGCGCGTAGTAGCACCGCCCACGGTGCGTCTGCGCCTCACCTGCTGGTGCTCTACTGGGCACGGCTCGGCTCGGCTTTGTCTTGTCTTGTTGTTGTATCGTAGTGCATTATCTTATAGTTGTATTGTTGCATTGATTACAAGCATGCTTACCAAAGCATACCAATAAATATTTATACCAATAAATACGGGTGGCTGATGCCTTGCGTCTGCGTGTCATTCTTGCTCTAGATGGTGGACCGTTCGCAGTTCGGCTTAGCACGGCTCATCTGCCGGTGCGTTGCCGAGCAGGTCGGAGCATGTCGCAGTGCCAGCCACGGCGCGTCTGCGCCTCACCTGCTGGTGCGCTGTCGAACACGCAGAGGCGTGTCGCAGCGCCGGCCACGGCACGTCTACGCCTCACCTGGCAGTGAGCTGCCTGCGCGTTGGAGCGCGTCGCAGCGCTGGCCACGGCACGTCTGCGCATCACGTGCTGATGCGCTGCCGAGCGCGTCGTTGCATCTGCGCCTCACATGCTGGTGCGCTGCAGTGCGCAATGAAGCGTGTCGCAGCGCTGGCCACGGCACGTCTGCGCCCCACCTGCTGGTGCGTTGCCGAGCGTATGGGAGCGCAGCGCCGACAACGGCTCGTGTGTGCCTCACCTGCCGGTGTGCTGCCGTGCGCGTTGGAGCGCGTCGCAGCGCTGGCCACGGCGCGTCTGCGCCTCACCTGCTGATGCGCTGCCGAGCGCGTCGTTGCACAGCGCCGGCCACGATGCATCTGCGCCTCACATGCCGGTGCGCTGCAGTGCGCATTGGAGCGTGTCGCAGCGCTGGCCACGGCACGTCTGCGCCTCACCTGCTGGTGCGTTGCCGAGCGTATGGGAGCGCAGCGCCGACAACGGCTCGTGTGCGCCTCACTTGCCGGTGTGCTGCCGAGCGCGTTGGAGCACTTCGCAGCGCCGGCCACGGCACATCTGCGCCTCACCTGCTCGTGCGCTGCTGAGCGCGTCGAAGCGCAGCGCCGCCCACTGTGCGTCCACGCCTCACCTACCGGCGTTACTGAGCACGCAGAGGACCGTCGCAACGCGGGCCACGGCGCGTCTGCGCCTCACCTGCTGGTGCGCTGTCGAACACGCGGGGGCGCGTAGTAGCACCGCCCACGGTGCGTCTGCGCCTCACCTGCTGGTGCTCTACTGGGCACGGCTCGGCTCGGCTTTGTCTTGTCTTGTTGTTGTATCGTAGTGCATTATCTTATAGTTGTATTGTTGCATTGATTACAAGCATGCTTACCAAAGCATACCAATAAATATTTATACCAATAAATACGGGTGGCTGATGCCTTGCGTCTGCGTGTCATTCTTGCTCTAGATGGTGGACCGTTCGCAGTTCGGCTTAGCACGGCTCATCTGCCGGTGCGTTGCCGAGCAGGTCGGAGCATGTCGCAGTGCCAGCCACGGCGCGTCTGCGCCTCACCTGCTGGTGCGCTGTCGAACACGCAGAGGCGTGTCGCAGCGCCGGCCACGGCACGTCTACGCCTCACCTGGCAGTGAGCTGCCTGCGCGTTGGAGCGCGTCGCAGCGCTGGCCACGGCACGTCTGCGCATCACGTGCTGATGCGCTGCCGAGCGCGTCGTTGCATCTGCGCCTCACATGCTGGTGCGCTGCAGTGCGCAATGAAGCGTGTCGCAGCGCTGGCCACGGCACGTCTGCGCCCCACCTGCTGGTGCGTTGCCGAGCGTATGGGAGCGCAGCGCCGACAACGGCTCGTGTGTGCCTCACCTGCCGGTGTGCTGCCGTGCGCGTTGGAGTGCGTCGCAGCGCTGGCCACGGCGCGTCTGCGCCTCACCTGCTGATGCGCTGCCGAGCGCGTCGTTGCACAGCGCCGGCCACGATGCATCTGCGCCTCACATGCCGGTGCGCTGCAGTGCGCAATGGAGCGTGTCACAGCGCTGGCCACGGCGCGTCTGCGCCTCACCAGCCGATACGCTGCCGAGCACGCAAGGGCATGTTGCAGCGTCGGCCACGGCGCGTCTGCGTCTCACCAGCCGATGCGCTGCCGAGCACGCAGGGGCATGTTGCAGCGTCGGCCATGGCGCGTCTGCGTCTCACCAGCCGATGCGCTGCCGAGCACGCAGGGGTATGTCGCAGCGTCGGCCACGGCGCGTCTGCGCCTCACTTGCTGATGCGCTGCCGAGCCTGTCGTTGCACAGCGCCGTCCACGATGCATCTGCGCCTCACATGCTGGTGAGCTGCAGTGCGCAATGGAGCATGTCGCAGCGCTGGCCACGGTGCGTCTGCGCCTCACCTGCAGCTGGTGCGTTGCCGAGCGTATGGGAGCGCAGCGCCGACAACGGCTCGTGTGCGCGTCATTTGCCGGTGTGCTGCCGAGCGCGTTGGAGCACTTCGCAGCGCCGGCCACGGTACGTCTGCGCCTCACCTGCTCGTGCGCTGCTGAGCGCGTCGAAGCGCAGCGCCGCCCACTGTGCGTCTACGCCTCACCTACCGGTGCGTTACTGAGCACGCAGAGGACCGTCGCAACGCTGGCCACGGCGCGTCTGCGCCTCACCTGCTGGTGCGCTGTCGAACACGCGGGGGCGCGTAGTACCTAGCGCCGCCCACGGTGCGTCTGCGCCTCACCTGGTGCTCTACTGGGCACGGCTCGGCTCGGCTTTGTCTTGTCTTGTTGTTGTATTGTAGTGCATTATCTTGTAGTTGTATTGTTGCATTGATTACAAGCATGCTTTGGTATAAATACGGGTGGCTGATGCCTTGCGTCTGCGTGTCATTCTTGCTCTAGATGGTGGACCGTTCGCAGTTCGGCTTAGCACGGCTCATCTGCCGGTGCGTTGCCGAGCAGGTCGGAGCATGTCGCAGTGCCAGCCACGGCGCGTCTGCGCCTCACCTGCTGGTGCGCTGTCGAACACGCAGAGGCGTGTCGCAGCGCCGGCCACGGCACGTCTACGCCTCACCTGGCAGTGAGCTGCCTGCGCGTTGGAGCGCGTCGCAGCGCTGGCCACGGCGCGTCTGCGCCTCACCTGCTGATGCGCTGCCGAGCGCGTCGTTGAATCTGCGCCTCACATGCTGGTACGCTGCAGTGCGCAATGAAGCGTGTCGCAGCGCTGGCCACGGCACGTCTGCGCCCCACCAGCTGGTGCGTTGCCGAGCGTATGGGAGCGCAGCGCCGACAACGGCTCGTGTGCGCCTCACTTGCCGGTGTGCTGCCGAGCGCGTTGGAGCACTTCGCAGCGCCGGCCACGGCACGTCTACGCCTCACCTACCGTTGCGTTACTGAGCACGCAGAGGACCGTCGCAACGCTGGCCACGGCGCGTCTGCGCCTCACCTGCTTGTGCGCTGTCGAACACGCGGGGGCGCGTAGTAGTGCCGCCCACGTTGCGTCTGCGCCTCACCTGCTGGTGCTCTACTGGGCACGGCTCGGCTCGGCTTTGTCTTGTCTTGTTGTTGTATTGTAGTGCATTATCTTGTAGTTGTATTGTTGCATTAATTACAAGCATGCTTTGGTATAAATACGGGTGGCTGATGCCTTGCGTCTGCGTGTCATTCTTGCTCTAGATGGAGGACCGTTGGCAGCTTGGCTCAGCACGGCTCATCTGCCGGTGCGCTGCCAAGCAGGTCGGAGCTTGTCGCAGTGCCAGCCACGGCACGTCTGCGCCCCACCTGCTGGTGCGTTGCCGAGCGTATGGGAGCGCAGCGCCGACAACGGCTCGTGTGCGCCTCACTTGCCGGTGTGCTGCCGAGCGCGCTGGAGCACTTCGTAGCGCCGGCCACGGCACGTCTACGCCTCACCTACCGTTGCGTTACTGAGCACGCAGAGGACCGTCGCAACGCTGGCCACGGCGCGTCTGCGCCTCACCTGCTTGTGCGCTGTCGAACACGCGGGGGCGCGTAGTAGTGCCGCCCACGGCACGTCTACGCCTCACCTGGCAGTGAGCTGCCTGCGCGTTGGAGCGCGTCGCAGCGCTGGCCACGGCGCGTCTGCGCCTCACCTGCTGATGCGCTGCCGAGCGCGTCGTTGCACAGCGTCGGCCACGGCGCGTGTGCACCTCACCTGCTGGTGTGCTGCTGAGCGCATCGTTGCACAGCGCCGGCCACGATGCATCTGCGCGTCACATGCCGGTGCGCTGCAGTGCGCAATGGAGTGTGTCGCAGCGCTAGCCACGGCACGTCTGCACCTCACCAGCCGATGCGCTGCCGAGCACGCAGGGGCGTGTCGCAGCGTCGGCCACGGCTCGTCTGCGCCTCACCTGCTGGTGCGCTGCTGAGCGCGTCGTTGTACAACGCCGGCCACGATGCATCTGCGCCTCATATGCCGCTGCGCTGCAGTGCGCAATTGAGCGTGTCGCAGCGCTGGCCACGGTGCGTCTGCGCCTCACCTGCTGGTGCGATGCCGAGCGTATTGGAGCGCAGCGCCGACAACGGCTCGTGTGCGCCTCACCTGCTGGTGTGCTGCCGAGCGTGTTGGAGCACCTCGGAGCGTGGCCAACAGCACGTCTGCGCCTCACCTGCTCGTGCGCTGCTGAGCGCGTCGAAGCGCAGCGCCGGCCATTGTGCGTCTACGTCTCACCTACCAGTGAGTTATTAAGCACGCAGAGGCGTGTCGCAGCGCCGGCTACGGCGCGTCTGCGCATCACCTGCTGGTGCGCTGTCGAACACGCAGGGGCGCGTAGTAGCGCCGGCCACGGTGCGTCTGCGCTTAAGCTGCTGGTGCTCAACTAGGCACGGCTTGGCTCGGCTTTGCTCATCTAGTCTTGTCTTTTCTTGTCTTGTCTTGTTGTTGTATTGTGGTGCATTATCTTGTAGTTGTATTGTTGCATTGATTACAAGCATGCTTTTGTATAAATACGGGTGGCTGATGCGTCTGCGTGTCATTCTCGCTCTAGATGGTGGACCGTTCGCAGCTCGGCTCAGCACGGCTCATCTGCCGGTGCGCTGCCGAGCAGGTCGGAGCTTGTCGCAGTGCCAGCCACGGCGCGTCTGCGCCTCACCTGCTGGTGCGCTGTCGAACACGCAGAGGCGTGTCGCAGCGCCGGCCACGGCACGTCTACGACTCACCTGCCAGTGAGCTGCCGTGCGCGTTGGAGCGCGTCGCAGCGCCGGCCACGATGCATCTGCGCCTCACATGCCGGTGCGCTGCAGTGCGCATCTGGAGCGTGTCGCAGCGCTGGCAACGGCACGTCTGCGCCTAACCAGCCGATGCGCTGCCGAGCACGCAGGGGCGTGTCGCAGCGTCGGCCACGGCGCGTCTGCGCCTCACGTGCTGGTGCGCTGCTGAGCACGTCGTTGCACAGCGCCGTCCACGATGCATCTGCGCCTCACATGCTGGTGCGCTGCAGTGCGCAATGGAGCGTGTCGCAGCGCTGGCCACGGCGTGTCTGCGCCTCACCTGCTGGTGCGTTGCCGAGCGTATGGGAGCGCAACGCCGACAACGGCTCGTGTGCGCCTCACCTGCCGGTGTGTTACTGAGCACGCAGAGGCGTGTCTGTGCGCTGCCGTGCGCGTTGGAGCATGGCGCAGCGCCTCACATGCCGGTGCGCTGCAGTGCGCATCTGGAGCGTGTCGCAGCGCTGGCAACGGCACGTCTGCGCCTAACCAGCCGATGCGCTGCCGAGCACGCAGGGGCGTGTCGCAGCGTCGGCCACGGCGCGTCTGCGCCTCACGTGCTGGTGCGCTGCTGAGCACGTCGTTGCACAGCGCCGTCCACGATGCATCTGCGCCTCACATGCTGGTGCGCTGCAGTGCGCAATGGAACGTGTCGCAGCGCTGGCCACGGCACGTCCGCGCCTCACCTGCTGGTGCGTTGCCGAGCGTATGGGAGCGCAACGCCGACAACGGCTCGTGTGCGCCTCACCTGCCGGTGTGTTACTGAGCACGCAGAGGCGTGTCTGTGCGCTGCCGTGCGCGTTGGAGCATGGCGCAGCGCTGGCCACGGTGCGTCTGCACCTCGCCTGCCTATGCGCTGCCGAGCACGCAGAGGCGTCTCGCAGCACCGGCCACAGCGCGTCTGTCCCTCACCTGTCGGTGCGCTACCGTGCGCGTTGGAGCACGGCGCATCGTCAGTCACGGCGCGTCTCCGCCTCACCTACCGGTGCACTGCCGAGCGCGTTTGAGCTCGTCTCAGCGATGGCTACGGAGCGTCTGCGCCTCACCTGCCGAACACGCAGAGGCGTGACGCAGTGCCGGCCATGGCGAATCTGCGCCTCACCTGCCATTGCGCTGTCGAGCTCGCAGGGACCTGTCGCAATGCCACCTGTTGGTGCGCTGGCGAGCGCGTCACTTCCTGACGCAGCGCCAGGCACGGTGCCACTGCGTGTCACCTGTCAGCGGTGTCACCTGTCTGCTGCGTCGTGTCGGGCCTCGCCTGGTCTGGTCTCGTCAGGTCTGGTCGCGTCTGGTCTCGTCTGATCTCGTCTGGTCCCGTGTGATCTGGTCTCGTCTGGTGTCGTCTGGTCTCATCTGGTTCCTCTGGTTTCGTCTGGTCTAGTTTCGTATCTCTGGTCTAGTTTCGTCTCTCTGGTCTAGTTTCGTCTCGTCTGGTCTGGCCTCGCCAGGTCTCGTCAGGTCTGGTCTGGTCTCGTCTGGTCTTGTCTGGTCTGGTCTTGTCTGGTCTGATCTCGTCTAGTCTCGTATTGTCTCGTATGGTCTCGTATTGTCTCGTATGGTCTCGTATGGACTCGTTTGGACTCGTATGGACTCGTATGGTCTCATCTGGTCTTGTCTGATTCTCGTCTGGTCTCATCGTCTGTCCTCGTCTGGTCCCGCCTGGTCTCGTTTAGTCCTCTGGTCTCATCTGGTCTCTTATCGTCTGGTCTGGTCTGGCCTCGTCTGGTCTAGTCTGGTCCTATTTTGTCTGGTCCTGTCTGGTCTCGTCTCGTCTAGTCTGACCTGGTCTCGTCTGGTCTGGTCTGGTCTGGTCTGGTCTGGTATCGTCTTGTCTCGTCTGGTCTCGTCTGGTCTCATCTGGTCTCATCTGGTCTCGTCTGGTCTCGTAAGTGATTTGTTTTAAGATATGTTTTGAGTAATTAGCGATAAGATATGTAATTAGTGATAAGCGATAAGATAAGTTATTACTGATTAGCGATAAGATTAGAAATTAGTGATAAACTATAAGTAATTTGTGATAAGATATGTAATTAGTAATTAGCGATAAGATGTTATTAGTGATAAGCGATGAGTAATTTGTCATAAACGATTAGATAAGTAATTAGTGATAAACGATTAGATAAGTGATAAGCGAATAAGATAAGTAATTAGTGATATGATATGTTATTAGTAATTAGCGATTAGTAAAATAATTAGTGATAAGCGATAAGATAAGTAATAAGCGATAAGTAATTAGTGATAAGCGATAGGATAAAAAATTAGTGATAAGATATGTTATTAGTAAATAGCGATTAGTTAAGGAATTAGTAATAAGCGATAAGGTAAGTAATTAGTGATAAGCGATAAGATAATAAATTATTGATTAGCGATAAGATAAGTAATTAGTGATAAGCGATAAAATAAGTAATTAGTGATAAGCGATAAGATAAAAAAATTGGGATAAGATATGTCATTAGAATAGCGATTAGTTAAGTAATTGTAATTAGCGATAACATAGGTAATTAGTGATAAGCGATAAGAAATTAGTGATAAACGTTAAGGTAAGTAATAGTGATAAGTTAATGTTATGTAGTTAGTCATTAGTAATTAGCGATAAGATAAGTATAATTAGTGATAAGCTATAAGATAAGAAATTAGTTATAAGTGATAACTGATAAGTAATTAGTGATAAGCTATAAGATAAGTAACTAGTGATAAGCTATAAGATAAGTAACTAGTGATAAGCGATAAGATAAGTAATTGGTGATAAGCGATAAGATGTGAGATTAAAGATAAACGATAAGATAAGAAATTAGTGATACTAATTAGTGATAAGCGATAAGGGATAAGATAAGAAATTAGTAATAAAGGTAGGATAAGTGATTAGTGATAAGCGATAAGATAAGTAATTAGTGATAAGCGATAAGATAATAATAATAATAATAATTCTGGCAACCCTAAATGTAAGCATACGATATATTTTTTCACCGTTACATTTTCGCCGAAATAAATATTATACAACCGATCTCAACACAATTTTAGATTTAATTTAATAAATTTACCATACTAAAAACTAATTAGAAGAACCAAAACCTAATTAGAAACCATGAAGAAAATTAAAATAGTCCGAAATATAACTGACACAAGCTGTCAATAGATGCCATATGATGAATACAAAAGAAATTAGAAGAATTAATAATGTAGAATGCTGACACGATCCAGAGCACGGAACGCACAAACACCACCCCCGGACTCGTCGCTCAGTTCCGCCTCGCAGCCACCCGGGACCACGCCCAATGCTGCAGTTGCGTCGAGTTCGAGCGACGAGTTTTTCTCCCCGCCGACGTCGCCACCACCAGTACATCGTCGTGGGAGAGGCCGGCCGCCGACTTGCTTGGGATCCCGAGGCCCACCGGCTTCTGATAGGGTCCCCGCTTCCGGCGGTAGTGTGTCGCGCATGAGGTGGACAACATCCATTAATGAAAATGTCATGCGCGCATACTTAGGGGCTACTGAGGGTGGAACCAACATGACCGCGTACCGTGCTAGGATGCATGCTTTGTTTCAGGTCCTTGAACCAGCTCTCAATGTGTCGGCTCAGCGACTGTCGGACCAGGTGCGGGTTATTCAGCGTAATCACATGCTGGACAACGCCGTGCTTGATCGGCTTCGCTCTGAACTGCAATGTAACCGCGCTACCCCCTCCTCACCGCAAGCTCCAGCACAATCGCAAACTGCTCATGCGATTTCGCTGCAGCCCACTCAGGCTGGTGAGGGACAAGATAGCGGGGCTGCACATGTAAGTACCCAGTGTAGTGAACAATTGAGGAGTGCTTTGGAGAGTGCTATTCGGGAATATAGATCTTCACCACCCGAGTTTAGACCGCGGTTACCTCGGTTGCCCATGAAAAATAAGAACATAGCGCTAATGGGTGCCCTGGATTCGCTGTTGCCGAGTTATTTTGACAGCAGCGAAGACAATTCCGACACACATTCGATTCTGTACTGCGCGGCTGTTGCGGCATGTCGTGTTGCTAATGTAAAGTTTATTAATAATGATACAGCAAAACGACCGAAGCCTGCCGCACCAGCCTGGCAGTGCAGGATCGAACGTCGTATTGATGGGGCTAGGGCACTCATTGGCAAACTACTCTGCTTCAGGGAGGGCAACACTCGCCCTAGAGTCATGCGATTTGTGAGGCGCGCTTTCTTGGGGACTGATATCAGCCCTCAAGATTATATGGCGCGCGTCACTGAGCGCATTGACTTCCTGAAACAGAAGGTCTCGGCATGGGCTAGTCGTATTCGTAGATACAAGAGCCGGGTCGAGAGATATACCCTGAATCGCACTTTCCAAAGCGATCAGAGGCGGGTATATCGAGGTTGGGAACACCCTGACCAAGGTGTCACCGATGCGCGCCTACCGGATAATGTAGCCATGACCTCTTTCTGGCGCAACATCTGGTCGGCGCCTGTCGCTCACACTGAGGGTGGTTGGACGTGGGATGTAGAAAGAGCCTGCGATCAAATTCCAGAAATGGACCTAGTTACTATCACCCCTGAAGACGTGACCACTGCAGCCCGTCCCCTACCCAATTGGAAATCCCCTGGGCCGGACGGGCTGCACAACTTTTGGATAAAGTGGCTACGCAGCTCGCACGCTCGTTTGGCATCCCAATTCCAATCATCTCTAGAGTCAGAGTCGCTACCCCAGTTTCTGACAACAGGTATTACCCTCCTGCTCCATAAGTCAGGTAGTACCACGGAGCCCAAAAATTATAGGCCGATTACGTGCCTACCAACATTGTATAAACTTCTTACATCCATTCTGAGAACAAAAATTCATATCGATACAAAATCCATCATGTCTATTTCTCAGAACGGATGTAGGAATGGCTCCCGTGGTACTAAGGAGCTTCTCCTCATTGATATGGCCATTTGTCAACAGGTTCGGCGCTCCCGAAGGGATCTGTCGACATGTTGGATAGACTATAAGAAGGCCTACGACTCTGTGCCCCATACATGGCTCATGAAGGTGCTGGAACTGTACAAAGTAAACTCAGTACTACGCGCCTTCCTACAGACGTGTATGGGGCAGTGGAGGACAGTCCTTCACTATCCAGGGTGTCGCCGGACCCTGGGGAGCGCGGAGCCTATAAGGATTGAGCGAGGCATATTCCAGGGCGATAGTCTGACTCCTTTGTGGTTTTGCCTGGCTCTGAATCCTCTGAGTACTCTCTTGGAGAATTCAGGGCTAGGTTACCGGTTGAGGAGAGGTGGTCAGGTTATATCACACCTCCTTTACATGGATGACCTAAAACTCATTGCCCCCAACAAATCACATCTACTAGAGTTACTAAAGGTAACTAAAGCCTTTAGTGATTCCATTAGGATGGAATTTGGTGTGGACAAATGTGCGGTCATGCATGTAAAGCGAGGGAGGATTGTGGAATCTGAGGGGGTTGAGCTCTCGGATTCCATATACCTCAGATCACTCGCCCCAACTAAAACCTACAAATACTTGGGCATGGCGGAGGCGTTAGGTATCAGAGAGGCCGACATGAGGCAGTCGGTGAGGGAGCGTTTCCTTGGTCGTCTGAAGAAAGTGCTGAAAAGCCTTTTGTCGGGCGGCAATAAGGTGCGCGCCTTCAACGGTTGGGTCATGCCGGTCTTGATGTATTTCTTCGGCATAATCAGGTGGACTCAGACTGAGCTAGACGCCCTGGACAGACAAGTTCGTGCGCTGCTGACCGCATATCGGATGCATCACCCGCACTCCTCGGTGATGAGGCTGTACATTCCGCGGAAGTGTGGGGGAAGAGGCCTTTTGAATGCCAAAACCCTCCACAACCGCGAGGTGTGCAGTCTCAGGGAGTACTTTCTCCACGCCGAGACGGAGATGCACCGCGATGTAGTCGCAGTGGACAGGGGTCTGACGCCGCTCTCCTTGGCTAACGAGAACTGGCGCATACCTGTGGTGCTCAGTACCAATGACCGCAGGGTTGTATGGCAAGGTAAGGAGCTTCACGGACGCTTTTATCGGGCCCTCCACGGGCCTGATGTTGACTTTGAAGCGTCCGTGTCCTGGCTGCGCTTTGGTGACCTCTTTGGGGAAACCGAAGGGTTTGTATGTGCAATTATGGACGAGGTCATGATGACGAACAATTACAGAAAATACATTGTGAAGGATGGAACGGTAGACGTATGTCGGGCATGTCGCCGTCCTGGAGAAACTATCCGTCACATTGTTTCTGGTTGTTCTCATCTAGCTAACGGCGAATACTTACACAGACATAACCAAGTGGCCAGGATTATCCACCAGCAACTTGCCTTGAAATACAATCTTGTGGAATCGGAGGTACCGTACTACAAGTATGTGCCCGACCCAGTTCTTGAAAATGGTCATATCACACTGTACTGGGATCGGTCTATCATTACAGACAGGACTATTGTAGCCAATAAGCCTGACATAGTGGTGATAGATCGATCAGAGCGCCGTGCAATGATTGTTGATGTTGCTGTCCCGCATGACGAGAACCTCGTGAAAGCCGAGAAAGAGAAACTCACCAAGTATCTCGACTTGGCGCACGAGGTTGTCGCCATGTGGAATGTAGACTCAGCAATCATTGTACCGATAGTCATTACCGCTAATGGTCTTATAGCCAAGAGCCTCGACCAACATCTTTCGAGGCTCTCGTTGGGTAGCTGGGTCAAGGGCCAGATCCAGAAGGCTGTACTCCTGGACACGGCTCGCATCGTCAGGAGGTTCCTCTCTCTGGGGCCCTGACCGCCGGTTGCTTGGACCCTGTTCCCGAGGCCGGTGGACCGCTATTTTTTATATTTTTAAATGTTTTTTTTTTTTATTTAAGTTTTGTAATGAAATATTTAAAAATATAAAAAGTATGATTAAAAGGAAATAAAGATGAAAATAATAATAATAAATTCGTTTATTTGCTTTAAAAATGGGTTACAAATAGGTTACAAATAAATTTTGTGATTCCGATTTTATAATGGGGTCTATCTCTAAAACTAATCTAGTTAGGAATTTGAAATTTTTACTTCGCATTCGCTTCTATGAGAGCCGCTTGAAATAAAGATTTCTATAACTTTTTAAGCCATTTTCGGCTGGAGGCCAGCGGTTTACATATTATATCTAAAATTGAAGTAATTACGTTCAGTAATTCAGAAGTTATAAGGCTCTCACAGATGGACGGACGGACGGACAGACGGACGGACAAGTGCAAATTCACTCAAGTAGACTCAGAGACCTTCGCTTCGCTCGGTCAAAATGCGACGGTGGAGTAAGTATTTAGTAAAATAAACGTGCTGCGTTATACTTTTTTACAACAAAATAATTGAATAGGCAGCTAAAGTTGGGCTTCATAAAAATAAAGAAACTGCCGAATAATAAGGGCATCAAAAGAAATAAACAAGCAAATGGAAATTAAATAAATATATTATCCAAATGCAAATTATAATTAAATATCCATCCATTGACTTCATCCACATGGATTACGTTTTTAAAAATGACGTGGGAACTCTGAATTTTCGAGATAAATAAAAATTCTTTTCAAAAAACCGACTTCTAACGCCACTACAAAGTATAAAAATAATTTTAGTTTGTCCACGTTTGTTGAAGTCGGGCGGGCCTAAATACAAACTATGAAATACAATATGAGAGACTCGTTTGTAGAAGTCGAGCGAGCATCGCGAGTCGTTAGAAGTCGGTTTTTTGAAAAGAATTTTTGACCGAGCGAAGCGAGGTCTCTGAGTTTACTAGAGCGATTTGCACTTGTCCGTCCGTCCGTCCGTCCGTCCGTCCGTCCGTCTGTCAGAGCCTTATAACTTTTGAATTACTGAACGTAATTACTTCAAATTTGGATATAATATGTAAACCGATGGCCTCCAGCCGAAAATGGCTTAAAAAGTTATAAAAATCTTTATTTCAGGGGGGCTCTCATAGAAGCGAATGCGAAGAAATTTTTTTTTATTTGCGATTCATAGGTTTTCTGTGTATCATTTTAAAGACAATTTGGAACAGAGTACAACCGTATTTTTTTTTTTAATTTTTTTCCTAAAATTGACGAAATGGGGGGCTTCCAAAGTGGCGATTTAATACGCTCGATTGAAGACGCTTACTGGGAAAATTTTCTATATATTTTCAAGTTGTACTTATTTTCTTACTTCACTTGTATCCTGTACTTGAAGAACAAATACTAAAATTATATGAATATTATAAAGAAACGAGATTATTTAATTTTTAATGAGCATCAGTAAATTTCACATAGCTTCACAATAATGCTAATAGATGGCGCAGTCATTAACTATTCCATTGAACTAGGAGTTACGACTACGATTTATCCCAAAAACAGTTTTGCGTCGACCATTATTATTTAGGTACATAATATAATAACATATTATTCAATTAAAATTATTCTTTAGTTAAATATCATTTTGTATATTTTCTATTCGCGTCGATAGATGACGATTTGTACAGATGCCCCTAACCCGTTTTCACTCGTTAGTACCTACATAATAATTCAATGTTTTCACTGACGTTCCCTAACCTTTACGGGCTACCTATGATAAGTTATGTGATGATTACTGTCAACTTCTTTATCACGATCCTGTACGGGACACCTAAAAGGACATTGGGACGGATGTTAGGACTTAGGATTGTGTTTTGGAGCTACCTACGTAAAGAGGCTCCTACATAGGGGATGATTTAGGTATGTTTGGTGAAAACGGGCATAATAATAATAATGTCAGTTTTGGTCGTCATGTATCGATTGAATGAATAATCATGGGATACCGTTACCGCGAGGTCTCAGTTCGGGGCGAACCACTAGTTATTTTAAGCTTTTAAGTGATTATCCTATGATTGAGGAGCTAGGACCTGGAGCTCCATGATGTAGTCCATACTTGTTACCTACAATATCAATTCGTAATCGAAATTTCCTTAAATCCCCATAGTTTTAGGTAGGCAGTACCCTGCGGCATCAGGATTGAGGAGCTAGGACCTGGAGCTCCATGATGTAGTCCATACTTGTTACTTACAATAATAATTCGTAATCGACATTTCCTAAATCTCTTTATTTTAGGTGAGAAATATCCCTGCAGCTTGAGGCTTGAGGAGTTGAAGGTCAACATTTTTATGGGACCATTTCGCAAACATCCTCTGTCGATTAAAAAAAATCACGCAAATCGGTCCAGTAATCCCGGAGAAATCGGTGGACATACATAGAAAAACCGGCCGAATTGAGAACCTCCTCCTTTTTGGAAGTCGGTTAAAAATAACCTAGGTCACTCTTCAGGTTCTCATGGGTCTATGGGTATAGGGATATAGACCCATGTAAAAAATCACGTCGATATGTGCTGCGTGATTGAAAGACAAACCAATAAACCAACTGATGATGATGATTGATGCTTCATAAAAAGATGCTTAACCTGTTTAATATTTGATATTTGATTGATGCTTCATAAAAAGATGCTTAACCTGTTTAATAAATATAGATTGTTTGTAATTATTACACTTGATGTTACCTATATGTTGGCAGATTGAAAAGATAAAATTCCAAAAGTTGAATATGTTTTAATTACTTACTTGTAGTTAATTATGATTAACAATCACAGATTACAGGATACTTTAACAATGAAGACAATAATGATGCTTGATGTAATGTTCTTTTTCTAATAACGTCTGATTAATAACTGTCACTCGCGTCACACTCCGTTTCGCCGGCCCTCGGCAAGCGTCGTCGGCCGCTCTCGGGCTTTTTAGGGTTCCATACCAAAATGGTAAAAATGGAACCCTTATGGTGAGACTTTCTCCGTCCGTCTGTCCGTCCGTCTGTCACAGTCGATTATTTCAGTAACTATTAAAGCTATCGACATAAAATTTGGCATAGTTGTGTATAATAGTGGCCCAAAAGCATTGAAATAAATAAAAATTGAAAATTATTTTTAGTTTTATTAAAAAAGGGGGAAAATCGGGGGTTTGAAATTTCAAAGTAAAATAACTATATCGAATGGGGTATCATATGAAAGGCCTTTACTTGTACATTCTAAAACAGTTTTTTATTTATTTCTATATATAATAGTTTTTGATTAATCGGCCAAAATGTCGAAAAAAATACCGTTCCCCCCCCCCCCCTCCCCTTAACTCCGAAGTTTACCAATCGAAAAATCTGAAATAATTATGGTCAATAGAGGTTTATGTATGTTTTACAGGAAAAATAAAAGCAACGCGAAATTTTTTTTAGTTTGATTAAAAAAGGGGGAAAATCGGGGGTTTGAAATTTCAAAGTATGATAACTATACCGAGTGGGGTATCATATGAAAGGCCTTTACTTGTGCATTCTAAAACAGTTTTTTATTTATTTCTAGATATAATAGTTTTTGATTAATCGGCCAAAATGTCGAAAAAAATACCGTTCCCCCCCCCCCCCCTCCCCTTAACTCCGAAGTTTACCAATCGAAAAATCTGAAATAATTATGGTCAATAGAGGTTTATGTATGTTTTATATGAAAAATAAAATCAAGGCGAAAATTATTTTAGTTTAATTAAAAAATCGGCCAAGTGCGAGTCGGGCCTCGCTCTTTTAGGGTTCCGTTAAAAAAAATTAAATAAAAATATTTCCATGTACCCATGGAAATATTTTAATTTAATTTTTTTAATTTAATTTTTATTATTTGTTGTTATAGCGGCATTAGAAATACATAATATATGAAAATTTCATCTGTCTATCTATTACGGTTTACGAGATACAGCCCGCTGACAGACGGACGGACGGACGGACAGCGTAGGCTTAGTAATAGGGTCCCGTTGGTACCCTTTGGGTACGGAACCCTAAAAAGGGGGAAAATCAGGGGTTTGAAATTTCAAAGTAAGATAATTATACTGAGTGGGGTATCATGAAAGGCCTTTACTTGTGCATTCTAAAACAGGTTTTTATTTATTTCTATATATAATAGCTTTTGAGTAATCGGCCAAAATGTCGAAAAAAATACCGTTCCCCCCCCCTTATCTCCGAAGTTTACAAATCGAAAAATCTGAAATATTAATAGAGGTTTATGTATATTTTACAGGAAAAATAAAACCAACGCTCTAACTAGCATAGTTTTTTTTAAATTAACAATAAACCTCTACAAACAAAGTTAACGATAATTATGCAAATTAATATAATACTAGCTGATGCCCGCGACTTCGTCCGCATGGATTTAGTTTTTAAAAATCCCGCGGGAACTCTTTCATTATCCGAGATAAAAAGTAGCTCTCCCGGTCTGAGGAACCACTACTACATCCTAATGGATGTACCATACCCATGCAAAAAATCGCATCAATCCGCTGTTCTGTTGCGACGTGATTGAAGGACAAACCAACAAACAAACACACTTTCGTATTTATAATATCAGTAATGCTTTATTATAACACTTTTTACACGATAGGCAAGTTAGAAATCCAAACAGGCTCGTGATTCCTCGATGTCGCCTCAAGAGGGTCCGAAAGACATTTGTGGGAATGGGCGTGACGTTTTATAATAAAATTCCACAGTCGATCTTAGACTTGCCTTTACACAAGTTTAAGAAATCAGTTAAAACTAATCTCATGAAAAAAGCATATAATGCAATTGAAGACTATTTAGATGATAAAAAAGCGTGGACATAATTCTTTCCAGCGATTCATGAGACAGCAGGTGGTAATTGAACTGTTTAACTATTCTATTGAATGTAAACTTATTTTGAAAAGAGCAACTGCCGAGTTTCTTGCTGGTTCTTCTCGGCAGGAACGGCATTCCGAACCAGTGGTAGACTCATCGACGATTCAAAAGCACTTGTAAAAAAGTTTATTTGAATAAAAAAACATTTCTATTCTATTCTATTCTATTCTAAATAGTCAAATTTTCTACCATACTTAACCAAAGACAAAATTACGTTTAGCTGTCATTTACGTTTTGTTATTCCACTGTCATTTGCGTTTTATTATTCCATGTCAGATGCGTTTTTGCTATACCACGTTTTATAGTGACTTGACGGAAACGCGGTCGAACGGGATAAAAAGTATCCTATGTCCGTCTCCTGGTTCTAAGCTACCTCTCCACCAATTTTCAGCCAAATCGGTTCATCCGTTCTTGAGTTATAAATAGTGTAACTAACACCACTTTCTTTTATATATATAGATTATCGTTTTACTTTTACTTTTGGAGTATGGAACCCTCGGTGCGCGAGTCCGACTCGCACTTGGCCGGCTTTTTTCATATTGGCGCGAACATAGATATTTTTTTAATTAAATAATATAAAATCATAATACTAAATTGATAGTTGCCCTTATTTTAATTATTATCCGCTCTTTATTTTCCACCCGTAGTTTTATTAATTCTCAATTCCAGAAATAATATATTGATAATAGGTTGTTCTATTTCTAGGTTTTTAGAATAGAATAGAATAGAATAGAATAGAATAGAATAGAATAGAATAGAATAGAATAGAATAGAATAGAATAGAATAGAATAGAATAGAATAGAATAGAATAGAATAGAATAGAATAGAATAGAATAGAATAGAATAGAATAGAATAGAATAGAATAGAATAGAATAGAATAGAATAGAATAGAATAGAATAGAATAGAATAGAATAGAATAGAATAGAATAGAATAGAATAGAATAGAATAGAATAGAATAGAATAGAATAGAATAGAATAGAATAGAATAGAATAGAATAGAATAGAATAGAATAGAATAGAATAGAATAGAATAGAATAGAATAGAATAGAATAGAATAGAATAGTTTTTTATTCAAATAAACTTTTTTACAAGTGCTTTTGAATCGTCGATGAGTCTACCTACCACTGGTTCGGAATGCCGTTTCTGCCGAGAAGAACCAGCAAGAAACTCGGCAGTTGCTCTTTTCAAACAATTATACAATATAGTAGATATTATGCTATGCATACATACAGTGTTCCACAATGAGGAAAAAGAGAATTTACAGGTTAATCATTACCTACTGTCTCATGAATCGCTGGAACGAATTATATCCACTCTTTTTTATCATTGCATATATTGTATATTTATTGTCTGTGTCAATATGTCTCTGATATATCTATGGTTTTTTCCTTTATGTCAAAAAGAATATCTGTCATTGTTTGTGGTAAAGTAAAAAGTGAAGAATAAAATATTACTTCTGCTAATAAATAAAAGAGTTTAATTTACAACAAATTGGCGACGAGGATGGGATTAGTATGGATAGATATTGCATAATGTGGGGTCACCGGATTATAATACCTTCAAGCTTACGTGAATTGGTTTTACACAAATGCGGGATAAATCATTTACTAGGAAGAAAAGTGAATCTATAGGAACAAGGCCAGCGGGTACGTCATCCAAGTGCTTTTGTTGTGGCAAGAATAATCATCTTAAAAGTGAATGTACACTTAAGAATAAATTCTGCTCTGAGTGCGGATTACGTGGACACTTATTCCGGATGTGTGAAAAAAACCGTAATGTTAACTTATTGGAGTGTGACTCACATATAGAAACTGAGGATCAAGGGAGCATAGAGCAATCAATCAAAGACTTATTTCCTGATAATGATGACCATTATAATGTTTATGTTTACAATTCAACAACAAATAAAATACCTCCTTGTTTAGTGCATGGTAGTGTAAATGGATTAAACTTAAAATTTGAATTAGATACGGGGTCAGAAGCAACAACTATTTTGTTTAAAGATATCCAAATGCTAAATCTTACAAAAAAAATACAAAATACCAATATTCAGTTCAAAAATTATGATCAAACTATAACCCAACCCCTAGGAATAATTACAGATGTTGAAATGATTTTAAATAATAATAAAAAAATGTAAATTTATTTGTGGTTGAAAACAATAAGCCCAGACTTTTGGGGCGAGATGTCCTTAATATCTTTGGTATGTGGCCATTACAATTAAACTCTTATGAAATTTATGATCCTGTAAAAATAATAAAAGAAAAGTTCTCAGATGTATTTAGCCCAGGGTGGGGAAATGTCAAGGGTGAATGTTTAAGTTTAAAATTGAAAGAAAATTCACAACCCAAACGTCTGCCTGTTAGACAGGTTCCATTTGCACTTAAAGAAAAAGTTAATCTTGAAATTAAAAGATTATTAGAAAATGGTCGAATTGAACCTGTGAAATATAGCGACTGGGGTACACCTTTAGTACCCATATTAAAACCGGATGGTTCTGTGCGTTTGTGTGGTGACTATAAAGTGACCCTGAACCCACAATTTAAGGTGGATCGATTTCCTTTACCTCATGTTGAAGATATATTTAATAAGTTAAGAGGTGCTGAATTTTTTTGTGAATTAGACTTAAAAGAGGCTTACTTACAAGCACCTCTTGATGAGGCATCTCAAGAACTTACTGTTATAGTTACTGAAATTGGAACATTTAAGTATAAATCTTTGCCTTACGGTGTAAGCACAGGACCTGGCTCTTTTCAGAGATTAATGTCACAAAAACTTTCACATATTCCAAATGTAATAGTATTTATAGATAATATATACATGTGGTAAAACCCACAAAGAAATGATGCAAACCTTAGAAAGTGTTTTGTCAAGATTAAAAGAATGTGAATTTAAACTTAAGGTCGAGAAATGTAAATTTTTTCGAAAAAGTATTGATGTTTTTGGATACAGAATTAACAAAGAAGGTATTAAAATCATAAAAGAAAATATTGAACCTATATTAAACCTTCCACCACCAGACAATCTCACCATGCTAAGATCATTTTTAGGAAAGATAAATTACTATGGTAGGTTTTTAAAACATCTAGATACCAATTTACACCCTTTGTATGAGTGCACTAAAAAGGGTAATTTTGTCTGGACTGATGATTGCCAAAGGGCATTTGAGTTAGTAAAAAGGGAATTAGCTTCTTCTCAGAACTTATCATATTATGATCCAGATTTGCCGTTGATTTTGACTTGTGATGCATCTGCATATGGTGTTGGGGCTATAATATCAAATAGAGGGTTAGATAATGTTGTGAGGCCTATAGCATTTGCTAGTAAGAAATTTAATGTCTCAGAAGAAAAATATACCGCTTTGGATAAAGAAGCACTAGCAATAGTTTTTGGGATAACAAAATTTTATAATTATACATATGGGAGATTATTTGAATTAGAGACGGATAATGCTGCTGTTGAGGCCAACGGCTTGGCCAACGAGTCAAGGCCTGGAACACGAAGTATAGGGGCCCATCAGCTATAACCTGAGTCCAGGGTCGCTGCCCAAAGCGGCCTTTAACCGCGGTCAGATTTGTTCTCGTCTTAGTGTGGACTTAATGTGGTAGGGTTGCACTGACCTTCCTTGCAGCATTCAATCCTTGTACGGCCTGAGATTGTATGAGAGTGGTGTATGTGGGGTGTGTTGTGAGAGAGTGTAAGGTGAACTGCTCAGGCCGCTAGGCGCAGCAGGCAGGCAGCCAGCTATGGCCTGCTGAAGACGCTGGGCTGGCGTGGCACTGTACACTCGGCTTGTCACTAGTTAAGGTCCAAAACCCTGATCACACACACACTTCGCCGAGCGCGTTGGCGAGCAAAATCGGCGGGTTGCAAAAAATGTTCTTTTGTTACGGACAGCACGTTAACAATGATGCTTATAGCTAGGTCGACACATAGATCGCTCAACGGCGCAACAAAACCGTAAAATAAACTAACTCTAGACACTTAAAACAGCAAAAACGTGCGCGAGACGACCGGATTTTTCGTGAATACGTGTTAGCACTCAAAAGGAAAAAGGGAACTTGCAAAAACCACTCCCAAAAATCGCGGCAAGTTTTACCTTTCAAGTGTCATTTGTCAAATTCATTGCGAGCCAAAGAGATTGCTAGCGTCACGACCATGGAACTAGGAATTATGGCGCGAACAATCCCCCCGCCCGTGGTCGTAAGGATTTACGTCCACTTACTAGTAAATGGGTAAACGTGATAAGGAGCAAACGGCTCGCTGCAAGACAGAGTCTCCGACCATTACCTCGGCAACCCTGGGAACCCCATCAGACCCGTAGATCAGCTTAAGAATGCGCCCACGGCGCCAGTATAAAGGCAACAAATTAGGTTCCTTAATCAGCACTAGGTCACCAACTTTGGGTGGATGAGATTTGTCAGCCCACTTAACCCGCTGCTGCAAAAGATGCAAATACTCTAGTGACCAACGGTGCCAAAAACTCTGAGTCATCTGTTGCAGCAGCTCAAACCGGGACAAACGTGAGACCTTCACGTCCCTGAAGGGGTATTCGGGTAGAGCGTTAAGGGGCTGACCAATCAGAAAATGACCGGGAGTTAAGACCTCCAGGTCATTTGGGTCAGATGAGAGGGGACAGAGTGGCCGAGAATTGAGTACAGCCTCAATTTTGCAAAACACGGTGGCGAGTTCTTCAAAGGTTAAAACAGTTTCGCCTATAACGCGCCGGAGATGAGTCTTGGCCACCTTAACCACAGCTTCGAATATTCCACCCCAATGAGGGCAAGCTGGGGGGTCAAACTTCCAGGTTACCCCCATCTTGGACAATGCTGTACTTAATCTAATCTTATTGCTAGACAGGAATTCGACAATCTCTTTTAAATATCTATCAGTGCCCTTATAATTTGTGCCGCAATCCGTGCGAATCAGGTCAGGCAATCCTCGACGAGAGACAAATCTACCTAGCTTGGCTACAAAAGCTTCAGTGCTTAAGGCACTCACAAGTTCTAAATGTACCGCCTTGGTAGCGAGACATACAAAAACGCAGAGGTAGGCCTTGAGCGATCTGGCGTTGCGGAGGTTAGAGCTCTTGATGGCAAACGGGCCAGCAAAATCAGTGCCAACCCCAGCAAAGGGTCGAGTGGCTAGAACGCGGTCGGAGGGCAGATCACCCATCATCGGCTGTGAAGTATTAGCCTTCAAGCGGTAACACGGAATACATTTGAAAGTGACGTTCCGGATGGTGCGTCTCCCTGCCAGAATCCAAAACTCGCGCTGTAAAATAGCCGAGAGTGCATTACAACCAGCGTGGGCATTTTTAAGATGGTAGTGTGTCACTAGCAATTTGACAAAGGTGCCGTCCTTAGGTAGCAAAAGGGGGTGGCGAGCACCATAGGGCAGATTGGAATTCTTGAGGCGTCCTCCAACGCGTAGCATTCCGTTATTGTCCAAAAAAGGGCTTAGGCGAGCAAGGGGGCCCTTCAAAACTAAACCTCTCTTTAGAGTGTCAATCACGGATGAAAAATGCTCCACCTGAACCACACGCACCCAGTAGTTCCGGGCGTCTTGGCGTTCAAGAGGGGAAAGCACAGGACTCAAATTTTTATTTTCTGAATTCCGCCCATTATGGATAAAACGTCGAATCCAACCGGTAACACCAATTAGTTTATCAAGGGAACTGTAACGGTTCAAAAGAAAGTTCAAGTCGGGGATCTGTTTATCCTCAACCACTCCGACTCTTAAGCCCGGCAATACTTCGGGAGCGGAAAACCTATTTTGAGGCCAAGTCGTCTCGGATTGGGATAGCCAACTTGGATCCCACCAAAGGTGATGGTGGACCAGTGAAGAGGCCTCACAGCCGCGGGAGGCGCAATCGGCCGGGTTCAGTTCTCCGGGTACGTGTCTCCAAATCACCGGTACTGCAGAGCTCTGAATTTGGAAGACCCGATTCGCAACAAAGACCTCTAATTTGTGAGGCGCGGCTCGTAGCCAGCAAAGGACAATCTCACTGTCCGTCCAAGCATAAACGTCGGTCAGATCGACCGCAGATGCCAAAGAGGAGCGGACGTGGTTCAAGAGGCGTACCAGAAGGGCGGCGCCAAACAATTCTAATTTCGGGATAGTTAACCGTGACCGAATAGGGGCCACCTTGCTTTTTGCCAAGACGAGATGCGTCGCGACCTCACCGGCGACATCGACAGTCCTCAAATATACCACGGCGGCGTATCCTCGTTCGGAGGCGTCGCAAAACCCGTGGAGACTGGCATGACACCTTCCTGTTGGTAGGAAGCGTCGAGGCATGGAAATTCGGTTAACTTCAGGAAGTGAAGACACAAGGGAGTTCCACTCCTTCAATAACTTCCCAGGGAGTGGTTCGTCCCAACCGAGTTCAGCAATCCAAAGCTTCTGGAGGAAACATTTAGCCAAAAATATTACGGGAGTGATCCATCCATTGGGATCGAAGGTGCGAGCAACCGTAGACAATACGGAACGCTTAGTCCAGACCTTAGGAGGTGGGTCTAATTTGACCCGGTAGGTGAAAACGTCTTGGACGGGCTGGTACTGTATTCCAAGGACCGTCAGCAAATTGGGATTTTCGGGATTTTCAAAAATATGAGGATCCTGCTGATCCTTTCCCGGAAGATCCTTCAAGACGTGAGGGGAGTTGGACAGCCACTTGCCCAACTCATAACCTCCGGACTTCAGTATTGCAATCAATTCATCGCGAAGAGTCAGAGCTTCCTCAACGCTCGAGGCTCCCGTGCAAATATCGTCCATATAGACTGACGATTCCAAGGTGGCTGATGCGCGAGGGTAATTCAGTCGCTCCCGGTTAGCTAGTTCTAACAAGGTCCTGATAGCAATATAGGGGCTTGACTTGAGTCCATAGGTCGTGGTGTTCAATTCAAAGACACGCATTGGCTCATTAGGATTTTCGCGCCACAGAATCATTTGGTATCTCCGATCATCGCGATGTACCACCGACTGTCTAAACATCATCTTGATGTCAGCTACGAAAACAATTTGATGCCGGCGGAAATGCGTGAGGATATCGGAGATATCCTTGATCAGCTTAGGACTGGAGTGCAAGCATTGGTTCAATGTCACCCCGTTGGATGTGGCCGCGGAGCCGTCAAAAACCACTCGAATCTTCCCCCCAGGGGTCTTCAAGACGGCATGGTGGGGTAAGAAGTAGTGCTCGTGTGCGCGCCAATCAAAATTGGATGGTGACATATGCCCCAGGCCCTCGTACTCGCGCATAAATTCAACGTACTTGGAGCGGAAGGTGGAGTCGCGCCGCATGCGCCGTTCCATAGACAAGAGCCTCTTTTCCGCCAAGGCCCGCGATTGACCAAGCGGGGGGCGAGAAGCGAGAAAGGGCAAGCGAGTTACAAATCGCCCATCAACACGGCGGCCTGTGTTGTTTTGATAAAACAACTCACATTCAAGGTCGAGAGGGTCAACTCGTGCGGCATGCGGCGGCTCCTCAACTTCCCAAAAGCGCTGGACCACGTCCGACAGCGTCAAGCCGGCTGCTTGCAATTGGTCCAGCACCGGTAGGTCCGAAGACCATAGCACGGGTCCAAAAAAGCTAGAACCGAATATAGTGGACATGGCACATAGGCCGTCCTTCTGCAAAACCCTAATTTCCCTGACAAGACCAGGCCCAACACGTCGGAACCCAACAAAAGGTCCGTAGGACCGGGTTCAGTCCAGTGGGGGTCAGCTGGGTGTAGGCCTGATGCACAGGACACCGCAGCGTCAGTTATTCGGACCTGCGGTAGGGGACCTAAGATATTGTCAAGGACTGACACCTTGACCAAGACCCTAAGATTGCCCGTAACGGGGCCAAACATTAATTCCGCTTCCCCGTTAGGAGTCGAGGGCTCTATACCCCCGATACCTATCACCCGTCCTGTTCGAGGACTCCAAGGGAGCCCTAGCTCACCCACCAAACGAGAAGAAGCAATACAGCGCTGTGAACCCGAATCCAAAAGGGCGCGAACGATTAAAAATTCACCCTTCGGGTTGAATACCTTCACTGAGACAGTCGGCAAAAGAATGGTCTGACAGACGGACTGCCGGAGATTCAAGGTCTCAGGAGAAGTTGCTGTGGTGGGGGCTAGGGCGGCAACTACCTATTGGTGGTCGTCCTCATCAAACCGGTCCTCTAACCGGGGAGTCTCATATTGAGACTCAGGGGGGACCTCCAAAGGTGAGTGGGACGGACCTCCATTTGGGTAAACCCATGCGTCATCTCGTGGCGGCAGCACGGGCCTAGTCATACGGGCTGAGGTCGGTAGGCCGTAGTAAGGCTGTCGACCCGCTCGAGGTGGGCGGCGTTCGAGGCGTGGCCACTCATGAAGCGGAGGTGAATAGCGGGCAGGCTGAACCGTAGACGGGGCCGCCACAAATCTCCCATCAGAACGTCGAGGGGGGTTGGCGCCCCCCTCACGGGGGGGTGAAGACCCCATAGGCGGGGTCGAAATCCGGACGCGTCGGGATTCATGGCCCTGATCAGGGGACCGACGCAAATAATCCGGGGAGCGATCGGTAAGAGCGCCCCCGCCCGTGCGGGGCGCGCCCTCCCTCTCCACCCGGCGGCGAACACCATTCTTGTTGGCGCACAAAATCTCCAGGTGGTTACCCCTACAGATTGGGCATGGCCGTTGCTGTTGGCAGTCCCGTTGCATGTGAGCTCCCAGACAACTATAGCACCAGTGGCGGTCTCTTGCAATGCCCCTCCGATCCTTGATCCGCTTAGAGAGAAACTGGGGGCAAGAAAGCACCCGGTGGCCTGGACGCCTGCAATAGTTACAGGGGGCGGGTTCAGTGGCAGCAAGTCCAGTGTAAACGGGCATTGGTCTCCGGTCGGAGGCCCTTTTACCAGGGACGCCAGTGTGACCCTTTTCCTTCCTCAGCTGGGCAGGCCGCTCTGGGGTCCTTGAAGGACCAGCAATACCGGAGTTATCAGCCTGCCGGCACTCTTCCTCAAGGAACTTTAAAAGGTCCGAAAAGGGGGGCAGGTAGCTGGCCCCGTCCCCACCATACCTTTGCTCAAAACGCAGTTTTAACTCGGGAGGTAGGCGGGACAACACAATGTGTAATAAAAGGAAGGACCACTGGTCCACGGGAAGCTCTAAACGCTTAAGAGCGTTGCAGGCTACAATCAGTGGATTTAGGAGTGATTCTCTTAAATGGGACACCCCATAGACACGTGGCAGCGCTAGAATTTGTGCCACGTGTGTGTCTGCTAACCGGCGCACGTTGGCATACCGCCGTGTCAGTAGTTACCGCGCGGTGGTATAACTCTCCTCGGAGAGGTCTAGGTGGCTAACTAAACCCAGAGCCTCTCCCTGCAGGGAAGAGAGTAGATAGGCCAGTTTCTGGCAGGGAGACAGGTCTCTTCTCGCGTCCACCAGGCTATCAAAGAGGCTGAGAAAGCCTAGCCACTCGCTCAGGTTGCCAGAAAAGTGGGGCAAGTTTATTGTTGGCAACTTGCCCTGTAACACAGGCTGCGTGGTGGGTCTGGTGGGAGACTCAAGAATAGAGCTCATTCTCGCCTCCTTCTTGAGCCTCGCGGCCTCCTCCACCAGACCGTCTGTCAGCTCAAAAAACTGTTCGTAGTCCCGCACTGAGGACTCCAGCGATTCCGGAGGTAGCTCCAATGCCATGAGGTCTCGGAAGGCCCCTTCGACGACCGCCTGCCTGGTCCGCACCTGCTCGCACCGCTGGAGCAGTGCGGATGCCCGGTCCTCCCGGCCTACCAAGGCATTGGCTGTAGCAGCCCAACGCAGCTCTGATTGAATTTGCACGCTCAATTTTTTGTGGGCTGCCATCTTAGGTAGGTACAAAACAACTTAAATAAAGGTAGTCACAACAAATAGGTAACAAAATCAAAACAAAGTTATTTGTTACAAGTTATGTTTCAACTTCAACCAAACAAATTAATAATCAAACAAGAATTACCCACTTTAAACACAAACAAATTACTACTTAAATACTATTTATTAATTAGAATTATTTACTTTAAAACAAGAATTATTTATTTTAAATACATCAAACAAACTACTCTGTTACCTAACCAGGAGGAGTTCTAGTAAACAAACAAAGTATTTGTTGGTTAAAAGTTCCAAAAGATACAAATTAAGCTATCAATAATTTATGTTAAGTCAATCAATAACATAAATTAAGATAAAAGAAAAATTAAGTTTTTAATTACCCGTACTAAGCCACTAGACTCATACTAGGCACTGCAAATTACAAATTGGCTTTATATAATAATAGGATTTTATATTAATATTAAGTTTATTAATTACAATCTACATCTAACTGTTGGCCAGTTACGGGCCACAAACAACAATTAGATACTATTAATTATTAATCAACAAAAATTAACAAAACAAAATCTCAATAATTGCAATCACTATACAGGCCTACATGTGACAAGGTAGGCTATGTACTAGT
The DNA here is from genome assembly GCA_029955525.1 of Oeneis ivallda. Lineage (NCBI taxonomy): Eukaryota > Metazoa > Arthropoda > Insecta > Lepidoptera > Nymphalidae > Oeneis > Oeneis ivallda. Next base: position 4,639,427 of record JARPMR010000006.1, on the reverse strand, counting down.
AACTCAATAAGCCTGTGTATTAATAAGTTATAAGTCAATAAGTTTACAATTAATGAGTTAACCCTAGAACGGCCAAGTTAAGTCACAGTAATGCCAAATCTGTCCGCGGAATCAATTTAACCACGCTCTGCTACCAAATGTTGAGGCCAACGGCTTGGCCAACGAATCAAGGCCTGGAACACGAAGTATAGGGGCCCATCAGCTATAACCTGAGTCCAGGGTCGCTGCCCAAAGCGGCCTTTAACCGCGGTCAGATTTGTTCTCGTCTTAGTGTGGACTTAATGTGGTAGGGTTGCACTGACCTTCCTTGCAGCATTCAATCCTTGTACGGCCTGAGATTGTATGAGAGTGGTGTATGTGGGGTGTGTTGTGAGAGAGTGTAAGGTGAACTTCTCAGGCCGCTAGGCGCAGCAGGCAGGCAGCCAGCTATGGCCTGCTGAAGACGCTGGGCTGGCGTGGCACTGTACACTCGGCTTGTCACTAGTTAAGGTCCAAAACCCTGATCACACACACACTTCGCCGAGCGCGTTGGCGAGCAAAATCGGCGGGTTGCAAAAAATGTTCTTTTGTTACGGACAGCACGTTAACAATGATGCTTATAGCTAGGTCGACACATAGATCGCTCAACGGCGCAACAAAACCGTAAAATAAACTAACTCTAGACACTTAAAACAGCAAAAACGTGCGCGAGACGACCGGATTTTTCGTGAATACGTGTTAGCACTCAAAAGGAAAAAGGGAACTTGCAAAAACCACGCCCAAAAATCGCGGCAAGTTTTACCTTTCAAGTGTCATTTGTCAAATTCATTGCGAGCCAAAGAGATTGCTAGCGTCACGACCATGGAACTAGGAATTATGGCGCGAACAGCTGCTTTAGTTCGTATACTAGGCCCACATAAGGCGATTCCAAAAATGGCAGCCAAGCGACTACAACATTATGCGATATTCCTCTCTGCTTTTAATTACACAATAAGACACATCAGTGCAGACAGAAATCCTGCAGATTATTTGTCCAGAAAACCTAATTATAAAGATAATACTAATTATTATCATACTCTTTGTAATACAGATGGTGATATAAATGTAAACTATATACAGGAATCAGACATGCATTCTCTGAACTGGAAAACCATTCAGACAGAAACAAAAAAAGATACACTATTGTTCAAAGTACTTGTATACTGTCGTGATGGTTGGCCAGGTACAGTAGATGACAATTTGAAACCATTTTATTTGCGACGACAGGAAATTAGTATGGATAGAGATTGCATAATGTGGGGTCACCGGATTATAATACCTTCAAGCTTACGTGAATTGGTTTTAAAGGAACTTCATGTTACACACTTTGGAACTTCTAGAACGATTGAGATGGCAAAGGCTTACTTTTGGTGGCCAAAATTAAATGAAAATATTGAAAACATCTCTAATTCTAATAATAATTATGTTTAAAGAATAGACACAATCCCTCTAGAATAATTCCAAGGTGCTGGCCAATTCCACCTGGTCCATGGTATCGAATCCATGCTGATTTTTTGGGCCCATTATTGGGAAAGATGTATCTAGTAATTGTCGACAGTTATTCCAAATGGCCAGAGGTTTTTCAAATGGCAAATATAGGTTCAAGCTTAACCATAAGTAAATTTAAGGATATATATATTATGTTCGTTATGGCTTACCGGTCCATCTGGTGACGGACGATGGCAGTTCCTTTACAAGCCAGGAATTTCAGGAGTTTTGTAAATCCACGGGTGTAAAACATAGTTTTACATCACCTCACTACCCTGCAACTAATGGGGCTGCAGAACGGTTTGTGGAGACATTTAAGGCTCACTTGACCAAGATAATAGAGAGTGGTAAATCACCTAATTATGCTTTAAGCATATTTTTGTTTGATTATAGGACCACTCCTCATAAAAGTAGTGGAGTTTCTCCGGCTCGCTTAGTGATGGGTAGAGAACTGAGAGCTCGCTTATCACTGCTGAGGCCCTCCCCCATCTATGAAAAGGTAGAATCACAAGAGAAACAATTGAAGCATGCAAGGGGAGGTAGAGTTTTAGAATTAGAAGAGGGGGATGAGGTCATGTTTAGGGATTATAGAAAAGGAAAAAAATGGTCAAGAGCCAAATTTTTAGGGAAGTGGTTGCAGGTACTACTTATGAGGTACATGTGGAAGGGTCTAAGTGGAAAAGGCATGGCAATCAAATAATAAAAATGTAATTTAAATTAAAAAGTTTATTAAAGTTGTTTACAAAAATTGTTGTAATAATTAAGTTAGTATAAAGTTAAATTTAGTATATTATTTTGTTGCATATGTACACATTTTAATATAGCTTAAAATTTGTTAAGGCGGGGGAGATTGCAGTATATTTATTGTCTGTGTCAATATGTCTCTGATATATCTATGGTTTTTTTCCTTTATGTCAAAAAGAATATCTGTCATTGTTTGTGGTAAAGTAAAAAGTGAAGAATAAATTACTTCTGCTAATAAATAAAAGAGTTTAATTTACAACAATATAGTCTTCAATTGTATAATATGCTTTTTTCATGAGATTAGTTTTAACTGATTTCTTAAACTTGTGTACCTAAAGGCAAGTCTAAGATCGACTGTGGAATTTTATTATAGAACGTCACGCCCATTCCCACAAATGTCTTTCGGAACCTCTTGAGGCGCAATCGAGAAATCACGAGTCTGTTTGGATCTCTAACCTGCCTATCGTGTAAATCACCCTTTTTTTTATAATTCACAATGTTTTCTCTGACAAATACTATGTTGTTATAAATATATTGTGAAGCTACTGTAAGAATGCCTATTTCTTTAAATTTTTCTCGAAGGGAATCCCGCGGTTTTAAATTATAGATTGCGCGAATTGCCCTTTTCTGCAATACAAAAATTTTGCCAATATCGGCTGCTTTACCCCATAATAAGATTCCGTATGACATAACACTATGGAAATATGCAAAATAAACAATTTTTGCAGTTTCTATGTCAGTTAACTGTCGAATCTTCTTAACAGCGTAAGCAGCAGAGCTAAGCTTGCCAGCATGTGTTGCTAAGTGGGTACCCCATTGCAGCTTTGAGTCCAGGGTTAATCCCAAAAACACTGTGGAGTCCTCAATTTTCAAGGGTAGATGGTGTATTATAGCCGCCAACCTATTTACTGACGAAGTTCTATTTATTTTTCACGCTGCTAGATTTCGATATTACCATATTTTGTATAATTTTTGCCTTCGGCCATGCGGGCGACGATTTTGTGAATGAGAATGTCGTCCTCATTAACAATATCGTCGCCATGAATACCGAATGGAAAGTTAGCTGGCAAGCAAAATAGGCAGCTCAGCCTATTCAATTTATTTGCTGTAAAAAAATTAAAACACAGCCCGTTTATTGGAACGTAGTTCCTTATCGCGCGGTACGGAAGGGGGCTAGACGGAAAAAATTAAGGAACCGACACTCGACACATTTTTGAAACGGACACTTTTTTGTTGAATGTGAATTTTGCATTGTGTTATTCGCAGTCGCTTATAACACTATCAGCAGTCGCTTATAGTTCACAGTCGATGGTTCGAATCCCAGCTCGACAGAATGAATTTTCCATTTTCAATTTTAAACAATTTCTACATGTGGAACCTTTCCCAAATTTTTTATATAAAAAATTAGGGAAAAATGCCGACAGCCGGAGCCACTAGGCTACGGAGACGCCGTAATCGAAAGGAACTACGTTCCATCCGGGTGTCCCTTGACACCTCTCAAGTTTTTTTTATTAAATACCTACTCCACCGTCGCCGTTTTTTATAGAGGTCGGCAAAATAATGTCCCTTACTATGCATTCAGTACTGTAAAAACGCTTAGAGCTATTTGGATTTCTGTATCGCACGTCTGCACGTTGGCTCTGAGTCTGACCGGGCCGAACTACTTAAGTAGAATAGCCAATATGTGGACGGCATCACGAAAATTAACCGACGAACGTTGGTACGAGTGTTGGGCCAATGTGTGGAGCCGGGGTTACATGCTATTAATTCGTGTGAATTCCTGACACTGAACGAGAACAAACTATTTCGCATCCATAATAATCGTTCTTTTACGTTATTTTAGTACTTTGTTCGCTCGGCTCTGAACGAGCAAGAAACAAAGAAGGAATCAGATAAATATAGTTCATCGTTCATTTAGTACTTCGTTCCTTGTAGTAAGGAACGAAGTATTTAGTCGCGGGCCGCGGCGCGAAAGTCTAGCGCTGAACAAACTAGCTGCGCATGGGTACTGTCGCGCCACCAATGACAACGGCCGGAATGCGACTGGAGAGCCAACCAGCGCCATAATACCTTATTTTCGACTTCTGCGCGGTAAAGGTCACAGCTAGACTTTCGTGCCGCTAACTATTCTGTATTTAGTTTGTGAACCTGTCGCCTGTCGGAACCACTGTACTATAAGTGTTTTTAAATACCTACTAGTACTAAAAAAGCTGTCAAACGTAGTTAGTCGCGCCCATGGAATTAGGAATTACGACTACTTCCTACTTCCATGGTCGCACCGGTAGAATAAAATAGATAGAGTCCTTGACGTTTTAAACAAAACGTCCTGAGTCCTGACTTGCCCGGCCACAAAGTACATTATACAGATTACAGACCATAAGAAACTAAAAACGAAGTGATTTTTTTTTAATATTATACACAGTGACATTATTAATAATTTTCATTTTTCCTTGTGAATCTAAAAATGCCTCCTAAGGACGACAAAAAAGCGCATAAATCACCAGCTGCGGAAAAAACGAGTGTTCAAAGCCAAAAAGATTTAACTTCACCGCGATCCGTGAGCCTGTCTTTAGTTTTAAAGGGAGATGGTTTTGGACCTGGGGATTGGAGCTTTTTGGTCATATTTAATAGCCAAATTATTCTTGAAACGAAATGGTACCAAAACCATACTCTTCAACCTGACGGTCTCCTTGTGGATTTAAAACAACCGTATTATCAGAACTTATTAGCAGAAAAACCTTTAATTTTTCTGGTTCGTCTTGTTGGTGGTAAAGGAGCAAAAGATCCAGATCCTCTGCTCAGTGTTGATAACCGTGCCGGGGCGACTGTTGATTTGTTTCCATTGGTTCTTGGTGAGAAAGAGATATTTCTAAAAGTTCGAATTCTTAATATCATTACCGGCTTAACCACAGGATGTGCAGTAGAAGTTTCTGCAAAAATCGAGGGAGAAATAGGAAATGACAAAATTCCCTTAATGCTTACTATGTTATCTGGCCATTGTTTTCCAGTAGCGAGAGAAGGAACAGTTTATTTAAGTGCAATAGGATTGAGTGGTATTCGTAAACCACAAGCGGCACCTTTTGGCATGTCCTTAAGTACTTCGGACGCCACAAAGGTGGTGTGGGCATCTGCTTGTAACGGCGGTTTAGCTGCCAACACAGCATTTAATGTCCCACGTGAAGGTAAATTTGTACCAGACGACCTAGAACCAACTGTAAGTGATACTTGTACATCGGTTTATTGGAATTCTATGACACGTGTATTCATTGACTCCGAGGATCTGCGTGAAAGACTTACGTCGCCGTTTCTTATCGAAATTGCAGGCGTACCTAGATTTGGAAAAATTGACGTAAGAGGGAGATATATGGCACTTGTGGACGCAGGTGTACTGTTGGAACCTGGTCAGTTTGGTGTAACCGTCTGCGCACGTCTGTTATTTTACAATGAATCAAATTTGCCAGAAGGCACTGGTGCTCTATTAGAATTACCTCCAACTAGTGCAAAAGTAGTCAGTGCTCGTGATACCGATTTCATTACCGATGATTCCGGACATGCTGCATATATTGTAATGAGATTTGATTTGTTTGATCCCTTAAACGCTAAAGCCAAAATGGCATCGCTTTTTGAGGTTTTAGGATTTCCACCTCCAGAAGGTTATGCTGCACCCATGAATGAATTATATGTAGAACCGATGCCTGATGAAACCCCGCTCGATGTGAGACGCATAAGGAAAGAGGGTGGAGCTTTGGCCGTACATAAAGAATTAGGTGGCCTGTCATGTAGAGGCAAAGTACAAATGAATCAAAGTATTAAGCGAACAGCAGCTAATCGTCTTCTTTCAAGAATGCGGTCTCTTGTGAAGCAATTTCCGCCAGGAGAGTGTTCATTCCTTGAATGGCAAGATACCGTCACTGCCCAACACGCGGCTAGCCGCCGTGCGGTTACATCTTCATTTGCGCCACAACCGCCGCCTCCACGCTCCTCTTCGCGCATTGCAGCAGTACGAAGTCGTTTAGCTGGAAATGTGCGGATAGCAGAACATCATATTAAGAAAAATTTAGAAGCTGCCTCACATCATCCGAGAGTTTTGCTTTCGAAGGTTCTTCGTTGTCTGGAAGAAAAGAATGATGCCGAGGCCCGTGATTATTTGCTGCAAGCTTTAAGCGCGCAAATTAGAAATAGATACTTGTTATGGACATTTGGAGGCACAGAATATGACAAAGAAGAATCTTATGAAATTGCAACTGCGGCTTTTCGCATTGCTGTTAAGGGTGATACTTCGGATGGCACTATGGGAGCAGTGGGCTGGGCGGCTTTGCATGCATTACACCATCACAATCAGAATGCTTACGCAGCTTTTGTAGCAGCTCGAAAAATGCGAAAGGCATACGAGCTACCACGGGAATGGAAAAAGTTCCTGCAACGTTGGGTGGAAACGAGCGGCGAAGAGGAAACGTTTTGGTTACCTGCTACAATAAACATCGAAAATCCTATGTTGATCGCTTCAGCATTTTTTCTTTGCTTAAGATGTTACAAATTCAGTGAAAGGCTTCTTCAATGTGTCGAGGAAGGCTGTGTGACCCGAGGATCTCGGTTTGGTTGCAAAAATAAGCTCACAGTTGACATTTTCTATGTTAGAGCTGCGTCGCTAATATTACAACGTAAATTTGAAAAAGCCTTAAAACTTACAGAGCAAGGTATAAAACAGTACGGTCCATCTGCGATAATGTCTCAAATGCGAGCAGTTTGTTTGACATGCCTCCGAGGGTGGGATGGTAAGTGCAACAGTGCGCTTTTGGAAGCTGATCGTGCGGGAGCTGAAGCCTGTCCGTTGCTGCTATTTCGAGGTGCTTTAGGTGTGCTTACAAGCAATCCATTGGAGGCGTTGCAACGTGCTGCACGTGCTCATAAAATTGCCCCATCAGCTCATACAGCTCTAGTCATCAGTCGTGTATATGCAAAACTTGGGGAGGAGAAATTAGCCGAGAGATGGGCTGCAGCGGCAGTAAAGACAGAACCATTGCTAGCAGATGGATGGGCCTTTTTAGCAATACTAGCGATGACTGATCGTAATATTGATAGAGCTAGGACGATGCTTCGCACTGCGAAACAAGCCGGTCCGATTAGTTCAGACATAGAAGAAGAATTAAGGAAAATAATGAAAATTGTCCCAATCGAGACGTTGCCAGGTGCACTAGTAAAGGATTTATGTCTTTGTGAATATTATTAGGCGTACCTACTTTAAAAATATTAATAGTTCTACCATTTATAATAAATAATAAATATTCAATAATTCTTCTTTACTCTTCTTCAATTTCAGTGATTTTTTTGTTCTTATACTTTGAAAATAAAAGAATTGGACCAATCGTCATTATTTCTGATTGTAGAATAACAGTCGGGCGGTTTATTGCAACTCTTTCAACTGTTGACAGTTAAACTAACCCTTTCGACTACCTACTGCGTTGGATTATTAATTATTAAGCTATTGCATAGCTTTTATCGCGGGCTTTGAACTAGGACAAATACTTTGAGCGCGGTGACCGAATCAAGAAATTCCGTAACGAAAAAAAACCTAACGCCGTCGTTCAGTAAGCGTTCAACATTTTAGAGGTTCTCAAGTAGCTCTATTTGGCACAGTGGGCGAGCGACCGCTTTCTCGATGTCGCAGGTTCGAATCTCACTCGCGAAGTAGTGACAGTTCGCTTTTCTTGTTTGTTTGTTTTTTAATTTTTTTTTTTGCATAATTTTTATCATGCATAAATATTATAATTGCATAAGTTGATAAAAAATGCTATTTTTATACATTTACCGCGGCAGTCCCCGAGTGCGACATAATTTTTTTTTTATAATAACGATCACTCGATCTCCCAATATTAGTACCACTTTTCCTATGTGCTATGCAAGTGATTCAATTTGCAACTTCTAATACTTACCTATATATCATAATCGCATGTCCATAGTGAGCGCACCAATTTAAAAGTCTTGTAAATATGATTTAAATAAAGGATATAGGTAACTAGCACCTAGGTACCTAACTGCTTAGTTTCTATTTTAGAGGCATAAGAGTGATACAGGAGCAAATTGTCGGAATGTTAATTGGTTAAACGCTGGATAAACGTCTTCAATTGCCGGAGCAAGTAATTAAATAAACTTACTTTTATGTGTTTTATTCCTTATACCCTGTGTACCTCATACCTACCTACCTATTCAATAAGTACTTAGGTTGGAAGGTAGGTAAGTACTACCTACTATGGATGGAATAGAAAGTATAGGTATAGCTTTTTCCGTTTGCTTTATTATTTAACTAGCTGATGCCCGCGACTTCGTCCGCGTGGATTTAGTTTTTAAAATCCCTCGGGAACACTTTGATTTTCCGGGATAAAAGTAGCCTATGTCACTCTCCAGGTCCTCAATTATACCCATGCAAAAAATCACGTAGATCCGTGGCTCTGTTGCGGCGTGAGGACAAGGACAAACCAACAAACAAACACACTTTCGCATTTATAATATTAGTAAGTATGATTAGAATATTAAATTACATAGGAAAACACTGTAATATTAGGTCCATACGATGTATTACATCCATACCTACTATGTAGTATGTAGGTATAATGATCGTTTGGCAAAATCTGACGCCTTTGGAGTAGTTTGACTTTGACAAAATAGTATCCACGATGGCTATATACGATAAATTACGAATGCCAGCTTAAGATGAGCCGTTCATTCAAAGTATCCTGTAGATTCCGGGGTTCAAGTTATTTGGACCTATACTGAAGATTGTGATGTCTATAATTTCTGAACTACAAAATTGACGACCTTGAAATAATTACAGGACAATCTCTAAAGAACCTGCTTTCTAACAAAAAAAGAATGGATTAAATCGGAATACGCCTTAATGAATTACAGCGAAATACACTTTACATCCCCTCTCCCAGGGGAACCGTGCTGAATTTCGGGATAAAAAGTATCCTATATTATACCTCGTAGTATTAACTTAAATCGTGCCAAGTTTCATTTAAATCCGTTCAGTAGGTTCGGCGTGATGCGCGGCCAAGATACAGACAGACAGACAGACAGACAGACAGACAGACAGACAGACAGACAGACAAAAAATTAAAAAAAAATTGTTTTGGCTTCAGTATCGATTATAGAGTGCCCTCAAACAAAAATTTTCAAAATATCTTCAATGTACAGAATTGGACCTGTTACAGTTTTATTATATTATAGATACTGGATTACGGATACGGCAGTCAATATCAACTGAGAATAACCAAATAAAAAAAATAATGTCCTCCACCGAATCAGGTCACGATTGCGCCAAGATCCTCCTCAGAGATAAGCCATCTGCGCGGGAGATATTATCGTGCACGAGTGTGTGCGGAAACAGGTTCACTCTCTATTTCCTAACTCTCATGCTTCCTTACTCTGTGCTCACAGTTCTATGGGACGGAAATCGGACACGACCGGAGAAAAATCAGGCGCAGGGCCGACGGCCTGTCTCCGAGGCACGGGGGTCTCACTGTCAACATCCTAACTCCAGAATTTCTAGACAGAAAAATCCAATACATTTTTTGGCCCGACCCGGGAATCGAATCCGAGACCTCGTCATCCGTATAGTCGACTACGCTAACCACTAGACCAACGAGGCAATAAACAAGTACACACGCAAATAAGTACCTACCTATGTGCGTAAACACAGGTCTGTGCTGTGCACTCTATGTACCTGACCTCGTATAGATCAACATTCATCTAATTTTTTTTATGTAATAATGGGCGGGATTATCCACTTTCAAATCAAAGGAAAGGAAAGGAAAAGAGTTGCAATGGGAGCGAAGCACATTCTAATAAGGAACTTAATTACGTTCATCATCGATCGATCATTATTGGAACGTAATTACGTTCCAATAATGATAGGTAATGAAATGTTGCAACTCACACCGGATATACTTTCAATAGGTCGACGGTCGACCGACGTTTTTAGACGAGCCGCAGGGAGACTGGATACGAGTGGCGCAAGACCGTGACGTATGAATAACGACAACGACTGTAGTACTATATAGAGAGTGTTTTGAAAAAGCGTGATAAAATCTTAAAAATATTTATTATTACCTAGCTCAGAGTAGCGACCAGCAAGCGTGAGTTAAAATAGAAGTGTCATTAGCTATTAATACATCTTCGGTCCCGTCCAACGAAGAACGCAGCTTCTGTCATCTGAAAACTAGGTTACGCGTACGTTGCGCCATGCTGAGTACCTACATCTACTAGGTACCCTGTGGTACCTAGTAGGTTTAAAGCGGAACATATATTTTATCGGCGCGATAAACTGATAAGGCATTGGATAAAACACTCATTTTTCGAAGAACGGCTGTCCCATATTATTGTGTTGACTTAAAAAATATTGGCAAAGATAGTGGCTATAGTTAAATGTTTAAATGTCGGTTTAATTCTGTTTCGCTGTCGTTGCATCGTCATTCTTACGCGGGCGAAGCAACATAGAATAGAAGTCATACTTGCAAACACTCTCAGAGGTGGAACGAACGGCCGCGAACGCTTTGTTAATGTTTTGGCTTGCATGCGAGATCTCGGACATGTGAACACTGTGTGAACACAAAACAATGGCTCTCTCGTCAACTTGCTGGAAATACCTGGTTCTGACCTTCAATGTTTTATTCGCTGTAAGTTTGTTTTACCTATTTTTATTTATTAATTCGCGTCCGGCTTTTCGTGTGTCCCGTTACACAAAAACACGCTGAACAAGCGTCTTTGTGTTGTCATAACAACTCGCAAACTCTATACAAATTACTGGTATACCTACTTACGATGAAAAAACTGGTTATAAATATATTGCAAGAACGTTATTATTATGTCTTTGAACCTGTATAATATGATTTTTCCTGTATTTTTAATAGATACTTTCATTATTATACCTAACAGTTTTTATTATTTAATAGGTATTATAGATAAATTGTTACTTACGATTATGAATTTTACAAATAAAACTTAATCATCTCATCATCGACTCTTTCATCGACTGTTTAGGTTTAGGCATGAGTAGCTTTTCACTCTGATTTTTTTGTGAAGATATTATCAATGCGAGTTTTCCCCGACACGATTTTCCTTCACATGGCGCTAGTATCTCAGTCTCTCGTAAGAGAGTAGAATGACGATGGTTTGTTTAGTTTAGAAACTAGATTTCACATTTTAGCAGTAGGTACATAAAGTTTCCTTATTTTCCGACAGATGTCAGCAGTGGTACTTTTCGGCATGAGTGGCTATCTTTTATACCGTCTTTTCATATACCGACACTTCATTGGAGTCAGTGTGGAATATCCAGCTATACTTCTATTAATGATGGCAATCATCACTTGCTCTATAGCTTGGATCGGATGGAGAACGGCAAAGTCTATGCATCAAATACATGTTATAATAGTAAGTACTTATATTATGATTCGTATGCAAATAAGTAGCTCAAGTCACATATTTGTAAACATTAACACTCTGGAGATATTGAATGTGAATAACAACAAACAATATGAATATAATAATATCATTCAATATTGCTAGGACTGTAAAATGTTTCATTTAGTTACTACTAACGCCATCTATTGGGTACTGGTGAAATATAAAAATGGGTATGTTTCAAAGTTGTATCAAATGAGCATCATTCATTGTACTTACCAGATTAGGTTTTTCAAAAATCACACTAAATGTAGAATAAATAAAAGCGTGTTAAAAATGAAATTATCTAATTAAGTCACTATCTGGAATCTTTCACTATGCGGAAATGAAGTCGATTCGTTGTTCCGTTGCTGTTTAATTGAAGGACAAACTAAGAAACAAATACTAAGAACCTAGTATTGATAATATTGTGGTTAATTTTCAGGCGGGCCTCCTAATAATCTTGATAGTGGTGATCGAGTTCTCGTGCTTCGTGTGGGCGATGGTGGTGTGGGACAACATTGAGATCGACATCAAGACCACGATGACGTCATACTTCTTGCTGACCAAGGACAACAAGGAAACCAACGCTGACTCTGTGAGATGGGACAGGTTACATGTCAAGGTACATAAGATTTTATTGTGATTGACAGTAAAAAAAAACTACCCTTTACTACTTAGCAGTTAGCCGATCAAAATTTTGTAACATCTTACACCGCTCAATCTCCTTTTTACCTTCTCCATCAACGTGATACTGGCACTGGCGAAACAATTTGTGCCCAGGTGGGCACGCCTAAAATCCATTACTTGGGAATTGAATTGATTTAAAAATAATATAAAATATTAGACAATACTACATTGTAAAGTCGACATCTCCTGAGGATGCTCCGGTGTCGGGGCGAAACGTGCGTCGAGAGTAGTGTAAAAGTCTTATTGTGTGGTGGTGCATGTGAGTGGTGGTGGCATTGCTTGGTTGGGAATTTGGCTTTCTTGCTTGCTTGGGTTGGTGAGCGGTGCTTGCTTAGCTTGTTACTGCATCTTTGTCCATACAGATTTTTATCTTTTGGCGAATTATAGTAAAAAAATAATTTTAACCAGTTATAATGGGACCACTTATTAACTATATTTTATAGTTGGGGACTGGTAGAGTAGCTAGGGATAAAAGGTAGCCTATCTACCTTTTATCCCGGAAAATCAGAGTTCCCGCGGGTGATTCAAAAACCTAACTCCTGCACGCAGGGAAAAACTAGTGGGTATTACCTATTCACATCATAAAATCATCAGCAACCCATCAACAGCTCACAAGTTCACAACTAAGCGTAGGTCCGAAAAATGAGAGGTACCTTAGAGGCCAGGGATCGAGCCCTAGAAGACAGTAGTGCTAACCAGTAGGCTATCTATCAATGCTCTTTACTACTTCTTCTTCTTGTCAACAGATAGACGTCCACTGCTGAACAAAGGTCTCTTGCATGGACTTCCTCAGGCCTCGGTCTTGCGCCGCCTGAAGCCAGCCGCTCCCTGCGACTCGTTTGATGTCGGTCCACCTAGTGGGGCGTCTGCCAACACTGCGCTTCCCGGTGCAGGGTCGCCACTCCAGCACCTTGGGAGTTGGGACCCCAACGACCATCACCTCTTCGAACTATGTGCCCATTTCCACTTCAGTTTCGCGACTCGCTGAGCTATGTCGGTGACTTTGGTTCTCCTACGGATCTCCTCATTTCTGATTTGATCTCCTTACTACTACTTACTACCTATGGTGGTGGTGGTGTCTTGTGATGCGGGTTGTTACGTTGCCTCAAATATGGTTTAGCGAAGCAATGGCTGGATCATGCGTCATGCTCGTGAACGTCTTAACATGTCGCACATGACTTTCAATGCTGTATTATCTCAAAATTTTGCGATTTTGAGTTATTAATGGTTTCAGAAACTATTTTTTTCTCTACAAACTGATAATACCCTCATATTTTTAAGTCATTGGATCACCGATATATATTGTGTTGAATTATAATTAGGTATGCTTTTGTGCAACTCATTGTGGAAACACTGCATACATAGCATAGTATCTATTGAATTGTAAACCTGTTTTTAAAAGAGCAACCGCCGAGTTTCTTGATGGTTCTTCTCGGCAGGAAGGGCATTCCGAACCAGTGGTAGACTCATCGACGATTCAAAAGCACTTGTAAAAAGTTTATTTGAATAAAAAACATTTATATTCTATTCTATTCTATTATGCAGTTCGAATGTTGCGGCGTGAGCGGTCCAACAGACTACAGCACGTCGGGTCACGTGCCGTTTTCCTGCTGCGGGCAGGGCCCCCTCGACTCGCTGCAGAAGCCATACACCTCTGACTGCACCGCCCTCTACCAGCGAGGCTGTGGCAACCTGCTGCGCGACTACGCCAAGCAGCAACTGCTGCTGGTTGCGATGGTGGCCCTTGCAGCGTCACTACTGCAGGTACTTGCATATTTTTTTATAGCGCTTGATTGATATCACACCTGATGGTAGACGAATATTTAGCCTAGAAGATTACTTATTTACTCTTGATTTAGAGGTACCCAAGTTTTTAAGTTAGTTGGAAAAACGCACCGCCAAAATTGGCTTGGCAGGGCATTCCAAAGGAGACCGCCCAACTCCCTACATCGTTGGGTCCAAAACTATAACGTGACAAGTAACAAATAAGTGTCATTTGTCAGATAAAAATATCTATTTTAATATGGGCTTTGAATCCATGGTTACGATTAGGTTAGGTAGGTTATGTGTCGGTGCGTATTTAGAACGAGGATATTATCATCATCATCATCATTAGCAACCTATCAACGGCTCACTACTGAGCGCAAGTCTCCTCTCAGAGAAGGGTTATAGGCCATAGTCCACCACGCTGGCCCACTGCGAATTGGCGGACTTCACACACCTTCGAGAACATTATAGAATTAAATCTCAGATGTGCAGATTTCCTCACGATGTTTTCCTTCACCGTTGAAGCAAGTGACATTTAATTGCTTAAACGCACATGACACCGAAAAGTCAGAGGTGCGTACCCGGGATCGAACCTGCGACCCCCCGAATAGGAGACCACAGTCCTAAACACTAGGCTATCACTGCTCCAGGATATTATGAGGATATTATGCATAAGTAATATTACATTAAGTACAATCCGACGATGGAGCATCTTCAGGAGATGTTGACTCTACAATGCATAATTGCATTGAAATGTACCTATTGAGTTGTATGTTATTGCGTGTTCCTTGCTCGTTGCTTGTTCTTCCTGCGCTTCTAGTGGCGGGAGAGCAAGCGGTGAATAGCAGATTTTTCTAGTTTGGCGGATTACTTTCATCTCAATTCTCAACCCATCCGGTCTCCTCACGAATGAGACGGGTTGTCCACCACGCCGACCAAGGTTTTAAACACGATGTTTTCTTTCACCGTTTAGCAGTGATAGCTACTTAGTTACTTAGACTCACATGATGTAACGCCGAAAAGTAAAGATGCGTGCCTTGGATTGAAAACTACTCCTGGTAGCTTAGTAGAAGCATTTTGTTATTCCTTGTATTGATTTTTACGGTATCTAACTCTACCATATAAACTACAATACGCCAATATTAAGTAGCAGGTACCGGTATGTTCTAGGATCCAAACTGGCTCTTAACAAAACTTGCTCATCCAAAAATAAACCATGACGTATCTTTACCTACGAATTCGTTCACACCTATATGTATTACCTACCTATTAAGTAGAGTGGCTATTGGTTAATGTGAATGATGGCGTCATCACGCCGCGGCCGTCCCGTGGGCTCTTGACGACGCGACGTGATGATTATTATTTATTATTGACCCACTTATGTAATTATCGCATACAGTAGGTACCTACAACAAGGAACTATTGGCACTCGGATGACATCTATCTATCTATATATATAAAAGAAAGTGGTGTTAGTTACACTATTTATAACTCAAGACCGGATGAACCGATTTGGCTGAAAATTGGTGGAGAGGTAGCTTAGAACCAGGAGACGGACATAGGATACTTTTTATCACGTTCGACCGCGTTTCCGTCATGTCACTATAAAACGTGGTATAAGAAAAATACATCTGACATGGAATAACAAAACGCAAATAAATGACAGTGGAACAAAACAAAACGTAAATGACAGGTAAACGTAATTTTGTCTTTGGTTAAAGTATGGTAAAAAATTTGACAATTATAAAAAGTGTTATAATAAAGCATTACTGATATTATAAATGCGAAAGTGTGTTTGTTTGTTGGTTTGTCCTTCAATCACGTCGCAACAGAACAGCGGATTGATGCGATTTTTTGCATGGGTATAGTAATGGATGTAGTATAGAGGTTCCTCAGACCGGGAGAGCTACTTTTTGTCCCGGATAATGAAAGTTCCCGCGGGATTTTTAAAAACTAAGTCCATGCGGACGAAGTCGCGGGCATCAGCTAGTAGTAAATAAAAATATTATATTTTTACTAGCTGACTCGGCGAACTTCGTACCGCCAACTTACCTATATAAATAAAACAAATAACTACTAAAACTATCCTCTTTCAAGTTGGACCAAATTACAGATAGTTACGAAGTTTGATCAAAATCGGTTAAGTAGTTTAGGAGTCCATCGCGGACAAACAACTTGACACGTAATTTAGAAGATATTTATTGTTTCTCTCTATAGGTATAGTTCTTGCAATTCACGAGGGCGACTGACTTATGGTTGTGTATGTGTCGTATCTGTATAAGTGTGAGCGAGCGCAATGCTCGCACCTGCCCGCTCCCACCTAGGCTTTGACAGGCACGCACACTTATGCAAGTAA
This sequence comes from Oeneis ivallda, assembly GCA_029955525.1. Taxonomy (NCBI): domain Eukaryota; kingdom Metazoa; phylum Arthropoda; class Insecta; order Lepidoptera; family Nymphalidae; genus Oeneis; species Oeneis ivallda. The sequence continues at coordinate 4,622,926 of JARPMR010000006.1, read as the reverse complement.
CCACAAGTAAAGCTCACTCGCCTTCGTGAATTGCAAAAACTGTATCAACTGGCGTCTTTACGTGACCCGCCTGCATGTTTGCTCGCTATAGTTGCAACTTGCATTACATTACATGATAAATTAAAAAAAATAATTGTTGTTTATAAGTGAGAGAGTGTGTATAATTTATATTATTACTAGCTGATACTCGCGACTTCGTCCGCATGGATTTAGTTTTTAAAAATCCCGCGGAAACTCTTAGATTATCCGAGATAAAAGTAGCTCTCCCGGTCTGAGGACCCACTACTACACCCATTACTATACCCGTGCAAAAAATCGCATCAATCCGTTGCTCTGTTGCGAGTTGCGACGTGATTGAAGGACAAACCAACAAACAAACACACTTTCGCATTTATAATATCAGTAATGCAAAATTAGAACACAATCTAGACAACCGCAATCTAACATCGTTCCAGAATTAGGTTGCTAGCTTGCCTAGCAACCTATATCTCGAACTGCTTATAATATGACTGTCGTGTAATTAACATATTATTTTAATTTGTAATAACAAATATTGATGTCAATAATTAAGATAAGAACTATCCTATATTTTGAAATGTTCCATATGCTTTCCACGGTAGAGCCGATTTTGAATTTTGATGAATGAGCGTGTAAATCGACTCGTTATGGTCCTGGTGATCTAGGCTACAAATCAATATGACGGATCCTATATCCAATACTTACCGGGTTCCAGTTTTTTTGCTTGTTAAAAAATGTATAAGGGTAGTCTTTAAGTTTGTCTATTTGCCAATCGCTTAATAATTATTAATGCGCATTAGAAAAACACAACTATTAGGTATTATAAGGTCACGTAATATTATTTATGTATTAAGAAGCACATAATATGATAATATAAACAAACAATGGCAGTAGATGTATGTAAAATAATGTAGTCAGTAGTCACGCTATACCTATGTCATTGTTTTGTATCTAATATTCGACGTCATCACGCGAATGACTAATAAAATGATTTATATAATGATTTTGCTAAACATCTCGGACCTTCTAGGTTTCACAACTGAAGTTCTTCAGAGCCTATCCCTACCAGTTGTTATAGTTTTGATCATCAGACTTCAGAAGTGCGATTGTGTAAGAATTGCCGATCAAATCGTCAAAGTTCGGCGTCAAAGTAAAATAAACCATAATCGCATTGAGTTAGAGCTCAATTTCGTGTATCCATTCTCATACGTTTAGGTATGTACGATACCCTAAACGGACGAGAACGGATACACGAAATTGAGCTCTAAGTCAATACCGTTATGGTTTATTTTACTTTGACGCCGAACGTTGACGATTTGATCGGCAACTTTTAGACTATCGGGGTGCAGACGGCGTTCGATCGGTTTCATTCATTCATTTTCATTCATCTCAACAAGATCTTAACCAGTAGGAGGAGGCCGATTATGTAAACGCTGCATCAATCATTGCTACAGTTTCAGTTGTGGTGATTGGCTGAATTTATCGCGTTCTCTCTGCAACAATGCATTTTAGCCAATAGCGAGTGAGTGCAGGCCAATAGGCGATTGTAATCACATTGTAATCGTCACACTGCAGGAATAATAACTTTAGAGAATAGCCCAGCTGGCTCAACTTAACTGGACTTAGGCCACCTTTCGAATGAGAAGGGTTAATGATCGGCTTAGCTAAAATATTAATTTCTACCAATAAGTAAATAGGTAGGTATACCTATTAAGCTATGTATGCAGTGTTTCCACAATGAGGGAAGTTTCAAAAATGCATACCTACTGACAATGCAATATATCTTAAGATGGGCAAACATAAAGTAGCCCCATTCCGCCGGTGACATACTAAGATATCATCATCATTAGCAACCCATCAACGGCTCACTACTGAGCGCAGGTCTCCTCTCAGAGAAGGGTTATAGGCCATAGTAGTACTATTATATATTCTGTGGCCATAGTCCACCACGCTGGCCCAATGCGAATTGGCGGACTTCACACACCTTCGAGAACGTTATGAAGAACTCTCAGATGTGCAGATTTCCTCACGATGTTTTCCTTCACAGTTGAAGCAAGTGATATTTAACTGCTTAAACGCACTTGACTCCGAAAAGTCAGAGGTGCGTAACCGGGATCGAACCTGCGAACCCCAAATAGGAGACCACAGTCCTAACCACTAGGCTATCACTGCCAAGATAATACCATATAATACGTAGACCTGTACGTAAGACCTGTACTAAGATATACCTAATCTTATATTACCTACCTAGTACCTACTAAGATTCTGTTATACCTAAATAATCGGATTTAAGAACGACTTGTTTTAATAATAATTATTATGTACGTATTAAATCTGATTTAATTAAAAATACGATTTCCGATGAATTAACCAGTGAAGTGTAAAAATATCAGGATATTGCACAACTACCTATAGGTTCGCCAATTTCCAGTTTCTTATCCATTTGATTTCATTATTGATTTTGTTCAAAAAAAAATACGATTTATCTTTTGACGCCTGAAGTCTGAACTGAAGCGATTTGGAAAATTCTTTTTTGTTTCAAAGGGTATACTTGGTACGAAATTGGTCGAGCGGTTTTTAAAAATTCAACAATAAACTATCATTATTATTAACTATACATACTTTGTAGAGGCGCGGGCGTATGAAGTATGTTTTAAAAAAAAATTATTATCAACTCATTGTATTAATTAATTTTTGTGAAATACCCAGTGATTGAATATAATAAAAAGGAAATTTGTATGTAGGTGATATTGCAAATACCTACCTAGGTACTCAATAAGAAGATAGCCTTACCTTACCTACATACTATAAGTATGAGAAGGAGCTGCGAAAATTTGCACACTGTCATCTACCATGACCTCAATGTCAATACTTAGTGGGAAGTATCTACTGATGCGATTATGCGAGGAGTAGGTATGATAATATGGCTCGCAGGCTCGCTTTGGCAAGCGTCATTCAAGGGCATTTAGTAGACGAAGACGTTTCATTCAATCAATGATCACTAAATGATGCCCGCGACTTCATCCGCGTGGATTCGCCAAATCCGTCCAGCAGTTTTTGCGTGAAATAGTAACAAACACACACACACACACACACACACACGCACACGCACACGCACACGCACACGCACGCGCACGCGCACGCGCACGCGCACGCGCACGCACACGCACACGCACACGCACACGCACACGCACACGCACACGCACACGCACACGCACACGCACACGCACACGCACACGCACACGCACACGCACACGCACACGCACACGCACACGCGCACGCACACGCACACGCGCACACACACGCGCACACACACACACACACACACACACACACACACACACACACACACACACACACACACACACACAACCTTTCGCCTTTATAATAATATTAAGTGTGATTAGTGTGTAGGCTATCTATCTATTATTTTATTACATACCTATTTGTATTCATGAATATAATAGAATAGAATAGAAATATAGTTTTTTATTCAAATAAACTTTTTTACAAGTGCTTTTGAGTCGTCGATGAGTCTACCACTGGTTCGGAATGCCCTTCCTGCCGACAAGAACTAGCAAGAAACTCGGCGGTTGCTATTTTCAAAACAAGTTTACAATAATTCAATGGATACTATGCTATGTATGCAGTGTTTCCACAATGAGTTCCACAAAAGCATACCTAATTATAATTCAGGGATCTTGGAATTATAATTCATTCATTCATGGATCTGTTTACTGATTTGTGCAATGATGTGACGACTGACGCCCCCGTCAGGGCATTGCGAAAGGTTAAAACTCATCAGCAACCCATCAACGCCTCACTTCTGAACGTAGTTCTCCTCTCAGAGAAGGGATGGCCCATTGCAAATTGGCAGATTTCACCCACCTTTATGAATACCTATCATGGATAATAATTGTCAGGCGTGCAAGTTTTCTCACGATGTTTTCCTTCACAGTTGAAGCATGACGTGATATTTAATTGCTTTGCAGGTAAATGAAATTGTATATTAGGAATTATTACTAAGTATTATCATCATTTTATGTTCAATAATAACAATGTTGATTTTGTTAATAATATTATTAATTTTATCTCTTATTATTAGCTATTACTTTCTGTTAGACTTTGGCTAAAAAGCTAGTCGCCGAACGAGTGAATTTTAAGGCTTTAAGATGCGTGAAATAACCTTGAGAAACGGAGCCAGCTTAGACTTATTTCAACGTCACCGCCATCTAGCGGCTACGCTCGGTACTTGCTCGAGAACTCAGCAAGTACATGAGAGTACCTCGAAATATATCAACGATAAAATAAACGTGCAGAGGGAACAGTGTTTTATGTTATCCTACCTAGTATGTTTGGGCCTCACTGAGATTGATGTCACGTGCAGGTGTTAAGAGTCTCCATTGCTTTAGCTTCACCTAGTAGGCGCCATGTACCATAACGAGCTTGCAAGTAGTTTATAAGTTCGTGGTAATTAATTCTTTTTGTTGTTATTCTTACCTTAATTATTTTTAATAGGTCTTTTAAAATCATTGTATTCTTTGATAGTTTTTAGGGTTTCGTACCCAAAAGGTGCCAACCCTGTTTTATCAAAAATATTTATTTAGGTAATAAACAAAAAATCGGCCAAGTGCGAGTCAGGCCTCGCTCTTTTAGGGTTCCGTACATAATATGACCAAATCACTTTTTTAAAACTAGATACACATTTAGATAACTTAGTTCTGAGTTAGCATTAAATTAGGAAGCAGTGTTAGCCTAGTGGTTAGGACTGTGGTCTCCTATTCGGGGGGGTCGCAGGTTCGATCCCGGGTACGCACCTCTGACTTTTCGGAGTCAAGTGCGTTTAAGCAATTAACTATCACTTGCTTCAACGGTGAAGGAAAACATCGTGAGGAAACCTGCACATCTGAGAGTTCTTCATAATGTTCTCGAAGGTGTGTGAAGTCCACCAATTCGCATTGGGCCGGCGTGGTAGACTATGGCCTATAACCCTTCTCTGAGAGGAGACCTGCGCTCAGTAGTGAGCCGTTGATGGGTTGCTAATGATGAAATGATGATGATGATTAAATTAGGATATGGGGAAAGAATGCTCGTTTGTTTTGGTCAGAACTTTGAAGGCCCCTATATTTCTTCATTTTTGAAGCTTTTCCATGCATGGGAGCCCCCTTTATTTTTTAATTTAATTTTATTTTTATTATTTGTTGTTATAGCGGAAATAAAAATACACACTCTGTGAAAAGGAGTTGTCCAAAATTGGTTTTTTAAATTTGAATTTAATTAACAAGGATGATTTCAATGTAGTTGGATAAAGATCCCAAAAGGCTTCTATCAAAATAATTTACAGATTTTTTAAAGCCTCTGATAATAAAAAAAAATATTTTTGTTTTGACTCATTTTTTTTTGCTTGTGATTTGTCGTAATTCCTTGTTCCATGTGATTTATACACCGGTAAAAAACTGAAAATATTATTCTATGTAAGTTGTCAATGTCAGAAGATTGTCAGGAACAAATAATTTCATTTTCGAATAGGCAATTCAAAAGTACCTAGTCGTAATTCCTAGTTCCTGGTCTGTGATTCCTAGTTCCATGGTTCAAAATGACATGCATTTGGTTCAAAATGACATTTACGTGACATTAACCGGTGCCAGATTTGATAGTCTATAGATTATAAAAGTTTTTAGTGTTACCATCCATTGAAAAATATTTTCTACAATCGGTATTTTTCATAATTAATTTAAAAAAACCGAGGACTCTAAAATTATTATTTTTATGGCGTTTAGTTTAATTTTTTTTTCTCTTTCACGTGATGACAGTTTGGTTCTGGTTAATGGACACTCAGAATAAAAAACCACCCTCCATACTAAACTGGGACATGTCTTTCAACTATGTATTACTGTTTACGAGATATTATAGTCCAGTAAAAAGTTAAATGAAACCATGATCTGACCAGTTTTGGCGCAATGAGTAAAAATGTGTTCATTAATACTTAAATAAAGATATTATGAAAGAAACAGCGAAAAGATTAATATTTTTAAGACCTTTTTTTGTGTGCAAGAACGAATTAAAAAGCTAGCGCGCTTTTGAAGAACTTGTGCAAATTATGTCAAAAATAGGTACTCTTTGGGGATTTTTTTTTACAAGAGGGGGTTGACAAAAATAAACATTTTTAACAGCCTAAACAGTTATTGAATCTTTATCTTTCATTCTATATTTTTTATTTACGGCTTAAATCAACAATTATGTTGATATATTGAATTAAACAACCATGGAATTTAGACATTTCACGCTTCTTAAGGCCTTAATGATCACTGAGTGATTCAAACCCGTGCAAAGAAATTCAACAATCGTCTAAATGTAATAAATAATCTTACATCATTAAAGAAGCGTTTGTTAGTAAAGACTTATAAAACTGTAGGTATAAATAATTACTATTTATAAGAAGACTGATAAAACTTAACGTTGACATTAAGTTATATGTTTTTTCTGATAACACCGTTTATGAGTTATATGACTCAAGGTTTCCTGTAAATGAGTTCATGAATTGAATCATAAAACTGGGTTTTTAGACATCACCACCTACAACCACAACTGTGGTAAATTATTTGGTATGTCAGAAAACGTCAAGCGTTGGAGTAGGTAAGTAGGTAGGCTTACGGTAGTAAATATAATAAGTCTATGGATGTGCCTAGGTATGTTTGCGTTGTACACTTCTAGTTCTACGGTATTGTAAGGTGGTAGTTTAAAGTTGAAGGGAAAAGGAAGTATCAATTAGGTACTAGCTTTTGAGCACAAGCTGCACAACACAAACATATAAATTATACTAGCTGACCCAGCGAACTTCGTACCGCCACTACTTATAAATGAAAAATTAGTTAAATGAACATTTTCCAGTGGACCAAATTGTAAATCTAAACCATCCTCGAATCCCCTTGAACTCACACAAAAAATTTCATTAAAATCGGTCCAGCCGTCTAGGAGGAGTTCAGTGACATACACACGCACACAAGAAATATATATATTAAGATGTTAGTGGCCCACAACTTCGAAAAAAAGGGTTTTAATCATCGCTTTTAAATTTAATATCATCCCATGGGAACCCTTTGTTTTTAGGGTTAAAAATTACCTAGCGTACCTACGTCACTCCATTCTCCAGCCCTCAACTGGTAGCCCATGCGGAAAAATCAAGTCGGTCCGTCGCGCTGCTCCGTTTTTACGTGAATGATGGAAAAACCAACATAGAGCCTCCTTCTTGCTTAAAATAACAAGAAGTGTAGTGTTTTCTGGGATAAAAGTTAGCCAAGTGCTCAGTGGGTATACCTACATACTATAGCCATACAAAAATTACACCGATGCGTTGCTCCGTTGTTGACTGTGATTGAAGAACAAATCAACAAACGTACATTATTCCGCTTTTTAGGGTTCCGTACCAAAATGGTAAAAATGGAACCCTTATGGTGAGACTTTCTCTGTTCGTCCGTCCGTCCGTCTGTCACAGTCGATTATTTCAGTAACTATTAAAGCTATCGACATGAAAGGCATAGTTATGTATAATAGTGGCCCAACATCATTGGAATAAAGAAAAATTGAAAATTATTTTTAGTTTTATTAAAAAAGGGGGAAAATCGGGGGTTTGAAATTTCAAAGTAAAATAACTATACCGAGTGGGGTATCATATGAAAGGCCTTTACTTGTGCATTCTAAAACAGTTTTTTATTTATTTCTATATATAATAGTTTTTGAGTAATCGGCCAAAATGTTGAAAAAATATCGTTCCCCCCCTTATCTCCGAAGTTTACCAATCGAAAAATCTGAAATAATTATGGTCAATAGAGGTTTATGTATATTTTTCAGGAAAAATAAAAGCAACGCGAAAATTATTTTAGTTTGATTAAGAAAGGGGGAAAATCGGGGGTTTGAAATTTCAAAGATAATTATACCGAGTGGGGTATCATATGAAAAATATTTTTAAAAAACCGACTTCAAACGCCCGTGCCACTACTATATTTTAAAAACCTCTCGACCGATTTCGATGAAATTTAAATGGGACCACCTGGGAAGTATACCCTTCAAAACAGAAAAGAATTTTCCAAATCGGTTCAGGCGTCTTCGAGTAATCGGCGAACATACATTAAAAAAAAATCCGACGAATTCCGAGAACCTCCTCCTTTTTTGAAGTCGGTTAAAAGTTCTTAATCATAAAGTTGCACCAATTCCTCTGCGAAAATTGAAGATTTCATTAGATTTAGCCCTAACAAGGGACAAAGGTTATGGGTTCATTGTGACATCACCGGAGGAAGCGATGAGGTCAGTGCGCGCGCGCCGATTCAGAGCAAGGTTTTGCCACTTAGTCATGCAGTAAGAGATCTCACGAATATACATTTATATCGTAAACATCATCGACGAATAGTTGTCATTATTTTAATTTGAAAATTGAAGTGGTCATTTTGGTATCCTAATTAGTAATTCCTACATCTATCTATATATATATATATATTATATATAAAAATGTCGTGTCACGAATTGCGAGTGCAATGGGTAGACTAGGAACCGGCGATCTTTCAGTTTTCAGTCCGCGCCTTGAATTGTTGGGCTATTCCATTCTGTCACATCTAATTTATTGAGCTATTGAAAGCCTAAGGAGCAACGATGTAAATAGCTAGAGCAAAGGAAATTATCTTTATTCATAGAAACTATATCACCTGGCATTCTGCGTGGGAGCAAAATGCGTTTAAATCCCAATTTGTTATGTTATCTCTGTCTTATTAATAGTGTTAGAAAGAGACGGGTGTTGATTAGAGCAATATAGATAATGGGCGAATGATTGCGGCGGCCGGCGCGGCGGCGAGGTCTTGATGAGTGAGGATGTCGGATTAGAGAGATCATCTCCGTAGGGGATTAGGAGGACGAGTGATCGTGTATTTGATATGGAAGGGTTATAGGTAGGGTTGACAACTTATTGTACAAGGTGTAAAGTAAAGACCAAGTACTATGGTATAACACGGTCACATCACAATATCGGTGCACCTCGCCGGAATGCGATGAGTGATGACCCTCCCACTTCCCCGTTCACCTTCCCGCGCTCGCCCTATTACCACAGCATTAATTACACCATACCACAGTAGAATTATAACCAGTACTGAAACTACCTACAAACGCTCGAAACGGCCTCACTCACACAAACATGCGCATCGACGAGACAATTAGCGGACCTCGCAGTGCTCTCAGTACTGAGGACCGGCAGGCTTATTATGTAAAATTAAGCGATCAGCGATAATCGCGCAGTCATTGCGCAGTAGACGCGCGATCGATCGCTCGATGTGAAAAATAATCGTATTACCTAAGCGATCGCTTGCTAATCGCTCGAAATGCACTTTTCGCGATGAAACTAGCGCCACTAGCAATTTGGTAGCAATAATTGGAACTAAATAAATATTACTTTGTAAACAGATCACAGCTGATCACATAGGTACCTTACGTTATGTTTTCAGTTTTGTTTTTATCATAAAGTAAAGTGAAACTACAGGAATTTCATTTTAAATGTGTTTCTATTTAAATCTTGTGGTCATACTGCAAAGAATGAAAAAGAAACTCTCGTTTACAAGCCTCTAGAGTGGTTTTACTTGTTAGTTGTTATAGTGTTAAAAATTATCAATTCAATCCAAAACAAAAAGGTTTTGATACGCTAGTAATATAATAAGTCTATGTTTTGAATGGCCCTTCAAATTATATCATCGTTTTGTTCACTTTTCGAGACAAGCTCTCAGCTTAGTGTTCATTCTTATCCCAAACGTGAAACGATTTTCGTGTACCTATAAGAAAATATGGTCAATAGAGTGTCAAACGACCAACTGGAGGAACTGTTAGACTTCCTTGCTGAGCATCCCCGCTAAAGAAACTGTCGATAAGCAAATAGCAAAGAGACAGTCATGCTACAAAGCTATGGTTCTGGATCATCCAAATCTGGTGAACGATGGAAAAAGGTGAGCTCTATTATTGTGTAAAAATGCATCCGTAACTTTTGCTCCTTTATAACCAGGAGGTAAATCAAAATCCTGCATGTCAATCACATTTAATGAGGTACCTAGTGGAGTTGTTTTAGTCAAGTATGTACTACTTTTCTTGTTATAGTACTGGGCTGACATAAAATAAAACATAAGAGGAGAATAAGATTATCAAAGAGACGAAGGGATGCTTGGGGTACTGGTGTTGGTCCAAGTAGCCAAGAGATTGAGATTCAGAAATTGAAAAGAAAATCTTGGCTATCATCAGGGAGCAAGCTGTGGTTGGTGGCAGTGAGCACAGAATTCCATTTGTAAGAATTTTTAAATAGGTAGCTTTTTTCATATTTTTATTATTTGTAAATATCACTCATTATAAATTGTTTTTTTTTAGATGAGTAAAGAGTTTCCAGGTCAAAGGATTTTCCAGGAAGTAAGATATTCTGTATGTGTGATGTAAATAATAAATATGTTTAAAAGTAACTTTTATTTACTACAAATTAAGACAAATTGGTAGATACATTAAATTTACTAACAACTAAAAACTTTATACTTAATTAGTAAAATTATTAAAAATAATCCAATTAATTGGATGAACAGTGATTGGATTTGTACATCATTTATGATTAAGTAGATAAGATAGATTTTATTATGCATTTAACACAACTTTCATTTTAGGTAATATAGCAGAGAATATGATTATTTATTAAATATGTTTCACAACTAATTACCATTTATATTTTATATCTTAACTAGCTGATGCCCGCGACTTCGTGCGCGTGGATTTAGTTTTTAAAATCCCTCGGGAACTCTTTGATTTTCCAGGATAAAAAGTAGCCTATGTCACTCTCCAGGTCCTTAACTATACTCATGCAAAAAATCACGTCGCTCTCTAGCCCTGTTGCGGCGTGATTGAAGGACAAACCAACAAATAAACACACTTTCACATTTATAATATTAGTAAGGATGTCTCAAACCTCTGATGAATAATAATATCTGTCTGTTAGTAGGTACCTATCTTTTTTAAATTATTTGTAGAATATTCACATTAATAACATGTACCTACTACCTCTCAGTTTTAAAGTTGATTGTTCTAACAATAAACTTTGGTTATTCACAGACACTTCAGAAATTCCAGATATTGGTTCTCCATCAACAAAAAAGGTCTCAGAAACAAGTATACCTGAGCCGGAGCCACTTGAGATAACACTTGTGGACCTTATTCATGTGCAGAACCAAGATGTATGGGCATTGATGGAGCTGACATGAGAGCAAGCTAGCATATCCAGTCAAAATCGGAATCTAATCCTAATCTTGTATTTATGTAATAGTTTATATAACTAGTATGATAGATCTACCTTAGGCTCTGTACAAAGTATAAAATAAATGTATTTTTCAATATTTTGTTTTTTGCTTAGTCAATCTATAAGTTTAACAATCATACTCAATATTATAAATACGAAAGTGTTTGTTGGTTTGTTCTTCAATCATGCCGCAACAGATCTAAGTATCGACGTGTTTTTTGCATGGGTATAGCTGAGGACCTGGAGTGACATAGGCTACTTTTTATCTCGGAAAATCAAAGAGTTCCCGAGGAACTTCAAAAATTAAATCCACGCAGACGAAGTCGTGGGCATCAGCTAGTTTGAAATATTGCTTAATTTTTTAATAATATTCAATTAAGAGGTAAAAAGACAAATTATAACTAAATTAAAATCTATATAAAAATAAAATAAGTATATAAAAATAAAATATTTTTAATTCGACCAACTGGGATCATATTGGGTTAGTAACAATAAGCTTAAAACCTACATGTTAGTACGACTAAAATCTAAAACTTAACCTAGGACGACGGCACCGATTTGTCAGCACATGAATAACAAACAGTGGTTCAAGTACTGACAATCGATCCTGTCAGCAAATGCCCTCAGGACGCTATTAGAGCTGGTATATGCACAATGAAAAATATTTTATTTATAATTTTATACAATATAACATAATTTATTCAAGTTATTAATAAAATTGTTAATTTAAAAATATTTACAAAATATTTTAATTACTTTCCAATTAACAGGCAAAAGGACAAATAAATAATATGTACGAGACTAAATAAGTTACAATCCTACATAATATTTAATATAGGTACCTAATGAAAAACACATTTAATTTACACAATGTCTACTACACCAAAATTTACTCGAGTTATTACATTTTATATACTTACCTACTTATATATTTTACATTTTTTTATTAATATTCAATTACTATCAGTATAATATGATTTAATAGAATTCTTACATAATTATTAATTACCTACTGAAAAACTAATATAACTAATATATAATAAATTTTGGTTACACAATACACCAAGTACTACATAAGTAATTCAAATTATTAAATAACTATTATCTTTAAAATATTAAAACTTAATAAATTTATTCTTTTTATATTACTGTCATAATATTAGTTAATCTACATTCCAAGCAACCAGACATTTTCACCACTACTATGAAGCTCTTGGAGGTAATTCTGTATTTCTCCATTTCTCCAAATGAGTGCATTTCTCCATGAGTAGCACCGCCAAATGATGCATCAATGTTGAGGATATTTAAATCACTGTCACATATCTGGAAAAAATACATTCTATGTAAATAGATTCGGACAATTGGAATGGACAAGAAGCAGTGATAGCCTGGTGGTTAGGACTGTGGTCTCCTATTCGGGGGTCGCAGGTTCGATCCCAGGTACGCACCTCTGACTTTTCGGAGTCAAGTGCGTTTAAGCAATTAACTATCACTTACTTCAACAGTGAAGGAAACATCTGAGAGTTCTTCATAATGTTCTCGAAGGTGTGTGAAGTCCACCAATTCGCATTGGGCCAGCGTGGTGGACTATGGCCAATAACCCTTCTCTGAGAGGAGACCTGCGCTCAGTAGTGAGCCGTTGATGGGTTGCTAATTATGATGATGAAATGGATTTTAATTATTATCATATAAATTAAATTAATTATATTTATAACTTAGGTACTATTTTGAACATTTCTTGTATGGTTGTGTTTCCTATTAAAAATCTCTCCTCATGATCTGTTGGTTTAACCAGGGCTGCATGGGTACCATCTTCTTCTTCTTCTTCTTCTTCTGGGCTGGTTTCCACACGTAAACCGTGATGGTCTGTTGTGTGTGACCAATCCATCCATTGTAGTTACTCCAACCATCCCAGATCTCTCCAGAAGCCTAGCAGGCCGCCCAGGTTGCCAAGGACTTCTTGCAGTGAAGCTGGAGATCCGAGGTGGTTCTTGCGTTGTTCTTCCACGCCCGTGCATGACAAGAGCACGTGCGTGGGCGTTTCATCTGCCTCCATGCAGGCCCTGCACAGAGGACTGTCGGTGACACCTATAATAAAAAGGTGTTTGTTTAGTGGGCTGTGCCCTGTTATGATTCCTACCACCTTCCTGAGTTTACCTCTGTCCAGGCGGAGTAGTCTGTTTGTTAGTTGTTTGTCTAGATAAGGAAAGACTTCCTTAGTCTGCTTGCAGTCTGTTGCATTCGACCAAAGCAGGGAATGCTCTCTGAGTGTTAGTTCATGCAACCATGTCTTGTACTCACTGAAGGGGATGGGAACGATCGGTTCCGGCCCTGCCACCTTCAGCGTCGCTGCCTTACGTGCTAGTGCGTCTGCTGCCTCGTTGCCCCGGTCCCCGTCGTGCCCCTTGACCCACCTTAAGGTGATATCGTTGGAGGCGGCGAGCGTAGCCAGGGCTTTATGACAGTCCTGTACGAGTTTAGATGTTGTCGATGTTCTTGCCAAAGCCTTGAGAGCGGCTTGGCTGTCCGAGTTAATGTTAATTTTAAAGTTTTTTACCTGTCTGTTAATTATAGCTGTAGTTGCTGTTAAGATGCCCACACACTCTGCTTGGAAAACAGAGTTATCCTTACCAAGTGTGTGACTTATCTTCATGTTGAGTTCTTGGCAGTAAGCTCCAGCTCCTGTGCCAAGTTTGGTTTTCGATCCATCAGTGTAAACTTCTATTGTATCTTGAAATGCTTTATGAAAAGTGTTGCTTTCAGCATTTACTTTGTAGCTTCTGTCAAGTGTGTATTTTTTGCTGGATCTGTCACATTTCCATTCCAGACGTGGTTCTTTTTTGAATCCTTGTATTAGTATTTTGGTGTGTGCTGTGTCAAACTCTTTCCAAAGACCCGAAGTTTTCAACCTCAGGGCAGACAGTGTTGCTTCTTCTCTAATGTGTAGTTGTAGGGGCGGAATCCCTAGTATTACTTCTAGTGCTTGAGTTGGTGTTGTGCTCATGCAGCCTGTGATGGAAAGACAGGCTTGTCTTTGAAATTTTTGTAGGTCTTGCTGGGCAGTTGTAAGAAGTGTTCTTGGCCACCAGACTAATGAGGCATATGTAAGTGAGCTTCTTACCACTGCTAGGTATAACCATTTCATGATTTTTGGTTTTAAGCCCCAGGTTTTCCCCAGCATGCGTTTGCATTGGTTTAAGATAATGAGGGACTTTTTAATTTTGTCCTCTAGATGTTTCTTCCAGTTGAGTTTACTGTCAAGGATTACACCAAGGTATTTTACCTCGGTAGACAGTGTTAGCTTTGTGTTAGCCAAAGTTGGTGGTTTGCCAAGTTCGATTTTCCTTTTGTTGGTAAAAAGAACCATCTCTGTTTTCTTCGGATTAACCGTGAGTTCGTTTTCATTGCACCATCGCTCGATTAAATGCAATGCTCGTTGCATGATTTCGTATAGTGTATTTTCTAATCTGCCACTGATGAGGATCGTTATATCATCAGCATAGCCAATTGTGTAATATCCGGTTGTGTTCAGTTTCTTTATTAGGTCATCGACTACGAGGTTCCACAGGATCGGCGACAGAACACCTCCTTGAGGACAACCCCTCGCTACTATGCCCCTTGTAACTCCATTAATGTCCAGTTGTATAATTCTATGTTCTAGCAGTGCTCTTATCCAGCTGCGTAGGGTGCCCGGTACGTTATAACGATCTAGGGCTTTGTCTATGCTATCAAATGTTGTTTTGTCAAAGGCCCCTTCAATGTCAATGAAGATGCCCAGAGTTGATAGTCTGTTCTCAAGACCTTGTTCAATCTTGGCTACTACGGAGTGTAAAGCTGTTTCCGTTGATTTTCCCGTAGTGTATGCGTGTTGGTTAGGGTGTAAGGGTATGTGCTTTAGGGATCCGTCCCTGAGAAATCGGTCGGCCAGCCTTTCAAGCGTTTTCAGTAGGAAGGATGTGAGGCTGATCGGTCTGAAGGATTTTGGTGAAGTGTAATCGCTCTTACCTGGTTTTGGTAGGAAGACGACCTTTACTTCTCTCCAGGCCTCAGGTATGTATTTATGTGCTATACAAGCTTTGTAAATCGGTTCGAGCCATGGTGTTAGTTGGGCCACTCCCCATTGCAAGAGCGCAGGGAAGATGCCATCCAACCCGCCCGATTTAAAGGGATGGAAGGTATCTATTGCCCATGTTATTCTATCGGGAGTGATTATTTTGTTTGCGAGGTCCCAGTCTTCTACTGTTGGACGGGTGTTGGAGCAGCTTGCCCAGTTTGGAGAACTTACTATTCTGCAGCCTGGGAAATGTGTCTCAATTAATGTTTCACAGATCTCTTTGTCGTCTTTAGTGTAGGTTCCGTCGGCTTTCTTTAGAGAGCCGAGTGAACGTGTATTGTCATTCGATAAAATCTTACGAATGCGAGCAGCATTGTCGTTTGATTCTATGCTTGTGCAAAACTTTTGCCAGGAGCTCTTTTCCTTTTGCCTGACGCGTTTATTGTATTTATATTGGGCTTCTTTAAAATTATCCCAATCATGTTCTTGCCTGGTGTTTTTGGCTCTATTGAAAAGGTGTCTGAGGTTCTTCCTCATTCTTTCCAGGTCGGGGCCCCACCAGCTGTTTTTCGGTGTTTGCTTAGTAATGGTTTTGGTCAGAGAGCAGGCTTGCTCGTAGCATGTTATTATTTGTTCTGTTATTTCTTTTACGTTGTTTTCTATTGAACCGATATCAACGATATCTTCCGGTTTCTTTGTGCCGATTCCTTTGCTCAGCAAGTGTTTGTATTTTGGTCTGTTGGTTTTCCTCGGATTTCTCCTCGGTATGTGTTGAGTTCTAGTAAGATCTAATTCATAGCAAATCCTTCTGTGATCAGAGAGTGAGGGTTCATCACTGACGTGCCAATTTCTGACCTGGTCCGAAACTCCTGGAGATGCTAGAGTTAGATCGATTATTGTTTGGTACCTACTTGACACAAAGGTAGGTTCATTGCCTTTGTTTAGGATGGTCAAGTTAGTTGTTAGTAAGTAAGAAATAAGCGTCTCACCTCTGTTGTTGTTGGTTGGGCTGCCCCATAGAATGTGGTGTGCGTTGCTGTCGGCAGAGATGATTAGATCTGTGCCGCTGTCTTCGCATTGCGTGATGAGGTCCATCAAGTCTTTTGTTGGTATTTGGTCCTCAATGGGCATGTAGACAGATGCCAACACCAATGGTCTTGGCGGTTCTCCCCTGCCCTGTTGTATTCCGTTTTTTATTTTTACGGCTGTTAGGTCTCTGGAACAGTATTGCGTTAGTAGTAACGCTGATAAGCAGCGTGGGATGTAAATGCATGTTCTAGGTGGTTCATCATTACTGTATGAAAAGATCTTACCATTACAGCTGCCGAACCCGCATATGTTGTTGCCCCTGACCCACGGCTCTTGAATCAGTGCAATGGTGTCGGCTTCCACCTCCAGCTGCCTGCGTAGAGTGGCCGTGGCGAGATGTTTGTGCTGGAGGTTGGTCTGAATCATATGTATTATAGTGCCCTCTGCGCCGGTAGTTGGTCGGCGGGGGCAGTTTTGTCTGAGGCGTTGGGTGTCACCATTTCCTCCCGAGTTTGTGGTCGGTCCGCTCGGGAGTCCGCTAGCACTGCCTCAATGTTATCGAGGACAGTGCCCACGGATGGTTCTGGTGTTTTGGGGCGCTGGTCGGTTGGTTCGTCCACATCCATGATCACTCCCCGATCAGGCTCCCCACGGTCTTCAGGCGCTGAGTTGTGTCCAGGCGGTACATCACTCAGTCCTTCACGCGTGAAGAACCTGATGTAGATCGTGCCCGTGGAGTAGGCGACCTTCCTACTGCGCGCCAGGATTGTTGGCAGCTCTTCCTTTGGTATTCCCAATATTAGGAATACCCCCGGAGGGCTGCTGGAGGTGGTTTGGTAACTGAACAGAGTCCACCGTGACACGTCATACCAGGGATTTTGGAATGATAGTACCTGGTGGAGTTGCCCTATCCCCCCATCGTAGTCGGGTACATAGAGCCCCGACCTTATCCTAACCGGTATTTCCGTTTGACGTATCACAGTGAGCTCTGTTCCGTCTCTTGGTGGTGTGAGTTTGGGTACCGTACTTTTTAGCCAGTTTAAGGCTTGTTCGTCATGGCAGAAGATTTTAAGCACACCCTCACTGAGGAAGGCTTTTCCCTCAAACGACGGGGCGTATCGGGTCTGGCCTGGAGCCAACGGTGCGATACAGATTGCGAAAATGGCCTTCTGTATCTGCGACTGTATGGCGTTTGCCTCAGTTTGGGTTAGGTCTACTCTGGGTGTTGTGGTCACGGCCACACTCAGGTGAGATTGGGCAGCCCTGGCATAGGAGCCCGCCTCACCATGAGTTGGCCGATTGTCAGTCCGAGCGCGTTTATGCCCTCCCCTGGGTGGGATTGTGTCATCGAGTCTTTCCCTTTTCATGTTTGGTTGGCTCGACGACGTTCCAGGGTTGTTGGTTTTAGCTCCTCTGTTACGTTTCCTAGCACGTGGGTGAGCCCTCGTGTTAGGCAGATTGTGAGCGTTGGTTTTGTCGGTTGTTGTTGTTGTTGTTGTTGTTGTTGTTGTTGTTGTTGTTGTTGGGGGTCGAGCTGTGTTGGATACCCTGGGGCCCGTTGCGCCCCGCGTCCGGATTGGGTTCCCGTCGGGGTCGGTGTGACCACCAGTGTTCGCCCTGTCCTTGACTGCGGTTTGCCCAGCCCCAGTGGTGTTGGTGCTCGACTCTCCCGAGGCCTGTGGGTCACGGTCAGGGCCCGGTCTCTGCCCGCCCGCATCAACGCTTGCGGAGCAGCCTGGGGTCGCATTGGAGTCCACGTGTGAGTTGCCGCCTCGTTTTGACGGCCGCTCTTCGCTTCCTCCTTTGCTTCCCCCGGCCGCACCGCCAGCGAGCGCGGTTGTGCAGTCGGAGTCTTCCCGATTCCCGCCTCTGGTGTGTGCGGTGTCCGTGTGTGAGTCGCCTGGGTCATTGGGTTTATCGGTCCGTCGGTTCGTCGGTTTTTTGCCTTTCCGTTTTTGTTTTGGGGCCACGAGCGTCCATGCGCTAGAGAGCGTGGTTGTCGGGATCGCTTCGGCCAGAGAGGTTAGGTCCAGTGGGCTTGCTGAGGTCGTCGGTCGGTCTGTGCGTGAGCTTATAAACGGGTCTTTGCCCCCTCCTGAGTACGAAGGGCAGCCTGGCTGGGCATC
Organism: Oeneis ivallda; assembly: GCA_029955525.1. Taxonomy (NCBI): domain Eukaryota; kingdom Metazoa; phylum Arthropoda; class Insecta; order Lepidoptera; family Nymphalidae; genus Oeneis; species Oeneis ivallda. The sequence continues at coordinate 4,604,397 of JARPMR010000006.1, read as the reverse complement.
GCCTGAAGGCAACGCCTGGGTGCCAGGACGGGATTTGGATTGCTCGCTACCCGCCAGGAGTCGATTACGTGTATTGAGATCCGTCATGAGGCTTTTTGAGTTGTGTGTCGAGATGTGGAGTTTCTGTATGTAACTGCAGTGTGTAAGTGAGTGTGGAGTGTGCGGGAGTGGGGGGTATAATAGGGGTTTGGGGGAACACATGGGAAAAAAGGTTACAGGGTCTGCCCAGTGTTGGGAGTGGCACATGAGCAGTCCTTCTTGTCCAGGGTCATATAGACACCGGCGATCCGCAACTCCGCCGACCCGCCCGGTTGCATGAAGGAATGCCTCGCATAGCCATGCTAGAGAATGCTTGGAAGAGGTCTACCAGCGGAGCTCTGTGTACCGCTGCCAAACGCTCCAGAACATTTGCTAGCATCGCAACGCCGGGATGGGTACCATATATACAACCCAAGCAACCAGGAAAACCAAAATTGTTTGAAAAGCTAAATAAAATGAAATGAAATAAAATAAAAGTAAAATAAAATGAATTAAGAGTCAAGAGCTTATAAAGTATATAATAACTATAATTTTTCTTTCTCTCTAGTTCTTACCCATTAGTAATGGCCTGTCTATCTTGCTGAGAATGAGGGAAATGCAATACTTTGCAAGTATACTGTGTTTATTTAATGCCCTAGTCACTTCTTTTACAGCATTAGACACACTAGCTTGACTGATGCCATGCAAGTAGCTCATGCCAACAGGTTTCTGATAAGAACCTGTGGCATAGAATGAGAGTGCTGTGAGCACATGTAACATTATTATTAATTTATAAAATTAGTACAGCCACAGGCCAAATTTTACACTACATAAGAATACACTACTAATCTTATAACCTCTACAGAGTTAATAAAGGACAACACCGAACACATAAAGATAGTATAGGTTTACTTACTTTACATTCTATAGAGATTTTTGTTCTCCTTCTAGACCGAGCCATGAATGGCTTTACTTCTGAGCACAAATCCTTATTACTTGTCGGAAAGTACCAAAGCTTTCAACAATAGAAATGCACGAGCCATGTCTAATGCAAATGTCTTGATAAAAACAATTCTGAGTATATAAAAAGTAACCTAACTACACACACTAATTAATATCTATCTTATATTTATACAATTCTTAATTAAACTTCACTTTTTATAGAAAATACGCAATAAATGAGAAAACTGCACCAAACTATCGGTAAGCAATAGATAAACAATCACATATATGCTAATCGCAATCTGACAGATTAAATTGTTACTTGATTGCTAACGCGTCGCTCATAAAAGTCTTACGTAATACGAAAACTTTACAAGTCCATAGACGCAAGATGCACATTTAGTTCACCGATTGCTCTACAGAGGCAGCACTGTCGCTTGTTTGCTATGGCTTTGCAATCGTCGATACATAATACGAATTTGCAATTAAACAGCAAATATTGTACAATATTTGCGAATCGCTAATCGTTTGCTTTTAGATAATAAGCCTGCGGTATTTGGTCTCGTCGATGCGCATGTTTGTGTGAGTGAGCCGTTTCGAACGTTTATAGGTAGTTTCCATACTCTATCTATCTTTACTCTGACCATACAGCGCCGACATGACGTCATCAACCCAGATGCACAGATAATGTGGCCGGGTAGTAGCTTCACTTGACAATACGAAAACACTTCGTAAAAGTTTATTTCAATAAAAAGTTTTCTTTCTTTATAATCTAAGTAAGCAGTAGCTAAATATTTTGTAAAATAAACAGTTGAGTACATACATATTTTTATATTTTTCTGCCTAAACTTTTCAGAGTTTTTTTGCGTATCACTTGCTTTAACGGTGAAAGAAAACATCGTGATGAAACCTGCATGCCTCAACTTTTTCCTATTATTAAAGATGTACAGATGAAGTTTGCCACTCAACACTTGGTCAGCGTGTTGGACTATGGCCTAAACTCTTCTCATTTTGAGAGGAAACCCGTGCCCAGTGCTGGCAATGGGATACCTACTTGCTTCATGTCAAAAATTTTTTTTGTTTAAATAGCACATAGTCTAGTATAGAAGGTATGGAAAGTTTAACAAAAATTTCCATACTTATACAATTATGCTAGGGCGAGTAACTAGATATAGGTAGGTATACCATCTTAACAACCAACATGAGAGCAACAACAATTTCCACATCACAATATGAGAGCGAGTAAATATTGCGTCGCTGTAGTTGGAAAATTAAATAACTAACAAAACCAATATTGCGAGAAAAACGCAATTTAGTGTTTTTTTGCGTTAGAAATGGAGATAACTTTTTTTTCATAAACAATTTAACCGTCCATGTTTTGATATGTTATAGATTGTTACTGTATCTATTTCTGAATCTACTTGACGTACATTTTGTTTCATTTGTTTGTGAGAAAAAAAATAAAAAGCAATTATTTAGTTTTCCCTCACCAAAGTTTTGAATATTTGATGCACTTATTTATTTTTCCATGTCAGTTGTTTAGTTCTTCTTCGTCATTATTGCGTTAAAGTACGAAAAGGTGACGATATAAGTACCTTTATTTAGTTTTTCCACTTTACTGAGATGTTAAAACGACCCATTATTTACTTATTTTACTATGACAATCCAATATTCAAGGGTATTAATTTAATAAAAAACAAGGATTTTTAAAAGAAAACCAACAAATAAACATTTCTTTATATATATTGTTGTAAAAAGTAATCAATAAAACTACTGAAGCAACTAGATTCTTCTATCAGACTAACAAAATTAAACATAAAAAAAACAAACCACATAACAATAAATTATACGACTCTACTCATAAAATCAACAAAATTTCACTTTTAATTTAACAATTATACTTATCAAAAACTAAGTATCAACTGAAATGATAACTATCAACTTTTCTTCAGTTTTACCTTTATAAATTTAAATTTAACCATTGAGCTCAGCTGGTTCAAACCAAATAGCTTATGAGTAACGTTCAGTATAATCAAAACTATCCTTTTCAAGTTATAATTAACTAAGAATGGTTTAATCGAACTAGGAGTATGTCAGTGACGCTAGTAATTGTTATAATAACGTCTCTACTCATAAAATAATAAAGATTTTAATAGTTTGTGGAATACTAGGATTGAAGACTAGCTAATGATTAATTCCCGCAGAAGTTCTCCAACTTTCTGGGATAAAATATAGTTCATGTGCTATTCTGATGTATAAGCTATGACATCGTGAAGCTTTATCAAAATCCGTCTAAATGTTTTTGCGTGAAAGTGTAACAAACATTCATCCATCCACCTTCACAAACTTTTGCATTTATAATATTAGTAGGATTCCAAAAAGAAAAAGGTACGTAATTACGTCCATTTAAATTTAAACTAAGATTCTATTGAAATTATAACAGCCATCATCTTTCTTTTAGTTTTACCTTTGTAAATTTAAATTTTACATTATAGATCAGATCAGTTCAAACGAACTAAGCGTATGTAACGTTCACTAAAATCAAAACTATCAATTCTAAATATAATTAAGTAACTGAGAAAGGTTTAATTATAAAACTAGTACGATTTAACTGATTGCAATGTAGGTAAGGATGCTAAAAGTTTTCTATGCCTGCAAGAGTAAGCCTTATTCACTTAGAGTTCTATAAACCATTCTTAAGCAGTCCAATCATTTATTAATCTTCTTTTCAATTTACTACAAATTATTAACAGGCTATTGGTAATCATTTCCGGATTGCAAGTCTTCTATGATTGTATCTGTCGAAGGAAGACGTGCGTACTATGCTTTTTTTTTTTTTTTTTTTTTTTTTTTTTTTATTCGATGACAAGCTAGTCCTTGACCGGCGATCTCACCTGATGGTAAGTGACGATGCAGTCTAAGATGGTAGCGGACTAACTTGGAAGGGGTGTGGCAGTGAACATTCAACCCATACCCCTAATCGGTTTCTACACGCCATCATGCCGGAACGCTAAATCGCTTGGCGGCACGTCTTTGACGGTAGGGTGGTAACTAGCCACGGCCAAAGCCTCCCACCAGACATATGCTTGTAGTTCATCTGGTATAATATTCTTTCTGCAAAGATTCAGCCGGTCCTTTTTTTTAGCTTCCGTAATCGGAAGAGGGTGTCCGTATCCCATCGTAATTACCTCTTGGGCAAAGTTGATGTCACCGGGCGTTGTCCTCCTTAAACAACAGGTTCGTGGAAACTGTCCATACTGTGCGTTCTAAATTCTTTAAGACACATCGCAGGAAAAGAACCGAAAAGTTCTCTGACCATATTCTCAAGTTAATGGAGGAGAGACAAGAGATGAGGCTACAGTCATCGGCAGACGCGGCTGCCTACCGGCGGATTAATAGGCAGATCTCTAAGGCACAAACTCGCGACCTCCGTGTCTTTAATACCAAGTGTATTAAAGATACCATCGAGCGGAACAAAGGCTCATAAGTGTTTGCGAGAGATCTGTCTATCGGACAGAGCCAGCTGACGCGGCTGAAAACTGATGACAGCCGTCTCGTCTCTTCTCGACCTGAAGTCTTGGGAGAGGTTGAAAAGTTCTATGGACAGTTATATACCACGACACAAAAACCTGTTGAAGATTTGGCCAAAGTTCCCAGAGCCAAACTGACCTGACACTATACCGAAGATATCCCGGACGTCAGCCTATACGAGATTAGTATGGCTCTCAAGCAGATCAAGAACAGCAAGGCGCCTGGTGATGACGGAATCACTGCGGAACTCCTGAAAGCGTCAGGAATTCCGTCATCCACGAGGGTACAACGCCGGAACCATGGCACGGGAGCGTGGTAAGCGTGGAGCGTGGTGGATAAACATGAGTTTATAAGTTGTTCTCGAGAGTCATTACGAATCGTCTCGCTCGTAGGTTCGACGACTTCCAGCCTCCCAAACAAGCCGGATTCCGAAAAGGCTTTAGTACCATAGATCACATTCATACGCTGCGGCAGGTTATACAAAAGACAGAAGAGTATAACCGGCCACTTTGCTTAGCGTTTGTGGACTATGAGAAAGCTTTCGATTCGGTGGAAACTTGGACTGTGTTGAGGTCGCTGCAGAGATGCCGGATTGACTACCGGTATATCCAAGTGTTGAAGTGCTTGTATGAAAACGCCACAATGTTAGTACGTATACAGGGCCAGACTATGAGGCCAATCCACTTGCAGCGTGGAGTGCGACAGGGAGACGTTATCTCCCCGAAGCTCTTTACCACTGCGTTGGAGGACGTCTTTAAGCTTCTGGATTGGAACGGGCTTGGCATCAACATAAACAACGAGTACATCACTCACCTGCGATTTGCCGATGACATAGTGGTCATGGCAGACACTCTGAGAGACCTCAATACAATAGAATAGAATAGAATAGAATAGAAATATTTTTTATTCAAATAAACTTTTACAAGTGCTTTTGAATAGTCAATGAATCTACCACTGGTTCGGAATGCCTTTCCTGCCGAGAAGAACCAGCAAGAAACTCGGCGGTTGCTCTTTTCAAAACAGATTTACAATACAGTAAATACTATGCTATATATGCAGTGTTTCCACAATGAGGAAAGTTCCAAAAATGCATACAGACTAATGCTCAACGATCTTGAGAGAGCTATGCTCGGAGTGTCCTTGCGGGATCGAATCAGCCATGAGGAGATCCGTAGGAGAACCAGAGTCACCGACATAGCTCGAAGAGCTGATGGTCGTTGGGGTCCCAGGGAGTGGGAGCCGCTGGATTCAGGCGGCGCAAGACCGAGGCCTGAGGAAGTCCATGCAAGAGACCTTTTTCCAGCAGTGGACGTCTATCGGTTGATAAAGAAGAAGAAGGAGTAATATTCAAAACTAAATATCTTCTAATTTATGTTTCGGTTGCTTTAATAAAGTTAAATAAAATCCTTTATTTAATTCTGCTTGTCCTGAAATTATCAAAATTCTCAGAACTTTTTTGAATAGTTAAATAAATGTACTTATTCAGTTTTAATAGTACGTATATCTTTGCTATCATGGGATGATAAATTAAATAACTGACATTGTTTAATTTTTCCGAACTTAATTCCCCTGTAAAGCAGAATATGTGTCGAGGGAAAACTAAATAACTAACTTTATGCATTTTATTCGCTCTCGAAGTGATGCAAGAGAGAACTTATTTATTTTTTGCTTAGTTATCTAGTTTTTCTTCGCTACTTTTTTATCAATTTTACAATATTTATTTTTCCAAGTATGGCGCCTTGCAAGATTCATTTTCATATAACTTTTTAATTAATGATGATAATCAAAAATTAGAATTATAGAAAGATGCGGCTTTAATTGGGCTTTCTGAAAATGCAATAAAGTCGATTTCGCAAAAAGTGTAGTTATTTAATTTTCCAACTACAGCGACGATTGGTAGGTACCTATACCATGATAACAACCAATATAACTACAAAGTACAACTAGATATATAACAACAATGTTATCCAACTGTCGGACTTTTTAAAGAGAATTGGAAGCCTCAATAGCCCAACGGTTAAAGGTGCGGATTGAAAACTGAACGGTCGACGGTTCATTCCCCGTCCGTTGCACTTTATTGTATTACACCAATTAAAAACAAATCTTTTAAAATATAAACTTAGATACGCGATGAGTTGAGATCCTCCCCCTTTTTTACGTCGGTTGAAAATTATGTAGGTAAAAAGGGTACAACTGGTTGGCTTCAAAGCTAATGGTGCGGCTACATTATCGTGCGAACATTCGTGCAGAGTTGTCGCGATAAATAGCTGTGTCTCATCTATCACAGCGGCTACTTAATCGTGCTAGTTCACCCGAACTCATTCGCGACACAACGAACTACCCTGCTGGCTGCTACCTATACTTGTATTGTTCGCACGATAATGTAGCCGCACGATAAACAGGCAACCACGTTGCAAGCTGGAAATTGGAATAATGATAAATCATACTATGTAAGTTTATATAAAAAATGTGTTAAGTGGCACTCGGGGACTGCCGCGGTAAAGCTATTGCATAGCATTTTTTATCAACTTATGCAATTATAATATTTAATGCAATATTTTTTTACATAATAAAAATTATGCAAAAAAATAATTAAAAACAAACAAACAAGAAAAGCGCACTGTCACTACTTCGCGAGTGAGATTCGAACCTGCAACATCTAAAGAAAGCGGCCGCTCGCCTACTGCGCCAAACAGAGCTAAATGTGAACCTCTAAAATGTTGAACGCTTACTGAACGACGGTGTTAGGTTTTTTTCGTTACGGAATTTCTTGATTCGGTCGCCGCGTTCAAACTGTTTGTCCTAGTTCAAAGCCCGCGATAAAAGCTTTATATTACAAATGTGAAAGTGTGTTTGTTTGTTGGTTTGTCTTGCAATCACATCGCAACAGACCTACGGATCGACGTAATTTTTCGCACGGGTACAGCTGAGGATCTAGGCCTAGTGACATAGGCTACTTTTATCCCGGACGTTCAAAGAGTTCATGAGGGATTTTAAAAACTAATACCATGCGGACGAAGGCGCGGGCATCAGCTAGTAATCTGATAAAAAGACTAAAGTATCTTGTCACCATCTAGATTAATCTAGATAGCCAAGACTTACCTATTAGGCTATCGAATAGATAATAGTTGTTGACCGGTGACTTGCCCTTCGGAGTCACGCGGATGTCGTTCACTGTACTTAATGAGATGATTGCCAGCCACCGGCAACTGATTCACGTTGCGTGCCATTTCTTATCTCGATACCTACGTACATATTGCACATAAGCGGTGAATAGTGTGGAAATGTTTTAGAGATCCTTATATTCTATACTTAAACAGCAGATTCTGAACCAATAGATTCTATATAGTAATCTATAAACTGGCGTGCACAAGGTCTTAGGGTAGGCATTATAGGCACCCAGTGCTAACTTTACATGATAGGAAAAGGAAATAAAGTTTTGTCTAAGTACATTTTGTAATAGCAAAATTTCACACAAAATATTAGGTATCTTCCATTTTCCAAGTTAGGCAGGTATCACACTTCACACTATCACATCCATCACATCACATCACACTAATATTATAAAGGCGAAAGTTTGTGTATCTGTGTGTATGTTTGTTACTCTTTCACGCAAAACCTACTGAACGGATTCGGCTGTTTGGAATGGAGATAGCTCATCTATCACAGCGGCTACATTATCGTGCGAGTTCACCCGAACTCATTCGCGTCACAACGAACTACCCGGCTACACTTGTCGCGATAATGCGAACATTCGCCGAATCCCGATATTGTAGCCGCACCATAATATTGCGAAAGAGTGTTTGATTGTTGATTTATTGGTTTGTCCTTCAATCACGCCCCAACAGAGCCACGGGCCACGGCCCACGGATCGACGTGGTTTTTTGCATGGGTATAGTTGAGGACCTGGAGAGTGACATACACATAGGCTCCTTTTTGTCGCGGAAAATCAAAGAGTTCCCGAGGGATTTAAAAACTAAATCCACGCGGACAAAGTCGCGGGCATCAGCTGGTAATATTATAAATTCACAAGTACGAGTACAAATCATACATTTCAGCTACATTGTTTGGTACGCAAGTCGCACCCATGTCGCAATTCTTGACACTTTATAAAGACGCTCCGGCAATAAATTGTGCCCAAAGGCCCCATTGTACTGTACCAAACCGAGAGGTGACTCATCTGGGCGACAAAGATTACTTCCTCGACGTAGTGCAATTAACATAGTGCGTTCAATATAACTGACACGGTTTCTTTGATAATAATGATAAGTTATCTACGCTCGCAGAAAAAACAATATTATAAACTAGCTGATGCCCGCGATTTCCTCCTCGTGGATTTAGTTTTTAATGTCCCTCGGGAACTCTTTGATTTTCCGGGATAAAAAGTAGCCTATGCCAGTCTCTAGATCCTCAACTATACCCAAAAAAAATCACGTCGATCCGTATTTCTGTTGCGGCGTGATTGAAGGACAAACCAACAAACACACTTTCGCATTTATAATATTTGTATGAAGTATTATGTAAAGTAGGTATAGTACCTATCAAATATCATTGGCTATAACTTAATACCTATGAAAGCGCTTCGTAAATAATAATCGTAAACAATAAAAGTTTTACAGTTTTTAAACTTTTCTGTTCCTTAAAAAGTTCATTTACTGCCTCGACCATAAACCGATAGTGTTATAGATAGTTCTTGCAATTGACGAGGGCGACTGACTTATGGTTGTGTGTGTGTCGTATCTGTATAAATGTGAGCGAGCGCAATGCTCGGGCCTGCCCGCTCCCACCTAGGCTTTGACTGGCACGCACACTTATGCAATGTGCATGTACACGAAGTAACCACGAGTAAAGCTCACTCGCCTTCGTGAATTGCAAAAACTGTAACCACAATATAACGATAGTGGCGCCCAGTATTTTCTACTCTTTTTTGCCGAGTCGTTTAATACTCTTTCTTTTGTTCCAGAGTACGGGCATATTCTGCACCTTCTTCCTCGCCCATGCCATCAAAGAGCGTCGGCGAGCGTCCCTCAGACACTCGATATCTGTCCGGGAGAACTTCGCGGCACCAGATGACTCTCTACTGTCCTCGCCGACCGCCCCTGCCGCCACCTTGCCAAAGTATTGAATTCCTTTAGCTTGTAAGTATGATAAGGCAGACTGAGGTAGATATACCTATACGCGACCCCGACCTAAGCACAATATTTTAGATAGAAACGTACCACCACCATCATATTTTATACCACCATATTTTGATTTCGAGGTGAAAAGGGCTAGCCACGTTAAAAGTAGTATAAGTATTATTTCAAAAATCAAAAAATAATTGCCACTCACGGATTGGTCTCTATAATCATACATGAAAATGCCTTCTAGAGTCTAGACAATGTTTAAATCTTAGCTATTATTATAGACGTCAACAATGATTATAATCATTGAGCCCTTGACGTGCAATAATGCTTTATACAATTACAATAATTATTGTACTTGTATAATGCATTATTGCACTTGTATAATGTTAAGTTTTTTTGTATAATCCCAATTTTTGTGTGCAATAATAATGTTATGTGCGAGGTGACATTGTCTATGACATGTCAAAACAATAATGAAATAGCGTTAGTGGCAGGCAGGCCCCCGCCCCCTTACTTTTGATTTTCCTCGCGCCGTAGCGGGTTGCAGTCATTATTTGTAAAAGTTGCACCTTTGACTTCTAACTGATTAAAGATGGTGATGCAAGAAGGCATGTAGTCTAAAACGTGGTTCATAGGCGTCGTCGTAAGCCTAATAAATATTATTATGTTAGTATTAGAGCAACCCCTGTCCAATTAGCTATAAGCCGTAAAAAGTAAGCAATTTATTGAACGATTTCGAATAGATAGATTATTATTAAATTAATAAAAATTATTTGAATGAAAGTAATGATGTCTATTATAGTTACACTATTAGGTATCTACTTTCAAAACATATTGGTTAATGTGTGATTGTGAAGAGATGTAGAGAAAATAATTAAACGATTAATTTTATTTTCTTAAGAATAGCTTAAGAGCTAAAATGTTGAGAATGTGCTTGTTATCAGGTGAAGAGTTTTGAACGACGATGGAGGGGATTTATAACTAAGTAATAGTGCGATGGGCAGAAACCACAGCCTCCTTTACTCTACGTAGTAAAGGAGGCTGTGGCAGAAACAGATCACTGCCGTCAGCCCGTCGCGCTCCCCTCTACCACCCACTAAACTTAAGTATTTAAACGTGAAGTTTATTAGTATTATTAATTAGCTGAACCGCCCCGGCTTCGCACGGGTAGGCTATAGAACAAACACAATGGTATTTAAACATCTGGGGCCTGGAGATAAATGATTTAGTCTATGGCTCAAACCCTCATATTATATGATATGAATGTATTCGATCGTTGTCTCTTATGCGAGTGACTTGCTGCTATCCGTGAAGAGTTATGTCCTCTATATCTAATAATATTTATCAGATTTTCATCAAAATTAGGCAAAACATGCCTGATATCACTTTCAAACAAAAAGAGAATTATCAAAATCAGTACAGACGAAGCTATAAAGTAAAACCGATAAAAACTGTCATGGAGGAACCTTGTTTATTAGGATAAAAACTACCCTATAATGTTGACCCGAAGTATCAGCGACTACTGTACCAAAGGGGTTGTTTCACCTCGGGCCAGGTACTCGTACGCTATACCAAAAAATAGTATTAAATCATAGAAATTGAAATAAAATATGCTTTTTTGTTGTATTACAGTGAATACGAGGTACAAATATAAAACTGATAATTGGGTATATCTGTAGAATGGCAACTCCCGGAGTGCATCCATCTGCTTTTGTTGTCTATGTTTGTAACCACGTTACGTCATCTTAATGTAATTTCAATTGCCAAACGTCAATTGCTGGTATGTCAAATGTCAATTGCTGTCAATTGTGGTTAGTTTTATGTCAAATGTCATCATGACTCGTGTAAGTAAATGACATTGTCAAAAAGAACGCCAAGTTGCGCATTTATTTTGCAAAATAATTTCGCATTGTACCTCGTAAAAAGGACCTTTTAATAGAAAGAAAAAATAAAGAAAAAATAATCACTATTTCATGACCCAAACAGAAAGACTGTACAAAGATATGGCCCAGGCTCCATATGAAACAACCCCTTTCATTCAAATCCGTTCAATAGTTTTTGCGTGATGTACGGACATACAGTCGGATAAACAGACAGACAGACATTTGGACAGACAAAAATTAAATAAAAATCGGTTTTAGGCTCAGTATCGATAGTAAAGCGTCCCCCGGTAAAAAATTTCACAATATATTCAATGTACTTACAGAAATCGTCCAGTTACAGTTTTAATATAAGTATAGATTTCTTTAACTTTACGTTGATTGGTGTGATAGCTAAGGTTCAGGAATAAACCCTGAGTATTTTTATACCCTGCGAGTGAGATAATATAGGTAGGTATCTCTATTTTCGATAAAATATTTTATTGAAAACCAAAAAGGCATCTCTCTACCTTATACTTTGCATTTTTTTTGTATTTATTAATCCCTTTCTCCTTGGAAAATTGTTGGTATTATTGTAAGTAAAACCGAATATTTTTTATTTTTATTAAAATTATAGTACCTATTTTAAACCTACATAATAGCATAATGAACAATCTTAAACAATAAATAAACTTTTCTACAGTTTTATAGTCTTTGATTTGTACCTATCTCTATTCTCATAAGTCATAAATTAATATAAACTACAGTGCGACAAGTATAACTTGGTGCTGCTGTGCGCCACTGTGCTCGACATTAGTATTGCCATTGTATAGAACATCAAGTCTAATTTAGCGAAAAAAAACATTTTTAATTATTTTACACAATAAACGCAACAGCGCACAACGAGATCAAATAGTGAATTTTCAAGATTGCCATGGACAAAGAGTATAAAAATTGGATGACCGAATTAGTTCCTCAAAATGCCACCGCCAACTTATACTTGTGGCACTGTACGTCTCTTATTAACGTATCAGACGTACCTACACTAACGTATATAGTACGAGTATAATATAATCTTCATACCTACCTAAATATTTTTGGGTTCTGGCGAGTCAGCGACATACCTACTAGCGTTTGTACCTAACAACCTAGCTAATTCTGTTGTAAACTTGTAAGTGTAATATTCAAACTGACAGTTCTAAATCTAGTGTTATCCTTTTGGCTTTTCTGCAGGAAGTGTCCTTTTCTGCAGGGAGCGATATAAAAAGACAACAAGGGGGGCAACGGTATTTTATTCGAGATTATATATAGAAATAAATGAAAAGCTGTTTTAGAATGCACAGCTAAAGGCCTTTCATATGATACCCTACTCGGTATAGTTATTTGACTTTGGAATTTCAAACCCCCGATGTTCCCCCTTTTTTAGGGTTCCGTACCCAAAGGGTACCAACGGGACCCTATTACTAAGCCTACGCTGTCCGTCCGTCCGTCCGTCCGTCCATCCGTCCGTCCGTCCGTCCGTCCGTCTGTCAGCGGGCTGTATCTCGTAAACCGTAATAGATAGACAGATGAAATTTTCACATATTATTATGTATTTCTATTGCCGCTATAACAACAAATAATAAAAATTAAATTAAATTAAAAAAATTAAATTAAAATGGGTAGGTGGGTAGATGGAAATCTTTTAATTTAATTTTTTTTAACGGAACCCTAAAAGAGCGAGGCCCGACTCGCACTTGGCCGATTTTTTAATAAAATTAAAAATAATTTTCGATTTTTTTTTATCCCAATGATGTTGGGCCACTATTATACACAATTATTCCAAATTTCATGTCGATAGCTTTAATAGTTACTGAAATAATCGACTGAATCCATTTTTACCATTTTGGTACGGAACCCTAAAAAATGACAGACTTCAACAAAAACTCAGAATATTTTTTTGGTGAATTTATTGAGTTACGTGCAAAGTCCTTGAACAAATGTTCAGTATTATGCATAGAAGTTACATGTGGGAGGTTGTTGGTGAATTAAAATTAACCATGTATATTATATACTTACCCAATACTTTTTGTAAATGCAAATGTGTGTTTGTTTATTGCGCTGTCTTTGAACCACGTCGCAACTCGCAACAGAACTACGGATCGATACGATTTTTGGATAGATATAGTTGAGGATAGGGTGACAGGTTACTTCTTACCCTGAAAAAACAAAGGGTTCCTGTGGGATTTTAACAACTCAACTCCATGCGGACGAAGTCACGAAGAAAAGCTAGTTTAGTCTTTAATATATTAAGCGAGCCTTGTGGAGCCAATAGTTCGAACTATAGCAAAAATGTGTGTTCTAAAGTCTATACATATTTGACAACGCTATTTCGTTCGGCGCTTCCGTTGCTTATTGCTTACTAACTGATGCCCGCAACTTCGTCCGCGTGGATTTACTTTTTTAAATCCCTCGGGAACTCTTTGGTTTTCCGGGATAAAAAGTAGCCTATGTCACTCTCCAGGTCCTCAACTATACCCATGCAAAAAATCACGTCGGTCCGTAGGCCTGTTGCGGCGTGATTGAAGGACAAACCAGCAAACCAACAAACAAACACACTATCGCATTTATAATATTAGTAAGGATAGCTTCGTGTAGGAGACGCGGACGTGCTAAATGCATTAGTTAGTTGCTAATGCATGCTAACCCCTGTTAGCGCAATATTTTTAAAAAATATTAGCCATATCTATGGCCATACTGAACATGACTAATGTTCATTGTTCTCTCTCGGCTCTCCCATCCGAAGGGATACGATGATAGTGCAACGGGTGGGGGAGGGGGGATTGCACGGACGATCTTTAGGTTAAAAAAAAAGTGTGTGTGTCAGCTCCGACGCACGACTGGAGTTTACTACTTAAAACGTCGTAATGCATTCGCGGCGCCGCTCCGACCCGATCGGGCGCTCGGCTTCCCGAAGCGAAAGCGCTTTCGCATTCGACAACTCAAGCGAAAACCAACCTTATTTACTCAACCTTAGGGTAGAAATTTGTATCGTTGTGAAAAACGTAACAAGGGCATTCGACAACTCAAGCGAAAACCAACCTTATTTACTCAACGTTAGGGTAGAAATTTGCATCGTTGTGAAAAACGTAACGAGGTCATTCAAAACAGATTTCACCGCTCAAATTTTTCTCATACCGGGCGCCTAAAATAGATTCTAAAGGAGTAAACTCCAACAAATCAAATAATGTACTTTTATTTACCTCTGTTGGTAGCTAATTTATGAAGGCGTAAAGGCTTTTAATAGAAAGTGGCAAATAACATGTGTATTCCACTCCAGCCCCCATACCTACCACATGCGTACATAACAGGTAGGTACATAAAGGTAGTTTGACTTTCTCTTGTGGTAAGTGCACAAAGTTGGTTTACGGTAATAATAAGCTCGTTTATTTTTTCCGGTTACTTGCTAACTTGCTTGAAAGTGAATTGGATGTGGTAAGAAAGTATCATAATGCGAAAGCGTGTTTGTTTGTTCCTTCAATCACGCTGAAACGGAGCAAGCAACAGATCGACTTATAGGTCGACCGTTTAACTCGCGTATCGCCTGCGCGGTAAGAAGGGAGCGGAGGGAGATGTTAGAGATGTTAAAACTTAAAAATAAATACTTAATTCTTTACCAACAATGTCTATCTCGAGATAAATCTTTGGATTATTGACTCCGTGTGTAGCGTTACCCGGCCCCGCTCCCTTCTTACCGCGCAGGCGATACGTGAGTTAAACGGTCGACCTATAGTTTTTTGCATTGATTTAGTCATAGACCTGAAGAATGACATGGACAAAGGTTTCAGATGGGATTTTTAAAAGCTAATTCCACCCATGCGAAAACTCGGGCAAATAGGTAATGCGGCTGACTAGCCTAAGCAATAATAAATAATCTACAGGACTAGTCAAGATATTCAGCATTTTACTACCCCTAAATAGGCAAACTGGATTTTATTTTTGGGGGTTAAAGTTGCTCGCGTCCGTAGGTTTTACTAAAATCAGGTTCAAATCCTCGCTGCCCTACACGTGACCCCCGGGTGGTGCTAATTGAGCAACAATATCAGAGGTGGTAGGCTTCGGCCGTGGCTAGTATCACCACCCAGCAAACAAAGTCGAACCGCTAAATGACTCATTTTGTGACACGATTCGTCGCGTCATGGGATGTGTCGTGTTCCGGTGCGTTGTTCGCTGCAGCCATTCATGGGGAAATGGGTTTGTACAGTTGTGCTGCATTTTGATGACAGGTTCTGATCTGAGTTGTAACGGTGCCGGGCGGCTCAATTTGGAGAGCAGCGGGATCCGAAGCACGGTGCACCGCTGGCCGACCGCAGGTAGTTGGGGGCCCAATTAGAAGTTCGCCACCTATGAAAGGCTGCCCCGCCACCTTTGGCGAAAAATCCTGGAATGGCTTCCATCGTGCCGGTTGGCGACCGGAGAGAGGACCCGATGGCGATTTCCAGGGGGGTTCGGGCGTCCCCGCGGTCTCCAGTTGAGTCTACCATCAGCACTGTTTCGATTTGGGGTCACGGTGTCAAGAATGCAGCATCGCGTACAACTTCCATCTTCCCATACCTATTCACTCCCCCTAAAAATGAAGCGCAACAAAAAGAGAAAAGGTTTTAAACAGCGGCTGCACATCCTCTCTTTTTCAGTGCACCTCTCAAACATTCGAGGATTGCACTCTAATCTCAATGCTGTCCACCACCATCTTGAGACAACAAAGCCGCACCTACTCTTTCTCACGGAGACCCAAATTCAGAGCCCAGCAGATACAGCGTACCTGCAGTACCCCGGGTATTCGCTTGAGCATAATTTTAAAGCTCGCGCAGGGGTTTGTTTGTACGCTCGTGATAATATCTGCTGCTAACGTCTCCGTAATTTGGAGGTACCTAAGTTCTCAGTTCTGTGGTGCTTGGTTGATACAGGTTGTGAGCAAACAGTATATGCGTGCGTTTATCGTTCGCATAGTGGTGACCAGGAGACGACTCAGTTGTTCAACTACCTCAGCGAAAAGGCTGACATCGTCCAACATCGATATCCTGCCGCACAGCTGGTATTTCTGGGAGACTTTAATGCCCACCACCAGGAGTGGCTCTTCCCATACTTGAAAACTGACCATGCCGGGAGAGAGGCGCGCAAATTTGCACTATCGCTAGATCTCTCTCAGCTAGTCCAGGAGGCCACTCGGATACCAGATGTTGATGGACACACACCCAATTGCTTGGACCTTCTGCTGACAACTGATCCAGACAGGTTTTCGGTCTCAGTTTCTTCCCCCTTGGGGACCTCAGACCACTGTGTTGTGAAAACTGTATCCAATTTTTATCCTCCGTCCTCAGACTCTTCAGTTAAAAGACGGGTGTGGCGATACAGGTCAGCAGATTGGGATGAGATGCGGCACTTTTTTGCATCTTATCCTTGGCGGCAGGCTTGTTTCTCTACCAACGATCCGTCGAGCTGTGAGAGTGCTATATCGGATGTGATACGCCAGGCAATGGAATACTTTATACCATTTTCAGACGTATCGCCCGATGGTAAGACACCCCCGTGGTACAACGCTGAATGCGCTGTTGCAGAGGCTCGTAAGCATTCAGCGTTTGTATCATGGGCGGACGCTCGCGCTCTCAAAGCTCCGGATGTCAAAATCAAGAAAAGAGAATTCAATATTGCCGCCAAATCCTACAAGAGGGTTTTGGAAAGAGCTCGCTTCAGTCGAACTAACCGCATCGGGCGTAAGCTAGCCTCTCACCCCAGTGGTAGCAAAGCTTTCTGGTCCCTCGCGAAGTCGGTTGAAGCGAGCTTTTGCCGTCCTTCGCTGCCGCCTCTGCAGAAACCAGATGGATCACTGGCTGTTTCTGCAACAGACAAGGCTAATCTTCTAGCATCTCTGTTTGCTGAAAACTCACGTCTTATTGCTGGAAACAAATGCACGCCCACCCTTCCAACTTGTGACTCCGTTATGCCGGAGATACGCATACACCAGCAAGAGGTTCTAAAAACTCTTCGTAACCTCGACGTGAGCAAGGCCAGTGGCCCTGATGGTATACCTGCAGTTGTCCTGAGGAGTTGCGCCCCTGAGTTGTCTCCTGTATTAACACGCTTGTTTCGTCTCTCTCTTGAAACTGCTCATGTCCCCAAGTCGTGGAAAGTTGCAAACGTGCAGCCAGTACCGAAAAAGGGGAGTCGTGCTGACCCAGCCAATTATAGACCGATAGCAATCACGTCCATCCTTTGTAAAGCTATGGAACATGTGCTTAACAATAAGCTCCTGGCATACCTGGAAGAAAACGATCTTCTGTCTGACCACCAGTACGGCTTTCGGAAAAACCGGTCCACGGGTGATCTTCTAGTGTATGCCACACATACTTGGGGCGAAGCCATTGAGAAACAGGGTGAGGCACTCGCCGTGTCTCTTGATATTTCAAAGGCTTTTGACCGGGTTTGGCATGACAGTCTTCTCAGTAAGCTTCCGTCATACGGGTTACCCACTGGCTTATGTAGCTGGATATCTGATTTCCTGAGTGAGAGGTCATTTAGAGTTGTCGTTAACGGCTGCTCATCTGACCTAATGGCTGTCAACGCCGGTGTTCCTCAGGGATCTGTTCTGTCCGCAACACTTTTCCTGCTGCACATCAACGATCTTCTAAAGCCCGGTATCTTTGGGTACGCTGATGACAGCACTGTTACGGACAGATACATGTCCAGCTCTCGAGCCAGTGCTACTGAGATCCATGAGTATAGAGAGGCCATGGTGAATCGCATTAACTTAACTCTGAAGGAGGTGTCCGATTGGGGCGACGCCAATTTAGTTAAGTTTAATGCCACCAAAACTCAAGCGTGTTTATTCACTGCCAAAAGGAGTCCCTTTACCTTGACTCCAACTTTCCAAAGTGTGTCCATACCGATTAGTGACCATATTGAGCTCCTGGGCATAGACATCTCGCCCAACCTCAATTTCGGGAAATGCATCGAGTCAAAGGCAAAAACAGCAGCCAAAAAACTTGGTATCCTGAACAAGGTGAAGCGGTGCTTCACGCCTGAGCAGCGCCTGACTCTCTATCAGGCTCAGGTGCGCTCGGCCATGGAGTACTGCTGCCACCTATGGGATGGCTCTGCCAAGTACCAACTCGATGCATTAGACTCGGTAGATCGCCGTGCCCGCCGAATTATAGGTGATCAGTCACTAACGCAGGCAAAAATGCTCAGTCTGCAGCACCGTCGCAATGTTGCCTGTCTATCGGTCTTCTATCGGATATACTTTGGAGAGTGCGCTCAAGAACTTCACAACCTTGTGCCCCCTTCACCGTTTTACCACAGAACTTCGAGAAATCGTGAGCGTTGGCATCCTTACGTGGTTGAAATCCAACCTGCTCGCACGAAACGCTTCTGTTCAACGTTTCTGAATCGAACCGCTAAGGTGTGGAACGCACTTCCAACTTCTGTGTTTCCGGCCACGTATAACCTCAGTACCTTCAAGGCAAGAGTGAATAGGCATTTTCTAGGCAAGCGCGCTCCAACCTAGACCTCATCAGTGCTGTCCAGCATTGATTGTCGTCGAGCGCATGCCTATCCTGCAATAAAAAAAAAAAAAAAAAAAAATTTCATAGGAATATGTGGATACAATGCAACGGGATAACTTGAAACTTGGCACAGGTTCAAAGAGTAGATTTCTCACTAAAAATAGGTAAGCATTCCATCAAATTCAACTATCGATAGACAAAAAGATTTTTAATGTTTCTACTTTTTCCACCTATTCTGCGCATGTGGAATTTCTATTTACTTACCTATGGACCTACGTCTTGTAAGATTGAAAAATAGCCATCGTCAGTCTCAATGTGACAGACTTTACACTTAGCACTGCGCCAAGACTGCACCAAATTCAACCAATATTTTAGGCGTAGGTAAGTAAATAGGTAACAGCAGAAGACAGACATACATACTTTCCTTCTGAGGTATACGAATATTAGATAGTCAAGTCAATACTTACAAGTAAGTCAATACTTACGGTAGGTGCGGTGCAGCCATTCGTTGCTTAGGTATAGGAGTTTTTATAGGGGTGTCTCGGCAGGCTCTCCCTCGAGAAAGATTCGAACGTGATGTGTATAGGATTGACAAAGCATAATTTAAGCGTCTAGCCATTGACATAATAATACATAATTATTAGTATTATTATGTCAATCCGTCTAGCTCTTTCCTTTTCATAGAATAATCATACTTATCCTAATAATAATAATTATAAATGTGAAAGTTTGTTACTCTTTCACGCTACAACAAATGAACAGATTTGGCTAGGTATTTGGAATGGAGATAGCAAATAGGTACCCACTTTTTATCCCGGAAAATTAATGAGGGTAGGTAGGTAAGTGTACCTAGGTCATAGGTGGTATACTACTATGCTGGTGGTGGTAAGTACCTATCTACCTAGGTTTACGGGATGAGAAATCTAATTTAGACTTTGAATCTACCTTTGTGATCAATTAAGTTACCTACCTAAGTATGTATTTAATGCGAAGATCATATTTAGATCATATTATTATTTCTGATCACAGTCACAGAATATACATAATATATATAGGTAAGAGCACGTTTCACATCTCAAAACAAAATTTATTTCGTTTTTGTATTGTAATTATTATTTGTAGTTGCTCTGCCGTACGCCACATTTTTACTCCTACCGTATCTTTGAGATGAGTCAAAAAGGGATGGGAACACCTGCAAGCATGTCCTTTTAGTCAAGTGCGAAAGAAACAGCGAATAGGTGAATGAGGGGTCACGATTCATGAGTAAACGATGCGGGTCGCGGGAGGGGTAAAGCGTCGCCATCATGATTCTCTCACATATTTTTCAGTCTTCTTTTAGTCGCTTTCGATACTACGAGCGTGTTGGTTACTGTTGCTCCGTGAACTGTAAACAAGTATATTCAAACCGTGTGTGTTAACTTGTGGAAGTTTTGTTTGTGAAAAATGGGGTGTGGAACGAGTTTTGTGAAATATGTGCTGTTTTTCTTCAACCTGGTGGTTGCGGTGAGTTACATAATATTATTAATTTAAGGGCGGGAGACCGAAGAACCGGTTTAGCCTTTGGCGGTGGTCAGCCAACAGTGAAACCCGTACGGTTTGATCTACAACGTGGCCTGTGACCAGAGTGTTATTTTAAACTTCTTTGTAACGAGCTTTGACTACGTGAAAACCACAGAAAATGAACATGGAACAATTCTTTTTGCTGTTCGCAAGTTACCTATTACAGGGCTATCACTTTTCTGTGAAGATCTTGTGTGCTTGAGTACGTAGTAGGTACTATTATAATATATTCTGTGGCTTGAGTCGGGGTTTCGAACGTCGAATGGAAGTTATGATTCTGTGAGGGGGTCCGGATCTGAGGGGTCTAGGCGGAACAGAAAATTTCGGTGCAGAATTTTAAAATACATCCTACATAAATTGCGAGGCGCGCAGGGATCGATCCCAAATCTCTCGGGAATTGCGTCCTCAATGTGTTTACTTTAAGCCTGCTCTTCACGTTGGCCATATTGTAGCCAATATTGTGGTAAAGGTATTACACTAGCGGCACGCTATGATGGCCGGTTTGACGTTTGTCCGCTCATGAAGTTCCGTATTAATTGATAACGACTTTGAAGGAAATAATTGTATTACTTTATTGACGATAGTGATGTGCAGAGATTCATAAATTTTATCGAATGTAGTTTTAGGTTTAGGACTCAAAATTTATTTATTAAATTGATTTCTAAAATGTATACAAGTGTAGAAAAATCAGTTTGCACCATTTAAGGGGTGAATGTACTTGTGAATATGAACAATTTTCACTATGTGGACAAACCTCTGAAATCGCAAAAAAATATCAGCTGTTTCATACAAAAGGTAAAATTTTTATTTTTATATGATATATACCACAACTCGGCATTTGGTTTTCTAAATTGAAAATTTTTAAAAATGGAATCTAATACGATCGTCACATAGGATCGCTGGCTAGCACAACTACTACCTCCGGCAAACTCGCGTCAATGCTCAATGCAAAACAAAGCAGTTTCGAATTGACGTTGCTTCGAAAAGTATAAACTGTCAGTGCAATGCGATTGTGATATAGTTTTGACCTGGCTTTGGATTTCAAATATTGATACTGCATTACTGTTGACCCTTGCTCGTTAATTTGGACTCTGTTCAAGCCCTTTGTTGTGGATTTCGTCGATATGACCGAACGTACGCAGAGAACTGTTCTAAATAGTCAGACACGTGAGTTCGTAATACGCCTTCGTAACTATTTCGATCGTGAAGCTCAAAATGGAGGGCCAATTTTACCTATAACGTCAGTGGTTGAACGCGTAGCTGATGCGCTTAATATTGGACAACGAACTGTTAGACGGATAACTAAAAAAAAATATGGCGAGACTGGCACAGAAGAAAATAAACTTCACACACCAAAAAAGAGAAAACGAGCAAAACCAGTCGTAGGCATCGATAGCTTTGATGCCGATGCTATCCGAAGACATGTTTACGGCTACTATTTACAGAAGGAGTATCCAACAAGAAAAAAGTTGGTGCATTCACTGAAGGAAGCTGGATTATTCTTCGGTGGGGAAAGTTCTTTAACGAAGATTTTGAAGACCATTGGATTTCGATACAAAAAATGTAACAAACGCAAAATATTGATGGAAAGATTTGATATAGCGATGGCAAGGTATACTTTTTTACGGCAAGTGAAAGAAATCAAAAATTGGCAAAATGTTGTGTTCTTGGATGAAACATGGCTTAATGCTAACCATACTGTAGGCCGTTCTTGGAACGATGACACAGCAGCATCTACTTCCAAAGTTCCTGTAGGAAAAGGATCGCGACTTATAATTTGTCACGCCGGAACCATCAACGGGTTTGTCGAAGGTTCTCTCATGTCTTTTGCGTCAAAAACCACTGGAGACTATCATGAAGACATGAATGGAGAAAAGTTTACTGAATGGTTTACCTCAATGTTGTGTAGCCTCCCTGAACCATCTATTATAATTATGGACAACGCCCCATACCACTCGATGCAAATTGACAAGCCACCTGCCCAATCCCAAAAGAAAGCTGATATCGTCGCATGGCTTCGTAAAAATGGCGTAGATGCAAACATGAATATGTTAAAAGCGGAATTAGTACGTCTTTTAAAAGAAAACAAACCAACCAAGATCCGATACGTCATTGACGAAATAGCATTAGAACATGGGCACAGAGTTATACGGTTACCGCCTTACCATTGTGAGTATAATGCGATTGAGTTGGTGTGGGCTCAAATTAAGGGATATGCTGCAAGACACAATACAGAACCCCCATTTACCACAAAAAAAAATGCTAAAATTATTAGAAGAAGCTTGTGAACATGTGACTAAAGGAGACTGGGAAAAGGTTGTGAATAGAACTGTTAAATTAATAAGGGAAGATTATGAAAGAGATGTGAAAATAGATAATATTATAGAAAACGAACATATAATTATTAATGTAGGTGATGATAGCAGTGACGACAGTGAAAATAGTAGTATGGACGAATCTGATTAATTATGGCCTTTTGTGGCACCTTTTTTGGTATCTTTTGTATTCATATGTTTCTTGTGTGCATATAAAGTATGTATATTCATTTTCATTCAAATATTCAGTTCGTTCAAATAAATTAAATAAACATATACATTTTTGTTTTATTAAACCTATTTAATCAGGTACAAAAACAAAACTTAATTGTTTTTTGTTCGAGAATAAATTGACATTCCACATCACTATTGTAATGTGTCAAACCGGCCATCATAGCGTGCCGCTAGTTTAGCCAAGAGTTTGTGATGGCATCCATACGTTGGCAGGTCGTTCAGTTTGCTTCCGTTCAGGCCAATGTGCGGACGAATTTATTAAAATGGATATTGTTATTGAGACGCTAACGGCTGCTGCGGTTTATTTATTCACAGCATACCGCAACTACGTGAATAAGAAAAAGAAAAAATCAGAGTTAAATCAGGTGCAAGCAATCTTACTGGGAACTCGTAGCAAACTAAACGCGCGCCCAACGTGTGGACGCGGCAGCCATAACTCTGCCACAGCCCACAACGGCCACAACCCTTTGATCTTTTTTAAAAAATCGACACCAAATGGATCTTGCGCCAAGTTGTGGGCCATCATTCCAATACATAGCAAGATAAGCACAAACACCCGCTCTACATAATTGCCATAGGTATTGGCCATAACCATTCGCCACAGTGTTGGCCAACGTGAAGAGCCGGCATTATACCACAGCTACGGTCCAACATAACAGCCCGTCAGCTCTGAAATTAGTGATAATATAATATTATTAGTACTGTATCAATTTTCAGTTATTTATTTTATAAATTTTATAAAATAGAAAATTATCTTATTTATAGGAGGTATATTGAGTAAGTAAAATTTAATAGGTAAGCATTTGATCAAGTGTAAGCTCAGAACGAAATACTGATCAGTGATCACCACGACTCCACGCAGTCTTATTGTCTGTCCTATTCCTACAGTGTTCATTTGCAATCAAATTATTAAGTATAGAACAGGATTATGCCTTTTACTCTACAGTCCACTCACCAAGTCGCCACTGATTATGTTGGTATGTTACCACCCACAGGTTTATTACCACTTGACTTAACCAATCATGTACCTACCTACCTACAGTTTACATTTTCCCTGATATTGGATTGAAACTCCAACATTGCAGTACCCTGCAGTAGGTACCTTACTGTAATTCTGTTAAGAATGTAAAAATCCCAATTAAAATTAAGAAAATACATAATAGGTATTAAGTAGGTACCTAACTACCTAGTACCTTCTTAGGTGGGTGGTACTTAATTTACTTTAAAAAACGAGCTCCTTCGAGAAAAGGAGAAGGTCACAGGTCACGTCCTTTTCTGGCTAGACTGGTATAGATACCTACAGTAACTAAACGTAACCTGTCTGCATTTAAGTCGTACGTGCGTCGTAGTACGTACCTACTTGTAGGTACTACTTTGTTACTTACCTACCAACGTAGGTAGGTAAAGACTTATGTCCTTTGAAGGCAAAGAATTCGTGGGTCGTTGCACATCTCGACCGCAATAAACTCGTCCAAATGGTTGAGTTGTGATATAATAATTCATTTTTATTAATTTTTTTCATGCACAACTCGACCAACAGCAAAATACTGAGTTGTTTATGTACAGTCAAATACAAAAAGTGATTCACGTATCTACACTAGCGGCACGCTATGATGGCCGGTTTGACGTTTGTCCGCTCATGAAGTTCCGTATTAATTGATAACGACTTTGAAGGAAATAATTGTATTACTTTATTGACGATAGTGATGTGCAGAGATTCATAAATTTTATCGAATGTAGTTTTAGGTTTAGGACTCAAAATTTATTTATTAAATTGATTTCTAAAATGTATACAAGTGTAGAAAAATCAGTTTGCACCATTTAAGGGGTGAATGTACTTGTGAATATGAACAATTTTCACTATGTGGACAAACCTCTGAAATCGCAAAAAAATATCAGCTGTTTCATACAAAAGGTAAAATTTTTATTTTTATATGATATATACCACAACTCGGCATTTGGTTTTCTAAATTGAAAATTTTTAAAAATGGAATCTAATACGATCGTCACATAGGATCGCTGGCTAGCACAACTACTACCTCCGGCAAACTCGCGTCAATGCTCAATGCAAAACAAAGCAGTTTCGAATTGACGTTGCTTCGAAAAGTATAAACTGTCAGTGCAATGCGATTGTGATATAGTTTTGACCTGGCTTTGGATTTCAAATATTGATACTGCATTACTGTTGACCCTTGCTCGTTAATTTGGACTCTGTTCAAGCCCTTTGTTGTGGATTTCGTCGATATGACCGAACGTACGCAGAGAACTGTTCTAAATAGTCAGACACGTGAGTTCGTAATACGCCTTCGTAACTATTTCGATCGTGAAGCTCAAAATGGAGGGCCAATTTTACCTATAACGTCAGTGGTTGAACGCGTAGCTGATGCGCTTAATATTGGACAACGAACTGTTAGACGGATAACTAAAAAAAAATATGGCGAGACTGGCACAGAAGAAAATAAACTTCACACACCAAAAAAGAGAAAACGAGCAAAACCAGTCGTAGGCATCGATAGCTTTGATGCCGATGCTATCCGAAGACATGTTTACGGCTACTATTTACAGAAGGAGTATCCAACAAGAAAAAAGTTGGTGCATTCACTGAAGGAAGCTGGATTATTCTTCGGTGGGGAAAGTTCTTTAACGAAGATTTTGAAGACCATTGGATTTCGATACAAAAAATGTAACAAACGCAAAATATTGATGGAAAGATTTGATATAGCGATGGCAAGGTATACTTTTTTACGGCAAGTGAAAGAAATCAAAAATTGGCAAAATGTTGTGTTCTTGGATGAAACATGGCTTAATGCTAACCATACTGTAGGCCGTTCTTGGAACGATGACACAGCAGCATCTACTTCCAAAGTTCCTGTAGGAAAAGGATCGCGACTTATAATTTGTCACGCCGGAACCATCAACGGGTTTGTCGAAGGTTCTCTCATGGCTTTTGCGTCAAAAACCACTGGAGACTATCATGAAGACATGAATGGAGAAAAGTTTACTGAATGGTTTACCTCAATGTTGTGTAGCCTCCCTGAACCATCTATTATAATTATGGACAACGCCCCATACCACTCGATGCAAATTGACAAGCCACCTGCCCAATCCCAAAAGAAAGCTGATATCGTCGCATGGCTTCGTAAAAATGGCGTAGATGCAAACATGAATATGTTAAAAGCGGAATTAGTACGTCTTTTAAAAGAAAACAAACCAACCAAGATCCGATACGTCATTGACGAAATAGCATTAGAACATGGGCACAGAGTTATACGGTTACCGCCTTACCATTGTGAGTATAATGCGATTGAGTTGGTGTGGGCTCAAATTAAGGGATATGCTGCAAGACACAATACAGAACCCCCATTTACCACAAAAAAAATGCTAAAATTATTAGAAGAAGCTTGTGAACATGTGACTAAAGGAGACTGGGAAAAGGTTGTGAATAGAACTGTTAAATTAATAAGGGAAGATTATGAAAGAGATGTGAAAATAGATAATATTATAGAAAACGAACATATAATTATTAATGTAGGTGATGATAGCAGTGACGACAGTGAAAATAGTAGTATGGACGAATCTGATTAATTATGGCCTTTTGTGGCACCTTTTTTGGTATCTTTTGTATTCATATGTTTCTTGTGTGCATATAAAGTATGTATATTCATTTTCATTCAAATATTCAGTTCGTTCAAATAAATTAAATAAACATATACATTTTTGTTTTATTAAACCTATTTAATCAGGTACAAAAACAAAACTTAATTGTTTTTTGTTCGAGAATAAATTGACATTCCACATCACTATTGTAATGTGTCAAACCGGCCATCATAGCGTGCCGCTAGTGTAATATTTTGTTTAACTCATAAATTAAATTACTAACAAAAATGAAATCAGCGTTTCATACATATTATCAGGACTTCAATATTATGTATGAATGGTATTTTTTGAAAGAGCTAAATTTTTTTGAATTTAAAAGTTCTAGTCTTTGGGGGTGGAATTTTCAATTTTTGTGAAACACGTTTTTCTTATTTTTTTATCGAAAGGCCAAAAATTAAAGTTTCATGGATATTACATGAAAAATAATTTGATAAATGACGGACTTTTATTCTTTCTTTTATTTTTATTTTTTTATTTTTTTAAACTTTCAACCCCCATTTAACCCTCTTGGGGTTGGAATTTTCAAAAATCCTTTCTTAACGGACGTGTACGTCATAATAACTATCTGTGTGCAAAATTTCAGTTCGATCCGTCCAGTGGTTAGAGCTGTGCGTTGATAGACCAGTCAGTCAGTCAGTCAGTCAGTCAGTCAGTCTCCTTCGCCTTTTATATATTTAGACGAAAGCTAAAGTACCAAGTTTGATGGATATTACTTGAAAATTAACTTAAAAATCTGGACTTATATACAAATTTTCATCCCCTAGGCCCTATTTGAAGTCTTCGGGGGTGGAATTTTCAACTTTTGCGAAACACATTTTTCTTATTTTTTTATCGAAAGCCCAAATATTAAAGTTTCATGGATATTACATGAAAAATAAATTGATAAATGACGGACTTTTATACAAACTTTCAACCCCCATTTAACCCTCTTGGGGATGGAATTTTCAAAAATCCTTTCTTAGCGGACGTCTAAGTCATAATAACTATCTGTGTGCAAAATTTCAGCCCGATCCGTCCAGTGGTTAGAGCTGTGCGTTGATAGACCAGTCAGTCAGTCAGTCAGTCAGTCACCTTTGCTTTTATATATTTAGATGAAAGCTAAAGTACCAAGTTTGATGGATATTACTTGAAAATTAACTTAAAAATCTGGACTTATATACAAATTTTCATCCCCTATTCCACCCCCAAATTAAATTTTAAATTTAAATTAAATCCACCCCCAAAGACTTCAAGTCTTTGGGGGTGGAATTTTCAACTTTTGCGAAACACATTTTTCTTATTTTTTTATCGAAAGCCCAAAAATTAAAGTTTCATGGATATTACATGAAAAACAATTTTATAAATGACGGCCTTTTATACAAACTTTCAACCCCCATTTAACCCTCTTGGGGTTGGAATTTTCAAAAATCCTTTCTTAGCGGA
Source organism: Oeneis ivallda (assembly GCA_029955525.1). Classification (NCBI taxonomy): domain Eukaryota; kingdom Metazoa; phylum Arthropoda; class Insecta; order Lepidoptera; family Nymphalidae; genus Oeneis; species Oeneis ivallda. The sequence goes on along the minus strand of JARPMR010000006.1, from coordinate 4,576,192 downwards.
CGTCTACGTCATAATAACTATCTGTGTGCAAAATTTCAGCCCGATCCGTCCAGTGGTTAGAGCTGTGCGTTGATAGACCATTCAGTCAGTCAGTCAGTCAGTCAGTCAGTCAGCCACCTTTGCCTTTTATATATTTAGATGAAAGCTAAAGTACCAAGAGAGAGATTTGCTATCTCTTTCTTTTTATACCTGTACTGTACTTTTTATACCTCAACCCAACCTCTCTGTAACTGTAAACGACTGTACTTTGTGCGTGCGGTCGAGTTGTACATGAAAAAATTTAATAAAAATGAATTATCACAACTCGACCATTTGGACGAGTTTATTGCGGTCGAGATGTGCAACGACCCGAATTCGTTGCATATGTACCTATAACGTTTACCCTATCGGTATAAGGTATAATACCTATTATGTAAACCTAATGAAATAAAATCTTCCACTGCTAACTTAAGTAAGAAATAAAGGGGTTTGAATTTTTTTGTATGGAAGCTGGCATAGCGACCCGCCGCCATTTTGATTTTTTTTCGAAATCGCGGCGCACGATGAATGTAGTATGTATGGATAGAGGACACATAGACAAACAAAATATGTCAAGTAACATAGTACCCCAAAGTGTCACGTTACCGAGATATTTGAAGGTAAAGACAGACATATGAGGACAACGACAATCATTAAAAATAGATTTATTACGTGTCTACAGGCTTCAGATTGTATCCAAATAATCGTTTCTAGGTTGATTATTATTATTACTGTTTATTAGAAGAGAGTAGGTACATTACATAATACCTACTAGGAGCACGAGAAAACTACTACTATCATTAATTATTTATCTACTAAAACGCATCGCATCGCAATGATTGTACTTACAGCAATAAATAAATGATTGTTAACATCAATCACATGTCTTTTGTTTTATTTTTAACCAGTAGTTAGGCAGTAAAATTATTTTTACTGTTGTTGTTATTTTTTGGTACAAGTAGGTACTGCATATCTAACTAGTGCAATACTTATCTACTTAAAATGTTTTCAAGCTAAGTGACATGCGACCAACGCGACATGTCGACTGCGTTTCATTGCGATGCGTTTTTGTAGATAAATAATTAATGATAGTAGTAGTTTTCTCGTGCTCCTAGTAGGTATTATGTAATGTACCTACTCTCTTCTAATAAACAGTAATAATAATAATCAACCTAGAAACGATTATTTGGATACAATCTGACGCCTGTAGACACGTAATAAGTCTATTTTTAATGATTGTCGTTGTCCTCATATGTCTGTCTTTACCTTCAAATATCTCGGTAACGTGACACTTTAGGGTACTATGTTACTTGACATTATTTGTTCGTCTATGCGTCCTCTACACATATATACCACTCACATCGTGCGCCGCGATTTCGAAAAAAAATCAAAATGGCGGCCAGGTCGCTATGCCAGATAGTTTCAATCCCCTTTGCATTAAATATCTTAGTTTAAGTATAATCGACTTTTTATCTAATAACTAGCTGACCCAGCGAACTTCGTACCGCCAACTTATCTATATATAAATTATACAAATAAACTATCCCAATCCAAAAAACTATCCTATCTTTTAAGTGGGACCAAATTACAGATAGTTACGAAGTTTGATAAAAATCGGTTCAGTAGTTTAGGAGTCCATCGCGGACAAACAACGTGACACGTAATTTATATATAGAAAATCGACCTACTGTTAGATATCTACGTTTTTCCTCTATTTAAATTTAAAAGGTGTAGGCAATAAATCGTACAGCCTATTCCACAGACTACTTAAATTATGAATAATTTTTGTCTGTGCCAAGTCACCTTACGATCGATTGCTATTGCCAGATTGCGATCGTAAACTTAAGGAGTGGCGAGTCCTTTAAAATAAAATATTAGCTGATGCCACGACTTCGTTCGCGTGGATTTAGAATTTAGATGAATAAAGCCTTTTAGCCCTTAGGGGTTTTCCATAATCCCTCTAGTTTACTCTGAATATCCGATCTCCAGGTTCAATTAAGGCTGTGAGTAGTCCTTCAGTCACGCAAAGACAAAGATATTTTGCTGGGCTCAAAGAGCGAATTCCCTCATTGAGCGAAATATCTGCTCAGAACGCATTGTGCCTTCATTAGATTAGAATAGCTACAACGCAATATTCTCAGTTTGAAAAAAACGGCTACAACGAATTCTGGCAAAAAATGACCTCGACAAGAAATTCGTGTCGTGGTTGTGTTCGATATCATATTAGACCACAAAGCGTTGTGGTAATTTATTTAAGGCAAAACCCGTTCAGAGGTTCGATTGTCTAAAGTTATTCCATTGGCCGTAATCATTGAATTAGAGCTCAATTTCGTGTATGCATTCTTATACGTTTAGGTATGTACGATACGCTCCAAACGCTCCATGTTAAAATCGGTTGTATTGAATTTGTGACTTTAAATTAATACATTCAAGGATTATTTTACTTTGACGCTAATGTCATCGAATACGAATACGATCAATGGAATAAATTTTAGACAATTGGTACCCAGAACGCTGACGCAACTACCTACTGCATGAAGTATTTAAAATCGTACTTTTTGGCTGTTATCAGTAGTCTAAATTAAAAACATGGAAATAGGAAAACGACTTAATAATTAAAAAGGATAAACGTGTGAAATAGCTATTTATGCAACTGCATCGTAATGAGGGTCATTTTAATTCGAGTGCTGTTTTTTGATACGAGGCTTGCCGAGTATCAAAATAGGATAGTACGAGAATTAAAATGACTAATTACGTTCAGTTGCATACAAGATTTTATCTACTCCAGCATCGAAAAGTTCCAATTTCGAATTTGACAGCTGAATCGAAATGAACCCTCTTTCGGTTTTGCTTCTCATTTCGATGCAGCTCGTTGTATGGGAGCTGAATCGAAATGGTTATCTTCTTAAAATAGGATACCTAAAGCTAAGGCTCTGAGTTCTGGCACTTTTGTACCGTTCATACGACAGAGGCGCCACAGGCGGCTGGTGGCGGCTTACGGAGTTACTTTTTGTTACTTTATTGAGCCTACGGCGTATTTTGTTAATGATTTTACTTCCTTGTCGTCGATAAAATCTTGTATGCAACTGAACGTAATTAGTCATTTTAATAGGGTATTTGACTATATTAAAAATATCGTTTCATTTGGTGTCATCCTAAAAGATATTATTATATAAAAACATTATTCCATATGACAAAACTAAAATATAAAGTTTTATTTAATTAGAAAACATTAAATAAAATTGCTATAATTCCGGCCATGGTCACGTGATCGAAAACGTTCCGTGATCTCGAATGACGTCACAGTCCACACCACCTATGGGATGTGGAATTGTCATTGTTTGAAATGTGAACTGTGACGTCACGAGAGCAAATGGAACGTTTCGGCGGCAATTTATTTTTTTGAATTTATTTCTCGATTTTTATGAAAAATACTAAAAATTATGCCGAAATATACGTTTTGTTAGCTTCAGCATAGCAATATTAACAATTTAAGATGATTTTCTAAAAGTAATCAAATACCCTATTCTCGTACTATCCTATTTTGATACTCGGCAAGCCTCGTATCAAAAAACAGCACTCGAATTAAAATGACCCTCATTACGATGCAGTTGCATAAATAGCTATTATACGGGTTATACCCGACAACGGTTAATTGGAAAATTGGATGTAACATTCGTTATAATATAGATTTTGCTCGTATTAAATATAGCTTGTGTCACCCGGGACCATAACATGTGATAACAAATCGAATAACAACTCATTTAGGTATCAAAACTGGCTCAGTAGTTTAGGCACTACGGCGCGGTGGAACATATACGTAAATAGCCACATACGTACACACATAGTATGCATACAGTACGTAGACTGCTAAAATCACAACCCTTCCTTTTGGCTTTGCCGTAGTCGGGTAAACAATTAAACTTCATAAAGGTGTCAAGTTCTTTAAGGATGATTATACGGGTCTGCCCGCGAAATTCAAATTTAATTTGGTTTTTCGCAATTTGTAAACTAATGCGACAAACTAGGCTAATGGCATTCTAATTGCGCCAGTAAAATTATCATCTTCACAGGTTTACATAAAAATCTTTACTTGAAAGTGACTAGTTTAAGAAATTAATCAAAATACTGACTAATTTGTGAGTAACTCACGTCCAAGCCAACTCGGTATTTTGATTAATTTCTTAAACTGGTCACTTTCAAGTAAAGATTTTTATGTAAGCCTGTGAAGATGATAATTCTACTGGCGCAATTAGAATGCCATAAACCTACTTTGTCGCATTAGTTTACAAATTGCGAAAAACCAAATTAAATTTGAATTTTGCGGGCAGACCCGTATAATCATCCTTAAAGAACTTGACACCTTTATGAAGTTTGAATATTGTATGAAGGTTTTGACATGGCTGTTTTAAGGAGGCCACTTGTAACAACATGTGAGCTATTACATTCGCCTTTTGAGCCTAACATTTATCATAATCATCATCAGCAAACCCAACAACGGCTCACTACTGCTGTGATTCTCTGAAAATGATTGCTACAGTGTGACGATCGCAATCGCCTCAGACTGGCCGATTCTAATTAGCTATTGGCTGCACAAAGTGCGCGATAAATACAACCAATCACGGTGATTGGTGATTGAATCACCGCAATTGAGACTGTAGCAATGATTGATGCAGCTTTTACATAATTGGCCTGCTGAGTGCAGGTCTCCTCTTTTAGAAGAGTTGAGTAGATAGAGAGGCCATAGTTCACCATCACCACGCTGGCCCAATGCAGATTAGCAGATGTTCACTCAAGTATGGTTGAGCGAAGCAACGGCTGGGTCATGAGTTATGCTCGTGAACGGGTTCCACCGGCGGGAATGGGGCTACTGTCTGTCTGCCCGTCTTAACATGTATTGAATTGTAAGTAGGTATGTATTTTTGGGAATCCCCCTCACTGTGGAAACACTACTTATATAGCATTACACCTATTGTAAAATTATTCATCTATTCTATATATCTATTTTGAAAAGGGCAACCGCCTAGTTTCTTGCTGGTTCTTCTCGGCAGGAACGGCATTCCGAACCAGTGCAGTGGTAGATTCATCGACTATTCAAAAGCTCTTGTGAAAGTTTATTTGAATAAAAAATATTCCATACACCTATTCTACACACGGCACACCTTACCTATTACATATAATATGTATTCTATTCTACACACCTTTGAAAACATTATGGGGAACTTGTGAAGAACTCGCAGGCATCTAAAATTAATATTGTATATTTACTTACCTAAATAACGAGGCCTAGACCTCGATAGATATTTGTCTAAAATCATCACTTAGGTCATATTTGAGGTGAGCTCAACAATTAATTCGCATTCAGAGTTCGGCCATGTTTCAATTCAAATATAGGACGCGAGTCATAAAAACATTTTTAATACAATCGTAACGATACTAGCAATGACTCAATGCTATAGAGCAGCTATGACGCTATGACATCATCATGTATAAAGAATTTTTCTCGCAAGTTGTTTGTTGTGATCATACGTCACAACTCGATTTGCATATTTGCATAAAATGTGCAATCTTGGACAACCAAAGCGTTTTGCGTGGGTGAATGACAGCGGTATTGTCTAGACTTTGCATGCAATTCTTCTTTTCAGTATTGATTAGACGTACCTCATAGAAATTCATCACGATTCAGTAGTTTAAGCTAGTGCGTGATGAATGGGTTTAATCGATTCGATATTATGGCCGACTGGCTTACTATATTTTATACGAACAAAAACAATATAACATATGTTATACCTATTCAACTTTCATCCATCCATCGGGCACATTAGCAATTTCCATCAGGGGTGATCATAGTCAAGCGTATGTCTATAATCTATATATTCTATAATGTTTAAAAAAATAATGTAGTACCGTCGTGTTGTAAGTATAAGCTCTGTGAACGTGCCTTCGTGACGTTTCGCAATCTTTCCGTTCTGTTTAACATCTGTACTATTTTAAGATTAAGTTTTTACTTTCAAATCTACGAAAAAACTAATATTAACTCCTACGTTATTGTTTGCATTACTTAACTAATTAGACGATGTATTATATTGTCTCATTCTAACTATACCTACTCCAAAATTTGTTGAAAGGATTTATCAAAGTTTTTGGAGCCTAAGGTTCCGGTGTGCCTAATTAATTGGAGTTATTTATCAATTAAAAATAGACATGACTTGACCTGAGCTATTGTCTCAATTGCCCTAAATAGGGACATAACAGGTTGACGTGTTTCCATTTCTTAGTTATGAGTAGGACTTATCATAGTTTACGCCGCTGTCTTCATTGATAGAATATTATGTCATTGACAGATAAAAATAAAAATTAATTAAATAAAAATAAAGATCCTAGCAGAATTGAGGACCTCCCCCCCTTTTTTGGAAGTCTATTCTGTTAAAAATAGTAAAGACCACACATCATGAAGCTGGGGCACGCTAAGCTAGTAAAATAAGTTGCGTAAGAAATATTATTTGTCTGTCACCGATAATAATGACGAATTATGGTGTTTACATCGCCACAATGCTTGGGAATCGATATGACAATAGGCTTGCGAGTTGCGAGTTGCGTGTCTAAACCCCCTTATCCTTTACTCATCGCCCTAAAAACCGGACAACAGGTGTGTTCATTGAATAATTAATGATTACGTGGAGGTAAAGCCCGGCAGATGTATTGCTTGACTTAAATCTTTCATTCCTAAGTCCTAACTACCTAGTTACCTACCTACAGAACCTAGCTAGTAACATAGTACCTCAACTATTATACCGCTTCGATTTAGTTCTAACACGGTTGCCGAATATTTGTCGAATATAAATACCTGGTTATTATCATACAATTGTTATCCTTACTAATACATATTATAAACTAGCTGATGCCCGCGACTTCGCCCGCATGGAATAAGTTTTTAAAAATCCCGCGGGAACGTTTTCATTATCCGAGATAACTAGTGGTTCGCCCCGAACTGAGACCTCGCGGTAACGGTATCCCATGATTATTCATTCAATCGATACATGATAACCAAAACTGACATTATTATTATGCCCGTTTTCACCAAACATACCTAAATCATCCCCTAAGTAGGAGTCTCTTAACGTAGGTAGCTCCTAAATACAATCCTAAGTCCTAACATCCGTCCCAATATCCTTTTAGGTGTCCCGTACAGGATCGTGATAAATAAGTTGACAGAAAACATCAATCACCTAACTTATAGGTAGCCCGTAAAGGTTAGGGAACGTTAGTGAAAACATTGAATTATTATGTAGGTACTAACGAGTGAAACCGGGTTACGGGCATCTGTACAAATCGTCATCTATCGACGCGAATAGAAAATATACAATATTTAACTAAAATTTAACTAAAAAATAATTTTAATTGAATAATATGGTACAAAAAAAATTACAATACAATTATTGTATTCGACCGAGCGAAGCGAAGGTCTTTGAGTTAACTAGGGCGATTTGCACTTGTCCGTCCGTCCGTCCGTCCGTCCGTCCGTCTGTCAGAGCCTTATAACTTTTGAATTACTGAACGTAATTACTTCAAATTTAGATATAATATGTAAACCGATGGCCTCCAGCCGAAAATGGCTTAAAAAGTTATAAAAATCTTTATTTCAGGGGGGCTCTCATAGAAGCGAATGCGAAGTAAAAAAAAAAAAATCGCGTTACATAAAATTGTTACGTATCATTTTAAAGATAATTTTGAACTGAGTACAAAAATATTTTTTTTTTAATTTTTCCCTTAAAATTGACGAAATGGGGGGCTTTCAAAGTGGCGATTTTATACGCTCGCTTGAAGACGCTCTCTAGAAAAATCCGCTATGGATTTTCAAACTGATTTTATGTTTTTAGGTCACTTATATCCTGTACTTGAACAACAAATACTAAAATTATATGAATATTATAAAGAAACGAGATTATTTAATTTTTAATGGGCGTCAGTAATTCATATAGCATCAACATAGCTTCACAATAATGCTAATAGATGGCGCAGTCAGTAACTATTCCCATGGAACTACGAGTTAAATTCAATGTTTGATAAATAATTCAATGTTTTCACTAACGTTCCCTAACCTTTACGGGCTACCTATAAGTTAGGTGATTGATGTTTTCTGTCAACTTATTTATCACGATCCTGTACGGGACACCTAAAAGGATATTGGGACGGATGTTAGGACTTAGGATTGTATTTAGGAGCTACCTACGTTAAGAGACTCCTACTTAGGGGATGATTTAGGTATGTTTGGTGAAAACGGGCATAATAATAATGTCAGTTTTGGTTATCATGTATCGATTGAATGAATAATCATGGGATACCGTTACCGCGAGGTCTCAGTTCGGGGCGAACCACTAGTATAATAAGTAACTAAATAATAATGGTCGACGCAAAACTGTTTTTGGGATAGGTCGTTAGTCGTAACTCGTAGTTCCATGGGAATAGTTACTGACTGCGCCATCTATTAGCATTATTGTGAAGCTATGTTGATGCTATATGAATTACTGATGTACATTAAAAATTAAATGATCTCGTTTCTTTATAATATTCATATAATTTTAGTATTTGTTGTTCAAGTACAGGATATAAGTGACCTAAAAACATAAAATCAGTTTGAAAATCCATAGCGGATTTTCCTAGAGAGCGTCTTCAAGCGAGCGTATAAAATCGCCACTTTGAAAGCCCCCCATTTCGTCAATTTTAAGGGAAAAATTAAAAAAACAATATTTTTGTACTCAGTTCAAAATTATCTTTAAAATGATACGTAACAATTTTATGTAACGCGATATTTTTTTTTTACTTCGCATTCGCTTCTATGAGAGCCCCCCTGAAATAAAGATTTTTATAACTTTTTAAGCCATTTTCGGCTGGAGGCCATCGGTTTACATATTATATCTAAATTTGAAGTAATTACGTTCAGTAATTCAAAAGTTATAAGGCTCTGACAGACGGACGGACGGACGGACGGACAAGTGCAAATCGCTCTAGTTAACTCAGAGACCTCGCTTCGCTCGGTCAAAAAGTAGCTCTCCCGGTCTGAGGAACCAATACTACATCCATTACTATACCCATGCAAAAAATCACATCAATCCGCTGTTCTGTTTTTTTTTTTTAAAGTATCCTATGTCCGTCTCGTGGTTCTAAGCTACCTCTCCACCAATTTTCAGCCAAATCGGTTCATCCGTTCTTGAGTTATAAATAGTGTAACTAACACCACTTTCTTTTATATATATAGATTATGCGAAAGTATGTTTGTTTATTGGTTTGTCCTTATCATGATTCATGTCAACGGAGCTACGGATCGACGTGATTTTTGGCATGGGTATAACTAAAATGGGTATTACCTAGCTAAAACGCGGACTAAGTCGTGCGCATCAGCTAGTACAAAAACAACATTGTAGCTAATTAGCTACAGTGTTGTGTGTGTTGTGTACTATGTTCTAGAACGTGTTCTATACTAAATAGCAAAAAGCTGAGCTTTTTAAGGGCTCGCGTAGTTTTTCTAACGGGTAATAATTTTTAAGTTAATGGTTATAAAATTATATTTTTTTGGCAGATAACACATCTGCATATGAAGTTAAATTACTATGTTAAATCACAAATCTATAGGCGTGATAGTTTTTCAGTAAAGTGTACCACAAAATGCTCAGGTTGTGGTATAGTGTCAGGTCTCGCTCCACTCGCCCTAACAATCTCCATTATTTTGATGACAATCTCTGAATTAAACTGACAGCTCTAGTGCCATCCTTTTCCGCAGATCATTCTCGTCAAATATTAAAATGCGCAGTAAAAGCCTTGAGATGAGAGTCAGACTAACAAATATGGCAAGGTTTTTGTTGTGCAGAATCCAGCATCTCCAAACCTCTAAACTGTAATGCTATCCTTTTCCGCCAAGAAATATTGTGAATGGAAGAGCACTTATTTTAGTCCTGTGTACAACAGATTTCATGCACGGTACGATTTTTACGGCTTTTGCGTGAACTCTCAAATCACTACATTTGAAAGATCTACGTCAACTGCAGTGACGCCATTATTTACTTGGAAATGCACACAAAGTTCTGGCTGGTTAGCACAATTACGAGTTGCTATAAATTATTTGGTATTTGGAATGTGACATCACCAAGGTATAATATCGAATGACATGGGTGGTAATGACTAATGACGAATCAAATGATGCCTCAATGTTTTTCCAAATACATATTGTTATAATGAGTTCAGCTTATACTAGATAATATATATGACATGAAACATGAAACTGAAATCATCGCCACAACCACAAACAAAATAGCTATTTATGCAACTGCATCGTAATGAGGGTCATTTTAATTCGAGTGCTGTTTTTGATACGAGGCTTGCCGAGTATCAAAATAGGATAGTACGAGAATTAAAATGACTAATTACGTTCAGTTGCATACAAGATTTTATCTACGACAAGGAAAATAAAATCATTAACAAAATACGCCGTAGGCTCAATAAAGTAACAAAAAGTAACTCCGTAAGCCGCCACCAGCTGCCTGTGGCGCCTCTGTCAACAAAAAGTAACTCCGTAAGCCGCCACCAGCCGCCTGTGGCGCCTCTGTCATATGAACGGTACAAAAGTGCCAGAACTCAGAGCCTTAGCTTTAGGTATCCTATTTTAAGAAGATAACCATTTCGATTCAGCTCCCATACAACGAGCTGCATCGAACTGAGAAGCAAAACCGAAAGAGGGTTCATTTCGATTCAGCTGTCAAATTCGAAATTGGAACTTTTCGATGCTGGAGTAGATAAACTTATTTGTAGGCTGCTAACAATAGCTCTTCCTGATCTGGTAGAAATTAGGATAATAAGAAAATGAATGAGCTGTTAAGTTACTATTACGTTTTGCGTTTTGTACATTTTGCTTCTTGAATGTTTAACAGTTTTGCGTTTTGTATATTTTGCTTATTGAATGTTTAACATTTTTAAATTATTTGCGTTAAAAACGCTTTGCGCATTGAATATTCTGCATACAGTAGACCAGAGATAATAGAAGAAGCAGTAGACGAAGATGTTATTTACCATACCTAATAAAAGAAACGCGTTAAAAAGCTACTCGAGTAAGTTGAAAAAATTGTGAGCTAAAATCTCCCCTTCAGTGTATCATAAATGGAAGTTTCATTTGAAAGAACATGGTTTAAATATGAACGGCACACGGTCGCTTTTATTATGTAGTTACAATACGTAAGTAATATCCACCTATTGCTACACATTACAAACTCAAGTGGGTCAAGGGAAGGTCCATAAGTAAGGAGGAAAATCCAAGATGGCCGAGAGTCGAGACGTGACATAATCAAATGTGTCAGGATATTTCCTTACTTTATCCTCCTCCTAACTAATTAAGAATTCCCCAACAAATATGTCGAGAGTTCTTAAAGGTCTTGGTGAAAACTTGAGTTTTCCTTTGTTAGTCATACAAAACATAAATTGAAAAGCTGCCACGTAGACGTAGGCCACTCTTGTCATTATTCTTCAAATAAAATTAAAGATCTTGCTTACCAATGATTGCTTTTATTAATATGGATAGTAGTTTAACTATATCTCAAGTTCGAGTCAAGTCAGAGCATGCTCTATAAATTACTCTGTTTGAATTTTTTACAGCTTTGATGTTGGTGAAATCGGCCATTAGGGAGAGGCAACACTGGCTACTTTTAGCGGAAGCGATTAGCGATCACACACTTTTATTGCCTTTATCGTTTTTATGGCCTCTTGCTTCTGCTGCACGATTCCGCGATCGAACGCAAAATACCATGAAACCCATAAAAACGCGAACGCGTTTGAGTCGCGTAAACGCGATGCAGTCGCAAAAGGCCGCGAACGCTGTACCGCTAAAAGTAGCCAGTGTAGCCTCTCCCTTAGTCGATCAAAATTGTATAACAAATCCTAGAAATTACGCATAGGAATGAAGGAATGAGTATCATCTCGGTTAAATTATAATATGATGTAACTAACAGATGTTTTACTTGTGACCTTGGGCGTACAAACAACAGACTACAGTGTCTACCTACTGCAATATTATTTATTCTATGATTATACCTACCCAAGGCGTAGGTTTGCGAAACCTGCAAATTATAAAATTAACTGGTTATACAAGTTGTTCGAGCGCTTATAGTTACTTTAGTTTTACACGAGACCAGTGACGATGACATCACCGACTCGTACTCCGACGCCGATGCGGCGCGCGCTTTTAATATCCTGCAGGCTTTAACGGTCTAGTAATACTTAGGTAGTACATATTCCAGACGAGCCAATTAAACTTACAAGGAATAACTAAATCCTGTTGCTGTTCCAAAAATCTTCCAAACGGAAAACAAATTGGTACGGTACAGCGCGAACCTGTTTAAGCTGTCAAATCATCGATGTGTCAAATGATTACAATTTTCAAAGAAAATCGCTTCACAGGTTCTTGAGTTTCTAATTGGTAAGCAGTTGGAGATTGAGGCTTAATAAGTTAAATTGGAATATTGGATATAGAAGCAGGGTATTATTATGGAATTCCATGATGTACAAGGAGAAACAATAATCCACCAAACGAGAAAAAATCTGGTACAACATGCCGCTCGCGTTGGACACTGCCGTTCTTCCAGTTGCAATTTTCTTCCAGTAGTAGTTCTTCCAATTGCAATTGTGCATTGTGGAAGCAACATCTGCTGTAGATCCGATATCGGAGTGAAATGTAAAAAGTGTATTTTGGAGTGTTATTGTGGTGTTGCGTTTTTTCCTCTACTCGTTCTGTTACTGAAAGAGCGACTGTGTGTTTTGCTCTTGTTCGACTGCGAGTTCAGTACAACAACGTGCTGAGGGCGGTGGGAAGCCTCGACACTGCAGTGCGAATTGGCAATGTTTGCGGATGTTCGTGTGTATGACTTCTACGCGATTATGCGCAAGCGTGCCGCGTCTATGATGAGCAGGCTTGTGAGCAGCACTAACACCCTCCTCAGCACGTTGGCCTCTAAGCTGGACAGCTCTCTCTGGAGGAGCTGGAATGGTGTGCACATCGGCACTAGGCCACAGCGCGTACGCTGGTGGTCCTGAATAGGTTAAGGTAGATTAGAATAAGTAATTGTTACTAACACAAACTGTACTAACATAGGTATATAAGTTAATTGTTCCTAACAAAATATGGACGTAAGTCTGAAATAAAATATTATTATCATTTGCGCAAGTGGTAAGTTGTACCACAGTATAAGGATATCCCTGATCTGTGGTTGTACTTTTTTCCTGTTTGGTGAATTATTGTTTGTTCTTGTTTATCATGGAATTCTGCAAATTAACGCCCTGCTTCTGCTTCTATCCAATATTCCATTAAACTTGTTAAGACATTCGATCATGTATGAATTTCTAGGCTGACATGCTATTGTGTAAGTATTCGTTTGACAACTCAAAAAGCTTATCTGTAATTATATTTTATTTATAGGAACTGTTAGATACAATCATACTTTTAAGGCTGTCAAATGAATACGATTGTCTTACCCAATCGCACAGCGAAATCGTGGCCTGAATTAGTTTATCAATTTACACACTGACCAATATACCAACTAAATTCAAGTCTGGAATAGAATGCTCTTGTTTTGTCTATATAAACCATTCCCCTAACTGTTCGTCTGGAGCACTCCCCTTTTCCCAATTGAACCATCTTGAATCTAATATAGAAGGCAGTAAAAAGGATAAGGAAAGGGAGGGAACTAAAAGACAAGATGTTGCGTAACCAATTCGAAATGAGGAAAAGAATTAAATCCCCAAGACAACCTAGTTTGTACATAATATTAAACGCTTTACCATAAAAAACACAAGGTCTTTCTGTCTCAAGGACAGAATCTACCAAAATCGTTCAAGGAACGACCCTTTCTCATGATTCATATAAATGATTTCCAGCCTAAGCTCATCAAATTCTTATACCCAATGCCTAACAAATACTTATCCTCTAACTACGTAGACCTCGAAAGGAATCAGGATCTCTACATAATTATGTTTCAAAGTAGTAATACAGTACAAAATAGTATCGGTAGGCTATATGTACCTTCGAAATGTCGAAACTTCCTCCTACCAGGTAATCGTTATGCGCCAAACCTGTTCTTTAATATTTCGACTGACTAGTTAATGTTCTCTGTTGCAATGCCATTTTTGTAATCGACAAAATATGTACCTACTCTACTACCCACTTATATTTACGGATGTTGCGTATGACCTTTGCTAATAATCATAATTTTTCACGTAGGCAGATACATTCAACAATTTTCATTGTTCTTCAAAACCTGTTCTAAAATGTTTCTTGTTTTGACCACCTAGCTGATTGAGATGGTGTTTTTGGCTTGTACTTCTTAGATCTCAATATTTCAGGTTTATTCGAAAAAGCCCGCCGCGTCCGCGTGGGTTTCCGGTTTAGTTTTTAAAATCCCTCGGGAACTCTTTGATTTTCCGGGACAAAAAGTAGCCTATGGCACTCTCCAGGTCCTTAACTATACCCATGCAAATAAAAATAATCACGTCTCCGTAGCTCTGTTGCGGCGTGATTGAAATTTGAAGGACAAACAAAACAAACACACTTTCGCATTTATAATATTAGTATGATTCGAATATAACGAGGGGAAAAGATATTTATTTAATTGCTCATTATCTGCTCTTAGTCTGGAGACGCATCGTACGATGTCTCTTATTATCATGACCTTTTCGAATAATCATTTCACTCTACATTATCAAAGTAGCCTAGAAGCAAGTTCGTCAGATACATATTACTATGTTAAAAGTCTGCCCAAAATTCTCTTTTCTTGTTGTTGATTATATTTGCACAAATGTTATCGCCATCATCTGATTCGACCTTAACCACAACCTCCGAATCGGTGTGGAGGCCAGATGGTTATCGCTTACAAAAACTAGTATCCTGTCAAATATGAGCTCAGAACAATAGCTGCGTAAAAACGATTGCTACAGCGTGACGACTACTATCGCCTCTGATTGGCCGGTAGGTACTCACTTGCTATTGGCTAAAATGCATTGTTGCAGAAAGAACGCGATAAATTCAGCCAATCACCACAGATAAGACTGCGGATCAATTATTGATGTTGATGAAAGTGTGTTTGTTGGTTTGTCCTTCAATTATGCAGTAACGGAACAACGGATAGACGTGATATTTGTCCTGGAAACTGACATGCAGACATACCTTTTATGCGGGAAAAACAGAGGGTTTCTGCTGGAGTTTTAAAAACCTAACTCCATACAAACGAAGTTGCGGGCAAATGCTATTATTAACTAAATAAATAGAGAAATTTTTTCTTATGATTTTAATGACTTAGTTTTTGGTTAGCCATTTAAAGAAAACCAGGTTAGAGCATTTAATAAACTTTATCTTAGGCAAAGATTTATATCAGTGATGTTAGGTATATTTCAACAAATAATTTTCTGAGATGGTAACAGCTCAAAACCTGTCACCGATAAAACGTGTTTTCTATAGGGATATAAAATTTTCCATAAGCATCGTGAAGTCACAACGCCGACGTCGCCCCTGCGGCGCCGTGCCACCCCAAAATGGATATTTACTGTTCGCATTATACTATTGGCCTTTATTTATGCTTGCAGTGACCTTGGACTCGTTTGTGTTTTAAATGTAAGCGTATTCTTGGATGAGTAGCATAATTTTCGGGCCACAAAACAAACAACTTTAGATAATTTGGTTAAACATAAAACTAAGTGTCTATTGCTATTTCCATTGATTTGAAAGTATGTTACCCCTTAAGCTTGGGTGAAATGGCATTTAACCAGTGCCATGTGGTATCGCAGAATTCCCCTAAAGCTTTAGGGTCTCCGACCACTAGAAAACCGACCTGTCCTCTATGGTCAAACAAGCCGGCCTTCGCAAGGCACGATCAAGAACATCTACCCCAAAGAGATGACGAATGCTCGGTGGATGTGCAAACTGCAAAGTGACACGTTGCGGCCTACTACGCAACGAACACGTTCGCGGTAGGTTCGGTGTACGTGCATCAGTCTAAGTTACAAGAAGCCCATTTAAATGACAAGAACACCGAAAAGTTGCATATAGGTTACAGAAGTGCGATTGTGTAGGAATTGCCGATCAAATAGTCAAAGTTCGACGTCAAAGTATAATAAACCATAACAGCATTGAATTATAGCTCAATTTCGTGTCTACATTCTCATACGTCTAGGTATGTACGATACCTTAAACGGATGAGAATGGATACACGAAATTGAGCTCTAATTTAATCAATTTATGGTTTATTTTACTTTGACGCCGAACTTTGACCATTTGATCGGCAACTTTTAGATCATCGGGGGGCTGGTGTGTCAAAGATTGCCGATCACCTATAAATCCATATAATTTAATATAAAAAAATCTTTTTAAACAACCGACTTCAAACTTCCGCTTTACTATACACGTACACTATACAAAGTATTTAATTTATAGTTGATATTTTAAAAACCGCTCGACCGATTTCGATAAAATTTATATGGGACCACCTGGGGAGTATACCCTTTCAAAAAAAAACGAATTGTCCAAATCGGTTCAGGCGTCTTCGAGTAATCGGTGAACAAAAAAAGATTACGATGAATTGATAACCTCCTCCTTTTTTGAAGTCGGTTAAAAATCGGATGCAAAAATTCACACAGAGTTGGCTAGAGCACACATCAGCTCTTAGCCTAAGAACCCTAATTTAACGCTTATTGATAAGAGGCTAATCAATCGCCGACTGTTTCATGTTTTTCGGTAACAAAGTTCTTATTGTTTCCTTCCTAAAATTTAACTATTTTGATGACGCATGGGATCAAATTTAAATTTTTAAAGTTACATCCATGCAAACAATAAATTCTTTGTATTATTCCCCTCCAATTTTATTCAATATTGTTTATTGTACCTATTATCCATCCAGTCCTAAGTCCAAACCGTAAATTTTTTATCTTTCATATTTTAAACTCTACAGCTGCTCTTTTTTCGAGCATCCAATATCTGGATATTATCCAATATCCTGAGATGTCTCTAGTTCATATAATATAATGTATCTATTTCACTCGTATTTATTACCTGGGGGTCTATCGCGTAATTTTTTCTCAGTCCTTAAAGAACTGCATCAATGTCAAAATATGATTTTGGGCTTCTCCTATTGGCCAAAACCATGTTTTGACATTGAAATAGTCCTTTAAGGACAGCGATAAAAGTTACGCGATCGCCAGGCTGGTAAGTATAGCGTGATTTGGTTCTTCTAATGGACTTTTCGCTTCATTTCTAAAAAACCTAGCAAACTGTTAATATAACATAGTGTGCCGGAAAGTGGATCCCACCTAGTGGGAAGAAAAGTGTGTTAGATTCATCATTCATCACATTTAATTTATCTTCAGCCATTATGTATCAACTGATGCATAGTTGGACTGCCTCTTATAAATAGAGTCAAAAACCAGGCTCTACAATATGTCGCCTTTCCACTTTACTGAAACGCCGTCTCCGCTCAAGGACCATTCCCATCCGTCAGCCCGTCACACTTGATCTTGAATATTTCTACTATTTGCTGAGAACAGGAAATGACTCAATGTTATTTAATGCTGCGTGAACTCAATCTGTATTCATTAACTAAAACTTCCGGGTCTGTTTATTAGTGTTATTACATTATCGCTTGCTGTTTTATACCTTTTATGTTGTCAATGTCTTAGATTGTAGCTCGTAGTGCTCGTTGGTATCCTTTATTAATAAATTAGGGGAAATCCTCATGAACATCCTCTGGGTAGTGCGTACTCCTTCCAGTTTAAACACCTCAATGTTATCCTGTTGACCGGGAATGGTACGAGAATACTATAGTATGTTTTCACGTTCCTCTTTGTCTTCGTTTTACCTATCATTCCTTTTCTTTTATTAATTTCTCAGAGAATTTTTATAGGCCATAGTCCACCACGCTGGCCCAATGCGAATTGGCGGACTTCACACACTTTCGAGAACATTATGAAGAACTCTCAGGTGTGCAGGTTTCCTCACGATGTTTTCTTTCACAGTTGAAGCAAGTGATATTTAATTGCTTAAACGCACTTGACTCCGAAAAGTCAGAGGTGCGTGCCCGGGATCGAACCTGCGACCCCCCGAATAGGAGACCACAGTCCTAACCACTAGGCTATCACTGCTTGTGTAATGTACAACAACTATTCAATTTACCTCCTTTTCCAAATTTTTTGTACTAAATAGATTGTCCACACGTATGTCCCCTATTTTAATATTAAGCTGCTGCCTCTCCTTTTCTTTTATAGTGTGCATATCACTACCCGGTTCAGTGCAGTACACCAGGTACTTAATTAGCCATAACTCGTAGGTAGGTAGTATTAAATTAGTCGTAGGTATTAAATTAGTCATTAACAAGCCAACCAAGGATGTCTTAAGAACGTTTGAAGCCAACCGACTATAAGCTACCTACCAGTTTTTATATTTAGTCAAGACGATAATATCATCGAGGTATCTTAGGGGCTCTGTGTAGATAACATCATACAAGTTGTAGGTACAACTTTATGGGTGACCGAGTTTTATTTGGTAGTTTTCCGCTTCATACCCAAAAGAGCTTTTAACAAAAGGCTCTTTTATTGAATCAGTACTATTCGCTCACACTTACCTGATTATGAAAAATTGCTGAAGCTTAGATTTTCCTATCAAATTATAAAGCTATTTATTTCATGTACGCTAACTTGTGGCTCTTATGGAGACTCAAGAAGTCAAGACTATTTTTTTTATTTTTTTTTTATTCGATGACAAGCTAGTCCTTGACTGCGATCTCACCTGATGGTAAGTTACGATGCAGTCTAAGATGGTAGCGGGCTAACTTGGAAGGAGTATGGCAGTGAACATTCAACCCATACCCCTAATTGGTTTCTACACGCCACCGTGCCGGAACGCTAAATCACTTGGCGGCACGTCTTTGACGGTAGGGTGGTAACTAGCCGCGGCCAAAGCCTCCCACCAGACCAGACCAGAGACAATTCAGAAATAATAAATTCCCAAATTCACCCCGCCGGGAATCGAACCCGAGACCTCCCAGTTATAAGGCAACAGCGCTCACCACTGAGCCAGGGAGGTCGACTAGACCCTAGTCTTACCCTAGAGGACCCTAGAGGAAGATTAATGTGGTAGGCCACATTCCAAAAGCAGATTCTGCTGAGAACATACAGCCGAGTCCGAAAACCGAGAAGAAAACCGAGTCGGCGAGTTCCGAAATATTTCAACTCTTGTTACTTATTTCCTTTCCACTATCAAGACATAATAATATCCAACTCGAATTTTCAAGGTTACGAATTAAATATCGCAATGATTAGCAAGTTTCAAAGACGTTCCGCCGCTTATAGGATTTAACCGGGAGCTTATAACTTGCTGCCTACGCCTTACCTACGTCTGAGGGCTTTGGATTAGCGTTCCTCTTTGTCTAGGATCCCCTCCCACGGGCTTATTGTTAACCGGGCGTCGACCCATATCGCCAATCGCCATACACGTGCGAGTTACAACTTACAACGGTGTGTCTACGACTACGTGGACCGACGCTTAGGACTCTAATATGAAATTACATCAAGGCACTAGGTTATATTTTACTAGCTGATGCCCAAGACTTCGTCCGCGTGGATTTAGTTTTTAAAGTCCCTCGGGAACTCTTTGATTTTCCGGGATAAAAAGTAGCCTATGTCACTCTTCAGGTCCTCAACTATACCCATGCAAAAAAATCACGTCGATCCGTAGCTCTGTTGCGGCGTGATTGAAGGACAAACTCAAAGTTACTTACTTCTCATACTCGTATCTAAGTTTGCTTTTTTCTTACAAATCTCTTTCAGTTTTCACCCCTTTTCTAATATCAATAAATTGGATTTCCAATATTTTGTTTTTCACATAATACACTCTTACTCAAGAAGTCAAGACTAAAGAGTTGAGTTGAATTTGCAAAGTAATTTAGTTAATTTGAACGCTTATTATAAATCTTGTAGATAAACGGGTGCATAATTATTCTAAGTTAGCTGAAATGGAAATAGGCGGGGCATATAGTCCCAATAACTGATGGTTCAGAACCGAAAGTGCTGAAGTTGCGACCCCGCACCGGAAAGCGCAGTGTTGGCAGACCCCCCTATAGGTTGACCGAGGACATCAGATGAGACGCATGTAGCCACTGCATACAGGGGGCGCAAGACCGAGGCCTGTGGAAATCTATGTAAGAGAACTTTGTTCAGGTTTGTTGGTTCATAAGAGGAAGATTTATAGTTAAAACTACTTGGGTATTTGAAACAGTAAACACGTACAAAAAAATCGCAGTTTGGCGAGCCGCGATTTCGATCGAAATGTGAACATTCGTCTATTTTAAGGTTATCTAGGTCAAAGCAGGTTGCCGACCCCCGTCGTAAAGGTTTTTATCGCTGTGTCCAACGGGAGCAACCTGCGATTAGTTACTCGTAAGTCGTAACTATTTACGGTAAGGTACCTCATAGTTACGCACCATTGCGAAATGATGTACATAATTAAAACGTACAGAAGCCATAGTGAAAGCTTACGTTAACAGTTAACTGTGCGTAAATCTGTAAGTCACTTGGTGTCGGTATACACAGAAAGGAAGAAAAAAATTCTCCGTCCCCTTGTCCATACTAACCGATATTTCTGCACTGCATCCGAGAATTCTCGATCCGAAGTAGCCGTAGTACAAAACAAGTTTCGTAGCCTGTGCGTTTCAACGCACTATGAGATCTCAGTAGTAATGTTTGTGAATACGGCACGTAAGTATTTGTATGAAGGGCGCAATGAACGGGCGTACTCCGTCCGATTTTTGTTTTCCGAATTACATACGCACCCAACGACACCATCAGTCATCACGTATAGTTGAAAACTTACACTAGACACACAGCTTACATAGGTAACCTAATCTTATATCTTATATAATATTTATATATATATATATATATATATATATATATATATATATATATATATATATATAAAAGAAAGTGGTGTTAGTTACACTATTTATAACTCAAGAACGGATGAACCGATTTCGCTCAAAATTGGTGGAGAGGTAGCTTAGAACCAGGAGACGGACATAGGATACTTTTTATCCCGTTCAACCGCGTTTCCGTCAAGTCACTATAAAACGTGGTATAACAAAAACGCATCTGACATGGAATAACAAAACGCAAATGACAGTGGAATAACAAAACGTAAATGACAGCTAAACGTAATTTTGTCTTTGGTTAAGTATGGTAAAAAATTTGACAATTATAAAAATAACTAAACGTACACTAGCGGCACGTTATGATGGCCGGTTTGACACATTACAATAGTGATGTGGAATGTCAATTTATTCTCGAACAAAAAACAATTAAGTTTTGTTTTTGTACCTGATTAAATAGGTTTAATAAAACAAAAATGTATATGTTTATTTAATTTATTTGAACGAACTGAATATTTGAATGAAAATGAATATACATACTTTATATGCACACAAGAAACATATGAATACAAAAGATACCAAAAAAGGTGCCACAAAAGGCCATAATTAATCAGATTCGTCCATACTACTATTTTCACTGTCGTCACTGCTATCATCACCTACATTAATAATTATATGTTCGTTTTCTATAATATTATCTATTTTCACATCTCTTTCATAATCTTTCCCTAAAGAACTTTCCCCACCGAAGAATAATCCAGCTTCCTTCAGTGAATGCACCAACTTTTTTCTTGTTGGATACTCCTTCTGTAAATAGTAGCCGTAAACATGTCTTCGGATAGCATCGGCATCAAAGCTATCGATGCCTACGACTGGTTTTGCTCGTTTTCTCTTTTTTGGTGTGTGAAGTTTATTTTCTTCTGTGCCAGTCTCGCCATATTTTTTTTTAGTTATCCGTCTAACAGTTCGTTGTCCAATATTAAGCGCATCAGCTACGCGTTCAACCACTGACGTTATAGGTAAAATTGGCCCTCCATTTTGAGCTTCACGATCGAAATAGTTACGAAGGCGTATTACGAACTCACGTGTCTGACTATTTAGAACAGTTCTCTGCGTACGTTCGGTCATATCGACGAAATCCACAACAAAGGGCTTGAACAGAGTCCAAATTAACGAGCAAGGGTCAACAGTAATGCAGTATCAATATTTGAAATCCAAAGCCAGGTCAAAACTATATCACAATCGCATTGCACTGACAGTTTATACTTTTCGAAGCAACGTCAATTCGAAACTGCTTTGTTTTGCATTGAGCATTGACGCGAGTTTGCCGGAGGTAGTAGTTGTGCTAGCCAGCGATCCTATGTGACGATCGTATTAGATTCCATTTTTAAAAATTTTCAATTTAGAAAACCAGATGCCGAGTTGTGGTATATATCATATAAAAATAAAAATTTTACCTTTTGTATGAAACAGCTGATATTTTTTTGCGATTTCAGAGGTTTGTCCACATAGTGAAAATTGTTCATATTCACAAGTACATTCACCCCTTAAATGGTGCAAACTGATTTTTCTACACTTGTATACATTTTAGAAATCAATTTAATAAATAAATTTTGAGTCCTAAACCTAAAACTACATTCGATAAAATTTATGAATCTCTGCACATCACTATCGTCAATAAAGTAATACAATTATTTCCTTCAAAGTCGTTATCAATTAATACGGAACTTCATGAGCGGACAAACGTCAAACCGGCCATCATAGCGTGCCGCTAGTTTAATTGATAATATCATCAGTAAACTAGCGGCACGTTATGATGGCCGGTTTGACGTTTGTCCGCTCATGAAGTTCCGTATTAATTGATAACGACTTTGAAGGAAATAATTGTATTACTTTATTGACGATAGTGATGTGCAGAGATTCATAAATTTTATCGAATGTAGTTTTAGGTTTAGGACTCAAAATTTATTTATTAAATTGATTTCTAAAATGTATACAAGTGTAGAAAAATCAGTTTGCACCATTTAAGGGGTGAATGTACTTGTGAATATGAACAATTTTCACTATGTGGACAAACCTCTGAAATCGCAAAAAAATATCAGCTGTTTCATACAAAAGGTAAAATTCGGCATTTGGTTTTCTAAATTGAAAATTTTTAAAAATGGAATCTAATACGATCGTCACATAGGATCGCTGGCTAGCACAACTACTACCTCCGGCAAACTCGCGTCAATGCTCAATGCAAAACAAAGCAGTTTCGAATTGACGTTGCTTCGAAAAGTATAAACTGTCAGTGCAATGCGATTGTGATATAGTTTTGACCTGGCTTTGGATTTTAAATATTGATACTGCATTACTGTTGACCCTTGCTCGTTAATTTGGACTCTGTTCAAGCCCTTTGTTGTGGATTTCGTCGATATGACCGAACGTACGCAGAGAACTGTTCTAAATAGTCAGACACGTGAGTTCGTAATACGCCTTCGTAACTATTTCGATCGTGAAGCTCAAAATGGAGGGCCAATTTTACCTATAACGTCAGTGGTTGAACGCGTAGCTGATGCGCTTAATATTGGACAACGAACTGTTAGACGGATAACTAAAAAAAAATATGGCGAGACTGGCACAGAAGAAAATAAACTTCACACACCAAAAAAGAGAAAACGAGCAAAACCAGTCGTAGGCATCGATAGCTTTGATGCCGATGCTATCCGAAGACATGTTTACGGCTACTATTTACAGAAGGAGTATCCAACAAGAAAAAAGTTGGTGCATTCACTGAAGGAAGCTGGATTATTCTTCGGTGGGGAAAGTTCTTTAACGAAGATTTTGAAGACCATTGGATTTCGATACAAAAAATGTAACAAACGCAAAATATTGATGGAAAGATTTGATATAGCGATGGCAAGGTATACTTTTTTACGGCAAGTGAAAGAAATCAAAAATTGGCAAAATGTTGTGTTCTTGGATGAAACATGGCTTAATGCTAACCATACTGTAGGCCGTTCTTGGAACGATGACACAGCAGCATCTACTTCCAAAGTTCCTGTAGGAAAAGGATCGCGACTTATAATTTGTCACGCCGGAACCATCAACGGGTTTGTCGAAGGTTCTCTCATGGCTTTTGCGTCAAAAACCACTGGAGACTATCATGAAGACATGAATGGAGAAAAGTTTACTGAATGGTTTACCTCAATGTTGTGTAGCCTCCCTGAACCATCTATTATAATTATGGACAACGCCCCATACCACTCGATGCAAATTGACAAGCCACCTGCCCAATCCCAAAAGAAAGCTGATATCGTCGCATGGCTTCGTAAAAATGGCGTAGATGCAAACATGAATATGTTAAAAGCGGAATTAGTACGTCTTTTAAAAGAAAACAAACCAACCAAGATCCGATACGTCATTGACGAAATAGCATTAGAACATGGGCACAGAGTTATACGGTTACCGCCTTACCATTGTGAGTATAATGCGATTGAGTTGGTGTGGGCTCAAATTAAGGGATATGCTGCAAGACACAATACAGAACCCCCATTTACCACAAAAAAAATGCTAAAATTATTAGAAGAAGCTTGTGAACATGTGACTAAAGGAGACTGGGAAAAGGTTGTGAATAGAACTGTTAAATTAATAAGGGAAGATTATGAAAGAGATGTGAAAATAGATAATATTATAGAAAACGAACATATAATTATTAATGTAGGTGATGATAGCAGTGACGACAGTGAAAATAGTAGTATGGACGAATCTGATTAATTATGGCCTTTTGTGGCACCTTTTTTGGTATCTTTTGTATTCATATGTTTCTTGTGTGCATATAAAGTATGTATATTCATTTTCATTCAAATATTCAGTTCGTTCAAATAAATTAAATAAACATATACATTTTTAGGGAGGGGGGTAAGGGAGCGCACTTCCATCTAGCGCTCCAAACGTCAACCTCACCTGCCCGCGGTGCCCCCTGCTAGGCTACTGACGAGGCTATGACGACCGACAAATGGCGGTATAACCATTTCATACTGGCTAAACTGAGCAAATGGCACAGACCTGTGTCGGGCAGCAGCGACACGGGTGCGATCAGTTTAGCCCTGCGATGACCAACACGCCTGCCCAGCGTGGTCATTATGGGCAAAACCTTGTATGGATATTCGCACAAGACCATGGCCCCTAGTTCCCGGCGGCCTCGCTATTCCTGACCCTGGCAGCGGTCACGGTAATGGCGGGGCAGGGGGTGCTAAGAATCTCCGGACGAGATTCCGCTGCCAACCCCGACGACTGGACCTGGTGACGTATAACGCACGCACTTTGAGGACCGACGAAAAGATCATCGAGCTGGAAGAAGCAGTGAGCAAGTTGCGCTGGAACATTATAGGATTGTCTGAAGTCCGACGAGAGGGGGAGGACTCGATAATCCTTAATTCCGGCAACTTGTTTTACTACCGGGAGGGCGATCAACAGTCCCAGGGTGGTGTCGGGTTCATCGTCCACAAGTCCCTCGTCAACAACATTGTACAAGTCAAGAGTGTGTCGAGTAGGGTAGCGTACCTTATACTCAGAATCACCAAACGGTATTCGCTGAAGGTTATACAGGTCTACGCACCGACATCGACACATTCTGACGAGGAGGTGGAGGCGCTGTATGAGGATATATCAAAAGCCATACACGCCTCTACCACTCATTACAGTGTTGTGATGGGGGATTTCAATGCAAGGCTGGGCGAACGAAGCGGTGCAGAGACGAGAGTGGGGCATTTTGGGTATGGGCGAAGGAACCAAAGGGGCCAAATGTTGGCCGACTTCATGGAGAAGGAGGGCCTCTTTATGATGAACTCCTTCTTCAGGAAGCGGCCACACAGAAAATGGACATGGTTGAGTCCCGATGGTTCCACGAGAAATGAGATCGACTTCATTATGTCGACCAAGCGGCATATATTCAATGATGTCTCTGTGATCAATAGGGTGAAAACCGGTAGCGATCACCGGATGGTAAGAGGCACGTTGAATATTAATGTGAAGCTGGAAAGGGCCAGACTGGTGAAGTCCACTCTCCGACCTTCTCGTGCTCATATCCAAAATCCCGAAAACCTCCAACTCGAACTGCAGAACCGATTCGAGTGCCTAGCAGACTGCGTTTCTGTGGACGATCTAAACAACAGGTTCGTGGAAACTGTTCATACTGTGGGGTCTAAATTCTTTAAGACCCACCGCAGGAAAAGAACCGAAAAGTTCTCTGACCATACTCTCAAGCTAATGAAGGAGAGACAAGAGATGAGGCTGCAGTCATCGGCAGACGCGGCTGCCTACCGGCGGATTAATAGGCAGATCTCTAAAGCACAAACTCGCGACCTCCGTGTCTTTAATACCAAGTGTATTAAAGATACCATTGAGCGGAACAAAGGCTCAAAAGTGTTCGCGAGAGATCTGTCTATCGGACAGAGCCAGTTGACGCGGCTGAAAACTGATGACGGCCGTCTCGTCTCTTCTCGACCTGAGGTTTTGGGAGAGGTTGAGAAGTTCTATGGACAGTTATATACCACGACACAAAAACCTGTTGAAGATCTGGCGAAAGATCCCAGAGCCAAACTGACCCGACACTATACCGAAGATATCCCGGACGTCAGCCTATACGAGATTAGAATGGCTCTCAAACAGCTTAAGGACAACAAGGCGCCAGGTGATGACGGAATCACTGCGGAACTCCTGAAAGCGGGTGGAAAACCGGTACTTAAGATCTTTCAGCGATTGTTCAATTCCGTCATCCACGAGGGCACAACGCCGGAAGCATGGCACAGGAGCGTGGTGGTTCTGTTCTTCAAAAAGGGTGATAATACCTTGTTGAAGAATTATAGACCCATCTCGTTGTTGAGTCATGTTTATAAGTTGTTCTCGAGAGTCATTACGAATCGTCTCGCTCGTAGGTTTGACGACTTCCAGCCTCCCGAACAAGCCGGATTCCGAAAAGGCTTTGGTACCATAGATCACATTCATACGCTGCGGCAGGTTATACAAAAGACAGAAGAGTATAACCGGCCACTTTGCTTAGCGTTTGTGGACTATGAGAAAGCCTTCGATTCGGTGGAAACTTGGGCTGTGTTGAGGTCGCTGCAGAGATGCCGGATTGACTACCGGTATATCCAAGTGTTGAAGTGCTTGTATGAAAACGCCACAATGTCAGTACGTATACAGGACCAGACTACGAGGCCAATCCACTTGCAGCGTGGAGTGCGACAGGGAGACGTTATCTCCCCGAAGCTCTTTACCGCTGCGTTGGAGGACGTCTTTAAGCTTCTGGATTGGAACGGGCTTGGCATCAACATAAACGGCGAGTACATCACTCACCTGCGATTTGCCGATGACATAGTAGTCATGGCAGAGACTCTGAGAGACCTCAATACAATGCTCAACGATCTCAGCAGGGTTTCTCAACAGGTGGGCCTGAAAATGAACATGAGCAAGACGAAAATCATGTCCAATGCTCATGCACCGCTCCACCCAGTAATTGTTGAGAGCTCTGCACTCGAAATTGTCGACGAGTATATTTACCTGGGACACACAGTCCAGCTAGGTAGGTCCAATTTCGAGAAAGAGATCAACCGCCGAATCCAACTCGGCTGGGCAGCGTTCGGGAAGCTCCGAGATGTCTTCTCGTCCAAAATTCCTCAGTGCCTGAAGACTAAAGTCTTCGAACAGTGCGTGTTGCCAGTGATGACTTACGGATCCGAGACATGGTCGCTAACTAAGGGCCTCATAAGTAGGCTCAGGACCGCTCAGCGGGCGATGGAGAGAGCTATGCTCGGAGTGTCCCTGCGGGATCGAATCAGAAATGAGGAGATCCGTAGGAGAACCAGAGTCACCGACATAGCTAAGCGAGTCGCGATACTGAAGTGGAAATGGGCGGGGCACATAGTTCGAAGAGCTGATGGTCGTTGGGGTCCCAAGGTGCTGGAGTGGCGACCCCGCACCGGGAAGCGCAGTGTTGGCAGACCCCCCACCAGGTGGACCGACGACATCAAACGAGTCGCAGGGAGCCGCTGGATTCAGGCGGCGCAAGACCGAGGCCTGTGGAAGTCCATGCAAGAGACCTTTGTCCAGCAGTGGACGTCTATCGGTTGATAAAGAAGAAGAAGATACATTTTTGTTTGATTAAACCTATTTAATCAGGTACAAAAAGAAAACTTAATTGTTTTTTGTTCGAGAATAAATTGACATTCCACATCACTATTGTAATGTGTCAAACCGGCCATCATAGCGTGCCGGTGGTTTAATATGTTTTCTCTTTGAATCATCATTAACAATGCCGCGAGCAAGACGATCAAATGTTTCCTGCTACAAAGCTACGGATTGACGTGATTTATTGGATAGGTATAGTTGAGAACCTAGAGGGTGACAAAGATTTCCCGCGGGATGTTATGAACTAAATCCACGCAGACGAAGTCGCGGGCATCAGCTAGTAAATAAAATATAAATAATTGTTAACTTTAGTTTATATTTCAATACTTTGTATGCCTCAGTTGAGGTAAAACATTTTGGAATTATACTAGGTACTTATTATAGTGTGTTGTTTGTCACCAATGTTCGAGATAATTTTATTTGTTTGTCACCGTACAAGTAATGAGTAATTTTATAGCTCTTGGAAAGATCGTGTTCAACAGAAAATCTGTTATCAACAATTAAACAAAAATCATACGTGACTTGATCGCCTTAGTGATTATGAATTTTTCCACATAATTATGTTTTTCTTAGAATAAAGATAAATCTCATATTATTTGGTTATCGAAATCTGAAAATTCCATATCCCATTCCCATCAGTGGAATTATTGTCGTCAAACAAGTTTTACGTAGGTTTCAAATAGAATCCAGCTGTCTAGTTTAGTTATTCAAATAAATAGTTTGTGTCCTCTGAGGCAACATGGACAATGGACATAGTTGCTAGTTAATGTCCTTTTAATTAATTAAAAGTATGTACCTATGTACACTTATAACAGTTTCTATATTTAACTAAATAACACATAATTGTATATTAAACACAATCATTGATTGAGTCATTATGAGTTTGCTTGTAAAGCAATAATTAAGGTTAAATAAATATAATCATTATCAAGAATAGGGGAACTTGTCTGAAAGTCAACTTATAATCATTTGAATTTTAAAATAGTTAACTTTTTAACTTTACTAATTTTTGAAAACCATCTATAATCGGTAAGAAACTAAGAAATACTTAATTAATTTTAAAAAAATTAGGTACTAACTCATTCATTATTACTCAATGTTAATTATTTCTTTTATTCTTTCTTTAATACTAATTGCGCCTATAAGTTCATTGTACCTTCAATAGTTATTCTTATTACTGATCTATTTAAAATCAGTCAGTAGCAAAGCGGAAGTTATTAAACCATAGTTTCTTTTTCCTTTTTCCCGACCACGCCTTCACGCTTCGCTCGCTTCACCTCTTGAAAGTCTTTGAACCCTTGATTGCATGTACGATGCACAAGGTCTGTTCAGCCTATGGCCGGATTTTTTGCTTTCCATTTAATAATTAAACTAAACAACTTCGATTTTCTTTTAATTTTCCTCGGGAAATTCCTTTTTAACAGACTTCAAAAAAGTAGGTTCTTAATTCGTCGGAATCTTCTTTTTTATTTTTTTATGTATGTTCACCGATTACTCGAAGACGCCTGAATCGATTTGGAAAATTATTTTTTGTTAATTTAAATTTTAAATTTTGTCCATTTAAATTTTATCGTAATCGGTAAAATCGGAGCGGTTTATAAAAACTCAACAATAAATTATAATAGGTATACTTTGTAGTGAAGCGGGCGTTTGAATTTGAAGTCGGTTTTTTAAAAAGAATTTTTTATAATAATTAATTACAGTTTTCTATTTATTCCAACAATTCCTGCAGTATAGCTATCAAGTGGTATAGGGGTGGTAGAGACTAGAGAATTCATCAGCAAATGAGCTTCCAAACTTAACAATGAATTAAATAATCGCCTCAATAGCCCAGCGACAATAATAGGTGCAGGCTGAAAACTGAAAGGTGGACGGTTCAATCCCCACCCGTTTCACTATTGTTGCATTCAACATATATAAGCTTTACGCTTGTTTGGAGGGGAGAGGGGAATATAAGTAAACATAAAAAAACCCCGAAGTCGGGAAGTCTACGCCTGACTGAGTTAGACTAATGTGTACTACTGTGGTACCTACACTCCACATAATAGCCGTCCTTGGTCCTGCGCTTGATCTCACCGGTCGACTTCTCCGAAATATGAGAGTGCGGGAATAGAGTACGTGTGTTTGCGCAAACACATACGCACTATAATATTTCCTGCTTAGTTGGTGAGTTACCGTCACAATTGGCGTAAATCGCGACGACAAGGTAATACTTGCATTCAATAAGTATTTTATCAGCATAGTAATCGTAACCGACCGTAAAATGTTGATACGGCTCTGTAACGTACTTACAACTACGTATAATTTTTCAGCGTAAATTTACTCTACAGCCTGGCTATTGAAAAATAAGAAAAAAATAAATATATTTTGTGTAACTAAGTGACGATTTCACCAACGTTGAGTGACGTTTAACCGTGGAATAAAGATATGGCAGATTTTCAGTACAAAAACTGTCAGAACGCCCAATTTATTCCTCGGTTAAACGTTACCCGGCGGTAGCTAAATTGGCACTAAAGTATGTATTTTGCTTTTCATTGCTAGAGTGCCCACTAATTATCAAATAATTTGCCTCATTTGCTTCAATGACAAATCAGTCGTACCTATAAACATAGATATTTACATAAATCTATAATTATATACTAACTGACCCAGCGAACTTCGTACCGCCTACAAAAATATTTATAGTGGTTGGTCACCCTTGTTATTTAGGGGTATGAAAAATAGATTTTGGCCGATTCTCAGACCTACCCGATATGCACACAAAATTTCATAAAAATCGGTCAAGCCGTTTCGGAGGAGTTTGGTAACAAACACCGCGACATGAGAATTTTATATGTATACTAGCTGACCCAGCGAACTTCGTACCGCCACTACTTATAAATGAAAAATTAGTTAAATAAACATTTTCCAGTGGACCAAATTGTGAATCTAAACCATCCTCGAATCCACTTAAACTCACACAAAAAAATTCATCAAAATCTATCCACCCGTCTAGGAGGAGTTCAGTGACATACACACGCACACAAGAAATATATATATTAAGATTAGATAATATACATATATAATAGGCCTTTACCTATGAAATTGCCGTTTTGTATGCAATAAGTGAAAGTACTTATTTTTTCAAACTTTTTTATTTCTGTTATTCGAAGTAATCACCCATGCAATCGACGCATCTTTGCCAACGCATTGGCAGTTTATTGATGCCCTTTTTGTAAAAATCAGCTGGACGGGAGGCAACAAACTCTTCAAAGGCTACTGCCTCTCGGGAATTGAATTTTTTACCCACTAAAAAGTTGTCTAAATTTTGGAAAAAGTAATAGTCGGTAGGTGCAAGGTCTGGTGAGTATGGCGGATGAGGGAGAGCTTCCAACCCCAGCTCTTACAGCTTGGAGACTGTCTGTTGCGCAGTATGGGGTCGCGCGTTGTCGTGAAGGAGCAGTGGGGACGACCGATTGACCAAAGCTGGTTGCAGATGTGCAAGCTTCTCCATCATTCTCTCCAGTTCTTCACAGTACACATCTGCATTAATGCTCATGCCGTTTTGTAAAAAGCTGTGGTGAATCACACCCGCACTAGACCACCAAACAGTGACCATCACCTTTTTAGGGGTCATTTTTGGTTTAGGGCATTGCTTTGGTGCTGAACCAGGGTCTAACCAACTTGCTGAGCGCTTTCGATTGTCGAACAGAATCCATTTTTCGTCGCACGTAACAATTCGTTTCAAAATTCCTTCATTTCTTTGCCTGTTGAGCAGCGCAAGGCAGGTCTTGACGCGTACGTTGCGCTGGCGATCGTTAAGGTCGTGGGGCACCCATCTATCAAGCTTTTTTACCTTGCCAATTTGTCGCAAATGGATCAATATTGTTTTGATGCTTACATCAAAAGCTGCTGCTAGCTCAGCTGTAGATTGAGTTTCGTCAGCTTCCACAATCGCCTTTAATTCATTATTGTTAACCAAAGTCTCCAGACGACCACGAGCTTCATTTTTCAAGTCAAAATTTCCAGAACGGAACCGGGAAAACCAATAACGGGTTGTGCGATCGTTTGTACAGTTCTTTCCGTAAACGTTTTTGATGTTACGGGCCGTTTGTGTCGCGTTGGTGCCACGACGGAACTCATATTCCATAATTACACGAATTTTTAAAGTATCCATTATGGCGAAAAATGTTCAAATGTAATGAAAATACATCGCTAATCAAAAAACAAAAGACTGAGTTTGTAAATAGAATGTCATGGTTTTAAAACAAAATTAATTTGAATTTAGAATACAGAGCCATTACAAACTTTTTTTTATTTGAAATAACCAGTACTGAAGAAAGGCAATTTCATAGGTAAAGACCTGTGAAATTGCCTTTCTTCCCTTAATATATATAAATTACTTGTCACGTTGTTTGTCCGCGATGGACTCCTAAACTACTTAACCGATTTTGATCAAACTTCGTAACTATCTGTAATTTGGTCCAACTTAAAAGATAGGATAGTTTTTTTGGATTGGGATAGTTTATTTGTTTTATTTATATAGATAAGTTGGCGGTACGAAGTTCGCTGGGTAGGCTAATATATATATATATATATATATAACATTTATTTACTTACTATGGTCGTACCTGCCTGGTTATACTAAGTAAGTGTCTAATAAATTAGCAAAGGCTCAATTAATTGATACATTACTTGATACATAAAAATTATACCGCTCGATCGTATTTAGTTTTAAATACCTAACTCGAAAACTGGTTTGTCTTATCTACCAATTTTCACAGTGAAAACCCTGACAACGGCTAGAGATAAGCAATGGTACCAACATGGCGGCAAGGGACAAGTTATAGTGAACGGTCTGTAAGAAGATCAGATTTATTCGCAGTTAGCCGCTAGTTTGAGTAAAATTTCACTCGACGTTTTACTCAGCGTCACATTTTCATTGTCTTCGCATCAAGTTTCAATTCAAGGCTTGTAGATTTCTAGACGCAATTCCACCTACGGGCTACTTGTATGAAAAAGATTAGGGATATTATGAAAAGTGGACGTGGGGGTCAATGCAGTCAATTAAGCTCTATTGAGTGTAATTGTGCGAGTTAGCGGACGCAGTAAAATAGTGATGCCTGTAATTGCGATCACATTTTTTGGGGCGTCAAGTTTAGTCTAGATACATTCAGTTTTTCAACCGAACTCAAAAATACGTAGACCCATATACATGTCCTGCGCCTGATCTCTCTCCGGTAGTGTCTTAATTTTACATCCCATTGGACTATGTGACTGTGAGTGAGGGAATAGAGAGTGCACCTGTGTTTGCGCACACACTTATGCGCTATAATATCTCCCGCGCAGATGGCTAATCTTTGAGCAGATTGACCGCCGCGCCGTGACCGGATTCGGTCGTCGGGAGAACATTATTTTATTTTTATTGCTTGCTACTAGACCCTGTATCCTTTGCAGGGTAGGCGTATATTTCAATTTTCAAAACTCGACAAGAGAATTCCTTGTGTTAGTAGCGAATCTACCGCTCGGGTCGGTTAGAAGTACGTGCTTAGAAAACTAGAGTGATTTAAGTAATATAATATTATGCAAGAATCTTTATCGAATAACTATAAGCTTACATAAAAAAATCGGCCAAGTGCGAGTCGGGCCTCGCTCTTTTAGTGTTCCGTACATATGACCAAATCATTTTTAGGGTTCCGTACCCAAAGGGTGCTAACGGGACCCTATTACTAAGCCTCCGCTGTTTTAAACGTGTTTGAAAGCTGATGCCGCGTTTACTCTTGGTCGTTCGGCCGAAATCGATTGCGTATGGAATTCGGGCAAACAATCTTCATCGTTTTTATGTTCCAGTTTCATTACTAGTAGTAATAAATGCATCGGGTGCCCGAATTTGTGTACACCCGAATACGGGCCAGCGGGACCAAGTGTGCCTTCAAATGAATAGGCATAAGAATGAATAGGCATTTTCTAGGCAAACTCGCTCCAACCTAGAAGTCATCAGTAACTTTCCATTAGGTATTGATTGTCGTCTATTTCGTAATTAAAAAAAAAAGTGTAATCGAGCCTTGAGGGATAGAAAATTAGCAAGAAAAGGTTAGAATTATTTTGCTATAATCCGCCAACAGAAAAAATCTGTATGGTCAAACATGCAATTAAAAGCTAAGCACCACTCACCTACCCAGCCAAGCAAAAAAGCCAAGTTCCCAAGCAAGCAATGCCACCACCACTCACATGCACCACCACACAAGACTTTTACACTACTCTCGACGCACGTTTCGCCCCGACACCGGAGCATCCTCAGGAGATGTCGACTTTACAATGCTGTATTGTCTAGTGAAGCTCGTGTCAAATGCGCGGTATTATATACCTTTTTCCTACCCCCACTACTGTTGCCCCGCCCACTACCCCCCGGACCCCCCACTACCCCCCGGACCCCCCCGCTACCCCCCGGACCCCCCCCTGTTTTTCAACCAAACGAAGCAGTGGTGAACTTGAGACGTTCACTTGTTCATTAAGTAATTTAAACTGATTATTATTATTGTGTTTTATTATTTCTAATTGTTCCAACATGCTCAGTCGAAGTCCTTTATCGCAGGTATGTAAGATTTTATATGAATGATCGGATGATAATTTGTGTCCACTATCAAGGAGATGTTTAGCAAAATGAGACTTTTGGGGTTGGTTGTTCCTAACCGCGGCCATATGTTCTTTGTAGCGTGTTTCAAATTTACGACCCGTTTGACCAATATAAGTGGCTTTACAGTCTGAACATTCGAGTTTATATATGCCCGATTTTTGTTTGTTGTTTAATTTATCTTTGCCGTTGCAAATATTTTTAAGTGTATTATTTGTCCTAAATGCAACACGTATATCATGTGCTTTAAGTGTCTTCGCAATACGCTCCGACACTGTTCCAAAATAAGTTAAACTGGATTTGTATTTATTTATTTTATCAGGTGATGATGAATATAAATCCTTTTTGATCCGCATCAATTGTTGCTTTTTTATTATATTATTAACAATATTATTGTTGTATCCATTTGCCTGTGCCATATGGTAAATTACTTTTAATTCTTTTAAATAGTTTTCTTTCGTGAGTGGAATAGTGAGCAACCTATGCACATAACTGTGGAACGCTGCGAGTTTATGCTGCCAAGGATGACAGGATGAAGCGGGTATGGTTGTGTCTGTGTATGTGGGTTTCCGGAAAATTCCAAACTGATGTTTATTATTAGTACGAGTTATAGTTAGATCGAGGAAGTTTATAGAGTTATCTTGTTCTAATTCTGATTTGAATTTAATTTTCGGGTGTATATTGTTTAGATTTTTTACAAATATGTCAAGTTGTCGGTCTGTCCCAGTCCAACATATAATTATATCATCTACATATCTATAGTAATACAGAATATTTTTATGTTTGACAATATGTTTATTTTCAAAATCATCCATGAAGATATCAGCCATTAGGGGACTTAGTGGTGAGCCCATAGCTAATCCCTCTTTTTGTTGATAAAATTGGTCATTGAATTTGAAGTAGTTCTGTTTCATGCATATTTTGGTTAATTCTATTAATTCTGTTATTTCGTTGACATTTTTATGATTATTTTCCAACAATTTGGTTAAGATGTTTAGGGTTTCGTTAACTGGTACATTAGTGAACAGGCTGTCCACATCTAATGATATTAATTTACAATGGTCCGGTAATGTCAAATCTTTAATTTTATTGACTAGTTGGATACTATTTTTTAATGAATAAGACGGATTGAAGGATGTTTTTGATTTAATAACTTTGTTTAGCTCTTTTGCTAATTCATATGCTGGTGCGCCAATATATGAGACCACGGGACGGATTGGAATATTATCTTTGTGGATTTTTGGTAAGCCATATAATGTAGGAGCATTAGTGTTCATTTGAATGACGTTGTGTTTTGATGTATTTTTTGGAAAAATGTGTTTTGATTTATTAACGGCTAGCCTAACTTCTGCTGCATATTTATTAGTTGGGTCAGAGGATAACTTAGAGAATTCTTCTCCAGAGATAACCTCGTTGACCTTATTTTGGTAGTCGGTCTTCTTTAGGATAACAATCGCATTACCTTTATCGGCTTTTGAAATAATAAGATCATTATCTTTTAACGTTTTTTGTAAAGATTTATATATTATGTTGTTGTTATTGTTTATGTGGTTTTTATTGTTGTTGTTATTGTTTGTGTTGTTGTTATTATTTGTGTTTTTGTTATTATTATTACTTTTTAAATTGGAATTTAGAAGTGTAGCATTAGTTTTGATTTCATGAGCGATAATATTTTTGATAATATGATCTTTTTTGTTAAGGACCACAGCTAATTCAGATTCCACTGCCAGTGTTTCTAATGATTTTTGTGATTTATTATTAGGGATATTGTATTTTAAACCGTTGTCTAAAAGGCGTATTTCATTTTTAGGTATTATGATATCAGTTAGATTTTTAACTCGGGGATGAAATTGGTGACTCGGTGCGTCTGTCATATTGTCCGTCGTATTGTTGTTCAATACCGCAGATTGGGAGGATTTATTAACAAGTGATTTTAATTTTAGTATTTTTTAGAAAATTAGTTAACAATTAAACAATTTGGGTGCGGTATAGACTATAGAGTAGGTAGGTCTAGGTACGTACGCGGTTTATAAATAGTATTCGGTGCGCGAACCGCTAATGCGTATAAATAAATACGCGCCGATTCTTGAATTGCTGAGTTTCGACGTAGAATAATAACACTTATTTTTTGTTAGTAGAAAAGCTCAAAAACTTACGACAGAATATTGAAGAGAATATACCTAATGATTTTGAAAAAATAAAATATAAGTTATAATATTATAATGATGCGGCAGGGCTACATTATCGTGCGAACATTCGTGTCGAGTTGTCGCGATAAATAGCTGTGTCTCATTCTGTCACAGCGGCTACATAATCGTGCTAGTTCACCCGAACTCACGGACTAGTGTAGCATGGTAGTTCGTGAGTTCGGTGACACAGCTATTTATCGCGACAGCTCGACGCGAATGTTCGGACGATAATGTTGCCGCACCATACGCTAATTTCGATTTTTGATAGCTCGTTATCCGCGCATAATTGTATTCACCGAGCTTTAAAAAATCTTAACTCCTCGCGGAAGAAGTCGCGGGTAAAAAGCTAGTTGAGAATGTTAGCTAGGTATATAATGAACGCAATAATAAGAGAATAAGGAACTGAAACCATCGGTTATGTATTCTATTGGTTGTTCCAACCCTGTATCGATATTGGCAGGAATCCAGGTGCTATTGACCCGTTTGGTCAACAATATAACTAATTTATTTATAACACATCACTAGTTCTCATACAGCTAGATAGGTACTATAATAAGGCAAAGCGCACTTATTTAATTAGATATAATAAAGCAGCGATAATAAACTTGGCCGTTTTTTTGTTGTTGGATATTCTTCATTCTGTGTGATTATAGGACAAACCAATAACAAATACACTAATTGCGCCTTTATAATATTAGTAGAATTTGACAGAGCATAAAAAATCGGCCAAGTGCGAGTCAGGCCTCGCTCTTTTAGGGTTCCGTTAAAAAAATTAAATTAAAATATTTTCATGTACCCATGGAAACATTTTAATTTAATTTTTTTAATTTAATTTAATTTTTATTATTTGTTGTTATAGCGGCAATAGAAATACATAATATGTGAAAATTTCATCTGTTTATCTATTACGGTTTACGAGATACAGCCCGCTGACAGACGGACGGACGGATGGACGGACAGCGTAGGCTTAGTAATAGGGTCCCGTTGGTACCCTTTGGGTACGGAACCCTAAAAAAAAGCCTAGCAAAGAAAA
The DNA here is from genome assembly GCA_029955525.1 of Oeneis ivallda. Taxonomy (NCBI): domain Eukaryota; kingdom Metazoa; phylum Arthropoda; class Insecta; order Lepidoptera; family Nymphalidae; genus Oeneis; species Oeneis ivallda. The sequence continues at coordinate 4,538,221 of JARPMR010000006.1, read as the reverse complement.
CCAAGGCATATTTACTAAAAATAATAAATTCCATTATCTACCTTGTAGGTTTACATACTTTTACGCCTGACAGTGACAATGATGAAGTGTAAAATTGTTGGTTAACGCTTGAACGAGATCGTCTCGTCACAATATTATCTTTCAGCGGCTAAAGGTATAGTAAACAGCTATAAATATAAATTATCGAGAATTACAGAAAGTAACTGCGCACTAACGAAGGAATAAATAACACTAGAAAATAAATTATCTAACAAACTTTTGCTCGCGGCTTCCTGTTTCAAACCCCTATTTTACCCCCTTAGGGGTTGAATTTTCAAAAATCCTTTCTTAGTTGATGCCTACGTCATACTATATTGTACCATCCAGTGATTTGAGCTGCGCGTCCATAGATCAGCCTCAAACTTTTCCTTTTATATAGATCTTAGTAATTTTTGTCTAGTGGGAGGCTTTGGCCGTGGCTCGTTACCACCCTTGAGACCGGGCTTCCGGCACCGCGATGGCGTGTAGAAACCGATTTCGGGTATGGGTTTAATTAATACTTCCGTACTCCCTGCAAGTTTGTCCGCTACCATCTTAAGCTACATCGTCATTTGCCATCGGGTGGCAAACAGGGGGACTGATTTTTGCTACCTTAATGCGCGCTCAAGGCGCTCTGTGTGCCTATAATCATAATACCTAAACTAGCGGCACGCTATGATGGCCGGTTTGACGTTTGTCCGCTCATGAAGTTCCGTATTAATTGATAACGACTTTGAAGGAAATAATTGTATTACTTTATTGACGATAGTGATGTGCAGAGATTCATAAATTTTATCGAATGTAGTTTTAGGTTTAGGACTCAAAATTTATTTATTAAATTGATTTCTAAAATGTATACAAGTGTAGAAAAATCAGTTTGCACCATTTAAGGGGTGAATGTACTTGTGAATATGAACAATTTTCACTATGTGGACAAACCTCTGAAATCGCAAAAAAATATCAGCTGTTTCATACAAAAGGTAAAATTTTTATTTTTATATGATATATACCACAACTCGGCATTTGGTTTTCTAAATTGAAAATTTTTAAAAATGGAATCTAATACGATCGTCACATAGGATCGCTGGCTAGCACAACTACTACCTCCGGCAAACTCGCGTCAATGCTCAATGCAAAACAAAGCAGTTTCGAATTGACGTTGCTTCGAAAAGTATAAACTGTCAGTGCAATGCGATTGTGATATAGTTTTGACCTGGCTTTGGATTTCAAATATTGATACTGCATTACTGTTGACCCTTGCTCGTTAATTTGGACTCTGTTCAAGCCCTTTGTTGTGGATTTCGTCGATATGACCGAACGTACGCAGAGAACTGTTCTAAATAGTCAGACCCGTGAGTTCGTAATACGCCTTCGTAACTATTTCGATCGTGAAGCTCAAAATGAAGGGCCAATTTTACCTATAACGTCAGTGGTTGAACGCGTAGCTGATGCGCTTAATATTGGACAACGAACTGTTAGACGGATAACTAAAAAAAAATATGGCGAGACTGGCACAGAAGAAAATAAACTTCACACACCAAAAAAGAGAAAACGAACAAAACCAGTCGTAGGCATCGATAGCTTTGATGCCGATGCTATCCGAAGACATGTTTACGGCTACTATTTACAGAAGGAGTATCCAACAAGAAAAAAGTTGGTGCATTCACTGAAGGAAGCTGGATTATTCTTCGGTGGGGAAAGTTCTTTAACGAAGATTTTGAAGACCATTGGATTTCGATACAAAAAATGTAACAAACGCAAAATATTGATGGAAAGATTTGATATAGCGATGGCAAGGTATACTTTTTTACGGCAAGTGAAAGAAATCAAAAATTGGCAAAATGTTGTGTTCTTGGATGAAACATGGCTTAATGCTAACCATACTGTAGGCCGTTCTTGGAACGATGACACAGCAGCATCTACTTCCAAAGTTCCTGTAGGAAAAGGATCGCGACTTATAATTTGTCACGCCGGAACCATCAACGGGTTTGTCGAAGGTTCTCTCATGGCTTTTGCGTCAAAAACCACTGGAGACTATCATGAAGACATGAATGGAGAAAAGTTTACTGAATGGTTTACCTCAATGTTGTGTAGCCTCCCTGAACCATCTATTATAATTATGGACAACGCCCCATACCACTCGATGCAAATTGACAAGCCACCTGCCCAATCCCAAAAGAAAGCTGATATCGTCGCATGGCTTCGTAAAAATGGCGTAGATGCAAACATGAATATGTTAAAAGCGGAATTAGTACGTCTTTTAAAAGAAAACAAACCAACCAAGATCCGATACGTCATTGACGAAATAGCATTAGAACATGGGCACAGAGTTATACGGTTACCGCCTTACCATTGTGAGTATAATGCGATTGAGTTGGTGTGGGCTCAAATTAAGGGATATGCTGCAAGACACAATACAGAACCCCCATTTACCACAAAAAAAATGCTAAAATTATTAGAAGAAGCTTGTGAACATGTGACTAAAGGAGACTGGGAAAAGGTTGTGAATAGAACTGTTAAATTAATAAGGGAAGATTGAAAGAGATGAAAGAGATGTGAAAATAGATAATATTATAGAAAACGAACATATAATTATTAATGTAGGTGATGATAGCAGTGACGACAGTGAAAATAGTAGTATGGACGAATCTGATTAATTATGGCCTTTTGTGGCACCTTTTTTGGTATCTTTTGTATTCATATGTTTCTTGTGTGCATATAAAGTATGTATATTCATTTTCATTCAAATATTCAGTTCGTTCAAATAAATTAAATAAACATATACATTTTTGTTTTATTAAACCTATTTAATCAGGTACAAAAACAAAACTTAATTGTTTTTTGTTCGAGAATAAATTGACATTCCACATCACTATTGTAATGTGTCAAACCGGCCTTCATAGCGTGCCGCTAGTGTACTCTGTGCTATAATGCAGCCCAATTAAAAGGAAGTGGGTACAAAGTGCAAAGTGAAATCGCCGGTTTTAGATGTTATTTTATAGTAGTATGTGTAGTACATCAAGTTTTAACTACTCGAATAAAATTTTATAAATGTTACTTCATAACATGAGGGTTACTACAGGACTACATTGGGTAAAAATTAAAAAATAAGAATCACGAAGTTAAAGATTTTTTTTTCGACTATTATTATCAATTTATTTTCAATATGTTGCAAATTATAGAGTCAAAATTAATATTAACAAGTGACCTGTCCTGATAGGTGATTTCAGAATAAAAAAAACTAAATACATTTAGATGTTTCAAGAGTTATTAAACTAAAATGTATTTGGCGCTTACTATGTCTTTTTTAACACAATAACACCATCTTCTGTCGTGGCCTGGGGTTGAAATCTGATTTCTTTTCTATTTTCTAAGCTTACTGAACAGGAGTTTAGTTCACCCTCGCACTGATCAAAACAAAGTTAAAAGGAAACAAAATGTCAGAACATAATATGTATTATTTGTGTCTCAAGTCCCAGTCAAGTCAGAAGTCAGAACATTCTCTTGTTAATCTTAGCCTGAACTTATCCAGAACATCTCGGCCGGTCGGCGTATACGCTGAGGTTTTAACTATGAGTAATCATCATCAATTAACAATAATTTAACCTATACATTTAACAAAGGGTTAATTTAAAAATAATGCCACAAAAGTTACTTTTAACCGTTATCTCCGTAATCAATTGACTGTTTCATTTAAAAGTCATAAAGGTTATCGGCATAATTATCAATGTCGAAAAGAAGAGTTCAACAGAGTTTTACATCAAAATAAAATGTTTAGGTACGAGCTGCACACATTTGGGAGTTAGTAGCTTCGGCTGACGTTTTAATTTTTTGGCTATTTTTAACCGACTTCAAAAAAGGAGGAGGTTCTCAGTTCGTCGGAATCTTTTTTTTTATGTAGGTAAGTATGTTCACCGATTACCGAAGACGTGTGGACTGATTTGAAAAATTCTTTTTTGTTTCAAAGGGCATACTTACTTCCCAGGTGGTCCCATATAAATTTTATCGAAGTCGGTCGAGCGGTTTTTAAAATAACAACTAGCTGATGCCCGCGACTTCGTCCGCGTGGATTTAGTTTTTAAAATCCCTAAAGTGATAAAAAGTAGCCTATGTCACTCTCCAGGTCCTCAGGTATACCCATGCAAAAAATCACGTCGATCCGCAGCCCTGTTGCGGCGTGATTGAAGGACAAACCAACAAACAAACACACTTTCGCATTTGTAATATTAGTAAGGATAAATTAAATACTTTGTATAGTGTGTGTGTAATGTACCTAGTAAAGCGGGAGTTTGAAGTCTTGTTTACAAAGAATTTTTTATATTCAATTATACAATTTAGGTATTTAGGTATAATTATTATACGACTTCTATTGCGAGGAATAAGGGTTATAAAAATCCCAGGGAATCTTCTGTTTTCCGGGATAAAAGAGCCTATATTTTCACTCTCCAGGTCCTCAACTTTCTTAGAAAATAACTCCTCAATCCTCATCCACAATAATATATCCAAATTATGTGTAATATCCAAAAATAATGTGTGAACTAATTGGCTGCTACATTGGCCAAAGGATTAGCTTGGCCATCTAAAGGGGTAATGCTGCCAGCATCTTGGGTACTATGCCACACTGCGGTGACGTGGATGGGGTTTTAGATTTTATTTAGTTTTTATTTTAGTTTTAATTTTAGAGTAAATTTAGGTTTAATTCTGTATAAAGTCAAATTAGAATTTGAATGGTTGTGCGGATGTGATAATTATACATTATCTATGTCGTATCGTATCCTCTAATGGAGTATAATATTAGTGTGATGAACAGACAAAAATAAACTGCCTGTCCTTATCGTTTTATAGCTAACGAGGTAGGTATATAATAATAATATGTCCTTGTTTTATAATTTAGTTACGTAAACATAGGTAGGTACAACTAACGAGTAGGTAATCTATTCCTGTTTTATTGACATCAATAATTTTAATTAATAAATATTAATTTTATAGTGTAAACTCTATATATACGGTATAACGAATGTCAAGGGAACATTGATTTCGTACATATTTGGAGCAGTTTAAAAACTAAGAGATATTTTTAAAAAGAAAAGATATTTTACAAATCATGTGATTTGATCGTGCAAGAATAACAAATGAACTCAGAGTAAATATTAGTAATATTTACTCTGAGCAAATGAATCACTTCCTTTTGCCCGGTCTTAGGTACTACTTTGCTTTCTACCTAATTTATTACATTAAATAACATATGGCAAAATTAGATGAGTAATGAAAAAGTAAAAGGACTACGTTAAAACCAAAGCGTGAAAAGGAAATAATTATAATACTGACGTTAAAATATTTAAAAAGAAAGTTATTACTTATTATATACTTACCTAAGTATTAACAAATATGTAATAAAAGTTATAAGTAAGACTTAATAATGCCATAACTAATAACTCATTCAACATTTGACCTCGTTGCCCAGACGCCGCGCAAGCGCATATTATGCAATGGTTTCCAAACATCTGCGCTTGCGATCCCTCACAGATAATGTGTTATGTCAATGACACAATGATGCGAGTATGGCATGTTATCCTTTCTTAGAAGGACGGTAATAGTATGCGTTTGCTTTTAGGCCAAGTAAACGGCTGCTTTGTTGTCAAGCCATTTTTTTTAGACAGAGCAAAGAAGCTTTTGTTGCTTTGACATAAAAGCTGACATAGGAGTTCCCACCGGTTTCATGATCCTATACGGTCACCGACATATATTGTAGGTACAATACATGTCGGTGTATACGGTATACCCGCGGGCCCCGCAAGGTAGAATTATTATAATAAAAAAAATTAAGTGGCACTCAGGGACTGCCGCGGTAAAGCTATTGCATAGCATTTTTTATCAACTTATGCAATTATAATATTTACGCAATATTTTTTTTTGCATAGTAAAAATTATGCATATAAATAATTACAAAACAAACAAATAAGAAAAGCGCACTGTCACTACTTCGCGAGTGAGATTCGAACCTGCGACATCTAAAGAAAGCGGCCGCTCGCCCACTGCGCCAAACAGAGCTAAATGTGAACCTCTAAAATGTTGAACGGTTACTGAACGACGGTGTTAGGTTTTTTTCGTTACGGAATTTTGATTCGGTCGCCACGCTCAAACTGTTTGTCCTAGTTCAAAGCCCGCGATAAAAGCTATGCAATAGCTTAAAAATTATAGACCCCGCTTGGACCCCGCATTTTACTCGCAGGTGCTAGAATACGTGTGTACGCTTTCTTTCGTACCTATTATGTACCTACTCATCTACTTTCTAAATTGCATAATATATCAAAAGGCCATAGTCTCCCATTGGTCATGTTTTCAATAGGTACCTATCCAGTGATGGGACATATATGTGATAAATACTATTATGTACTTACATGTTACTAACCGCTTTGTGCGTCTTAAAAGATGCGCCATTTTGTGCAAGAAACATGGCGGTCGTATTTTATTTTAGTCTCAGGTGTTTGAATAGAAAACATGTTTGCGTCCCACTTTAGGTATATATATTTTCCACGTTCTACGATATTATGTAATCTTCAAGACAAGAAAGGACAAAGTGTATTGTATATTTAATGTAGTTTGTGCTCTCGAACACTAAAGTTCGGCCGTTCAGAGAATGCGTTCCTGACACCTGTCAGTTAGTCACGACAACTGTCACAAAATTATTACATTAATTGATTATTGATATAATAATGTTGTTTTAATGCTCATCAATTGTTAAAACGGTAAACAACCAGCAATAATATTTTTATCGTAACTGCAACGCCATTACAAAGTTACGTCGTCAGTTCAATCGCGACGTGTCAGGAACGCATTCTCTGAACGGCCGTAGTTTATGTTATGAGTCATGAGTGCACGAGTTAGTTTTTTTCGTTAAAATTAAAGGTGAAGTTGTACCACCAAGCGATAGCGTTATTGTCTAAAGCTGCAGAAGACTTCTCGCCATGCTTCGTCAATTTTTTCCATTCAGTCCATTTTTAAAATTCGAGTACCTAGGTTTTAACTAAAACCTATACTTATTTTACTCAAAAAATTTCGCAGCAAGTTACGTTAATGCAAAGACCTATTAATGCATATTTCTATAAGCAATGAAGCTTTCAGGGGAAATCCTTAATTTATTATTCTCTTGTAATAATCAGGGATTTCCCCGCATATCAGCATCGCTTACGTGCGCAAACCACAAAGCTGACGATGTTGTTAATTCGATCTCAATGCCGTGCGCACAGACTATATTAAACTGAAAGATATTTTGCATTCAAGTATACGTTCATAAAAATGAAGCCTTTATGATACATACCCACTAGTACGCTAGACGGTTGTTCGATTGCGGAAAAGCTACATCAATGTTAATTTTAAAAAGAATGTGGTAATTTGCTGAATTTGAAAAGAAAAGAAATTTTTGTGTTCTTGCTTTACTGCAACCTTGTATTTGAGTTAATAGGTTAGTGAGGGAGTAGGTACCTATGGGCCAATTAGAGGTGATTGCGAATAATCGTGATCACCTCTGATTGGCTGATATTCCCTCGTGAAAACACTATACGTTACATTCCCTCAAATATGGTCGAGCGAAACAACGGCTGGATGATGCGTCATGCTCGTGAACGGGTGCCACCGGCGGGAATGGGGCTGCTTTCTGTCTGCCCGTCTTAACATGAATTGAATTGTAGTGCCTACGCTTTATTTTGGAACTTCACCTAATTGTGGAAATGGTATATTCTATTCTATTCTAATAAAGTTGCATGGGTTAAATCGGCATGGCATCCGGCTGCCCAGAAGATAGTATAAAAACTTATTACAATGTAATAGCTGTATAATAATATTGTAAAATGATTATTTTGAAAAGAGCAACTGCTGAGTTTCTTGCCGGCTCTTTTCAGCAGAATCCGCTTTCCGAACCGGCGGTGGGCGGTGGTAGAGTCATGACGTGTCATAAGAACCACAGGTTGGCCTACATGAAATAAATAATATTGAATTTTGAATTTTTATAGTTATAATTTTTAGACAATTCCGCAGTAGGCTATAGGCGACGTTAAAATGTTGACACTTGAATATCATTATCGTCATTTAGGCACTGATAGGTAAGAGAAGAAATTGTGTACTAACTTATTTTGAAATGACAAAAGTCCTTCTTGTCCCTCTCTTTTTGAACCATTTTATAATAATGTGTAGGTCTATGGCTCGATTACGCATGGGCCCAGATTTTTGCATCACCTTTCGGCTTTCGCTCCATGCAATTATTATTTATTACTTACGGGAATTATTTGGCTTTATATTTTACTAGATGATGCCCGCGACTTCGTCCGCGTGGATTAAGGTTTTTTTAATTCCCGCTGGAACTCTGTAATTTTCCGGGATAAAAAGTAGCCTATGTGGTTTTTTTTTAAATTATGCAGGGTGTCCCCTTGCATAAAAAGGGTCCTTTTTGCTATGTTTTTATTTTCTGAAATTTTTATTATCTGTTTAAGATCATTTTTACAAAGTTCAAATCATTCTAAGTTTTTAATTTATTATTCGTGTTAGCCTATGTGTTAATCCTGGATATGAGCTATCTACATTCCAAATTTCAGCCAAATCGGTTCATTTGTTGTGGCGTGAAAGAGTAGAATAGAATAGAAATATTTTTTATTCAAATAAACTTTTTTACAAGTGCTTTTGAATCATCGATGAGTCTACCACTGGTTCGGAATGCCCTTCCTGCCGAGAAGAACCAGCAAGAAACTCGGCGGTTGCTCTTTTTAAAACAAGTGTACATTACAATAGATTCTATGCTATGTATCCAGTGTTTCCACAATGAGCGAAAGTTCCAAAAATGCATACTACTTACAATTTTATTATTGAATACATATTAAGATGGGCAGACAGAAAGTAGCCCCATTCACGCCGGCGGAACCCGTTCACGAGCATGACGCATGACCCAGCCGTTGCTTCGCTCAACCATATTTGAGGGAACGTAACAACCCGCATACAAACATCCATCCATACGTCGCGTGTCCCCACAAACTTTCACATTCATATTATATAATTTAGCATTAAAAATCGGCTTCCCTGACCTGTTTTCTCGCGGCCAGTTTTAGTCTATAATTTTTATTTAGTCTGCGACCGTGAACCGTCTATTATTCAAACCTTGAATATTTTTTGCTCATAGTAATTTGTTCCGAGTGCCTATTTTGTTAGTGTTGAAATATTTTTTGTATTATTCTAACAACGTATTTGACTGAAAGCCGTAGTTCACCAATAATTACCTACCTAATTTATGTGGTCCCCAATACATTAACAATAAAGCATTGTTAACTGTAGCTTTCAAACCCTTTGATAAGTTATTGATTTCAAAGACGTATGAATGAATGACTATTCTTTATTGTATACCAGGAACACTTAATGAGACTTGTAACAAAGTGGTAGGGTACCCGGTACAGTACAGCACAATAATTGCTGATGGATGGCTTTCTTGACAGAAATACTGTATACCCTATAGGGTATTTGACTATATTAAAAATATCGTTTTATTTGGTGTCATCCTAAAAGATTATTATCTAAAAACATTATTCCACACGACAAAACTAAAAAATAAAGTTTTATTTACTTAATTAGAAAACATTAAATAAAATTACTATAATTCCGGCCATGGTCACGTGATCGAAAACGTTCCGTGATCTCGAATGACGTCACAGTCCACACCACCTATGGGCTGTGGAATTGTCATCGTTTGAAATGTGAACTGTGACGTCATGAGAGCAAATGGAACGTTTCGGCGGCAATTTATATTTTTGAATTTATTTCTCGATTTTTATGAAAAATACTGAAAATTATGCCGAAATATACGTTTTGTTAGCTTCAGCATAGCATTATTAACAATTTAAGATGATTTTCCAAAAGTAGTCAAATACCCTATTATGTGTTATTTTATATTTACTATTAGCAGTAGGAACAGCCTAGGCTAATATTACAAAGTACAGCTTATGTCAACGTCTTCGCCGAGGTGGAATTAAGGTTATTCCTGTATTAGAGATATTTTTTTCCTTCGGCGGACACCTACACAATTTTATTTGTAATCATAGGTGATACACAATAACATTATGATTTCACACACCTCTGAGAACATTATGGAGAACTCTCAGGCGTGTTGGTTTCCTCACGATGTTTTCCGTCGCTGTTGAAACATGTGGTATTATTTAAATAATTAAACCACCTTCCTGATGATATGCCTAGTGCATTACCAGGAAGCTATGAGCGGAGTATGGAGGAGGTTCTCAGGCTGAAATCTATAGATCGTTCTCTGACTCTACTCAAGACTCAAGATAGTGTTAAAATGAGACACGAATATGTGCTCACATAAAACTGTCTCGTTTTAACTCAGTCTTGAGTATGAGCTGTGTGAGAGGTCCATCTATAGATCTCACCCTTAGTTCTCAGGCCAAAGTGGAGTCAGGCATGCCACCTGTTTGTATCCATGAGGATTTTTCCTCCTTCAAGGAAAAATAGACTCCAAAAGGGTCAAGGATTGCGGGATCGACTCCTGAATAAAAGACCGCAGTCGTAACCACGGATACGGATGATTAAGTACCAATGATTGCTTATAATAATGTAATTTTTTTTGTTCCAGCTTTTCGGTCTGGCAGTGATCGGAGTGGGCGTGGCCGTGCTGCTCAAATGGTCGGTGTTGACGGACATCCTGCGCGGACACTTGACCGTGGCGCCATGGGTGTTCATCGTGATCGGCGCGATCATGTTTGTGATCGCTTTCTTCGGCTGCTGCGGGGCGATACGCGAGAGCCACTGTATGATTGTGACGGTTAGTGATCATCGATCGATTTATTAATAAAAATGCGTGAGTGTCGTGGAACACTGGGTTGGAACGAAGTTCCTTGCAATAATAATTTAATTATAAAAAAAAATAAAAAAAAAATAGCAATCTGAAGTCAGGATTCGAACCCCCGAACCCCGATAGTTTCACTCCTTCGTTTAGCTGCTACGCCACCAAAGCTATGACGGAACGTGTGTAACGGATGTATCCAACGGAATGTAATGTAAAGGAAACACGCAAGGGTCGTGACGGAAAATTTCTTACTCTTTTTTCGCCTTAGCCCTCATCCGCCAAGTCCTTACCGTCCCATAAGGAACTTCGTTCCAATAACTTCGTAATTCATAACGATTCCATCAATATAAGTTTTATACATAAGTCCTACATAAAATTTTAGAGAAATAATTTTTTTAATAAAGCGGATTTTTTTTAATTTTTTTTTTATATTAACGCGACAGGCCCGGCACAAGCCACTACCTCACAAAAATGGCCGCGGCGCTTGAAGGGATTGATAATCATAAAAGATGCGATCCGTATCAGTAGCAGTTAGCACGTAGCCTGTTGCTGACTGCGGGATTTTCTAACAATGCTTGCTAATTTGCTACAGTCTGACGATCGCAATCAACCCTGATTTTATGAATTTAAAGCGTTCTTGCTGCATTTTTACAAGCTTTAATTTAGCTTGACCAGTTTGTTTGTTTGGATCAAATCTTGCAAGATGAATTAGACCCACTTCCAGGTTTCTGAACGAGCTGAAATTTTGCATTTATGTGTAAATCGGATGACAATGATTATTATTGTGACATGGAGCTGATCTGATGATGGAGACGGAAAATGGCTATCGGAACTCTGTAATAAAACGACGTAACCCCATCGAGTTTGGGCTTGTTTGATTCTTCATAACAAGTACTCTGATCCTAGATATCCAGAGTCTAATGATGTAGCTACTAAAAGCTTGCATTTAAAAATAAAATTTTTAATTTACACTTGTTATCTAATAGCGGGAGAGTACTATTTTATCAGAGCTGATTGCGATTGCACTATATAGCAGCTATATCGAATATTGACAACATTAAATTAGCATGCGGTAACTGAAAGGGAGTCAGATGTTAGTGGAACGAAAGTGGCTTTCCTTTGTATACTCTATCCACCGAGTCAAGTTAATACGGAAAACATAGACTTGTTTGTGATTGGTCAGCGATAACCGTTAATGCATTGTACAGACTACGATGTATATTTTAGTCTGATCGTGGTACCCGTACTGTGCAGACGCGCTCATATTTTATTGTTATTGTTCCGTGACCTGGCGTCAAGTTAAAGGTAAAGTTGCCGCTGAAAACACAACTTACAAAATGGCGGAATTAAGAAACCTTTTGAATAACGCGATTCAAAATATCAATGTCCAAAAGTGGCAAAATTGTATCAAACATGTACAAGAAATAATAGAGCCCAAAATGAACGCAATGGATAGGAATGTAGAAATAATGACTGACAACTTCATAATAAATGTAGAAAACGATAGCAGTGATACGTCGTCGGATAGTGATTAATATATTTTGAATTATTATAATTACGTAAATTATAATGAAAATAAATGATGTAAATATTTTATTACTCTCGTTTTTCGTTCACATTAAATACATTAATTTAATAAAAGCTTTTTTTTTATTTTAAGAAACTTTTACTAGCCCAATTTTTCACCTACTTATTATATTACAAAGGCAAGTGTAGTCCTGGGAAGAAAGCTATTTTTTTTAAGTGTAGCGCAGTGTGTACGTACATTCAGAATGGTTTACGCCCACTGACTTTTTTTGTCTTTGTCATTTGTATGGGATTACGTGACAGAGAGAGCGCTATATTAACTTGACTCGGTGGATAGAGTATAGAGAGCGGCACGCCTTTGTTTGAATAACAATCGGATTCCATGTGAGGTTAGAAACGATTGTCAGTCTGTGGTTTGTTTGGAAATCTTTACCGCTGCGGTGGATTTTTTTCACAGTAAACACGTAAGAAACCTTAAATAAATTGGGAGAACTTACACTGCTAAAATGTTCATAGTCAATGCCTCATGGACTCTAGTAGGGATTTACAGAACATTTCCTTCTTCTTGTTTATCAACCAATAGACGTCTACTGCTGGGCAAACGGCTCTTGCATGGACCTCACAAGTCTCGTTCTTGCGCCTCTTGTGACCAGCAAGTTCCTGCGACTAATCTGATGTCTCGATCCACTGCGACTGCATCGCGTTTCAGCGATGTTCGATCGCTGATCTCTGCGATCGGATCGTACATGAAACACATCAGCGATCGAAAATAGCAGAAACGGTAAATCGCACGATTTGGCGTTTCTGTGATCAAAAATCGCTCACGTAATGCAGTCACAAAAACGCTAAAAGCTATAAAAACGCCGATCGCTGTCGGCCAACACTGCGCTTTCCGGTGCGTGGTCGCCACTCAAGCCCCTTGGGACCCCAATGACCATCATTTCTACGAACTATGTGCCCGCCCATTTCCTCTTCAGCTTCGCAACTCGCTGAGCTATGTAACTTTAGTTCTACAGATCCCATTTCTTCGTCCTCATTCATTTTCACAGAGATACTCAGAGCGTTCTCCTAAGACCCACTGAATGTAACTGAATAGTGCCTGTTTTCACCAGCCATACCCATCATAATCGGCCCCTAAGTAGGAGTCTCTTACGTATGTAGCCCCTAAATACCTACAATCCCCTCCCTTGTCCTGAGGGTACGTGAAAACGAATTTCACAGAAATTTCGTCAAGTTAGGGAATGCTGGTGAAAATGGACATAACCTCAGTACCTTCAAGGCAGAGTGAATAGGCATTTTCTAGGCAAGCGCGCTCCAACCTAGACCTCATCAGTGCTGTCGAGCATTGATTGTCGTCAAGCGCACTGCGCAAGCCTATCCCGAAAAAAAAACATAAGTGTGATTATAATAGTCCAGCAACCCATCAACGGCTCACTACTGAGCGCAGGTCTCCTCTCAGAGAAGAGTTATAGGCCATAGTCCACCACGCTGGCCCAATGCGAATTGGCGTACTTCACACACCTTCAAGAACATTATAAAGAACTCTCAGGTGTGTTAGGTTTCCTCACGATGTTTTCCTTCACCGCTTGACTCAGAAAAGTCAGAGGTGCGTACCCGGGATCGAACCTGCGACCCCCCGAATAGGAGACCACAGTCCTAACCACTAGGCTTTCACTGCTTTGCTGTGATTATAATAATTCTTCTTCTTTCTTCTTTATCAACCTATAGACGTCCACTGCTGGACAAAGGTCTCCTGCATGGACTTCCACAGGCTTCGGTCTTGCGCCGCTTGAATCCAACGGCTCCCTGCGACTCGTTTGATGTCGTCGGTCCACCTGGTGGGGGGCCTGCCAACACTGCGTTTCCCGGTGCGGGGTCGCCACTCCAACACCTTGGGACCCCAACGACCATCAGCTCTTCGAACTATGTGCCGCGCCCATTTCCACTACAGTTTCGCGACACGCTGAGCTATGTCGGTGACTTTGGTTCTCCTGCGAATCTCCTCATTTCTGATTTGATCTCGCATATACCGAGCATAGCTCTCTCCATCGCTCGCTGGGTGACTCTGAGCCTTCTTATGAGGCCCATAGTTAGCGACCATGGTTATAATAATTAGTCCCTAAATAAAACTTTTTGTGTTTGCAGTACGCGATCTTCCTGCTCGTGATAATCATCGCGCAGGTGGTGCTGGCGGTGCTCATGTTCACATACGGGGAGTCGATCAAGAACTCGCTCATGGAGTCTGTCAGCAAGTTGTTCGACAAGCGCGCCAGTGACCCCAGCGTGGAAGTTATCTTTAGCAACATTGAACAACAGGTTAGCGAATATCTTAGCTATGATCTAGTTGTAATGGTACATCCCCACGCTTGCCAAGTCTCGACAAGTATTCACCAAAGTAGTATTACAGATTACTTACTACTGTGTAACATAATAATTCTATTCTATTCAGTATTTCCACTTTATTTGTGTCTAAGTCATTTCTTAATAATGAGTATTTGAATATTAGTATTCAATTCGATGCCTTAAGAGTGGGTGTACAATCGTCGAACAGTAAACAGATTTGATTTTTACAGTAGTAGATCAAGTTTCAACTATCCGAAAAAAAAAAACATGCAAAAATTACATCATACTGCCAAGGGATGGACTGGGCAAAAACATAAAATGATGAAATTTGTTCGATAAAAAAAATCGCGATGTTAGTTAGGTCTAATTTTTAACCAAAATTCATTTATTTTCAATGTGATACGTATTACAGAGCCAAAATTTTTACATAAAATTTCGATTAGTATTATTAAGGGAGTGGCTGAGCGAATTGAAAAAAAAAAAGAATATTTTACGAGGTATACAATTACAAAGTATTTGGCGCTTACTACACTCCTATTCCGCGCAAAACGCTTTCTTTTGTCGCGCCTCACATGAGGTTGCGGCTATGTTTTATTTCATCGCTTAGTCGCGATCGCGCTGGTGAATACTGATTTTTTTTTGGGGTTATACGCGTTCTTAACATGGGTAGCCTAAGTACGTCACGCACTCTTTAAACGTTTCTGTGGTGGTGTCGTGTGGTGCGGGTTGTTACGTTCCCTCAAATATGGTTGAGTGAAGCAGCGGCTGGGTCATGCGTCATGCTCGTGAACGGGTTCCGCCGGCGGGAATGGGGCCTACTTTCTGTCACGACTAACGACAGGCACTCCTGCCTTGTTGCGTAGGATACGTTTTTGAGCAACATCCGCTGAAATGTACCTACTGTGTGTATATAATTGTTTATAACAAGTTTTACTCAAATCACCTCACCTCAGTAAAAAATTCATGTCCCATTTTGAACTTTTCAGCTCAGTTGTTGCGGCAAGAACGGACCAGGCGACTATGGTTACGTGGCGCCGCCCATGTCGTGCTGCTCAAAGTTGGGCCTGATAGACTCCAAGCTCAACCAGTGCACATTCATCGACGCCAACAAGAACGGCTGCGCCACCGTCGTAGGCGACCTGTACGAGACATGGAACAAACCCATTGCCGGCATCGCCATCGGCGTCGCTTGTGTTGAGGTAAGTTTTACCTTGAAGGGCTTATTCAACCACGACGTGGTCTATACCACGATAATCGACGATGCGGGTTGTTACGTTCCCTCAAATATGGTTGAGCGAAGCAATGGCTGGGTCATGCGTCATGCTCGTGAACGGGTGCAACCGGCGGGAATGGGGCTACTTTATGTCTGCTCATCTTAAGATAGAAGTTAGTCGGTATGCATTTTTGGAACTTCCCTCATTGTGGAAACACTGCATATATAGCATAGCATTTACTGTATTGTAAATTTGTTTTGAAAAGAGCAACCGCCGAGTTTCTTGATGGTTCTTCTCGGCAGGAAGGGCATTCCGAACCAGTGGTAGAGCCAGACGATTCAAAAGCACTTGTAAAAAGTTTATTTGAATAAAAAATATTTCTATTCTATTCTAATCGACGCCAAGGAGAACGCTCCATGACCGCGAGCGATATGTACGAGACGTGGAACAAACCCATTACGGGCATCGCTATTGGTATTGGCGTCGCTTGTGTCAAACGTGACTTAACTAGAACAGTTCACAGCGTGGAGTACACCCCGACGTGGTGTACTCCACCACAAGTGAGCGCCTCGGTCCTTGATGATATGTACTAACCTACCCATTTTCAAAATGTTAAATGTTTCGGAGCAGAAACAAATACAAAAGCGGGTCGCAAACACCCTGAACCTATATGAACTGACCTATGTGGTATATAACGGTGTAGTAGTGTACTCGCAGGTGTATACGTTGAGTTGCGAGTAAACATAGACACAGACGCGGTATACCTAATAGACTTTCTCAAATCTATGGCGTTTTTAGGGTTCCGTACCCAAAGGGACCCTATTACTAAGCCTACGCTGTCCGTCCGTCCGTCCGTCTGTCAGCGGGCTGTATCTCGTAAACCGCAATAGATAGACAGATGAAATTTTCACATATTATGTATTTCTATTGCCGCTATAACAACAAATAATAAAAATTAAATTAAACTAAAAAAATTAAATTAAAATATTTCCATGGGTACATGAAAATATTTAAATTTAATTTTTTTTAACGGAACTCTAAAAGAGCTAGGCCCGACTCGCACTTGGCCGATTTTTATAACTTTCGATGTTGGATCGTGCTCAAATATATAATGATGACATTTCATTTTCCAGGTCGTCGGAGCCCTGTTCGCGCTGTGCCTGGCCAACTCCATAAGGAACATGGATAGAAGGTCTCGCTACTAATATTTTGTACATTAGAGCTGGTACCTATGACACTATTTTTTTGGTTTTTTTATGGCTATTTGACGGGCTGTGTTCTCACTGCATGGCGGCGGTTTTCATTTTATGTATGTCACGTGGTTTTTTGGATATTAATCAAAATTTATACTTGCGCCTGCGTTTTTAAATGTTTCATTTGTAAATGATTGTTTGCACGCGAAGGAAATCGATTAAACGGTCTCAGCAGAATCAAAAGAAGTTGTAAAATGAGTATGAGTATAATTTAAATGCGATCTTATCCTCATGAAGAGACAGAGGGCGTAGGGGGAGCATTGCGCTATCTCTTACACGCTCATATTATGTATCTTTTCCGTTCGATCTTTTTTTTCTTGTGATGCCATTTTCGGCAATGCATGTCGGTGATGGGCGATGACATGACGAGTTGCAAGTGCCGCATTGTACACATCAATATTGAAAAACAGTCAGCGGCATTTAAAGGTGACCGTAACCTGTCCATGCTAAAAGATTCGATCGCGTCGAACGAACCGAAGATTCTGAAATTTTCGCACACCTATCGACCCCGTCAAAAGAATCGACCACACGGCGTCGATTAAAAGAGTGATGTAACTTCATTTCGTCCGTGTCGAATCTGATGACATCTGAATTCATTTGGTTTGGGAAGCTTCCAAATTTTCCGGCCATCCGATTCCGCGCGGACTGGTGAGCGAGGTTTCTGAATAAAATTTCATAGTTTATAAACTAGTAAGTTGCCTATGTTAAAAGTAAATTATTTCTTACTGAATTTTAAATATGATATCTTCCAAAATAAATAAAATACAGGTCCGCTGTTAGTTTTAAGTTTGATAACCATTTTAAATTATCTATCAAACTACAAAAAGTGCTTGTTTATGACGATTGACGTCACAGTTTACTTTTCATACGAGCTCTCATATTGTACACGCATTTTGGCGTTTGCTGGTCGGATTAGTTGGTGACATCACTATCTGTGTTATAAGTTAACTGATAGTAAGGCTGGTAGAACTAGTAACACGGGTAACTAATAATTTAATTCGGTTTATTCGGCGCGGAGCGGTGTGCGGTCATCTTTACCAGAGTAAAGATAGCAATAGAGTACGGAAACTACCTACAAACGTTCGAAACGGCTCACTCACACAAACATGCGCATCGACGAGACGAATTAGCGGTCCTCGCGGTGCTGTCAGTAGTGAGGACCGGTATTTGGTCTCGTCGATGCGCATGTTTGTGTGAGTGAGCCGTTTCGAACGTTTGTAGGTAGTTTCACTACTGGTTATAATTCTACTGTGCCTTTACAGCACAGCTTGATTCTTATGGTCTTACATTTTCACAACTAAAAATGCGTCTGTTGAGTGGTTGTGGTAAAGTTGCGAGTTGCGACCGCGTGCGATCTCCTGAATGCGTCAAAAGACAAAGCAATATTATTTTGTTCATAATTAAGTTCTTATACTCCACTTTAATAAATAAAGTTTGTGATAAAAATTCATAGACTATTCAACATCAGTGATACAGACATCTTCCTTCGTCTATGTATTATTTGTTTTAATTTGAGAGTTATTGCGCAAGTATAAATTAACACTGTTGAATCTCACTGAACACTTTTTTGATTGCAATATACATATTTTGGATGTTTGTATTTTTAAAGAAGTTTAATCTGTGCTGATATTATGCCATTTTATGGCGAATATTGGGATTAAAATTAAGTGGCTTTTGGAGAAGTATTTAACATAGCTTTTAATGCAAAACATGCTGCTAAATAAAAGTTAAAAAGTTAAGAAAAAAACGTCGTATTTTTTCTTTTTACTTTTTTTTCAACAGATTGAATATACTTTCCCCTACCTTGTAGATACTTATATATTCAACAATTTCTGAAGCTTACTTCTTGAATTAAAGGATATTTTGCACAAGTTCAGTAATAGCAAGCGGGTATGGAATTAATGTTCAATAGTATGTTGTACTTACGTTAATTTGACGTTTTGCATTAAAAGTATTTTTATAATTTTATTAATGTTGTAATACTTACTTTTATATATTTAAGCTAAATGAGGCAGTCAATATCAACATTAAACTACACTGAAAAATCGACAAATATCCTAAAAAGTGTCGAAAATTCTTAACGATATTAATACTTACTAACAATAATTTCTTTATTTATGGCTTCAATGGCCTACTTACATGTTCACACAATGACAAATAAAGAAAAAATTAAAAAGAAATAAATATTATAAAATAGAATTAAATGAATAAATACTGCAATGGATTTTCCAAAAAATTAAAATTAAAAAATTATTTTTAAAAAAGTGACATTTTAACCAAAATTGTATTGACTGTCTCTTAGACCTTAATGTATGAGAATCTTATTTACTTTTTATTGATAAAAATGTGCTTGTAATGTGGGTAAAGCTTTACTAACAAATTATTTGTGGCGCAAAATAACACATTTATGTGGGTAGTAACATACAGAATTATTTAATCGTCCGTTTTTATAGAAAAAAAAAACTTTGGAAAATGCAGCAACTCTTGTTATGTATAATAATTTTAAAATATCGGCCTTGTGTATTTTTCGAATCCATACATAATGGCGATAAAATTTGTTCTGTATGTTTATGTGTTTAATTTAGCATTTAAAATGTATAAGTATAACACTCGGGCTTGCTTATAAAAATAAAAATAGTTACGGGAGTAATAGTACTCCAGTTAAATAAAAATAAGGGATTAAATGTTTGGCATAACATGATTATGAAAGTGAAAAACTAAATGCTACTAAAATAAATATTTTTTCAAAATTTGGTACACTTAAATTATTGACATAGTACAAGACTTAGGCTTTAAGCACGTCTTGGAGTGTTATGCATTCCTAGATTAGACTAAACAAATACATATAAAGTTACGGTCAATGCTCTATTGAATCTAAATTACTGTTTTATAAATCTTTACAATGAAAACTAGTTGTTTAAGCAAATTTTTGCTTTTTTATTGATCTGTATTTTTAATTTTAATAATTATTTTGAAGTAAAATAACTTTTTTAGAATTTTATTTTGGTCTTTCTTTTACTATTTTACTATAAAATCAATAAATACCACCAAAAATGTATAAAAATATTAGCCTACGATTTTTTTTGTATCAAAGCTTTTTTTTGGCATAGCAGTAAAATAGACGTTAATGCCATTGAGTTAATTAAATTTTTAATTTTTATCATATCTACGAAAAAAGATATAATCTGATTATAATTTGATAATAATGATAAACATCATATATTGCTTTTTAATTTTCAAGTAAACAAAAAATATATAATGAAAATGTTAAATTTAATGATAATAATATTATATTATAATATGTATATTATGATGAGTGCCAAAAGATGCTCATTTTAGCTGGAACATACATAGATTTTAACTTAAAACTGAAAAAAGGATTTGTAATAATCTCAATAATAAAATTAATGTGCCGTGAAATGATTGAAATAAAACAATATATTTAATTATTTGTTATTTATTTTTACCATTAACTAACAATCATTGCAGCTTATTTAACACAGAGCTACAGAGTGGTAAGTTGATTTTTCTTTTTTTTAATGTTTACTACTAAAAGCATGTCAATTCTAAAATTTATGATCAAAAGCTTGAAAAACAGAGCAAGAGTGGAATATTGTTCCAACATTTAGATGTTATGCCAGCAAAATTTTATTTCAAATAAAATTTCGCGTATTTCGCCTTTGATCATCTGGTTTCAGCATGGGGTTTCAGAATTCAGATATTGTCATCTGTGGCAGATAACTTAACTCGGAATTATGTATTCTCATAGATAAATTGTTTTGCCTGTCAGCCTGTCAAAGATAACTTTTACAGACTCGTACAGGCTCGTAATTACCTAATTCACCATTATCACATAACATTTAACCGAAAATTAAAAAGATGTGTTGACAGTTTTTATATTGAATATCTGTCAGATCGTCTTTAATCTTCAGTTAAACGTTACTCCGCGATGGTCAAATCGGCAACAAATCAATAAGTAGCTATTAAACGCTTTCTAGCCTTATGCAATGGAAATTCGTGATAGCGCTTTTTAAGATGCTTTTGCCATCCTATCCGACCTATCATAAAATAACTGAGAAGGCCTCTGAGAATGTTATCTGCCACAAAACTGTATTAGTGTTTGTTTTAATACATAGAATAATAAAAAAAATATTAACTTGGAATATCAATCAATAATTTACTTGGGCTAAAAATAAGTATTTGGCATAACTAAATAATATTTCTAAATAATTTTATGTTAAAAGGAATGCAGTAGGTAATTGTCAATAATATTTTCTCAATGGTACCAGTGCATATTGTTATTGAAGTTATATGTATAGAACACATACTCTTAACCGTAGTCTGCGATAAAACATGACTGTCTTTATGTATTGGCATGACTTTAGTTTATTTAAATATAAATAACAATGCTTTTTAATTAAAGTAGCCCCAAGACGAATCGCGCGCGACGGCGAGAGCAGCTAAGTATTTTAACTACTCCAAGTAAACCTTAACCGACGATTAAAGACGTTCTGACGGATTGCCAATACGAAAACTGTCAAAACGTCAACATATTATTCGTCAGTTATTTACTTAGCGATATGGCGATACACTAATAGGTACACTACGTGACTCGACTTGCGCATAAAACGCTTAGGCATCTCTTTATTTCCTATCTCGAAAACACGTTATAAAAGTTGATATGAGTAAAAAAAACCGGCCAAGTGCGAGTCGGATTCGCACACCGAGGGTTCATACTCCAAAAGTAAAAGTAAAACGATAATATTATATCAATTTGCTTATTCATCGTTAACTTTGTTTGTAGAGGTTTATTGTTAATATAAAAAAGAACTATGCTAGTAGAGCGTTGGTTTTATTTTTCCTGTAAAATATACATAAACCTCTATTCACCATAATTATTTCTGATTTTTCGATTAGTGAACATCGGAGATAAAATTCGGGGGAACGGTATTTTTTTCGACATTTACCCAATTAATCAAAAACTATTAGATATATATATATCTAATAGTTTTTGATTAATTGGGTATATATATATATATATATATATATATATATATATATATAAAAAATCTGTTTTAGAATGTACCTATAGGTAAAGGCCTTTCATATGATACCCAACTCGGTATAGTTATTTTACTTTGAATTTTCAAACACCCGATTGTCCCCCTTTTTTTAATAAAACTAAAAATAATTTTCGATTTTTTTTTTATTCCAATGATGTTGGGCCGCTATTATACACAACTATTCCAAACATGTCGATAGCTTTAATAGTTACTGAAATAATTTACTGTGACAGACGGACGGACGGACGGACGGAGAAAGTCTCACCATGAGTGTTCCATTTTTACCATTTTGGTACGGAACCCTAAAAATATATCTAAATCAAAATGTGAAATACAGTGTGATACTTATTAACTTTTTTTTTATAAATTTCAGGTACGCTTAATACGAAACATCACGAATATATTATACGAGAAAGAACAATCACCATTGAAAAATAACGACGCATCATACCATAAACAATTTGTTTTTTTTTTATATTAATTATGTTCAAGTTAAGTTATTTGTTAAGTCGATAAAATGCAAGCCCCACCTCAAATAATAATTTCGAACTGAACTGTTACCATACAAATATACGAATATATAAGAGTTATCGATTTTGCTAAATCGTTGCAAGAGCATACTATAAATTCAAAGTATAGAAAGAGACGGTTACATTAATTAATTTTGATAGAATTTTGTATCAACAAGGAAATAAGCTAAAAGACTGAAGAAATAAATTAATAGGTGCCTCCATCACAAGAATCAATATTAAGAAACAAAATTGTATATTCAACAATAAAATTTCAGATGAATAAATTATTACTATTTTATCCGTCTTAATAAAGGTAACAAAGGAAAGTTAAAATATTTTGTACCTGATGTGTTATTTAATAATTTTTCGTCATTTCTATAAGGCCCGCTTGCAAAAAGTCTGGTTATCCTTTTAACCCAGAGTTAGCTGATGCTTTGACAGGGTTTGTGTATGTGTTACGTTCCCTCAAATATGGTTGAGCGAAGCAATGGCTGGGTCATGCGTCATGCTCGTGAACGGGTGCCACCGGCGGGTATGGGGCTACTTTATGTCTGCCCATCTTAGGATAGAAGTTAGTCGGAATGCATTTTTGGAACTTCCCTCCAAACACTGCATATATAGCATAGTATTTACTGTATTGTTTTGTTTTGAAAAGAGCAAACGCCGAGCTTCTTGCTGGTTCTTCTCGGCAGGAAGAGCATTCCGAACCAGTGGTAGAGCCAGACGATGCTAAAGCACTTGTAAAAAGTTTATTTGAATAAAAAATATTTCTATTCTATTCTATTCTAAAAACTTCTGTCAAAATTTCAAATTTATTCCTGAGTTAAACGTAATCCGGCGTCTCTGCAAGTGGGCCTAAGCGTGCCTATATTATAATAAATATAATAAATAATACAAAACAAGAGAAATTTGAAGTCTTACTGTGAAAAATTAATGAAATGTTAATTTTAATGATTTGATTCAATAATTTGACAGATTTTTCCAATACAAACTGAAATGTTTACTTTTTAATTAGGGTACCGTATTTTTTTTGTTAAGACTTACTTATATTACCTATATAAAATTACATTAAATAAGAACATACTTTAAAGTACTAAGCTACTATACGAAAGGTAGTATTTTATGGCAAATAACGGCCATTTATTTAAATCTATGAGTAGATATGTTCGATAAAAGTGAAAAAAAAGTAATGTACGCCTTCTTTATGATATTGGAAAAAGATAAACACAGATAGATTGGTTGTTAATTAAAGTGTATTTCTCAGATTTTTTTCTATTTGTTTTTGATTTAGTAATAGTTTACTTGATAAGTTTAATTATTTAGTAAATTTAATTAATTCATTTTTGACATCGCGTTGGCAAATAATAACGTGTTACATTTTTTTAATTATTTAGATTTAATAATTACTTATCCTTTTTGTTATGCGTCTTTTTGTGAAATTTATTAAAAATAGGTATATTTTGTTAAGTTAACTAAGCGACTCTTCGTCACAATTACAATAGCGATTGTTTTACACTATATTAACTGACGAAATTATAAAATGAAAGTATTTTCTTAATCCAACTTTGTAATGGCTATACGTCCAAAATAAAATAATTATATTAAATATTAAATTGTTAAATTTAATAATATTTTATGCATTTCTACTTATTATATTTTGACATGATCTATTAAGCGTTCACTCAATGTATATAGCTATTTTATCGGGAGCAAATGTCTGTTTAATATATTTTGAATCTCTTGTGCATTTCCGATGATACTGCTTTTGTGAATGAATTTACATTGTATGAATAAATTAAATAAATAAGCTCCAAAAAATAATGCTGTTTTATTTCTTGATATTTAGATTTAAGTAATTAATAGGTGGGTAGAGATCTGTTAGATCTGTATTCAATCTGCTAGCTAGGTACTAGTTCAACACTTTCGAGAAAGGATCTAGCTGAATAAGCAGGAAAACTGCATCAGCATGTTATGAAGAGTGCTTACCTTTTATTTCTTGTTCTGTATCAATATAGGTAATGCACATAATTTTAGACTTCTATTCTAACCCTGATAGTGGGTAGTTTTTATTTTGTCTTTATTATTTACGGAAAATTATTGCATAATATCTTCAATCTTGATTATTTTGCATGAGCCCGGCTAGAGGCAAAATTATTATTTTACTATAGTTTGTAATTCATATTTCCCGCCATTATTTTCAAGAATATGATTGGTGCACGTCGTGCAATCCTTTGTTATCACGAAGGTATCTAATCTACCCCATTTCTATTACCTATACCCTTTTCTACCCATAAGATTTGAATGGATTAAGGAATGTAATAAGTAAAAATATTTTTATGATTGAAAACTAAAATCCAAATCTTCAGTTTTATTCCGCCCATAGTCGTTTTCCTAGTTCCATGGCTGCGCCAGCGGCAAAATGAACGTCACGATCGCATTCACCTGTAATAATCTATGCTTCTGATTGGACGACCGACGGTCTCTTTTTCATTAGCTAAAAGGCTTAAACTCAAAGGCTAAAATGTATTGTTGCAGAAGAATACCATAAATTAATTAAGCCAATCATCACAATATTTGACTTTGTAGTAACTATAGTTACGTCACTTTATCAACAATGACTGATGCAAATCCGCAATCGACCACAAATTAAAGTTCGTCCTGCCGGGCAATCGGCTAAATAATATATCAATCATTAAAAGACAACATCAATGTCATGGTTTTGGCCAATGGCCCGCCCAAAACCCAAAACCATGTTTTGACATTGATGCTGTCCTTTACAATAATGATTGTTAAATGTCCAATTGCCCCCCTGTCTGCCGAAGTTTTATTGTCAATTTGTCATTGTCATGTCATTGTCAAATGTCAAAACGAAATGTCAAATGTCAAAACCACGAAATGTGTAGACGTTCATGAATGCACGTATATTTTTAATATTTTCTCAACTTTCCAATTTCGGAGTTTTATTTAAATTACAGTTGCCTGATGTAGCGCGTATCTAAGTTCTTTGAATGTACGCTAAGGTGCCGCGAGAGTGTCTTTCGTTTAATTGATAAAATGCGTAGTAAAAGTATTGAACTTTCGAAAATGTCGTATAAGAATTACTGTGTTGTGTTTATAATTTTCGCTCTCGCGATAGTTCAAGCTGTTAGTTACGACACGGAACTATACGAAACCGCTGCGTGTGATAGCAACGCTTGTTTCGAGGAGCTCCACGGCGCTTTGGGAGATTGCTCCTGTAATGTAGACACGATCGACTATTTCAACAATGTAAAGGTATTTCCCAGAATCCAGAGCGTAGTCGCAAAAGACTATTTTCGCTTCTACAAGGTCAATTTAAAAAAGGAATGCCCGTTTTGGGCAGACGACAGCAGGTGCGCGATGAAACATTGCCACATAAAAACTTGCGCGAAAGAGAGTGTGCCGGGCTTCGAGAATGGTTACGAGAACGATTACGAGGATATGTCACCGGCTGTTAAATACACAGAATACGCTCAGTCTCCCTGCAACTCTGACACCGACCATGATCCCGCTTTGGGCTATTTAAATATGACCTTAAGCGCAGCTAGTCAATATGAAATCGCTAAATGGAAAGCCTACGATGATTCAGTAGGAAATTTCTGCGAATGTGACGACAAAGATGCAGACGCAGAATATGTAGATTTGTCCCTAAACCCTGAAAGATACACAGGTTACAAAGGCCCTTCAGCTCACAGAATATGGAGAAGCATCTACCAAGAAAACTGTTTCCGTACTAAAACAAATCCATATGAATCGTTCCCTTATGTCTTGAGCTCAGATTTAAGTAATATGTGCTTAGAAAAGAGAGTATTCTACAGAGCAATATCAGGTCTCCATACCAGTATAAATATCCATTTATGTTCAAAGTATTTGCTCTCTGAAAAGAAATTGGGCTTTGCAGCACCACCTGAAGGTGAATGGGGACCAAATTTGGAAGAGTTTCAGCGCAGGTTCGATCCGTCCCAAACATTTGGTGAAGGTTCAAATTGGTTGAAAAACCTGTACTTTGTTTACTTGTTAGAAATGCGAGCACTTGCTAAGGCCGGTCCTTATTTAGAACGAGAGGATTATTTTACTGGCAATCCTGTCGAAGATGAGGAAACAAGAGATGCTATACGAAATATGTTGGGAGTTATTTACAGTTTCCCTGATCATTTCAACGAATCATCGATGTTTACTGGCGGGAATCAGGCTGCGAAGTTGAAACAGGAGTTCCGTGATCATTTCTGGAATATATCACGGATAATGGATTGTGTAGGCTGCGATAAATGCAAGCTTTGGGGCAAGTTGCAGACTCAGGGGCTTGGGACAGCACTAAAAATCCTCTTTTCTGGCCAATGGGACAGCTTTGAAGGGGACTCTGAACAGGGAAGATTGATGTTGAAGCATAAATCCCATAAAAGATTGCAAAGGACAGAGATAGTAGCATTGTTTAATGCATTTGCAAGATTGTCTAATAGTATACGGGAGTTGGAGAACTTCAGAAATATGCTTAGGTAAGACACTGTTTTGATTAATATAGAAGGTATATTACAGGGCAGTTCAGAGCATGCCATTATATCACACTCTTAATAAAACAATAACTGAATCCAAAATCGTAATTTCAGGAGTCAACGAAGCAATCTATAGCAGCTTAAAAAAATAATATTTTTTAGTATATAAATACTAGCTGATGCCTCTAACTTTGTCTGTGTGAATTTAGTTTTTAAAATCCCTCGGGAACTCTTTGATATTCCAGGATAAAAAGCAACCTATGCCACTCTCGGCCCTCAACTATACCCATCCAAAAAAACCACGTCGATCTGTAGCTTTGTTGCGGCGTGATTGAAGGACAAACCAACAAACAAACACACTTTCAACATACCAAAATTAATTTTGGCAAAATTTTGTATTTGGTCATTGTTTTATTAAGAGTATAATTTGACTCAATCACTTATTAATTATTATTATGTAGTTTTAGCATGCTTATGACACAGAGTTGCCATAAAAATAGGAGTATGTAGGCAGCAGTCTGTATTGCTGAAATACTGCATGCATCAGTTAATGTGACCATATCATCATCAAACAAGCACTCAAATATCTTAGGCTCAATTCCTAGTTTGTATTTGTAGTTGATATGTGACTCAAAGATAACAGATGAGTTGCATGGAGTTGCTGGATACAAATCAGAAATGAGGAGATCCGTAGAAGAACCAAAGTCACCGAGATCACTCTGGGAGTCGCGAAACTGAAGTGGAAATGGGCTGGGCACATAGTTCGAATTGTCGTTGGGGTCCCAAGGTGCTGGAGTGGTGACACCGCACCAAGAAACGCAGTTTTGGCAGGCCCCCCACTAGGTGGACCGATGACATCAAGCGAGTCGCAGGGAGCTGCTGGATCCAAGCTGCGCAAGACTGAATCCTGTGGAAGTCCATGCAGGAGACCTTTGTCCAGCAGTGGACGTCTATAGGTTGATAAAAAAGAAGAAGAAGCTGGATACAGGCGGCGCAAGACCGAGACATGTGGAAGTATGCTAGAGACCTATGTCCAGCAGTCAATGTCTATCCGTTGCTTAAGAAGATGTGCTTATGGGGCTAATCCAGTAATCCACATTTTTGTGATGAGCATATCTCTGAACAGACTTCCATACTGAAAATAGGGTATTTGACTGATATTTTTTTATACAATGCCATTTTTTTTTTTTATATCTTAATAATTAGCCTTGGAAATATAGAGCTTTAAAGTTTCCTGTTAGACAAAGAGAGCGATACTGGCGTCTGACGTCACAAGAAAGTAGCTGCATATACTTTATACAAAATTTCTTTTTAGAAAGAGACAGATCTAGTCGCAGTAAAACAGCTTATGACTTATTTGTTTTTTGACAGATTTATATTCTGTTTTCACAAATGTTATTCTTCGATTATAATATGAACTAGCTGATACCTGCGACTTTATTCGCTTGGATTTAGTTTTCAAAATCCTTCGGGAACTCTTTAATTTTCCGGGATAAAAAATAGCCCATGTCACTCTCCAGGTACTCAACTACACCCATGCAAAAAATCACGTCGATCCGTAGCTCTGTTGCGGCGTGATTGAAGGACAAACCAACAAACAAACACGCTTTTGCATTTATAATATTAGTATGATGATCATATCCACATTTTGACAACAGTCAAATACCCAATTCTCAGTAATCTTGCAATTTGCTTTTGTTGTTTTCATCATCTTGAAGATATATTTTGTTACACAATATTGCTCATTTATGATTGCCTATTTGTGTGAACACTTGCTTGATGTAACTAACTTTCACTTTATGGATGTTCTGATTTATGCTACTCAGTGGTTTTGGTTGCTTAAATAGTAACTTACTGACTAACATACTACCTAGATCCTTCTAATTATAATAATATACCTGGGTAACTTTTTAAGAGAAAAAGCTAAGCCTAATTTATTTACGACTAGCTGATGCCCAAGACTTCGTCCGCGTGGATTTAGTTTTTAAAATCCCTCGGGAACTCTTTGATTGTCCGGGATAAAAAGTAGCCTATGTCACTCTCCAGGTCTTCAACTATACCCATGCAAAAAATCACGTCGATCCGTAGCCCTGTTGCAGCGTGATTAAAGGACAAACCAACAAACAAACATATTTTCGCATTTATAATATTAGTAAGGATCACCCAAAAAGTTTGTTCCATAATCCATATTAGATTATCGAATCCACGTGAAATGCAAGGTGGGCTTTTCAACCACTGTGTCAAAGGTGTGAAGGTCGTGTTATCAGTGCATTTGTGATAATGATGGAACGATTTTTTTATCGCTCGTCGTAAAATCCACCTGATCGCCTACAGTTAATTGGAGCTCGTAACTAAGACCTATAGTTTCTTTCGATGAACTGAAGTGTGATTGTGTAAGAACTGCCGATCAAATTGTCAAAGTTCGGCGTCAAAGTAAAATACACCAGAACAACAATGAATTAGAGCTCAGTTTCGTGTATCCATTCTCAACCGTTTAGGGTATCGTACATACCTAAACATATGAGAATGGTTACACGAAATTGAGCTCTAATTCAATGCAGTTATGGTTTATTAGGCAATCGGGGGGCTGATTAAGCAAAGCCGTGTCTCAAAGCGAGTCCACACGACGCGTTGCGGCGGCTGCGGCCTGAGCGGTGCCGCTACGGCGTCCTATACAGAAATACTAGCTTTTGCCCGCGACTTCGTCCGCGTGGAGTTTTCCGGGATAAATGGTAGCGATGCCTCCTACATAAACACTAGACTTCTAGAGATATGGGTTTAATATAATTTTTATCTGACATACTCTCAAAGATTTTTTCATAAAATTTTTGGAGTTCCATCCAAAATTTATTTTACAGTATAACATTATGTTTGTGAGGTATTGGGGATAGGATAGGTTAGGTACCTAATTATTGACGAACTTAACTACGAGGGTTCCAAACGCGCTTAGTAGGGTATTCTGTACCTAAGTGGCTACTGCTACTGGCTATCGAAAGTTGCTAACTGTTAACTGGCATTTTGTATGACGAAATGCGGGTAACTTTCCATTTGATTTTCATAGCAAGATAGAAAATAGCCCCTCTGCCCTGCGATTGTCTCTTATTCCGTTGGTCGTAATTGTATTCAATGACATTAGCGTCAAAGTAAAATAAACCGTAACAGCATTGAAGTAGGCTCAATTTCGTGTATGCATTCTTATACGACGCTCCATAATGCTCCATGTTAAAATCGGTCGTACTGAATTTGTGACTTTAATTCAATCTTTATCAACCGATAGACGTCCACTGCTGGACAAAGGCTTAACTTAAAAACTTACACTTCGCTTCGCTCGGTCAATTATTATTACGGATTATTTTACTTTGACGCTAATGTCATCGAATACGATAACGATCAATGAAATAACAAGACAATTGCAGGGCTGGTCTGGCGCTCCATCTAGGTTGGTTTGCTTCAATATTATTATAAAATATTCCTGATTTCCTGTATTATTGTCAACTTCACCAGGTGAAATCGTAGGTATAAGCTAAATTTTCATCGAACAATAAAATAACTAGGTGTATTGTAAGTTATCCACCCATAACGCTATTGTTTTGAAGCGGATGAGATTCATTGATACTACTATACTATAGGAATTTTCCTGTGCTTAACTAAGTATAACTAAGGTACCTGCAGTATTTTAGTAACTAGAAAATGGATAGATAAATCGGTAATTTTACTATAGATCTATCTATAACATAAATCGCTCTAGCGTGCAGATATTACGCAGCTATACGTAACCACTAAATTGATCACTTGTCAAATCAGTGAAATTGATTTAAAATTAATTATACATATTATTATGCTCAACATTGTAATTTGTAGACTGTATAGTTAGGTTATTTGGATGCTATTCAATTCCGCCTTCTATTTTATTCACGACCTTTACGTTACAATAATTGTTATTTTAAAACTCAATGTTTTTTTTTAGTATTTTCCAAGTAGATGTGCATATTTAGTGTGATGCAGGTGCTTATCATTCTAATAAGTACATTAATTATAAAAATCAGTACAAGGTTTTAGCAAGCGGGTCCCATATATTTCACCTATAACTATCTTATCTTAATCTTAATATATATAACTTACGTGTCACGTTGTTTGTCCGCGATGGACTCCTAAACTACTTAACCGATTTTGATCAAACTTCATAACTATCTGTAATTTGGTCCAACTTGAAAGATAGGATAGTTTTAGTAGTTATTTGTTTTATTTACATAGGTAAGTTGGCGGTACGAAGTTCGCCGAGTCAGCTAGTTAAATATAATATTATAATACATGGTATACGACAGACCTGAGCTGGCTTTTCTAAGTCATGTGCGTTTAAGAAATTAAATATCACAAGCTTCAATGGTGAAGGAAAACGTGAGGAAACCTGAGAGTTCTTCATAATGTTCTCAAAGGTGTGTGAAGTCTGCCAATTTGCATTGGGCCCAGCATGGTGGATTATGGCCTATAACCATTCTCTGAGGGGAGACCTGCGCTCAGTAGTGAGTCGTTGATGGGTTGATGGTCATGATGATGATGATGATGATTGTTGCAGCAAAAATTTCATAAATTCAGCCAGTCACCACGACTGAGACTATCAATGATTGATGCAGCTTTTCCGTAATCGGTCAACGGGAGTACCTACTCGAGAGTCTCCTTATTTATATTAATTAAATTTTTCCTCAAACTGTAATTTTGTTATTACTTAAATGTGATGAAAATAATTATTGTTAACTTCGTTTGTATGACATGCGCTCAAAGAATTTAAATTTATCCTCAAATTGCAGTAATATTTTATAATTTATTACTTACATGTAAAAGATTGAATACCTACATAAAATACCTATTGATTAGGAAAGTATTAAAAACTGACGATAAACTTTTTTTATGTTTTGTTAAAAATAATAATAAAAATATTAATTGATAGACGTATTAATTGCTGAGGGAATTCGAAACTATTATTCTACTAGCTGATGCCCGCGACTTCGTCCGCATGGATCTAGTTTTTTAAAATCCCGCGGGAACTCTTTCATTATCCGAGATAAAAAGTAGCTCTCCCGGTCTGAGGAACCACTACTACATCCATTACTATACCCATGCAAAAAATCGCATCAATCCGCTGTTCTGTTGCGACGTGATTGAAGGACAAACCAACAAACAAACACACTTTCGCATTTATAATATCAGTAATGCTTTATTATAACACTTTTTATAATTGTCAAATTTTTTACCATACTTAACCAAAGACAAAATAACGTTTAGCTGTCATTTACGTTTTGTTATTCCACTGTCATTTGCGTTTTGTTATTCCATGTCAGATGCGTTTTTGTTATACCACGGTTTATAGTGACTTGACGGAAACGCGGTCGAACGGGATAAAAAGTATCCTATGTCCGTCTCCTGGTTCTAAGCTACCTCTCCACCAATTTTCAGCCAAATCGGTTCATCCGTTCTTGAGTTATAAATAGTGTAACTAACACCACTTTCTTTTATATATATAGATGCTCTAGTATAGTAGTTATAAATTATCGATCAAATTGATGAGTGACCAACCCGCAAACATTTGTTAAATTAAATAATATGTAAGTACATCCCTTTATAGTTCAGCTTACCTAAATGTACAAGGGCAAGTGTTGTACCCTTTTTAGGGTTCCGTACCCAAAGGGTACCAACGGGACCCTATTACTAAGCCTACGCTGTCCGTCCGTCCGTCCGTCCGTCCGTCCGTCCGTCTGTCAGCGGGCTGTATCTCGTAAACCGTAATAGATAGACAGATGAAATTTTCACATATTATGTATTTCTATTGCCGCTATAACAACAAATAATAAAAATTAAATTAAATTAAAAAAATTAAATTAAATTAAAAAAATTAAATTAAAATCTTTCCATGGGTACATGGAAATATTTTTATTAAATTTTTTTTAACGGAACCCTAAAAGAGCGAGGCCCGACTCGCACTTGGCCGATTTTTGTAAATATTATTCGTCTATGGCTGTACCTATGGACACTTGTTACTGTGTACACAATCGATTCCGTCGAAACTAGCAACCCTAAAATTCTAATTTGAACGTGAACTGTCGACCATAGACAAGGCTTTACGGTCGCGTTTAAATTTGAATTTTAGGGTTGCTAGTTTCGACGGAATCGATTGTGTCCACAGGTACAAGCGTCCATAGGTACAGCACTTGCCCTTAAACAATAGCCGGCGATATTATTTTAATGTGACAAATCGCACGTACCGAGTTTATTCGGTCATAACTAGTAATTACGCATCACGCATTCTACAGGGGCTGGCTTGTGAAAATTGTTTTATTATGATGCAAATGTTACGTCACCCGTTTTCAAAAGTCCACGTAAGTTCGAAGGCACAACAATACCTACAACAGATTGATAAACAAGTATGATTCAGACCAAGTCACCTCCTACGTGATATGAGAAACGTAGGCTGGAATTGCACTGACTAAAGACTATAGACGTTCTAAATCAGGGATTCCCAAACAATTTTGGGCAAGAGAGATTTTTCAAAATGAACTGATACCTCAGACCCCCATAGCCAAATTACTTTAAAAATCCTATCTCTAGTTTTTTTCCTATTGACACAAAATACTTATCAGTTTATTAACTTTGCTGTTGGTTAAGTGAGTAAACTAGACATCATTTTCTCATCAAAATTAAATAAATAAAATATACTTACATAAAATTCAGTAAATATCAAGTGTAATTAATAAATTATTAATACAAATTACGTAAAAAGTACAACAATGACACTTCCTACTAAAATATTAGTCATTCTTATAAGTTGGTAGTTACACGTAACACAGCTTAAACAGTAATCTTGAAAGTTTCAGATAAGAACTTGTGTTAGTTAATAGGGGTCGATTATTAGACCTCGTCGACCCCCAAAATCAGTTTTCGTTTATGTCGACCCCTGGGAAACCGATTTCGACCCCAAGGGGTCGATATCGACCACATTGGGAGTTCCAATTCTAAATGATGCGTACAATATTTTTTTTATTAATGACTGATAACCGAATTTCTTCCGCGGGGATTTCTAAAATTTTGTTAAGCTTGCGCTTGACGACAGTCATGCCTAAAAGCAATTATGAGGCCTTGATTGGAGCGCGCCTATTCACTGTTGCCTTTTAAAAAAATCATAGAACTTTGTTTACCGAGAAGCCTAAGTCCGTTTAAATATCGTCTTCGGGATGCAAGACAAATATCGCCAAGATCTGTTCAGTAGTTAGAGTTAGACCCAAAATACTCCCGTCTCATTGCATAATCAGAGTACCTCCGAAAATGCCGTCAAAATTTTTCAACCGTTCAGAAGATTAGCCCGTACAAAGACAGGCAAATATTGTTTGTTTTGCTATTTATATTATTGTGTGTTATGATATTTTTCAAAAATCATATGCGTTCAATTAGAGGCGATAGTCAACTTCAAGTTTAATCATTTCCTTTTAAAATTTAAATAAAATCGGCCAAGTGCGAGTCGCGCCTCGCTCTTTTAGGGTCCCGTTAAAAAAAATTAAATAAAAATATTTCCATGTACCCATGGAAATATTTTAATTTAATTTTTATTATTTGTTGTTATAGCGGCAATAGAAATACATCATATGTGAAAATTTCATCTGTCTACCTATTACCGTTTACGAGATACAGCCCGCTGACAGACGGACGGACGGACAGCGTAGGCTTAGTAATAGGGTCCCGTTGGTACCCTTTGGGTACGGAACCCTAATGAACAATATTAGCCGTGCCGAAGATGACTCCCAACCCAACTAAGCGTAAATTTTTTGCTAGGAGTACCCTACCTACAGCAATCGCGTGTAGGGATTGACCCGTCCACCTTTTGGTTTTGGTCAGTTAATTCAAAATTCAAATTCAAATTCAAAACTATTTATTTCACGGAGGCCAACCTGTGGCTCTTATGACAAGTCATGACTCTACCACCGGTTCCGAAAGCGGATTCTGCTGAGAAGAGCCGGTAAGAAACTCAGCAGTTGCTCTTTTCAAAATAATCATTTTACAATATTATTATGAAACTATTACATTGTAATAAGTTTTTTATACTATCTTGTGGGCAGCTGGATGCCAAGCCGATTTAAACTATGCAACTTTTTTAGAATAAAATATAACATAATGGATCTAATAATTATGGTTTATCAGTCATCAATTCATCATCGATATAAGAATCCCGCTGATTTTTTACGAAGGCAAGCAAAAAGGTCTCACTCTCAGCATCTTTGATGCGAATTTTATTGCAAAACCACTGACATGCATTCTGATTATTCTGATTAATTTATTGTGTATACTTAGAATGCAATTAGGTATAATTGTTATTTTATTATGTACCGCGATACCGTTATCGTGTTCGACAGGTAATAAACCTCACGATTAATCGATATCGTCATAAAGCCATTGAAGATTTGATATTTTTTATTGCATTCTTCATTAATCGTAATTTAACTTATTGAATACTCTTAAGAATTAATGAAATGAAAGAATTTTCCTTCAATAAATTTTTTATTGACTTTCATGATAACATTCCTTCATTTTCTGAAGTTAATTTTTAAGGTTCCGTATCAAAATGGTAAAAATGGAGTCCTTATGGTGAGACTTTCTCCACCCGTCCGTCTGTCACAGTCGATTATTTTAGTAACTATTTAAGCTATCGACATGAAATTTGGAATAGTTGTATATCATAGTGGCCCAATATCATTGAAATAAAAAAATCGAAAATTATTTTTAGTTTCAGTAAAAAAGGGGGAAAATCGGGGATTTGAAATTTCAAAGTAAGATTATTATACCAGTGGGGTATCATATGAAAGGCCTTTACCTGTACATTCTAAAACAGATTTTTATTTATTTTATATATTTATCTCCGAAGTTTACCAATCGAAAAATCAGAAATAATTATGGTCAATAGAGGTTTATGTATATTTTACAGGAAAAATAAAACCAACCCTCTAACTAGCATAGTTTTTTTATATTTTCAATAAACCTCTACAAACAATGTTAACAATTAATAA
The DNA here is from genome assembly GCA_029955525.1 of Oeneis ivallda. NCBI lineage: Eukaryota > Metazoa > Arthropoda > Insecta > Lepidoptera > Nymphalidae > Oeneis > Oeneis ivallda. Next base: position 4,501,890 of record JARPMR010000006.1, on the reverse strand, counting down.
AAAAAACTTATTTATTTTATCTTTTTACTTTTACTGCTGGAGTACGGAACCCTCGGTGAGCGAGTCCAACTCTCGCTTTTTTTTATAACGTTTGAAACTATGTGAATATGTTTAATGGGTAAAATAATTAATTATGGACTTTTGGGAAAACTTAGATACGTTCCCCTAACCTCTTCACTTAGGGTACGTTTCGGCACAGGCGGCGCGTGGTGCGTCGCGTCGCGCGTCGCGTCGCGCGCAAAACTCAAACATATGGCAAAGTGTGAGAGCGTTTACCAATTCGCATTGGGCCAGCGTGGTGGACTATGGCCTATAACCCTTCTCTCAGAGGAGACTTGCGCTCAGTAGTGAGACGTTAATGGGTTGCTTACGATGATGATGATAGTTTAATTTAATCAAAATAAACATAAATCTCGCTTAAAATAGAAAAATAAAAACTTTTTTATAATCCATCAATCCTATTTCATTAGATGAATTAATAATTTCATTGATTCTTATATGACCTATTCCTATAACCCTTCTCTGAGAGGAGACTGCTCTCAGTAGTGAGACGTTAATGGGTTGCTCATGATGATGATGATAGATTTATTTAATCAAAATAATTATCAATCTCGCTCAAAATATAAAAATAAAAACGTTTTTATAATCCACGAATCCTATTTCATTAGATAAATTAATAATTATTCCAAAAATAGCAGTAAACTTTAAGACCATTTGCGCATTTAATGATCTAGGATGTAGTTATATTTATATGTGATAGAGCTTATGACCAATTAAGACATATGGACTTAATCAATCTGACGAACTATTTTGACATATGAATGACTTCCATTCTGTTAATGAATCATATTAATTCGACTTTTAACTAATTTATACTAACCTACTTATGTAACTTTGCAACGCCCTAAGGGGGCTCATGTAATCTAACAATATATGTACCTAATTAAGTAGATATACATGAATGCAAATAATAATAATAATAATAACCAGTCACACCAGCCGGCCGCCACTACAATCTCGGCGGCCGGCCAATCCATCATCCCCACCAGAAGGCTTGGCAACGACAGGGTCCTCAAGGACCCAATCTTCGGGGCCCGCCGCTGGTGGAGTGCGCCGCATGAGATGGACATCTCAAATGAACGAAAATGTCATGCGTGCGTACTACAGGGCGACGGGAGGGGAAGCCGGGCGGACTGGCTACCGAGCGGCAATGTACCGCGAGTTCTTGCTGCTAGAGCCGAATCTCACTGTCACGGAACAAAACCTGGCAGACCGGGCTCGGTATATTCAGCGCTCGAACATCTTTAGCGCTACCGAGCTCGAACGGTTACGACGTGAGGCTGTTCCCGAGGTGACAACCCCAACCACAGAGCAAATTGTCTCTCTGGCGGAACCTGTCCGCGAAGAGACCGACGCTAACGCGCAAGATTTGCCTGTGGTTGAGGAGGACACGGAGGAAACAGTTTCCCTTGACATAGAGCGGATGGGAAGGATTTTAGAAGAGGCGATTTCTGAGATCCGCAGTGCTCCTCTAGAGAACCGTCCGCGGCTCTCCCGACTCACATTAAATGTAGCGACGCGGGATGTCATAGAGGCCATAAACCAAATGCTGCCTCAATACCTTGAGCGCAGCACTGGCCTGGATGATACGGCTTCTATTCTCTTTGGTGCGGCCTTAGCTGTTCACCGTTTCATGGGTGTCAAGACCCAGGAACGTGGATGCGCTACTCTAAGGCGCAGCACGGAACCAGCCTGGAAAAGGAGAATAGAACACCGTATCACCCTGGCCAGAGCTCTCATTGGCAGACTGCAGAGTTTCAGATCGGGCAACACTAGGCCAAGGATTGTGCGCTCCGTTAGAATAGCCTTTAATGGGCTCGGGGTGCGGCTAGATCAGCCCGATATAGCCCAAAAACTAACGGAGCGCATCGACGATCTGAAGCAGAAAATCGCTGCATGGGGGAACCGCATTCGACGATACTCGGAAAGAGTCGAGCGCTTTCAGCAAAATCGCCTCTTCTCGAGTGATCAGAAAAGGTTCTATAAAAAACTAGAGTGCCCAGCAGTCTGTTCTACCTCTCAGCGGCCGAGCTCGGCTGACCTCGTCGCCTTTTGGCGAAATGTATGGTCAAGAGAGGTGGAGCATGAGGAGGGCCCTTGGATTGCGGCGGTTGAGGAAGCATGTGCCTCAATAGAGCCGATGAACCCCGTTGCCATCTCTTCGGAGGATGTAGCTGGTGCGGTGCGCCGGGCCCCGAACTGGAAAAGTCCGGGATCCGATGGGCTGCATCACTACTGGTTGAAGGGTTTTTCGCTCTGCCATGCTACTTTGGCTCGACAATTCCAAGATGCTCTCGAGCAAAGGGCACTCCCGAGCCTTTTCACCACCGGGATCACTCATTTAGCTCCTAAGTCAACCGATACTGCTGACCCAGCTAAGTACCGCCCCATCACATGTCTTACTACCATCTATAAGACATTGACATCCGTTCTGAGCCTTAAGATTTCCCGTCACGTAGACGAGAACAACATCATGTCTGGGGCTCAGAACGGATGTCGGGGCGGTGGTCGTGGTACTAAGGAGCTCCTTCTCATCGACTCCGTCGCGGGCCAACTGGTCAAACGCAATCGCCGGAATTTCTCTGCCGCCTGGATTGACTATAAAAAGGCATTCGACTCTGTGCCCCATTCATGGCTCTTGAGGGTCTTTGAGCTGTACAAAGTCGATAGTACAGTTCGAGACTTCCTCGGAGAGTGTATGGGGCAATGGAGTACGATCCTTTGTCTCCATGGCGAGCGGTTGGCGGCTGCGGGTGACCGGATCAAGATACGGCGGGGTATCTTCCAGGGCGATTGTCTGAGTCCATTATGGTTTTGTCTGTCGCTGAACCCTCTCAGCTCTTTGCTGGAGAGTTCAGGGACAGGCTTTCAGTTTCGGAGAGGAGGAACAAAAGTGCCTCACCTTCTCTACATGGATGACCTCAAGCTGCTAGCACCCAATGCCACCCGCCTGAGGGAGTTGCTGAATATCACCACTGAGTTTAGCAACTCCATCAGGATGGAGCTTGGACTAGACAAGTGTGCGGTCTTACATGTGGAGAGGGGACAGGTTACTCATTCGGCCGAGATCAATCTCGAGCCATCCAACATCAGGACCCTCTCTGAAACTGAGTCATACCGGTATCTGGGTATGTCACAATCCGTGGGGGTGAAGGAGGCGGACGTGAAACAGTCAGTTTGCGAGGTCTTTTTTGGCCGCCTGACAAAAGTTTGTAAAAGCTATTTGTCGGGCGCCAATAAGGTCCGAGCATATAACGGCTGGGTCATGCCCGTTCTCATGTACACCTTTGGCGTACTCAGATGGACTCAGACCGAACTAGACGCACTGGATAGAAAAGTCCGCACGACTATGACTCTCTACCGCATGCACCACCCCAAATCGTCTGTTATGAGGTTGTATATACCCCGAAAATGTGGTGGTCGAGGCTTATTAAGCGTCAAGACCATGCATAATCGGGAGATATCCAGCCTCAGAACCTACTTTGAGACGAATAGGGAGTGTCCAATGCATAGAGATGTCATAGAATGTGATAAAGGACTCACTCCCCTATCTTTGGCCAAACTCGAGTGGCAGAAACCGGTGGTACTAAGCACCTCTGACCGGGAGACCGTATGGAAGGAGAGAGAGTTGCATGGACGCTTTTTTAAAGCTCTTAATGAGCCTCACGTAGATAAAAAAGCGTCCGTGCAATGGCTGCGCTTCGGTGACCTCTTTGGGGAAACCGAAGGTTTTGTGTGTGCAATACAAGATCAGGTGGTTAAGACGCGGAACTACCGAAAGTACATCCTGAAGGATGGCACTCACGACATCTGTCGAGCGTGTCGCCATCCCGGTGAGTCACTCAGGCATGTGCTCTCGGGATGTTCCGCTCTTGCTAACACTGAGTATCTGCACAGACACAACCAAGCGGCCAAAATCCTTCACCAAGAGCTTGCTCTGAAGTACGGTCTCCTGGATGAGAGAGTGCCGTACTATAGGTACACACCGGTGCCGGTACTTGAGCGTGACGGAGTCCGGCTCTATTGGGACCGGTCCATCATCACGGACAGGACGATTCTGGCGAATAAGCCTGACATCTTGCTGATGGACCGGGCACAGTCGAGGGTGTTTTTAGTGGACATCACCATCCCACATGACGAGAACCTCGTGAGAGCGGAGACAGAGAAAAAACGAAAGTATCTAGATCTGGCTCACGAGGTTACTGGCATGTGGCATGTGGAGTCCACTGAAACCATCCCAATCGTCATTTCTGCGAATGGGTTGATCCCAGTCAGCCTCGCTCACCATCTGAGGCGACTGGGGTTCCGTGGCAGTTCGCTCGCGGCCAAGATGCAGAAAGCGGTGTTGCTAGACTCGGCTAGGATAGTCCGTCGGTTTCTCAGCCTGTCGCCCTGACCCCCGGCCGTCTGGTCTCCCCTGCCGGGGCGTAATCCTCCGCCCGCTACAAGTATTTATTTATGTAATCTATATGTAAGTTTATTATATGTATATATTATATTTATGTTTATTATATTTCTACTTTGGCTTAATATATATTTATTTTGTACGCGGGTGTGAGAGTCGAAATAAATAGCAAAATAATAATAAATAAATATATAAATAAATAAATAAATAAATAAATAAATAAATAAATAATTTCATTGAATCTTAGTTACTGTCACCATGCCTATTAAACGTTGAATATTCCAACAGCTCGCACGCAGACACGCCGCAGAAGAGCATATTCGGCGGGAGTCAAGATGCAGATCCAAAGAAAGTGCGGTGTTCTTCCGCAGGTTCTAAAGCAAGGATTTGGAGTTAACTCCCTTCGAGTACGGGAAGGGTTTTTGATCTCACCCCGAGTTACTACTCTATTTTGTAAGAAAAAAAAAACGCTGGAGTAGGAGAGTGAACTTCGTTTACTGTTCGCACCCTTAGAATGAAAGTGACCTAATTCAAAATTCCTGTAAATTCTGTTTTTGTTAGAAACTGACCTTAAAAAGCCTGCTCTAAGACCCTATTGTGAAAAAAAACTCGAATTATGAGTTAACAAGGGTCAGCCTAAACAGCGGTCACTATTTGACCGCGCTTTTCACCTATGCATGTTATGTGAAAGTTTGGTTTGCTCATTTCCCACAAATAGCAATTTTTGAGTTAGGTTACTTTCATTCTATGGGTGCGTGTTAGTATTGTCCTAATTTTAGACATCATGTTGTAAAGAGTGACGAATTATTGAGTTGTAGGCTGTGTACATAATTATTATTATTTTAATTCCAACTTGTGAAAACAGTACAATTTCGGTAGTGACATTGTGTCTTGAATCAATTTTCAAACATCCACAATCATCTTAATTGGAATTGTAAACTGTTTCTTTAGATATGTCAAACTTCAAAGTTGTTTAGTAAATGTTTACATTGTTGTCGAAGAAAACGAACATTTAACAGATTGTAGTGATACTTTAGTCACAAAGACCTTTTCCGAGATAATCATTAGGTAATACTCATGGCATAATATTTATTTTGTGAAATACCTACACCAACGACCTTATACCCAGTAGACGCCTAATATAGAGCGAACACTTTCAGACAACACATTAGGCAACATTTAGCGAATTAATAGGTATTAGGCGTCTACTGTGTCGTACGAGGCGACTAAGGGAATATAACGGAGAACGGGCAGCAGCGTCCTCTGTGCTACTACTACCATCTACTGCGATCACCAACCCGTCTGCCCCACGTGGTGATTATGGGCAAACCCTCCCCTTGGGAGAGGCCTTTAGTCCTGCAGTGGACTGTTATAGGCTATTGATGATGATGATGAGGCGTCTACAGGGTATAAAGTCGTTGACCTATACTGCGTTATTTATTTTATTCTTTGAGTTTAATTACTCGTATTCGTCATCGTTTCGTATTATTATAGGGTCTTATTCATAAACAAGTTATAAGCTTGCTATAGCTAAAATATGTTTTGTCTTTTTCTATCATTTGACATTTTGAATTCATTTGACAGTAACAAAACATATTTTAGCTATAGCACGCTTATAACTTGTTTATGAATAAGGGGGATAATGTATAAATGATATTATAGGTATAAATCAAATATTTCTCGTATGGTAATCAAAATCAACCCCCATCACAAAAAATAATTAAATTGTCCAGTGATTTTTAGTGTATAATTAGTGATATAATGAAATATTTAATAAATAAAATGGTAGCTAAATGGTAATAGGTATGTATGTCTTTACATAATATAGGATGTATGTAGTTACCACATGAACCATGAACATAATATCTGCTCTTATTACCTGCCTATTACACGCATTTTATATTATCTAAATTAAACAACACATTATATAATACGCCCTCTTTTACGAAAAATGATAATTTACCAGATGTATTATTATTGAAAATAATATGGATTACTTAACTCTTTTTCTTTCTAAACTACATAGTATAGGTACATTAAAATATCTTTTATTAAAGTGCCTTCATTACTAAAATTATTAATTTTAATTATTTATAAATTTTTTTGTTTAGTGTACATGATAATCTTTGTCCTATTTAAAACATTGTTATTTCAAAATGGAGAAGTTAGTAGTGGAGTAGAACGAAATATTACATTATCTCTCTAAAAAAGTTTTAAGCCTAGCGACGCGCTCAGCAGACGGGAATATTGTTGAAAATGAAAATTGGAAAATACTCAGTTCAGAATTCAGTTCAGTTCATTTCAAAAAGATTCATGAAACTTCTCCATTATTTTAATAAAAATAAAATGTTACTTAATATGTTTTTGTTACTGTTTAAGACATATTATCGTTATCCATCGGGTACGATACTGGATTTTCATAAAAAAACCTCATGAAAAACTATATTTCTTTCTAGTCATGCTCTTCAATATTTGCAAAATATTGCATAAATCTGTACTTTTGAGCTTCACATGTTGACTTTTCTGAGGTTTCTGAGGAAAGGGAGGTTTCTATTCAACTTAAAATAGCATAAATTAAAAACCAGTATTAATACTTATCACTTCAGTTAGTAATATTTTCTAATCCTGTGTCACAAACTGTAATTAAGTTTTTCATATTGTAAATTTAAACTTGTTTTTCAAAACTTCGATGTAAGATTTGGTCAAAATTTTGTAATTTTGTCTATGTGTATATAATTATTTTTTGTGGGATTGTGTATAGAAATGGAAATAGGTAAAAGTACCTATGTATACTATAGTTACTTATATGAAATTAAAATGTTTGTCACAAAAATACTCTTAAAATTATGGGATTATTTTTTCAGTTGAGCACTTCAATTGGCTAATTTTTTTATTTATTAACATGCTTTCCGATTTTTTATTTTTATTTAAATTTTTATTACTATTGTTAATTTTTTTTATTTGTATATTTTGTAAGAAGTTTAGAAATAAAAATGTTTTATTCTATAACTTAAGAGATACTGTGATTTTGTGAGGTACCTATATCGATTGTCATGACAAGATACGAGTACATGTTTTTAATTTTAATAAAAATGAAGGTTTACGTGTATTTATGATGTTTTATTTTGTGTGTGTGTGTGTGACTTTTTCGTTTGTGTTTGTGTGTGTGTTGGCTAGCAACTACCTACTAACAAGTATCACTTTTTGCTTTCTTATTTAAAATAATTATCTAAAAGACTCAAGAAATGAATACTGCAAATTAATTATTTCATGGTTTCAGGTCTCATGAAGAGAAACAAGTATTTCTGAACTGTGAGAAGTTGGTGTAGAAACACTGGTAGAACAAACTACAATACAACAACATCACATACAATATGCATTATTAGACAGTATAGTCGTAGGGTTTAACTTCAGTGTAAGGATGAATATAAATGGACTCTAGTCACTTTGATTTTCAGTCTGTGTTTTTTTTTCTGTTACATCTTAGTGTTAAATAGGTACAGTGAAAGGTAGTTAGTAGAGGTATAGACCAGTGCAGATACCTTTGAAAATGGTGAAAAATTAAAGAAAATAATAGGATGAAACCCATTGGAAAAGGAAGAGAATGTAACAAAAATGAAGGGAAAAATAATTTACGGGCGATCTGAGATCGGGAAGGGAGGGAAGGGGGGGGGGGGGGGGGGGGTTGAGGGTAAAAAACGGTTTATCTCGATTTCCGGCAATACTACATGTCCTATGGTAGGTAAGGTAGGTAATTATTCCCGACCTCAGACCGCCCGTAAATTATTTCTTTCATTTTTGTTACATTCTCTTGGGTTTCATCCTACTATAATTTTTTTTGTTTTTGTTTTGTGTAAAAATTATCTACCCTGGACTAGTAGTCATTTTTAATTAACTTAATTACCGAAACAAATTGAACACAAGTATTAATTAGATCTTAATTGATTAATGTTAGTTTTATTCGTTTGCATTCCGAATCAAATCAAGTAAGGAATAATGGCCTTGTTGTTAGGACTGTGGTTTCCTGTTCGAGAGAATACAGGTTCGATTCCTGCCACGCACCTCTGATTTTTCGGATTTGCGTTTGAGAAATTAAATATGCTTCAACGGTGAGGGAAAACATCGTGAGGAAACCTGTACAACTGAGAGTTCTCCATAATGTTCTCAAAGGTGTGTGAAGTCTGCCTCTGGGCCTATAAGGCTATAATCCTTCTCTGAAAGGAGACCTGTGCTCAGTAGGGTTGCTGGTGTGGTGATGTTGATGATGATAAGAAATTAAAAACTTTTTAAATTTTTCTTACTGCTACGTACAGCAAACTAAAATAAAGAGTGTGAGTTTTTGTTGTAGTATTAAGTATGTAATTGTAAATTATAGAGTGTGAGCTTTGGTAGAGGTGTGTGAGAAGAGTAAGTGATGTGAGTGTAAAAAGATTAGGTTCGTGTGTGTTAAGATTATTTACAATCAGGTAGATAAAGTAGCAATATAAATATACATATTATACATCGGAGTTTAAAACTGTAGACACTAGACATATGTAGTCACAGACTCAGTGTCATAGTGACAGACGCAACAGGTTAATCAATCAATATGGCTGTCTGCGCACGTGCATCAATAGGGTATTTGACTATAATAAAAATATCGTTTCAACTGGTGTCATCCTAAAAGATTATTATCTAAAAACATTATTCCATACGACAAAACTAAAAAATAAAGCTTTATTTAATTAGAAAACATTAAATAAAATTGCTATAATTCTGGCCATGGTCACGTGATCGAAAACGTTCCGTGATCTCGAATGACGTCACAGTCCACACCACCTATGGAATTCTCATTTTGTCAATACATTTCGACGTGTTTGTGCGGCGTAATAGGCTAATTTCGTCTGTTTTTCATCGTTACTATTTTATTAAATACCAAATAGTATGCGACACGCGGCCTAAACACATATTATAAAATTGTCATTGTTTGAAATGTGAACTGTTACGTCATGAGAGCAAATGGAACGTTTCGGAGGCAATTTATTTTTTTGAATTTATTTCTCGATTTTTATGAAAAATAATGAAAATTATGCCGAAATATACGTTTTGTTAGCTTCAGCATAGCATTATTAACAATTTAAGATGATTTTCTAAAAGTAGTCAAATACCCTATTCGCAGTAAAACAATAACAACAATGGCGGCCTAAAGGAGCGTGTCTGATCGGTGTGTTTTAGAACAATTACTTTTAGTAGAAATGCTCACGGTGTATGTGTATCTATGTCCAGTTTAATCTATGACCAATGTAGGTAGGTATGTCAATGTCCAAGTCACAGACGTTGCAGTTGTCTCAAGTACCAGGGTAGCATGAAGCTATCGCAGGTAAACGTTGCGGCCACACATCGTCAAGTACCAGGGTAGCATGAAGTTATCGCAGATAAACGTTGCGGCCACAGATCGTCAAGTACCAGGGTAGCATGAAGCTATCGCAGGTAAACGTTGCGGCCACAGATCGTCAAGTACCAGGGTAGCATGAAGTTATTGCAGGTAAAAGCGCCATACATCGGACAAGATGGCTTCGATGGAGGCGGCACTTGCGCAGCAGTATACCACACCCCCAGAAAGATGGCTGGTGTTTTCCTCCAGCTGTGATGGCGTCGCTGTTGTGGCGGGGCCTGCTTTCTAATGGATAGGTCTCCTTAACACTTATGCACTCCTAATATAATAGATTAATTTGTGAGCACATTTTAATTTAGAATTAATGTACACTGCACGTCACTGCATAAACTTTTCAAGTATGGTATAGGTACCTAACAGGGATCAGCAATGCAGTCGGTTGATCTTAGGAGTTACAAGGAACAGGAGGTAATGAGGTGTAATTATAAAAATCAAACAAGTTTTCATTTGGGAACGGAATCGTTTATTCAACCCATCTGCAATAGTAGACAATTAAAATTATACTGTTACTCTCCCTAACTTTGTACTGTTGAAAGTACCTACCTATCTCAAATATTTCTATGTCTTATGGTTAGTACATTAAATAGGGAAAACTACTCTCATTTTCAATCGACCACATGCCTATTCGATATTTTATTTTTAATAATGCGAGAATATAAAATCAAGATTTTATATAGATAATTTTTTCACTATAGGTAATTGCTAAAGTTGATAATTAGGTTCAGGTATCTATGTCCAGTTAAATCTATGACCAATGTAGGTATGTATGTCAATGTCCAAGTCACTGACGTTACCGATGCTTCTGTGCCGATGCAGTTGTCTCAAGTACCAGGGTAGCATGAAGTTATCGCAGGTAAACGTTGCGGCCACACATCGTCAAGTACCAGGGTTGCATGAAGTTATTGCAGGTAAACGTTACGCCACACATCGGACAAGATGGCTTCAATGGAGGCGGCGCTTGCGCAGCAGTATACCACACACCCAGCAAGATGGCTGGTGTTATAGGGGCGGCGCGTACACACCTGTAACTCCTCCAGCTGTGATGGCGTCGCTGTTGTGGCGGGGCCTGCTTTCTAGTGGATAGGTCTCCTTAACATTTATGCACTCTTAATTTTTGAGCACAATTTAATTTAGAATTTTAATGTACCAACACGTTTACTCGTAATCGAGGTCTGAGTAGACGTGTCCTTATCCAAAGGGAAGAGGATTGTCCAGTGGTCATCCTGCCTTTAGTATTTTTTATACATTTAATTGAAGCATGCCGTGTGAATGCGATGCAATGCCATACCCCCCACCAGTAAGTATGATAGGTACTGCACTTCACTCCATAAACTTTTCAAGTATGGTATACTTACCTATCAGGGATCAGCAATGCAGTCGGTTGATCTTAGAAGTTACAAGGAACAGGAGGTAATGAGGTGTAATTATAAAAATCAAACAAGTTTTCGTTTGGGAACGGAATCGTTTATTCAACCCATCTGCAATAGTAGACAATTAAAATTATACTGTTACTCTACATAATTATCTTTGTACTGTTGAAAGTACCTACCTATCTCAAATATTTCTATGTCTTATGGTTAGTACGTACTAACAAATGCACCCAATACCGTGAATGAAATACACTTTTTTTATTAAATAGGGAAAACTACTCTCATTTTCAATCGAGATGGCGCCACATGCCGTTTCGATATTTTATTTTTAATAATGCGAGAATATAAAATCAAGATTTTATGTATATAAGATTTATAAACATGAATTTTATTCACTATTGGTAATTGCTAAAGTTGATAGTTGAGTTGAGGTTCAGTTATTTTTAAGTCTTGCGTTAACTGTCAGTTAAAAAAATATACAGCGCCTTCTAGCGGTAGTTTCCGGCTTACTTCCCCATTGTACTTGGTTCGGCGGTAGTTACAAATCACAGTACTTTCTGGATCCTACAATAATGATGAATACAATGATTGATATAATATAAACATTAGGTACAATTTGCCATGATAAATTACATGCCAATTATAGTTGCCATGTTCAATAAAATACCTTAATATTGATCAGGAATGAAAGATATTTTATAGGAACAGTTCTAGGTATATATTATAAAAAAATATTGCTTAAAAAGAAAACCAAATAATTTCTGTCGCACCAATGTTTTTAAGTGAAGGAATCCAGAGCTGGCCGGCTACTTGAAAAAATAACCTTACTTACGTTCAGCAACATGATTTTACAAACTTATAATGATTTCGAATACACGCAATGATGCATCTTTATCAAGAGAGTAGGTATACATATAAATAGTGGAGAAATATGATTATGTTTTTTTTAAATATAAAGATTATGATAATTTTTAATAGTACAAGAGACTACAAATTAGTTAATGTATCAATAACACAGCTTTGGCATGTTACACATAAAAATAAAATAAAAAAAACAATTCAAATTCGTAGCGTGTATCCGAACCTAATTAATTAGGGATGCACAATTTATTACTTTCCAATTATTACATACCTACAACATTCTATTTAAATATAAATACTATAATAAGTTCATATTTTAGATATCGATTCGAGTCGTTATTCGTTTATATTCATTAATAATAATATAGGTATAAATCTTCCTTATTGTCTTCAATATTTACCATTAAAACAAAGCCGGATTAAAATAATATTGGTCAAGAAAAAATAGTGTCGCAGCTTAACAAGTGGTGGCAAATTCTGTATTTTAGTGTAAAAATCGCTTTGGTTCCGCCATAAGATTAACTACACGTAATAATAAAAGCCGCAAATATACTAAATTCATAAGGTTCATAACCGTACTCAATGAAAATAGATTACAGCGAAATTTTAAATTAGTTAGTACAAATATTGAGTGATCTACATTATGATGTATAGGATTGCTGGGATCGCAAGTTATATATTTTTATTGTTGCAATCGACTAAATATTGTATTCTATTGTCCTGCTAGATGATATTATTACTTATTTTTTAATTAAATTGTACAAATTAATACAATAGTGTTTTAAGTTCGTGAAGATGTATTGACGTCCGCTAGATGGCGTAAGTTCTGAAATATGTTGAAAGTACAATAACTGGATTTCGCGAGCATTATTCTAATTGGCTGTTGTTCTTCATTCGTCTCTTTTCGGGGCAGGCAATGATCCATGAGCATACAGCCTATTCAGACGTAAGATTTCTTGAGTTTTTAATGTGGGTAAGTTGGTCTTGTTAAGAAGTCGAGTATAGACTTTCTAGTCTGATTATGAAGCAGAAAGGAAAAAAATTCACCAAGTATGTTCTCTTTGGATGGTCTCCGAGAAGTCGAGACTGTAAAAAAATGATAAACTATGCTTGATGATGAAACAAGAGATCATCGAAATAAGTAACTTAATACAAAAATGCTACAATAATTTCCATAGTAGACGAATCACTCAATATTTGTGGTCATCCACCATAACATTATGAAATACATGTATGATATGTACCTAAGTATACACAAATAATAATAATAATTGATACACCGCAAATGATACAACACAATAAATAGCATTTAATGACATAATAACATAATAATAATAATATATACACTTACCTACTCGTAACATAGTTTAGTACCCTTCGATTTTATGGATTTTTAAAGGTTAATCGATTGTTATAGAGTGACTATTCTTTATAATTAAGTTATTACTACACTAGTTCGATAAGTAAATTATCATTTATCAATATTTACATAAGTACCTTATATTAATAATTATTTATTAACCGTTAAAGGCCGCGGTCGGGCGCCAAACATTGCTTTTCATTATATCATTAAACATAGATCTAAACTAATTAACCGACAGCCTGACCGGGTCACGAAATACAACTTCACTCTTACCTACTGCGTTTCCACTGATCCGATTTAATGTCAATTATTATATGAAGAGGTACATAAGGGAGTTTAATACTTAATAAAAATTTGGAGTGAGTAAAAAGAGTTTTAATCAAATGTTACGTAGGTACTTACGTAATTGAAAATCAGAGCAATTGTTGTGTGTTTTGATTTGTATGTGTGAAAAGACTTGAAGGCCCAGAACAGAAGCATTTAGCCTAAATGCCTGTGACGTCACATAAAAAGGTGAAGTACCTACACATTGAAGTATGCTCATTAAACATACACCTAGCTTCATACAAATAATAATTTTATTGAATTAGGGATTTATTATCGGATGATGTGGAAACGCTTTTTAATCCAACGTTAACACTCCGTACGGTTAGAAAGGAATCCATTTAAATGTTTATGAAAATAAGTGGGACTTACAGTATATACAAAAATATCACATTACTTCGAGGCCGCAGCTTTCATTACTTAGTCATTACTCAAGCTCGCCACAGACATAGCTATCGTATATAAATTATAGCAAGACAAATAAAACGATATAAACCTACCTACATATTGGTATAAATACTTTTTACGTCTTTTTAATGTATGCTCATACAAATAGGTAGGTACCAATCCCACTTCTGATGTACATTATTCAGTCTATACGATTAAGAATCTAGGTGAATCCCTGATAATATGCACTTTTATTATTAAGTAATTTTATACATTATAGCTGTCTCTGTGACTGGCTTTAAGGGAGAGGGCTGACTGGCTCCTTTTAGCGGCAACGATCGGCGTTTTTATGGTTTTTAATCGCTGTTCGGAAGCTCGATTCCGCGTTTTTTAGCATCGGCGTTTTGCAATTTTTAATGGGTAGCCTAAGTATGTCACACTCTCTTTAACATTTCTGTGGTGGTGTCGTGTGATGTGGGTTGTTACGTTCCCTCAAATATGGTTGAGCGAAGCAATGGCTGGGTCATGCGTCATGCTCGTGAACGGGTTCCATCAGCGGGAATGGGGCCTACTTTCTGTCTGCCCGTCTTGACATGTGTTGAATTATAATTAGATATAATTAGGTATGTTTTTGTGGAACATAGCATATTAATATCTATTATATTGTAAACTTGTTTTGAAAAGAGCAACTGCCGAGTTTCTTGCTGGTTCTTCTCGGCAGGAACGGCATTCCGAACCAACTCATCGACGATTTAAAAGAACTTGTAAAAAAGTTTATTTGAATAAAAATATTTCTATTCTATTCTATTCTATTTTAAACGCTGACCTTCACTACTTCTAGCATCGTGTCGAACGCTTTTGAGTCGCGAAAACGCCGATCGGTGCCGCTTAAAGTAGCCAGTCTGCCCTCTCCCTAAATCTTCTTCTACCTAATTCGTAGTTAATGGCTCGAAGCGTAAGCTAGACATCGCAAGAAGTAATCAACCGTTCATTACCGGGTTGTAGCTGTTTTCGCCGTTTCGCTTATCAAGTGCAAAGGATGTTGGCCGTAAAAATGCTATAGACTGGGTCCACAGTTGTATCATTCTGGTGTATCATAATCTTCGCCTGAGGCGTAGGTACGTATAAATCGTGATCGTGATATAATGATATGTTGACGCTTTTTAACATCACGAATCATTCATGATGATGATGTTGTGCCTTTGCGATAGAGAAACGGTATATACTTACCTACGACACGTCAGAATAATAAAATAATGTGGATCCCGTCTTGCTTAACTAAGTATATGTCATTTTAAGCTTTAGCTTTTTAAGTTTAGGCAATTAGCTAGGGTTGCCATACTTATCGTACACTTTTCATTCGTATAAATCAACAACTAAACTTTAACCGACGAATAAAGAGGTTTTGAGAGATTTCCAAAAAAAGGTCAGAACGTTAAAATTCCTCTGTTCAATATTACTCGCCGATGGTGTATTTACCTACTTTGCGTACATAGGTACTTAGATTACCTATTTTGTTCGAAATGCATAACAGATACATTTCTATCAGATACCTGCTAGAAACAAAGTTTTGTCTTGTCAGGATATTTTTTCAATTTTTCAATATTTATTTTAACTTTGAATAAAAGTAGATCAACAAAATCATTTTCTTCTAATATTTAGTTCAAGGTTGGCAACCCTATAATGTGACACAATAGTGCACGCATTTCTGTCTGAAATAGAATTAACAAATCAACCCGAGCGCCAACACATAACCGCATCCACGCCTCAATATGTCTGTCCTTCTCCCACTACTCGAATATAAGAAGAACTTTAATACTAGGTGCTCGTAATTAGTACAAATCGATTTACGACTACACCTACGATCTAATCGAATCGAATAATCGAAAGGGCGGATACTAAAAAGCTGCAGCCTTGCGCGATTGCCGCGTTACTAGTAACTATTTGGCTCACGTCACATCACTAAAGCAGAGTCGAACGCGGGACGACCGGATATCACAAGCGAGCGCGACGTAGAAAAATATTTTCTTTATCGATAAATCATCCTATGTGTGCAACGGTATCAAACCTAGTACAAGACGCGATTCAACCTAATCGTACCTCCCTCAAAATTTAATTGATACAAAACAAAAACGTTCTAGGTACTAGAGCTAAAAAATGTGTTTTGTTTTTCTTTTACAAACAAAACGACACAGACCATAGAAAGACAAAGCACATTTTAAAATGAGTTTAGAGGTATGTCTCATTAGGCTGTACAATCAAGTTAAACAGTTCAATTTTTAAATGCTCTGAACATGGTGTGTATATTTCAAATAGATAGCAGCGGGGGTACCCTCCGCGCGCGTACAATAATCATGTACAAGTTCGTGCTCGCTTATGGATTTGGACGTTCGGAGCATTCAAAAATATTGGCGGGACTATACTACCTGTGTTAAAAAAGCCCTTGCGGCATCATATTTCGATGTGATTGTTGTTAGGTACAACGAATCAGTTGCGTCGCGTTTTGCGTCTGTTGCGATGTACCACCACGCGTTTGACGCGATTCGTCACGCGTCTAGCGTCACGGCGCCTAGGACGATCGATCGGAAGAGTGCCTGGAGGCTTGGTCGGGGGAGGATCCGGCGGAGAGGTCGTCGAGGAAGTCGAAGGTGGCGACGGCGGCGCGCTCCGGCTCGGCGTAGCGCACGAAGAAGCCGTCGCGGCCCAGGATGGAGGGGCGGCGGTGGCGCGGCTGGCGGAGCGCGCCCAGCCCGCGCACGCGCAGCGCCGCCGCTGCACCAACACACGTACAGCTACACGCGACCGCCTGGAGCACCCGCGCCCGCGCCCGCTGGACCGACCGCGCGCCTGAGCCCTGAGCCGAGCCGCCGCTCGCTCGCACTCGCGCGCTACACCGCCACCGCGCCGCACCGCTCCGGCTGCGGCATGGGATAACCGCGCACAACACACACTGCTTTGACCTTATTTCGGTGACTTTAAACTTTTATCGTCCAAAAATCGTCGAGATATTGGAACGTAAGTTCCTTATCGCGCGGTACGGAAGGGGGCTAGACGGAAAAAATTAAGGAACCGACACTCGACATAATTTTGAAACCGACACTTTTTTGTTGAATGTGAATTTTGCATTGTGTTCTGTATTTTCGCGATACAACATTAGGTCTTCGTAGCCTAGTGGCTCCGGCAGTCGCCTAAAAGTTCAACGTCGATGGTTCGAATCCCAGCTCGACAGACTGAATTTTCTATTTTCAATTTTATTTTAAATAATTTCTACATATTGTGGAATTTTTCCCTAATTTTTTATAACTTATATTATAAGTTGTCGAGCTGGGATTCGAACCCCATCGACTTTGAACTGTTATGCGACTGCCGGAGCCACTAGGCTACGGAGACACAATGTTGTATCGCGAAAATACCGAACACAATGTAATCGAAAGGAACTACGTTCCATCCGGGTGTCCCTTGACACCTCTCAAGTTTTTTTTGTTGATATGCATTTCAATCATATGTAGAGCCATTTTAAAAGGCTTTTCAGGCTATTTTAGAGTGATTTTTCAAGGATTAAAATAAGGTTTGAAACATGGTCAAAGAAATCGAGTTTGCATACTGAGTTATTTGAAAAGTTGAGATATCTCATTATTTAGCAAATTGTATTCATTCAATTGTATTCCCATTTTCTTCGGAGCGGTGCGTTTGGTATGACATCTACTCGAAATGAGGCGAGAGTGAGATGGTGCGTGAGAGTGAGAGCGGAAACAGTGACGTGGCTTGTGACACAACAACAATTTGATATTTGACACAGATAAAATATAAATATTATGATACCAGCTTTTAAAACTTTTTTATCATGAACAATTTAATAAATAAAATAGTTACTAGAGCGGCATAAATTAATCTTTTGTTCATAATATTTATATTACATATAAAAGATAAAAAAACATCGTAAAAATTACTAGGCAAGCATCAATATAATAATAGTAACTTTCTAAGTTGGTCTACCACCAAATAAAGCCATGACTCAGGGGTTTCCCATTCCATTTACTACGACGATGGTGGATAGTACGACAGATCGAATAGATACACTTCTACAATAAACAATACGACCTCTAGTTTTAAAGTGAATGCAGAGATTATGAGAGAGAAGAATATAAATTAACCAAATACCTAAGATACCTAAATAAGAAAGAAACGAGAAGTAAAAGTATTTTAATGAAATTCTAATAGCTTTTATAGCTGATTTCAGGAGCACTATTGGCTAAGACTTGTTACCATATTTTAAAATACGATTAAATCCAGATATATTTTATATTTTATAATAATATATTGAAAAAATATATATCTCAAGTTCTAACAGTGAAACTACTTATTAACTGGACGTATTTACATTTTTCTAACATTACGGATTAAATATTTCATAAATGGAGTAAGTACGTACTAGGTATAATTATGATTTAAGGAAAATCTACAATATTAGGAAAAACAATAAAATCTATAGCATACCTATTAGGAAAAGGATAAGATTACTTTAAATATTATAATATGTAGTTTCAAATACTGTGGACAATCGTGTGAAGAAAGATCAAAATATTTTTTTAAATGTACTTTCATGCATCAACGATGAAAGAGGGTAGGTACTCAGATAAAGGGATAGGAAAGGGTAAAGGTTTTATTTAGGAAATAGACGCCATTAGAATTTATCCGTTTTCTAAGTAAGTCGACTTCATAATTTGGATAAAAGACGCAGTTGAAATAGTATTAATAATTAAAAAGTAGAGAGATACCGTAAGTTATAAAAATCCCGTTCCCCTACACTTTGGTCTTACAAATGCAAATATGAGTAGGTACAGATAGTGGACAAATGAGGATACAACACTTACGCCGTTTTTCACAAGCCACCGCATTGCACGATAAATTGCGGTGACGACTCCAACGCCATATATTTCTATTTCTGTGCAGTGTCGTTGAATGAGTACAAACGGTCCATAGAAATACAATAGCGGTGGCTCGTGGAAAAACGTCCTTAGGGGGCTAACTTTTGTTGAGATTGTGCCAGAAAGTTAAAATATTTAAGATTATGGCATGTTATTTAATAAAATAAAGGTTTAGGTGAACAGTTGAGATGTAGAGGAATCAAAAGAGGAAGCTATTTTTTTTATCTAATTTTGAAAGTAATTTTTTTTAATTTTACTGGCGCTTTCTCACAAAAGTTTAAGAGCTTATCAATAAACTTAACATTCGGGGTGGACCAGCTAGATTATATAGATCGGGTACTCCAGACGGTTATAATATTTTCGTTGGTCAAAATAGCTTACGATAACGGCTGTTTATAATATTATTATTAATAATGTTTAAATTTCAAAACTTTTGTTAAGGAACAGGAAAATTCGTAAACAGAGACAAGTCGTCATCGTAAGGCCCATTCTAAATTGACAGTCCACAGTAAAGGCTAATTTGGCGGTAGTTGAAAAAATTATCGATGGTAATTTCTCAAAATTAAAACCAAACTACTATTATGGGAAACTAATATTAAGGAAGTGGTTCTAAATACGAATTAATGTGGCTGCTTTTAAACATTGGATAGAATATTCCTTGAGTGGCTACTTTTAATCAACTACCGTCAAATTAAGCTTCATTCAATGGCGTAACTATACAGCTTAAGAACCTTGATAGTAAAGTCATAAAGCTGAGTTGACCAGAAAAAAAACTCTGGTGGTTTAAGATTTACCAAGTATTTCAATAAAAAGTACTGGTTATTTTGGAGAAATCACACCAAGTGCCGGATGTAAAGTTACGTCACTGTCCACACAGCTTAGCTAATCCAGCTATGCCCATCACACTAAACACGTAGGTAGCTAAATCCAGTATTTACCGGTCTTCTGTCTCCTTGAGCGATGTAGCCGGTGCAGGCGAGAATAGGGGGGCGGAGGCTCGGCAGGGGATGAGCCACACGAAGAAGGAGAAGAGTCGCTGGATGCCAGCATTACATCTAGGAGATTCGCACGGGCCTGGAATGTAGTTGGAAAAAATATTAAAACTATTCAGATTAAATTTTAGATGATACTAAACCTATCTCTAAACTAATTTGACTGTTACCTATGTTACCTATAGAAAACACAATGTTACCTATGGAAAACGATACCTAGCATTAAATTCAAAGATGTCAATTTAGTCAGTTATTGTGTACCACATAATTAATAATATTGTCTTCTGTCAATACATCAAAATAATTGTTGCAGCGAGTTCAAGAAAAGATAAGAATAAAGAAACGTTTTATTTTTGAAACATTAATATTTTGCCGTTTCTAGAATTTAGATTGATTTTATCTACCTTTGGATCACTGAAGTCGATGTCTTTCTCAACATGCACCCATCCTGTCGGCGCCCATAGCGCGCTGTCTTTTTGCGTACAACTCTTTTCCTGTCGATCCTCAGTCTTCACTTCCGTTACAGCTGCTCCGCCTTCGCTTTGGCGAATCATTCTGAAAATGGGAGAAATATCACGAGTCAGTTACGCTATTGAAGAAGACAATATTTACGAATATCGCAATTTTCTTACCTATTCAGTTCTTCGATGACCTCTTTGGAAGTAGCAGCTTCGTGGAAGCTAAGTGTATTTTCCTGTTTTACTATTATTGCTTCTGCAGACGTAGCTACTTGCGCTGAGCCAGCCCGACTTCTCTCTGCAACTGGAATTTTAGACTTCGTCCTATGTGGTGATGATGGCGGCCTTTTACATCCCATTAATGTGGGTATGCGACTTTTCTCACTTCTACGTCTTACATCTTTATGAGCTCCGTCATTCTTATTACTTATTATCACAGTTTCAGCCGTAGACGTGCTTGTTGTGTTTGATTCAGTCATTTGAGGAGAACTTGTTTCAGGCGATGAACTTTCTTCTTCCTCGGGAACAGTACCTAACGCCACTGTAGGTCTTCTACACGCACTTAACACTTCATCCACAAGAGACATTTCACTTTCCGTTGGTAATTGAAAGCTGGCAGATTTCACTAAACAAGTTTCTGTGTCCCTTTCTAATGGAGCTTCCATGTTTAACATAATATTCACAGTATTCTCCTTTAAAGCGGAATTGTGCTCTAAGTTGCGACTAGATTCAATATCACAAGGTTTCTCATCTTTCACTGAACTGGGTTGCTCTAAATCTGTTGAGTTACTGATATCGATGTTTTTATTAATTTCGTTCTTTCGCTGAACTTTTAACAAATGATGGGCATCTATTTCGTTTTCCGCATTTTCAACTCTTGATAAATCATAGTAATCCTCGGATTCAGTGTAAGGATCTTCTCTTTCAATAAATCTAGGTGTCGATCTTGGCTCGGATACATTATCACAATATGGAACTCTTGGTCTTTCAAGGGGAGTGACGTCACAAGAATCATTTTCAGAAAAGCTTCCGAAAGAATCTGGTCTTTGTCTATCTTCAGATACTTCACTACGTGGATCAACCGAGTCGTCATCAAAATCAGCTGCAGCATAAGGAGGAGGAAGTTCACGTATTTCAGACGTAGGACGTGATGACATAGAATCTGACTCCTCTCTATCACGACAGTATTTTTGTTGTTCTGCTATAAAATGAAGTACATTTTGAAGTGCCTGTTCACGATCTTGTAAAGCCATATTTTGAACATCGTTAATTCTTAAGTGTGTGGCAGGATCTTGAGAAGTTACTTTGGATGAGTTTGATGCCAAACTTTTTGTGCTTTCGTATTTGACGAGACGATAAAAATCTCGTGTAAAATCTAAACCCACGTTCGTGCAATCACCGTCTTCACTTAAAGCAGCACTAGAATGCTTTTCAGGGGCATCGGATGCGCTGGACCACGAGCCACCAGGGGAATGTGTCCCAGTGTACTCCCATCTTTTTTCAGAATTATCTGCTTCATCTGCTATCCTACACTCATCAATTTCCACTGTTGCAAAGCCACAATCGTTCCATAAACAATCACCCACGTCTTCTTCTAATTCTAGCGCATCATCTTCTCTAATACTAGGTAATGTTGAGAGGGATATTTGACCTGGCGTAGTTATTTCTGCAAAAGGAGATTGCCTATCTCGCAAATCCTCACATGATAATGATAAGCTCCAGTCTTCTAATTCAGCTCTATCGTACTCTAAATCTGCTAGATCCCTATGCCTTTGTTGCAAAGCAGATCTTGCATCATCTAATTCTAACCAATGCTGAACATAATCAGCATCGTATTGTGAGCCTTCGCCACGGTCATCAAGTGTACTACCCCAAGAAACTCTTTCTGAACTCGTGGTTGAGGCTATGGCTGGTCTTCTCAACGGTCTCTCTGGTGCTGGTTTCAGATCTAAAACTAGAACTCCTGAACTAGGTGTTGGAGTGTTGAGACAGCTAGTTGGACAAGTTGTACTTGCTAGTAATTTTAAGCAGAGGTGGGAGTCGGAGAAACTTCTTACAACGTGCTGAAAGGGTAGAACTGGCCTTGAAGGGGGATAACTGCCTCTAATGCCAGCGAATGCTACACCTATAGGAAAATATATATAATCAGCTTCAGCGAGAAGTCTGGCGTGGCGGCGTGATTCTCTGGGATTGATGGAGACGATTGTTTGGTTGTCAGTTTCGTCAGAGGCCTCGTTTAGATCGGGAAGTGCCCTGTCTGCCGCATGGTCGCTCTGTCGAGAGGCGTCAGCTTGGACGTCACTGGACATGGTGGAGTAGCCTTCGTCTTTGGCCCCGCTTTCTGGAGATTCTGCCCCCGCTTCTCCGTTTTCTTCTTCCGTCACTTTTTCTTTAGTTGCACCTGGAACAGAGGACAATGTTTTTATGATTTTACGGGATAACAATAGTGACTTTCTCAAAGGTTCGACTGTCATAATATGTTTTATATTATTTATTTCAGTATTGTACTCAGGTTTTTCTCTTTCAGGAACTTACCAGGTGCCTGATCAGGGCCGGGCTGCGGCACGCTAAGGCTGAGGGTGGCAGGACGTGTGGGAGGTGCCCACAGCGTGGGGTCTACGGCAGACAGTGCACGCGCCAGGTTGGCTGGTGTCACTTCCAGACCCTGAAAGGAGATTTAGTAATCTGTTAAAAGGTAATAAGATTTTTCCACTGGAAAAGGCTTCCAATTGAAATCTCAATCAATACTTGGATCCTTCTATTTCTAAGCACTATAATGAGGGTAATATCAGCAAGGAGTTGGAAGTACTATTGAAAAATGAAAGGACCAAACTATACCTTTAATTCAGTCCAGATGTCAGCGAGGATCTGATGACGTCGCTTGTCGTCCTGGTTCAAAGGGTGTGGCTGCGGGACAGGCGGCGCTGGCGGGGGCGAGTCTCGAAAGGACACGAGGGAACCACAGGAGCCTACGTCTACGAGATGCACTGAAAAATTATTTTTGTTTTATTATTTTACTTCAACTATGAACAATTTGAAGGGCTACAAAAGTGGCTTTTAGAACTTTTTGTCCTCAAAAACTGAAAGTGAACATTAAAGCTGAAACTTATGTATTTAAGTTCTGTTATATCCTGTTGGCATAGAACAAATACTATCAGTCAATTATTTATTTATCGAAAATAAATAAGTTAAGCTAGCTCGCTGTAGATTACTCGTTCACTTCTTCCAATTTTGCGTTTCCAGGTGCTGGATCACCGTGGGACCTCAACGGTTATTCGAGCTAGGCCATTATAGTCTTGACGTTCTGCAATGAGGTACTACAAAGGAAAGAGAAAGAGAGGTAAAGAGAGATTTCTGTCTTCTGAAGAAGAAGAGCGAGAGATAGATAGAAAAGTCTAACCTTGTAGATCCCGTGGTGTGTGCGGTGTGATCGGCGTGTGGGGCGTGGCAGGCGACGGTCGCGGCTGCGGTCGGAGCTGCCTCACCAGTAAAGAACTCAAAGCTCTGTTTTGTGCTTCCAGTTCGCGTATTCTGGCTCGTGCGCATCCCAACTCTTCTCGAACACTCTGGAATGGGAGTATTTCCTAAATGTAGAAAGCGGAGTCGCGAAGCTGAAGTGGCAATGGGCTGGGCATAATTATAGTTAAACGAACTAATAGTCGTTGGAGTCCCAACCAAGATGCACCTGCTGTAGGATCGTCTAAAATGATTGCATCAGTTTGATGACCACAATCACCTGCGATAGGCTGGTAGGTAGGACTCCTAAATGCATTGATGCAGCAAGTATGCCTTATAAGCCGATCAGAGGTGATTGAGATTGTCACACTGATGTAATCATTTTTGGCTGATCCTGAAACGGAAAGTGCAGTACTGAATAAAGAAAATTCATGAAAACATTGAAATCTAAGTTACACGTGAAACCAGTTGAGTAAATATACCGTCGTCCTCTTTGTACGATTGGCAATAGTCTAGGCAGACCTTTTCGTTTGACACTAGATAGGTTATGCCCACAAGTTGTGTCTAGTCCATGACAGTTGAAGGTTAATAGATATGAAAAGCAGACAGAAAAAATACTTACTTACGTTGACGTAGAAATAATAATGGTTTGTAAATGATAACCTGTATCTTAAATATTACGTAGGCTTAAAATTTATTTAAACGTAAGGAAGATAGGTACTTGTCATTTCCATCACTGCTTCTAAAGGCTCTGAGCAACACCCCCGTCAGTCTTCGAAATAAACGCGTATATTTTAATTACGCTTCATTAGCCAAATTAAATTCGAGTAAGTAATTGACGGAAGGTAATTAAGGGGAGATGGAAGATACGCGAGACATCATTCTCGGTGTTGCCAGAGCTTTTGGAATTTATCCCATATCTAATGATACAGAGTTTATGGTACACAGTTTATAATTTTCATATCACTAAAATATTATTTGACGTACCTAGTTACCTAATATTTCGTTTTAACAGCAATTTGCAATTTTAAATATCCCGCGAATAATTTGGGCTTAATTCATTAAATTTTGTACCTACTTATTGTGCATACAAAGTACTTAAACCCAATTTATTCTATAATGTTTCAAATTGAAATTCAAATTCAAAATTATTTATTCACGTAGGCCAACCTGTGGCTCTTATGACAAGTCATGACTCTACCACCGGTTCGAAAAGCGGATTCTGCTGAGAAGAGCCGGCAGAAACTCAGCAGTTGCTCTTTTCAAAATAATCATTTTACAATATTATTATGAAGCTATTGCATTGAAATAAGTTTTTTATACTATCCTGTGGGCAGCTGAATGCCAAGCCGATTTAACCTATGCAACTTTGTTAGAATAAAATATAACATTTCCACAATGAGGGGAAGTTCCAAAAAAAAAAACTACAAATCAATTCATGCTAAGACGGGCAGACAAATGTACCTAACGCATTTCTCTATTGTTTCGCATCTGTTCTTGTTTCTCTATTGTAAGTTCTCTATTGTTTTGTAACGCATTTCTCTATCGAAATCCTTCCACACAAATCAGCACACAATAAAATTGTCAAGAGCACGCCGCGCTAACTTTATACGAAAAGTTTTCACTTTCCCGAATCTCCAGCACGCGTTTTGACCGGATTTAAACACAAACATTCCCATTATCGGGCAGATTATGCCAAGATTATAGTGGTCCGGAGCCTTGGTGAAATTATTACGGTGCAGCTTAGCCTAAAGTGTCCCATTTCGGGCGATTTATGTGCGAATGTGTTGTGCGTAATCCACGGGCCAGCGACACTCCCATAATTATGAGAAAACAATTTTCGTTTCCCATCTTACGGTATTAATGCTTTGCGGGTATTAAGAGATTCGTTAAGCGGCTGTTTTTTGCGGGGTGCATTAATTTATCGGCGTTTTTTAAAGTAGCTATATTTGGAAATCATCTCCTGCTTACATTATTGCTTAGCCGGATACTTTATAATGAAATTGAACCAACAGGATGAAAAGTTTAGATAGATTCCATTATTTCTGAAACAAAAAGTTATTTTTGTCAGAATATCCATCCGGAAATCGGACTAACTTTTACTCCTGTGGGTAATACGAAAATTCATAGGTACTTCAATTTCAAAAGTTATTTAGCGTAATTCAGACGTCACAAGTCACAACTTGTTGCTCGGTGTCTTTCAAGTTTGTATTTTGTCTTTTTGCTGTAAGCGGTACTTACTTTCGATGTATGATATTTTGGCGTTCGGGGTGCTCTCAAATCAAAAACCAATTTATGCATTTTTGTCACTCTCCCATTTGTGTCTGCTTTTTCGAGTTCTATAGGTAAAGGAATATGCAAAAAATAGTATGGGCACTATCCCCACCCCCAACAGACGTGGCACTATTTTTAATATTATTGTGACGTTCCATACGTGGCGGTGTCCTGTGATGCGGGTTGTTACGTTCTCTCAAATATGGTTGAGCGAAGCAATGGCTGGATCATGCGTCATGCTCGTAAACGGGTGCTACCAGCGTTAATGGGGCTACTCTCTGTCTGCCCGTCTTAACATGTGTTGAGTTATAATTTAGGTACATGCTTTTGTGGAACTCATTGTGGAAACACTGCATACATAGCATAGTATTTATTCTATTGAATTGTAGGTAAACTTGTTTTGAATATACCAACCGCCGAGTTTCTTGCTGGCTTCTTCTCGGCAGGAAGGGCATTCCGAACCAGTGGTAGACGATTCAAAAGCACTTGTACAAACGTTTATTTGATTAAAAAATATTTCTATTACTATCAAATATGGTCGAGCGAAGCAATGGCTGGATCATGCGTCATGCTCGTGAACGGGTGCCGCCGGCGGGAATGGGGCTACTTTCTGTCTGCCCGTCTTTGACATGAATTGAATTGTAGTACGTTTTGTGGAAATGTCATATTCTATTCTAACAAAGATGCACGGGTTAAATCAGGTTGGCATCCAGCTGCCCACAAGACAGTATAAAAACTTATTACAATGTAATAGCTACTTATTAATATTGTAAAATGATTATTTTGAAAAGAGCAACTGCTGAGTTTCTTGCCGGCTCTTCTCAGCAGAATCCGCTTTCCGAACCGGTGGTAGAATCTTGACGTGTCATAAGAGCCACAGGTTGGCCTACATGAAATAAATAATTTTGAATTTGAATTTGAATTTATTCTATTCTATTCATAAAAAGACTAATTAAAATTTTCTTCTAGTAGGCAGTACAATTCAGGATTCTTTTTCTTTTTCTTCTTTCCAGATTCCGCTGGATTCTGGATGGAAGACCGAGGCCTGTGAAGGCACAACAAAGAAAAAGATGTTAACCTTCTGCGAGAGCAGCGCCCGAACGACCTGCTGCGCGACATCGTCCAGCCTCTTCTCGTGCTCGCTGTCGTGGACGCCGGCCGACAACGCTGACAGCTCGCCGCGAAGCCTCTCGTTTTCCGCCGACAACGCCGACAGTTGGCTTTGGTAGTGCGCTGCTGATGCCTGAAACAACCGAGCCGAATATAAACTCATGAGCTGAGATAAGCTGCCATTTTGCTCTATTTTTGACACTTCCAGTGGCGCTGTGGAAAACCATGAAAAATTACTCAGAATTGTCGCGCACGCAACACGCATTTCATCTATGGAAGTAGTACTTAGACTACATCCATGATTTCATCATACAAAATGCGGGTTTGACTTTGACTGTTTTTAGTTAGCAAATGTCGATAGCCACTGAGAAAAGCCCGATTGAAGTACATAATAGATCACTGCGTCAAAAAACTGGCTCCACCACCCGTGGCAAGATTTAATTTTCAGTAGGTACCAATATAACAGTGATAGCCTAGTGGTTAGGACTGTGGTCTCCTATTCCGGGGGTCGCAGGTTCGATCCAGGATACGCACCTCTGACATTCCGGAGTCATGTGCGTTTAAGCAATTAAATATCACTTTGTTTTAGATTTAATTATAATTGAATCAATGAATGATTGTTACTTGTAATTTGTGTGTACCGAGGGGCTGACATGTAGGTCACCTATAAAAGCTCCTCAAAATAAATAAGATTAAAAAAATATCACTTGCTTCAACGGTGAAGGAAAATATCGTGAGGAAACCTGCACATCTGAGAGTTCTCTATGATGTTCTCTAAGGTGTGTGAAGTCCGCCAATTCGCATTGGGCCAGCGTGGTGGACTATGGCTTATATCCCTTCTCTGCGAGGAGACCTGCGCACAGTAGTGAGCCATTGATGGGTCGCTAATGATGAGGTACCAATATCGTATATTTCAGAAAAAAAAAATTCGATGCCAACTGCAAAGTTATATTTTTTATCGATACCTACCCTGACTCAGACTTGAATGAGATTGGCACAAAATTGTAAGGAATGGTGCACATGAGGATGTCTTTGTCCAAAAATGAACGAAAAATAGGGCTAGCAAAGAAGAAGGAAAGAAGACCTTAAGTCAACTATCAACGATAGAAACTTTCCAACCATGAAGGTCTAAGAAACCAGTTTCTCTAAGCTGTTCTGATTATTATTCTGTTACTCTTCGGATTATTACTCTCCCCCGGAAACTATCTATATATATAAACTAGTAGGGCGCGTGGGTGCGCGGCCCGCAAGCGGACCGCGGTTTTATTGCTTATCAAGTAGGATTTCAGGTCTCGATCATTTTTTACCAAAACACTACTCTTCCATCTTTTATATTCTCCGAGATATACACCTTTGAAAGTATAGCCGCCATCTTGAATCCACCATTTTGAATTTTTTTCAGCTCACTGCCAATTGGATGAGATTTCGAGTATTTTTTGTTTGAGCACCTCCCACCTATCTTCAATACCCTGGCCGTGCTCCTCACCCACCTTCCAAACCCTCGATCATCATATCTCATCATTTTTAAGAATGAGAATTCTTCTATAAAAACAATTTTTTAAAAGGAACCGTATCAAAGTATTGCATAGTTCTCAGCTTCTAGTCTCTTGAATATTCGCCATATATTTTGTATGGAAAAAAAATTCCGCCATTTTGATTTTTTTTTCTGTTCATCAAGTAGACCTTCGGGTCCTGATTATCTTTTGCCAAGAAACCACTCTTCCATCTTTTATCCTCTCCGAGATAGACACCGACGAAGTTTGTATGGCCGCCATCTTTTTTCCGCCATTTTGGATTTTTTTTCAGCTCACTGCCAATTGGATGAGGTTTCGAATGACTTTTGTTCGAGCACCCCCCACCTATCTACAATACCTTGGCCGTGCTCCTCACCCGTCTTCGAAATCCTCAATCATCAGCTCTCTCCATAATTTTCCTCCGAATGAATTTTTGTCTTCTATACGAAACCATTAGTGAAAAAAAAATTTTTCATACAAAATTTTACAGGAGAGGTGATCAATCAGTGAGTGAGTGAATCAGTGAATCAGCACGAGCAGCTATATATCTATACTAGTAGGGCGCGTGGGTGCGCGGCCCGCAAGCGGACCGCGGTTTTTCTACTCGGCAAGTAGACTTTTAGGTCTTGATCATTGTCTATCAAAAAACCACTCTTCCATCTTTTATACTCTCCGAGATAGACACCGTTGAAGTTTGTATGGCCGCCATCTTGAATCCGCCATTTTGGATTTTTTTTCAGCTCACTGCCAATTGGATGAGGTTTCGAGTGACTTGTTCGAGCACCCTATCTTTATTACCATGGCCGTGCTCCTCACCCACCTTCCAAACCCTCGATCATCATATGTCATCATTTGTCATAATGAAAATTCTTCAATAAAAACAAATCTTGAAAAGGAACCGTATCAAAGTCTTGCATGAATCCCGCCTCCCGGCTTCTAGTCTCATCAATATTCGCCATATATTTTGTATGAAGAAAAAAAAATTCCGCCATCTTGGATTTTTTTTCTATTCATCAAATAGACCTTTTGGTCTTGATCATCTTTTGCCAAGAAACCACTCTTCCATCTTTTATACTCCCCGAGATAGACACCGACGAAATTTGTATGGCGGCCATCTTTTTTCCGCCATTTTGAATTTATTTTCAGCTCACTGCGAATTGGATGAGGTTTCGAGTGACATTTGTTCGAGCACACCCCACCTATCTTCAATACCCCGGCCGTGCTCTTCATCCGTCTCCGAAATCCTCAAGCATCAGCTCTCTCCATAATTTTCCTCCGAATGAATTTTTGTCCTCTATACGAAACCATAGGTGAAAAAAAAATTTTTCATACAAAATTTTACAGGAGAGGTGATCAATCAGTCAGTGAGTCAGTGAATCAGCACGAGCAGCTATATATATATTAACTAGTAGGGCGCGTGGGTGCGCGGCCCGCAAGCGGACCGCGGGTTTTCTATCGTCAAGTGGACTTTCAGGTCCTGATCATTTTCTATCAAATAACCACTCTTCCATCTTTTATACTCTCCGAGATAGATGCCTATGAAATTGGTATGGCCGCCATCTTGAATCCGCCATTTTGAATTTTTTTTCAGCTCATTGCCAATTGGATGAGGTTTTGAGTATTTTTTGTTTGATCACCTCCCACCTGTCTTCAATACCCTGCCCGTGCTCCTCACCCACCTTCCAAACCCTCGATCATCATATCTCATCATTTGTCAGAATGAGAATTCTTTTATAAAACAAATTTTGAAAAGGAACCGTATCAAAGTCTTGCATAGTTCTCAGCTTCTAATCTATTCAATATTCGCCATATATTTTGTATGGAGAAAAAACATTCCGCCATCTTGGATTTTTTTCTATTCATCAAATAGACCTTTGGGTCCTGATCATCTTTTGCCAAGAAACCACTCTTCCATCTTTTATACTCCCCGAGATAGACACCGAAGAAATTTGTATGGCGGCCATCTTTTTTCCGCCATTTTGAATTTTTTTTCAGCTCACTACGAATTGGATGAGGTTTCGAGTGATATTTGTTCGAGCACCCCCCACCTATCTTCGATACCCTGGCCGTGCTCTTCACCCGTCTCCGAAATCCTCAATCATCAGCTCTCTCCATATTTTTCCTCCGAATGAATTTTTTTCCTCTATACGAAACCATCAGTGAAAAAAAAATTTTTCATACAAAATTTTACAGGAGAGGTGATCAATGAGTCAGTCAGTGAATCAGTCAATCAGCCCCAGCAGCTATATATATATTAACTAGTAGGGCGCGTGGGTGCGCGGCCCGCAAGCGGACCGCGGTTTTTCTATCGTCAAGTGGACTTTCAGGTCCTGATCATTTTCTATCAAATAACCACTCTTCCATCTTTTATACTCTCCGAGATACCTATGAATTTGGTATAGCCGCCATCTTGAATCCGCCATTTTGAATTTTTTTCAGCTCATTGCCAATTGGATGAGGTTTCGAGTAATTTTTATTTGAGCACCTCCCACCTATCTTCAATACCCTGGCCGTGCTCCTCACCCACCTTCCAAACCCTCGATCATCATATCTCATCATTTGTCAGAATAAGAATTCTTCTATAAAAACCAATTTTCAAAAGGAACCCTATCAAAGTCTTGCATAGTTCCCAACTTCTACTCTCTTCAATATTCGCCATATATTTTGTATGGAGAAAAAAATCATCCGTCATCTTAAATTTTTTTTCTATTCATCAAGTAGACCTTCGGGTCCTGATTATCTTTTGCCAAGAAACCACTCTTCGATCTTTTATACTCCCCGAGATATACACCGTCGAAATTTGTATGGCCGCCATCTTGAATCCGCCATTTTGGAATTTTTTTTCAACTCACTGGCATTTGGATGAGGTTTCGAGTGACTTTTGTTCGAGCACAACCCACCTATCTTCAATACCCTGGCCGTGCTCTTCACCAGTCTCCGAAATCCTCAATCATCAGCTCTCTCCATATTTTTCCTCCGAATGAATTTTTGTCCTCTATACGAAACCATCTGTGAAAAAAAAATTTTTCATACAAAATTTTACAGGAGAGGTGATCAATCAGTGAGTGAATCAGTGAATCAGTGAATCAGTGAATCAGTCAATCAGCCCCAGCAGCTATATATATATTAACTAGTAGGGCGCGTGGGTGCGCGGCCCGCAAGCGGACCGCGGTTTTTCTATCGTCAAGTGGACTTTCAGGTCCTGATCATTTTCTATCAAATAACCAATCTTCCATCTTTTATACTCTCCGAGATAGATGCCGATGAAATTGGTATGGCCGCCATCTTGAATCCGCCATTTTGAATTTTTTTTCAGCTCATTGCCAATTGGATGAGGTTTCGAGTATTTTTTGTTTGAGCACCTCCCACCTATCTTCAATACCCTGGCCGTGCTCCTCACCCACCTTCCAAACCCTCAATCATCATATCTCATCATTTGTCAGAATGAGAAGTCTTTCTATATCAGTCTTTTATAAAAACAAATTTTGAAAAGGAACCGTATCAAAGTCTTGCATAGTTCTCAGCTTCTAGTCTATTCAATATTCGCCATATATTTTGTATGGAGAAAAAAAATTCCGCCATCTTGATTTTTTTTTTCTATTCATCAAGTAGACCTTCGGGCCCTGATCATCTTTTGCCAAAGAAGCACTCTTGCATCTTTTATACTCTCCGAGATAGACACCGACGAAATTTGTATGGCCGCCATCTTGAATCCGCCATTTTGGAATTTTTTTTCAACTCTCTGCGAATTGGATGAAGTTCCGAGTGACTTTTGTTCGAGCACACCCCACCTATCTTCAGTACCCTGGCCGTGCTCCTCACCCGTCTCCGAAATCCTCAATCATCAGCTCTCTCCATATTTTTCCTCCGAATGAATTTTTGTCCTCTATACGAAACCATCGGTGAAAAAAAAATTTTTCATACAAAATTTTACAGGAGAGGTGATCAATGAGTGAGTGAATCAGTGAATCAGTGAATCAGTCAGTGAATCAGCCCCAGCAGCTATATATATATTAACTAGTATTTCGCTCGGTGCGCGAGCTGCTAAAGCAGCTCGCGGGAAGTGTTATTGCTACAAGTAGGGCGCGTGGGTGCGCGGCCCGCTAAAGCGGACCGCGATTGTTCGGCTTTATTTATTTCGCTCGGTGCGCGAGCTGCTAAAGCAGCTCGCGGGAAGTGTTATTGCTACAAGTAGGGCGCGTGGGTGCGCGGCCCGCTAAAGCGGACCGCGATTTTTTTGCTCATCAAGTAGACCTTCGGATTCTGGTCATCTTTTGCCAAAAAATTTGTTCGAGCACACCCCACCTATCTGCAATAACCTGGCCGTGCTCCTCATTCACAAAAGAAAAAGAAAAAAAAAGAAAAAAAAAAGAAAAAAAAGAAAAAAAGCAAATGTAAAATGAAAAAAAAGAAAAAGAAAAAAAGCCCTATGAACCTATCAAAATCAATGTCTTGCATAGTTCCCAACTTCTAGTCCCTTCAATATTCCCCATACATTTTGTATGGGGGGAAAAAAAAATCCGCCATCTTGAATTTTTTTCCTACTCACCAGGTAGACCTCCGGGTTGTGATCATCTTTTGTCGAGAAACCGCTACTCCATCTTTTATAGTCTCCGAGAGAGAGACGGACAAAATTTGCCGCCATTTTTTTTCCGCCATTTTGGAATTTTTTTTCAACTCACTGGCAACTGCTCGAGGTTTCGAATGACATTTGGTCGAGCACCCTCCACCTATCTTCTATACCCTGGCCGTGCCCCTCGCCCGTCTCCGAACTCCTCAGTCATCAGCTCTCTCCACCTTTCTCCGAGTCACATTCTTTGAGCTCTATACGACACCATGGGTGAAAAAAATTTTTTTCATACAAAATTTTACAGGAGAGGGGTCGGAAATTTGAGACGTCACAGCTCGGCCGCCATCTTGTTTTTTAAATTTTTTTCACGTTTTCTGTTAATCGTTTACTAATTTCTACGACAATCCAAAATTTCAAAGAAATCGGTTGGAAAACAAAAGAGTTGCAAGATTCACGTCGGCCGCCATCTTGTTTTTCCGAAATGTCATAATTTTCCCCAACTCGAATCCCCCCCCCAAACACATCTCCCGAACATCATTATATCGATTTCCGTCTCCTTCTAGGAGAACAACCCTGTCAATGAGTGAGTGAGTGTGTCAGTGAGTGAGTGGTAATCGAGCTATATATATTATAATATATAAAAGAATGTGGTGTTCGTTACACTATTTATAACTCAATAACGGATGAACCGATTTGGCTGAAAATTGGTGGAGAGGTAGCTTAGAACCAGGAGACGGACATAGGATACTTTTTATCCCGTTCGACCGCGTTTCCGTCATGTCACTATAAAACGTGGTATAACAAAAACGCATCTGACATTGAATAACAAAACGTAAATGACAGTGGAATAACAAAACGTAAATGACAGCTAAACGTAATTTTGTCTTTGGTTAAGTATTTAAATTTGACAATTATAAAAAGTGTTATAATAAAGCATTACTGATATTATTAATGCGAAAGTGTGTTTGTTTGTTGGTCTGTCCTTCAATCACGTCGCAACAAAACAGCGGATTGATGCGATTTTTTGCATGGGTATAGTAATGGATGTAGTAGTGGTTCCTCAGACCGGGAGAGCTACTTTTTATCTCGGATAATGAAAGAGTTCCCGCGGGATTTTTAAAAACTAAATCCATGCGGACGAAGTCGCGGGCATCAGCTAGTTAATGATATTTTATTAACCATTTAGCCTATTACAGGCTGGTAAGTTCGGAACGAAAAAGGATCGATTCGAAGGATTTATTGTGATAAAGGATGACACTTTACTTTCGAAATTAAAGTCTTTAAATAATCTTTGATTAGATTCGTGACTACAGAATGTATTCAAATGGACTTTTTAATCAATACCTACAACAAATACAAAACGCATTGATTCTACAAAACATTTCATCATTCGTTTTCATTTTGAATGGTTTTGTAAAGCTTTGTATATTTCCCTCTGTTGCCTCGCTCCCCTGCCCCACATTTTACCGAGATGGGTATCAAATTTTAACATTTCTATCAAGATCGTTGCGTCATTCATCACGCCTCACTTGAAAACATTTTTTGGATATTTTAAATAAAAAAATATCCTCAAAAGGGACCTATCGTTCGCACTCTTAATCAAACGACCGCCCATGGACGGGGAAAATTAAAACAAACCATTTTAAATTGAACTACCTCAATGTTTGTCCTTCCCAATTAAAACTGTAAAGTGGACACCTAAACCGTGGAGATCATTTCACATTGGTTGTAAATACGCAGTGTAAAATCAACCAGTCAAATTGGGAATGTCGGTAGTGAGTGCTAGGGTTCAAATTGTTTGAAAGATTCGGTCAAAACGAGCCGGCACAAGAGGTTTTCATTAGTCATCAAGGGGGTTACAAAGGGGCATGGATCTGTTTGTACGTCTGTCTGTAAAAACAGGCCGTTGATACGGCATGGAAGGGCGCAGTATCAATGTGTACGTGCATTTCATTTCGACATAACCTTGGTTCAGGTGCATGGACCGTTGAAAAAGCTTTTGTTTCACGTGTCCCCGGTAATTTTGTGCTTTTGCGTTGTTTTTTAATAAGCAAACAGAGGCCGTGAACCGTGAAAAGGCCTGCTTTTTGATTGTTCTAGTCGATGTGCTTTTCGAGCTTTATTTTAAAAATAAAACCTTGATGTTGGTACCTTAATTTGAGATGGACGTTTTCGAATAGACACTTCAATGTTCGAACTCCAATTGTATATTGAAACAAACAGATTTAACTTCAAGACAGCTTCAAAACAGATTTAGCTTGAAGCATAAAGAAACGTTGTAGAGCTGTTTTCAAAATTTTTAAAGATATTCTTTATAAATAAGCAATAAAATCTACCCACCCATTTATAATGATCTTTTATTTTACGCCCAACAAGCACCGATTTAACTAGTAGTAAATCAATGCAGACAAGATGTCCAGCCATAGGTTGAAGAAGAAGAGTAAGTAGACTAAGTATCACCATCAGCAACCCATCAACGGCTCACTATTGAGCACATCTCTCCTTTCAGAGAAGTGTTATAGGCCATAGTCCACCACGCTGTCATAATGCGAATTGTCTACTTAGCCGGAA
Organism: Oeneis ivallda; assembly: GCA_029955525.1. NCBI lineage: Eukaryota > Metazoa > Arthropoda > Insecta > Lepidoptera > Nymphalidae > Oeneis > Oeneis ivallda. Next base: position 4,465,813 of record JARPMR010000006.1, on the reverse strand, counting down.
TTTCATAATTATGTTTTCAATGTACTTACCGTTTCAAGAGCGTCGCCAGCCGATGGCAAGTTGATATTATTATGGAAGACGGGAAAATTATGGATAAATAAAACTTATGCGTTGAGTTAGTATGTGTGAAAGTGTGTTTGTTTGTCCTTCAATCATGAAGTAACGAATTGAGGTGATTTTTTGCAGGGGTACCAATAGTTGTGAATTTGGAGAGTGACATAGGCTACGTTTGATCCCGAGAAAACAGGGTTCCTACTGCATTTTTAAAAAACTTACCCCATGCGGACGAAGTCGGAGGCAAAAGCTAGTTAAGTATAAGTTTTTTAACTTCACAGTTGAAGATTTGGCAGCGGTATCTGGATTTCAATGATGAAGTATCTACTAATACTATATTTTTGAAATGTCTGCAAATGGGGGGGGGGGGGGGCAACTGCCCCTACCTACCCCCCCTTGGCGACGCCCATGTACCGTTTCTTCATACCTAAACCGTAAACGAAATTGAATTATTTATGAACACGTAGTAAAGCACGGCAATACCGCAGATGTTCAAGTTGGCAATTAAATTGGCAATTGGCTTCGGAATGAGTTCCCCATTAAACGACTCAAACGAATCCATTTTCATCTCTATAGATATAAATAGGTGGGTAAATACATCCATCGCATCGCCGTCGCGTCTTGGAGTTTCTTAATTAATTAGGATAAATAATTGGCTGAGAAATATTAATTGCGGAATTCTGTCAAGTTGCGTGTTTGAATAAATTGAGAGTCATCGGTAAGTAAAATAAACTAGACTAGAAAATATAATACTACGAAGAGAAAATCTAGAAACACGAAGAGTCCAGACCTCGCTGGCATTAACTAGTAGATAAATAAATGAGCTTTAACAAACTATTTCCCAAACGTGTAACTTCTATCATCATCATCGTCATCACCAACCCTTCAACGGCTCACTACTGGACGCATTTCTTTCTTTTTTTTTATTCGATGACAAGATAGTCCTTGACTGCGATCTCACCTGATGGTAAGTGATGATGCAGTCTAAGATGGTAGCGGACTAACTTGGAAGGGGTATGGCAGTGAAAATTCAACCCATACCCCTAATCGGTTTCTACACGCCATCGTGCCGGAACGCTAAATCGCTTGGCGGAACGTCTTTGACGGTAGGGTGGTAACTAGCCACGGCCAAAGAAAGCCTCTCACCAGACCAGACCAGAGACAATTCAGAAATGATAAATTCCCAAATTGACCTCACCGGGAATCGAACCCGAGACCACCCAGTTATAAGACCACAGCGCTCACCACTGCGCCAGGGAGGTCGTCAAAATTTCTTCTCTCAGAGAAGTGTTAATAGAACATATAGTCCACCACGCAGGCCCAATGCAACTATAAGGTAACTTCTACTTACATACTATATGAGACCTTAAAAACTACTTGTAGAACTACAATATACAAGTTTCTAAACATAACTAGGTAGCGTATTCTACGGGGTTCAGAGAGGATTTAAAATGATTGCATTAGAGGCAATAACTAGAATTAAACTGCGTGTGGGGTCGCCATTAATCATGTACCGTGTACACGGCGCCTTTGCCTGGTGACGCGTGAACTGGGATCCTATCGGTTTGTTTTGTTATGTCCGTTTTCAGCAACGTTCCCTAACTTTTACGGGTTACCTAAGCTTATTTAGGTGACGCTTTCGTTTTCACGAACCTTTAGGGAACCCTAAAGGTGGGAATGATATTGGGTAAGGGATTGGGTAAGCCGGAATGGTATTGCTATGCTGCCTTGGAGGACCTTTTTAAGCTTCTGGATTGGAACGGACTTGCCATCAACAAAAAAGGCGAGTAAGTCACTCACCTGAGATTTGCCGATGACATAGTCGTTATGGCAGGGACTCTGAGGGACTTCAATACCATGCTCAATGATCTCAGCATGGTTCTCAATAGGCGGGTCTGAAAATGAACACGAGCAAGACGAAAATTATGTCCAATGCTCACGCTCCGCTCCACCCAGTAATCATTGAGAACTCTTGAACACTTGAAATTGTGGACGATTATATACATATACCTGGGACACACAGTCCAGCTAGGTAGGTCCAATTTCGAGAGAGAGATCAACTGCCGAATCCAATTCGACTGGGCAGCGTTCGGGACGCTTCGAGATGTCTTCTGGTCCCAAATTCCTCAGTGTCTGAATACTTACAGTCTTGGAACAGTGAAACGGAAACTCATGTCAGGAGATTGTTTCATTTTTACGCAATTTCGGGAAAAGTAAAAAAATACTTTATTGATTGAGCTTTCAATAATTATTCTTTTTTTATTATTACTGATCTCATATTGAAGCGAGCGAACATGTAAAGGGAAAAGATAACTAACTCTTATATTTCCAATTCATCCGATGCTGTTGCTTGTCTTATTAGAGCGATCAGTTAATTGATTCATTATTAATAATGGCCACTGTGCGCGGGCTGGCTGCATGGATCGCATCCGATCGGCGCCGCGGAGCAGGGCTGGTGACTCTGAATAATAGCTGCAGTGCGAAGCTCCATTGCATTACTAGCAACGACGGGTATTTCAAAAAGATTAATAATTGTAGATAAACTCTGACCAGGAATTAACATAGGTACTTAATTTATTTTTCAAATACATGTTACAATCAATTTTATAAATGGGCTACACCTGAAGACTTGCTTCTGTTTTCACACCACTTTAAGTGAAGTAGGTACCTATTGTAGATGATATCAAATTTAATTTCGAATATGAAACACATCACGTTATATGAATATAATTATGGTTTTTATTGATAACTCGGCATAAAAAATGTATATTTTTATTTAAAAAAATCTGACTTCCCTGAGAGAATCGCATACAAATCAACAGCTCATGAAAATAAACATATTCATCATTTTCCATAGGGTGCCTACATAATGACATTTTACTACCACAGAATATCAAAGTTCAACCCAAAAGTAAGTCACAGTTTCATCGGGGTAGTTGGGTTTTGGGGTTGGGCATGACTACCTATTTGACTACAAACAGTACTCATAGTACGAACTAACTTTACTAATTACTAATGTTTTACTTTAGTACGAAGTTACGTAAAAAAACCGAATCTCGTGCCGTATGATACAATGGAAACACGTTAATTGGTTTCGTTAGCACAGTACCCAGTGCAGGCTATCCCGGCAGCGACGCGGTAACTCAATTATGAAGAGACCGACGCTCGGCCCGTCACAAAGTGCAGCGCAAAAACTTGCTCACCGAGCAACTCTGCAGCTCACAATGCAGACAATGCTGCCATTGATTTTTAACCCCCGACGGAAAAAGAGTTGGTGCTATGAGATTATTCACAATGTGTGTCTATCTGTGTTATCGAAACATTTAAACGGATTGAACGATTTAATTGCGATTTTTTTATTCGACCATATTCGGCTTTAGAAAAACATTCGTTACGCACTACGCAAAAAAAATCAGAAAATTGTGCCATATAGTATAATGAAGACAGGTTGATTGATTTCGTTAGAGCAGTACCCAGTGCAGGCTATCTCGCAGCTACGCGGTAACTCAATTGTAGACACCTTCTCTCGGCGCTCCGCCCGTCGCAAGGCGCAGCGCAAAAACTTGCTCACCGAGCAACTCTGCAGCTCACAATGCAGACAATGCTGCCATTGATTTTTAACCCCCGACGGAAAAAGAGTTGGTGTTATAAATTTGTCCACTTTGTCTATGTGTCTGTTTGTCTGTCATCGGAGCGCTCAATCGGATTGACCGATTTGAATGCAATTTTTTAATTCGAAAGCGGGATTATTTATATTTTTACTGAACAGGGTTTAGGATTTTCTTTGTTTCACTTACAGTTCCTTTAATAATATTAAAAAAAAAAAAAACAAAAATTAACAGTTTTTACTGTTTGAAGTAAAGACGCCAGAATATTAGTTTGTACAAAAGCTTTCTAACTACGAGTAGATAGCTAAACTAGAGCTAAACATGCAGTAAATTTTTTGCAATCGGTCAAAAAATAAACCAATCCCGACATTCCGTTTTTAGCAGAAGATGGTATTTTGAAATGTGCTATTCGACGTTTCAGTTCGGAATTCTATTCGCTGGGAATTTCAGAATTGTACGAGTACAAACGTTTGGCGAAAGGGGGTTATCTGTGGGCGAAACGGAACGAAATTCAGGCAATAAGTCCCTTCTAGTTGTCTATGCGAGTTTTTGTAAAGTGGAGGAAAACTTGTTTTCTATTTAAAATGGCACTTTAGGAATTAAGTGCATTTTTTTTTGGGAAACGTCGAGATTCTTAAATTGCTGGAGAGTAGAAACCTTATTAATATTATTGCAAATACGAAAGGGTGTGCTTTTTTTTTGTTTGTCTTTCAATCACTCAGAAATGGAGCAATTATTGATCAACGTCATTTTTGCATAGGTGTAGTTGTGGACTTAGAGAGTGACATAGAGTAGCTTTTATCCTTGAAAAATAAAGGGTGGGATCTCTGATTTTCCGGGATATAAAAAGGTAACTACTTTGTGTCACTTTCCAAGTCCTTTACTATAACCACACAAAAGATTACGTCGATCTATTGCTCCGTTGAGTGTGATTAAAGGACAAACCAAAAAACAAACACACTTTCGCATTCATATTATTAGTAAGGATTGTAAATGTTGCGTCATATTTCTAAGGTCGAAACAAAATAGTAATCTAAATATAAATATATAAAAAAAGGTGACTGACTGACTGACTGATCTAACAACGCACAGCTCAAAAATCACTGGACGGATCGGGTTGAAATTTGGCATAAAAATAGATAGATATATCGACACTGTCGTAGAACACTGTCGCATATGAATATACAGCGAAATCTTGATTTTGGCACTAACGGCTTTTATAAACAATGCTTAACACCTCAGCAAAAGAAAAAAATATATTCAGTAGTTTTGGAGATATTCATTCGGACAAAGTCGTATCTGAAACTCATTCCGAAGAAAAAAGGCCCCTTGTAAAGAAGCGCTGCTGTCGCTAAATTGTCAAATACCGGTGGCCGCCAGTTGATTGTCACTTGCGATGTTGTTAGTTGGAAAGCCGTCGCGTCGCGTTTCGTAAGTTTTAATTTCAATTATAATTAAGAAATACTCAAAAACCATGTCGCATAATATGAACCAACATTGTTCTACGGAATGCCGATAAAACCAAGTTCGATACTCTAAACTGCTGTCCTGTAAAGGAGCAATTTTGTAGAAGCAACTTTGTTCTACGACAGTGTCGATATTATGACGTAGGTATCCGCTAAGAAAGTTTTTTTTGAAAATTCAACCCTTAGGGGTTAAAATAGGGGTTCGAAAAATCGAATTTAACGTGAACGAAGCCGCGGGCTAAAGCTAGTCTCCAGATATCTGTTTACAAATAACCGAGTATGCGGCGAACACAATTAGAGCGCGAGTGTAAATTTGAGACGCGCAGCGCGCCGCGGCCGCCTACAGCTAGCGGTGCGGACAAAACGATGCACCGTCCCCATGTCCGGCGCGATAGTTACGTGCCCACGATTTCATATCGATAAGATACGTTTAACGATTTTTAAGCTATTGCATAGCTTTTATCGCGGGCATTGAACTAGGACAAACAGTTTGAGCGCGGCGACCGAATCAAGAAATTCCGTAACAAAAAATAACCTAACACCGTCGTTCAGTAAGCGTTCAACATTTAGAGGTTCTCAAGTAGCTCTATTTGGCGCAGTGGGCGAGCGACCGCTTTCGAGCGCCGATGTCGCAGGTTCGAATCTCACTCGCGAAGTAGTGACAGTTCGCTGTTTTTGTTTGTTTGTTTTTTAATTATTTTTTTGCATAATTTTTATTATGCAAAAAAAATATTGCATAAATATTATAATTGCATAAGTTGATAAAAAATGCTATGCAATAGCTTTACCGCGGCAGTCCCCGAGTGCCACTTAATTTTTTATTTTAATTACTTAGGTGAGACGGTTATATTTTAACTGCCGCACTGATGCCCGTTTTCACCAACTATACGTAAATCATCATCAAGTAGGAGTCTCTTTACGTAGGAAGGCTCTAAATATAGTTAATCCCCTATTTCACTTCATTTCCACCTCCTGGTGTTCAGACAGAAAGCGTCACCTAGCTTAGCTTAAGTAGCCCGTCAGTTAGGGAACGTTGGCGAAAACGGGCATCAGAGTCACTAATCGTTACTTACTTATAAGGATCTGTACTAAATAGATGTAAAAAAGTTCGTTCAGTCAGATATACGTCTCGTTAGTTCATATAAATAAATTTTACTAATACATAAATGCGAATGTTTGTTGATAATTGGTTTGTTCTTTAAACAGACAGTAACAGTCCACAACTGTATAGTTGAGGACTTAGAGTCTAAGTCCTCAACTATACAGTTGAGGATTTAGAGGATGATACAGAGTACTTTCCTTTTATCCTGAAAAACAAACAAATCAACAAACACATACTTTCGCATTTATAACATTAGTAAGGATCATAAATGTTCGTTTTATATTTTCTAAGGTCAAAACAGAAAACGTAATTTCCAAATATCTGTTAGTTAAATAGTTAATCTATGCTTTATAAATAACAGATTATGCGGCAAACACAAATATAGAGAGCGAATGTGAGACGCGCAGCGCGGGTGCCTCGTGCATAATGGGTGCTAACGATTGCATATCAATAAGATATTTATGTTTAACGATTTAGTCACTAATCGTTTCTTAAGGATATCTTTAGAAAGTACACTCTTAAGGCTTAACTACCCATACTTAGCGTATATCGGTAAAAATGGAAGAATAGAAGAACTGGGAGAATCTCTATTGGCACCTGGGCTATATGAATGTAAAATTATTGATTCGAAAATGTCAAAACACGAGTATATCGATTTAAAAAAAGCTTCCCATCCCTACCGACGCTGCCCTCAGTAACTGCGCCCTTGCACTTCGGAAGGGTGAAGCTGAATTATTGTTTAGAGGAGGGGCTTTTAAACCGGGAAACCCCAGGCATTGTGCAGCCGATTTCCCGCTTTCCGCCATTTTAATGTCCTTACATTGGTTATGGCCGCTCTATCTCACTCTATGCACAGAATTAATTTATATGCTCTAGGATATTGTCAATAAGTTTTTATTTTTTCTTAAAATAGAAATTTAATATTAATAGTTATTGTTTTTATTGTTAATTTTATTCGAACTCGTTAATTTTATAACATTTTTATTTTATGAATAATTTAGGTTTCCTCATACCTACAATAGGAATAATGAAATCACTGAATCACATAAAATATACTACTATACTTGTCGGAGAGTAAACTACGGAACGTCAGCCTTGGTTGTCTTAGGCGTATATTTTTTTAGTAGCGGAGGTTGTGGCAACATTGAGAGAATGTCTGGGTAAAGTTGAAAGGAGGCTATTATAGGTTGAGGGAGGTTGAAATAGTACAACGTTTGTAGTAACGTGTTGGCTCTTTGTGATTGCTTTTATTAGATCCTCGACCAGAGGTGCCGTCGTCATACTAATATTGTAAAGTTTTGTTTTGAAAAGAGCAACTGCTGAGTTTCTTGCCGACACTTTTCAGCAGAACTTGCTTTCCGAGCCGGTACACCATGACGTGGCCAGGTACAGGTTGGCCTACGCGAAATAAACAATTTTGAATTATGATTTTTTTTAAATTGCATCATTGTGAACAAGTTAAACCATTTAACATTTTTTAATAAGGAGGTAGGTAAACAGAATAATCAGACGATGTGAAGCCTCCTTTTTTAATAAATCTGTTAGCAACAAAATATGGAAACGAATTTGTAACGTTCTCAACATCACTCTCCCTTCGAAACCAATTTGTCTGCCACTCAATATTACTTAATTCAAGGCGAAAATATTCTCTCTAAAAAAAAAGAAAACTCGCAAGTTGCATGGAAACGCTCTTCAAATACCTCATAAAAACTTTCATTCTGAAAATCCGAACCTTCAACATTATGAAATATTAAGTCTCAAATTGTTCCCCAAATATTCCCTAAGCTGGCAAATTAAAAATTCACAGAGGAGATCCAGCTTTGCGGATTTTGTCCAGTATAAAATAAACTTTCCTCAATGCCTATATTTACTAAACTTATTAAGCGAAGGTATACTTTGTTTTTAATAATATAATATAAACACATTAAGTTCAATTTTTTAAACCCCTATTTTACCACATAGGGGTTAATGATGCCTACGTCATAATAGATATTTGTGTGCAAAATTTCAGCCCGATCCGTCCAGCTGATTTGAGCTGTGCGTTAATAAATCAGTCAGTTTGTTCAGTCAGTCAGTCAGTTGCTAACAGAAAAAAATCTGTCACCGAAGGTTGAAAAGAATAAAATAGAAAAGTTTTTACAAAGTGGTTTTGAATCGTCAAGTGATTCGAATACTGGCACTGATCCGAAATGCCATTCCAACCGAGAAGGATCAGCAAGATACTTGGCGTTTGCTCTTAAAAAAGAACATGTTGAGTAGTTTTACGAGATACATAATTAATTGCTATATTAGTACAAGTCAAAATTACAAAAAGTCAAAATTATATAATTATAAGAATGTTTTAGGTTAGAAGCATGCTACATAAAAAAACAAGGACATTTTAGTTAGAAGTATTGTTAATTGACTTCAAAATGATTTCGAACCTCATGTTTACTATTGTTATTTGTATACTTGATGATGCCCGCGACTTCGTCCGTGTGGATTAAGGTTTTTAAATCCCGCGGGAACTCTGTAATTTTCCGGGATAAAAAGCGTAGCGTATGCGTTAATCCAAGGTATGAGCTATCTCCATTCCAAATTTCAGCCAAATCGGTTCATTCGTTGTGGCGTGAAAGAGTAACAAACATCCATCCTCACAAACTTTCACATTTATAATATTAGTAGGATTAAACTAGGGCTAATAGGCTAGCTAGGTATTAAAATATTGACTATTAAGTTTGGAAAGCTCATGTTAAACTGGTTACAGGAAGCGGTTCGAATACAAATATTCAAAATATTTCATTAAACCGGACTGTTTGCCCGCCTCCCCTCAGTTCACCTACTCGTAGCTACTCATATTTGATTGGCATCCGGAAACTTTACATCTCGACATTTTCATCTGAATATTTTGCTCCATGTTTAGTAGCTCTATATTATTTTTTGAGCAGTAATAGCTTAGTTGGGTATACTGTAGCTATTCGGAGTTGCGGATTTGTTCCTCGGGCAGGCCTCTGACTTTTTGGAGTTATGTGAAATTAACGAGGTAACTTACATGCTTTAACGATAAAGGAAAACATAGCGTAGAAAATTTGCACGCCTCTTTATTTATCTCAAAGTTGCGTGAAGTCTGCTAATTTGTATTGGGCTAGAGTGGTGGACTATAATAGCCTGTAACGCTTCTCTGAGAGGAACCCTGTAATTTTTGGTTTGTAAATGATGATGATATTATTTTATATTTTTCAGCTTGTAAGTATATATTTTATTTATTCTCTTAATAATTTTCTTATACCTATAAATTAAACTCTAAATGATTTAACTATGTATGGTATTTCTAATTAAAACTTTAATCTAAAATCTCATCGTTATCAACGTACCACGGCATAATACCTACTTAAAATGAAAAAAAAAAACATGCTAAAAGGACCGTATCGAGTTGGTACACACCACAACGCGTTAGAATAATAGAGAAGAAAAAATGCCATATTTCAGTTTCGTTACAGTGAGCATTTGGTTATTGTTCTTGAGCGAGTTTCTCCGAATACTCCGAAACGTCACATTTATCTGTGAATGGCGAAGTGAATGCGAATTTTGATTTTTCCATTTCCCGTCACTTAAACGATCCTACCTCCGCCTTTTATTGTGTAGAGATGCGGAGATGCCCCTATTTTTAATATCTCTAGCTCTAAACATTTTCGTATTGTCAGCCATTTTATGTCAGGGGGTACTTTGAATGTTGGAATGTTTGCTTTTTTGATATTTTTGATATGGTGATTACATTTTTAGGGTTCCGTACCCCAAGGGCAAGATAGAGCACCATTAATGTCACTCTGCTATGTGTGTCCGTCCGTACGGATCTCTAACTGGTAGATGAAATGAGTTACAGACCTGAAATTACGGGACCTATCCCAAAAACTAGTTAAAAACTATAGAAAAGACGTACATTTTTCACGACTGGTATGCAGTTACTTTAAAGTAAACAATCTGAGCCCGAACATTAAAATGTAAGAGGGAATAAACCATTTCAAACGTGAAACTCAACATAAAAGCGAAAGTTTGTAAAGGAGCACTCAATTTCCGTAGATATATTAATCAGCTTTGTCACCAACCAAACATTGCCAAAGCACCACTTACCGCAAGAAAGGCCCTCGCGCCACTAATTACGCAAAAAACATCTCATCCCCCTTTCAAACACACTCCGCCGTTCATAATCCCTCAAAGAACGTCCAGTTTATGACCGAACCAAACTTAATAGGCCCCTTCACCCCCTCGCCAGAGTACCTCAACTATTACAAATTGAAGGGGAATCTTGTATTCCCTTAGGTCTGGATATTCTGGTCCGGGCGCGGTACTTTCGTAAATTAATTCCTCTATCTGCAGGGGCAGCTATAAGCCATAATCCAAAAATGATCGGATATCCCCTTGCAGTGCGATAAATGCTCTTTAATGTCGCTAAATGGCCGAAATGAGAAGAACCCTGAATAAGTATTGTGATGTCTAAATGGATCTTTTGGTATACAAATAAAATGATAAATAATAATTGACTTAAACAATGGGTAGTCAGTTACCCAGTTGAGGACTTGAAAAGGTAAAGGCAAGACCTTGGTGGGATTAATTCCCGCGATTTTTTTAATTTAAAAAATAACTCTATGCGAACGAAATTGAAGGCAAAAGTTAGTAGGTATATTGTAATGTGGTAAAATTGGAACAGAATACAATCTCAACAAATGGATTGATAAATAATAATTGACACTCTTTACAACATATTAAGTTTAAAGATTCAACTTTACAATTTTTAGATTTTGGATTAGATATAGGTATATTATAGGTCATTGAAACAGTTTGCATAGTTGGTAGTTGGAAATCAAATCTGGTATAAAGGTTTGGGGACAACAGCTATGCTCTTGCTATCAAAAAGGTTGTAAAACTTTATTATTATTCGTATTGCAAACAAATATTCTACACACACCAGACAGATTTAATTCATTAAGCGTTCCCTCCCACTACACGTTTGAATCGAAATGTTTGTCTTTTTGAACTTTTTAAAACTTAAAAAATAAACTAAAAGCGCGCAAAAGTAGAGTGGCATATTACTTTATTTTGCTGAGAGCAAAAGTGCTGGGCGCACGGTTTAGTTGCAATTTCAATTTAACCCGTGCCAGGATTGTGTAGCAACCGTGAACGAAGTACCTGGTACACGCTTGCTTAACTAAGGCACTGAGTAGAGGGAAAGTTAGACTGTTATCGGTACGCTAATGTACCACTGATCACTATAAGTAGTCTATGATTAACACTGGATTGGCTGGATAACTATGGATCAATTTGAAGCACTACATATAGTTACGTTCCCTCAAATATGGTTGAGCGAAGCAATGGCTGGGTCATGCGTCATGCTCGTGAACGGGTGCCACCGGCGGGAATGGGGCTACTTTATGTCTGCCCATCTTAAGATAGAAGTTAGTCTGTATGCATTTTTGGAACTTTCCTCATTGTGTAAACACTGCATATATAGCATAGTATTTACTGTATTGTAAATCTGTTTTGAAAAGAGCAACCGCCGAGTTTCTTGCTGGTTCTTCTCGGCAGGAAAGGCATTCCGAACCAGTGGTAGATTCATTGACCATTCAAAAGCACTTGTAAAAGTTTATTTGAATAAAAAATATTTCTATTCTATTCTATTTCTATTCTATACGAATGTCTTTGTAGGTGCTACATTTATAACGGTGCTCGGGAATAGAATAGAATAGAATAGAATAGAAATGTTTTTTATTCAAATAAACTTTTTTACAAGTGCTTTTGAATCGTCGATGAGTCTACCACTGGTTCGGGAACTAATAACATTGCAAATGGCGCACCAACTTCTACGATTAGTCTATGGTTTCATATGAAATCATAGATTTAATTAAGGAGGTCGATTATGAAATCATAGATTAATTATTATAGAGGTTGGTGCACCATTTGCAATATTAGTTCTAGAGACACTCGTCTAAATGTTTACAGGGCCAAAATGGCGTCCATCAAGTAGGTCCAAAAAATAATATGACAACAGCCTCTCCAGTGTATCTCCTTATAGAGCTCAGCTATTTAACCCAAAAGAAGCAGATTAAATAACATTAAATACTGTTAAGTCGATATTATTATTATCAGATTGTCTTATAATCTAATATAAAAAAATATTTTTAAAAAACTGACTTCAAACGCTCACACCACTACAAAGTATATAATTTATCGCTGATATTTTAAAAATCGCTTGACCGATTTCGATAAAATTTAAATGGGACCACCTGGGAAGTATACCCTTTAAAACAAAAAAGAATTTTCCAAATCAGTTCAGGCGTCTTGGAGTAATCCGTGAACATACATTAAAAAAAACCGACGAATTGAGAACCTCCTCTTTTTTTGAAGTCAGATAAAAAGAAATTTAATTTCGGCCGCTACTTCAAAGATAATATTAAGAATAAAAAAGCGATTTCTTGCAGGCCTTTCCTGTAGGGAACCAGTTATTATTTTCGAAGTCCGAGGATTTCCTCGCGCCGCAATCGGTTCCACCTTAGTGCCTAAACTACTGATTTATGGTCCGGGTGACATTTTATACGAACTAAGTCAATATGACGGATATTACATCAAATTTTCCAAAGTCGGGTTATAGTTTTTCAGCTTTTTCCTTATTGATAGACCTACCTCCAGCGCGGAGGACAGCGAGGCTTTCTCCTGCTTCAGAGTTTCCACGCGGCTTTTGTGTTGTAGCAGCGAGCGCACCGTGTCCTCCATCCTGTAACAAGCGTTATAATAAATTATTTACGGTTCAGTAAAAGAAAAAGAGTGCAGTGATAGCCTAGTAGTTAGGACTGTCTCCTATTTGGGTGTTGCCGGTTCGAACCTGGGCACGAACCTCTGACATTTCAGAGTTATGTGCGTTTAAGCATTTCAATATCACATGCTTCAACGGTGAAGGAAATCTGCTCGCTAGAGAGTTTTCCATTATGTTCTCAAACGTTTGTTCACATTAGACCAGCGCACCGGACTATATAAGATACTAGCTGATGCCCGCGACTTTGTCCGCGTGGATTTAGTTTTTAAAGTCCCTCGGGAACTCCTTGATTTTCCGGGATAAAAAGTAGTCTAGATGTTGACCCGAGTAATAAGCTACCATCGGTATAAAATTTTGTAGAAATCTGTGCGGTAGTTTTTACGTGAAAGAAGGACAAACAAACAGACACGAAATCGTCCAGTTACAGTTTTATTATAAGTATAGATAAGTATAGATACCTATACATCTTTTAAGTAATACTATGTTTATGGGTGGACTAAGGCCAATTATCTAAAAGACCTGTACTCAGAGGTGAGCCGTTGAGTGTTGCTTATGATGATGACATATCAAAACTTGCGGGCAGGGTTGAACCCACTTTAAGTCGATTAAAAAAATTACGAAGGCTATGGTGGGACTTCTAACCTGCCCTGTAAAGAGTTTAGCTTCGACAATATTACGGGTGTTTATAAAAATGAGCAAAAGGCAGCTCCCCCGCAGCCTTCTAACCTGACCAGTAAATTTTTTAAGTGCGATTGCTATCGCATTTGGAAATCTTTACTGCATAATGTTATAAACACCCAGAAACTTAGGTGTTTATAACTGACTAGCTGATGCCCGCGACTTTGTCCGCGTGGATTTAGTTTTTAAAGTCCCTCGGGAACTCCTTGATTTTCCGAGATAAAAAGTAGCCTAGATGTTGACCCGAGTAATAAGCTACCACGGTATAAAATTTTGTAGAAATCAGTGCGGTAGTTTTTACGTGAAAGAAGGACAAACAAACAGACAAACAGACAAAAATTAAATAAAAATCTGTTTTGGGCTCAGTATCGATAGTAAAGCATCCCCCAATTAAAATTTTCAAAATATATTAAATGTACAGAAATCTTCCAGTTACAGTTTTATTATATGTATAGATGCTAATCAATTGTAAACTAGCGGCACGCTATGAAGGCCGGTTTGACGTTTGTCCGCTCATGAAGTTCCGTATTAATTGATAACGACTTTGAAGGAAATAATTGTATTACTTTATTGACGATAGTGATGTGCAGAGATTCATAAATTTTATCGAATGTAGTTTTAGGTTTAGGACTCAAAATTTATTTATTAAATTGATTTCTAAAATGTATACAAGTGTAGAAAAATCAGTTTGCACCATTTAAGGGGTGAATGTACTTGTGAATATGAACAATTTTCACTATGTGGACAAACCTCTGAAATCGCAAAAAATATCAGCTGTTTCATACAAAAGGTAAAATTTTTATTTTTATATGATATATACCACAACTCGGCATTTGGTTATGGCGTGAAATACGTTAAAAATGGCGTAGATGCAAACATGAATATGTTAAAAGCGGAATTAGTACGTCTTTTAAAAGAAAACAAACCAACCAAGATCCGATACGTCATTGACGAAATAGCATTAGAACATGGGCACAGAGTTATACGGTTACCGCCTTACCATTGTGAGTATAATGCGATTGAGTTGGTGTGGGCTCAAATTAAGGGATATGCTGCAAGACACAATACAGAACCCCCATTTACCACAAAAAAAATGCTAAAATTATTAGAAGAAGCTTGTGAACATGTGACTAAAGGAGACTGGGAAAAGGTTGTGAATAGAACTGTTAAATTAATAAGGGAAGATTATGAAAGAGATGTGAAAATAGATAATATTATAGAAAACGAACATATAATTATTAATGTAGGTGATGATAGCAGTGACGACAGTGAAAATAGTAGTATGGACGAATCTGATTAATTATGGCCTTTTGTGGCACCTTTTTTGGTATCTTTTGTATTCATATGTTTCTTGTGTGCATATAAAGTATGTATATTCATTTTCATTCAAATATTCAGTTCGTTCAAATAAATTAAATAAACATATACATTTTTGTTTTATTAAACCTATTTAATCAGGTACAAAAACAAAACTTAATTGTTTTTTGTTCGAGAATAAATTGACATTCCACATCACTATTGTAATGTGTCAAACCGGCCATCATAGCGTGCCGCTAGTGTAATATCTCCACACGCTTTGTTTCTGGGTGCTTATAACTGGCGCTAAACAACTGTATAATCTCGCTCAACAATAAGTTTTAATTTACTATATTAATGAACCATTAGTGTTTGCTGTTTGCTAATAAAAAAAAAATTCGTTAGGTGACCCATTTTTCGGCTGATTGTATTTTTGTTGCCGTCACAAACAACAAATAATAACCAATTAAATTGTTGATAAGTCTTGCCCGATATACTTCTTTATTATTGCGAACTATCCAATTACTTCCCAATAAATCACTTCGAAACTATATAAAAGCATACCTATCAAGGATTTGCAAAGATAAAATATTTGGCCACAATTTTCAACCAAAAAGAATAAAAGCTTTTTACGTGGCTTTCAGTAATTCTTTGCGAGAAGGTACTCGTAAAATTCATAATAAGTTGTTAATCCCGAGTGATAACTGTAAGCAACTCGAAACAAAACAAAACAAAAGGTGATCTCCTAAAGCGTACTTCATTATGCGAATGGATTCAAGTCGCGAAGTATAATCTCCGGAAAAGATTTGCATGCAGCCAGACTTTTAGACTAAGAAGGAGCGTTTGGGAAAGTGTTCTTAGAGAAAGTAGATGCTTAATAATACGATTAATTGTTTTTTTTTTTTTTGGGTAAGCATTGTTATTTGTGTCAGAAAAAAGTAATTTTTATAAAATGTGTAATGAAGTTATTTTCATTCAATAAAATAAAACTTTTTTCATGAGAACACGTTCATGAATAAAACTTCTGATACTTTTACTACTAAGCAAGCCAGGCTAACCAAAAATTAACAACAAATAAAGTAACAAAAAATCGGCCAAGTGCGAGTCGGGCCTCGCTCTATTAGGGTTCCGTTAAAAAAAATTTAAATTAAAATATTTCCATGGAAATATTTTAATTTGATTTTTTTTAATTTAATTTAATTTTTATTATTTGTTGTTATAGCGGCAATAGAAATACATAATATGTGAAAATTTCATCTGTCTATCTATTACGGTTTACGAGATACAGCCCGCTGACAGACGGACGGACGGACGGACAGCGTAGGCTTAGTAATAGGGTCCCGTTGGTACCCTTTGGGTACGGAACCCTAAAAAAAAATCGGCCAAGTGCGAGTCGGGCCCCGCTCTTTTAGGGTTCCGTTAAAAAAAATCCATGTACCCATGGAAATATTTTAATTTATTTTTTTTGATTTAATTTAATTTTTATTAATTGTTGTTATAGCGGCAATAGAAATACATAATATGTGAAAATTTCATCTGTCTATCTATTACGGTTTACGAGTTACAGCCCGCTGACAGACAGACGGACGGACGGACGGACGGACGGACAGCGTAGGCTTAGTAATAGGGTCCCGTTGGTACCCTTTGGGTACGGAACCCTAAAAAAGAAAAAGTTGGGAAAAAGAAATTAAGATATTCTTAGTATAATTGTTAAAACTGAGGCTAGGTTCCAATTCAATTACTATTTTTAACCTGAGCCTGACTGTTTCAAATATTCGACTAAAGTAAATCTACGGACGTGTAGTAAATGTGCCTGCAGTCAGTCTGTCACGAAGCCTCTTGGAGGGTAGTTGTGGTATTGACATAGTGCAAGCATGTTTATAATTCCGATATAAAGAACAGGTGTTTTATTTAAACACCACAAAAGTGGCAACGAGGCGAGGATCGAGCTGCACGTGAGCAATTCAAATAATATTTTTTTGAAGTTTTCAAAGAAGGACTGAGTGTTTACATTAACTTGTTATTCGAACAGTTGTGTTCCCATACAATAATTATTTTTAAATGATATAAGTAATTCAATAAAATAGATTATTAATTATAAATTAAAGTATAATACGTTTTGACATAATATTTTGAGCAATTAGTTTAAACGCCTACCTACATACTGGCTAAAGTATTGATTGGCATAATTATGGGTTTTGTTGTGTACCGACACAAAATGTGAGTGTTTAGTTTATCGCTAATCTTATAAGTTTTAGGCGTAAATAATAGGGTAAAGTACTGTTCGGATAACCAAGTTAAAATAATTAATAGTTATTAATAAAAATAGAAAACAAAACAAAGCTATTCAAAATCGAATGAAGTTAGTTTTGTGGAATTGTACCTACCTAAATAGTAAGTTGGTAAACATATTGCTGTAATATTACATGGTCTATACTCAATAGCATGCAAATATTGAAAAGTACCTGCCAGGTGCTCATTTAGTTAAAAATATAATGGGTTGTGCAGAGATTAACTACCGTCAATGCATTGACAAACAAATGAAGAATAAGCAAAAGAACGGTCGTAGTGAAAGAAAAAGCTTTAGTTTGCGTACTTATTATTAATGAATCATACTTTTGTACTACCCACAGATAGTTAATTTCCACGTTAATTTCATTTATTCATTCATTTCACCCCAAAATAATACGAGGTAATAAAAATCCACTTCCAACTCAAAAGCAATACCTACCTACGGTAAGTAGGTAAATACATAATACAATATCATTGAGTTAGGTACGTTTATTTCTGAACATACCTATTGCAAATACCTGATACAGTGAGTACCAGCTGCGAGATTGTCTAAAAATGATTGTGCAGTGTAGCGATCGTAATCAACTCCGATTGGCCGACACTCTGTCGCTATAGGCTAAAGTTGCTGTGGTGAGGAGAATATGCCATACAAATTGAGATGCAGTGAAAAGCAACGATATTGTGGCGCAATGATTGCTGCAATTTTTCCGGAATCGACCAGCTGTTACCATTTTATCAGATAATCAGGGTAATTTCAATGTTTATAAAAAATGTATTTATTTTGCATTTTGTTATTCCTACCTTTTAATATCATATTATGTATTAATTAAAAAAATACAAATATGAATACAACATTTGCAAAATATTTATGTTTTATGGCTAAGGTCTCCAGCCAAAGGTAAAGGTAAAGGTTTAAATTTAAAGGTAAAGGTAATCAAGGCAACGTAAAGGTAACGTAAAGGTAACGTAAAGGTAACGTAAAGGTAACGTAAAGGTAACGTAAAGGTAACGTAAAGGTAGCGTAAAGGTAACGTAAAGGTAATTTAAAGGTAATCAAGACAACGTACAGGTAACGTAAAGGTAATTTAAAGGTAAAATTAAATTTAACAATAAGATAACAATGAGCTAATGCTCACGCTATTGCTAATAATAAATAATTTATTAGAGAGTCATGCTTGATACCAAGGGCTATGCCAGTTACAATACTGTTGCTTAAATGTAAGCAAAGAGCCACGCACATTGCTTGACACCAAAAGGCTATGCCAGTTACAATACTGTTGCTTAAATGTAAGCAAAGAGCCATGCACATAAAATAATAATAATCGTATCTCAGGGCTATGCGGTTAAGATACTGTCGATCACAATGTAAGCAAAGAGCCACGCATACAAAATAATCAAAATATCCATTATATTCTGTAAGATATTGTTACTGGAAAAACCACACCATAAATATTGTAATTTATAGACTTTTATAATTGCAATGGTGAATTGGTGACTTAGCTGTCGCTTCGCGATGAAAAAGTTTGTGTTTTAATGTATGTTTTGAAACACCAAAAAAAAAATAGGCGAGCTAATTTCTTCATATTACTACTGTAGTACCACTACAGAAGGCTTAACTGAGGTTTTACCACAACCAACCAACTAAATTGAGGTTTTAACCATCGAGAATAAGAATTATTTATTTCTCAGTGTTAAAAAAAAAGGAGTTTGATATTTTAATTATAATTCAACATTATTTTGTATTTCTTTTTCATATTTAATATGGAAAAGGGAAATTTTGAAAGGCTCCTTGTAATCATAAATTGAGAACAACTTATTTTCAATAAATTGAAACAGCTTTTACAGTAAATGTGGCCGGAAAAAATAAAATTTACTAAAATTTACAATAACCAAAATTACTTGATCTTATCAAACAATACTATTAAAATAAATGAATATGTGAAATTTCTATTCTATTCTATTCTAAATATACAATTGAATAAAGAACAGCAAAAAAAAAAAAAAAAATTAATACCTTATATTTCAAAAAAAAAATTAAATTTTTGGATTGCTGTGATAAATGTATAAAATCGTAAATACGATAAATAAGTAGATAGTCTTATGATTAATAAGATTGTAAAATATAGGTATTTTCATATGTTGTAATCATCACAAAAGAAAGATGGGCGATGTTTTATTAAACCAATTCAGCAATTTAAGATGGCAGTCCACACACAAAAAAAAAAAATTATATTATTAATAAGAAACAACAAGTAGGGTGTTTCAACAAGAAATATCCTTCTCGATAGACCTACCCACCGCCGTGTGGTGAACTTAACAAATTGTTAATTATTTGAAAATAGTGATATTTTATAACATGGCAATGTCAGTGGATGAATTAATTACCATAAAGTAAAAAAATAAGTAGGCGATAATTGGGGAAAACCGTTCGCTTCCGATTATAAACGAGCTATTGGAAAGTTGTATTGCTCAGATTAACTTTTCTAAATTAGATAAAAATATATTACCACTTTTAGTGCGGGTATTTGTTCTGACATTAGAGATAGATTTTTGAAATTTCTTGTACCCAAAAGTGCACGTTTCAGAGTATGTATTTTGATTGAGATGCTACTGAGTAACAGTACCAATGATTGTTATGGATAACAGTGCATAATAACTAATACTCGGCAATTCCTTAAGATAAACTATTTGTATACTAATGCACTTATTGTATACTAATGTAATAATACTTTAAGCGAAATCATGAAAATGTGAACAGGTCTCTTCGGTATCCAAATAAGATATTGATTTAAAAATGTATACCAGTACATATTATATGAAAAGTCCCTACTGTATGGCGGTCAGGTTATATAATAAACTGCCAGCAGATTTTCAAAAATTATCTATAAATAAGTTTAAAAGAAAACTCAACGAATGGCTATTGGAGAAAAGTTATAATGATGTAAAAGAATATTTAGTGTAATAATTAGGTACGGGAAAACATAAATATTGACATTTTGAAATTTATATTTTTATTTGACTATTGTCATTCTTAATCTTGACTCACTAATTTATAATAATTATAATTGTCAAATAATCTCACTTTGAATTAATCACTTTCATTTTATAATTATTATTGTTTGTATCATAATTTGCATACTATTAATTTAGTTGAATGTTATGGTCTTTACTGACAATATATTTTGTTACTACCATCCCACTGTACAAACATTCTGGCAAATAAATAATTATTTATTTATTCAATAATTATAAACATAAATATTGCCACAATAGTAACTAAAGGTAAAATTTTTAAATTGTAAAAGAACTTCCATATTGAATGCCCCCGCTCTTAAAATAAAAGAAATACCTAGGAATTGAAAGCAATCCACATGAGGGTTGTTTATGGTTATGTAAGCTCTAGCTAGTTAAGAATAAGAACTTATGATACAGTAGCTATATGATAACTACAACAAAATAATAAAAATAACACGCAACACTTTTGAATTATTATTCTTAATTAGTTACAGTCCCATTTAATGGGGTTCATCGAAACTCTAATTAGTATGTACCTATAATATATGCATAATATTAAAAGATGTCCCAAAGCCGTTTCTTAATCTACTTCGCTGATCGATCAGTCATTTTATGTTTACGTATTGCAAAACTTGCAGTGACCTAATAATACTTATAGTTTTATTAAGTAATCATTGATGTCAATGTGGTCATATTACGATATTTTGCTAGTCAATAATATTGCGTCTTAAAGTTAAGTCCTAAAGTTACTAAGTAGGTAGCACTTTAAATCTTATCTGTCCGCATCATATGAACTCACAGCTGGTCATATCTTTAAAAGAAATGGGACACTTAAAGATCTTCTCGGGGTTCATCTATCCTGCGACTATTCCCGTGAAAATGGTAATCACTAGCAGTAGCATTTTGATTTGTATACCTCATAAATCTTGAAATCAGACAGCCTGAGTGAAAAAGAAGGAAGGAGGATAGAGGCAGGAAGTTAAACATTTTATAACAAGAGAGATATTATTTTCCAATATAAACCTTACATAGCCGACCAAGCAAGCGAGGTGCGGTCATAATCTAAATATAGCTTGTTACAGTTTAATGATTACTGAATTTAAAGACCTTATAACATTTTCTCTGATATAGTTTGTACACTAAAGTTATGTTTCCTGTTATACTTAAAATGAAATATTAAGATGTTATAAGTTGTATTGACAAAGTTGCATATAAGCAATCAGCTTTGTATTCAGCTATCTACAAGAACTTGTCATATTTAAGTAGCTATCTGCTTTATATTTGTAACATTTTGTTGTTGAAAAGAGCAACTGCTGAGTTTCTTGCCGGCTCTTCTCAGCAGAATCAGCTTTCCGAACCGGTGGTAGAATCATGATGTAACAAGAGCCACAAGTTGGCTTCTATAAAATTAATAATGTTGAATTGAATTAATTATTGTATAAAATTATATTTTCTATTAATTACATTGTTACATACATTCAAAATTGAAATAAAGAAGGGATGTAGTAAATGTGCCTGCAGTCAGTCTGTCACGAAGCCTCTTGGAGGGTAGTTGTGGTATTGACATAGTGCAAGCATGTTTATAATTCCGATATAAAGAACAGGTGTTTTATTTAAACACCACAGGACGGAGGCTTCGAATTTCGATCGTATCTAGTTTCTATTATAATATTATTTTAAAGTATTTGTTCTGGATACCTACTTACTGCAAGTAAGCGTATTTTTGGAAGATTGCATCATCATTCACCATAAGAATTTATCCTATTCCACTTCATTCTACAAAAGACGATATTTCTTGGAACAAAAGACCCCGAATTATCATTCCACCCTCTTTTTAATTATTAATACACCGTTGAAAGGAGATTAAAGTATTAAAGAAAATGTAACGGAGGTTCGAATGGCGGTCAGACGTGCTTTCAAAGTGTTATTGCAATTTAGTCCATAATAAAATGAGGTTTAAGTTAATAACCGAGTGTTATTTTGGAAATGAAGATATTAAATAAGCTAAACGGGTTGTATTTCAGATGGGAGCAGATCAATTACTTTAAATTTATGAAGTAAAATAACTTTACCAGGAAATCGCACTGTCAAGGTTTAGCGTACCAGCGCGTTAAAACCGATGAATAATACTTAATGCTGCGAGTTCCACAGGAAACGCGCTGGAAATGTGAGGAGCGTCTGCAGCATTAACGCGTTTAAAAATGCATGAGAAAACGTCTCTTAAACAGCGAATTCTGCTGTGGTCATTATCATTTCTTCGATGCGCCTGATGATGGTGACTCTTACGCTTACGTCACACAAGTCTTTTAGTGTTGAAATATGAGTTGTCTTGCACCTCTTGCGGCACTTGCAGACTGTAGAATTTCCACCGCGCCCTAGTGCAGTGCAGTTTCGCTCAGTGTGTACTCGTACTTTCAAAATGACCCGTGCTACTATTGGTTACGTAAGACTGGTGCACGGGTAGAACTAGAAGGTTAAAGAGATTTCGAAAAGGAAACGTCACGAATTACGAACGCGAATTCGCGAATCCATTCACGCTATTGTTTCGCGGTATTCCGACTTCACAGACTGTCGCAGCGTCTGTGTAGATGCGGCCAAAAATTACTCTAGAAACCTGGAATGGCGACGTTCAGCCATTCGCACATTACCTCGTATTTCCCTTGTGGAAAATCTAGAATGAAATGCTACTCCGGGTCGATCACCGGAATTTGGCGTCGGGGCTTATTACAACGTAATTTAATGTTTTTTTTACTACGAGCGTTTTTTCTACAGCCAGTGTTTTACGATCCTCAGTCACGGCAAGGTATCGACCGCGCCGCGTTTTGTTTTGATGATTTGGCTTCTTTATGATATTGTTATCAGGTTTACAAATATACTGACTAACGGCCAGTATTTAAAGCCTATATTAATGCAAAATATTATACAGTTTGAAGGTCGAAAATTTTATCCAAATATGAAGTAAAGCGTATCAATAGTCAATCAAGTTATGGGATTTTCTAGAGAAATGATTCCTTCAGTGTGATGGTTATGGGTTTTCAAGAAAAATGATTGCTCGAGTGTGCCGACCGCAACCACTTCCGACAGGCTGAATTTGTTTATGGCATTCTTGCTGCATCAATGAATTTTAACCAATAGCGAGAGAGTACCAGGCAATCAGAGGTGATTGAAGCGTCATTCGTCACACTGTAGCAATTAATTTTAGACGATCCCACAGGAAGGTAAGGTAAGCCGGTAAGGCAATCTGTTTCACCGAATACCTAGTAAATATTTTTACCACATAATATTAGGTATCTGGTTTTGGAAATGAATAATTAGACATTTCAATTTATATCTAGAACCATTTTATATACAAGCCATATTTTTTTAATTCGCTCCTTTACAGAGGTAAAGTACTTACATACTGTTCATTTGCCTACTCTTTTACAGAAAAACTTAACTAACCATACTCGGCAGGAAGAAAATCCATTTTCTCTTTTATGGGTCTGGATATAACTCGTGAACGTGCAAATGATTTTGGAGCATTTAAAATATTTTAGATATTAGTGTAAGTACAGGGCCTGCAATAGTAAACTCGGGCACAACCTCTATTCCCTCACTCACATAGTCCGATGGGACGGAAATCCGATTCAACCGAAGAAAGAATACAGCCCAAGTAGGTACACACTCGTACCTATTAAAAAGTACTCAACCTTCAAAAATGAATTAATTATCCAAATTCGCATTCATAATTCCACACCACACGTGTATTGTAAATCTGGCAACACCGGGTACATTTACCCCTCTCTACCTCTTCCCCCTTTACCCCTCTGCCGCGACAAATTACCGCGCACCCTTGACCAGATGAGCATCGTAAATCTTCGCCGTTGAGCCTCAGTCTGGATTTAGGATCGACTGTGATAAGCCTGTATCGATCCGCGTACAACTATAATAATAGCTATCTAGGTATATTTATCGCTATCAAATCCCTGCAAAGCTTTTTGATGAGCTCTCGCGCTCAGATGTGCGCTTATTAGTCTGCAGGCTAGGGTATCTTAGATTCGATTTTGGTTGGATTTGTTTACACTGTTTTTTTTTTGAAATTGGCAGCAGGATTTCTCTGGTGGTGAGATGCTTCAGCTGCCTATACTGTGCTGTAAGTAATATTTGGCTTGATTTAGGATTTGACAAAAAGGGATTTCTCAAGGTTTTTAAAGGTAATTTAGAAAATATTTTGCAGTTACTCGATATTAAAGTATAGTGTGAGTCGGCGGCGGTGTCACACAAATTGGCGGTATGAAAAGAAAAAAAATTGATTGTGTAACATATATATCAGTATCACAAGCGTATATCTCGGAATAGGTCTTTCCAAATTCTTTCAAAATCAAAATCATGTTTTCCAAAATATTTTACAAGCTAGAAGCTCCGTTTAAGAATTAAACAATTTAAGTTGTTTGTGGTGTAGGTATCCTACCCTATAAATGGTATCCTAAAATAATATCTACATATATGAAGAGGTTATGTACCTCTTCATATAGATATTATTTTTTGTTAGTTTTAGCAGACGGGTTTTAGTTTTTTGATTAGGTACTTTTTGTGTCTAGGTATAAGTAATATCTTCACAATTTACCTACTTCTAACCTTCACAGGTAGGTACCTGCCCTCATTGACATAAACAGGCAGGCTTAATTTAGTATCCATTACTCATTTCGTACGGGCTCGGTCGGGGGGCGGCGTTTTTGAGAAATAGCATGTGCAATTAGTGTGATATTTTAGGGGAGTGTAATTGTACTTTGAAGTAACATCAACAATGCAATTTGGTTTAGTCGTGATATCGTCGTTTTATTCAGATTATGTCGTTTCCTACTTTAGAACCAAAATTTAATCTTGAAAGATTATTTCCTACCATTTTGGATACTTAAAACAACCAGTGGAACATTTCCAAAATCCTGATTTTGGAAATGTTCCAAATGAATTTGACCGGCGATATCGTGTAACTGAGTTGTATTTTTTTTCAATATGTAGACTAGCGCTTGACTGCGTACTCACATGATGGCAATGTGAAGCCTAAGATGATGCGCGCTTGCCTAGAAGATGCCTATTGACTCTTGATTTAAAGATACCCAAGTTATATTTAGTTGGAAAAACGGAAGCCGGGAGGGCATTCCAAATTTCAAATTAAAGTAAAATAATCTAAAAGAAGAGAGTAAATACAATAGGTTGGTAAGTTATGTAGGTGGACGAGTCTCAAACGAGACTCTGGCAGCCACTAGATACAGGCGGTGCAAGATCGTGTGATCCTTTAACGTATGTCTAGCAGTAAACATATATCGGTTGAAATGTTGATCATGAAGTTACTTTATTAAGAGCTCTTCTTCTTCTTCTTCTTCTTTATCAACCTTTAGATGTCCATTGCTGGACATAGGTCTCCTGCATGGACCTCCACAGGTCTTGCGCCGCCTGAATCCAGCGGCTCCCTGCGATTCGTTTGATGTCGTCGGTCCACCTAGTGGGGGGGTCTGCCAACACTGCGCTTACCGGTGCGGGGTCGCCACTCCAGCACCTTGGGACCCCAACGACCATCAGCTCTTCGAACTATGTGCCCTGCCCATTTCCACTTCAGTTTCGCGACTCGCTGAGCTATGTCGGTGGCTTTGGTTCTCCTGCGGTTCTCTTCAGTCTTATTAAGAGCAATAAGGCGAAATTTGCTTTCCGAACCCGTAGTCTTGAATTGTCTGAGCCACAAGAAAACTATGAAGTATCATGAACTAACAGACTTTGAATTTTTAAGGAAAGTACGTGCTACCATCTTCTGAGTACAATTGAATTTCTAAACCGGTGGTAGAGTCACTGTAAATAGATAGAAAGAAGGATGAAAATGCCGATGTAGTTTTTGAGATCAGCCGAAATCGGCGGAGGAACTTGGTTTACAGTATGTAGCTAGTGATTTTCAATCAATAAAGTTCGAGCCATGAATCACCGAACGCCGAACAGGCGGCAAGTTGAAAGCTCATTTGGAGCTGTCAAAGCTCAGAAAGGTCATTACGGAGTTGCGTGAAAGGACTCGCGTGTGTTCGCCGAAATTTGGAAATGTACTGTTGCCAGCAATTTAATAGCCAAGCCTGTACGAAAATTGCACCTGAAAACTTACACGAATAACAGCTATACGCGAAGTAATAATCAGTTGTGAAAGTTTTTGGTAGCTAAAGCTTCGTATCCAGGAAACGCAGTCCAGGGTTATAAGTACAGAAGCTGCCTTAAACTGCCTCAGTATAAGGCGCAGGGTATAAATTCACCTTGCAAGGCGGTTTGCTCCGCGAGATGAATTTTGGCCAGCCATATTTGTCGTTTTTTGTTAAGTTCAGGGTAGCCTCAGTCGAAACCCAGAGTATATTGACAACTGGCGAGCAGATGCATCTGTTTGAGCTGCTTTGACATAAGTCATGAATAGTAAAGGCCATTCTAGACACGTTGCTCTTAGAAGCGGCGATGGCGTTTATGCAAGTTTTACTCGCATTTCGGAAGCTGAATAACACAAATACGTCGATTGACGCTACTAAAAGCATGTGAATCGATGGTTTGAGTGCATTGATTCTGATCAGATTTTGTCGACATTCCTGATTTAATCACGCTCGGAATTATACACTCCGCGCATGGCTCTTATATCGCCACCGTAAGTACTTGATCCTTCTTACTAGGCCCACTGAAAATTCACAGGGTTGATATAAAAATTGACGCAGATATTTATAAATTCCGCAAAGCTTAGGCCGCAGCTGTGCGCTGACCCACTTCCTTTACGCTGAATTATGTAGTAACCACCGTGTAAGCACATACCTACGAGTAACATCCACATATTATAGCTTCGTTGTAAACCGCTTAACATGTTTGTGAATTATGCCTTGTATGTTAAATGGTCATATATCGTCAGTCCAATGCTTTAATGGAACATTTCAAAATTTACTGTTTCGAGTAATATTTGTGGGTCAAAGTTTATGGAAACGATCGAATTCAAAGTAAAATCAAAATTTCTTCAAAATTGTTTCTTAAAGTTTATTTTTCCTACCATTTTGGATACTTCACTCAAAACACACTAATGAATTGGGTATTTGACTGTTGTCAAAATGTTGATATTCGTTACTTATAATCGAAAATGTAACATGTAAGAATAGCATTTATAAAAACAGAAAATAAATCGGTAAAAAAACCAATAAGTTATAAGCTGTTTTGGTTTTACCATGGTTTTACTACGACTGTATCTGTCTCTTAAACGAAATTTTCTGTGATGAATGTATGGAGCTTTGTGTTTTGACGTCACACCTCAATAGCGCTCTCTTTGTCTAACAGGTAACTTTAAAGCTCTATATTTCCGAGACTAGTTGAGATATTTAAAAAAGAAAAATGGCATTGTGTTGTAATATTTAAACCTTTATTTAAACACGTTATTTTAAATTGATAAAAAAAATTCAGTCTAATACCCAATTAGACCGATGATATACCCACTCGGTAAAAACGGAACGAATACGATTACGATCAATGAAATAACTTTTAGAAAAATGGTACCTACCCACAATCTGTTATCACAAATCGTCACACAGTAAACTTATGCTCACTTTTTTGTATTTTGTAAAACCTCGCGGTTTGGCCTCAATGCTATCTGCACCCAGCGCCTAAGCACAGAATATATAATAGTACTACGTAGCCTAAGGTACTTAGCTACCCTTAAATACTGCCTAAGTAAAGAACCGAGGCAATCAAAATACAAGAGTACCTAATATCAGACATGGTGAATATAATATAGGTTGCCTAGGAAATAGTCCTTCAGTTTCCGCTTAATGTTAATGCTCAGTTAGAACTCCCGAGGGGCATAGGTTGATGCTCCTCCGAGCATATTAGTGAAGTTTTTTTCAGCCCCAAGGACAAAATATGTTTAATTTTATATTTCACAAGGCAGTCTCTCTCGCGTACATTTTTAATACTAACGAAGTGGGTCAGGCCACCTGCGCCTTCTGTAAAGCCTTTTCACGGCTAAATGAAGGGTAAGGTACGAAAATTCTAATACGCTCAAAAAAGGTTCTTTGTAGGTTGTAACTTTTAAGCTCTTGCGGTTTGGTACAACAAGGTAAAAATGAATTAAATATACGTATTAGATACGATCACTTTAAGGTGGACTAACAACAAGAATAGAAATGAAAGAAAATTGTTGTTCCAGGTTTTTTTTCTCTATTTATCTTGTCTCTAATTTTACAGAAAAGCGAAATTACGGTTGACGGTTTGAATCCCACTCATTGCACTATTGTCGTACCACTCCTACCATAAAGATTAAGCACTTGTCTGAAGGGGAAAGAGAAATATTGCTCATGTTCAAATGACTAAACTAGCGGCACGCTATGATGGCCGGTTTGACACATTACAATAGTGATGTGGAATGTCAATTTATTCTCGAACAAAAAACAATTAAGTTTTGTTTTTGTACCTGATTAAATAGGTTTAATAAAACAAAAATGTATATGTTTATTTAATTTATTTGAACGAACTGAATATTTGAATGAAAATGAATATACATACTTTATATGCACACAAGAAACATATGAATACAAAAGATACCAAAAAAGGTGCCACAAAAGGCCATAATTAATCAGATTCGTCCATACTACTATTTTCACTGTCGTCACTGCTATCATCACCTACATTAATAATTATATGTTCGTTTTCTATAATATTATCTATTTTCACATCTCTTTCATAATCTTCCCTTATTAATTTAACAGTTCTATTCACAACCTTTTCCCAGTCTCCTTTAGTCACATGTTCACAAGCTTCTTCTAATAATTTTAGCATTTTTTTTGTGGTAAATGGGGGTTCTGTATTGTGTCTTGCAGCATATCCCTTAATTTGAGCCCACACCAACTCAATCGCATTATACTCACAATGGTAAGGCGGTAACCGTATAACTCTGTGCCCATGTTCTAATGCTATTTCGTCAATGACGTATCGGATCTTGGTTGGTTTGTTTTCTTTTAAAAGACGTACTAATTCCGCTTTTAACATATTCATGTTTGCATCTACGCCATTTTTACGAAGCCATGCGACGATATCAGCTTTCTTTTGGGATTGGGCAGGTGGCTTGTCAATTTGCATCGAGTGGTATGGGGCGTTGTCCATAATTATAATAGATGGTTCAGGGAGGCTACACAACATTGAGGTAAACCATTCAGTAAACTTTTCTCCATTCATGTCTTCATGATAGTCTCCAGTGGTTTTTGACGCAAAAGCCATGAGAGAACCTTCGACAAACCCGTTGATGGTTCCGGCGTGACAAATTATAAGTCGCGATCCTTTTCCTACAGGAACTTTGGAAGTAGATGCTGCTGTGTCATCGTTCCAAGAACGGCCTACAGTATGGTTAGCATTAAGCCATGTTTCATCCAAGAACACAACATTTTGCCAATTTTTGATTTCTTTCACTTGCCGTAAAAAAGTATACCTTGCCATCGCTACATCAAATCTTTCCATCAATATTTTGCGTTTGTTACATTTTTTGTATCGAAATCCAATGGTCTTCAAAATCTTCGTTAAAGAACTTTCCCCACCGAAGAATAATCCAGCTTCCTTCAGTGAATGCACCAACTTTTTTCTTGTTGGATACTCCTTCTGTAAATAGTAGCCGTAAACATGTCTTCGGATAGCATCGGCATCAAAGCTATCGATGCCTACGACTGGTTTTGCTCGTTTTCTCTTTTTTGGTGTGTGAAGTTTATTTTCTTCTGTGCCAGTCTCGCCATATTTTTTTTTAGTTATCCGTCTAACAGTTCGTTGTCCAATATTAAGCGCATCAGCTACGCGTTCAACCACTGACGTTATAGGTAAAATTGGCCCTCCATTTTGAGCTTCACGATCGAAATAGTTACGAAGGCGTATTACGAACTCACGTGTCTGACTATTTAGAACAGTTCTCTGCGTACGTTCGGTCATATCGACGAAATCCACAACAAAGGGCTTGAACAGAGTCCAAATTAACGAGCAAGGGTCAACAGTAATGCAGTATCAATATTTGAAATCCAAAGCCAGGTCAAAACTATATCACAATCGCATTGCACTGACAGTTTATACTTTTCGAAGCAACGTCAATTCGAAACTGCTTTGTTTTGCATTGAGCATTGACGCGAGTTTGCCGGAGGTAGTAGTTGTGCTAGCCAGCGATCCTATGTGACGATCGTATTAGATTCCATTTTTAAAAATTTTCAATTTAGAAAACCAAATGCCGAGTTGTGGTATATATCATATAAAAATAAAAATTTTACCTTTTGTATGAAACAGCTGATATTTTTTTGCGATTTCAGAGGTTTGTCCACATAGTGAAAATTGTTCATATTCACAAGTACATTCACCCCTTAAATGGTGCAAACTGATTTTTCTACACTTGTATACATTTTAGAAATCAATTTAATAAATAAATTTTGAGTCCTAAACCTAAAACTACATTCGATAAAATTTATGAATCTCTGCACATCACTATCGTCAATAAAGTAATACAATTATTTCCTTCAAAGTCGTTATCAATTAATACGGAACTTCATGAGCGGACAAACGTCAAACCGGCCATCATAGCGTGCCGCTAAACTAGCGGCACGCTATGATGGCCGGTTTGACACATTACAATAGTGATGTGGAATGTCAATTTATTCTCGAACAAAAAACAATTAAGTTTTGTTTTTGTACCTGATTAAATAGGTTTAATAAAACAAAAATGTATATGTTTATTTAATTTATTTGAACGAACTGAATATTTGAATGAAAATGAATATACATACTTTATATGCACACAAGAAACATATGAATACAAAAGATACCAAAAAAGGTGCCACAAAAGGCCATAATTAATCAGATTCGTCCATACTACTATTTTCACTGTCGTCACTGCTATCATCACCTACATTAATAATTATATGTTCGTTTTCTATAATATTATCTATTTTCACATCTCTTTCATAATCTTCCCTTATTAATTTAACAGTTCTATTCACAACCTTTTCCCAGTCTCCTTTAGTCACATGTTCACAAGCTTCTTCTAATAATTTTAGCATTTTTTTTGTGGTAAATGGGGGTTCTGTATTGTGTCTTGCAGCATATCCCTTAATTTGAGCCCACACCAACTCAATCGCATTATACTCACAATGGTAAGGCGGTAACCGTATAACTCTGTGCCCATGTTCTAATGCTATTTCGTCAATGACGTATCGGATCTTGGTTGGTTTGTTTTCTTTTAAAAGACGTACTAATTCCGCTTTTAACATATTCATGTTTGCATCTACGCCATTTTTACGAAGCCATGCGACGATATCAGCTTTCTTTTGGGATTGGGCAGGTGGCTTGTCAATTTGCATCGAGTGGTATGGGGCGTTGTCCATAATTATAATAGATGGTTCAGGGAGGCTACACAACATTGAGGTAAACCATTCAGTAAACTTTTCTCCATTCATGTCTTCATGATAGTCTCCAGTGGTTTTTGACGCAAAAGCCATGAGAGAACCTTCGACAAACCCGTTGATGGTTCCGGCGTGACAAATTATAAGTCGCGATCCTTTTCCTACAGGAACTTTGGAAGTAGATGCTGCTGTGTCATCGTTCCAAGAACGGCCTACAGTATGGTTAGCATTAAGCCATGTTTCATCCAAGAACACAACATTTTGCCAATTTTTGATTTCTTTCACTTGCCGTAAAAAAGTATACCTTGCCATCGCTATATCAAATCTTTCCATCAATATTTTGCGTTTGTTACATTTTTTGTATCGAAATCCAATGGTCTTCAAAATCTTCGTTAAAGAACTTTCCCCACCGAAGAATAATCCAGCTTCCTTCAGTGAATGCACCAACTTTTTTCTTGTTGGATACTCCTTCTGTAAATAGTAGCCGTAAACATGTCTTCGGATAGCATCGGCATCAAAGCTATCGATGCCTACGACTGGTTTTGCTCGTTTTCTCTTTTTTGGTGTGTGAAGTTTATTTTCTTCTGTGCCAGTCTCGCCATATTTTTTTTTAGTTATCCGTCTAACAGTTCGTTGTCCAATATTAAGCGCATCAGCTACGCGTTCAACCACTGACGTTATAGGTAAAATTGGCCCTCCATTTTGAGCTTCACGATCGAAATAGTTACGAAGGCGTATTACGAACTCACGTGTCTGACTATTTAGAACAGTTCTCTGCGTACGTTCGGTCATATCGACGAAATCCACAACAAAGGGCTTGAACAGAGTCCAAATTAACGAGCAAGGGTCAACAGTAATGCAGTATCAATATTTGAAATCCAAAGCCAGGTCAAAACTATATCACAATCGCATTGCACTGACAGTTTATACTTTTCGAAGCAACGTCAATTCGAAACTGCTTTGTTTTGCATTGAGCATTGACGCGAGTTTGCCGGAGGTAGTAGTTGTGCTAGCCAGCGATCCTATGTGACGATCGTATTAGATTCCATTTTTAAAAATTTTCAATTTAGAAAACCAAATGCCGAGTTGTGGTATATATCATATAAAAATAAAAATTTTACCTTTTGTATGAAACAGCTGATATTTTTTTGCGATTTCAGAGGTTTGTCCACATAGTGAAAATTGTTCATATTCACAAGTACATTCACCCCTTAAATGGTGCAAACTGATTTTTCTACACTTGTATACATTTTAGAAATCAATTTAATAAATAAATTTTGAGTCCTAAACCTAAAACTACATTCGATAAAATTTATGAATCTCTGCACATCACTATCGTCAATAAAGTAATACAATTATTTCCTTCAAAGTCGTTATCAATTAATACGGAACTTCATGAGCGGACAAACGTCAAACCGGCCATCATAGCGTGCCGCTAGTGTAAAATAACAATAACAATTTTTTTTTAAATCGTATGGCGTTATATACGTAAGCGTTTTTATAATATTAGATTTAAAATATTATGTCAAAAAGTAGTACCTACAAAATAGATAAATTATACCTTGACGTCCAGTTTTCCCAACCACGTGACAGCCGGGTCAGGGAGGTCAAAAAGATCCCTAAGTGAACCCTGGTAGGCGTGAGTAGGGCAGCGCTGGATGATGTGCTCCATCGTCTGCTCTTCCTTGCCGCACTCACACATTGGAGAGGGTTTCCAGCCCCATTTGTGCAGGAGGTAGTTGCAGCGACCGTGTCCTGTTCTCAGCCGGTTCAACCGACACCACAAGTTGCGGGGAAGCTGGAAACCTTTAGGTTTGACTGTCGGGTCGGGTACATAGGCCACTGGTCCACCAGATTCACTCCATTCCTTTCTCCAGCTCTCGCCCAGGTTAAAGTGCTTTAGCTCGGTAGCCTCTGCATAGGCAGAGCGACGAGATTTTAGTCGTTTTGGTGGCGGGTTGAAGAAGGCCTTATTTGCATGGAGCTGGGGGTTAGCACGGATCTTTTCTATTTCCCTCCGTAAAGCAAATTTTCTGCGCAGGTGAGGGGGAGCAATGTGAGATAATACTGGTAACCAGTGACGTGGCGTTGACTTCACAGTGCCAGAGACACAGCGCATTGCGTCATTTAGTTTTGTGTCCACTTTTTGCACGTGAGCGCTTTGCAACCATACAGGGGCACAGTATTCAGCGGCAGAGAAGGTGAGCGCCAGAGTGGATGTCCGCAAGCAGTCGGCGGACGCTCCCCATGTCGTTCCACAAAGCTTTTGTATAATATTATTCCTCGATCCGATCTTCAGGGATAGTTTGTGCATTGTGTTCTTTGTATGTTAGGGTTCTGTCGAGTGTAACTCCGAGATACTTTGGGGATGCGCTGTATCTGAGCCTTTTACCCATAAATATGATATTTGGCTGGTAGCTAGCGAGCTGGTTATGAAGATGGAAACAGCATACCTCCGTTTTGCTCGCACTGGGAATAAGCCGCCAGGATTTAAAATAGTTTTCGAGATTGACGAGATCATTCGTTAGGATGTTTTCTCCGGTCACAAAATAACAATGATAGGATCATTTAAAATAATTAATAATTTCAGTTACGCCTAATTTATATGACTTCGTCCGCGTGGATTAAGATTATATTTTGATTCCCGCGCGATTCTTTAATTTTACGGGATATAATGTAGTCTATGTGTTAATCTTGGATATGAGCTATCTCCATTCCAAACTGCCAAATCGGTTCATTCGTTGTGGCGTGAAGGAGTAACAAACCAATCCATCCGAGTAGAGAAGGAGTAATCCATCCATCAATCCATCCATCGATCCATCCATTCATCCATCCTCACAAACTTTCGCATTTATAATGTGAAGTAGAATTAGAAGGATTATTTTTTATAGTTTTAAATTAAATGGCAACCGAATGGTAGCAGACAACAGTGACCTGAAAAGTTATAAAGCGCTTGTATCACTAAATGGCACTTGCTCACTGTCGACTTCTAGTAAAGGACTCTCAAGATTTAATAATAAAAGGATCGTTTTAACCGAGTTACATTGTACCTCCTTCACCCAATTAGAGAGGGGCGGCGATAACGAGAGGTCAGAGGTCTGAGGGTCGGATTATAAGGACACGCATGCATAGCAAATTATGTAGATATCGCGTAAGGGCGAGAAGCTGGGATTAATCTTGAGGAATTTGATGAGAATTTCTGGAGGATTCTGACTCTCAGGGAACAAGAAAAAAGTTTAAAGTTCGGCTACGGAAAATCGGATGTTACATGTGTCATATTGATTTGGTTCGTATAAAATGTAGCTTATATCATCCGGACCATAATAACGAATCGATTGACACCTCGTTCATCTAATTCGGCGCAATAATTCTTTGAGTATTAAACCACAAAGGTGGTGGCGATGCAATTGGAACAAAAATATTTTTGTAAAATACTATAAAAGTGTAAACATGTATCATCATCAATAGCCTATAACAGTCCACTGCTGGACTAAAGGCCTCTCCCAAGGGGAGGGTTTGCCCATAATCACCACGCGGGGCAGACGGGTTGGTGATCGCTGTAGATGGTAGTAGTAGCACAGAGGACGCTGCTGCCCGTTCTCCGTTATATTCCCTTAGTCGCCTCGTACGACACCCGCGGGAAGAGGAGGGGTCGTGACAACTGTATTCTGATCTGCCGTCACCACACGGCAAAAACATGTATTAGGTATAAATATTTTTTCAATATACTTTTATATTGCGCGCCCTGCAGAACCCTACAGAAAAAAAAAATCCCGTGGCATAAAAATTACCTTGCGTAATTAAATATGTAATCTTGTTTATAACTAAATTATTCGATCTTAATTAGGTACACTCCAAACGTAGCTCAGTGACCTTAAATACAACCACACAAGTTCCACGCTTAACTACAGTATACGGAACAAGGCAAACCCGAGAGAGGAATTCTTATGAAAACAGCACATAAAAACAGCTATTAAAATGCCCGGCCACATATCGCGAGAGCTCTACAGCCTAACAATGGGAGCGTAGCCCATTTTCTTGAGCAGCTTTTAGCCAGGCTATTCCGGGAGCCCTTGAACACGGCGAGACCCTTCCCTGAATAGCGACAATGTAAGGATTGCAGTTGGCAATTAATATCCCCACAGAGATTCTCACAAAACTTGGGCGCTAGCACAGTTTTGTTGTGAGGTACTACAGGTGGCAATATAACTACTGCTTTTATAAATAAAGTAGCTTTTTTCCCGCGACTTCGACGAAAACCCAAATATCACAATTCAAAACCTTATTCCACAAGGGTGTGGAATTAGGTTTTGGATTGGAATTTATAAAAACTTTGAAACACCGTATTCTTTATTTTTAATCGAAACCCGAAACACTAAGTTTTATGGATAAAACTTGAAAAATTACGATCTATGATCTACAAACATTCACCTATTCCCTATTTATCTCCTTTCGGAGTGGAGTTTTTAGAAACTGTGAAACACGTATTTCTTCATTTTTAATTGAAAGCCCAAATACCATGTTTCATGGATATAACTTGAAAGATGACAGACTTTCATACAAACTTTCATCCCTTATTTAACCCCTAGAAGGTGGAATTTCAAAAAATCCTGTCTTAACGACACGAGTGCCTACGTCCTAACTAATACTGCCAAAATTTCTAACTCCTATGGGCCCTATGGCTTAGTCAGGGGTGTTTTAAAATTTCAGTTAATTTACACTAATCGTTTAACACAATCTATGGTTAACTTTAAGTTCCGATTTCACCAACGTCGAGTGAAATTTAACCGAGGTGTAAATTGGGCGTTCTGACAGTTTTTGTATTGAAAATCTGCCAAAATATCAGAACGCTCAGATAAGACTTATTTTACGTTGGTGAAATTGGCCCTTAATGTAATCCTAAACTAGTACATTCTTTTATGCAAGGCCTATCATCAAAACAAATCTATTCTTGACGAGGTACAACACAGTTATTAGTGAGTAACATTATTTTACATTAGCTTATTTTCACTAGAAAATGTAATAATTTTTATTATTCAAGGCAAAAATGTCTAAAGTTTCTAACTTTGTATATAAAAGTGGGACAGAATCGCAAAAGTTTCTAACTTGCCCTCTTAAATCTACTTAGGCTGTGAAAATTGACGTGACCGCTAAGTGTTTTACAGGCTGCGAGCGCGGGCTTGGGCAAATATAATGCCTTAGCGGGTGAGTTACCTTTTTCCTTTTTCAGTTTGTTGTACTCTTGAGCTATATGCTCTCTCTATGTTATCTGAAAAAATCTGTTAGAAATCAGTTAACAATACTAGCCTAGCAATAAATTATCTGCAGTGACTGTGGAAAAGCTCCTTGTACCGGCAATTGCGGCTGATCGGGAGTAACAGCGAGAAGGTGCGGGTAGTCTGATGTGAAGTGTGGCCCTGGCAGTAGTTTATAAAGCTCTAGTGTGCGGCTGGCAGTTAAGATATTTATGACTACAAGTTTGTCTTTCTTCTCTCAAGAGTCTCTACCTAGCGTAAGCCATACAAACGTAGTATAATTAGGGTTCCATACCAAAATGGTAAAAATGGAACCCTTATGGTGAGACTTTCTCCGTCCGTCTGTCCGTCCGTCTGTCACAGTCGATTATTTCAGTAACTATTAAAGCTATCGACATGAAATTTGGCATAGTTGTGTATAATAGTGGCCCAAAATCATTGGAATAAAGAAAAATCGAAAATTATTTTTAGTTTTAATAAAAAAGGGGGAAAATCGGGGGTTTGAAATTTCAAAGTAAAATAACTATATCGAGTGGGGTATCATATGAAAGGCCTTTACTTGTGCATTCTAAAACAGTTTTTTATTTATTTCTATATATAATAGTTTTTGATTAATCGGCCAAAATGTCGAAAAAAATACCGTTCCCCCCCCCTTATCTCCGAAGTTTACCAATCGAAAAATCTGAAATAAATATGGTCAATAGATGTTTATGTATATTTTAGAGGAAAAATAAAAGCAATGCGAAAATTATTTTAGTTTGATTAAAAAAGGGGGAAAATCGGGGGTTTGAAATTTCAAAGTAAGATAACTATACCGAGTGGGGTATCATATGAAAGGCCTTTACTTGTGCATTCTAAAACAGTTTTTTATTTATTTCTATATATAATAGTTTTTGATTAATCGGCCAAAATGTCGAAAAAAATACCGTTCCCCCCCCCCTTATCTCCGAAGTTTACCAATCGAAAAATCTGAAATAATTATGGTCAATAGAGGTTTATGTATATTTTACAGGAAAAATAAAATCAACGCGAAAATTATTTTAGTTTAATTAAAAAAGGGGGAAAATCAGGGGTTTGAAATTTCAAAGTAGAATAATTATACCGAGTGGGGTATCATATGAAAGGCCTTTACTTGTGCATTCTAAAACAGTTTTTTATTTATTTCTAGATATTATAGTTTTTGAGTAATCGGCCAAAATGTCGAAAAAAATACCGTTCCCCCCCCCCCCTTATCTCCGAAGTTTACCAATCGAAAAATCTGAAATAATTATGGTCAATAGAAGTTTATGTATATTTTACAGGAAAAATAAAACCAACGCTCTAACTAGCATAGTTTTTTTTATATTAACAATAAACCTCTACAAACAAAGTTAACGATAAATAAGCAAATTAATATAATATTATCATTTTACTTTTATTTTGGAGTATGGAACCCTCGGTGCGCGAGTCCGACTCGCACTTGGCCGGCTTTTTTTTTATTTGATTAGGATGCTTTTGCCTGCATTTTCATCTACACACATAAATCGTACATAACGTTGTAGATTATTTCCAAATTCTACATGAAGCTTTCATTATTAGTAGTCCTGAACTATACTCCCTTGCTGCGTGATTGAAGAACAAACCAACAACAGCACCAAAAGATTAACCATCTATTAAGATGATGCAATTCGATAGACACTCTCTGAAAACTAATAATTATTTATCTAATGTGTCTGTAGTTTGTCAAATTCTTATTTTTGTATTGAAGACCGAGCAACTCTTAACGCATGTATTATAAAAGACGAATTCCAGTCCGCTGGATCGATGAGGTCAAAAAGGAAGTGAGTGGATGAGGAAGCTACATACAGCAGTTGACAGCTTTTCTGAAGGCTGTTCTAAAGAGGTTTAACTAAATTCCATTCCATCAGTTTGACTATTGTATCTACTGAGACATTTTTTTTTATTCGATGACAAAATAGTCCTTGACTGCGATCTCACCTGATAGTAAGTGACGATGCAGTCTAAGATGGTAGCGGGCTAACTTGGAAGGGGTATGGCAGTGAACAGGTTTCTACACGCCATCGTGCCGGAACGCTAAATCGTTTGGCGGCACGTTTTTGACGGTAGGGTGGTAACTAGCCACGGCCAAAGCCTCCCACCAGACCAGACCAGAGACAATTCAAAAATTATAAATTCACAAATTGACCCCGCCGGGAATCGAACCCGAGACCTCCCACTTATAAGACCATAGCGCTCACCACTGCGCCAGGGATATCGTCAAATCTTAAATCCTTAAATCAGTAATAAATTTGATCAGATGCACTCGTTCAGAAATCAATGCGACTCTTATAATTAAAATCTCCAGAGACCAATTAAACTTGACCTATTATCAACACGATGGCTTAGAAAACTCAAGTGAATGGAGACTGCTGAATAGAGCGGCGGAGCTCAAAGGAGAATGGACACCTGCGTAATCAGACTTCCTGGCTTCGGGCGATAAGTCTTTAAGTTATTTTAGCTAAGCGTATTGACAGTGCGCTCGCGTAAAAGGCTTCAAAGGTGTTTTGTGGGACATTTTTCAAAGGGACAATTTGCTCATAGTTCGCACAATTGGATGTAAAGAGATGCAAATTCAAACTATTTGATAAACTAGTAGTTCGTCCAGAACATACATATTATATATTATGTGTACGTAAAGTTTTGTGTTAGAGAAATTTTTGCAAGAACAAACTGCATGAATTTTATTTTTGTATGATAATTTTCTAATATTACTTTTTTGTACTTAAATGTTTCAACTTTTAAAGATAAACTATTTTTGAGATAGGTTCGGAGACAAAAGAGGTCTGACTCCTAAACCTGAAAATATTTGAAGTACTTATTTATTTATTTATTTATTTATTGAAAAGGTACACAAAATAGGTTGCAACCAAAATATAAACGAAATACAATAACATCAGATTTGGGTTCCAAGTAACAATCTTTAATATTTGTCCACAGTAGTTATAAAATTTATGCATTGAATCAATTTTTTTTTGGAGAAAGTATATTATTTGCGTTTTACATAATCAACAAGTAATGTTTGTCGTCCATATGCGAAGTCCATTGAATTTTTTTCAATACAAATTATAATTATGCGGTTACCATAAATACACAGTTACACAGTTAGTACAGTTTAAAATAACTAAAATAGTTTTGTACTTAATCTACTTAAAAAAATGTCTGAGAATGAAATCGTGCTACAAGTGAATAACCAAACTTGAAGTTTTTTCGAAACGTTTTTGTGATTCTCTAAGGAAAATTAGATTATATGCTCGGTGCGGTGAAACATGGCAAAGAAAATGATGGTGTTGGTAATTTACTAGTTATTAATTACTCATTCCGTATTTTACGACTGTGATATTCTAGGCGCAACTGCAAATACGGACATTGCGTGAAAAGGAAATAGTTCGTCTAATGTCACCCGAACCATCATTGTCTATGCCGCACCAAGCTACAGCGCACATAGTGCAGTTGATTAATTATTATAGTGAACAATAGAAGAACTGTCTAATTCTACCTTAAAGGCAAAATATCGTGGGGGTCACAGTTCCACCTGGTTACCCCCATCTGGTCTCAATTACCCGCGATTAGCTGTAATCGCTGCAGCAAGCCTCGTGTCCGGCACTTGGGA
Organism: Oeneis ivallda; assembly: GCA_029955525.1. Lineage (NCBI taxonomy): Eukaryota > Metazoa > Arthropoda > Insecta > Lepidoptera > Nymphalidae > Oeneis > Oeneis ivallda. The sequence continues at coordinate 4,425,209 of JARPMR010000006.1, read as the reverse complement.
TAATTTATTGTGGCGCCATTATTGCTGATCGGTTGTGGGCACTATAGACCCCCGAGGTATAATATGTACACTTAATAGCGACGCGGTTGTGGTAATTAGGCAATAAGGTTTGTGGGTTATGTAGAAACGTCGTTTGCCCGCGACTTCGTCCACGTGGAGTTAGGAACCCTCAGATTTTCCGGGATAAAAGGTACTCTACATCACTCTCCAAGTCCTCAATAATACTCATGCAAAAATCACTTCGATACGTAGCTCTGTTGCAGCGTGTTTGAAGGAACCAAACCAACAAATAAACACACGTAAAGATCATCAAGAACCACATAGTAAATCGAACAATTTTCTTCGTTGCTTTATGAGCCAATAAATATCGTGAAACAGCCGTGATATTATCTCAAAATTTGTACCGTGTGACGATTGCAATCGCCTCCGATTGGCCAACACTCTATCACTATGGACTAACCAACGTATTGTTGCAGCAAAAATACCACAAGTTACAATTTGCGATTGATGCAGCTTTTCTGTGATATAGGTTTCAATATTTATACTCGTAAATATCTTCCTTCAACTATAAGGTCTGTAATTCTTAAATACTACATAATATTATAATATTGAACTGTGCTTCCCCAATAAAGACAAGCCACATTCCAAAGTGTAAAACGACTGATGTTTAAGTGGTATTTTTATCCGTCTACGTAATACCTTTAATTGTAGCAGGTAAGTACTTAACTCTAAGAGCTGCTTAAAATTTTACACATTAGTAGCTAGATTTGCGTCGCGAATTTTGTAACTCGTAAACCTTCGCTTAATATGTTTTATTACTAAATACAGAGTTATTTACGCGAATTAAAGCACAGGCGCCATTTTGCCCCGAAAGTTCTCGAAGATTCTCATAATGAGAGCGACGTGTGATAGCATGATTATTCCCACGCGCAGACATAAGGCAATGCTGTCTTAAGATACCTAATGGGATTTATTAGGTTTCTTGCTTTAGGATTTTGAATGTTTCAGGCAGTTTGTTTGTCTTATTTATTGAAACTATAGTACACGATGTGATTTCAATCTTAAAAAATCTTTAATAAAGTTAATAATATAACAATTAATTATCACTTGATCCCACATGAGAATACTCCCTTATATTCTCAAAGGTGTTCCTGCAGTATTTTTTTTTTACTTAAATAGATTGATTATTTCATTACTTTTTTTTATAAAATCCTGTATTTAAAGCTTTCTAATTTTTAGTATTCGGTTTGAAGAAGGTTTGAATAGAACTCCTTTATACGTCTTCCTCAAATAAATTTTTCAAGACTCCCTGTTGGAAAATTTAAACTTTCTCCATAACCTGTCTAAAGTTTGCGCTACCCAAACTAAATACGTAACCATCCAAGAAAATTCCCTCACATACTTCGTCGGGTACAAATGAACCTTTTAAGGTAAAGATTGTTTGAAACATTTCATTACACAGAGCGTTCAGTTTAAAGCTTTAAGCGACAATATGGCGGATCAACCCGCTTAAAACGATTTGACAGAAAATTGCAAAAATTTAAAGTCGCTAATAGGAAAACAATGTAGTCTCTACAATACAGTACATATATGGAAATGACAAGACAGACACTTACACATACATTATCATCATAATCATCTCATTATCATTAACATATTGTAAAACTATTTTCTATTTTATTTAAGGATCTTGTTATATGCATGCAGTGTTTGCTTTAAAACGATTTTGCATACATTGTGCACGAGAATTACTTGTAAGTAACATAAGTCTTACTTTGTAAAAATCACTCGCAAACCTAATAAATAAAATAAATAAAATAAAATAAATCTCAACCCGTCACCTCAGTTCACTACTGGGCACTAGTTTCTGCTCGGAATCAGAAGGACTTATGCCATAGTTCACCACAGCGGGCAATGCGGATTCGGACTTCACAAACCTTGCAGAATATTATACAAATCTCATGTATGCAGGTTTTCTTAGGATTTATTCCTTCAGCATCCAAACAAGTTATATTTAATTGCTTCAAATGCACATGACTACGATCAAGTTAGATGCCTAAAATTTAACCCCTGGAACTCCCGAAAAGGAAGCCGAAGTTTTGAAACACTATTAATATGGTAAGCAGAATTGGATATAGCAATAAGGCAGGTTGCTTTCATAGATTTCATGTCAGTCTACGTATAGAGAGTACAGTTCAAAATGAAATAATTGAAGAATTCAACGAATACCCTCTCACGTGAAACGTCGCAATTTCGTTAAACACTCTGAAATGAGTTTAATGACGTTTTGAGTGAAATTGCAGGGCATATCCCTTTGTATGGAGCATCATAAAATGTCATTCACCTTGAAATTGCAAATGTATGGTTTGAATTGCATTAAGGCTTTTTGTTCAAGGTATTTCTGATTTTCTGCTCAGAAGCTAAATTTAGAGTTCTATTCCCCGTTCATAAAAGAAAATGTGCTTTACATTCTCAGATCTGATGATGACATTACAAGGTTACCATTTTCTATCGAAATATTTTCGGATTAAAACTGTTTTAATAATTGAAAAATGAAATAAAATGAGATTTTGTAAATTTGAAGATAATCTTTACATTATTTTTATTACTGTTGTTACTGTTGGTACTGACTCGACTACTATTTACACCAGAAGAAAAAACCTACTTTAAATCTATTGATTACTTGTTCTGGTCAAGAACTGCTTTTGTTGCTTACATAATTTGTCATCAAATAAGATCGTAGCCAGCTACGTTAAACGTAGCTTTATGTCACGTGTTCGTAGAGGGTCTACGTCGTAGACTAAGCTACGCGGCTACACCGCCTTTTCACTTCAAAATGACAAGGAACGTGAGTTTTTACCATCAGGCGAAGTTAACGCTCCTTCAGCTTGAAGTGATCGAACAAAAGCCCGCACTGCTGTTGTAAGGAAGCCTTTGACCTCGATCTATTGTGTCGACGCTAAAAGACTTTATTATAAGGCGATATCTTTTGAAGGATGCTCTTTTAAAAGTTAGTAGCCCGGACGATGATTGGTAGTTTTTATGGTGCTTATGAACTTACAAGTCGGTACTTGCATTGGGTGAAAAAAATCAATACTTCTTAAAGGTAAACCTAAAGGTTTACCTTTAAGAAGTATTGATAAAAGAGCTCGTATATCTAGCGGTTTCACATTATTGTAAGGTAAAAGGAATCATTATTTAATTGACAGCAATCATTGACATCAAGCAGTGATAGCCTAGTGGTTAGGACTGTGGTCTCCTATTCGGGGGTCGCAGGTTCGATCCCGGGTACGCACCTCTGACTTTTCGAAGTGAAGTGCGTTTAAGCTATTAAATATCACTTGCTTCACCGGTGGAGGACCACATCGTGAGGAAACCTGCTCACCTGAGAGTTCTTCATAATGTTCTTGAAGGTGTGTGAAGTCCGCCAATTTGCATTGGGCCAGCGTGGTGGACTATGGCCTATAACTATTCTCTGAGAGGAGACCTGCGCTCAGTAGTGAGCCGTTGATGGGTTGCTAATGATGATGATGATGATTTAACTGACGGAAATTTACTTAACAGCACACTGGTGGACTAGCGATGGTTTAATAACCGATTATTTAATGACATACCTACTTCTAGCACAAGCTTGACACTTGATTAGATGGTAAAGAACACTATCAGTAACATGGATTCTTAAAAAAATATTTGCCATATCTCCAATGGATCGTAACTGGAACCTCAGTAGGTATTAGATTTGCTTTTTAGACGGCTATCATAGAAGTACAATTTTTATAATGGCGGACTTGGAGATATGCAACTTTTGTACACTGCTTTGTAAAGAAATGTATGAAGACCATTTTAGCTGAAAAGTATACCTTAGACTTTCTGTGCCTTTGGTTTCGCGAGAATAAGACGTTTAAGATGTTACTCTTACAGTAAATTGACATCAATTAAACCGTCCTAAGCTTTCAAGACACAAGTAATTACAACTCCATCGCTCATCGTCCAACAAGATTGGGTTACCTAACAGTAAATGCAGTGCGGCGGGCCATTAAGTGTCGTTTATGCAAATTATCCCCCCTCTTTCCCTCTCTCCCCACTCCAACTGAACATCTTCGAAGACGCCATTTATCACGTGTCCATCAACCCTCACAAATTGTGTATCCAGATCTATCACTATCGCTCATACGAAATGTGCATAAACATTGGCCCAATACACTCGGTCAATGTACTCATCAAACATTTACTGGGTCACCTAGCGTAGGTTTGCCGGTTCATCATCAAAGAATCTTGGCGCTATTTACTAAAAATTAGAAGGCGTTTAAGGGAAAGGCCTTCACGTTGGCCGACACTTACCGAAAGCTTTGGACCAATGGGTACTGGAGCCTTTTTCTTAATCTAGGGGCAACCTTGTAAAGTTATGTTATCACAGCAAGTTAACAGAATATTTTAGGTAAAAATGGCATTCCCATTTACAACTGAAATTTTATTGAGCGTACTGTAGTATTCTTTAATTGTTGAGTATTCCACCATAATGACTGCCAGTAATGAATTTTCTGCGAGTTTTAATATTAATAATTATGTGCGGGGAGGAACTTAAAATCTGGCAGATAATACTGAAAAATGAATCTCGCGCATCCATACGCCAAAAAGTGAAAGGTTACTCTACATTTTACTCTTTTTCATGAAAACTGAAGTAGGGCGATTTAAATTCTGGGTATTTTACGGTACTACTTACAGTATTGAATATACCTGTATCGACAGATGAGATAATGATAACATCGTTAAGAAATCTCAAAGGAGAAAACAAGTAATTTTTTCAGCCGCGAAATCATCCGGCAATAAATCCTTGCCAATCATGCTGAGACATCACTTTACATCTGCTTCCCCCTCTCCCCTCCCATTCAGTGCCTGACTGAGATAATATATCATTGCCTTCAATAACCTGCGAACGTAGCGCTCGTTGATGTAATAAGATTCAGCATACAGTAGATACGTTACATTTTCTTCAAAAAAAAAAGGGCGTTTCTTACGGCTGAGCAAGTTTGACAACGAAGTAATGGAAAAATTAAGTTAATGGTAGTTTTGTAAGCAAAAGGTTTAGATTTGCGTCTAAATTAATTTTAATAATTTTATGATGGAAATCTAAAGTAATAAACCGTTGCTTAACATAGATATTAGGAACTAGAATTTCTGATATTTTTATTAGATACTAGCTGATGCCCGCGACTTCGTCCGCATGGATTTAGTTTTTAAAAATCCCGCGGGAACTTTCATTATCCGAGATAAAAAGTAGCTCTCCCGGTCTGAGGAACCACTACTACATCCATTACTATACCCATGTAAAAAATCGCATCAATCCGCTGTTCTGTTGCGAAGTGATTGAAGGACAAACCAACAAACAAACACACTTTCGCATTTATAATATCAGTAATGCTTTATTATAACACTTTTTATAATTGTCAAATTTTTTACCATACTTCTTCTTCTTCGTTTGCTTAGTGGCTTTTTACCATACTTAACCAAAGACAAAATTACGTTTAGCTGTTATTTTTGTTTTGTTATTCCACTGTCATTTGCGTTTTTTTATTCCATGTCAGATGCGTTTTTGTTATACCACGTTTTATAAACTTGACGGAAACGCGGTCGAACGGGATAAAAAGTATCCTATGTCCGTCTCCTGGTTCTAAGCTACATCTCCACCAATTTTCAGCCAAATCGGTTGATCCGTTCTTGAGTTATAAATAGTGTAACTAACACCACTTTCTTTTATATATATAGATAAATTTAGCTGGTGTTCGATTGTACTTACCTACTCTCTATATATTTGTTTTCGTTTAAGAATAGTCTCTTAAGATTCTTATGTTAATCTTTGATACTTAGAAATTACTCTTTCGGTTTCACGATTAGGTCATATTCAAAAACACGTTTGCTCGAAAGAGACCAAGTCTAGGGATGAATTGACTAATGTCCGTTTTTACTTACGTTCCCTAACTTTTACGGGCTTCCTAAGCTAAGTTAGGTGACGTTTTCTGTCAGAAACACTTAAAGGTGAAAATGTTAAAGGGTAAGGGATTGTATTTAGGGGCTTATTAACGTAAAAAACTCTTAAAGGATTATTTAGGTATGGTTGGTGAAAGCAGGCATTAATCTAATGCCTGTTGAACTATAACTGAAAGTAAAACTGCCAGTAAAATTAAACAATTTTACAGACAGTTTTAGTTTCAAATTCCTCCTCACACCTGTTTCTTGCTTAGTACATTCTAGGTGACGTAACAAATATACGCGCGTTGTGGGATCTCGTAAAGTTGTGCAAAGCGTCTCGCATCAGATGAGACGTTTATCCTTAATACGAGTATGTTATATAATAGCGCAAGCTTCTGCGACTTTTTCTGTAAACACTGAATTAGATACAGTGTAAAATGGGTTATAAATGATATAATATACAAGTACAATATACTAGCTGATTAGGTTCCTTAAAATCCCATGGAAATTCTTTTAATACCCAGAATAAAGAAGTAGCACAATATTTACGCTTGGCTCTGGAATGGTCTAAGACTTGGGTAGGTCGGTTCATTTAAAATACCTACTAGTTATTTCCAAATTACAGCCAGACATAAAATCGAAATGTCTGTCTGTAATTTGGAAATAACTATTACTACTATACATATAACTAACATATTCTAAATCTATTTTTACAAATCTAGCAATAGATATAGATTATTATAGATAATAGATATGCAGAGCTGGTGCCAATATACGAACTTAAGGTAAAGTCTCTGTGCCTAGCTCAGCCAAACTTCTATCGCAGTCGATATTCAGAGACATAAGAATTTGATATTATTTTTACGAACGTATTGTCAGAGGGAACACCGACATTTATGTAAATTCTTTACGATTCCACACAATGCGTTGCGTTCCTTTACGCGCTTTATTCCTCCTTCGCCTGCAGTCGCCACCCGTCACGAATCACGATATTCGTAACGATCAATGCGATCGTAAATTGAAACGCGACGCTCGGTGTCATATTGAATTTTATGACGAATAAGTAAGTCATTTTGTCTTAAACTGCCCCTTTTTAGGGTTATACCTACGGGGACCTACATAAAATATATCTCCAAAGATTTTATAGGTACGAACAGATTTATTTTATGTAGGTAGGAAGATCGTTGTGATACGAGCTACGAATAATAATGTTCACGTTGATTTTGTATTTTCATAGGTACGATAAAAAATCAGACTTTTGTACTGCAAACACTTTGTAATGCAGTTAAATGATCAAATATAGGTTACGGATAGTCGCAGAAAAAGTTTTTGTGGATGCTGCTAGCTGGTTATTACTTTTCTTTTGTGGATGATAGATACTGGCTGATACTTCTTTGATAAAGTTATCTAAAGGAAAAAATATAATAATTCTATATTCGAATTACCCTACACATTTTTTTAAATCTTTTTTATTATTATTATTATATTTTTTGATGAAACTTGACCCAAAAACTTACATACCAGAGACAAGACGGAGTGAAAAAAATTTTAATCTCGCGAAACAACAGTGAATTTGAAAAACTTAAGTTCCACGTAGACTAAGTTACTGAGAACTGGCCGTTTGTGAATAAAACAAAGTTTTCAAAGCTCATTTGGGGAATGAAGTAAAAGAACTTAACAACGCCTGCAAAATACGAAGGAAGGCACACCTAGTATCGTGATGGAACCAATAAATATGCCCCCCCATCCGTCAAACTTCAAACGTTGTGATTAACTCATAAAACTCGTTTGGGATATTGCATCCCTCTGAATTACAGTCGGTTAAGAGGCTTCGGCACGCCATCGTCGCGTATTATTTACGACCTGCAGAGCCTCCTTTGTTTTCATTTTTATTGGAGGATTATGGACGTGTTCCTTTATGTACTTGCTTTGATGAAAATAATCTGCCGCGGCACGTACGGACGTTTTAGTTTACGTGTACGGTGCAAATAAACTTTATAATAGGTGTTTTGTTGAATATAACGGCGTGAGACTTGTTTTTTACCCGACTAGGTACGGCACAGCCAAAAAGGTAGCGCCGAAACTACTGAACCGATTTTGATCAATAATATGACAGTCGATTTGTTATTAAGGTGCGGGTCTCCCGCACCTTAATAACATCAACCTATATACTATAGGTTACATTTTACCTATATAGGTTACATTTTACCTGACTAGCAAAGCCAAAAGAAGTGATTATAGCTGTCTATCGATGCATGTATATGACTATATAGTATTTATGAATATTCCACTGTAGTTAATAAACTACTGAGCCGATTTTGATGAACGAGGTATCAATCGATTCGTTATGATGGTCCGGGTAACATAGGCTACATTTATACGAATAAAATCAATACAAAGGATGTTATATTCAATTTTCCGTAGTCGGGCCACAGTATGAAACTTTTCTTGTTACTCTAAGCATATTCTTCTCTACAAGCGACTGTCTGATCTGGTGAAGTTAAAGGCATTAAATAATAATAAATTGTGTGTGTGTTGCAAAAATTTTGATTGACAGTTTTAACAAGGTTTCATCATGTTTGTTATTTTCATCGAATTATGACGCTTAGAAGCGCAGTAGTCGGCACGGTGATAAAAGATTTTTAGCAAGCCTTTGAAGGCCGACTACTACTCGTTAGTACGACGAGCTCGCAGAAAATTATTAAAAAATTACATACTATGCTGTGAAAAGGTTCATCATCATAATTACCACCAACAACGTTATTATCGGTACCAGTACCAGAAAATAATTAGGCACATGGCACTCACACATTCATTGGTTGCTTTGAGCTTACGCTTGGAGAGGAACTTCGTTAAAAACTTGTGCTCTAAGGAATATAGTTCGATGGTTATTTTTCATCTTTCAATGTTATCTTATCTGCAATACTTTGGATAAGATGCGAGATGGGGAAGAATCAGGAGCTATTCTAAGAAAATCCCCACTTTTACGTGATTAATGAAAAGGCATCATAACCACCAGACCTGCAGTTCTAGTTTTGAATACTAGGCAATGCGACTTGCAAAACTGAGAGAGGTTTACATTTAAGTCCTTTGTTTTAATACTTTGCTGTTATAAAAGTGATTTAAACTTCATTGAAGCAATCTAAGTTAATGCGTTTTTCTTTATAAAGTACCTAAGTACAAAGAGCGACAAAAGACGTCGCGATCTCTGGGGCGTAGAAAAATTGCGACGCTCCAGCTCTCCTAATTAACGTTATGTATCACGAGTGAAGGTTCTGTCATATTGCACAGGAGGCAGCGGACGTGGTAGCAGTTAACACTGTGGTTGTAACAACACAGAACTTCATTACAGCTTCTGATAATGTCAAAGAACAGCAGTCGTATTCTCTAAAATTGACTGCATCAGTGTAACCATCGCAATGACCTCTGATTGGCTGGTGCTCTCCCGCTATTGGTTAAAATGCACTGATGCAGCAAGAAGACCATAAATTCAGCCAATCAGCGATCATTGCGATCGCTACACTGATGCAATCAATTTTAGATAACACCACAGCATGTTAAATTAATTTTGAATAAATTACTTAAGTACCTATAAAGTTTTTTCTTCGACTGAAAAGGAGGCCGTCATTTCAGGAGATCCGGGGTTCAATTCTAAGGTCACCTAACCTTTAACTTTCAGAGTAATAATTATATGCATGCGTTTTAAGTAATTAAACTAACTTTTTACTTACTTAACTATACCGTTATAAAATTTAAATTTTGTAACGGTATAGGAAAGTATCATGAGCAAAAAGGCATGCTTGAGAATTCTCCATAATGTTCTTAACGATGAGTTGCCTCACTTTATCTAATCAGTGAGTTGCCTTGAAGTGGGCTGAGCAACCCATCACAGCAGAGCTATTAGTTTTTCTTTTCCTTTTTTTATATGTTTCGTTTGTACTCAGTTATCTTTTGACATGGTGTCAGAGAACTTTTAATTCGAATTTTGCTCCAAAAAAAGTGCCCGCTCATGATATTCGCGAAATGGAGATGATAATGTTTTTTTTCCCTTAATTATTATAACTGTTATTATTAGGTATTAGCTGAGCTAGTGAGCAACCTATCGCAGGTGGAGACGTAGACGATTGTTAGTAAAAACTTAGAATAGGAGTATTTTTATATTTTGCGTTGCCATACAATTGTATTTGAGCGGGAAGCGATATTTCTAACCGCTTCCGCGCCCGCTGCGTCTGTGTACATGCCGAGTTCAACCGCCAGAGACTTTACAGCGCGTAGTAATTCATTTACGTTGGGCTTAGTTTGAGCTTATAAGTAAGTTACCTTTAAGTTGCCTCCAAGGAAGACGGAGCTGTCGAGAGTAGACGGGATTAAAGGTTGACAGGCTGAAGTTAAGTTACCATGTTTAAACGTAACTTCATCATCCCTGCTTTATAACATTATTTATGGCTTGTTTCACCACTTGCTGATAAAGTGCCTGAACTAACAAATAAAATATCTGCTGAATAAATCTGCGTGATATCTTTTTGAGTTAAACTGCCAGATTAACTTACTACTTACTTACTATTAAGATACTTATGAAAATAAATTTAAACGCTATCCGTCAGATAAGTTGTGAAAAGGTTATCAGACCTTTATCAGCAAGTGGTGAAACAGACCCTTTAACTTGAACTGCTAAGCTATATAAACATCGTTTTTGTTTCTTATTTAATTTTCATAAACGTTTAAGTATATTATGTTTAATTAAGCTCGCACTATAGATTCATATGAACCTGTGCAATTGAAAAAAGTTTGACTTTAAACAATGTATTCACACTCAGCCATATTCGGACAAAGTCGTTTTTCATTTAAAATCGTCACTTTCTATTAGAAAAGATCGTAAACTTCCAACTGTCTTAAAAAAACTAGTTAAACATTAACATTTCAAACAGGTATTACTAAACTTGTAATCTGATTTAATTACTGATTACAATTTAGAGGGTTATAAGTCACCTGTAACACTCGTCTAATCAGGAAACTAGTGAACCCGGGAATATTTCCGGGAGAAAATTATATATACGGGACCCCATCTTTAATTGTGGTACAAGGAATAAGTGAATAGAGATGACTATATTTGCGGTGAAATTAAAAAATGCAAGCATTTTCGCTTTAGGACTACTTAACTTATAGAAAACTTAAAAAAAATATACATTATATTTGGCATTGGAATTATACGTTTCATCCAATTAAAGTACCTTTAAATTCATACATGAATACCTTTATATTGCAATGGTATAGCTAGAGTAAATAAATTGCTTTGTAAATATAGCGATTCTACACTCGATGTAGAAGAGTAAAATAATAAATTAGCATAATTTCCAATTTAAAAAAAATAACAGACTTGGCATTGAGAGATTTCATGAAAAAGCTATGAGATACTTTTACAAGATATTTTGCGGCCAAAGTTTGAAAACAATTCTTCTGTTTTAGTTCTAACGACGCTAATACTTGCAGCACAATGAATTTGTAGGAAAACATGATATCTCGTGGCCCTAACATTAGATCTTACCATGAATTGAATTGTAGTACTTTTCTTTTTTTTTTTGGAACTTCCCCTCATTGTGAAAATATTATAATATAGCTGGATGCCAAGCCGATTTAGCCTTTGTTAGAATAAAATATATTTTATTCTAACAAAGTTGCATAGGTTAAATCGGCTTAGCATCCAGCTGCCCACAAGATAGTATAAAAAACTTATTACAATGTAATAGCTTCATAATAATATTGTAAAATTATTATTTTGAAAAGAGCAACTGCTGAGTTTCTTGTCGGCTCTTCTCAGCAGAATCCGCTTTCCGAACCGGTGGTAGAATCATGACTTGTCATAAGAGCCACAGCTTGGCCTACGTGAAATAAATAATTTTGAATTTGAATTTGAATTTGAACTTATCGCCCTTTCCAAGAAGTTCAAAGTCGCTGTAAAGAATGGATTAGGGATAGAAAGAAAACGTGAAACGTTTGACATTGATGACGAGTGTAGGCGCACGTCAGATGCCACCGCGACCGCGTTTGAAGGCCAACTAATTTTTGTCCTATGCATTTTGATAAAATGATTATGCGACTAAGTACGGTGCTGGTCCAACTGCCGCGCGCCCTCTCGGTGCATCGTTTATTATAACGAAATTACGTCGCCTACAGTCGCTATAAGCTTATTACTTTGGTCGCATCAAAAGGGTTGAGCGTTCACTGACAGCCGCGACGCAGGTCCTAGTAATTAAATATTTTAACTGATTAACTACGCAAAGGACTGGAGAAAGTGGTTTAAGGTGCTCAAGGGAAGTATTATTTTTAATTTTATCCGTGACGGGCCAAGATTTAGGAGTGACGTTTGAGAGGGTAGAAAAAAGATTTAACTAAGGAAAGGGGTCGAAATGGATGTTCTTAGTTATTACCTTTTAATATTAATGGTATTATTTATTAGAGAGGGTAAAGAAATGTTGAAAACTCTCGATATGAGGTATGAATATGAATGATTTTTAGGGTTACGTTACGTCGATAAGTTACCTACTTTAAAAGTAGACAAAAAATGAAACTTTCTTTAGAAAGCTCAATGTTATTATGTGACGGTCCATTTAATACAAATTTAATAATACAGCAGAAGATAACATTAATAACCTTTCGGTTATCGAACTGTGACGTTTAGAAAGGAAATCCGCTGTTAACGTAGGCTCACAAATGTGTGAATGCCGTGTAATTATTTTCTGTACTGCTACTGATAATTTCGTTTTTGATGGTTATTGTGATGAATTATGACGCCCTTTCATAGCACATTTCCTAGCACCTTTTTCATAATACGTAATTTCTAATAACTTTCAGCAAGCTCGTCGTACTAACGCGACGATACTGCGTAGTCAGCCTTTAAAGATTTACTAAAAATGGCTTATCATCACGTCGACTATTGCGCTTCTAAGTGTTACAGTTCGATGCTTTAGGTTTCATATACATATTCTGTTAATAATAAATCAGTATTTTTAAGCTATTGCATAGCTTTTATCGCGGGCTTTGAGCGCGGCGACCGAATCAAGAAATTCCGTAACGAAAATAAACCTAACACCGTTGTTTCAGTTCGGCAGACTTCGGCACGGTGTTTGTGTGCGTGCGACTAGACGTATGCGTGTAGACTGTACGAAGCTCGCACGGATCGAGACGAGCTGCTCAGAAATCGAACGAATACGTAAGCAGCTGTTTGTGAGAAAGTATATAGGTGTATAGGTATATATCATCTATGTACAACAGTGAATAGCTGTACGCATATAAAGTGTTTTAAATATGAATAAACAAAGTGCATTTATTAATGAAGAAAAAGTTGATAAAAAATGCTATGCAATAGCTTTACCGCGGCAGTCCCCGAGTGCCACACGTATTTGTTTTTTAAATGACAAATGGTTTGCTCTTCTGTGGGATATAATTTTTTAGCACCTACTATATATATTACATAAAGATGTGAGAGAAAGAAAAAGAAAAAGAGAAATAAGAACATAATATTCCATTCCATTTACAAAGTTAGTACAGCCTTTTATAGTTTTAAGATGAAAACTTCTTTGAAAGTTTTTCCTTTTAATTGTAGAGAAAAGAAACCAAAACAAAAGCTTGGCACAATACAAGAAACGGGTACAGAACTAATGTACAGTCCACCAACAGTGCTAGCATTTGCTTGTAGCGAAACGTTTGTGCTTCAGAACTCGGAGAGAAGTTTAATTACAGGACTTCTACTGTAAGGGCTTCAAGCCTTTATAACTGTAACTATAAGGTTGAAGATATAGCGAAATTATATCTTTGAGTTCGTGTTGTGTAAAGGTAAGGCTCTAGTGGAATGCGATAAATATATCCAGCTACTAACTGTTGCTTACGACAGTCTTGGTGTAAATTATGTTCTTTAAAAGCCATTATTTTTTGACGTGATAACGTCTTATAAATCAATGAACACCGGCTGCACGCACGAAAAAGTGCCACGTTCCGCCTGCGCCTGAGCGTGCAAGTGAGAGCGCGGAACAAGCGATAGAGAGGCACGATCGGCCCAAGCGATGGCTTAGAGAGCGCCCGCCGCCGACCGCCAGTCATCGTCAATGTTTCTTTATGACGTTATCACGTAAAACTACCGTCCGTAAACCGACTTTACAGACAAGCAATTTTTTTGTGTATTTGAGATAGTCCATAATTTTAAATAGAAGCATTTTTAAGAAGCGATTAACTTTCATCTAGGAGGGCATAGATGTGACCATACAAAATCTAATATTCTGGTCATTGGGCCAAGTTTATTAAAACAGTCCGCAGCTTAAAAAGCCATATTAAATGATTTATTTTGATAGCTAAATAAACGGATCATTAAATAGATTTTCATAAGTTAGATTTTCATATAAAATAATAGGCATTTGATATGAAAATCTAACTTTATTCAGCTACACTGTTCAACAATCGACTACATATTATGTAACTTGGAATATTTATCGCTTTGCCTAGCTCGGAGATTTGATAGGAGAACACCCTTAGGTAGGGAAATTTCTTGGGCTATTTCAAGGGGCGGGATTTCTAATCATGGCGTCCGAATGCTCGATGAGGCTCGACTCATCAAAGTTCTCGGATTAAATTATTTTACGGGGAAATAAAGATTAATTGAACCGTTTCAAAGGATTTACGTAGGTGTAGTATTCCGTGTCGGTTATTTTGGAGATGGTTCATATTGTTTTCATTTAATATTTATTGAGTAGTAGTACGTAGGTACTAATACAGAACTAAACAAGAAGCAGTGATGGCTTAGTGGTTAGGACTGTGATCTCCTATTCGGGGGGTCACAGGTTCGATCCCGGGACCTCTGACTTTTTGGAGTCAAGTGCGTTTAAACAATTAAATATCACTTGCTTCAACGGTTAAGGAAAACATCGTGAGGAAACCTGCACACCTGAGAGTTCTTCATAATGTTCTTGAAGGTGTGTGAAGTCTGCCAATTCGCATTGGGCCAGCGTGGTGGACTATGCCTATAACCCATCTCTGAGAGGAGACCTGCGCTCAGTAGTGAGCCGTTGATGGGTTCCTAATGATGATTATGATGAATACAGAACTGTGCATTTTATATATTATTTTTGGTGGAAAGCATCCAAATATCTGATTACTCGACGATTTTTACTACATTAAACTTTTCTAGGTTTTTTATTACGAGTACCTACTTAGTATTACTATGTTTGTTAAAGAGGTGTTTTAAAAGTTGTACCTGTTGTAGTTTTGTTACACTCATATTTTGTTCATAGATAAAACAGCTTTATACCTGTAACAAAAAAAAAATCAACATTAATAATTGACATCAACATTATTAACACCTTCACTGCGTATCGGCCATTATCGGCCCTATGCGGTGCTCAAACTCAGTGCGTACAGCGAAAACCAGGTTCCTCTCGCTGGTGCGGAACGTGTAACTTTGTCATTTTTGCGAGTTCGACAGAGACAAATATAGTTTTCGATTTGTGACTAAAAACTTAGCTAAAAGGCATAAAAATATCGTATCGGGCCTTTACTGACCCCTGCCGCATAGAACGTAAAAAATGTCCAACCGCTGCGGCAGCGGGCCATTTTTGGTGGATGACCGTTACCGGCCTGTTGCCGCACTGTGCAGATGCGTGTGCGTCGAGCCGCCAGTAGTGTTGTGCTCGCTAAAGCCTATACAGGAGAAGGACGTACGCATTCTTATCGTAGATTCTCAATTTCGTGCAATACCGTGTTATATCGTTTAGTCCACCAGCAAAATAACAGTTTTGAAAAATAAACTAGAAGCTATTCCCCAGGCAAAGAAACGGTTGACAACTCCACTTTTTGGGATGTAACATCGCCATATTGATTTTGTTCGTATAAAATAATTATAACCTATGCCACCCGGACCATAATGGCACATCATTTACCAAAATCGGCTCAGCAGTTTAGGCGCCGCGGTGGAGCATTCGTAAATATTACATATACATACAAACAAAGACTGTTAAAATCATAATATAACCCGTCCTTTTGGCTTTGCCGTAATCGGGAAAACAAAGATACACAGATAAACAGACACACAGACCCCTCCATTATTGACCGAGCGAAGCGAAGGTCTCTGAGTCCACTTGAGTGAATTTGCACTTGTCCGTCCGTCCGTCCTAGTATATAGCTGCTGGGGCTGATTCACCAACTCAATCACTGACTGACTCACTCATTGATCACCTCTCCTGTAAAATATTGTATGAAAAATTTTTTTTCACCGATGGTTTCGTTGAGGACAAAAATTCATTCTAAGGAAAAATATGGAGCACGGTCAGGGTATTGAAGATAGGTAGGGTGTGCTCGAACAAAAGTCACTCAAAGCCTCATCCAATTGACAGTGAGCTGAAAAAAAAAATCCAAAATGGCGGATTCAAGATGGCGACCATACAAATTTCGTCGGTGTCTATCTCGGAGAGTATGAAAGATGGAAGAGTGGTTTTGTGGCAAAAGATAATCAGGACCCGAAAGTCTACTTGATGACTTAGAAACCCCCGATCATCATATCTCATCATTTGTCAGAATGAGAATTCTTCTATAAAAACAAATTTTCAAAAGGAACTGTATCAAAGTCTCGTCTCAGCTTCTAGTCTTTTCAATATTCGCCAGATATTTTGTATGGAAAAAAATTCCGCCATCTTGATTTTTATTCTGCGGGATCTTAACCCCTCAGCAACTAACAGCAGATAGAGTATGTTTGGGCTCATTAGAATGGTCTCAATGAGTAGATGTTAGATAGATGATGATCAAGGAGGAGGATATAATGATGGAGCAGCAAACTGGACATGATGTTGGGTATACGCGGATATAAAATAAAAAATAAAAAAATATATATATAAATAGACCGACTATAGATTCACATGTTAGGGGTGTTTTTAATTTCCAACTTACACTTGTTTTCTTTTCTTTGTCCCATCACTACTACAAATCACTATTTAGTGCGGTATCACTCCTTATCGACCCGAGATTTTCGATTGCCAATTTATTTCTTTCTGTTAGTAGTTAGTAGTTTCTGGAGTAGATAAACACCAGCATTGAAAAGTTCCAATTTCGAATTTGATAGCTGAATCGAAATGAACCCTCTTTCGGTTTTGCTTCTCATTTCGATGCAGTTATCTTCTTAAAATAGGATACCTAAAGCTGAGGCTCTGAGTTCTGGCAGTTTTGTACCGTTCATACGACAGAGGCGCCACAGGCGGCTGGTGGCGGCTTACGGAGTTACTTTTTGTTACTTTATTGAGCCTACGGCGTATTTTGTTAATGATTTTATTTTCCTTGTCGTAGATAAAATCTTGTATGCAACTGAACGTAATTAGTCATTTTAATTCTCGTACTATCCTATTTTGATACTCGGCAAGCCTCGTATCAAAAAACAGCACTCGAATTAAAATGACCCTCATTACGATGCAGTTGCATAAATAGCTATTGCATAGGCATAGTTAAGAATCTTGAGGGTGTCATAGGTTATTTTCTATTCTGGAAAAACAAGGCATTCACGTGGGATTTAAATGCTCAACTCCACTTGGACGAAGACACGGTCAAAAGCTAGTATACTTATAAAAACGGACCCTTTGCATAACTGTAAGTTCTGGTTTTTGATCGGCAATTGTTTATTATCATATAGATAATAAATTCATTCTATCCGCATCGAACAAAAGTTATCCAACCACGAAGAAGTGTCAACAAATCTTATAGTAATACTCTCTGAAGCGTCTCGATCAATACCCTAACTTCCGATGGCAAGTTATACTTGGCTTTATAGAAAATTTAATTTCCTCTTTCATGAAATTCACACTGAATAACGGATGGGGGGAGGCTGAGGGTGGGAGGGGTGAGGCGGCAATCGAAATTATAATAACCGTGACGTTCCGTGAAAAGATTTGTAGCGTTGCGGTGATTAACGAAATCCTTTCTGTGTCAGAAACAGGGATCTTATTTCGTCGTCATTATAAAGTGTGATCAGAACTTTTAAAGTCTTTGATTTATGTCCATTTTCAGTATTACGCTCAGTGCCAAAATTGTTTTTACTGTTTTAAATATCTACCTTACAGTTTACTTAGTACTTAGTTTAGTACTTTAATACCTTACAGTTTTTTTACGGTAAGGTGGTAACAAGCTGTGACAAAAAGGTTCTCCCACTAGACGAACTACTTATCCAATTGCAAAGTGATTGCATTTAATCTTTTAATATAACCTCTCTAGACATTTAACTATCAATGTAATAAAGTACCATAAGAAGCCATTATACGCATAAAAGCTTTCCTCCAAAAAAAAATCGACCCTCCCGCTAATGTCCCTCGGGAGGGAATAATCCCTCCATTTACTTTAAAATTCAGTTTATTTTGTCATTAAGTTGTTTGATACATAATTTTTGTTTAGCGAAATATTACTGCGGGCTTAAGGAGTGTTTGATTTGATGTGCGTTGACCCAAGTGATAACTGTATAGCGATTTACAAACAATTAATAAATATTTATTATTATGCATTTTTTTATCATTAATTGAATTAATTAATGTTTTATTATTAATATAAAGCAAAAAGTTAGATAATCTCTCTAAGGACGAAATTTTGAACGCTGTGATTTAGTTCTGTAAATGCACACTAGACTTTTGATGACATAAACTTAAGATGATACACTCGTTCTTAAACTTTACAAGACTTCTCAAACTACAAATAAAAATAATGGTACAATTTCTCTTTATTTGTGCCTCATTTTTGGCAAATACTTCCGACATCAAATACTTCGAGATAACCATATAAAATTACATCACGAAAACAGAGAGCTATACTATAAGGCATGAGAGCAAAGACTATGCCAAGAATTTTTGGCACTACACTCAATATCTCTACATCTACGAGCACGTATGGGGGTAATAGTACTACCCCCATTCATTCTAACTAGAAATAACAATATAATCATGCTAGGTTGAAAAAGTATTTCCATTTTAAGGATATTTATTTCTACGTTGTGCTGAATATTTATTATTTTTCATTTAGATTAAGTTTTTTGTTGAAACCTTCAAGATCAAATACGCTGGATCATTTCACAAGCAAGATTTCTGAATCAAGTCAATTAGCTAACTTAGGCGCGCTTGCAGAAACGTCTTAACCCAGAGTTAGCAGCTAACTCTGGGTTAAAAAGGCAGATTTGACAGATGCGTATACAGCTTCTGTCAAAATTACAAATTTATTCCTGGGTTAACTAACTCAGCGTCTCTGCAAGCGGGCCTTAGCGTTAAGTAATTATACTTAACACTCTAGAAGTCTAGAAGAGTGATTTACTTCATTTGGCGAGATCCCACCAGCGAACTATTATTATCGATGTGGAGATAATGTTTTAATCATCTACGGCCAACATGTCCTTAGAATAATATGTCAGACATAGGCAATTCTTTTAAGTAACACCAACTTTTATAATTTTTGGCGGTTTGTATCTCAATTCGTTCGCAATAGATGACAGCCATCTTCCGGATTTTGTTACTCCACTAAGCTGGGAGGAAAGCCTACATTAAATTATTATTATTTTGGGTGTATTTAATTATTTAAGCTTCTCGTTCTACAGATACAGTTAAGGAGGTTTTTAAAAATTAATAAAGAAATATATCCATGAGGCTTATACTGAGAATTTCTTTGAATTGGACCACGCTCTACAGATTTTCATCGCCCCAAAAGATTAAGTTATTTAACTGGCTTTCAATATTCATGGTTTACTTAAGAAAAGTTTGCGAATTACGCTTCGTTAAGAAAATATAAAACTAAAGTCTGGACTTTAACGAGACTTTGCAAAATTAAATACGACTAAACACAAATAAATAATTTATGGACGCTTTTCGATCGAAGTTTTTTATGAGTAGGTACTGGATTACAATATTAATGCGATGGTTTTGGTTTTTCCTTCAATCACGTAGCAACGGAGCATCAGATAGATGTGAACTTTAAGTTTTGTACTTATTAGGTAGATCTCGCGGGATTTTTAAAAATCTTACTGCACGCGGCCGATGTCGTAGGCCAAAGCTAGTTATTATTAAAAAAGTAGGTAAGCCAGTTAAAATCTTTTGGTGAAAAAGAGTTCTATATCTTGCAAAGAAACTCGGTGATCCTTAATGTGCAATTTATCCTATTCATTCATTCCTTTGATTATATTATTATTAGTATTTTAAAATCAATTTTAGTGATTTTTTTTCAATTAATAACCACAATAATTTGATTAATAATGTCATTAGGTACGATAGTTTTTTTTTTCAATTTTACCCAAACATCCTAATAAATTCAACGCGCGCTTCACGCAAGGGTTGTTACGTGGTTGTAATTATGACAGACAGACAGACAGACGGACGGAAAGGGTTGCTAATTACATTTTAAACGTCAGGCAATAATTAATCGAGCGATGTGTGGCTACGTGACTTGAGTGTTGCATTTTTTTTGTCAGTTGTATTAATTCACTAGCTGATGCCCGCGACTTCGTCCGCGTGGATTTAGTTTTTAAAATCCCGCGGGAACTCTTTGATTTTTCCGGGATGCCTATGTCACTCTCCAGGTTCTGAACTATACCTATCCAAAAATCATGTAAATCTGTAGCTTTGTTGCAGTGTGATTGACGGACAAATCAGCAAACCATCAAACAAACACACTCGCATTTATAATTATGTATAAGTAAGGAAGAATTTAATACTATACGATAGTAAAGGCGATCCAACTACATTTTATAACACAAAAGCTACTATTGTGACTAAAATATGACAGTTAGATATATTCCCTCGGGGACTTTTTTGTAGGGAATAATGAGTACTTTAATCATGTAGAACATAATTTTTATGTATCATCAATAGTTTTCTCAGCACACGCCAAATAATGCATTTTATAGGCAAAATTTTGCTACTTTGGGTTACATTATTGCAATTTTCTTAAGGATCTCTAATGTTTTTGAAAATAAATTATAGCCTTTATCGAATAAAGAAGTAAGTTCCTGATAAATTAGCTTTCTATTGGTGTAAAAATGATTAAAATAGGTCCAGTAGTTACAAAGCCTATTCGGTACAAACAAACAAACAAACATAAACAAACAAACAAAAAAATCTTTCCTCTTTATAATATTAGTGTAGATTATAATTAATGCAACATTGGTAGGCTTGCTAAGAAGCTACCCAAATAAATCTGACTGTCTGTTAAAACTGTTTTAACCGAGTTCCGAAAAGGAGGAGGTTCTCAATTCAGTCGGTATTTTTTTTTCTTTTCAAGATGAAATATCATAAAATACCTGCTACTTCTCTTACTTTACCGTTATGTTAAGCAAAATAGCCAGTGTGTAATCAATATTGTAAATTGTAAATAAAAATTATGTGTCTAACTTCATAACGTTCTCGAAGGTGTGTGAAGTCTGCCAATTTGCATTGTGCCAGCGTGGGGAGGCAGGAGGTTCTCTGAGAGGAGACCTGCGCTCAGTAGTGAGCCGTTTATGGGTTGCTGATGATGATTATTAAAACCACGTTCTACCAGCTGGCTGGTGGTCTACATTTTATAATTCTACAATTAAAAATAGTCTTAGGTAAGTATTCAGTTGTACCGTATGAAAAATGATTTTCCGGGAAAATTATAAAAAGTTTCCATAGCGTCATACGCAACATCACTGAATATAAAATAGTACTACGTATAACATCAAGCAAATGAACCTCGCTTCAGTGTTTGCTATTCATAATATACTGTACATGAAAAAAAAAAAAAAAACAGCTCCTTGAAATACGCAATCAGCGCGTTTTGTGCGGGGTTCGTGATTGCCAGCATTGAGCCGGATCTGGTAAATGTGTTTAGCCTTCTGACTTCGGATGTTGGTATATTTTGTGTTACGTTCACACTTTTTTAGGTCGTGACCTGGCATAGTTCAAATAACGTGACGGTTTGTTATAATTTTATAATACACGTGCCCGCCCAGTTGCAGTGCTACGTACGGTTACGTTACAGTTTGCTTAAACGCACATAGCTTTGTCAAAAAAGCAAAAGTCTGAGAAGCATGTCTGATGGGATCAAATCCCGGATCAATAGACAATCATCACCGATATAACTCCACCCAGAAACCAGTTAAGTAATGTTTTTTAATCTATATTTTTTTGGGGGTTTTTTACCAGCTGGGATGTCAACTCCTTCGATACATACATTTAACTATGATACTTAACCTATCTTAGCAATAAACTTATCTAACTCAACTACCAAGACGACCGAAAGTCACTGACGGCAAGCAGTGACCAGATCACAAATTTTTCTAGCTAGTTCTGATGTGGGGTTTGCCAGGAAACTGTGACGATAAAGTCCCACATCAAGCCTGTTCAAAATCTTGAAGTTAATTTATCCAAATTGTATTTTACTCTACTGCTCATATTATTTTTTCATTTATTATTTCAGACTAGATACTGTTTTATAAGTGAGAGCCAAAAACCATGTTCGTATAATACGTATTTCATGTCATCTCTTAATTTTGAAATGGCATGAAATATCGCATCTTTTACACTCCTCCCTTCTAAATGTTCCCTTAGAAGACTTCCCTTTCAAGATTCCCCTAAGCATCCCTGTTATGACATATTAAGGGCTAATTATGCTTGTATTATTGTGCCCTGTATGCGAAAGCCGCCTTAGTCTAATAATATTACCTGTTCGTTTTGCTTATTATATCCAAGGATCTGGAGAGCGGTAGGTATATAAGCTAATTCTACTTTTACTCCGGAAAAACAAATAATTCTAACACCACGTGAAAAAAAGCAGCTGTAACCAAGAATCAATGAAATGATGAATTTATCCAATGAAATAGGACTCATGGATTATAAAAATATTATTATTTATTATTTATTTTTTAATATATATTATATATTTTTATATTTGAAGCGAGATTGAATACCAATCAAAGCGATACGTCACGCCTATCTTCAAACTTTGACAAACTACTATGAAAAAACCTATTTCTACTTCCATGGAAAAAAAATTGGTTGTCTGTAAAGTCGGTTTACGGAGGATAGTTTTACGTGATAACGTCATAAAGAAACTAGCTCACGACGCATCCGCTAACCACAGCGCGCACGCGATGACTGGCAGGCGGCGGCGGGCGCTCTCCACAAGCCAACGCTTGGGCCGATCGTGCCTCTCTATCGCTTGTTCCGCGCTCTCGCTTGCACGCTCAGGCTCAGGCGGAACGTGACACTTTTTCGTATGTGCAGCCGTAGTTCATCGATTTATAAGACGTTATCACGTCAAAACATAATAAACTTAAGAGCTGACGTCACGAATGACGCCATGACACCGTCGAGCGTTTTTGCGTGAATTTTAAAACTTAAAATTGAAAAAGCAATTTTATCTACCAAACCTTTTTTTTTGCTGTACAAAGATATTGTTTTGAAATAGTAGATACCTACTTCCGAGCATCATCCAACGGTATTTCAAAATCACTCATCATGCGTATTGATGAATTGGAGAGTAATATAATAGACCTTTTATCCCGGAAAATAGAGGGTTCCTGTGGAAATTTTGAAACATGACTCCACGCGGACAAAATCATGGGCAAAAGCTAGTCTATAGAACAATAAAATTATTGAAACAATAGACAAACTGCTCCTCAAGTTGGCTCGTAAAAGTTTTCATATCTTCGTACGCCATTTTTGGCTGGCGACCGCGCAAACAATCTTGGTGGAGTAGTTTGTGAAACCATAAAAGTGGTCGTTCAACCCTTCCTCAGTGGAACGGATTATACAGCTCTTACGTAATATTGGGTTATTGGCTAATGTGGAAGTTTTAGTTGTTTGTTACAGTTTTGTCGTTCACGTAACCGTTGAAATAGATATTTGTTGGAAAGAATTCGTGGTAGGCAGTAGTACTTCATCAGAGCTACCGATCGACGTGATTTTTTGCATGGGTATAGTTGAGGACCTGGAGAGCGACATCTAGGCTATTTTTATTTAGTTATTCTATTTTTACCCCAGAAAATCAAACAGTTCCCGAGGGGTTTTAAAAACTAAATCCACGCGGACGAAGTCGCGGGCATCAGCTAGTTAATAGTTATACTTGATATAGTCCTATTTTTAGATTTAATTAGAGGTAGTTGACTGTATATATAAATATTTATTTGTAATTTTTGTACCAACCGATGAGGCTGACACTTATCTATATATATAAAAGAAAGTGGTGTTAGTTACACTATTTATAACTCAAGAACGGATGAACCGATTTGGCTGAAAATTGGTGGAGAGGTAGCTTGGAACCAGGAGACGGACATAGGATACTTTTTATCCCGTTCAACCGTGTTTCCATCATGTCACTATATAACGTGGTATAAGAAAAACGCATCTGACATGGAATAATAAAACGCAAATGACAGTAGAATAACAAAACGTAAATGACAGCTAAACGTAATTTTGTCTTTGGTTAAGTATGGTAAAAAATTTGACAATTATAAAAATGATAGCTACACTAGCGGCACGCTATGATGGCCGGTTTGACGTTTGTCCGCTCATGAAGTTCCGTATTAATTGATAACGACTTTGAAGGAAATAATTGTATTACTTTATTGACGATAGTGATGTGCAGAGATTCATAAATTTTATCGAATGTAGTTTTCGGTTTAGGACTCAAAATTTATTTATTAAATTGATTTCTAAAATGTATACAAGTGTAGAAAAATCAGTTTGCACCATTTAAGGGGTGAATGTACTTGTGAATATGAACAATTTTCACTATGTGGACAAACCTCTGAAATCGCAAAAAAATATCAGCTGTTTCATACAAAAGGTAAATTTTTTATTTTTATATGATATATACCACAACTCAGCATTTGGTTTTCTAAATTGAAAATTTTTAAAAATGGAATCTAATACGATCGTCACATAGGATCGCTGGCTAGCACAACTACTACCTCCGGCAAACTCGCGTCAATGCTCAATGCAAAACAAAGCAGTTTCGAATTGACGTTGCTTCGAAAAGTATAAACTGTCAGTGCAATGCGATTGTGATATAGTTTTGACCTGGCTTTGGATTTCAAATATTGATACTGCATTACTGTTGACCCTTGCTCGTTAATTTGGACTCTGTTCAAGCCCTTTGTTGTGGATTTCGTCGATATGACCGAACGTACGCAGAGAACTGTTCTAAATAGTCAGACACGTGAGTTCGTAATACGCCTTCGTAACTATTTCGATCGTGAAGCTCAAAATGGAGGGCCAATTTTACCTATAACGTCAGTGGTTGAACGCGTAGCTGATGCGCTTAATATTGGACAACGAACTGTTAGACGGATAACTAAAAAAAAATATGGTGAGACTGGCACAGAAGAAAATAAACTTCACACACCAAAAAAGAGAAAACGAGCAAAACCAGTCGTAGGCATCGATAGCTTTGATGCCGATGCTATCCGAAGACATGTTTACGGCTACTATTTACAGAAGGAGTATCCAACAAGAAAAAAGTTGGTGCATTCACTGAAGGAAGCTGGATTATTCTTCGGTGGGGAAAGTTCTTTAACGAAGATTTTGAAGACCATTGGATTTCGATACAAAAAATGTAACAAACGCAAAATATTGATGGAAAGATTTGATATAGCGATGGCAAGGTATACTTTTTTACAGCAAGAAAGAAATCAAAAATTGGCAAAATGTTGTGTTCTTGGATGAAACATGGCTTAATGCTAACCATACTGTAGGCCGTTCTTGGAACGATGACACAGCAGCATCTACTTCCAAAGTTCCTGTAGGAAAAGGATCGCGACTTATAATTTGTCACGCCGGAACCATCAACGGGTTTGTCGAAGGTTCTCTCATGGCTTTTGCGTCAAAAACCACTGGAGACTATCATGAAGACATGAATGGAGAAAAGTTTACTGAATGGTTTACCTCAATGTTGTGTAGCCTCCCTGAACCATCTATTATAATTATGGACAACGCCCCATACCACTCGATGCAAATTGACAAGCCACCTGCCCAATCCCAAAAGAAAGCTGATATCGTCGCATGGCTTCGTAAAAATGGCGTAGATGCAAACATGAATATGTTAAAAGCGGAATTAGTACGTCTTTTAAAAGAAAACAAACCAACCAAGATCCGATACGTCATTGACGAAATAGCATTAGAACATGGGCACAGAGTTATACGGTTACCGCCTTACCATTGTGAGTATAATGCGATTGAGTTGGTGTGGGCTCAAATTAAGGGATATGCTGCAAGACACAATACAGAACCCCCATTTACCACAAAAAAAAAATGCTAAAATTATTAGAAGAAGCTTGTGAATATGTGACTAAAGGAGACTGGGAAAAGGTTGTGAATAGAACTGTTAAATTAATAAGGGAAGATTATGAAAGAGATGTGAAAATAGATAATATTATAGAAAACGAACATATAATTATTAATGTAGGTGATGATAGCAGTGACGACAGTGAAAATAGTAGTATGGACGAATCTGATTAATTATGGCCTTTTGTGGCACCTTTTTTGGTATCTTTTGTATTCATATGTTTCTTGTGTGCATATAAAGTATGTATATTCATTTTCATTCAAATATTCAGTTCGTTCAAATAAATTAAATAA
Organism: Oeneis ivallda; assembly: GCA_029955525.1. Taxonomy (NCBI): domain Eukaryota; kingdom Metazoa; phylum Arthropoda; class Insecta; order Lepidoptera; family Nymphalidae; genus Oeneis; species Oeneis ivallda. The sequence goes on along the minus strand of JARPMR010000006.1, from coordinate 4,398,645 downwards.
ACATATACATTTTTGTTTTATTAAACCTATTTAATCAGGTACAAAAACAAAACTTAATTGTTTTTTGTTCGAGAATAAATTGACATTCCACATCACTATTGTAATGTGTCAAACCGGCCATCATAGCGTGCCGCTAGTGTAAACGTAATTGATAATATCATCAGTAATATGTTTTCTCTTTGAATCATCATTAACAATGCCGCGAGCAAGACGATCAAATGTTTCCTGCTACAAAGCTACGGATTGAAGTGATTTATTGGATAGGTATAGTTGAGAACCTGGAGGGTGACAAAGATTTCTCGCGGGATGTTATGAACTAAATTCACGCAGACGAAGTCGCGGGCATCAGCTAGTAATATGATAAGAATAAAAACTGTACGCATGGATTTTGACTTTTAGGAGTCTGTTCTTTCTTCAAATTCAAATTGCTTTATTATCAAATTTACCTAATTTGATAATAAACTCACTGTAGGCATACATTTTGAAAGACAATAATAATATATATACCCTACCATTATGCTTTGGAGTTATTAATTTCAATTGTGATTTATGTTATGACAGTAGCATTACCCACTCCTATAATAACACATTTAATTATTTTAATAATCAAGATGTTTTTGACTTCGTTTCACAGGTGACGTCAAAGACAGAAAAAATAAAGAAATTAATCTTTGTACTGATTCCGGAAATAATTCATTTTTGTTTAAAAATAACTCAGCATTCTTCCGGTAAACACCTTGAACTTCAACAATTCATATTATGGCAATAAAGATCCATCTATACATGAATCTGTACACTTCGTACTAATTCTGGTAACTTTACCGTATAATAACCAGCCCCTTCAACAATCATACCGGTCCTTACCTATTTATTCAGTCCGTAGAATAATCCCAACTAGATATAAAAGACGTGTATCAAAGACCGTCCTATGCATACAGCTTCTGCGAGCCATTTAATTGGGTTCGTCTGTTTGTCTGTGTCTCTATAACTCTTTTGGAGCGCGTTTGCATATCATCACACCGACAATAAAAATTTATAAATAGTAGAAATAATAAAGGTATGTTTCACTCGACGCAGTTTGGCTTACTTGTAACCGGTTTGAGTAAACAATTTTTGATGTCCATAAGCTCCCTTGTCAGTGCTAAAGTATATAAAAAAAAAATATAATTATGTTATGCCGCAGGATTACAACGAAATAGAAATAAATGAGACACCTTTTTTACCAAAACCTTATTGTAAGTTCTGAAGTATTTAATGTACCTTTACCTACTCATTTATTAGTACCATGAAACCATATTAAGTTCTTTTAATTTCAATATTTTTCATTTATAGATTTAGAGGTATACTGTACTCTCAGTAGGTTGGTATAGGTAATTGCATGAGTAAATTATTGTGATGGGACATGTACATACATAATAATACTGACTCAAGTTTCATTTACGGTTTTGTTTTCAATCATTTATTTTGCTGCATCAAGGAACATCTATAACAGGACATTAATAAATAAATAAAGCACATGTTGTAAATATATCAACACTAGCTGATGCCCGCGACTACGTCCGCGTGGATTTAGTTTTTAAAATCCCTCGGGAACTCTTCGATTTTCCGGTATAAAAAGTAGCGTATGTCACTCTCCAGGTTTTCAACTATACCCAAGCAAAACATCACGTCGATCGGTAGCTCTGTTGCGGCCTGATTGAAGGGCAAACAAACAAACACACTTTCGCATTTATAATATTAGTAAGGATATCGTTACGGTAAAGTGTAAACGTGGTACGTCGGAAGTATTATTACTATGGGTCGTGTTTGCCCGACCCTCCAAGCCACTGGTTTGCAGGCTCTTACTTTATTGATAAATTATATTTGCTTCATGTTGGCAAATATTTGAGGATATCGGAACTCACGGTGTGCTGGCGATTCATTCGATTACGCTTGTACGAATACCAATGCGTTTGCCGAGCTTAAGACCGGAGTTTGCTTAGCGAGAAATCGGTTGTACTAACATATTTTATACTAGCTGATGCCCGCGACGTCATCCGCGTGGATTAATCACTCTAATTCTAATTTTCTGGGATAAAATGTAGCCTATATATTAATCCACTCATCCATCTGTCCATACTTCATCCTCATTTCTTTCGTCAAACTTTCGCATTTATAATATGAATAGGAAGTACTAGACGTTATTCTATGCCAGAAAATGAAACAGTTCCCACTGGTTTTAAATAAACCTAAATTTAGCCTGATCAGATAGTACTAAATACATTACACATATTTCCAAGCGACTCTTCGCACATACATAAACATGGGGTATACCCACATGTGGCGATTTGGCTCCACCATTCCTATGACCGTCATAAAATAAACATGGGATATCAAAGAACCGAAAACACTCACACAGTGGGTGAGTAGCACCCAAATGTGTTTACACAGTGCTGAATGTATACTTTATTGGTTTATTTTATATGTATTTTATATTACATTGCATTTAATAGTGCAAGAATAACAAACTTCAGATGGTAAAGTTTGTTATTTTTGCATTTTTAAATATTTTACTTGTTTCATGATACATCCTATTAATATTATAAATGCGAAAGTTTGTGAGGATGTTTGGATGGATGGATGGATGGATGGATGGATGTTTGTTACTCTTTAACGCGACAACGAATGAAAAGATTTTGCTGAAATTTGGCACAGACATAGATTATAGTCTGGAATAGCACATAGGCTACTTTTTATCCCGGAAAAGCAAACAGTTCCTGTGGGATAGCATCGCTATTTTTTACGCATTTGTCCTTCAAAATACGCGCAATGGAGTTTTAGATTAACGTGATTTTTTTGCACAGGTAAAGTTAAGAGCCTGAAAAATGACAAAGGCTACTTTTCATCCCGGGAAAACAAACGGTTCCCGCGGGATATTAGTATCTTAATTTTCACACATTTATCTTTCAATTATGCGCCAACGGAGTTACAGATTGACGTGGTTTTTTGGATAGGTATAGTTGATGACTTGAAAAGTGACAAAGGCTACTTTTTACCCTGGGAAAGCAAACAGTTCCCGCGGGATATAAGTGTTCTACTTTTCACATATTTGTCCTTAAATTAGGCGCCAACGGAGTTACAGATTGACGTGGTTTATTGGATAGGCATAGTTGAGGACTTGAAAAGTGACAAAGGCTACTTTTAATTCCAGGTAAACAAACAGTTCCCGCGGGATGTATGTATGTGTATGTATATAGGTATGTATGTATGTATGTGTGTATATATGTATACATGTATGTATGTATGCGTGTATGTATGTATGTATGTATGTATGTATGTATGCTTGCATGCATGCATGCATGCATGTTTGTATATATGTATGTGTGTATGCATGTATTTATGTATGTTTGTATCCTCCTCCTACTAACAATAAATACTTTAACTATATCCTAGCTTACTTATTATTACTCATATTATCCCACTAATATTATAAATGTGAAAGTTTGTGAGGATGGATGTATACGGATGTATGTTTGTGTAGATGTCGTATACGGATGGATGGATGTATGTTCTCTGAGATAGGGGTTGAACTATTTTGACTGTTATACTCCATAACTTCGTTAAATTTGAACTAATTTTTATTATCACTTTAACCGGCTTCAAAAAAGGAGAAGGATCTCAATTCAACAGAAACTTTTTTATTTATGTTCACCGATTACTCGAAGACTCCTGAACCGATTTGGAAAATTCTTTTTTTGTTTCAAAGGGTATACTTCCCAGATGGTCCCATTTAAATTTTAAGAAATCAGTCGAGCGTTTTTTAAAAAATCTACAATAATTATTGATATACTTTGTAGTGGCGCGGGCGTTTAAATGTATGCTCCCGGGACAAAAAGTAGCCTGTGTTATTTTCCAGGTCCTCAACTTTACCTGTGTAAAAAAAATCGGCCAAGTGCGAGTCGGTCCTCGCTCTTTTAGGGTTCCGTTAAAAAAAAATTAAATTAAAATATTTCCATGTACCCATGGAAATATTTTAATTTAATTTTTTTGATATAATTTAATTTTTATTATGTGTTGTTATAGCGGCAATAGAAATACAAAATACTTATGTGAAAATTTTAACTGTCTATCTATTACGGTTTACGAGATACAGGCCGCTGACAGACGGACGGACGGACAGCGGAGGCTTAGTAATAGGGTCCCGTTGGCACCCTTTGGGTACGGAACCCTAAAAACCACGTTGACTATATGCACTTACACTTTATATGGTGAAATATTATAACTGCGAAAGTGCGTTGGTTTGTCCTTCAATCACGCCTCAACAGAGCTACGGATCGACGTGATTTTTTGCATGGGTACCTATAGTTGAGGACCTGGAGAGTGACAGGCTACTTTTTATCCCGGAAAGTCAGAGTTCCCAAGGCATTTTAAAGGCTAAGTTCACGCAGACGAAGTCGCGGACATCAGCTAGTAATAATATAATGTCATCTTTTCTGGACGGTTGCAGACTAAATTCAATCAATATGAACTCAATACATCTTCATTCAATCAAAATGAATTCAATACACTGTAATTACAACAAATATTTTTTTTTCGGTAATTACCTATTTTACTATTTACTATTTTTTGTAGATAATAATATGTTATTGAGATTAGAAACCAGAGACCTATAGACTTAGATAATATACTGACGCTACAAAATAAGCAGCATTTTACAGAGTACATTGTAAAAAGAATCTTACTATAATTTACAAGTGTTTGCTTTTTATAATCGTAACACTGTAGCAATAAATAATTTTTAGAAAATTCCGCGACAGTAGTACTATTTGATAGGTTAGTACATAACATAACATAAGACAAGTAGTTTACTTTTTTTGTAATTGAATTTATGTTTTTTTTCGATATAATTATTTAAAGTTTTTTTTGAATTCCAACAGAAACAGAATACAGTAAATACAGTCTTTATCAGACGATAAATTATTGCGAATAAAAGCGTAATAGATAGCCTAAGCAAATATGCAGAGTCAACACTGCAACTGCGAGCAAAAAATACAAGCGCGAGTAATTCTCCAACGCCTTTGAGTGGCCGCCGGCGAGTAATATCCTGTGGCTATACAAACACGCTCCCAGCAGCCACTAGTATGTGGCACTAGCCTGTATCCTTAGTACCAGTGCATATAATAAAAAAAAAAAAATTAAAAGCCTTTTATTAAATCCTTAATATGCAAACGTTATTCGATTTAGAACATCGCAATATAATAGAGTAATTTTATTTAAACTAAAGTAAGAAAATAACAATAATATTGTGTTACAAGGTATCTGAGAGATAAAGCCGTGATTTCCACTATAGAATTCCTGTATTAACTTAAAAACAACCAAATTAACCAAATTCGTGTGCACGTATATGTTTGCGTGCGTGTGGCTGCGTGTCTTTGAGTATATAAGTATATACTCAAAGCTGCGTGTGTGTCTGTGTGTGTGTATTGATTTTCACACAAGCTTTTCGCTTATTTGGAGGAGAGAGGAGAATATACGAATATAATTTGCTCTTTATTAAATTAATATGCTGAACTTGGCTGGCTGGCTAATATTCTTAAAAAGAAAAGATTTTTGATCAACTTCCTTACTTGTTAACGTCTTTGTGCATGTAGACTACATTAAAAAATAGCACAAGCAACATAAAGTAATAATGAATGTTAGTTATAGTTTCCAACAATAAAGAGAAACTCGTACATAAGAAGGTAGGTAGGCTCATTAGGTACGTCTTACCTAAAACTTCGCAGACAGAAAGGAAGACTCAATATTATTTTAAAATTTTCTTACGCGACTCGCAAGCTTCTACGAAATTTATCATCCTTACTTGGTTTCTATAAAGAGATGTCGTATTTCTAGAACGTGCAAACACCCACATAAACACTAAAATGAACACTTCTAAGAAAAAAATTTAAAAACTGTAACTCGACTACGGAAAATGCATAATATATACGAGTAACGTCATATTAATTTTTATCGTATAAAATGTAGCGTATTGCCTATATCACTCGGATGTCACCCGGATCTTAATAACGATTGGCACCTCATTCATCAAAATTGGCTCAGTAGTTTAGACGCTACAAAGGAAAATACTTAAATAGATCGACACTGTCGTAGAACACTGTCGCATATGAATATACAGCAAAATCATGATTTTGACACTAACGGCTTTTATAAACAATGCTTAACACTTCAGCAAAAGAAAAAAAATATTCAGTAGTTTTGGAGATACTCAATCGGACAAAGTCGTATCTGAAACCCATTTCGGAAAAAAACGTCGCTTGTCGCTGCTGTCGCTAATTTGTCAAATTCCGGCGGCCGCCAGTTGATTGTCACTTGCAATGTTGTTAGTTGCAAAGCCGTCGCGTTTCGTATGTTTTAATATTAATTTAAAAAATAATTAATTGAGAAATACTCAAAAACATTCCGTAAAACATTGTTCTACGGAATGCCGAAAAACCAAGTTCAAAACTTTAAACTACTCTCCTGTAAAGTAGCAATTTTGTAGAAGCAACTTTGTTCTACGACAGTGTCGAGATAAATATCGATACATATTAAATAGACTGTTAAAGTCATAACCCTTCGTTTTGGGTTTTGCTGTAGTCATTTACAAATAGACATAATATGTATTTGCTGTGGACTGAAGCAAGATTCAAGTAGGTAATGCCATTAATGAAGTTAAAAAAAAGCAAGGAAATTCGCACAATTAATCGTGAGTTATTCTTATTATAGGTTAATACAAAAATATGTTGTAAAACTTCTTCTAAGGTATTCTTTTTTGATTTGTTACTAATATTCTTCTTCATCTAATCTAATTAATATACAAATCACGCCCGCGTGAAATGGTGCCCTAAGAGCTTAGATTTTTATAATCATAGGTTTTGCATATTGTACGAGTATTAAATGGCTTCTCCAATAACGTGACATCTCTCTGGTTTTATCACGTTATGGATGAAGACGAAAATTGCGATGACGTAAAACCTTTTTCATCTGGATCCATATTTTTTAATTTTCTTAAAGTTCGAGCTCCGAATTTGATTATACAGCCTTATCGCTGCAGTGCTAATGCAGACGACCGCTTTTTGTGAGAGACCGAAATATATTCATCAATAATACATTGATGAATATCCATACTAATATTATAACAAAGAGGAAAGTTTTTTTTTTTGTTTTTTTGTACCGAATAGGCTCTGAAAATACTGGACCGGTTTTAACCATTTTTTCACCAACAGAAAGCTAATTTATCAAGAAGTAACAAAAAATTAGAGATCCTTAAAAAAATTGCAATAATGTAACCCAAAGTAGCAAAATTTTGCCTATAAAATTCATTATTTGGCGTGCGCTGAGACATAAAAAATATGTACTACATGATTAAATTGACGGTAAAACTGGTGTACAATTCACTACTATATTATGTTATTGCCCACGACTTCGTCCGCGCGGTTTAAGGTTTTTTGACTCCCGCGGGAACTCTTTGCTTTCCCGGAATAAAATGTAGCCTATGTGTTAATCCTGTGTATGAGCTATCTCCATTCCAAATTTCAGCCGAATCGGTTCATTCGTTGTGGCGTGAAAGAGTATTAAACATCCATCCATCCATCACATTCACATTAATTTATTAGTAGGATATTAACTCTCCAGGTCCTCAACTATACCCATGCAAAAAATTACATCCGTAGCTCTGTTGCGGCGTGACTGAAGGACAAACCAACAAACCAACGAACAAAGTGAAGCTTCAATAGCCCAACGGTTAAAGGTGCGGACTGAAAACAAACTGACTGAAAACTAAAAGGTCGCAGGTTCGAACCCCACTCGTTGCACTATTGTTGTACCCACTCCTAGCACAAGCTAAAGCTTGTAAGGGTTAAACCCTTATTTAGAGGGGAAAGGAGGACTTCAGCATGGCTACACTTTCGCATTTATAATATTAGTATGATTTATTTATCGGTCACCTCTATTACCCCTTATTAAATCGTTGCTAAGAATTTAGAGTCTTTTGAGGTTTTACGTCAGTTCGGTTCTTTATATTTAATGTGCTTATAAGTTTGAATAGTTCGTTTGAAAGAGAAGCGCGAGTGAATGGCTGACACACTGAATAGCATCGTGCTGACACAGTGACTGACTTTCATTAACTACTGCCATGATTCAGAATGAAGATAATCACAAAGAGGGAATAGAAAGGATTCCAACAAACATTGCACAGCGAGCAAAGCAGTCTTTGATGTAACAGAAAAAAAGTTCTTTGGAAAATAATACTTATACCAATGTCATAGACATTTTTCTATCAAAAGGATGAAGTATGTATTATGTAATTCTGTTTCTATTTGGAGTAAGTAAAATAGGAATGTCATGATTTTGTCGTTTAAAAAGCATACTGTAAATGAACAGTAGCAAATAGTTACTGAATTATTTTCTTCGCCAATGCACTGCTGAAGCAAGAATGCTGTAAGTTTCCTGAGGAACAAAAAATGGTTTTTAATCGTGACAATAACATCTATTTTTATATTTATGTACAACCAAATAAACATTATTATTATTTTATACATTTTATTTGGATTTTAAAAAAATTACTTCGACTTCATCGGAAATCCAACGGGAAGTACCTATACCCTCCCAAAAAAAAAAAGGATTTTCCAAATTGGTTCATAAATGCCGGAGTTCTAAGGTAATAAACTAAGACGTAGTCGTAATTCATTACCTTCTTACTTCCTACTCCCATGTAATAAACTTTAAAAAAAATTAATAAAAAGAGCGCAGAATCGATTTCGATAATACTGGACCACCTCTGAAGTATGACCTACCAAACAAAAAATAGAAAGAATTAGAAATAAAAAAAGAATCATCAAAATCAATTCTTATTTTCGGAATAATCGAGTAACAAACGCGCCCTTACACAGTCGAATTGAGAATAGAATAGAAATATTTTTTATCCAAAATAAACAGTGCTTTTGAATAGTCGATGAATCTACCACTGGTTCGGAATGCCCTTCCTGCCGAGAAGAATCAGCAAGAAACTCGGCGGTTGCTCTTTTCAAAATAGTTTACAATAGGTACTATGCTATGGATGCAGTGTTTCCACAGTGAGGGGAATTTCCAAAAATGCATACCTACTTACAAATCAATACGTGTTAAGACGGGCTGACAATTCCCGCCGGTGGCAACCTCCTCCGTTTTGAAGTCGGTTGAAAATAAGAATAATTTAGCAAAAATAAGAATAATTGAACAAGGAATCCTTGTTTCAGTTTGAAATATTATAAAAATGAATGCGTAGGTACTTCAGTCCTCCGTCTAAAACAATTTCGTTCGGAAGTGCGTCTCAACTCTCGTCAGGGTACACTGCCAAATTCGTTATCCCCCAATTTTTTCCTCGTAAAGCGTAATCTTGTTACAGAAAAACTTATTTCATAAAGTCAAAAAGAACAGGAATTAAAAGAAAAGGAGCCGTTTTAATGCGGATGGTAGCGAAGCACAGACTAAGAAAAAAATAGATGGAGGAGCTAAAAATGTATTTCTTTGTTCTTTAACATGGTCGTTTTGAAGTTGGTAATTGAAACATTTTTGATTTTGAATAACATCGATGTAAATGTACTACGTACTAGATGTGGCGTTCCGAACACTCACTTTGATCAACTGACATGCACGGCAGTCCATTCATTAGTTGTTAGTTTGGCCTGTAGCGTGGCATTCGCGACGAAAGAACGCGGGCGCTATTTATGCGATAAAACTTTTTAAGCACCTAATTGAAAAGCCAACAATCCCTATATTGGAGTAAAAAAGTATCTATCGTTAATATAGTAAATAATTAGATTCTCGAGTCTGCCTGCACGATGTTAAAGTTTTGTGTTGCGATGTGCGATTCTATACATTATCAATTTCGATGTTGAATAAATGTTTTCCACTCTTCAACTTCAAAAACAAAACTTTTTGACCCGAGATTTATTTTATTATCTATTTAAATCGGACCGGATTAATATATCTATGTTCCTACTATCTATAAATTTCCATTAGTCTATGGGAATTTATTAATGTTTCTTGTTTTAATGGAGCCCTGGTAGCGGGTTCTTTGTAAATTCAACAATTATTCAGTACAATCGCGGGCAGCTCGTCGGCAACAAAGCCTGGGTGCACTCTTACAAGGATTATTGTACGCCGTTTGAATACTTACTGTTAGTTTTGTTCGGTTTCGTTTGTTTCTTACTTCACGGAATTAGCATAGCTTCTGGGTTTCGTTTTACTATGTTTGAGCGAGTTCTTATTTTTCTAGAGATTGATATACAAACAGCTTTTATTTATTTATTTTAGGTAGGACTTACTATTTATATGAATGAAATTTTTTTTGAGTTTATGACATTCTATCAGCGATATCGGAGATAGCGTACATTGTCTCAAATACAGTAGCCTTACCTTTAGCCTTTACGGTAGCTTTGTCTGTTGCTTTCTTTTGATCACGAAGCAAGGGATCGACTTGATTTTTTACATGAGAATAGTAGTTAAGGGCCTGGTAAGTGGCATAATTTTTTATCCCCGAAAAAGAGATCAATTGTTAACGTTTTACTCGGTAATAATATGGTCGAATAGGCCAAGAGGTTCGCTTGATCTTGTAAATAAATTAATCAAATAAGGAATACTATAGTGCCCGTTTTCACCGACAATCCCTTTACATACCATTTTTGATTATGATAACAGGAGACCCTCTTATTTGGTAGACTCGCCAATTTGCGTAAACTACAGCGTCTGTCAAATGTAATCTGTGTACTGGGGGGATTATCATATCGCATGAATATTTTATAAGACTCAAATTCAATCAGGAGTTACACGGGGAGTCGGGAATTAGCCGTTTTGGAGTTTTATTGGGTTTTATGCAATTATAAACAAGAGCTTTCGTAACATAGTTAGGGATATTCCAAATCATAAGAATTGCGCCCTCCACAAGTGCTCAGGAAGATTGCTTATTTGTGAGGTACCGTACATATTCGTCGGTCCAATTCATTAATGGAACATTTCAAAATTTACTGTTTCGAGTAGTTGTGGGTCAAAATGGGTGGAAATTTCGATTTATAAGTAAAATTAAAATTTTTCTACCAGATTACGACGTTTCCAGTTGATTTGACTTGTACCGTAAGGCTAAAAACAAAGGGTTTCTGCGGGATTTTTATAAACACGCGGACGAAGTATAGTAGAAGAGTTATATATAAACGACTGCGTGTCGATAAAGTTGCCAACTAACTCGATACCTATATAAAATGCCATATTAACTGTGTGGAATCAACATAATATTCTTACATTATAAAAGTACACCCGTTTTAATTTCATTATACCCACAATTTCCACGTGAAAAAGGCCCTAAGTGCGCCACTTATTTAAACGTTGAGTGGCATACGCTTAACCCAAATTCGAGGCGCGTACATGCAGTTACGTAGAGTACGCGTAGAGTACGCTCTGTGACATACATCAGTTGGAACGGATTGTACAGTCCGCCGCGGATTAGATTTATCCTTACAATCTTCTTCTATCTAAATATAATATATAAAAAGAAAAGATGGTTGACTGACTGACTGATCTATCAACGCTCCAACCACTTGGCTCAAACCACTGCAGAAAGTGCACAGCTCAAAGCTAGTCTAACTAGATATTTAAATATCTTAGTTCTTAGATAGTACTAAATTAGCATAATTATGGGGAAAAATGCTCGTTTGTTTATTCATATAAGGAGATATTATTTATATAAGGAGCCCCCTTTATTTTTAATTTAATTTTATTTTTATTATTTGTTGTTATAGCGGCAATAGAAATACACACTCTGTGAAAATTTCAACTGTCTACCTATTACGGTTTACGAGATACAGCCCGCTGACAGACGGACGGACGGACGGACAGCGGAGGCTTAGTAATAGGGTCCCGTTGGCACCCTTTGGGTACGGAACCTTAAAAAGAATCAACCCCTTAAAAGGGTAAATTAAGGGTATTTTAATTAACTAGGTTATTAGGGGTTTGAAAAATCGAACTTAACGTGAGCGAAGCCGCTGCCAAAAGTTACTATCATTATAATGCGACAGTTTGTTTGTTGGTTTTTCCTCCAATTACGTAGCTACAGGGCGGATGGACGTGATATTTTGTATGAGCATTGAGGACTTGGAGAGTGACATAGGCTTCCATTTATCCCGGAAAAATAAAGGATTCAAAAGGACGAAGTTGCTGGCAAAATCTAGTTGTGTGATAAACAATTACCGCGTCTACGTCAGAGAGGATTTCTTCTTCTTCTTTATCATCCAATAGACGTCCACTGCTGGATAAAGGTCTTTTGGCATTCCAAGGCATATAATTCCAAAGGCCTCGGTCTTGCGCTGCCTGTATCCAGCAATTCCCTGCGACTCATATAATGTCATCGGTTTACCTAGTGGAGGGTCTGCCAACACTGCACTTTCAGATGCTCTCTAGCACCTTGCGACCTAGGCATTTCAAAATCCCGTACTATTTAATTTTCAGGGATTAATAGTATCGTACGTCTGAAATCAAATTCTGTCAGTTTCGGTATAGTGGTTAAACCTTGATAAGATAACAAAGAGACAAGTAGATTTAGATAGACATTCTTTCACATTTATCGTGTAGATTACAAAGATGAGCCGCGCAGTTTTAGTTTAATGTGAGCTGATATAAAAAATGACATTGAGATAATAATATTGAGAGACGGGTGCCACCGACGGGAATTTCTTTCTATCTGCCCGTCTTAACATGAATTGAATTATAGTACGCTTTTTTGGAACTTCCCCTCATCGTGGAAATATTATATTTATAAGTTGCATGTGTTAAATCGGCTTGGCATCCAGCTGCCCACAAAATAGTAAAAAAACTTATTACAATGTAATAGCTACATATTGTAAAATGATTATTTTTTTTGTAAAGATCAACTGCTGAGTTTCTTGCCGGCCCTTCTCAGCAGAATCCGCTTTCCGAACCAGTGGTAGAGTCATGACGTGTCATAAGAGCCACAGGTTGGCCTACGTGAAATAAATAATTCAGAATTTAGAATTTTTTCAATTTTGAGAATTACATGTCAAGCTCTGTGTGTTTGTTTAATTTTCTCTGTATGGCACAGAAAATTTGCGCTCTGAAGTTTAATACTAATTTTTACGGAAAAAAAATCAAGAGGCACTCGGGGACTGCCGCGGTAAAGCTATTGAATAGCATTTTTTATCAACTTATGCAATTATAATATTTATGCAAGAAAAATATTGCATATTGATACAAAATCAGTAAAAAGAGCTAGATTTGATACTGTGGATCTTCCTTTGACAAAACCATGTTGAAAGGGACTAAAGTGACACTTTAAAACCGAGTACAGTTGGTCGTAAACTACACGTTCCAGTATTTTTGCCAATACGCAGAGTTTGGAGATTGGCCGATAATTGTTAATTAGATGCTTAGGACCCTTCTTATGGATAGGTGTTATAAATGCCGATTTCCAGATTTTAGGTACAATGCCATCCTTTAGTGATTTTTTATATAATAAGGTTACGGGGTAAGTTAGGGCTTTTGCGCAATTGACGAGGAAGATTGGTGGCAAAGAGTCAGGACCCGCAGACTTATTTAGATCCAGTGACTTTAGCAATTTATGTACTAGCTCTTCACTCACCTGGATACTATGAATATCAGTTGCAGTGGTGAATAAATCATAGGATGGGGAGGAAGAGGGACTAGATGTGGGGTCTAGTGAATTTTGATGATTACTCAAGAAGGTAGAAAAAAAGTATTTTGAAAATAGTTCACATATACCATCACCTGAATCACTGGTTTGATCGGAATAAGTCATGGACGCTGGTATATGGTCATTTTTTCTTTTATTATGCAAGTGAGACCAGAAAAATTTAGAGTTCGAAATTATCGAATCTTCAGTTTTATTTAAGTAGTTTTTGTACAACAACTTTTCGACTTCTAAAGCCTTATCACGTAATCGCTCGAACTCAAATTTATGAGCGAGATTCCCATATACTTTAAACTTCCTGTGATATTTAAACTTTTCTTGAATTATTTTTATTAATTCAGGAGTGTACCAGACAGGATACAACTTCCTATTTTTTATTGAGAGCTTGGGGATATACTTGTCACGTAGATCGTATAAAACTTTATAAAAGAGTTCAACAGCATGGTCAATATCGGAATTAGATAACAAATCTTGCCAGTTCAAAGCAGCTAGTTCCTCGTTGATTTTATTAAAGTTGCCGCGACGGTAATTGAAAATTACTCTATTGCTAGGAGTGAGATGTTTATCAATGGGAAAGTTAAGCACTATATCAAGAGATGGGTGATACGGGTCTTCAGGTAAAAGAGGGTCTAGGCAAGCAGACACAGTGATGTCATAGCCGTTGTATAAAGCCAAGTCAAGTAGGCGACCATAATGATTAGAAACTGAGTTGTATTGGTATAAACCGCATACAGATAGCGTGTCTATGAAGTCATGTAAATGGCTACTTGATACGTTATTAGCTTGCAGGTGAGTATTCGTAGAATGAGTCCATTCAATAGAACTCATATTGAAGTCTCCCAATAATAGAAATTTATCATCGGGATTGTTAGCCATGAGCAATTCTATGTTGTCGGAAAAATTGGTAAGCTGCGTTATGAATGACTTGCCCGAGGCGTCCTCACAAAGATATAGCGTGCACAGGTGTAGATTAATTTTCGGAGCTCGTTTCAATCGCACGGTCACCCAAATGTCCTCCGCGGAGGAATGCCAATCGGGCTGATGCTCCGCGAGGACATCCTTGTTGACTGCGATGAGTACGCCGCCACCACGCGACTGACCCGTGCGAGAGAGGTCGCGGTCACGGCGCCACACGCAGTAACGCCCATCGAATAATTCCTCACTAGATATTTGATCGTTTAACCAGGTTTCGGACAAACATAAAATGTCATAATTCAATAACCCGAGTGACGTTTTAAATTCATTGGTTTTAGTACGAAGTCCTCGGACATTTTGATAATATATCGTTAATCTTGACACTGTAAAAAAGGATCTATTGCGAATATATTATAATTGATGAGGACTAGCAGACATTTGGAGCTGGGAATAAAAATAACATTATTCAATTTAAAAGTATGAAAATAAACGATAGTATCGTCGTAATACCGTATTATTACAAAAATGTGGATTGTGTGTAATGCGCAAGTCCACGAGTTTGACATGCCAACCCGCTCCGAACATGAATGAATAAGACAAAAGTAAGGTATAATCAAATTTTTTGCATCAGCGCATCGCCTTACAAGTACCAATATTGGATTATCACGGTAAGAAATGATAATAACAAAGTAATTAGAAGTAGCCGCAAAAAGATAAGAAAAATTGCGAATGTTAATAGGGTAAAATAATGCAATACACGTAGGATTCAATAGTAAATAACAAGTACGTGTTAGTTCACTCAAGCAATTCAAAAAATTACAACAAAAACCGTCTAATATTATGTAACCATGAAAATACTCAATTAGAATATTTACATAACTCAACGTTTCAGTACTGCAATTATCGTGTATAGAAATCAGCAAGGACATATTTGAGCAATAATGGTATAGCAAAAAACTTAAATACAATCGTCCAAATTTAAAACTGTAACTTGGTTGCGGGTGCATCTGTAAAAATTTAGTACTGAAACGATTGAGTTCTCTGAAAAAAGGACCGTACCGCTTAGTGGCTTGATAAGAGAAAATGTGCCGTACATACATAGGAATAGTGAAGTAATTCCCGTGAAACTGAAGTATACGCACAGGTGAGATCCCTGTGAGGAATGTACATACTTCATCGTTATGATGAACAGTGCAGGGGTTTTCAAGTGTTGGACTGCTCGATGTGTGAGTAGACTGCATCACCATGATAAGTTTCATATAGGTGATATAAAAAAGAACATATACCACTATAAAATTATTAAGCCACATTAGCAGATTTTTTGGAGATCCGATTCTGAATTGATGTTGAATACCTTGGAGGTTGACGATTTTCTTGCCCATATTTTTGAGTGTTTTACCCATATGAACTGAAAATTCGCATTCTTTTGAATTGACTTCGCTTTAGTCAGCAGTTGCTTGTAGAACGGGGTTAAATGATCGTTTACATATATGTTACCGCTGGCGCCAGTAAAACCGAGAGTATTGGGCGAGAGCTGACTGCGTTTCCTCATAGCGGCCACAAGATCTTCTTTTAAGTAACGATTAATAAAAGAGACAATTATAGGTTTGGGAGTATCTTTTTGATAGGTGGGGACTCTGGTGACCATGTTGATGTCTTCCTTTCTTACCGTGACCCCAAGGAGCGTTCCTATTATTGCTGTTATATCAAAAAGGTTTTCATCTTTCTTAACCGGGACGCCTTTAATTTCAACATTATTTATGCGCAACCATTGGTCCCTCTCGTTTTTCTCTGAACTCAGTTTATTAATCTCAGCCTGCAGTCTCGGTACGTTCTCAGCCTGTTTCTGGAGTTGACTCAGACCAGATTCGACAGCGTCAACCCTATCAGTGAAACCCTTGAGGGCATCGTGTGCGAATTGAAGGGACTCTTTCAATTCGGTTATTTCAGCCTTTATTGTTTTTAAGTCCTCTTTCAAACTGCCGAGGGGCTTTAACTGCTCGGTGATGCTGAGTAACTGCCTATGGAGCTGGTCGAGGGTGACGGTAGCTGTTGGTGAGACACTTTCCGCTTCGGGACTACTGATTGGCGAGCCACCACTCTTGCATCTTGGACACTTTCACGTCGCCTTGTTCTTCCCCAGTTTGCGGTATCCGGTTTCAGTGATCGCAGCACAGGGGAAGTCGTAATGACGTTTACAGATGCTGCAGAGTGCGCCATCATTAAAATCTTCTTTACACCGCCCGCACGTAAACATATTGAAAAGTAATTAGTTTAGGTCCCCTGAATCAAGCGAAATAGCTTGCGCGGTTCACCAAGTGACCGTGCGTTGAGTACGAGACCCAGCGAGCGACTGATGAATGCTTAAAAATAAAAATAAAAAACAAACAAACAAGAAAAGCGAACTGTCACTTCTTCGCGAGTGAGATGCGAACCTGCGACATCATACACCATACGGTAAAGAAAGCGGCCGCTTGCCCACTGTGCCAAATAGAGCTACTTGAGAACCTCTAAAATGTTGAACGCTTACTGAACGACGGTGTTAGGTTTTTTTTCGTTACGGAATTTCTTGATTCGGTCGCCGCGCTCAAACTGTTTTTCCTAGTTCGAAGCCCGCGATAAAAGCTATGCAATAGCTTAATAACCACGCAGATAATAATCGAAGGCATGTTTTGTTTGTGATGCACTAGCTTTTCAGCGTAGACTTAGTTCAACCAACATTTGCGGCGCACTGTACACGGAAGGCTGTAAATCAGAGCCGAGCAACCTCCGCTGTTTTATTATGTTTATTCATGAAACGCCTCATCTATCGAAAGCGAGTCTTTGTTTACTTCCAGCTTTCACCCGCGTTACGAGTGTAATGTTCAGGGTTAAAGGTATAAGTGTTAGTGCCAATTAAATGCTTCAATAGGTTAGTTGCGGGCTGAAAATTGAAAGTTTGATGGTTCAATCCCTCATTGCACTATTGTCGTACCCGTTGCTAACACAAGTTTTCGGCTTATTTGGAGGGGAGAGAAAAATATTTGCCAAGTCCAGCATGAGTAATATAAAGTATTCCCTTTTTTATTATCACATTTTTATTTTGGAATCCATATTATCTTAAACTGTTTCGTCTAAAACAAATATGTAACTTTATTTTTGCGACGTTATTCTGGCGAAAGTAAAATTTGAATGTAAAATGCGAAGGCTCCGGAGGCGACAAAAAATGCTTATTCAAAGTGTTATTATTTTTCCAAGGCGCGGTCGCTAAGGCGTTACAGAACGGATGTAGAGTTGGGCGGAATTGACGCGCGGTGCGGGTTATAGCGGTTTTGTACATATAGGGGTTATACGTTTTCAGGGTCTATACTACGCTGGGTGTAGTTGGTTGGTGGAAACGTTATAAGCAGTTTTATTTCAAAATTGTTTTGACGTGTCATACAATTTATACCTTATGATATCTCAAAATAAAATTCAAATAAATAAATGAATAAATTAATACTTCTTTAAGCACTGGTAGTAAGGGCCTGTTAACCTCCTTTCACACTATAATACTGCTGTATATAGATTACACAGTCGCTTATTGTAAGTCATGGTTATCGTAAGTCATTGAACTCCTTAGTATATATTTCATACATTTTTAATTTTAATCATCACTTCACACTAAACTGTTGCACATAGAGTAGCTTATTATCGTTACTCAAAGATCTCTTTAGTATAGATTTAGAAAAGTACACTTTCAGAGATTTTTTACGCTTGTTAGACAGTTAATAACCCAGTAAATAATTATAATTTTATGAATGTCTTTGAGGACGGCAGTTTATACCTATTTATCCATTTTATCGTGACCCATCAAAAACGATTACCCGGTACGATGGCGTGTAGAAATCGACTATGCGAATGGGTTTAATTTAATAATATTGAATAAAAAAGGGCTCATCAATCGATGGTGCAAGATCGAGGCTTGTGGAAGTCTATGCAACAGACCTTTGTTCAACAGTGAACGTCTATCTGTTGATAAAGAAGAAGAAAAGAAGAAGAAGATTAGCACCTATGAAATAGCGTGTTGCTAATAAAATGTTTTTGTGATAAACCTTATATCCGCTGTCACTAAAGCCACTCCCTTCCATGAAAATGCGTAGCATTAGGCAGATTGAAAGGAAGTGGGTCAGGCCAGGATTTGGCTGCAGCAGCCGATTTAAATATAACGAAGGGAGATGAAAGCTGTAATAAGTGATTTCGCTCTTATACCACATTTATACGACCGTATTGTACGAGTATGTGTGTTGAGAATGTGTGTATACAGAGCATGTGCATGTGTGAAAGATACTCGTAGCGTGGGGCAAAGGCTTCAATCGTAGAAAAAATGGTAAAGGGTTGTGGAGATTTTGTCACTTCGGTATTTTCTGATTTGATTCGAAGACGATAGTGACATATTGCATGATGTCCATTTTATTTCAATATTATAGAATAGAATAGAAATATTTTTATCCAAATAAACTTTTTGACGTGATAGCGTCTGATAAATCGATGAACACCGGCTGCACGCACGAAAAAGTGTCAAGATAGAGAGGCACGATAGGCCCAAGCGTTGGCTTGTGACTAGAGAGCGCCCGCCGCCGCCCGCCAGTCATCGCGTGCGCGCTGTGGTTAGTGGATGTGTCATGAGCTAGTCCTAGACCCCGTTCATGAGCATGACGCATGACCCAGCCGTTGCTTTGCTCAACCATATTTGAGGGAACGTATTATTTTGCATACACTAGCTAATTGTGCCCACCTCTTTGTCCACAAGGAGTCTTCTTCTTTTTCTGCGTCAATCGTCATCGACGAGGCGTGTAGGGACATTCCACACGTCTCGTTCTTGTGCCGTCTGTAATAACAATATCCAGCGGCTTTCTACAATTTGTTAGAGGAGGTCGGTCCATATTTTATTGCGGAGCCTACTAAACCTGCATTTTCTGGTGCGACGCGACGTGACCATTCCATTACCTTGGGACCCAAACGACTATAGGTAAATCGAGCTATGAGGCCCGCCCATTGCCACGTAAGCTTTCCGACTCGAAGAATCGTCACTGGTAACCCTGGTAACCCAGGGAACTAGTAATTTCTGATTTGATCACGCAGGTATTTTCTGAGCGTACCTATATAAATAGATACCCGAGATATAAGAGATCTATCCACCGGCCACCGGCGGGAATGGGGCTGCTTTCTGTCTGCCCGTCTTAACATGAATTGAATTGTAGTACCTACGTTTTTGCAACTTTCCCTCATTGTGGAAATATTATTTTATTCTATTCTAACAAAATTGCATGGTTTAAATCGGCTCATCCAGCTGCCCACAAGATAGTATAAAAAACTTATTACAATGTAATAACTACATAATAATATTGTAAAATGATTATTTTGAAAAGAGCAACTGCTGAGTTTCTTGTCGGCTCTTCTCAGCAGGATCCGCTTTTCGAACTTTTTTTGGTAGAGTTATGACGTGTCATAAGAGCCACAGGTTGGCCTAGGTGAAATAAATAATTTTGAATTTTATCCACGATAAAAATAATAATTGGTTTAAGCTCAACAGTCGTTACAGGCTATGTTACAAGCAATAGAAATGACGAAGCTCTCATTTATCCCACTAATATTATAAATGCGAAAGTTTGTTAGGATGTATGGATGGATGGATGGATGGATGGATGGATGTTTGTTACTCTATAACTCCACAACGAATGAACTGATTTGGCTGAAATTTGGAATGGAGACAGCTCATACCCAGGACTAGCACATAGGCTATTTATCCCGGAAAATTACAGAATTAAAATAGGGATTAAAATACCTTAATCCACGCGGACGAAGTCGCGGGCATCATCTAGTTTGAAATATAATAAAACCACTCGGCGTCTGCAAATAAAAGATGGAATCTGAACACTTGAAGTAGGTAGGTACCAGCGGCAACCATTCGCGATGAATATTCATTGTTCCACCAACTGAAGTGATTTATTATGTAAAACTGGGCAGACGACCGCCACGCGTCTCGCGGTGTTTACTTTAATTAATTATAATAATGGAATTATTAAAATGATGCAAACAAAATGTATGGTGAAGTATTTTCACACAGTATTTCCGCCCATTCTCTGTCAGTTGTGACGAAAGCTTATTATAGCTTTACTTGCCGCAACATGTCCTCAGCAAAACCTGCCAATCAAGAACTCCAATATGAGCTCAATTTTGACTGAGCGCAATGTGTGTTGCCACAAAGGTGCACATAGTGTCAATCTTCAGATCTTGAAGTGTACTTAGCAAAAATTACGACGATCCGTAGCTCTGTTGTAGCGTGATTGAAGGAAAAACTATTAAATCAACAAACAAATACACTTTTACATTTGTGAAATATTAGTAAGAATATTTGTGTACCTACTCTCACGTGGCAAAGTCCGGATCTTATAGCTTGTGCGGGAATATATTAATTAAGTATGTCTAACTCGTAGAGGCTTCATTAGACAGTATAATAATTATCTAAATTGGGCGAGTTATACACTAACCGGATTTTATCCTTCTACTTAGTAAGGAAGGATATAATATTAAGTGCCTTTATTACCACCTTCAGATAAGTGTCAGATAGCCTAACCGTAAATTTTGACACTTTCTTACTTTATGTCAAGTGACAAAGACAAAATATGCGAATAAGCTATCCGACACTTATCAGAAGGTGGTTAAAATCGGACTAAGAGTAGGGCCTGTTGATAAAGTGCCTGATAGCCTTTCCACAACTTGTCTGACAGATAGCGTTCAAATTTTTGTTTCACAAGTGTCAAGTTAAACAATCTAGCAGATAAACTCTCTGATAATCTAAAAATATCAGACAAATTTAACTAACAGCTAGTTTTTCTGTATTTAAGTCACTTTAACGGATACTGATGAAACTGGCCCTTAGTACCTATTCTATAAATATTCAAGTTTCACAGCTTTAGCTAAAAGATCGAGTACAGTTTCAGTAAGGATATTATCACAGAGTAAGGATTCTTTATACTGTCATATTATTATCTATCTTACTTATATCTTATCAATAATAAAAATCAAATGCTGTACGTTAGTCTGGCTAAAACTTAAAAAACGGTTAGACCGATTTTTTTTTGTTTTGTTTGCTCTAATACAGGGGTGGTTTAAAAATAAAAATAAAAATAGGGAAAAACCCAGAAGACTCAAGCAGGAAATCCAAAAAAATCATACCTAATTGATAATTTTGTATAGGGAATCGCTACTTCAGATTATTTTTAATAAATGGCAGGAGCGAAGTCACGGTTCAAAGCTAGTATTCCTTATTCAGTCACAGCCTCAACTAAAAGATCGAGCACAGTTTCAATGAATCCTTATGCCTCACTCAGGCGACTTCGTAACGTATCGGATCTCCTTTCTGTTCCTCGGAGACTTAGACGATTGTGATTTAGCGATTGTTATCGATTGCGATTGTCGAATAACAATGGCCTGGAGGCCGATTTTTGCGACTGTCGGAAATGGGGACAATTTATGGAGAAATACATTGCGATTCCACTTTTCAGTCCGTTCTGCGTGTTTACTTTTGGTTCTGAATTAGTTTATTTGGATTTATTGAATGTTGCATGCGTCTTGAACAGTACCTATCTTACTGCTAGTAGAATCTGCTTTCCGGTCCAGTGTTAGTGTAATAACTGCAGTTGGTTAAATGCTCTAATACAAACCGATGACATAAAGTAAGCCTATCTCTTATATATATAAAAGAAAGTGGTGTTAGTTACACTATTTATAACTCAAGAACGGATGAACCGATTTGGCTCAAAATTGGTGGAGAGGTAGCTTAGAACCAGGAGACGGACATAGGATACTTTTTATCCCGTTCGACCGCGTTTCCGTCAAGTCAATATAAAACCTGGTTAACAAAAATGCATCTGACATGGAATAAAAAACGAAAATGACAGTGGAAGAACAAAACGTAAATGACAGCTAAACGTAATTTTGTTTTTGGTTAATTATGGTAAAAAAATTATAAAAATTATAGTTTAACGTAATTGATAATATCATCAGTAATAATATGTTTTCTCTTTGAATCATCATTAACAATGCCGCGAGCAAGACGATCAAATGTTTCCTGCTACAAAGCTACGGATTGACGTGATTTATTGGATAGGTATACTTAGTTGAGAACCCGTAGGGTGACAAAGATTTCCCGCGGGATGTTATGAACTAAATCCACGCAGACGAAGTCGCGGGCATCAGCTAGTTTGTAATAAAAAATACTTAGATTTTTTTGGATTTGAATTTATGCAGTTTTTTTTTCTGGAACTCATTTTATGAAGTGGGTATTATAGATTTTCCATATATAGAATCAAATGATTACTATGCTAACTCAATAGGAAAGTTGTTTTTACTTTGAGTCCGAATCGACAGTGCGATTTCGATCCCGATTGTCAGGTCACAATTGCTCGGCCGCTGTGTTGGAAAGGGCGACAATTTATGAAGGGCTGGATTCTCATTAAAGGAGACTAAATGCGAACATTCACTTATTGAGAAGGTTTTTTCCCGTCGTTTCTACGTTTCCCTTATTTAGGAATTCCTTTTTCGATGTTCCGTTTTTAGGATGTTCTTGCTTTGAAATGTCTTTTTATTTTCCACTAGCTGAAGTCTCTGACTTCGTTCCTAGGCGAATTTATCTTGAGGATTAAAAGTATCTTATGGCTGTCTCCAAGATGCAAGCTATCTCTGTGCCAAGTTTCTGCTCATTCTGATCGACAGTACGCGAGTTGCATGAAGGACGTCGTTTCGGGATGTCTTTCGTGGAAGAACAGTATCCTTTTTTTGACAACCTCCCTGGCGCAGTGGTAAGCGCTGTGGCGGGAAGGTCCCGGATTCGACTCTCAGCGGAGGCAATTTGGGAATCTATAATTTCTGAATTGTCTGCCGTCTGGCCTTGTCAGGTGGGAGGCTTTGACCGTGGCTAGTTATTCAAAGACGTGCAGCAAAGCGATTTAGCGTTCCGGCACGATGGCGTATAGAAACAGTTTAGGGGTATGGGTTGAATGTACACTGCCATACTGTACATATATTATATGTATACACTTACCTTCGATTACAGAAAAACCTACTCACCAATAAATACTTTATAAAATTACTAAAACCCACGTTTTTATATAACATTCTTGTGCCATACACCATTAAATATTACAACCGTCATAAAATTAACGCACGGTATTTCGTAACGCACTGTTTACCTAACGCTTACTTAAACAATAACCATTTAATTAATTCTACTTATAAAGCTATCATTCTTCCAAATTGCAGGGCAATTATGAGTAATGGTGGCCGTAAATAATAAAATGACTTATTACTAAACTTGTTACGTAAACGTAAACTTAGTAAACTTAAGGTGGAAGACACAGTTCTGCCCGAGAAATTCTTTAATTTGGTTTTTCGCAATTTGTAAACTAATACGACAAAGTAGCCTTATGGCATTCTAATTGCGACAATGGCAGTATCATCTTCACAGGTTTATATAAAAATCTTTACTTGAAAGTGTCCAGTTTAAGAAATTAATCAAAATATCGACTAATTTGTGAGTAACTCACGTCCAACTCAGTGTTTTGATTAATTTCTTAAACTGGTCACTTTCAAGTAAAGAAATTTATGTAAACCTGTGAAGATGATAATTCTACTGGCGCAATTAGAATGCCATTAGCCCAGTTTGTTGTATTAGTTTACAAATTGCGAAAAACCAAATTAAATTTGAATTTCGCGGGCAGACTCGTATAATCATCCTTAACTCCCACATAATTCATTTGTAGGAAAAACATTCCGAAAATCCAATGCTGACCCAGAATTGTCACTATCTGACCCATTTCCCGCAAGCGCAATGACCTCTGAATAAGCTAACATTATTTTAAGGCGCGCCTGTGACGTAAACTACAGACGAAATTTCAACCTTATACCTTTTAAATTAGAGTGTAATTTGGCTTGCATTACGGAATTTAATTTACGAATTTATCTTACGAATGATCATGCGAGTAAACTTTATAGACTGCGCGGGTAAATGACTTTTGGCGTCGAAGCGTTACGTGTGCACGCGCCTTTATGGCCGCGTCATAAAGTGTGTATTGAGCCGGATAGTGCAAGTGTTTGTTTTTGTTAATTATTTGTTATAGGTACTTTTTTGGGTTAATTAAATTTTGTTTAATTAATGAACTGTAGTTTATTGCTATCTCTACGTGTGACACGCTCAACCTACGATCTATACGTACATAATAAATGTATAAGAAATTAGATGACATAATTATGTCCCAGCCAATACGCGATGTTAACCTAGTGGTGACTTCAGCTGCTTTCTTTTCGGCGGGGTCCGGGGTTCGAACCGAGGGACGTATTTTTTGACTTTTCGGAGGTATTAAACCATTAAATAGCTACGCTACGCATTTTTTAGTAGACTTAAGTAAGATAGATAGATATTCACCAAAATGCAGGTAGAGATTAACTACGATAACATGGCGCGCCCCTCCAAAATTCAAAACGTTTCAAGTAAGTATTTGTGAAAGAATTTACAAAGCACCACCAATACTCACAAGTAAATGTGCAGTGTTTGCGTGTTGAGACGGCCGCCAAACAAAAATAAATCCAAGGACTTGTTGATCGACTAGATAGCGGCGTCATCAATAGTTCATTATTATTATTGTCCAGTAAATAAAGCATTTAACCTCGCACTAAATTTCCGATCCAATTTTAATGTTTTTTTAGGTTAAGGGTCACTTACTGACCACAAAAACACAAAATGCTGACAGATCCAGGTGGAGCTTCGATCGCAATCTTAAAAAAGTTTTTGGCCGATATCTCGGAAACTATCCACTTTAGGGCAAAAGTTATTTAGACCTTTTTTGTAGAGAATAAAATTTTGCATCTTTTACTTCCTGTAAAATATTTTGGAAAACTTACCGTTTACGATTTATGGCTCATTTAATGAACCGGTTTTTCGTTTCGTTTCGGAACACACACACACACACACACACACACACGAAAAACTAGTTCTACACCTGGATCTGTCAGCATTTTGTGTTTTTATGGTCAGTAAGTAACCCTTAACCTAAAAAAAACATTAAAATTGGATCGGAAATTTAGTGCGAGGTTGACCAAAAAAAACGGCTTTATTTACTAGCCTATTAGTACATAATATGGAGGGGCACGCCATGTTAACGTAGTCAATCTCTGCAATTAGACGGTACAGAAAATAAGTTCCTAATACATTTTAAGAGAGGAGAGTTTGTCAAGTTCAGCTTGGCTAATATAACTTTTTTTTTAAATACCTTTTAAAAGTGAACTATTTGGGAGTGGAAAATCAAAGTAACCGTAAATGAATACGTTTCAAGTAACAATCTCATTAAACGGAAGCTAGCGTGGGACGACGGACTGTAGCGAGTCGAATAGCGACGCCTTACTAAACTTTAATACTATGTACTCTACTTGCAGCTATATTAAACGGATGCGGCATTCAGAGAAAATAGCCCCTGAGTTCGATCTCACTTGGTATTGGTAAGTGACGATAGAGTTTGAGGTGACGGCGGGCTAACTTTGAAGAGGTATGGCAGTGTTAATAACTCTCGTAATTCCAACCGGTTCATCTTTAATGGTTCGTTTAGTACCAATAAACGAACATGTAGGTATGTTATGCATGTATCAGATCTCACCTACCCAGTAGGGTAGGTGAGTGGTGCTTAGCTTTTAATTGCATCTTTGACCATACAGATTTTTTCTGTTGGCAGATTATAGCAAAATAATTCTAACCTTTTCTTGCTATGCCATTTCCACTTCAGTTTCGCGACTCGCTGAGCTATGTCGGTTACTTTGGTTCTCTCCATCGGATCTCCATATTTCTGATTTGGTCGCGCAGGGATTCTCCGAGCATAACTCTCTCCATCGCTCACTGAATGACCCTGAGCCTTCTTATAAGCCCTCTAGTAAGCGACTATGTTTCCGATCCACTGGCAACACGCACTGTTCGAAGACTTTAGTCTTCAAGCACTGAGGGATTTTAGAAGAGAACTAGTAGTATCTACATATCATCATCATCATTAGCAACCCATCAACGGCTCACTACTGAGCGCAGGTCTCCTCTCAGAGAAGGGTTATAGGCCATAGTCCACCACGCTGGCCCAATGCAAATTGGCGGACTTCACACACCTTCGAGAACATTATGAAGAACTCTCAGATGTGCAGGTTTCCTCACGATGTTTTCTTTCACTGTTGAAGCAAGTGATATTTAATTGCTTAAACGCACTTGACTCCGAAAAGTCAGAGGTGCGTACCCGGGATCGAACCTGCGACCCCCCGAATAGGAGACCACAGTCCTAACCACTAGGCTATCACAGTATCTACATATACTGTAGGTAATTTAATTTGGATATGCCCCGCAACACATCCATGTACAAGTGGCGGAATATCCGCATGAGAGGATTTTAACTTGAATCGTTGCGATCCCGACTTGCTCTGCGGACACTGTTGGATATTGCAGCCTCCATCCACTCTCACCGCACCGCACTAGATCAGTAGCCTAAGCACGAATATTTTCACTATCGAATAGTTAACGTAAAGTTAACGCCGACAAGATATTTTGTATGAAAACAGGCGCTGCACAGTGCGGGCGGTGCAGTTGTTTTCATACAAAATATCTTGTCGGCGTTAACTTTACGTTAACTATTCGATAGTGAAAATATTCGTGCTTAGGCTACAGATCTTGGACGTGCTAACTTTAAATGCGATGTATTTTACGGCGAGATATTTATTTACGCCTGCACATCGTGGATGCAATGTGAAAAGTTTCATTTTACTTTGCGAAAAAATGTTACCAACATTTTTATCAACAATCGAACGGTTTAGTTTTTTTGGAAGGTTTGGTTGTGCGTTTTTTATTACCATTCAACTGAAAACATACCGGATTGATAATGTAGTTTTTGTAACATTTTAGTAGTACGTTTCTCATTGTTTTAATGCAATAATCCACAAAAACAACGGAAAATTGGATATAACATACGTCATATTGATTTGATTTAAGTCACCCAAAATAAAGTATCGATTGACACCTCAGTTATAAAAATCAGCTCAGTAGTTTAGGCGCCACAGTGGAACATATCTACGTAATAACAACATAAACACATTCATATAAATAGACTGCTAAGATCAGAACCCCTCCTTTTGGCTTTACCGTGGTCGGGTAGAAAGTTAAAAACCAGCACAAGTTTAAATTAGTCCGTGCAATGTTACAAAAATTTTACTAAGTACAATAAAAACGTTTGACTGGCGAAAATTCTCGAAGTTGCACACTGTGCCAGACAAGTTGGCTCCAGCGAATTTATGCGCGTATCGGATAGCTATTAAACTTGCTTGCCAGTCGCCTTGTTGTTGCGGAGTTTAGCTGATTTTTCGGCATCTGCAAAAACGTCTTTTTAAAGCACACTGTGTTGTGAAAACTCAATTAAAACGCCTGTCTAGAACATCCATCAAAACTAATTATTATAAATGCGAAAGTAACTCTGACTGTCTGTTTGTGACGCTTTTACGCCTAAACCGTCAAACCAATTGAAATGAATTTTGGTATAGGCATGGAGATAGATTAAATTCTTTAAAAAAAAAGACTTCGAAGACCCGCGTCACTAGAAAGTATAAAATTTATTGATGATTTTTCAAAACCACTCGACCAATTTCGATAAAATTTAAATAGAACCACCCTGGGAAGTATATGCTTTCAAACAAAAAAGAATTTTCCAAATCGGTTCAGGCGGTTCCTTTTTTTGAAATCGGTTAAAAAATAGGCTCCTTTCCGTTGCAAAACTAAAAATTGAAGGGGGTGAAATAGGGAATAATATTTTTTTTCTATTTTATTCCACAACTTCATTAAACCTGAACCGATTTTAATAATTCTTTCTTTATTGGAAAGTGTGTAACATCAGGTAAGTTTTGGTAAAATCGTAATACTTAAATATTATCGGACATAGAGGACAGAACTCCTCACGGCATAGCAGCAAGTCACTCGCAAACGATTCAACGATATGCATGCGCGGCGTTTTGAAATCAGTTTTTTGAAAAGAATTTTTACATAAAACCTAAATTAACTTGATCTAAGATTGTAGTGTGAAAATATTGAACACAATGCCAAATTCACATTCAAAAAAGTGTCGGTTCAATTTAGTCTTAATTTTTTCCGTCTTCCCGTCCCCCTTTCGCATCGCGCGATAACGAACTACGTTCCAAAAATATGAATATGCAACGCTAAGCTGTTATCATCACGATAACTTGATGTTCCAATTTCCCATAAACTTGACATAATACCAAGACGCCTGGTCAGTAATTTATTCTGCGAGGGCTTCACAAATTAATACTCAAGTTACTCTGCGCCAAAGAGCTGGTTCAGCCGTTGTAGAGAGCCCGCGCTCTCCGCATTTTAAACGAAGCGATTCGCTCCTTCAGAGGCTGTTGCTACGGGGATTGCCATGAAAATCACTATTCCTAGTTTCAATTCTTGAATCTTGAAACTTGGACTTTGACCTGCTAACGATTACGTCCAGTTCTTAACTGTTTTTACAATAAATTATATTAATATTATTCAATGAAGGACGAGTTATAAAAAGTGTCCAAAATGTATGTAATATTTTTGTGGAGGTCCTTCGTTCTTTTTTGGCATAGTGATAATTATGCAAAAACGCCGGCGGGAATGGGGCTACTTTCTGTCTGCCCGTCTTAACATGAATTGAATTGTAG
Source organism: Oeneis ivallda (assembly GCA_029955525.1). Taxonomy (NCBI): domain Eukaryota; kingdom Metazoa; phylum Arthropoda; class Insecta; order Lepidoptera; family Nymphalidae; genus Oeneis; species Oeneis ivallda. The sequence continues at coordinate 4,369,277 of JARPMR010000006.1, read as the reverse complement.
TACGTTTTTGCAACTTTCCCTCATTGTGGAAATATTATTTTATTCTATTCTAACAAAGTTGCATGAGTTAAATCGGCTTGGCATTCAGCTGCCCACAAGACAGTATAAAAATCTTATTACAATGTAATAGCTACATAATAATATTGTAAAATGATTATTTTGAAAAGAGCAACTGCTGAGTTTCTTGCCGGCTCTTCTCAGCAGAATCCGCTTTCCGAACGGGGTGGTAGAGTCATGACGTGTCATAAGAGCCACAGCTTGGCCTACGTGAAAAAAATAATTTTGAATTTTGAATTTTTCTGAATTTTAATAATAATTAATAATAATATTATCACTATGTAATTCATTGTAGGTCATTTTGGTCAAGAGTGTGATTTTTTCTAAATGACATTATGTGTTTAAAAAAATCAACTCAGTTTTAAGATCAATTTAGAATGGATATTCATAAGAACTGTTAAAAGTTAAAAGTTAAAAAAACTGTAGAATTAATTGTTATCAGATGTTATTAAGGTTATATTTTTACGCCTACCTACACGCAATAAATGTTAGATAACGATGAATTTCACGACAAACATGATGTTACAGTCAAGCATTAAATTCTGCTCCCCAAAGCCAACATCCCCTGTTACCCATGTTACCAACGCACAGTGGTCACTGTACGTACCAGCACGCCACAAGCCATTTCCGGGGGCAAGGCTGCGCAGCCTCACTTCCGGCAGACAATAGCAGCCCTCCCGTTTCCGATCAGCGATTTCCCGTCGCCATTTTGCTAAATCGGAGACCGAAATTGATGTTGAAACACATTTTCAATAGTGCACTTACCTAGATCATTATTATTCATCATCATTTCAATTCTAGGTATAGAAGTAATAATTCTGTGAAAAATTAATGATAATGAGCATTATTATTTGTCTATAGTATTATGCCATGGTGCCATTGATGGTCTATACAGCAGTTATATGTTTAATTGTGCGATAACACTCAGATGTTATTTACGCTTCCACACCAGTTAAAACTTTCTCTTTTCTTTTAAAGTGTATTCTTATAATATAACAGCAAAATTTTGTAGCTACAATTTATTAGATATTATTTACGTCTCCACACTGTTTTAACCTTTCTAAAGTACCGGCTACACGCTCCGTCTTACCTGACAGCTTACCTGCACGTAAGCCTTGTTTGCGCAGTTAAGAGCGTGCGGGTGGACGGCAAGACGGTAGCCCGCGCAGTTCGTTATGGCCAGCAGTCCATTGTGATTTTTTGTCGTCGTGACTTTTTGTCGCCAAGTGGAGTGCTATGAAGATAATATATGGAAGTGCGCTCACTGTAGAGACGAGACAATACGGCGACAAATAGTTCCAGCAACTGACGACACTTGAAATCAATTTCAAGAATGAGAGCGTTTTGTCGCCCAGTGACATGCGGCTGGCATAAAACAGTGGGCGCGTCGTGGGCGACAGTAGGTGACAGCGACAAAAAGTCACGGTGACAAAAATCACAATGAGTGCCTGGAATAACTTGCGGAATATTGGACTACGCAGCTCTCGATTAAAACTGTACAGGCAAGACGGAGCGTGAAGCCGGAGCATAAAATGTTGTATAAAATCGTATAATGGTAACTAGGTTCTATTTAAAAATTATAATTATTTATAGTATTGCAATTTGTTATAAAACATTGTACAGCATTTACACGATTTGCAATACGTTGATAAACAATAATTTATAAGTAGTGTTTGGGAGCCCCATAGGAGGCATCAAATACATTTTTATTAAAGAGATTGTTGCCTCAGGTAGTCTGCCTGTTTACTTTTGTGTTCTTTTCATTAGTTTATAAATCTTTTCTTTCTAACCTGTAAACACAGTCTCTCACGCGTCTTTATCTAAACTTCCCCGCCGTTTGCCCCATTAACCCCGGCTGAAGATAATCGTCGATTCTAACACTCCGTTGCCTCGCGAATTAATGTGTTTTTGCGAAATATTTCCAGCAAAATATCTTAGTAGGAAACGAAATGATTTTTACTATAATCTATATAAATAAAAATGAATGTTGGTAAGCGCATAACTCAAGAATGTATGGACCAATTCGGTTAATTTATTTTTTTGTATGTTCCTTAAGGTCCACGGAAGGTTTTAATAAAAAAAAAAACAAAAAAAAATTATTTTTACTTTTCACTTTTGACAAAACGAAGTCTGTCCGGGCAGCTAGTCAATAATAAAAAGAGTCGTTTTGTGTGGGTATCGTGGTAGCCCAGCTTTCAAAAAAATATTTTCTTTTTCACTGTCGCTCTGTAAACTTTGACCGAGGAATAAATTCAAGGTTTTGACAGAGCCGATGAAAAACTGTTAAATCGTCAACTTTATCCGTCGTTTAGGTAATAGTACCTACGGCAGTAGGTACGGCATTATTGTGAAACAGGCCCTTATTATATTTATAGCCTACTAGATGATGTCTGCGCCGTGGTTGGCGTGGATTAAGTGTTTTTAATTCCCGCGGGAACTCTGTAATTTTCCGGGATAAAAAGTAGCCTATGTATGAGCTATCTCCATTCCAAATTTCAGCCAAATCGGTTCATTCGTTGTGGCGTGAAAGAATAACAAACAACTATCCATCCATCCATCGGTACATCCACACATCCATACATCCATACATGCATCCTCACAAACTTTCACATTTATAATATTAGTAGGGTAGTAGGAAGAAGGATTTGTATAGCAATAATAGTCCATAGCCCAACGCTTTAAGGTGCGAATTATTTCTTTCTTAAAAAAAGATTCTTTATCAAAAAAAAACTTGAGAGGTGTCAAGGGACACCAAGATCGAACGTAGTTCCATTCGATTAATTTTAGTAAAGGAATTGTAATAAACTAGTGGTGTCATCTAGTATTAAATTGATTAACTACGATGAATTATTTTTAGTTTATTTCTATTGCAGCACTGCACTGGTACAAAACCAAAGAGTTACTCTGGTTTTTAACAGATGGCGTTAGTAGTACAATAACATTATATCCAATTCATACAATAAAAAATTAGGGAAAAATTCCACATATGTAGAAATTAATTAAAATAAAATTTAAAATAGAAAATTCAGTCTGTCGAGCTGGGATTCGAACCATCGACGTTGAACTTTTAGGCGACTGCCCGATCCACTAGGCCATGCAGACGCCGTGTAGTATGGTGAAAATACCGAATACAATGCAAAATTCACATTCAACAAAAAAGTGTCGGTTTCAAAAATGTGTCGAGTGTCGGTTCCTTAATTTTTTCCGTCTAGCCCCCTTCCGTACCGCGCGATAAGGAACTACGTTCCAAAAAAATCATGATAAAGGAAATATTTTAACAAGAACGCGCCTACTCTACAACAACAGTGACGTAGCAGCGGCGATGACGAACACTTATCGCGCCCATTACCTTGATGAAGAAAGTATTTTATTGCCCCAACTTGCGCTATATCCACTAATTGCTTACCGGAGGCTATAGGTACTTCCTGAAAACGACATGCGATCTGCGTTTACAACAGCTGTATGAATTTTCATATAGCTCCAACTAACCAAAAATATCTTGGATAATTTGCGTTGTCTTCTACTCGTTAAATTTTTTAAGGTCCCATCAGAAAGACAAAAAAAAACGTAACCGACTTTCAAATAGGAGGAGGAAGTTCTCATTTCATCAGAATCTTTTTTAATTTTTTTTATGTAGATACCTATGTTCACCGATTACTCGAAGACGCCTGAACCGATTTGGAAATAGTTATTTGTTCAACAAGATAGCAAAAATTTTTTTGTTGCGAGTGCCTAGTTTGAATCCCGAGCGAGCGAAGGATCCTGAGTGTAGCGAGGGATTCATAAGTTAGAATGGCGACCTAGCACCATAACCCTAATTACGACATCGGACGAGTCACAGGGAGCCACTAGAATTCATTGGATACAAGCAAAGCAAGACCGCAACGCGTGGTAGTCGACGTAAGAGACCTATGTCCAGCATTATACGGCTATCGCTTGTCAATGACGACGACTCAAAATTCGATGTTGATGTTATAGCAAAAGTTGATGTTATTAGAACATGCGATTACACAATACATTCGCAGAAACGGTAAAAATGCAAATTAGTTTTGTTATTGTTGGCTGCACCCTTGATTGAAGAAATTACGTATTTTTGGGTTAATTGCACAGTGAAATGTTAATGAAATTGATAATTTAATAATTTAGTTAGGAGGGTTTTATGTTCAACTATTTTATGTACAGGTAAAAACGACTATTAAAATATCATAAGGAGCTTACTTACTGTTTTCATCACCGAATGCAATAACTGCTTTTCTTACCTGCAATCAAATAAAAGAACAAACTTTAGAAAGGTGAAAAAATAGAGCATTTTAGGCTGTTAACACATTTCCACTGAGAAACCGTAGCATCGTAATGAAAGAGATAGATACATAGTCGACATGTCTGTGTTAGAAGGTAAGAACAAGCAGTTTCGGAATTGAGGCAGGAGCGTCAGCCTTCATGGTTAAGTGAAAAAATGGAGTACCATTACCAATGAAAAAAGATAGATAAATAGATACAAATTTACTGTCCGAAATTTAACCGTTGCCGTTGTGGTTAAAGAGGTTGAGGTTTATTCCCGTAATAAATTGGAGAATTCCTCCAAATAAGGTAAAACAAGTACAATATAATAATCATCATCATCATCAACCCATCAACGGCTCACTACTGAACGCAGGTCTCCTCTCAGAGAAGGGTTATAATCCATAGTCCACCACGCTGGCCCAATGCAAATTGGCGGACTTCACACATCTTTGAGAACATTATCGAGAACTCTCAGGTGTGCAGTTTTCCTCACGATGTTTCCCTTCACCGTTAAAGCATTTTATATTTAATTTCTTAAACGCACATAACTTCTAAAAGTCAGAGGTGCGCGACCCGGGATCGAATCTGCGACCCCCCGAATAGGAGACCACAGACCTAACTATGTATAATATAATATCGTACCGTAATTTATAATATTCCAAACGAAAGTTCTGGTGTCAATACCAACGACAAATAATACATTACGTTCGTTGAAAACACTTGTATCGTTATAATACCTGTACCTCATAATAATATAAGTATCATAAAAAGGGAAAATCAAAAATATTCTTTTTCATACTTTTTCCTCAATTAAAGATAACAAACAAACAAAGTCCTTAGGCGGTTCCTGTTTAAACACGAAGAAAGTAGATAAAAATATAACAAAAAAACGGAAGCTCTGCAACTTGAGGGTAGGGGTTGCCACTTCGCTTTCTAAATGGGAATTCTAAAAAGGAATAATATTATAGACTGGTTGAAATCAATTTTCGGCAATATATTTTAACGGCAGGACTTTTAAATGACATTTAAATTATTTTTCAGAGAGGTCATTCATTGTTTTTTCCTCAATTCCTGTTGTTTATTTAATCATGAATGCAAGGCTTTGCGGGAATAAAATAATTTTCAGCGTGGCATTGCTATTGAATGAATGAATTAAATGAAGTACAATTACAATGAAGTACCTACATCAAATAAATATGAGAAAAGTAAAAAAACTTAAAAAATCTAAAAATTGGTGGCTTTATCACTTAGAAGCCGTATCTATCTTAATCTTATATTATATTATATAGCTTATTTATTTAATTTATACATTTTTGATAAAAAAAATTACGATATTCTATTATTATTTATATTACAGTTTGTGATATAGCATTAAATATAAATATTTCCTGTCATTTTTATTTGTTAACTAAAAAATAAAATTGCTGAAGCTTGATGTTACAGTAGGTACAGTACAGTTACAGTTTGATTGTAATTAGATCAACCGATGGAATAGTACATTGTTCAACGAGGGGTGAAAGTGACCGATTACATATGAGGGTGTCATTTGGGGCCCGAGGCGCAGCCGAGGGCCTTAATACACCCGAGTAAGGAATCGCACTTTCTCCCGAGTGATACATAGTGCTTTATACTACACCTACGAGGAAAATAATAGACAAATCATTTAATTGAAATTCATATCTATTAAAATTTTTACAATTCTCAAACTCAACTCAACTCTAAAAAACTCATGGTATAATTTTTTCTCGCTTTTCCACTTTAGTAAATCTTCATAAAATGCTTTGTTGTATTTATCGATTTTTAGATTTCTCGGGACATTCATTTTTCACTATACACAGACATTTTGAATTCACACTGCTATCACCAATAGACATTTTGAGTTCTTAATATAGAGTAAAGTTTATGGTTTCTACTAAAAGCTTGTAAGTAATTTTATAAATGCAAAATTTAGATATAACAAAGTAATGCGACTCGCGCGAAATTTTTCATTTTTTTAAAATACGTAAGTATGACTTGCAGAAAACGCAAGTAGCCAGTAACCACAGACCAGGAACAAGATAACAATTTGTTTTTTTTTTTAACTTTGTAATAAGTTTTATTATATTTCATAGAATAAGTATCTAATAGAATATGGAACCTCGTTTACTGATATAGTTTAAAGAATCCTCTTTATAAAGATTATTTAAAGATTATTATTAGTTATAATTTAGTTACTATTTTATACATTTTTCTAATTATTTATTTATTAGATACTTACTATGAAAATAAAGAGTCTTGTTTGTTGAAACAGATTTCTATTTTTTTTTATATAATTTTTTTACGTATTGGTATTACTGAACTGATTTTATCAAAAATTAAAAAAAAAAAACCACGTGTGTAATGGATTTTCATACAACTTTTCAGCCCGCAAAAGCACGTAAGTAATGAAATTTCATACATTTTTTCAGCCCGCAAATTTGTCTCCACGTAAAGACGTATTTTCTTTCTCGCTCTTTTTCGATATGACACAAATCAGAAGGTACTTTCCGAGCAGGTGTAGTATAAAAAGTATTTACTTAATTATTATGGATAGAATATATCTTTTACATCTACGAGTTAAGTAAGTACGAGTGACAACCCTTACTTAAGGGCTTCAAAAATACGTAGATAGATACGTTATCCCATAATACTCGTTACATGTCAAACTTCTCCGATAGGGCGCATAATGGTCCACAACTCCCATGCCGATGTTTTTCTGCCGATTTCCTTGGAATGCTTGTTTTATGGAATTCTGAATTCATGGCTCGAGGCAATGGAATGTTCACGATAACAAAAGGTCCCTTAAGTATGCTTATTTGGTTCGGTTTATGCGAAAATGCGGTTATTATAACCGTTTTTCAGTTTCTTAGAATCGTGTTATCGGTGTATTGTGTTTCATAAGGCTGGCGTATATTAGCTGATATTGTGGGCGGAGGGTCTTGTGTCTCTTGGAGACGTAACATATAAAGAAGTTCATGCGTCTCTATGGCAGCTATGAGATATTACAATGTTTCGTCTTCAGACGTTTGAGTCGCCCTGTCTCGATGGAATTCCTAAGTGCGGAAAAGCAGACGAAAATAGGAGATAGTAAAGTTCTTTCGACCAATTTCAAGCAGCTATGACGGCAGCCAATTTCAAGGGAGGCAGAGACTTTATATTATTTTTTTTCTTAAAAAAAAACTTATATTCTCCTCTCCCCTATATTATCAATCTCAATTAAGCGATAAACTTGTGTTAGAAGTGAGTACGACGATAGTGCAACAGGTGGGGATCGAACCTGCAACCTTTCAGTTTTCAGTCCGCACCTTTAACCGTTGGGCTATTGGTTATGACGAATTACAAATGAGGGTACAGATGTAAGTGCACTCTCTAATCCAACACTTTCGTAGTTTGATGGGACGGCGATCTGACACGACCGGAAAGAGATCACAGCTTTACATGCTTTTAGAAGCACATATAGATAGAGTATATCTGGTACCTTCTACTTCTCAACCCTTGGTTGCTACTGAGAATTTGTTGACATTAATAAAATACATAAATAAATAATCTTTACTCTTTTTTGCCTATTCCAGAAGTCCAACCTAAGACCTCATGATTTTAGCAACAAGCTAGCCACTTGACCAATGAAACAACCGGGAAGTATTAACTAATGGACGTCCAGCTTAAAACCAAAAGGCGGATTTTTGTTCGGGAAATAAGAAGATAAGGTAAATTATAATGCTGCGTTAAACAAATCAATATAATATTGTGGTGTTTTAGATCCTTATAGTCTAATGAAAGAAAGATTAGTGTAAAGGATCCTAAAAATACAATTAATCACATAGAAAGTTCTCATAAAGTAACATTTTTGTCCCGTTTAACAAGCTTAAACATGTGAGAGCAAGTCTGGCCTTTCAGCAAAAATGTATGAACATTGTTTCAGAATGCCCTGAAAGCACCCGCCGTTGCGAAGAATTTATTCAAAGGACGTTTACGGTTTAACTTTATATTGTGCAAGTTGGAACACGAAAATGTTCAACGATATTGTATACTCTGACGAAGACACTTACCTACTTGGGTGTGATTTTTACCCGATAATGGCAAAGGCAAAAAGAAGAGTTATGATTTTAGAAGGCTAAATTGTATGACATATATGTTTGTATTTACGTACTAGATGATGACTGCGACTTCATCCGCGAGGATTTAGTTTAAAAAAATCTGGGAACTCTTTGATTTTCCGGGATAAAAGTAGCCCATGTCACTCTCCAGGTCATCAACTATACACATGCAAGAAATCACGTCGATCCGTAGCTCTGTTGCGGCGTGATTGAAGGACAAACAAACAAACCAACAAACAATTTAATACACTTTATAATATTTATATGATTATTATAGATGTTCCAACATAGCGTCTAAACTACTGAACTGATTTAGATGAATTGGGTGGAGTCAATCGATTTATTCTTATGGTCCGGCAGCTGACATATGCTACATTTTATATAAACAAATCAACTTCACGGATCCAATTTTCCGCAGTCGGGTTACAGTTTTTAACTTTTTCTTTATTTAAGAATTCATCGACTTCGTCCGCGTGGATTAAGGTTTTTTGATTCCCGCGGGAACTCTTTACTTTTCCGGGATAAATTGGAGCCTATGTGCTATGATATTGGGTATGAGCTATCTCCATTCCAAATTTCAGCGAAATCCGTCCAGTAGTTTTTGCGTGAAAGGGTAACAAACATACACACAGACACACAAACTTTCGCCTTTATAATATTAGTGTGATGTGATGTGATGTGATGTGATAGTGTGAAGTGTGATAGTGTGATGTGTTGGGATGTGAAGTTTGAAGTGTTATAGTGTGAATTGTGATTATATTATTATTATAAACTTAAACGTACCTGCGTTTTTATTTCGAAGTGACATCTTCTGCAATAATAATATGGTTCCACCAATTTGCTGGTATAAAATTAATGAAGAGTGGCAGGAACAAAGTGTGGGGGACAAAATGCTCTGGCAAGAGTAATTAATGTGGCTGGAGTTCTGGGAGTGACGTGATACTTTCGTGCTCTAAAAAGCTTAGAATTTTCGAGAACACTGAATTTGTCTTTTAAGTTACTAATTGCCTTTATATCCTTTATTTTTCCTTTATAGAAGATACTTAATCACTATCACAACATAAGGAAATGTTTTATTTCTAAATACAAAAAAATAATAATTTTTAATATTACCTAGGAACTAGGGATGTGAAAGTGTTTTGGTTTTTCAGTTTGTCCTTAAATCACGCAATAACGGAATAACGGATCGACGTGATTTTTGCATGAGTATAACTAACTTATAACTAGCAATGTAATAACTTTTGTCAACTAGATCTATAATATCAAGACTTACAAAATGACGAAGGATAGTGACGATGAAGTTACTTTTATCTAGGAAACAAAAGGGTTCCTGCGGGATTTTTAAAAAACCTAACGCTAATGAAGCCGCGGGATGTTCTTATAGAAACATTATATATAAATTTACGTTTAATTCTAACACTGTATGTGGGTAGGAAAACTTCCTGCTAGCTAATACCGCAAACCCGGCCTGTATTAACGTCGCAACGGAGATACACGGAAAAGGCGTGGTATTTAGTTAGATATTTGGGGAAAAATGGGGATCAGGGATGATCGTAAGGACGAAGTGGTACTTTTGGTACTTATTATAAGGTTTTATATCGCTACTTACAAAGACATAACGCCTTTCATAACGCATATTAGTCTAAGCCTATATAGATAAAAATTAAATACCAGAAGTTGACGTATTTCACCAAAATGGAGTTTGTATAAAAGCCACTTTTATGTAATTAACTTAACTGCATTGAGTTTTATAAAGGAGTTTTAAGTGTGATTGTTTGAAATTTTAAGCTTAGCATGTACAGTGTGTAACACGTTTTGGTTTTAGAGTGTAAGTGTATTTTGTATAATAAAAAATAAAATAGACTTTACTATGAAGATACGTCGCTGAAATTTTTTAACCAATTGATACAACAAAATATTGTAAATCGTAAAAAACTGAAGAATATCAGACACTGAAAAATATAATTACATCGCATCGGTAAATGAAGTCCTATTGACAGTTAATTGCGTCTGCATACTTACCTACAGTGCTGAATCCTGTTTCAATTTCTGTACGGAAATCACTAGTGAAACAATATTGCATACTTGTGAATACCGTGTAAAATAATATTAATTAAACAACGGATTTAATTACACAACCAATTGCATTCACCGCGAGAAATATAATTAATTTCTCCATTACGGAAAATCCACCAAAATCGGCTCAAAATGGCAGCTGAAATCGGCTGAAACATCATTCAAGAGTGGTTCTAATGCTTCTTATTTATCGACTCTAATCCGTTACAAGCATCCACTTAAATTGATCTTTTTGCCCTTACAAATTAGTGTAAATCCAGGACCATTTATAATTGGCCAAATGAGCGCTATGCAAAGATATTCCCTCCCAGTTAATTTAAGCCTCTTGAAGGATTTCTAAGAGGTTTCACTTGAGCATCAAATAAGGCCTTGGAGTGGTCATGTCTGACGGCTTAGCCAATGTAACGTGAGCCGCTCTTGCACTTTGCGTTCGTTGTTTTTTGATGGGAGTAAAAAGGGTTGGCAGTAAGAGTGGGGTCTGGTTTGAATGGTTCTTGTGGAGCTTGGAAGGGCGCGCCTTGACCGCAGTTCCCGTCTTAGCGCACTCTGACATACACACTGACATAAATTGGATGCTCTTAACGATCGAGCTTTACGATAGTCGTTTGGGGGATGTGGTATCAAGTGTAAGGATTTTCTTGTAGAGGGTATAATACTATGTAGGAGAGTTTTGAAGTAAAAAAAGACGTGGTTAAAACGGATCTTTATTTTAAGAATATTAGCAACTAGATGATGCCCGCGATTTCGTCCGCATGGATTAAGGTTTTTGATTCCCACGGGAACTCTTTAATTTTCCGGGATAAAATGTAGCCTATGTGTTAATCCTGGTTATGAGCTATCTCCATTTTAAATTTCAGCCAAATCAGTTCATTTGTTGAAACAGCGTGAAAGAGTAACAAACATCCATCCTCACCAACTTTTGCATTTATATTATCCAGGTAAGATTGGATGGATAGTTTTTTAATTAGATGGACAGTTCTGGACTTCGATCTTACTTCTACTTACTAAAGGATAGTAAAGGACTAACGTCTTGTAAGGAGAGTGGCAGTAGGTATTTATTAAGTAATGCGCCATCGAACGGTAAACGTTTAATCGCTTGGCTGCACATCTTTGATGGAAGGGAACAAGCCTCGGCCAAAACCAGACAAGTCCAGGCCAGGGATGATTCCAGTTTCTTTTCTTTATGTGTGTGTATGTGTAGCGACAATAAAGTATTCAAGTATTTAAAGTCCATTCAGAAATTATAAATTAACAAATCGCCCCCGCCGGTTCTTCAAACTACCTACGTGCTACTCCCATTGCCACTTCTGATTCGCGACTCGTTGCCCTACGTATAGATAGCAAGTTATACGAGTATACTCGTACCAACATAGTTTGAATTTAGTTCGCCTGTAAACTTAGCAAGTCGCAGTGTACACTGTTAATCACTGTTCAGTGAGCGTGTCACTTGCAGTGTGCGTCTAGGAATTGAATCAATACAACGCATTGTATGCCCTAACTGACCTGCGGTTATTGTCTAATTAAACGGTCCGCCTGATATAGGTACCAGTTCAGTTTTGATAAGCGGCCCTATGGCACAAGTGTCAGTGCTATGGTGTTATAATTGGCAGGGTCTGGGTACCAGTAGATCTCTGACATCTATAATATTTTAATATATGAATAACACTGGACTGGCTGTCCCTATACAAGACAGTTTAAATTATAGATCATTTTGAAGCGCCAAATTTGACATACGAGTATCTCTGGAACTAATAATAAAAGGAAACAGGAAGTGTCAAAAAGTATCAACTATCAGTTGTCAACTAGTGCTCTCACTAAGTTTAGTTCCTTGGACAATCGTAACTGTTTACAGCGCCAAAATGGCGTCAATCAAAGGTCCAAAAAATATGACAGCAGCCTGTTCAGTGTTAATCATAGGTTAATTATAGAGGTCACTGCAGCAGATGTAATTTAGGGGTGCCCCTGGTGTGAGGTTAGGGCCGGGTCTAGTTACTATCATTAAGGTAAAGATGTGTAAGCGATTAAACGTTCTGGGATAATGCCATGTATAAACCCAGAAGGGTATACTAAAACTACCTTCCACGCCTGCTTCACCTTCGACACCTTCTTAGTTAGCCCGCTTTCATCTTAGACGGCATCGTCACTTAAAGTGTGACAAGATAAATATCTTTGTATAATTTAAAATAATCGTACCTCTGAACTCTTTCTTCTGACTTACAAACAAGAAATATTATGTGAAAGGAAGTGGCAGCATTGTTTTTCCAAAAAAAAAAAAAAACTATAGGCTAGCACTATGGAGTAATAGTAGTAGTTGTAGTAGTTTTAAGCTTTGTTAAACCAAAGCACAGAGAAAATACACATTACATAGACACAAAATATGAACAGAAGATAATAGTGCTGGGTGCTGGAGCGGCCTTATCACTGAAGTGATCTCTTACAGGCAACCCGGTAGAATATAAGAACATTGAAAAAAAAAACGATAAAAGCGTACAATGGTATCACAGTGGCAATATAAATCCGCGCCGGTGCGATGGTCGTTTAATTCATTCCCTCGAACATGTAGTGCGTACGTGTCGGCCGATGCTGAAGGAGGTGGTATACGCACATAAGCCTGCAAAAACAATCAATGCGAGAACGCTTTCTCACGTCTTAGCACGAACAAAGAGTTGAATAAGTCGCGAAAAATTATTGTGCTTGGGCTAGGTACGAAAACATCAAAATTCTCAATAGCGTTTTGTAGCTCGCTTTGCCATTGATCATTGTCAACGAACGACATTGCGCGAGTTGTAGGCAGGAGACGGAAAAATAATGTGGTGAACAGATATCCTGCATCTATCTTGCGTTTATAAGATGCCGTTGATAGCGATCTCACCAGATGATAAGTGACGATGCAGTCCAGGATCGTAGCGGGCTAACTTGGAAGGGCCTTTATCGGTTTCTACACGACATCGTGGCAGAACGCTAAATCGCTTAGCGAAACATCTTTGACGGTAGGGTGGTAACTAGCCACGGCCAAAGCCTCCTACGAGACCAGAATTAGTACAGGAATCTTTAAGATCATAAACTTTGCTTGCAACGATAAAGCAATAGTTTAACTGGGTTTAGTTTACGTACTTCGAAAGTTCGAAGTGCTGTCTAAAGCGTCTGATAAATCTTTTAAAGTGAAATCATTTTAAAACGTTTACTATGTATTTTTCAGATGACATTCGCTCCATGTAAAAATTCACTTTAGTTCCACAATAGTTTCGCACACAATTGCAATTTCACGGTGAATGTACGCTTATAACACCATAACAATAAAATGTCTTACCACAAAAAGACACAATAGTGCTCAGAAGTCCTGCGGTTATCCAGTCAATGTGAAAAGCGCCTACCATAAATACATGGGGTCTTGAATATTGAGAAAGAAACCAAAATGTTGAACGTCTTGAATGCCATTGTATGATTTGAAGACACTTGAAAAATTTTCTGTCGGCTTGAATTTTTGATGTCTTATTTAAATTGTAAGATTCCATAGGAGTAAATGCAAGTTTTATATAAATTCTTAGATTTTTCAGCTTTTGAAGCTATTTCATTGGTATTTTCTAGAAGAGCTTGGAAATTTTATTGTTACTTATGGGAAACGGAACGGGTATACTCGTGAACGGGTGCCACCCGGGAATGGGGCTGCTTTCTCTCTGTATGTACGCATTTTTGGAACTTTCCGTTATTGTGGAAATATTATATTCTATTCTATTCTAACAAGTTGCATGGGATAAATCGGCTTGGCATGCGGCTGCCCACAAGATAGTATAAAAAACTTATTACAATGTAAATAACATAATAATATTGTAATATGATTATTTTGAAAAGAACAACTGCTGAGTTTCTTGCCGGTTCTTCTCAGCAGAATCCGCTTTCTGAACCGGTGCGGTGGTAGAGTCATGTGGTGTCATAAGAGCCACAGGTTGGCCTACGTGAAATAAATAATTTTGATTTTTTTTGATTGAATGTAACATCAGTCATATTAATTTTGTTCGTATAAAACGTATCCAGCCATCACCCGAACAATTTATTTCCAAATTGATTGAAACCTCCTTCATCGAAAACGGCTCACTAGATTAAGTACTACGGTGGAACATACGTAAATAGACATACACAAAAACAGTTCTTATGTGGGTACATCCCTTGAAGTGGCGCGCGACCAGATTTGGGATTCGATAAATTAGCACACGATTGCGCGGCGTCCCAAGTCTGGCTATTAGATTAGATAAGATGAGATGAGATGAGATATCATGAGATCTTGCTATCTATTTCAATAATTATGTATGGACAAGTATATTAAATTAAAGCCTAATTCAACACGATTCCAACAATATCAGTCTTATACATATGTTCTATACAAAATTATAATTTTTAATTAGCGCGTGCCGGATTTCCCACGCGTGAACAGATGACGCAGCGCAATTTAAGCATAGAGTCCCAATTCTGGCCGCGCCAATCCAAGGGTTGGGTCCAATTATGATTGCTAAAATCATAGATTCCCTCATCAAGCCCTTCCTTTTGGGTTTGCTGTAGTGTGGTAAAAATAGATCCAATTACATTTATCCATTTCCCGTAAATAGCAAAAAGATTGAAGTCCATTACATTCGTAACCATCAGTCTCAAAGCCAGATTTACGAGGAGGCAGTTTATAGGCTTTTTTAAACGGCAACAATAAAAAGTTCAGCCGTAAACGAGCGAGTACGGGGGGCCGTAGCTATAGTGGCTATATCTTTGATGTCACAATATCTATATTGTATCAAAAATTGTAAGTAGGTCGCGCTTTGGAAGGACTCTTGAAGGAATATCAGCTATGTTGAACATATCCATCAATATTCCAATTTCCCCTCCAATTTAGCGTATAACTTGGCGTTGTGTAGCGTATAAAGTGTATTTTGTGTTAGGCGTAGGTACGACAATATTGCAATGAGTTGAGCGAGGGGTTTGAACCGTCAACCTTCAGGTTTCAAGTTTAAACCTTTGACCATTTGACTATTAAGCTAAAATCTTCAATAAATAAAGCTCAACCTTAAAAAGAAATACGGCCCTACAGTTTTGGCAGGTTATGGCTTGCTTCACAATCTTCTTCTTTACCAACCTATAGACGTCCACTGCTGGACAAAGGTCTCATGCATGGACTTCCACAGGCTTCGGTCTTGCGCCGCTTGAATACAGCGGCTCCCTGCCACTCGTTAGATGTCGTCGGCCCACCTAGTGGGGGGGTCTGCTAACACTGCGTTTCCCGGTGCGGGGTCGCCACTCCAGCACCTTGGGACCCCAACGACCATCAGCTATTCGAACTATGTGCCCCGCCCATTTCCACTTCAGTTTCGCGACACGCTGAGCTATGTCGGTGACTTTGGTTCTCCTACGGATCTCCTCATTTCTGATTTGATCTCGCAGGGATATACCGAGCATAGCTCTCTCCATCGCTCCATGCTTCACAAAGCGTCTCGAAAAAAAAAGTGTGTGTGTCAGCTCCGACGCACGACTGGAGTATACTCCTTAAAACGTCGTAATGCATTCGCGGCGCTCGCTGCGTCTCGGTGCCGCTCGGAACCGATCGGTACGCGCTCGGCTTCCCGAAGCGAAAGCTCTTTCGCATTCGACAACTCAAGCGAAAACCAACCTTATTTACTCAACGTTAGGCTAGAAATTTGCATCGTTGTGAAAAACGTAACGAGGGCATTCAACAACTCAAGCGAAAACCAACCTTATTTACTCAACGTTAGGGTAGAAATTTGCATCGTTGTGAAAAACGTAACGAGGTCATTCATAAGTAGATTTTACTCCTCGAATTTTTCTCATACCGGGCGCCTAAAATCGATTCTTAAGGAGTAAACTCCAACAACCTGTGATATTCTTCAAATAAATTTCTGAAAAATTTTGTACGTCAGTTGTTGGTATTATTTTCATGGGACACCTTTATCACAGAAAATCCGTATTAAATTAATAAATTCGAAAGTGTGTTATTTTGTTCTTCAACCACGTCGCAACAGAGCTACGGACCAAAGATTTTTTGCTTGGGTATAGTTGAGGACCTGGAGAGTATCATAGGATCTCTTATCCCGGAAAATACAGAGGGTTCCTGCGGGATTTTTAAATACCTAACTCTATGCGGACAAAGTCACGCTTCTTTAGAAAATTTTTGAATAGATTTTCGGGAGACAAATAAATTGTGGAAACAAAGGAAAGCCAACATAATTCTGAAACTGTCAGTACCAGGAAGGCAGCATGACGCAGGAGATCGTTTGGTTTCCATAACTACGCGGTGCAGCGAGCTGTGAACGTTCCATTATTTTTCATCCATTGTGATTCGGCAGCAGTTTTCAATATTCCGCGTTCGCTACACAATTATTATTCGCGATATTTGTTGAATATTGATTGTTTTACGTTTGTTAGTTTTGACTACAGTATTTTGCGTATTATTATGCAGTTATATCACGTCAGGTGGGGTCAAGAATCTCCCGAAGAATCGAAATATAGCAATGCTCATATACCTACCTAGTCGCAGATAACACAAGAACCAAAAAGGTTCCTGCGGGATTTTTAAAAAACCTAACGCTAATGAAGCCGCGGGATGTTCTTATAGAAACATTATATATAAATTTACGTTTAATTCTAACACTGTATGTGGGTAGGAAAACTTCCTGCTAGCTAATACCGCAAACCCGGCCTGTATTAACGTCGCAACGGAGATACACGGAAAAGGCGTGGTATTTAGTTAGATATTTGGGGAAAAATGGGGATCAGGGATGATCGTAAGGACGAAGTGGTACTTTTGGTACTTATTATAAGGTTTTATATCGCTACTTACAAAGACATAACGCCTTTCATAACGCATATTAGTCTAAGCCTATATAGATAAAAATTAAATACCAGAAGTTGACGTATTTCACCAAAATGGAGTTTGTATAAAAGCCACTTTTATGTAATTAACTTAACTGCATTGAGTTTTATAAAGGAGTTTTAAGTGTGATTGTTTGAAATTTTAAGCTTAGCATGTACAGTGTGTAACACGTTTTGGTTTTAGAGTGTAAGTGTATTTTGTATAATAAAAAATAAAATAGACTTTACTATGAAGATACGTCGCTGAAATTTTTTAACCAATTGATACAACAAAATATTGTAAATCGTAAAAAACTGAAGAATATCAGACACTGAAAAATATAATTACATCGCATCGGTAAATGAAGTCCTATTGACAGTTAATTGCGTCTGCATACTTACCTACAGTGCTGAATCCTGTTTCAATTTCTGTACGGAAATCACTAGTGAAACAATATTGCATACTTGTGAATACCGTGTAAAATAATATTAATTAAACAACGGATTTAATTACACAACCAATTGCATTCACCGCGAGAAATATAATTAATTTCTCCATTACGGAAAATCCACCAAAATCGGCTCAAAATGGCAGCTGAAATCGGCTGAAACATCATTCAAGAGTGGTTCTAATGCTTCTTATTTATCGACTCTAATCCGTTACAAGCATCCACTTAAATTGATCTTTTTGCCCTTACAAATTAGTGTAAATCCAGGACCATTTATAATTGGCCAAATGAGCGCTATGCAAAGATATTCCCTCCCAGTTAATTTAAGCCTCTTGAAGGATTTCTAAGAGGTTTCACTTGAGCATCAAATAAGGCCTTGGAGTGGTCATGTCTGACGGCTTAGCCAATGTAACGTGAGCCGCTCTTGCACTTTGCGTTCGTTGTTTTTTGATGGGAGTAAAAAGGGTTGGCAGTAAGAGTGGGGTCTGGTTTGAATGGTTCTTGTGGAGCTTGGAAGGGCGCGCCTTGACCGCAGTTCCCGTCTTAGCGCACTCTGACATACACACTGACATAAATTGGATGCTCTTAACGATCGAGCTTTACGATAGTCGTTTGGGGGATGTGGTATCAAGTGTAAGGATTTTCTTGTAGAGGGTATAATACTATGTAGGAGAGTTTTGAAGTAAAAAAAGACGTGGTTAAAACGGATCTTTATTTTAAGAATATTAGCAACTAGATGATGCCCGCGATTTCGTCCGCATGGATTAAGGTTTTTGATTCCCACGGGAACTCTTTAATTTTCCGGGATAAAATGTAGCCTATGTGTTAATCCTGGTTATGAGCTATCTCCATTTTAAATTTCAGCCAAATCAGTTCATTTGTTGAAACAGCGTGAAAGAGTAACAAACATCCATCCTCACCAACTTTTGCATTTATATTATCCAGGTAAGATTGGATGGATAGTTTTTTAATTAGATGGACAGTTCTGGACTTCGATCTTACTTCTACTTACTAAAGGATAGTAAAGGACTAACGTCTTGTAAGGAGAGTGGCAGTAGGTATTTATTAAGTAATGCGCCATCGAACGGTAAACGTTTAATCGCTTGGCTGCACATCTTTGATGGAAGGGAACAAGCCTCGGCCAAAACCAGACAAGTCCAGGCCAGGGATGATTCCAGTTTCTTTTCTTTATGTGTGTGTATGTGTAGCGACAATAAAGTATTCAAGTATTTAAAGTCCATTCAGAAATTATAAATTAACAAATCGCCCCCGCCGGTTCTTCAAACTACCTACGTGCTACTCCCATTGCCACTTCTGATTCGCGACTCGTTGCCCTACGTATAGATAGCAAGTTATACGAGTATACTCGTACCAACATAGTTTGAATTTAGTTCGCCTGTAAACTTAGCAAGTCGCAGTGTACACTGTTAATCACTGTTCAGTGAGCGTGTCACTTGCAGTGTGCGTCTAGGAATTGAATCAATACAACGCATTGTATGCCCTAACTGACCTGCGGTTATTGTCTAATTAAACGGTCCGCCTGATATAGGTACCAGTTCAGTTTTGATAAGCGGCCCTATGGCACAAGTGTCAGTGCTATGGTGTTATAATTGGCAGGGTCTGGGTACCAGTAGATCTCTGACATCTATAATATTTTAATATATGAATAACACTGGACTGGCTGTCCCTATACAAGACAGTTTAAATTATAGATCATTTTGAAGCGCCAAATTTGACATACGAGTATCTCTGGAACTAATAATAAAAGGAAACAGGAAGTGTCAAAAAGTATCAACTATCAGTTGTCAACTAGTGCTCTCACTAAGTTTAGTTCCTTGGACAATCGTAACTGTTTACAGCGCCAAAATGGCGTCAATCAAAGGTCCAAAAAATATGACAGCAGCCTGTTCAGTGTTAATCATAGGTTAATTATAGAGGTCACTGCAGCAGATGTAATTTAGGGGTGCCCCTGGTGTGAGGTTAGGGCCGGGTCTAGTTACTATCATTAAGGTAAAGATGTGTAAGCGATTAAACGTTCTGGGATAATGCCATGTATAAACCCAGAAGGGTATACTAAAACTACCTTCCACGCCTGCTTCACCTTCGACACCTTCTTAGTTAGCCCGCTTTCATCTTAGACGGCATCGTCACTTAAAGTGTGACAAGATAAATATCTTTGTATAATTTAAAATAATCGTACCTCTGAACTCTTTCTTCTGACTTACAAACAAGAAATATTATGTGAAAGGAAGTGGCAGCATTGTTTTTCCAAAAAAAAAAAAAAACTATAGGCTAGCACTATGGAGTAATAGTAGTAGTTGTAGTAGTTTTAAGCTTTGTTAAACCAAAGCACAGAGAAAATACACATTACATAGACACAAAATATGAACAGAAGATAATAGTGCTGGGTGCTGGAGCGGCCTTATCACTGAAGTGATCTCTTACAGGCAACCCGGTAGAATATAAGAACATTGAAAAAAAAAACGATAAAAGCGTACAATGGTATCACAGTGGCAATATAAATCCGCGCCGGTGCGATGGTCGTTTAATTCATTCCCTCGAACATGTAGTGCGTACGTGTCGGCCGATGCTGAAGGAGGTGGTATACGCACATAAGCCTGCAAAAACAATCAATGCGAGAACGCTTTCTCACGTCTTAGCACGAACAAAGAGTTGAATAAGTCGCGAAAAATTATTGTGCTTGGGCTAGGTACGAAAACATCAAAATTCTCAATAGCGTTTTGTAGCTCGCTTTGCCATTGATCATTGTCAACGAACGACATTGCGCGAGTTGTAGGCAGGAGACGGAAAAATAATGTGGTGAACAGATATCCTGCATCTATCTTGCGTTTATAAGATGCCGTTGATAGCGATCTCACCAGATGATAAGTGACGATGCAGTCCAGGATCGTAGCGGGCTAACTTGGAAGGGCCTTTATCGGTTTCTACACGACATCGTGGCAGAACGCTAAATCGCTTAGCGAAACATCTTTGACGGTAGGGTGGTAACTAGCCACGGCCAAAGCCTCCTACGAGACCAGAATTAGTACAGGAATCTTTAAGATCATAAACTTTGCTTGCAACGATAAAGCAATAGTTTAACTGGGTTTAGTTTACGTACTTCGAAAGTTCGAAGTGCTGTCTAAAGCGTCTGATAAATCTTTTAAAGTGAAATCATTTTAAAACGTTTACTATGTATTTTTCAGATGACATTCGCTCCATGTAAAAATTCACTTTAGTTCCACAATAGTTTCGCACACAATTGCAATTTCACGGTGAATGTACGCTTATAACACCATAACAATAAAATGTCTTACCACAAAAAGACACAATAGTGCTCAGAAGTCCTGCGGTTATCCAGTCAATGTGAAAAGCGCCTACCATAAATACATGGGGTCTTGAATATTGAGAAAGAAACCAAAATGTTGAACGTCTTGAATGCCATTGTATGATTTGAAGACACTTGAAAAATTTTCTGTCGGCTTGAATTTTTGATGTCTTATTTAAATTGTAAGATTCCATAGGAGTAAATGCAAGTTTTATATAAATTCTTAGATTTTTCAGCTTTTGAAGCTATTTCATTGGTATTTTCTAGAAGAGCTTGGAAATTTTATTGTTACTTATGGGAAACGGAACGGGTATACTCGTGAACGGGTGCCACCCGGGAATGGGGCTGCTTTCTCTCTGTATGTACGCATTTTTGGAACTTTCCGTTATTGTGGAAATATTATATTCTATTCTATTCTAACAAGTTGCATGGGATAAATCGGCTTGGCATGCGGCTGCCCACAAGATAGTATAAAAAACTTATTACAATGTAAATAACATAATAATATTGTAATATGATTATTTTGAAAAGAACAACTGCTGAGTTTCTTGCCGGTTCTTCTCAGCAGAATCCGCTTTCTGAACCGGTGCGGTGGTAGAGTCATGTGGTGTCATAAGAGCCACAGGTTGGCCTACGTGAAATAAATAATTTTGATTTTTTTTGATTGAATGTAACATCAGTCATATTAATTTTGTTCGTATAAAACGTATCCAGCCATCACCCGAACAATTTATTTCCAAATTGATTGAAACCTCCTTCATCGAAAACGGCTCACTAGATTAAGTACTACGGTGGAACATACGTAAATAGACATACACAAAAACAGTTCTTATGTGGGTACATCCCTTGAAGTGGCGCGCGACCAGATTTGGGATTCGATAAATTAGCACACGATTGCGCGGCGTCCCAAGTCTGGCTATTAGATTAGATAAGATGAGATGAGATGAGATATCATGAGATCTTGCTATCTATTTCAATAATTATGTATGGACAAGTATATTAAATTAAAGCCTAATTCAACACGATTCCAACAATATCAGTCTTATACATATGTTCTATACAAAATTATAATTTTTAATTAGCGCGTGCCGGATTTCCCACGCGTGAACAGATGACGCAGCGCAATTTAAGCATAGAGTCCCAATTCTGGCCGCGCCAATCCAAGGGTTGGGTCCAATTATGATTGCTAAAATCATAGATTCCCTCATCAAGCCCTTCCTTTTGGGTTTGCTGTAGTGTGGTAAAAATAGATCCAATTACATTTATCCATTTCCCGTAAATAGCAAAAAGATTGAAGTCCATTACATTCGTAACCATCAGTCTCAAAGCCAGATTTACGAGGAGGCAGTTTATAGGCTTTTTTAAACGGCAACAATAAAAAGTTCAGCCGTAAACGAGCGAGTACGGGGGGCCGTAGCTATAGTGGCTATATCTTTGATGTCACAATATCTATATTGTATCAAAAATTGTAAGTAGGTCGCGCTTTGGAAGGACTCTTGAAGGAATATCAGCTATGTTGAACATATCCATCAATATTCCAATTTCCCCTCCAATTTAGCGTATAACTTGGCGTTGTGTAGCGTATAAAGTGTATTTTGTGTTAGGCGTAGGTACGACAATATTGCAATGAGTTGAGCGAGGGGTTTGAACCGTCAACCTTCAGGTTTCAAGTTTAAACCTTTGACCATTTGACTATTAAGCTAAAATCTTCAATAAATAAAGCTCAACCTTAAAAAGAAATACGGCCCTACAGTTTTGGCAGGTTATGGCTTGCTTCACAATCTTCTTCTTTATCAACCTATAGACGTCCACTGCTGGACAAAGGTCTCATGCATGGACTTCCACAGGCTTCGGTCTTGCGCCGCTTGAATACAGCGGCTCCCTGCCACTCGTTAGATGTCGTCGGCCCACCTAGTGGGGGGGTCTGCTAACACTGCGTTTCCCGGTGCGGGGTCGCCACTCCAGCACCTTGGGACCCCAACGACCATCAGCTATTCGAACTATGTGCCCCGCCCATTTCCACTTCAGTTTCGCGACACGCTGAGCTATGTCGGTGACTTTGGTTCTCCTACGGATCTCCTCATTTCTGATTTGATCTCGCAGGGATATACCGAGCATAGCTCTCTCCATCGCTCCATGCTTCACAAAGCGTCTCGAAAAAAAAAGTGTGTGTGTCAGCTCCGACGCACGACTGGAGTATACTCCTTAAAACGTCGTAATGCATTCGCGGCGCTCGCTGCGTCTCGGTGCCGCTCGGAACCGATCGGTACGCGCTCGGCTTCCCGAAGCGAAAGCTCTTTCGCATTCGACAACTCAAGCGAAAACCAACCTTATTTACTCAACGTTAGGCTAGAAATTTGCATCGTTGTGAAAAACGTAACGAGGGCATTCAACAACTCAAGCGAAAACCAACCTTATTTACTCAACGTTAGGGTAGAAATTTGCATCGTTGTGAAAAACGTAACGAGGTCATTCATAAGTAGATTTTACTCCTCGAATTTTTCTCATACCGGGCGCCTAAAATCGATTCTTAAGGAGTAAACTCCAACAACCTGTGATATTCTTCAAATAAATTTCTGAAAAATTTTGTACGTCAGTTGTTGGTATTATTTTCATGGGACACCTTTATCACAGAAAATCCGTATTAAATTAATAAATTCGAAAGTGTGTTATTTTGTTCTTCAACCACGTCGCAACAGAGCTACGGACCAAAGATTTTTTGCTTGGGTATAGTTGAGGACCTGGAGAGTATCATAGGATCTCTTATCCCGGAAAATACAGAGGGTTCCTGCGGGATTTTTAAATACCTAACTCTATGCGGACAAAGTCACGCTTCTTTAGAAAATTTTTGAATAGATTTTCGGGAGACAAATAAATTGTGGAAACAAAGGAAAGCCAACATAATTCTGAAACTGTCAGTACCAGGAAGGCAGCATGACGCAGGAGATCGTTTGGTTTCCATAACTACGCGGTGCAGCGAGCTGTGAACGTTCCATTATTTTTCATCCATTGTGATTCGGCAGCAGTTTTCAATATTCCGCGTTCGCTACACAATTATTATTCGCGATATTTGTTGAATATTGATTGTTTTACGTTTGTTAGTTTTGACTACAGTATTTTGCGTATTATTATGCAGTTATATCACGTCAGGTGGGGTCAAGAATCTCCCGAAGAATCGAAATATAGCAATGCTCATATACCTACCTAGTCGCAGATAACACAAGAACCAAACTTTGGTGTCTCAAAGAGCTCAAGTGGCGACCTCGCGAAAGGAATCGTAGCGTTACAAGACTCCCATGACTGTTGATTGTTGGTGGATGAGTCACTGGCAGCGGATGAATACAAGTGGCACGGCAGCAAAGATAATAATTTAATATAAAAAATTCTTTTTAAAAACCGACTTGAAACGCCCGTGCCACTACAAAGTAGACACAGTACCTAGGTAGTATTTATTGTTGATATTTTAAAAACCGTTCGACCGATTTCGATAAAATTTCAATGGGACCACCTAAGTGTACCCTTTGAAACAAAAAAGAATTGTCCAAATCGGTGAACATTTCAATAATGGTTTTTATTTTGACTTAAGAAAATTTCATATATACAATACTATATTAAACCTAAAAATTCTAAAATTAAAACTAAAATAAAAACTAATTAAAATCTAAAACCCCATCCAAGCCACCGCAGTGTGGTACCCAAGATGCTGGCAGCATTACCTCTTTGGATGGCCAAGCTAATCCTTTGGCCAAGGTAGCTGCCAGCTCTTGGATCCCCGGTAGACTCGATCACTCTTTTTGATATCTCTAAAAAAAGTGCGCGAGCCTCCGGGCCCCACGGCCCCAGGGTCTCTACACCAAAAGGCGCAAATATGAAACCACTGTCAAGTTTTTCATATTTGCGCCTCTTAGCCTGTTCGGCGTTAGTAGCCGCTGCACCCGCCACAGAGGAGGTCGCATGGATGTGGGAAGCAGCTAGAGTATCTACACAGGTGGCATCCCACACAAGCGACCTCCCTGTCCTCCAAGGAACAAGCGTCATACCATCAGGTCTCTTGCCATCACTACGTGCCAAACCAATAGGTTCTAATACAGCTGGCACGTGAGCAGTAGCAAGAGACCTGCGGATGATGTCGTTGAGGGCATTGTGGCGGGAGAAACGACCAGCGCTCTTCGAACAGGAGAGCCCGTGATGACCGTAAGTGTCGACGCGGTCACCGCAGTGGCAACGGTGAGGCTGGGTTATTTTGGCGCCAAGCCTAAGACCAACTACCACTGCAAGAGTGGCGTGGTCTAAAAGAGTGCCCAGATTAGCAGAAGGGATAGCATGGAGCCAGTGTCCGGATTCTTTCGCAGAGACAGCGAGAAGACGAGCACGGTCTTTAGAATTTGCTTGCATTAACATTGCGTCGAAAGTTTTTTTACAAATAATGTCATCCCACTGTCTCTGGGAAGGAAGAGAAACCGGCAATTGATTTGGGCTAATCGCTGACCATCCATTTCTTGCCTCTGCCAAGTACGACACCTCAATTGATCCCAAAGAGTGGGATATAATTTTTTCAAAGAGAGTGTGTGTACTATAAGCAGAGGAAAGAAAAGCTGGCAGAGAGACACTAGAAATTTTGCGGATTCCCAGACCTCCATACCTGATCGGAAGAGAAGCCTGGGCCCATACTTGATCATCTATCGGACAATTTAAGATGTCAGATAGAATATTTTGTATAAAATTATCCAAATTTTACAATAAATTATTAAATTTCCAAAGAGGTGAACATCTAACGAAATAAGTAAATTTTGGAACAAATAAGCAGAATCGAATGATGGTCATTGCCATATGAGGATTAATATCTAACAGATGATGGGAAGTGTTTTTGAATTTTGAAATTAAGTCAGTAAAAAATTGAGGAACTGAGGCCTCTAGAACAGGTGCTCCTAAGAGGCGAAGTGACTCATCGTTTAAAATTTTAATACCAGGAGCTAAAATATTGAATTTATTTAATATGTGCAGTTTGGATTCGGCCGAAAAAGAATTTGGAATATAAATTTCACATTTATCAAAGTTAAGTTCCAAGCCAATAGTTTTAAATTTTGATATAATTATTTCCAAATCCTCCAAAACCGAACTCACTTCGCCGCCCAAGGTTCCATCATCCAAATACCAAACATTGAATTTGGAATATAGAACCGAAATTATAGGGTGTATGGCCAAACTAATAATAACTGGTCCAAGCGGATCCCCCTGCTGACAGCCGACAGCGGAGCTCAGAAAATTCTTTTTGTGTACGAGCTTTGAAGGTAACGAAATAAGTAAATTTTGGAACAAATAAGCAGAATCGAATGATGGTCATTGCCATATGAGGATTAATATCTAACAGATGATGGGAAGTGTTTTTGAATTTAGAAATTAAGTCAGTAAAAAATTGAGGAACTGAGGCCTATAGAACAGGTGCTCCTAAGAGGCGAAGTGACTCATCGTTTAAAATTTTAATACCCGGAGCTAAAATATTGAATTTATTTAATATGTGCAGTTTGGATTCGGCCGAAAAAGAATTTGGAATATAAATTTCACATTTATCAAAGTTAAGTTCCAAGCCAATAGTTTTAAATTTTGATATAATTATTTCCAAATCCTCCAAAACCGAACTCACTTCGCCGCTCAAGGTTCCATCATCTAAATACCAAACATTGAATTTGGAATTTAGAACCGAAATTATAGGGTGTATGGCCAAACTAAAAATAACTGGTCCAAGCGGATCCCCCTGCTGACAGCCGACAGCGGAGCTCAGAAAATTCTTTTTGTGTACGAGCTTTGAAGGTTCCCGGTAGCACTGCGCCAAGTATGGGAAAAACTGTGGAAATTTATTTTTTACTTCTGAGAGGAGGACCCCCCGATCCACTGAATTGAAGGCATTCTTCACATCAATTTTAAGGAGTACCTCCTCCCGGGAGTTAAGGAGGAATGTGCGAGCAGCGTGAACAGCTGCTTCGCATCCCCCCTTTACCCCAAAGCCTAACTGAATTGGGACAAAATTAGAAGATATTAAAGGAAGAATTTTTTTACAGCAAATTTTGGAAACGACGCGCCGAATCGTTGAACCCACTGCTATGGGACGAATACCACCATCCTTTTTTTTAGGGCACATAAATTTGCTCCATATAAGGTTTTAGTTATTTCATGGGGTACTCGTCCAGATAGCATCAGGTTCACCAGATCAGTGATCGATTTCAGAAGGGTACCACCTACGTCAACGTTTGCACCACAAACTAAGTCTTTAAAGTGCTGTGGTGACAAACCATCGAGCCCTGCAGCGGAACCACTTCTGAAAGACATCAGAGCTCCCAGCACGTCATTTGTAGTGGCCTGAAAAATAAAATCGCTATTTGTCGGTGGGTCTGGAAAAGAGGAATCAGGAGAAGGAGATGGGTGTTTAGAACGCAGTGCTTCCAGATTCTCCGCTGTATCAGGGGCAATTGTGTCACTGGAGAATAAAAGTCGAGCCACTCCCTTAAGGTCGCCGTCGCTTATTTTGTTTTCAATAATTTTTTTTTTATCATAATTGTGTTTCAAATATGGATGAGATTGTGTATGTGTCACGTGTAGTGGATTTAACTGTATGGTAGTATTATAAATGTTGCTGTCATTTAATGTGCAGTTATTTTTTATTTTCTGTGTAAGGGAGAGGTTTTGACTCTTATCCGCATGTAGCGTGCGGTACGCGAAAGTGAGCAGCAGCTCCCAGCTTCGACAGGTGTTATGAGTGATGACATTATCTATGGTTTTTTTTAACGAACATGAAACTGAATGGCGTGATCCTCGAGGAATGCGTCTGATTAATGGGATGGAATTCTTAAAAGTACTTAATGATTCGCAGAGGTTATCAACACATCCATTAATTGGAAGGGAAGAAAATGAAATGGGAGGTATCGATGGCGCAAATGACGATTTGTGAACTCTACCTACATGAATTTTTAAACCTTTACTATTTTTAAAATACCGAGGCTGGGAACACTGATCACAACGCACGCTATCCTGCGACATAAAAACCCCGGCTGTCTCAACCTAGAACAAGTGGCTTGGCACCATAATAACACATATGATTTATATACTTATACAAATAAAATCTAAAAATAAGAAAAAATACAATCACAAAATACAATCCACACTTCACACTTCACAATTTAACAGCGTAAACTTTCTTGACCTTGAGGTATCAAGCACTTGGTTTACACTTTACACATTTATTTGTCTTCGAGCTTCTTTGTACCGAGGATTCCGTTATACTGAAGATGCTGCCTCATTGTCCTGCGTGGATCCTTCAAATAAAACTTCTGTAGTAAAGTTCGTTATCAGCCCTTTCAAGCTACTTATCCTCTGGTTGAGCCACGACATATTTAATATTATATGAAATTAAGTCCACAAATCACAGGCAAACGTATTGGCATCAAAATATTATGGAAATAAACAGTAAAGAAATCACAATTTTTGCAGTTGACAGCTGTTGACAGATTTCCTCTTGGTTGCAATTTTCCATGTACAACTTATTAATATTTACTCGTAATATTATTACGTTTTATTTATTTACATAGATGTAAGATTTAATGTAGATTTACATTAAATAGAAATGAGCCATATTACATAATTATTTACTTTATTTTATTAATTACTAGCTGATGCCCGCGACTTCGTCCGCGTGGATTTAGTTTTTAAAATCCCTCGGGAACACTTTGATTTTCCGGGATAAAAGTAGCCTATGTCACTCTCCAGGTCCTCAATTATACCCATGTAAAAAAATCACGTAGATCCGTGGCTCTGTTGCGGCGTGATTGAAGGACAAACCAACAAACAAACACACTTTCGCATTTATAATATTAGTAATTATGATTAGGATATTAAATTACATAGGAAAACACTGTAATATTACGTCCATACGATGTATTACATCCATACCTACTATGTAGTATGTAGGTTTAATGATCGTTTGGCAAAATCTGACGCCTTTGGAGTAGTTTGACTTTGACAAAATAGTATCCACGATGGCTATATACGATAAATTACGCATGCCAGCTTAAGATGAGCCGTTCATTCAAAGTATCCTGTAGATTCCGGGGTTCAAGTTATTTGGACTAATACTGAAGATTGTGATGTCTATAATTTCTGAACTACGAAATTGACGACCTTGAAATAATTACAGGACAATCTCTAAAGAACCTGCTTTCTAACAAAAAAAGAATGGATTGAATCGGAATACGCCTTAATGAATTACAGCGAAATACACATTTTGACTTTCATCCCCTCTCCCAAGGGAACGGTGCTGAATTTCGGGATAAAAAGTATCCTATATTATACCTCGTAGTATTAACTTAAATCGTGCCAAGTTTCATTTAAATCCGTCCAGTAGTTTCGGCGTGATGCGCGGCCAAGATACAGACAGACAGACAGACAGACAGACAGACAGACAGACAGACAAAAAATTAAAAAAAAATTGTTTTGGCTTCAGTATCGATTATAGAGTGCCCTCAAACAAAAATTTTCAAAATATCTTCAATGTACAGAATTGGACCTGTTACAGTTTTATTATATTACTAGCTGATGCCCGCGACTTCGTCCGCGTGGATTTAGTTTTTAAAATCCCTCGGGACCACTTTGATTTTCCGGGATAAAAGTAGCCTATGTCACTCTCCAGGTCCTCAATTATACCCATGCAAAAAATCACGTAGATCCGTGGCTCTGTTGCGGCGTGATTGAAGGACAAACCAACAAACAAACACACTTTCGCATTTATAATATTAGTAAGTATGATTAGAATATTAAATTACATAGGAAAACACTGTAATATTACGTTCATACGATGTATTACATCCATACCTACTATGTAGTATGTAGGTATAATGATCGTTTGGCAAAATCTGACGCCTTTGGAGTAGTTTGACTTTGACAAAATAGTATCCACGATGGCTATATACGATAAATTACGCATGCCAGCTTAAGATGAGCCGTTCATTCAAAGTATCCTGTAGATTCCGGGGTTCAAGTTATTTGGACCTATACTGAAGATTGTGATGTCTATAATTTCTGAACTACGAAATTGACGACCTTGAAATAATTACAGGACAATCTCTAAAGAACCTGCTTTCTAACAAAAAAAGAATGGATTAAATCGGAATACGCCTTAATGAATTACAGCGAAATACACATTTTGACTTTCATCCCCTCTCCCAAGGGAACCGTGCTGAATTTCGGGATAAAAAGTATCCTATATTATACCTCGTAGTATTAACTTAAATCGTGCCAAGTTTCATTTAAATCCGTCCAGTAGTTTCGGCGTGATGCGCGGCCAAGATACAGACAGACAGACAGACAGACAGACAGACAGACAGACAGACAGACAGACAAAAAATTAAAAAAAAATTGTTTTGGCTTCAGTATCGATTATAGAGTGCCCTCAAACAAAAATTTTCAAAATATCTTCAATGTACAGAATTGGACCTGTTACAGTTTTATTATATTATAGATAGATTATGAAGAGAAATTCGCAGCTGTATGACAACTTTATGTTGACAATCTTGAATAAAGCAAATAAATAAAAATCCGTTTATTTTTCTCTCTCTAAACTCAGTTTATTTCAATAATTAGGTTATTTATTACTTAGAGGAGACCCAGTGAAGTTGGGTACTATGCCACACTGCGGTGGCTTGGATGGGGTTTTAGATTTTAATTAGTTTTTATTTTAGTTTTAATTTTAGAATTAAATTTAGGTTTAATATAGAATCGATGAACATACATAAAAAAATTTAAAAAAAGATTCCGACGAATTGATAACCTCCTTTTTTGAAGTCGGTTTAAAATTGCAAATGAAATAATTCATACTTAAAACCGAAATCATCGCATCGCATTAGCTTTTACTAGCTTTATGTTATACTTATATCCCACGGCTTCGTTCGCTTGGCTCAAGGGATGTGTACCTGATTTTTTTTTACACAACTTTATGACGCTATGGTAAATTTTGTAAAAACTTGTATGGGAAAATTACACAATCGAAAGTGAAAGATATAAAGAACAAAACAAAATTAAGTATACAAGTTGCCAAGCCTTTCAAATTCGTGGTAGGAGCAAAGGATAGGAGCAAATATGAATTAATAAAAAGAAGGATGCACAAATTACGTCATATCTAGCACTAATGCTCTAATTTTTTGAATTTCGATTTTTAAAGGGGTGCGAAGCGTTAAGAACAAAGAGTCATCATCATCATTATCAACCCATCACCGGCTCACTTGACGCCGAAAAGTCAGTGGTGCGTACCCGTGATCAAACCTGCGACCCCCGAATAGGAGACCACTGTCCTAACCACTCGGCTATCACTGCTATCCTATCTAGAGTCTATAATAACGAAATATTATATTTTTTAATATTAATTACTATTTTAATTTACCGTACCTAGTAGTTAACATCAAATACTCATAGTTCATCAGTTATCATAGTACATTTCACCAAACAACTCGTAAAATACATCGCAACTCGTATCAAAAGATTCCCGCGCCGCATCGGGACGAGAGTTACGGGGTCACGGGTGCGGGACGCCCCGTAAATCCGTCGTACGTGGCCGTTTCCCGTATCTCGGGATAGATAAGTAATCCCCTATGTTTATGTACGAACTACCAGCATTCCACTAAAACGGCCAATTAGATTATAGTGGTTTTTAAAAAGTAAAGCCATAGCAAGAGCGAAATTATAGTGTAACGCTAGGCGCCATCTAGCGGACTAAGCTAATATTTATTATCTATTTTTCTTAAATTCTAAGTATATATTTAAATATATTAAAAATTATATAAGTAAATAAATAAAATATACATAACATTATAAAATAAATTAAAATAAAATCTTAATACATAAACATAATACATAAACTCAAACGAGTACGGTCGTACGTAAAATGTGATGCACCGGGACTCGATTACCTGCAACGGTGAGGGACGTTCTTTCTTTTCGTCTCGTTCGAACGTTACCTACCGCTACATAAGAAACTAAAGTTTTGAAATTTCTGAGACATTTTAATTTCTACAAAAGAAGAGAAATTCTGATCAAAGAGTGATTACCAGTGTGTGATTATTTAATACGAAGGAATTGCCCCGATATTGGGTGAGTGTTGTGAATTAACTCGATGTTCGTTAGGTACCTATACATATTAGATTCCATTTTCATAGATTTCATTAAAAATGCTGATTCATTTTAGAATGCTTGTTCTTTTGTATTTAAAATCTCGACGATCTTTAGATAGTCTAACAATCTATAGAACATTTAAAACAATAATTATGTTTTGAATGAAAATTTAACGTGTCACGTCACATACCTAGCCTATAGTAAAATCTTGTTTCCTTCTAGAAAATTATATCCAAAATCTTTTTGAATAAGAAATACCCTAAGATTATTATTGATATCATGTTTTTATACTGATTAACTTTGTAAATGTAAACTGTAAAAGAAATTACCTATTAATTAACGTGTGTTGCATTCGACCATTTTGCCTGCATGATTGTCATTTAGTTCTCGCGTCTGCTATTGTAATTATGTCTAGTTGGCCTCATCATTGATTACTATTTAATGCTTAAAATCGCCTATGCCATCTCGTCTCACCGTCATGCGTCTTTGGCCGAAGATCAATGTTGTAGTCCAACTATGAAAGCGGACAAATTCTAAAACGTCCACTTTCGACTACATTCCAGGGTTCTTTCTTCCCTCCCCTACCTCGATCTGCGCTCACTACTTCTGGCGCGAGGTTAACCGGCTACCGACCGACCTGGAGTGGATGAAGACTACCTCGGCGACACTACCCGACGGCGCGCTCAACCCCCAGGGCAGTGGCATTTTTTACGAATTACTTAAAGACTCTCAGACTGTATAGTGCATACTTACCTACGACCCGGCTCTCCGCGTATTTCAGATTAATTGATTTAAATAATTTTTGTAATTCTAAATACCCACGTTAATAGAAAATTCTAATTAATTGTAATCCATATTTATTAAATAAGTTCTACCTAGCTAAATTCTTTCTGTTGCCACCTAGAACGCGACAATAGGTTAAGATTGCTTTGTAAATTTTTTTTTATTGAAGACAAGATAGTCCTTGACTGCGATCTCACCTGATGGTAAGTGACGATGCAGTCTAAGATGGTAGCGGACTAACTTGGAAGGGGTATGACAGTGAAAATTCAACCCATACCCCTAATCGGTTCAACACGCCATCGTGCCGGAACGCTAAATCGCTTGGCGGCACGTCTTTGACGGTAACCCTACCGTCAAAGACGTGGTAAATGTAGCTAGTTACCACCCGGTAACTAGCTACATTTAATATTTTAAAAGAATACCTTCTTCTGTTCTTCTCTTCTCTTCTTCTTTGTCAATCGATAGACGTCCACTGCTGGACAAAGGTCTCTTGCATGGACTTCCACAGGTCTCGGTCTTGTGCCGCCTGAATCCAGCGGCTCCCTGCGACCCGTTTGATGTCGTCGGCCCACCTAGTGGGGAGGTCTGCCAACACTGCGCTTCCCAATACCTTATTAGGTAAAGAAATTGAAATTTCCTGTATTATATTATTATACTAGCTGAAACTGATGTCCGCGACTTCGTCCGCGTGGATTTAGTTTTTAAAATCCCTCGGAAACCCTTTGATTTTCCGGGATAAAAGGTAGCCTATGTCACTCTCCAGGTCCTCAGCTATACCCATGCAAAAAATCACGTCAAACCGTAGTTCTGTTGCGGCGTGATTGAAGGATATATCAACAAACAAACACACTTTCGCGTTTATAGGTGTTGGTATGAAGTATGATAGGATATGATTAGTATGATATGATTTAAGGGCCAGGGTAGACGATGCTTTAAGCAGCGGCGATCGGCGTTAGAAAAGCGGCTAAATCGCAAAAACGCCGATCGCCACGCTTAAAGCATAGTGTCTGCCCGTGCCTTAATATAATTCCTTTTTGGTTTATTTGTCTGTTTGTTTATACGCTTTACGGAAAACAAATGAATCAATTTATTTGCGATTTTAGTCACAATTTTAAACCTATCTAAAATTTTGTGTAACTATTGTAACAGTAATTATAACAATAATTTAGTGTAACTAACTAACAGAGCTCAAGTAAAACTCCAGACACAATCACATGACATGAATTTTACACAGACGAAGCCTTAACATATTTTGTATTGTCTATCTGTTAAAACATATTTCATTATATACATTTATTATTCGTCAGTTTAAGTTTACTTGACGATAGTGAAACAAGCCCTTAGGCATAAATTTGTGATGACTGATGTGGTTGTGGTATGACGCTTTAGCAAACATACAGAGTTTGCAGAGACGCGGTTAGGGAATTCGCTCGTTTGTCTGTGTTATGTGTGTTGTGTTCTTGTGGCTAACCATGGCAATTAATGAATTAATGAATTAATCAACGATTTCTTTATTCTTTTACTATGCAAAATATAAAATAGAGAGTAACAAAAAAAACCGGCCAAGTGCGTGTCGGGCCACGCGCAGTGTAGGGTTCCGTAGTTGCAAGTCACAAATATTATTGCTGACCTAGGATAGTGCTTAAAATATATGAATATTGAATATATTATGATTTAGCTGGCAGAGAGAGAGAGACTTAGAGAGACAATTAGAGACTAAAATTTAGCATTATGTTGACGTGATTAATATTTATAACCGTGTCAAATTACAGATTTCTAGTACCAATAGTCTCTGAGCTAAACCGCGGACAAACAGACGGACGGACATGGCGAAACTATAAGAGTTCCTTGTTTACTACGGAACCCTAAAAAAGACAACAACGTCTACAATTCAGTGGACTCATCGCTACCTAGCGATTTCTTCCAGGCACCCAATGCAATGGTGCGAAAGAACATACCTACTTCTTAACCCATATATTCCTTTCTTTTCTGTAGTAAGTTGGTTCTCTTTATATCGCAGTCTATATACGATATAGGGGGATACTTCATTAATTCATTAGCAACCCATCAACGGCTTACTACTGAGCGCAGGTCCACTCTCAGAGAAGGGTTATACCCCATCCACAGATCCACACACCATCAAGAACATTATGAAGAACTCTCGTGTGCAGGTTTCCTCACGATGTTTTCCTTCACCGTTGAAGCAAGTGATATTTAGTTGATTAAACGCACTTGACTCCGAAAAGTCAGAGGATGACCCGGGTTCGAACCTACGACCCCCCGAATAGAAGACCACATTCCTAACTACTAGGCTATCACTGCTTGATAGAGGGATACTTACTACATGCAAAATATTAAATTTTTTGTGTCAGCGCAGCGGTTTGAACTGTACATTTATTTTCATTACAAAAGACTACATTTGGGGCATGAAACGCACATAACTCTGAAAAGTCAGAGCCTGAGACCATACCCAGACCCCCCAAAAAGGAGACACAAGGAGTTATGCTCGGAGTATCCCTGCGAGATCAAATTAGAAATGAGGAGATCCGTAAGAGAACCAGTCACCGACATAGCTCAGCGAGTCGCCAAACTGAAGAATAATACTATTTGTATATTCAATTCGATGCCTTAATATGGGTAGCCTAAGTATGCCAGGCTCTCTTTAAACATTTTTGTGGTGGTGTCGTGTGGTGCGGGTTGTTACGTTCCCTCAAATATGGAACGAAGCAACGGCTGGATCATGCGTCATGCTCGTGAACGGGTTCCACCGGCGGGAATGAATACTTTCTGTCTGCCCGTCTTAAAATGAATTGAATTGTAGTACCTACGCTTTTTTTGGAACTTCACCTCATTGTGGAAATATTATATTCTATTCTATTCTAACAAAGTTGCATGGGTTAAATCGGCATGGCATCCGGCTGCCCACAAGATAGTATAAAAAACTTATTACAATGTAATAGCTGTATAATAATATTGTAAAATGATTATTTTGAAAAGAGCAACTGCTGAGTTTCTTGCCGGCTCTTCTCAGCAGAATCCGCTTTCCGAACCGGTGGTAGAGTCATGACGTGTCATAAGAGCCACAGGTTGGCTTACGTGAAATAAATAATTTTGATTTTGAATTTGAAGTGAAATGGGCAGTGCGCATAGTTCGAAGCGCTGATGGTCGGATCTCCCAAGGTTCTAGAGTGGAGGCGACCCCGCACCAGGAAGCGCAGTGTTGGCAGACCCCTCATTAGGTGGACTGACGACATCAAACTAGTCTCAGAGAGCCGCTGGATGCAGGCAGCGTAAGAACGAGACCCGTGGATATTCATGCAAGAGACCTTTGTCCAGCAGTGGACGTCTATTGGTTGACAAAGAAGAAGAAGAAGAAGAAGTAAAGCAACAAATAAACGACATCAAACGAGTCGCAGGGAGCTGCTGGATTCTGGCAGCGCAAGGCCGAGGCCTTGTCCAACAGTGGGCGTCTATCGGTTGATAAAGAAGGAAGAACATAAACGTTCCTAACATTTTATCAAGTTGAAGTATTTGTTATCAAGTTTCTCTAACGTAGGTAGAGCACGCCAGGTTGAACTCGAGCAAATATTTAACCTCCGCTACATTGGCGACAGACAGACTGAAGTATAGACGCTGTTCGTCGCTGAGTTGTGCTTAAACGGAGTGCAATTACTGAAACAATTGAACACCGACACTGTGCGCTTTCAAACTGTGATAGCTGGTGACTGAAGCTGAGTTTACATTGCCAGAATTATACCTACAGGTTACTCCATTTATTGGTTAGGTTAAATTCGATGTGTGTACATAATAATAAACTAATTTCTTATTTAAAATGGTCTTGTCATAGAAAAAATCTGGAATCCTCATGGCATTCTTGCACTTTGCAAACTTCAATGATCATGAATTCATTGAAGTGCGCGTGAATTGTTTATGTATTCTAGACTGTGTTATGTACTAGAGACTTCTACTTAGGGAATGATTTAGATATGGTTGGTGAAAACGGGCATAATATTAAGGTGGATTATACGAGTCTGCCCGCGAAATTCAAAAATTTGGTTTTTCCCATTTTGTAAACTAATACGACAAAGTAGGCTTATGGCATTCTAATTGTGCCAGTAGAATTATCATCTTCACAGGTTTACATAAAAATCTTTACTTGAAAGTGACCAGTTTAAGAAATTAATCAAAATACTGACTAATTTGTGAGTAACTCACGTCCAACTCGGTATTTTGAATTAATTAATTAGGCGCAATTAGAATGCTATTAGCTTAGTTTGTCGCATTAGTTTGCTGTTTACAAATTGCGAAAAACCAAATTTTTGAATTTCGCGGGCAGACCCGTATAATCATGTCAATTTTGGTCGTCATGTATCGTTGAATGAATAAGTAATTATGGAAAACCGTTACCGCGAGGTCTCAGTTCGTGGCGAACCACTAGTGTATTAAGTTGTAATAGTTTTTTAATATGTACTATGGGCGGGGGAGACTTTTAGAGACGGGGGAGAATATCTAGTACATTTCTTGTTAATAGAAAAGCTGAAAAGCGTAAAATATATTAGTTATTTATGTAACTGTTGTATAATAAGGGGTATTAAAACACGAATGTGGGTTTATAATAGTATCACATGAGTGTTTTAATACCTAATTATCAACAGTTGCATACAAGACTTTATCTACTCCTATAATATGAATCCTCTATAAAGGTTCTGAAACAGTTGATGTTGGCAATAAGCTAACTGTTTCAGAATCTTTTATAGAGGATTTAAAGCATGGGAGTAGATAATAGCTATTTATACAACTGCATCGTAATGAGGGTCATTTTAATTCGAGTGCTGTTTTTTGATACGAGGCTTGCCGAGTATCAAAATAGGATAGTACGAGAATTAAAATGACTAATTACGTTCAGTTGCATACAAGATTTTATCTACGACAAGGAAAATAAAATCATTAACAAAATACGCCGTAGGTATATAATATATGCCGTATAGTAGGCTCAATAAAGTAACAAAAAGTAACTCCGTAAGCCGCCACCAGCCGCCTGTGGCGCCTCTGTCGTATGAACGGTACAAAAGTGCCAGAACTCAGAGCCAGCTTTAGGTATCCTATTTTAAGAAGATAACCATTTCGATTCAGCTCCCATACAACGAGCTGCATCGAAATGAGAAGCAAAACCGAAAGAGGGTTCATTTCAATTCAGCTGTCAAATTCGAAATTGGAACTTTTCGATGCTGGAGTAGATAAACATAATTATATAACTGTCATTTGATAGCTCATTATTATACGCGCCAAATCATACTTACTCACTGTGCGTGGAATCAAAATCAAAACTAGCTTGTTTTCTCCTTGTAAAAATTACACAAATGCTCAGAAAAAATTGACTATAGAAAGAAGAGGAAAATGTCTTATTAATAATACATTTTCGTACATAAAAATAACGAAAATCCAATGGAATTAAAGTCACTATAAATGTATTTTACTCTCGCAATTTATTTTATAACTTCCTTTTTCAGTTTCGTTTCGCTTGTAGCAGCGTGATTCTCGTATAGCGGGTTCCCGCGTAGTCTTTTTGCCGGACACAAAGGATCGCTCAGCTCAGGAGTCAATGCTGGCGCGGCGCGAACGCTCGACATGCTTCAGACTTATTCGCGACGTTAATTTACAAACGGTATTTACCTGTGTGTAAATTTTGAGATATATTTTGCTTCGAATGAGCTTGGAAATGTAATGAACTCATATTTTACCAACTTTTGCTCATTCGCTGTGAAAGTTAAGTTCGATTTCCTTAGAGGTTGAATTTTCAAAAATCCTTTTTATTTTTAGCGGATGCCTATAATAGCTAGCTCGTCCAGTGGTTTGAGCTGTGCGTGGATAGATCAGTCAGTCAGTCACCTTTTCCTTTTATATATTTAGATTTTAGACAGAGTTACTGACAAAGCTTATCGAGCTATTAAGCTGAAGTGGCAATAGGCGGGGCACATAGCTGGGAGAAATTATCACGTTGGGGGTCCAAGGTGCTGGAATAGTGACCCCTCATAGGGAGGCGCAACTAACCTCGCCCCCACTCATGGAATGAGTTCAAGTTTCTGCTTCTGTAAATAGTCTTCTTTACCGTTTCTAGGCATTAATTTGCGAGTTCTCAGTGCTCTCATCCATAAAAATAACTCTCCCTACAAAATTCGTGAACAAACGCCTCTGTCAAATCACGAGTTTTGTAGGGAGATGACACCAAAATCTTAGGACCAAAAACTTATTTATGATCTAAGCCAAAAACAGGTATCGTAAAATAGAGGTATGGTAGAATAAAAAGCTGTAATGGCAAAACACTCTGGCTTTGGACTCTCGAGTCCTCTCTCAAGTCGGGTGGAAACACCGAACAGCTCTCATATCTAGTGCTTATGCAACTCTGCTTCGGCCATACTTACGGCCTTACATATTTACGGCCATTAAACCAACGATTCGGAAGAATCACACCAATATTATAAAGGAGAAAGTTTGTATGTGTGTGTATGTTT
Organism: Oeneis ivallda; assembly: GCA_029955525.1. NCBI lineage: Eukaryota > Metazoa > Arthropoda > Insecta > Lepidoptera > Nymphalidae > Oeneis > Oeneis ivallda. The sequence goes on along the minus strand of JARPMR010000006.1, from coordinate 4,329,670 downwards.
GTTACTCTTTCACGCTAAAAGTACTTGACAGATTTGACTGAAATTTGGAATGTAGCTAGATTATACCCTGGATTAACACATAAGCTATATTTTATCCCGGAAAATTAAAGGGTTCCCGCGGGAATCAATAAAACCTTAATTCACGCGGACGAAGTCGCGTCATCATCTAGTTAATGATATAGGCAACACGTCCCACGTGTTGCCTGATTGTGACAGCGTATTATCAAAATTAATGCGCTGGTTAAACAACGTTGACCCGGTCGGTAAATGGATGGGTATCCGGCTTTTTCGCAGAGAGAAAGACATAAAAACGAATGAGAAGTGGTTAAATGCAGTCCAGTAGTGAGTTCAAATCCAGGAATATTTTACGTCAAACGTTATGTGCGATCTGCACTGACAATATGCAGCTGGCTTTATATTGCTTATCTCTCAGTCATATTTTTTATTCAAAAATACAGCTATTTAAAACCAATGAATAAAATGATGTAATGTAACAAAAATTACTTTTATAAAATGTAGAAATGGTTTCTACGTAGGTAAAAAAAAATCTTTCTTAATTTACTTTAAAATTACGTAATAATATTCTATTCCACTTACATAGAAATATTCTGTTAGAGAAATCTTATGTTTTCCCCGTAAATAAAACCGTCCAAAAATACTCAAAACGCATTCTCAGTGGCCAAACGTCGCTATTGAAAACCAGTAGATCGGAATTGTAGCTCGCGGCCTTTTGCCAGCACAGTGCAATGTTGGCGAGCGAGATTACGCGCCCATCGATTTTGTAACTTCCAGTCAGTCTGGCTAGACCTAGACGGTTCCAGGATCTTACGAGCTTTAGACGTCATGTTAACATGTTCACTCTTAACAAAAGAGGTTGTTGTTGATCGATTTGGCTTTAACTTTCAAAGACATTATTGTGGAACTTTAGCAGAATTTCCTGTTGGCTTATGTACTTTTTTAGTGGCCCCGGTACAGCCACGAAAGCTGCACCGTTAATCATTAAACGTCTTTTGAAAGAAAGAACTAATTCCTGCACAGATAGGCCCAATTCGTTCAGTGAGTGCTGGCGTAAACGTCTTTTGAAAGAACACTCACAGAACACGATCTTGCGCTGCCTATATCCGGAGCCCTTATCCGTTTATGGAATACTTACTATAGTGTAGTACTAGTGGGGGGTCTTCCAACTCTACACTTCCTGGTGCGCTCCATTATGATGAGGAGGGAAAGGAAAGAAAAGGAAGAAAAGAGGAAGAGAGAAGAATGAAACAATGATCGGTTGGCATGAAGAAATGCTACGCGGTTCCGTGCCAATCTGGAAGACATGGGGAGGTTGTTTTAGTCCGTGCAAGTTGGACACGCCCTGCCGGCAGGTAGAAGTCCGAAGGGATTTTTTCCTCCCCCGAAGAAAAAAAAACTTCCTGGTGCAGAGTCGCCATTCAAGCACCTTATGACTCCAAAGTCTATCAGTTATTCAAGCTATGTGACATGCCCATTGCCACTTTACCTTGCAACCTGAAGACGGCAAATTATGAATAAAAAAAAGTGTGTGTGTCAGCTCCGACGCACGACTGGAGTTCACTCCTTACAACGTCGTAATGGACTCGGACCCGATCCGTACGCGCTCGGCTTCCCAAGGCGAAAGCTCTTTCGCATTCGACAACTCAAGCGAAAACCAACCTTATTTACTCAACGTTAGGGTAGAAATTTGCATCGTTTTGAAAAACGTAACGAGGTCATTCATAAGTAGTCAAGCGGAAACCAACCTTGTTTACTCAACGTTAGGGTAGAAATTTGCATCGTTGTGAAAAACGTAACGAGGTCATTCATAAGTAGATTTTACTCCTCGAATTTTTCTCATACCGGGCGCCTAAAATCGATTCTTAAGGAGTAAACTCCAAAAATTTGAAACTTAAAACAATTTGCCTATAATATGCAATTGACTTCGAAGATCTAGAAGTTAAAATTTTATGCGTTGCAATTGATTTTGTACACTAAATAAAAACTAGCTATTTATCCTTTAATTGTTCCATAAACTTATTTTTAAACTCTTTACAGTCGGTTTATCGGTGCGGTGCCGGTGCGAGAATCGATATCCATTTACCAAGTGATTTTCAATCTTTCAATTTCCACCTATAAAACGGTTTTATACGTTCTTTTAATGGCCCCATCAACACTACGGAGTATCGTTCGATTCGAATTGTATCTTCGCTTTTACACACATCACTGCTTGACCGAATGGACTCATTTGCTATTACGAGTATATTTTCTATCTTTTGTAGTCTCTGTCTAGACTTTAGTCGGATTTAGGGCTTTGAGGCTTTCATTCAAAAAATCCAAAACAATTCACATGCTCGTTTAATGGACAAATCCAGTCAGACAAACCAGAGATTTAGAGATCCGTTCGTATCGTCGTTTTTCGTATTGTATCCTTAATGCATCCATTAGCGTTTCAACAATCTCTCGAGGTGTGATAACTTTTTTTGATAGGGACATCATTCACCATTTGAGGTTAGTGACGTTGGTTAGTTTTAGTTAAAGATTCTGGTTAATTTTCACATTTTACATAAGTTCACCTTCGCTCGCAGTTTGCAATGAATAAATAAATAAAAACATTTCTATCGATAAGTATTTTTTAATTCTCCACTCAGAAATATTTAGAAAGCAGTTATAATGGAGTACAAAAGCTGGATTTAGTGCTGAAAACCTTTGAGTATTAAACCAACGCATATTCTACCAGTCTACCTTTAACTTCTAACTTTAGACATCTTCTTCTTCTTCTTCTTCTTTATCAACCGATAGACGTCCACTGCTGGACAAAGGTCTCTTGCATGGACTTCCACAGGCCTCGGTCTTGCGCCGCCTGAATCTCGTTTAATGTCGTCGGTCCACCTGGTGGGGGGTCTGCCAACACTGCGCTTCCCGGTGCGGGGTCGCCACTCCAGCACCTTGGGACCCCAACGACCATCAGCTCTTCGAACTATGTGCCCCGCCCATTTCCACTTCAGTATCGCGACTCGCTTAGCTATGTCGGTGACTCTGGTTCTCCTACGGATCTCCTCATTTCTGATTCGATCCCGCAGGGACACTCCGAGCATAGCTCTCTCCATCGCCCGCTGAGCGGTCCTGAGCCTACTTATGAGGCCCTTAGTTAGCGACCATGTCTCGGATCCGTAAGTCATCACTGGCAACACGCACTGTTCGAAGACTTGAGTCTTCAGGCACTGAGGAATTTTGGACGAGAAGACATCTCGGAGCTTCCCGAACGCTGCCCAGCCGAGTTGGATTCGGCGGCTGATCTCTTTCTCGAAATTGGACCTATCTAGCTGGACTGTGTGAACTTATTCATCTGAATAAGATGAATAACTTTAGACATAAAGAAGAGAAAATGTACCTAAAAACTAAAAAGAGAATAGTAATAATTAATATATTATAAACAACACACCTACTTTAAAGACAGGACTTTTGCCAGCTTAATGTTTTAAGGAATGGTACTACGTTAAGCATCTTCCGCAGTTTGTCTAGACAGATTTTTTTCAAAATTTGAAACTATTTGCACGCTCGCCTAATGGCCCAATCAGCACTATTGGGAGTCAGTCAATCGGAATTGTATCTTGGCGTGTGCCAGCTCACTGCCTCAACGAATGGAACCATGTGCCAATATGTTTCGTATCTTTCGTCCAGGCTGTCTAGACGGGTTTAGGTCTTTATTTTTAGTGGCAAAATACAGTTTTTGACATAGACTTAACTTAATTTACTATACTAAGTAGATTCCCTGAAAGCCGCAAAATTCGTTACTTCTGATTTATCAATACTGTGCAACTTCTAGTGACTTCTTCTTATTTTAGCGTGATCAAAGTGAAGAATTGTGACGAATTGTCTTTTGAAATCTGGTCAGAGATATCAGATTCGAAAGATTTCGTAAGAGTTTTTTTGGCTCCTCATTCCTTTATTGTCTTTGTAATATTCTTACGGTAGTAATTATATTAAGTCTATGGCGACGACTGACGAGGGAACTAACAGACACACAGATACATAGATATACACGTCAAACTATAACACCTCTCTTTTTTGTCTGTGGATAAAAAGGGTTTAGGTTACTTACCTATTAGAATAAATTTATAAACACATATCATTAATTCCGAGGCCAGCGGGATTCGAACCCACATCTCTTGGGAATCGCGCCCGAGTGTGTTAGTCTTTTATACTATAGCCACGGTCGAACTACACGTCAGCATCGGAATTTGGATATGTATCTACTTTTTCAGTTTAAGCAACTGTTACTGTGAATATAGTGTAAAAGGCTAACACACTCGGGCGCGATTCCCAAGAGATGTGGGTTCGAATCCCGCTGGCCTCGGAATTTTTGATATGTGTTCATAAATTTATTCTGATATTTCCATAAGTGTAGGTTAACACTTTAATAAAAATAAAAATACTTACCTATTATTTGTTCAAGATTTTTTTTTTTTTTTAATAAAAGCCTCACCTATATTAGCGAATAGCGCACAACGCCTGCGGAGACCGTCGCTAGAAATAAAAGTCGATTTCATTTGGCGCCAGAAGCTTCGGCAATAAAATCGCAGTTGTCGAATTACTGCGGGGTATGAGCTGACTCGTAAATTCGGCGCTCGGCCTCCGACGGCCGACGACGGCCCATTGGCCGCTTTGTTCGCCGAATGTCAACTGCTACACAGGCCCATTGTTTTCAGAATGGCAAAGGTTCATTTTGAAATAATAGACTGCATACCAGTTTTTAACAGACTTCAAAAAAGGAGGAGGTTATCAATTCGCCGGAATCTTTTTTTCTTTTCTTTTTTTTTTGGTATGTCCACCGATTACTCGAAGATGCCTGAACCGATTTGAGAAATTATTTTTTTTGTTTGAAAGGGTATACTCCCCAAGTGGTTCCATATAAATTTTATCGAAATCGGTCGAGCGGATTTAAAATATCGACAATAAATTATATACTTTGTACAGTGTGTGTGTGTAATGTAGTTAAGCGGGAGTTTGAAGTGGGTTGTTTAGTAATAAAAAATTATAATTAAGGTGTACTACAACATCTACCAACTTATCAGTTCAGTTGACGGAGTCGTTAATGGAGAGTTTAATAAGACAGTATTATTGCCACATAAGAAAAAGCGAGTACCTAATGCCCGTTTTCATAAACGTTCCCTAAATTTTTAGTAAGCTAAGTTAGGGGACGACCTAAAGGTGGGGAAAAACTTTGGGTAAGGGATTGTAGTTAGGGGCTACATACGTAAAGAGATTTAAGTATGGTTGGTAAAAACGTGCATAAATCTACTGGATTTTCATAAAATTGCATAGCATCCGCACCAGAACGAACTTCAAACGCCTGCGCCACTACAAAGTATATAATTTATTGTTGATATTTTAAAAACTACTCGATTGATTTCGATAACATTTCAACGGAACTACCTAGGAAGTATAACCTTTCAAACAAAAAAAGAGTTTTCCAAATCGGTTCAGGCGTCTTCGAGTAATCGAGGAACATACATAAAAAAAAAGATTCCGACGAATTGAGAACCTCCTCCTTTTTTAGAGTCGGTTAAAAAGTAAAAGAGAAAAATATTATATTTTGATCCAAAGGTTGAACTATTAAGAATTTAAAATAATGCCCCTTTAAGTGTAGCTCATAAAATTTCTAACATAGTTGCATAATACAAATATTACGTAGAGCTTATGAGAGCTTGAAGGATAGTCATAGAATATAGCCGGTGTAAATCTAGATTTCCCAATGGATTGCTAGCTCAGCTAGACCTAGACAGACAGTAAAAGTGGAATCTCTGACGTTCACAACTCGTACGAATCAACGAACTCCTCGAAACAGTCGTGACTGTTGTGGTCTTATTAGAGGGAGCACTCGGGTTCGATTTCCGGCGGGGTTAATTTAGGGAATTTATAAATTCTGAATTGTCTCTGGTCTTGTCTGGTGGCTAGTAACCATCCTACCATCAAAGACGTGCAACTCAGCGATTTAGCGTTCTGGCACGGTGGCGTGGTGTATCCCCTACCAAGTTAGCCGGCTCCCATCTTAGACTGCATCATCACTGTCTAGGGCTAAGGTGTCGAATACAATAAAAAATGATGCCTTAGGGGTTCCATTAGTATCTGAGTGATATCATACCGTATAATTCAATGACTGGTATTTGCTTGATAAAATGTGTGACATGCTTTGGTCATTCATATCATTTATCACTCACGATTGATGGAATTCTAATGACTTTAATGCCCCTAAAATTTCAGTCCACTTATCATATTATTAGAACCCTTTTGAAAGGAGATTAATAATAATCATAGTCATAATCGTACGATGATTATGTTTATAGTTTAATCCTAATCATAGTCATCATCATAGTGATGACTATGACAGAAGCCCTAAAAAGCTGTATGATGAGTATATTACGTTGCGTGGCTATAATAGAGCGATAACAATCGAAAAACAAATAAAGAAGAACAAAAACTAACCAAATGTTGAAAACTCTTAAAAATATTTGGCGATGGAACCGCGAAGGTCGCACTAAATAACTTTCGCGGAAGACTCGTGAAAATTATGTGTTTTTTCTTCCTTTCACTCTTTAGGGAAAAAGCAATTGTTGTCTTTGTCGCACATCCTTTTTCCCTGGATGGTGTGTAAGCAAAATTTGTGTTTATGGTTATTGAATGGTACATACCGCGTGCGTTTTTTATGCTAAGCTAGTGGTGAAATGTTATAGATAACATTTGTTTGGCTTACTTGTGAAATACATGGTCTTTGGGCGGTTACCTAGTGAGTTTCAATTTGTTTCAAGTCTTTGATTGAACTTTAGTTCAGATGATACCCAACTACGCAAAGCTACAAGGAACGGTTATGACTGAGCCGATTTTAATGGACGGGATATCGATCGATTCCTCATTATGGTACGATTAACATAGCATAGTCTTTACATGTCAACCGACAGATGTCTACTGCTAGACAAGGGCCTCTAGCTGGACTTCCACAGGCCTCGGTCTTGCGCCGCCTGAATCCAGCGGCTCCCTGCGGGCTGCGACTCGTTTGATGTCGTCGGTCCACTTAGTGGGGGGTCTGCCAACACTGCGCTTCCCGGTGCGGGGTCGCCACTCTAGCACCTTGTGACCCTAACGACCATCAGCTCTTCGAATGTGCCCCGCTTATAGTATAGGCTTATAGTATTGTGTTAAAAACCGTAGTCGCTAATTTCGTTGGCTTGCAATATCTAGGCTTAGTAGAACCCTTTAACTCTTAAATAAATATCTAACACATGTGATTACAAAAATATAAACATTAATTAATACTTTCCTTCGAAAAGATATAAAACGAAATCTCTGTACAATTCACAGACAATCTTTAATAAAAACTGTCCACCCTTGCTTATAAAAAGCCTTACGAAGCAAAAAGCAATTTTTGAATATTCACAGCACACTAAAATATCAAATACTAAGCTTAAATTTTTAAAGGTAAAAAGTTAAACAGGTGAAAATGCTGACAGAACGATTAACGAAAATGCAAAGTGTGAACTTTACAAATGTTCAATCCATGCGCTGACACGTTTCGCCATTTTCGCATATCTAGTCCAACAGCTAAAACCTTTATAATGGTTGCTACTTTACATAACAGTAGACCGATTATTTTAAACAGACTTTAAAAAATTACGAGGTTCTCAAATCGTCGGTTTTTTTAAATTTTTTTATTTTTTTTATGCACCTATGTTCACCGATTACTCAAAGACGCATGAACCGATTTGGAAAATTCTTTTTTGTTTCAAAGGGTTATACTTCCCAGGTGGCCCCATTTAAATTTTATCGAAATCAGTCAAGCGGTTTTTAAAAAATCAACAATAAATTGTATACTTTGTAGTGGCGTTTGAAGTCGGTTTTTTAAAAGAATTTTTTATTAATATTATTTATTTACTTTAAGGTACTTAGACTATACCTACTTGTTTCATTAATATATTTAATTAATAAAATAAAATAAAAATAATATTAAGAATTAATTAATTAATTCACCGAAATCTAAGTAGGTAAGTAAGTTAATAATAATATTATAATGCCTAAAAACAAAAAAAATCGGATTCCATTTAAAGTTGATTAAATACAAATATTCCTGAATCTACTTAAAAATATCAAATCCAACTTCCTGAAACAGCGTGATAGAATATAAAAGGAATTTTATCGAGATTATGTCCTTTTGATTCCTGCCAGTCGGTAGTCGTTTCAGACGAGTTCTTTTGAAGTCTGTTTCATATCGCGCGGGTCGAAATTGGATGATGGAATCTCTTTATGAACGCGGATTAGTTTCGACTTTTTACACAATAAGACAGAGAATAATTTATTCAGAGTTCATTCAAGGCGCCTTTTGTTTAATCTATGATTTCTGTAAAATTTTATTTATTTTTAAGAACCCAAGGTAATATAAAATATCACAGTTTTCTCAGGAGTTTTCGAAAAACTTTACTAAACCCAGAATAATAATTATTATTATTCTGGGATTAGTAAGGGTAGTAAGTAGGGTTATTATTTATTATTGTACCATATAAATGGTCCACTATGACCATGTATGCTACACCGCACAGAGTTATAAATATTATGTTTAACATAATTAATTTATAAACATAAATATTATTATGTTTGTTCATAAATGTTATAGCAGAAATCATAAATGAGAAAATCCTTCTAATATTATAAATGCAAAAGTTTGTGAGGATGGATGTATGGATGTATGGATGTATGGAAGGATGGATGGATGGATGGATGGATGGATGTTTGTTACTCTTTCACGTCACAACGAATGAGTCGATTTGGCTGAAAGAAATAGTGATAGTTCATACCCAGGATTAACACATAATGTAACGACCCTAGTCCTTCGTACTAAGGAATTTTTCATGTTTGATAGTACTAAAAATTGTTGGTTGAATTTTATCAAAATCGGTACAGTAGTTAAGTTACGAGATGTACTTTCACATGAGATCATAAAAATAATAATTTTAGGAACTTCAATTTTCATGTCATATAATTTCAATTTGACGTTGACGCTATTCTGTAGAACGATATACTATAGGGGAAGGCAGCGACGACCGCAGCGTCATCGACGCGCGGATCGTATATAAGAAAGAACATTGTATTGGGCATATGTTCAGAGACTTAAACATGCACATACTATTTTATGAGAAATGTGAAGTGGTATGTAGAGACATACTTTATATCAATTATTATTGATAAAATACAAGGGGCGATACACGAAATCTATTATGAGTGATACCTAATCTGACGTTGGAAGCTGCTTAATAGATGGGGAGCTCTAGCGCCTTGGTGCTTTATGAACCTGTCTTTGGGCTAGCGACCGACGATCTCAGATGAAGATTGATCTATATCGCGATGCTCTATGCTGAGTGTTGTGTCAACCTGTAGGTTGGATGCTGAGATAGGATAAGCTTAGGATGGGCTAATAAACTTGCCAGTCCGGGCTGTCTGGTCCAGGTGTCTGATTCTACTTTCGAACTTGCTCTGACGTTAAGTTGGAGCCTATCACCACTTCGTGGTGACAACCAACTGTTGGATGCTGAGATAGGATGAAGCTAATGATGGCAATTGCTATTATGGTTTTGTCTGGTCCAGGCGTCCGACACCAACCTCGAACTAGACCCTAACGTTGTTAGAGTCCTTCACCACTCCGTGGTGACTTCACGCAGTATAACTATTAACATACAACCAACAAACAACAACTATACAATGAGAGGAGCTCACCTCTATAAAAAAGTCTCAGTGGATCACACCACTATAAAAAAGTCTTGTGGAAACACACCACGGTTAAAAAAGTGTCTTCAGTGGATCACACCACTATAAAAAAGTCTTGTGGAGCACACCACGGTTAAAAAAGCCTCGCACATTCGTGTGTGAGTGAATGATGACAGTGTGGGGGGGGGGGGGCTCATGGTTTGATGGTATTTCAGGGACTTGTAAACATTCCTGATTACTGATAAATAATTACCCAAAGTAATACATGTATGTTTAAGAAATTTAAGATGCGATCTCATTGCGTCAATTATTATAATAATACATTATTGTTTTAATGGACGCAACTGAGTGGTCCTTGATGTACCACAAAAGGTAGGAGCTCACCATCGTTTGGCGTGCAGGGAGCCAACGATCATCATTTCATTTTTTTTTTACAATGAAATGATGCCATCTTAATTTCGAACGTTGCCTATGGACTCAAAGGAACTTGAAACAACGATGTGTAGTGCAGACGTTCAATGTGATGTTGAATGTCGAGGTACATAAGTTGCGATGTAGGTTCTTTTGATGTTTACCCATAGAAATAATTGTGTCTCTCGACATCAGTGTTGAGACTCGTGATAATGCAGCAAACCGGTATCATTCATACTGGATTTTAAACATTCTTTAATATAAACCAATACGGGAACCCACTAAAATCTAATACACGAACTCTTGCATATATCGCCTAGATCTTCTGAACTCATTACTTCTGACGCTCTAAAAGTTCTTGGGTTAATACGATCACAACATTATAAAGGGTTCTACCACTAGTGATTCACGTGCCATTCTAAAGACATAATTTAAAAGAAGGAAGATTTGTAGGAATTATAGGGTAGAGATTTTCGTAGGGTACTTAGTTCAGTTACAATATGGCGCCGTGACCAGGATGGTCAAACGGCTGATTAGGGAAGTACAAAGTAGGCGAAAGCCTACAATATGTTGCTCGTGAAATGGAAAGAGTCTGAGGAAGTTTTGAGTTCGTTTTGGTCATGGCGTTTTGTGCGAGAGTTCGATTATAACTAGGTTATTGATAGGAGGATTATTTGGACGTGATGTAAATAAGGTTATTTTATTATTTAAACGGGTGAAAGCATAGTCGCAAATTCTAGTTCTATGGGTGAAAAGAACTTAATTGTGTGGTTGACGGGGGGTTGTGGAAATTGATGCCAAGTGTAAAAGAATCTAAGTGGAGCATGATTATCCATGAAAATTAATATTAATATGACATCAAATTGACTTCAGGTCTGGGGGTTGTGTAGAGTATTGGAGGTACAAAATATTAGATTAAGTAAAAGGAAAATGTGAAGATAAGTGATGTATTATGGAGCTTTGACTTAGTATAACATCAAATTGACTTCAGGTCTGGGGGTTGTGTAGAGTATTGGAGATACAAAAAAGGAATTAGATTAAGGGAAAGGAACATGTGAAGATGACTGATGTATTGTGGAGTAATCCTTGTATACAGGTTCACATATGTGTGTATCATTTAATTTTAGAAACAAATGATAGAAGTCTGTAGGTTGTGATGATATTAAGTTGGACATTCAGGGAAATTGCGAATAAAATATTTCTTAGTGTAAATTCTATTCAGCATACTTCATAGATGTCGTTCTATTTTGCATGCCTCATAGAATTTAGGGGGTTGAATGTAACGACCCTAGTCCTTCGTACTAAGGAATTTTTCATGTTTGATAGTACTAAAAATTGTTGGTTGAATTTTATCAAAATCGGTACAGTAGTTAAGTTACGAGATGTACTTTCACATGAGATCATAAAAATAATAATTTTAGGAACTTCAATTTTCATGTCATATAATTTCAATTTGACGTTGACGCTATTCTGTAGAACGATATACTATAGGGGAAGGCAGCGACGACCGCAGCGTCATCGACGCGCGGATCGTATATAAGAAAGAACATTGTATTGGGGCATATGTTCAGAGACTTAAACATGCACATACTATTTTATGAGAAATGTGAAGTGGTATGTAGAGACATACTTTATATCAATTATTATTGATAAAATACAAGGGGCGATACACGAAATCTATTATGAGTGATACCTAATCTGACGTTGGAAGCTGCTTAAGAGATGGGGAGCTCTAGCGCCTTGGTGCTTTATGAACCTGTCTTTGGGCTAGCGACCGACGATCTCAGATGAAGATTGATCTATATCGCGATGCTCTATGCTGAGTGTTGTGTCAACCTGTAGGTTGGATGCTGAGATAGGATAAGCTTAGGATGGGCTAATAAACTTGCCAGTCCGGGCTGTCTGGTCCAGGTGTCTGATTCTACTTTCGAACTTGCTCTGACGTTAAGTTGGAGCCTATCACCACTTCGTGGTGACAACCAACTGTTGGATGCTGAGATAGGATGAAGCTAATGATGGCAATTGCTATTATGGTTTTGTCTGGTCCAGGCGTCCGACACCAACCTCGAACTAGACCCTAACGTTGTTAGAGTCCTTCACCACTCCGTGGTGACTTCACGCAGTATAACTATTAACATACAACCAACAAACAACAACTATACAATGAGAGGAGCTCACCTCTATAAAAAAGTCTCAGTGGATCACACCACTATAAAAAAGTCTTGTGGAAACACACCACGGTTAAAAAAGTGTCTTCAGTGGATCACACCACTATAAAAAAGTCTTGTGGAGCACACCACGGTTAAAAAAGCCTCGCACATTCGTGTGTGAGTGAATGATGACAGTGTGGGGGGGGGGGGGGGCTCATGGTTTGATGGTATTTCAGGGACTTGTAAACATTCCTGATTACTGATAAATAATTACCCAAAGTAATACATGTATGTTTAAGAAATTTAAGATGCGATCTCATTGCGTCAATTATTATAATAATACATTATTGTTTTAATGGACGCAACTGAGTGGTCCTTGATGTACCACAAAAGGTAGGAGCTCACCATCGTTTGGCGTGCAGGGAGCCAACGATCATCATTTCATTTTTTTTTTACAATGAAATGATGCCATCTTAATTTCGAACGTTGCCTATGGACTCAAAGGAACTTGAAACAACGATGTGTAGTGCAGACGTTCAATGTGATGTTGAATGTCGAGGTACATAAGTTGCGATGTAGGTTCTTTTGATGTTTACCCATAGAAATAATTGTGTCTCTCGACATCAGTGTTGAGACTCGTGATAATGCAGCAAACCGGTATCATTCATACTGGATTTTAAACATTCTTTAATATAAACCAATACGGGAACCCACTAAAATCTAATACACGAACTCTTGCATATATCGCCTAGATCTTCTGAACTCATTACTTCTGACGCTCTAAAAGTTCTTGGGTTAATACGATCACAACATTATAAAGGGTTCTACCACTAGTGATTCACGTGCCATTCTAAAGACATAATTTAAAAGAAGGAAGATTTGTAGGAATTATAGGGTAGAGATTTTCGTAGGGTACTTAGTTCAGTTACAATAGGCTACATTTTATCCCGGAAAATTAAGGAGTTCAGGTGGGAATAAGAAAACCTTAATCGACGCGGACGAAGTCGCGGGCATCATCTAGTCATGTTATAGTTTAAAGTCTTAAAATGATTATAAGATATTTGAGTATTTTTCCCTAAAATTGTATTCCAAACAATAAATAATCACCCCGGTACATCGTTACAACGGTTACAACACTATTTATTACACCTATAGTGTGTCTTCTTCTTCTTCTTCTTTATCAACCTATAGACGTCCACTGCTGGACAAAGGTCTCCTGCATGGACTTTCACAGGCTTCAATCTTGCGCCGCTTGAATCCAGCGGCTCCCAGCGACTCCTTTGATGTCGTCGGTCCACCTGGTGGGGGGTCTGCCAACACTGCGTTTCCCGGTGCGGGGTCGCCACTCCAACACCTTGGGACCCCAACGACCATCAGCTCTTCGAACTATGTGCCCCGCCCATTTCCACTTCAGTTTCGCGACACGCTGAGCTACAGTGACTTTGGTTCTCGTATGGATCTCCTTATTTCTGATTTAATAACGCAGGGATATACCGAGCATAGCTCCCTCCATCGCTCGCTGAGTGACCCTGAGCCTGTGTACTGTATAGTGTGTCAATACCATAATACTATAGGATTTATACAGCCTACAGCCTCCCCCACACTAGTCGGCTGGACAAACAATGTCCTCTCGATTATCATTGCAATCTAACATGTCATTAACACGCACCTGCCTTGTTTGCTACGCAAACCCAGTGTAAACTAAATGTCTGTGGGTGCCGACTGCGTTGACGGATTCATCAGATAATTTGCCTCTTTGTACAAAATTTGAGCTGAAATATTTTATTCAGTAGTAGTAGGAGACAGTTACTTGAAATTTTGACAGTAAGTTCCTTTTATAACGTAGGAATCGAATCCACGTGCCGATTTCACCGACGTCGAGTGACGTTTAGCCGAGGAATAAAATGAGCGTTATGACAGTTTGTATATTGAAAGAAAATACTGTCCAAATATCTTTACGCTCGGATAATACTTATTTTACGTTGGAGAAATCGACCCTTAGATAGAATGTTTTGAAATTCGTAAGGGTGTTAAATAGGGGGTGAAAGTTTGTATGAAAGTCCGTCATCTTTCAAGTTACATCCATGAAACTTGCTATTGGGGCTTAGCCGAGCGTAGAATAAAATGAGCGTTATGACAGTTTGTATATTGAAAGAAAATACTGTCCAAATATCTTTACGCTCGGATAATACTTATTTTACGTTGGAGAAATCGACCCTTAGATAGAATGTTTTGAAATTCGTAAGGGGGTTAAATAGGGGGTGAAAGTTTGTATGAAAGTCCGTCATCTTTCAAGTTACATCCATGAAACTTGCTATTGGGGCTTAGCCGAGCGTAGAATAAAATGAGCGTTATGACAGTTTGTATATTGAAAATACTGTCCAAATATCAAATTTACGCTCGGATAAGACTTATTTTACGTTGGAGAAATCGACCCTTAGAAAGGATTTTTAGGGTTCCGTACCCAAAGGGTACCAACGGGACCCTATTACTAAGCCTACGCTGTCCGTCCGTCCGTCCGTCCGTCCGTCCGTCCGTCTGTCAGCGGGCTGTATCTCGTAAACCGTAATAGATAGACAGATGAAATTTTCACATATTATGTATTTCTATTGCCGCTATAACAACAAATAATAAAAATTAAATTAAATTAAAAAAATTAAATTAAAATGGGTAGGTGGGTAGATGGAAATCTTTTAATTTAATTTTTTTTAACGGAACCCTAAAAGAGCGAGGCCCGACTCGCACTTGGCCGATTTTTAAAATTCCTAACGGAGTTAACTAGGGGGTGAAAGTTTGTATGAAAGTCCGTCATCTTTCAAGTTACATCCATGAAACTTGCTATTGGGGCTTACAAATAAATAATCAAGAAAAACGTATTTCATAGTTTTTAAAAACTCCACCCCCAAAGGATGTATTGAGGTATATTAATGAATGTTTGTATTAAAGTCCGTAATTTTTTAAGTTAGGTATATCCATGTTGCCTTTCGATTAAAAATTAAGAAGATCGTGTTTCACAGTTTTTGAAATTCTAACCCAAAACTTAATTCCACGTGGAAGAAGTCGCGGGGGCAAAGGCTAGTTAACAATAAGAAAGGCGCAAAGTGTTACACACCTACTGCCCTCAATACCATAAGACGTTTACGCTGATCCTATTATGCTGGACTTATGAGTTTGTTGACTCGGTTTACTGACTGACTCCTTTCATATACCTAGACGTAATATTACCTCGATACAAATTTTGTGTCGAGGCCAGTACTGCAACGATAGAAGAATTCTATTAACAAACATAGAGTTGTGAAGCTGAAATGGCAATAAAAAAAAGCATAAAGAAGCAGTGATAGCCTAGTGGTTAGGACTGTGGTCTCTTATTCGGAGGGTCGCAGGTTCGATCCCGGGCACGCACCTCTGACTTTTCAAAGATATGTGCGTTTAAGAAATTAAATATCTTATACGCCATCGTCTTCAATCAACGCCGTAGCAGAGCTAACTGAAGACCTCTCCGGCATTCCTCCTTCCATCCTTCCGCCTTCCTTCCCTCCATCCCTCCGTCCGTCCTTTACACGCTACGCCCTTCAGTCGACATTTATCATGCACAGGCACACCTGCACTGGTAGACCTCTCCGGAAGACCGTAACGTGGATGGTTTACAATAGAATTAGGCCCAAGGTGGTCGAATGACTACTCAGCTCCTTTATGTACAGCGTTGGAATAAGCAAGCGCGCTCCATATAAGGCTGCATATTCACTTACCAACAGGAGTGAACGCAGATTACTGTGTTCACTAAGAGTAAGACACGGGCGGCACATGCCAACGCTTGGGCCGATCGTGCCTCTCTATCGCTTGTTCCGCGCTCTCGCTTGCACGCTCAGGCTCATGCGGAACGTGACACTATTTCGTGCGTGTAGCCGGTGTTCATCGATTTATAAGACGTTATCACTTTAAAAAAGTAGCTTTGATGTAGGTATGTCAAGAGTAAGGTCATTCCAGCGATTAAACTCTTTTCATGAAGCTTCTTTCAGTGTGGTTCTGTCTATTTAGTTATTCTGCTACATGTGGTTAGTGAGAAATAGCCTTCTAGCCTGGTATTTAGTTTCCACTTACTTCATATCAATTATACATCATGTCTTATCATAATTCCCTCTACTAAGTTAGTTAACCTTATTATGTACGAGTACGTCGCACAATAGGGGTATTGTTTACACAATTAAGCTGCTTAACATGATCATTACACAATATCCATGAGCAGGGAATGTTCCTTCACGCATAAGCACAGCTCAGCGCATAAGTATAGACCTTAACGTTGGCCCAAACTTTGGACCCAACTAGTCCCAAAGAGTGGATGCATCGCTAATATGAATGGTGAATGATGTTTCATGGTATTTTTTTTAATTTTATAATAGTGAGTCATGCACAAATAAAATATACCTAAGGGCCGACTTCACCAACGTAAAATAAATCTTATTCGAGCGTAGATTTGATATTTTGACCGTATTTTCAATAGAAAAACTGTCAAACGCCCAATTTATTCCTCGGTAAAACTTCACTCGACGTTGGTGAAATCGGCACCAAGCATATCAAAATGAAGAGGTATAAAAGTAGGCGATAATTTATTTTTTATAACCCACACTGGATCTCTCAAACGCTAGGCTAGCACTGTTCTCTCCTGCTTAAAAAAGTTTTCGTACCGAATAAATTAGTACGTAAATCCGTATAAAGAGCAGCGTATTAGAATAAACATAAAAGTAAATAAAATACATTTCGTGAAGTCAACCATCAAAGGCAAGAGAATGCTTTTGACATTCAAGTCGCCTTGGATCCTTTGGATCTCTAGGATCAAAATTTTCGACATCCAATCAACATGCCATCCCCGAAAATTGATCAGAAACATAAAACGCGACAGCTAAAAGGGACAAAAAAGGAAAATACTCATAATTATTTGCCGTTGCTGTTTGTGACAGCAGAGATTTGAGTATAAATCTAAGAAGGAACATTAAAAATAAATAAGGGGTGGTTGGGGCGAGCCGCGTATCGGATGTTTGTCCGGCTTTTAGTGATGTTTGCTTCTGTTTTTGACGTAAACACCAAATGTCGCATGAAACCAACTACTAAGTTTGATTTATAAGTTGTCACCGACATCGAAATAGGTAGGGTTTTCAGGGTTCATCTAAATAATTTAAAAAAAAATGGTTGTCTGTAAAGTCGGTTTACGGACGATATGTTTACGTGATAACGTCATAAAGAAACATTGATGAATAAAATATAAAGCCTCAATAGCCCAACGGTTAAAGGTGCGAAGTTATAACTGAAAGGTCGCAGGTTCGAATCCCACCCGTTGCACTATTGTCGTACCCACTCCTAGTACAAGCTTTCCGCTTAGTTGGAGGGGAAAGGAAGGATATGAGTGAACTTCAATTTGACTAATATTCTTTAAAAAAAAAAAAACAAAAAAAAAAGTGTCACAAGCCAACGCTTGGGCCGATCGTGCCTCTCTATCGCTTGTTCCGCGCTCTCGCTTGCACGCTCAGGCTCAGGCGGAACGTGACACTTTTTCGTGCATGCAGCCAGTGTTCATCGATTTATAAGACGTTATCACGTCAAAAATCACGTTCACGTTCCCCTCGTAAATTTTGTGGTCTTCATTTACATTTTTCTTTTATACTATTCATTCAATTATATTTCATAAGATATAATCCGGCCATATGAAGGTCGGATAATCTTTGAGAATTTTTTGGCAAGAAATATGACGAAATGACGAATGAATTTACTTTCGTTTGAATTAGAAGTCATCCAGATAAAGATCCCAGTACCTAATAAATGTAGGTAAAAATAACTTTTCTGCAGATCTACTAAGCGCAACTTTCTGCGCCTCGTATATTAGATTAGCAAAACGAGAGAGATAATGTTTAGATTTTAGACATATTTCGTGGTTTAATTATACCTAATAATTATAATCTTAATTATAATATTGCTAATCATGTACCACGATGATGTGTTGTTGAGTTTTGGGTTTGATGATAATGATTTAATAGACGTATACGCCGTAACATTAGGTCCTAAAATATGCTTACGGTAGTAAACATAACACGTCTATGCCTAAATGTAAGCTAAATGTACCTCGACCTTAAATATACCAGACACACAGAAGTATTGTACACACACGCATTTTAGTAAACATAAACTGTATAAATTCATATACGGTCATGTGAAAATATCACGGAGCCACGCGGGCACATCAAATGTCATTCCCTCCCAAATATCGCTGCGAAGTTCCCGGGTCAATTTGCATGTAGATGGCGCCAAAATCCGGCCTAGTGATGTTGAGGAATGAACACTTGAGATATTAGTGAGTCGAATGTTTTGAGTTATATACATTGTGTCACATGTCTGAATTCATTCTACTGCGGGACGAGGAGTTTCTTTAGTTTTTGGAACGTAGTTCCTTATCGCGCGGTGCGGAACTCGGAAGGGGGCTAGACGGATCGACACTTTTTTGAAACCGACACTTTTTTGAAGGCATTGTGTTCGGTATTTTCGCGGTACAATATTGGGTCTCCATAGCCTTGTGGCTTCTGCAGTCGCCTAACAGTGAAAAGTCGATGGTTCGAATCCCAGCTAGACAGACTGAATTTTCTATTTTCAATTTTATTTTAAATAATTTCTACATATGGAATTTTTCCCTAAGGTGGAAAGGTTCCACATGTAGAAATTGTTTAAAATAAAATTGAAAATGGAAAATTCGGTCTGTCGAGCTGGGATTCGAACCATCGACCTTTGGCTGTTAGGCGACTGCAGAAGTCATAAGGCTACGGAGACCCATTATTGTACCCCGAAAATACCGAACACAATGCCAAATTAATTAATCGAAAGGAACTACGTTCCATCCGGGTGTCCCTTGACACCTCTCAAGTATTTTTTTAAATAAAATCTTAGGTAGTACCAAATCAGCCAAAGTACCAAAGGATTAGCAAGCTGAAGGAGCAGACGTGGAGGCCACGTATCGGCAAACGCGATGCAGGATTACTGCCAGATCGATGAACTGACGACCTTAAGAAGGGAGCAGGATTTCGTGCTCCCTTCTTAAGGTCGCCGTGCCCATCCAGCCATTTGGCTGAATGAGCACGGCGGATGAGTGCATAACTATGGTGGCTCTATGTCTAGCAATGGAAGGTAAACTCCTTGATGTTGAATGGCTGATGATGATGACCAAGGAAAGACTGGTAAAGAACCTCAAATCTTGAAAGAACATTGAAGAAAACATTACACTTATAAATAACAGAGGAAACAAGAACAGATAATAAGAACAAGGTATTTACCCAAATTAAGCGAACTATTTAAACCAGTAAAAATAAAACTTTATAGCTTGTAAAAGTTAGTAAGAAAATAAGTTCCACCATTTAAGATTTATAGTTAAAAAATTTAAGATTTATAGTTAAAATATTTTTAAAAAATCGACTTCAAATGCCCGCGCCAGCACAAAGTATATAATTTATTGTTGATATTTTAAAAACCGCTCGACCGATTTCGATATTTCAATGGGACCACCTGTAAAGTTTTTTTTTTGACAAAAAAGAATTTTCCAAATCGGTTCAGGCGTCTTCGAGTAATCGGTGAACATACATAAAAAAATAAAAATAAAAAAAGATTCCGATGAATTGAGGACCTCTTCCTTTTTTGAGGCCGGCTAATAAGCTTACAGCATCACAAACAAAAGATATAACAGACGTTCAACATAATTATTCAGCTCGTACGTGAAATAATGTATAAAAGTTTTAGACAGAGCTGAAACGAGTTGCAGAAAATCGAACTAAGCATGGATTAAATGAGTTAAAGCACTCAACTTGTTACGAGAGGGTACATCACTACGGCTCACGAAACTCGGCTTAACTGATTTAAATACAGAACAGACTATATCTGCGTCCTTGTACCAACACAGATAACAATATTACGAGTATATTCTGACATTTGCATTTTTAGTCTGTTGTCAAGAAATAAACAAAGTTTATTTTAAATTGTTTTGTCAACTTGTGCCTCTCCCAAATTAATTTATTTTACTTTATTCTACCTACGAGTTTGTTGGCGTGAAGTAAGGTTTTTAAAGATCCCGCGGGAACCCTTTGCTTCCCAGCTTATAAGTATCCTATGTCACTCTGTAGGACTTTTTCATAACATTAAGTTAAAAAAACTTCCATGCCCAAAATCAAGTCGATCAAACTATAACGTGGGTACCTTTACATCTTAGACTATATCTTCACTCACCATCAGGTGTGATTAAAGTCAAACGCTAGGCTAAAAAATATGAAAAAAAACCGTCATAATAATCGACCGAGCGAAGCGAAGGTCTTTGAGTTAACTAGGGCGATTTGCACTTGTCCGTCCGTCCGTCCGTCCGTCCGTCCGTCTGTCAGAGCCTTATAACTTTTGAATTACTGAACGTAATTACTTCAAATTTAGATATAATATGTAAACCGATGGCCTCCAGCCGAAAATGGCTTAAAAAGTTATAAAAATCTTTATTTCAGGGGGGCTCTCATAGAAGCGAATGCGAAGTAAAAAAAAAAATATCGCGTTACATAAAATTGTTACGTATCATTTTAAAGATAATTTTGAACTGAGTACAAAAATAATTTTTTTTTAATTTTTCCCTTAAAATTGACGAAATGGGGGGCTTTCAAAGTGGCGATTTTATACGCTCGCTTGAAGACGCTCTCTAGAAAAATCCGCTATGGATTTTCAAACTGATTTTATGTTTTTAGGTCACTTATATCCTGTACTTGAACAACAAATACTAAAATTATATGAATATTATAAAGAAACGAGATTATTTAATTTTTAATGGGCGTCAGTAATTCATATAGCATCAACATAGCTTCACAATAATGCTAATAGATGGCGCAGTCAGTAACTATTCCCATGGAACTACGAGTTAAATTCAATGTTTGATAAATAATTCAATGTTTTCACTAACGTTCCCTAACCTTTACGGGCTACCTATAAGTTAGGTGATTGATGTTTTCTGTCAACTTATTTATCACGATCCTGTACGGGACACCTAAAAGGATATTGGGACGGATGTTAGGACTTAGGATTGTATTTAGGAGCTACCTACGTTAAGAGACTCCTACTTAGGGGATGATTTAGGTATGTTTGGTGAAAACGGGCATAATAATAATGTCAGTTTTGGTTATCATGTATCGATTGAATGAATAATCATGGGATACCGTTACCGCGAGGTCTCAGTTCGGGGCGAACCACTAGTATATACCTAGTAGCTTTTATCAAAAATATATGGTATTAATATTATATTCTACTAATATTATAAATGCGAAAGTTTGTGAAGATGGATGTGTGTTACTCCTTCACGCCACAACGAATAAATCGATTTGGCTGAAATTTGAAATAGAGATAGCTCATACCCAAGATTAACACATAGGCCTCATTTTATCCCGAAAAATTACAGAGTTCCCAAAAAAAACCACCGTCATCATCGGGCATCATATATAGTAATAAATTAAATACTAAGTATTACCTTTCTAAATTCGCGCGGAGTTGGGTGTGGTTGTTGTATATCAAATATTTATTCTGCCGCCTTAATGGCGCATTAATCTTACCCCAAGTGCCTCTCGGTTCTGACGTGCCTCCCAGTAAGATGAGATTTGTGGGCTTTCAGCTAACTTAAATATAAAAGTTAAACGATAAATACTTATAGTATAGTAACAGATCAGAATGTTAACCGTATCCATCCAAAAAATATGATGAAACGGTGAAAAGAAACAGAAAAACTGTTTAAATGACTAAATATATCAAGTCGCTCTGTCGCGGCGTGATTGATGGACAAACCAAGCAATCGCAGCAGTAGTAGCATAAAATAATTCTGTTATCAGAATCTTCTGCAAATTAAGGTTACCTGATAAAGTGTGTTTTTCGTCATACGAGTAAGGATCTGATTAATGTACCTGTAATAATAACAAAAAAAATATATTATTTAAATTTTGAAATCACAAATTAAGTGATAAGTTATTAAATTTAATACCTCTTTGTAATGAAATATTCCCAAAATATACCTATAATATATATATATATATAATAGAATAGAAATGTTTTTTATTCAAGTAAACTTTTTTACAAGTGCTTTCGAATCGTCGATGAGTCTACCACTGGTTCGGAATGCCGTTATATATATATATTATATATATATATATATATATATATATATATATATATATATATATATATATATATAGATATATATATATATATATATATATATATATATATATATATATATTATCAAATTTTTACATAGTTATCAAAGGTCAAATGCTGTTTTTGGTCAGGTCATATTTGGCCATCCTTACTTGTTCTGCCGGCAATCAAACCCGTATAATGCTGTGTCAGGGTGGTCGCCAAGCTATTCCATCCATCCGGACATTCCAAAGGTTTTTATCAAAATAAGTTATTACAGGTTTCATACGGAATTACAATGAAGTCACATGCTCGGATCACATGGCATTATACAAACGCTATAAAATCAATGGCAATCATTTCAGTTTTATGCCCCGTCACACACCATGGATTTCATAAATAGGACTGAACGGGGACTGCGGTTGTCGTGCGATACTACGTGATTTATGGGTGTTGACATCCGTAAAACTATAGCCCTATGGGTGTAATAAACATACAAAGTTATCATTTGTTTATCATCAAGTGACATAAATCATTTAATTTTGGAAGAGACCAGACTTTGTTTTGTCCATTTTGTTTGCGTTTGACAACGATCTCTCATCCAGTGGTGAAATAGTGAGGATAGGGTAGGATAGGACAGGAGTATATTAATACCACTGTGAGGAAGAGATGTGCTAATGACAATTATAGAGTAGCATGTACCTTATACCGTTATTTTTGTCTTCTACAAAGTATCGGAACGAAACGTTAATAGATATAATTGTTAAAGTCGAAACCTTACCCACCTATATTTTAAACACTAAGCCGATTTGGGTTGGGTTTGACGGAAAAACATCTAAACTTACTGTAGGTATTAACCACGTAGCTCTTATGGGGTCTGCCGCAAGTTGTAGCGAAATCGATCTACTTTTCAGACGGCTCAGGATTCGACCCAGGCATGTTATAACTTGCTATAGCATTTAAAGAAAACATAAATAATGAAACATATATGCCTGAGAGCCATGACAATTGTTCAGAAAAAATGCTTCTATTAAATTCCGAAATTGCAAATTACGTTTTTCATAAATCACCAGCTTTGAATCGCTGTGAAATGAGTTTCCGTGAAAGGCAAAACGCATCGACGGGGTAATTAAGAGGACAAATGTCGAATCCCAACGTCCAATACGCGCTCTAGTAGGTTTTAAATTTAATTTAAGCTTCGGGCAAACCGAGGCAGATTCCGCATGGGATGTGGAATGCGATTATCTTTTTATAATATGATAACGTAAGTTGGGTGAATAAAAAAATCAGAGAGCGTCGAATACATGCGGCACAAAATCGTGGCATGAGAAAGTCCCAATAATATAGCTAAATCTTGCTGTAGACGTCTATTTCTTGAAGTCTATGAAGATTATGTGACATGTAACATTTGTAGCAGCTAGAGTGCGGGCATATGTTGAACCGTGTGCCACCGGCGGTAATGGGGCTGCTTTCTGTCTGCTCGTCTTAACATGAATTGAATTGTAGTACCTACGCTTTTTTTGGAACCTAACCTCATTGTGGAAATATTCTATTCTATTCTATTTATTATTCTAAGCAGTGATAGCCTAGTGGTTAGGACTGTGGTCTCCTATTTGGGGGGTCGCAGGTTCGATCACGGGTACGCACGTCTGACTTTTCGGAGTTAAGTGCGTTTAAGCAATTAAATATCACTTGCTTCAACGGTGAAGGAAAACATCGTGAGGAAACCTGCACATCTGAGAGTTCTTCATAATATTCTTGAAGGTGTGTGAAGACCGCCAATTCGCATTGGGCCAGCATGGTGGACTACGGCCTATTACCCTTCTCTGAGAGGAGACCTGCGCTCAGTAGTGAGCAGTTGATGGGTTGCTGATGATGATGATGATGATGATTCTATTCTAACAAAGTTGCATCGGTTAAATCGGCATGGCATCCGGCTGCCCACAGGATAGTATAAAAAACTTATTACAATGTAATAGCTGTATAATAATATTGTAAAATGATTATTTTGAAAAGAGCAACTGCTGAGTTTCTTGCCGGCTCTTCTCAGCAGAATTCGCTTTCCGAACCGGTGGTAGAGTCATGACGTATCATAATAGCCACAGGTTGGCCTACATGAAATAAGTAATTTTGAATTTTTTGAATTTTTTGAACGTTTTATATAATTTCCTTCTCTGAGAGGAGACCTGCGCTCAGTAGTGAGCAGTTGATGGGTTGCTGATGATGATGATGATGATGATTCTATTCTAACAAAGTTGCATCGGTTAAATCGGCATGGCATCCGGCTGCCCACAGGATAGTATAAAAAACTTATTACAATGTAATAGCTGTATAATAATATTGTAAAATGATTATTTTGAAAAGAGCAACTGCTGAGTTTCTTGCCGGCTCTTCTCAGCAGAATTCGCTTTCCGAACCGGTGGTAGAGTCATGACGTATCATAATAGCCACAGGTTGGCCTACATGAAATAAGTAATTTTGAATTTTTTGAATTTTTTGAACGTTTTATATAATTTGTTACTTAGCGGCCGATTTCACCAACGTCGAGTGACGTTTTACCGATGAGTAAATTGGGTGTTCTGACAGTGTTTGTATTGAAAATACTGTCAAAATATCAAATTAACGCTCGGATAAGACATATTTTACGTTGGTGAAATCGGCCCTCAGAGGTTTAGCAAAACAAGTTTGTTATTTCTTATGAAAACTGAAGAATAAAAATAAGATATATATCTATACGTACATACTTATACATGTGCGTAATATTTGTTTACTGAATGGAAGTTATGAAAGTACCTTCTACTGAGAAGATGATGATGATAACGATGAGAACCTGAAACTATTCTTCGCATATTCATACATTTAGCTTTCCATGGCACCTTTAGATGGGTTGCGTCGCCATTTTACTTAAGGCATACACACATTTCGCACTACGTATAATTCGCATCCCGCATCATACGCGGAATTCCCCACAGTTTAACCGCAGCTTTACATTATTAATTTATTCGTCGATGTCGCCGAATTATTCGCAGGCATGCAGCCATAATCGTTGGGTTCACGTGGATACTGGATTCATTCGATGCATCGATCATTTGCTTTCGGCAGGGGATATGAAAATATTTGTGTACAATGGATTAAAATGGCTTAAAATTATTGTACGATGTAATATGCGCTATCTATATTTCATGAACGATCAGTTTCGACTGCCGAAAGTCTAGAGTTTTGAGTTTATCATGTAACTAGCCTTTGTCCGCGGCTTCGCTCACGTTATCGGTTATGTTCGATTTTTAAAACCCTATTTTACTCCTATTTTTTGGTTTGCGGATGCCTAGTGCCAACGTCATAATAGTATCGATCTGTATGCCAAAAAATCCGATTCGTCCAGTAGTTTGAGCCGTGCGTTGATAGATCAGTCAGTCAGTCAGTCAGTCAGTCACCTTTTCCTTTTATATATTTAGATACTTACAATTACTTCGATTTCTTTCTTTCATCCCATACATTGGAGTGGCGACCCCGCACTAAAAAGCTCAGAGTTGGCAGACCCCCCTACCCCGGTTGATGAAGATGAAGAAGATTAGGAATAAGAGAAGAGAAATAATATAAATACCAAAAAATATCGATGCTAAAAAAATTGGTTGTCTGTAAAGTCGGTTTACGGATGATAGTTTTACGTGATAAATAAATAAATAAATTGCATACTTTTATGAATTGAATTGAATTATTATCACTGAATTAGCATTATTTTAGGAGTTAATTGAAAATTATAATTTACTCTGGTCACAAGCCAACGCTTGGGCCCATCGTTCCTCTCTATCGCTTGTTCCGCGCTCTCGCTTGCACCCTCAGGCTCAGGCGTGCTCAGGCGGAACGTGATACTTTTTCGTGCGTGCAGCCGGTGTTCATCGATTTATAAGGCGTTATCACGTCAAAAATATCTATGCTAAAAAGAAGAGTAGTTTTGCAAGCACAAAGAAAATATAGATACTGAATTTCTATAGTACCTGAATTACACAGACATATAACGTACCTATCAGAAAGCTGTTTGTATCCTCAGCGAGGTGCTCGTACAATCAAACGTGCAATCTAGTTAGGAAGCCAATTTGCTAGTTTAAATGCAGTTAACGTGTAACTTTGCGCTCGGAAAGTTTGACGAAATCGACGCCAGTGATTGGCAACTGCTGAAATTCACGGTGATTTTCTGATATTGAACCATGTCGATAAACTTCGGAAAAGTTTATAATCATTTTACTTGCAATACTTTCTAGTATCACAAAGTTTTAAGGACATGCACTCGTAGAATACCCACGACGAGCGAACTGTATTTTTTGCCTACTACTTTGACTAAGACAACACTAAACGTAAATCTAGTGGACAAGGACTACGCTATACGTAATACTGCTAGGCGAACTTCACGCTTCGAGCGAAGACGGGTGTCACTTCTGTACTTCTTTGGTACCGTCGTCGTACCCCGTGTCAACGGGATCCTATTACTAGATAAGCGTCCGCTGTCTGTCCATCCGTCCGTCCTTCCGTCTAGCTGTTAGCGGCAGTATCTCATGAACAGCAATAGGTTGATCACAGAATGTGTATGTCTATTGCCGTTATAAAAACAGATACCTAGGTAAAAAAAGTAAAAAATTACAGAAAGGGTCTCCACTACACATACATACACTACATGCACTAAAAATTTGTTTATGCTCGATGTTTATAATAGCTAGTGTAAAATCTTGTACGATTATTACCTTAATTATTACCATAATTACCTTAGGATGGTGCGGAATTCTTCGTGAAATTTGGGTTCGACTCAGCATCTGCTATACGTAGCAGGTATAAATTGTTTATAATTATAAACAATTTATACCAGATATATGAAATAGATAGAAGATGAAAGATAGAAGATATATTTTCTAGCAGATTCTTCTTCATAAAAAATTATGAAGAGTGCATAAATGTGTGCATAAAAGTGCAGAAGAAACTAATTATAATTAGTTTCTTCTTCTTCATAATTTTTTCTTTCTATTGATGAATAATTAATTTATACATGACAATTTTGATGATCAAAATTGCGTGATATTTATATCTTAATGTAGATATATAGCGGCGTAATAAAATAGCAACAAAAAACTATACTTTCATCACAGCTGTGTTACTGAGGCAGCACTCTTTGTAACACAAAGAAAATGTTTCTGCAGCTTCGAATGGAGCTCGCAATTTCGCGTTAATTGGTCTCTTTCACGAAGCCGCCGCGAAGCTCGACTACTAAGCATTTCGTATTGCCATTAAATATCAAATATAAATAATAACTACTTTTACCCGCCACTTCGTTAACGTGGAGTTAGGTCACAACAAAATAATTTTGCCAAATAGTACGTCATTCTACAGAACGTGATGCGTGAAACAGAAAGTTTTCTGAGACAATTTTTGATAGCATAACGCGGCTGTCTAAACGTCTCATTACATAATATCAACTCTAGGATACTAAATATAAAGATATAGGTATAGATTATAAGAACAGACTGCTTAAATCATATAAGGCTTCAGATGTAGGAAAAACTAAATCTGCTAGAGTTTGAATTTACATTTAATCAATTTAATTAAAACACACAAACTACTGGAAAGAACTTTGTTTGATTAACAATTTTTATAGAACGTTAGTTTTTTAAACTACAAGCTTGGTTCTTAACTTTTTGTTCACAACTCCAACCTACTCTATAAATTAGGTCACACGAGAATACTTTCATGTAAAAAAACCATGTAGAAGCACTATTGCACTTTTTCTAACACATCCTAGAAATTTTCTATCCATTCTCCTGCATAAATCCCAAAAGCATTCATATCGTAAACTACATTTCGATATTCGCCATAAAAAGTTTCTTTCTAAAATATATTGGTAGCAAAAAGTGATTTATGAATGAAAGTTGATTTATGGGTCAGTAAATCACGTGTTCGCCTTGATGCATTCTGAACAATGGGCATAAAAGTGAAGTGAAATAAAAATGGAGTGAATAAAAAGTGAAATAAAAGTGAAGTGAAACAAATGCGCGGTCACGGCAGCGCGCCGCAGGCTAGCCGTGTCAAATGACTGCTGCAATATTAAATTTTATTAGAATTTTTAAAGGCTTCGCGTGTAGGACTGTGTATGTTATTATATTTTTATGTTTGTAACGCTACCGGCGCTGTCGATGGTTCTAAAATTTGAACGAAGTTATTGCTTGTCGTTAAAAAATATTGCCAGCGTTATGCGAAAAATAGACGTCCCGTAGCCATTCCTTAGTTTTCCTGTTTTTTTTTAGCTTAATCTTGCAAAATATTTTGCACTTTATGAATCTTATATAAAAATCTCTCTTAGTAACAAAAAAATTTTTTTTGAAACAATAATTATAATATTTAATATGAAACGATGGTTGCAACTTGCAATAGTATTTAAAACTATGGCGCAACTTTGAATATGTATACATGTATAATTACGATCTAAGTGGCGCAACCATTAACTAAGTTCAATATTTAATTAGTTCACACAGATTACACTCAATAATAGTGTAAGATAAACATTGAGTGAGTTAGTAGATAGTAGTTATTGTAGTTCTATAATAATTAAAAAAAAATTATTTCTCAGAATGAGTAATAGATAACTTCAATGAAAGTGACCCTACTCACATAAAATTAACTAGACATTAGATATTATTGCCATGAAGTATTTCTATTAAGCCCGCATATTCCGAGTTACCGAGTACAACGGATGTTATAATAATTGGTATTATTTACGGGAAAGTGGCAATATAAAGCACTTTGTCACTATGAAATTGATATCTTTTGCCTACATGGGTTACCTCATAAAATCGTATAATTTATGTGCCCTACAAATTACGTCTAATCTCTAAATAGTTTAAAATAAAGTCGCTATCCACGCTTGTGTTTTGAGCGCTTAGTTCTTCTAAACTACGCAACGGATTTTGATACGGTTTTCAAGATCGGAGAATTTCTTAATTTGAATATTACATCCCTATAGTGTTAGATTCTCGACTTGTCATATAAGAGCCACAAGTTGGCCTAAATGAAATAAATAATTTTGAATTTGAATATTACATTCACAGAAATTAAAGCAGAAATTAGATACCTACTTGATTAAAGTCGATGTTTTGTAATCAAGTTGAAAAAAATATTTTTTTTTTCCGCGCTCTTACGTGATAAAGTTGATCCCTATTATATTGGTATGTATTTCACTCAATATAGGTAAATGATGCCGATGTCAGAAAATATTATTTTTTAATTTTATATATTATATTGCTATCTATGCATCAAGCATTCCAGGAATGCTAGGTAGCTGTTCGTCAGATAAATATCCCAATAGAATAGTAAACTTTTACTCGATCAATAAGAGTAGTACCTTACTTAGTATGTACAAAGATTCTTATACATAGATTGTTTCTTCGAAAAACCATTACGTAAGAAGCAATCGTTAGTTTCACAGTCCCTACAGGGCGTTCGTTGCTTTCACGAAAAAGCAATAAAGAACAAAAATAGGAGAGAAAGAGAGAGAAAAATAAATTGTCCTTTTTCTAATCTCAAGCACCAGAGCAAAAGGCCCCATTTTCCACTAATTGGGTTTGCTAAAAGCTTTCTCGAAAAACTTGTTATAAATGACCTTTGCAACTCGTATATTCGAGATAGAACAAATAGTGATTATTTTGGGTAAATAATAATACAGTGAACAGTTATTATGTTTTCTCGATTTCCATGTTGGTTCTGGGATTTTTGTTTACTAAAAGTAAAGTAAAAGTAAAGTACATATTTTGGTAAAATATGGGTAGAAAGTATTATCTGGATGTTATTAGATAAAAACACACCAACTACATAAACATAATATACTTAGAGAAATGTATATACCTATTTATATTTTTTCATCACCATAATTATATTATTGTACTAGCTGATGCCCGCGACTTCGTTCGCGTGGATTTAATAAAATCCCGCGGGAACTTTTGATTTTCCGGGATAAAAAGTAGCCTATGTCACTCTCCAGGCCTTCAACTATACCTACCTATGCAAAAAATCACGTCGACCTGAAGCTCTATTGCAGCGTGATTGAAGGACACACCTAGAAATGAACAAATAATATTTGTAAGGATAGTTATTACTGCATGCAAAGGCCACGCTCGCATAAGCTAGAAGATTGATGGAGCGAGCCGCGATACTTTTCTAATTGTTTTTCACAAAGGCTTGCGCTAAACAAATTGATGCGGTGGCTTTTGCTGAATAATTGCCATAATTACCGAGCATTATAGAGCAAAGGAATTTCTACATAATTGCGCCGGCCATGTCTGGCACGCTGAACTTGATTTTTGTTTTACTATTTTTGCTAAACTAGCTGGGGTCCAACTAAGCGTTTGATGTCATCGGTCTATCTAGTGGGGGGTCTGCCAACACAGCGCTTACCGGTGCGGGGTCGCCACTTTAGCACCATGGGACCACAACGACCATCATGTCTCCAAACTTATGTGCCCGGCCAATCTCAGCTTTGCGACTCACTGAGCAATGTTGGTAACTTTTGTTCTCCTACGGATCTCCTCGTACCTGATTTAGAGATACTCTGAGCATAGCATGGATAAAGGCGGAGCAAGACCGAGAGCAGTGGTAGGCCATGCAATATACCTTTTCTCAAATTTGCTCGGAAATAGCTTCTTTATTTAAAAAAAACGAAACGTCAATTGGCTCATTGCTGGCGTGGCGCCAGCAATTACGTAACAGGACAATAATGTAAATTGCTGGACAGGTACGAGGTTTTTAAAATGTACACTTTCCTCTATTAGGTGTTTCTCCTCTGTGATTAGGTGTTTTAAATGTGCATTTCTTTCGCTGAGTTATACAATTTAAAAAAATAAGAATGAATTTTTTTTTAAATGGAACAAAAAGAGCGTGGTTTAATTGGAGGTAAAGAATTATTGGTGACTGGTGTTTTCTTTTACAATATATTTCTTGTTCTGAAATAAAAATGGATTCGGAATCGGATGAAGAATTAATGGACTTTACACCTTTACACCACCAGATATGGCGGAAGAAGCTAAAATTCTATCAGAAAATCTTTAACATGAAATAAAACAGTGTTTCTTTAATTATTTTTTTGTTGTTTCCTCGCAAATTAGAGAAAAGTACTATATAAGCCTCGGCCGAAATAGCAATTCATGGCCTCGTTTACTTAAAAAGGCCTCGGCTAGCGCCTCGTCCTTTTAAAATCACTTGGGAGTCCTCAGCTTCGCCTCGGCCTTCCAATGTTACTCGTCCATAAATTGCTTTATTCCAAGCCTCGACAATAATGTACTATTGTTCAACCGTGGAAGTTGATAGAGAAGAAAAAGTAGCCTCGCGCAAGGCAAGGTTGGCGGCTATTTAATACCTTTACCAAGTTTTGGTCTCGCTGAACTATCAAGGTGGTTATAAAGTCTTCTTTCTTAGAACCTTCTTTACACCTAAATAATGTTTTCATTAAGTCCGCAGTAATCGATGCACGTCTAGACGGTCTAATGTCTAAGAGGCGCACGTTACCTGCCCTGATGGCACTAGATTACGGTATTACTATGAAAATTTGGTATTTCAGAGCACAGATCTCATTTAGTGTCTTTAGTTAATTAGGTACTATTAATTTGCGGGGTGGTAAGATTTTGTCTAAATGCTGGATTCTGAGGCAAAGTGGAAAGGTCAGTGAATAATTAATTAATTTATCTTTGATAAATAGGTATTATCTTTAATTAAACCTAGTTTTCAACTTTTCATTATAAGATTCAAAAGATGCTACATACTCGTTCAACAAAATACTAGTGTTAGGAGTCGATAATTATTGAGATACCTATGTTATATTGCAGATAGATAGATCAAAGATAATATCCGACGGAACATTATCTTTGAGTTGAGATAGAATCTTTCGTCTGAGAAGGTTTTAATCGGTAGATATTAATGAATGTCTAGACGGACTAATGTTTCAAAGGCGCACCACACCACCTATTCCGTTTATTAATGTTTAGACTTTAGGTACATGGTGGAATATTGCTAGGGTATTGGAAATATAATATTACGTCTTTACACTATACTGAAATTACTAAACTTGAAGCCTCAACAGCTCAACGGTTAAAGGTCGCAGGTTCGAATCCCACCCGTTGCACTATATTCTTACCCACTCCTAGCACAAACTTTTAAGGTTTTGTGTAACAAGGTTTATATGTATAACAAGGTCTCTCCTCATGCAAGTTTTTACACATAATGACCGCGCTGGGCAGGCGTATGTAATCTTCTTCTTTATCAACCGCTAGAAGTCCACTGCTGGACAAAGGTCTCTTGCATGGACTTCCACAGGTCTCGGTCTTGCGCCGCCGAATCCAGCGGCTCTCTGCGACTCGTTAGATGTCGTCGGTCCACCTAGTGGGGGTGTGCCAACATTGCGCTTCTCGGTGCGGGGTCGCCACTCCAGCACCTTGGGATACCAACGACTATCAACTCTTCGAACTACGTGCCCCGCCCATTTCATCTCTCAATCTCGCACTGGAAAGCGCAGTGCCGGCAGACCCCGAGACCTCGGTATGTGGACCGACCGCTGAGGTCACCAGACGAGTCGAAGGGAGACACTGGCTTTACATCAGTAGGTAGTCCACAATGCTCCATTAAGGTAATGGAGAAATAATTTAAACAAAAACCAGGGATTGTCTTTGCTCGCTAACTAATTGAGAATAGGAGTGATACCGAATGATGAATCGCCATACGAAATCAACGGTTTGTCAAAGTTATATTAAAATCGTCACGCGAAGTGTGGGGAACTTACGGAACAAAGCTAATAAATTAAGGAAGGAAAATTTAAGTTAAGTATTAGTGAACACAGTTCAATGTCTCTAGCTCTATCAACCTTTACAAACCACGGGCAAAAAACTTCCGCATTTACTTGCAGAAGCCCTTTTAAGAGTACCTATTGCAGAAATTGACTTACTGCGAGTATCTACACAGTGCGACTTGCCAAAGCTGATTTCTGGACTCTTTACGTTCAGTGTTATAACTAAATTGATAAGTTAGTTTACGGTAATCTCCTGGCTCCATAGTTTATCTGTGGTAAAAACTTACGTGTGAACCCATGGTTTGAACACTGTGAATTGGTGCAAACTATCACTGTGACTGACGTAAGTATAATATGTCGTGGTAAAAGTAAAGGGCTTAAACCGCGGGATTTATAAAAACCTTACTCCAAAGTGTTAAAACGCAGACGAAGGCTCGTGCAACATGATTAACTGCCGATTTCACCAACGTCGAATGACGTTTAACCGAGGAAAAAAATTGGGCGATCTGACAGTTTTTGTATTGAAAATCGGCCAAAATATCAAATTCTAAGAAAAAGAACTCATTTTACGTAGGTGAAATCGACCCTAAGAATTGTAATTTTTAATTAATAAAATTGTTTTCGGTTTTCACTATCAATGTTTCTCTTATAAGTTCAAAATTCTTCTGTTAGAAATAGAGAAATATAGTCGTTCGAACATTTCAGCAACATTCCCTTTTACAATAATCTCGCCCCACGTAAAACCTCAGGAACGTATTAACATCGGATAATCATCGCGACCTCTAGAACATTTTCATAATTACACGGGCACCTAATTAAGATGGTCGCGATATTCGGGTGTACAAAAGTTAACGATTTCGGAAAACTTCGCCCTCAGGCCATAAACGTCATAGTAGGTGATGAACGTCCACTTCATTTTGGGGGAAATGCATATAATTCATAAGAAAATTACATTTCGTTATATCGTGTTAATATTTTAATTATTATAATTAAATGTAGACTAGATTTTTTCCAGCAGTAACGCTCACGTTAAGGTCGATTTTTCAAACCACTATTTTAACCCCCTAAGGCAGGCTTGCAGAAACGCAAGGTTATTCTTTTAACCCAGAGTTAGCTGCTTCTTCGACAGATTTCGTATACACTATACACCTACTGTCAAAATTACAAAATTTAACCCTAGGTTAAGCTTAACCCTTAGCCTAGCCTAAAAGGGCCTTAGGGTTTGAATTTTCAAAAATCCTTTCTTAGCTGATGCCTACGTCATAAATCATAATAGCTATCTGTATGCCTCTCAAGTCTCAGCCCAACCCGTCCAGTAATTTGAGATGTGCGTTGATAGATCAGTCAGTCAGTTAGTCAGACACCTTTTCCTTCTATATGTTTTGATAGGTTGATAGCATCTATATACTTTTAAAAACAATGAATATTTTGCGGTACTTAGTGTACCTATGTAAAAATACTTAAGTACCCTTTTCTATCTGTACGCGTAAGTAGTATAAGTTTTTATAGTTTTCTACATCGAACCTACGAATGGGAGTTCGTCAATACATCTAAAGCTAGCGCGCGAAGCGGAAACCTTGCGAAGTAAAAGCGTTCAAGCATTTACAAAAATAAATACTCGATCGCCTCTACTTATTTCGCAAATTCAATCTGTTATAAACTCCTCATAGCCCCCGTCAGGAATCGAACCTGAGATATCCCACTTATAAGACCACAGCATACACCACTGGACGGAGTGGTCGACTTCAAGTCAATCCAAAAGTAAAAAAAAATTTTCATTTCAAAAGTCATTATCACCTGAAATTTTGCACCTTATAGATCACAGGCATTCCACAAGATTCAAACTAAAGTGGCAATTCGTGCGTGATCCGCAGCGAATTGGTTTCCACCACGTGACCCGACTTGCGAAACGTATCACGTGGTATCACGGCAAAAATGGATGTTCACGACTTTTAATTTATAAATAACTACCCTCCACTCAAACCCTTCTCGTATTTAAGTGGGATCGGAAGTAGGCTTTACATATTGAACCTTGTTGTAAAAATATACCTATCCCTGTCTGTCTGAGTGCCTGTCAGGACTTCACAACTCCTGAATCAATGAACATAATTACTTCCGATTCACAAATAAAAAATTGGTTGTCTGTAAAGTCGGTTTACGGACGATAGTTTTACGTGATAACGTCATAAAGAAACATTGATGAAAAATTGCATACTTTTATGAATTGAATTGAACTATTGTCACAGAATTATCATTATTTTGTATAATACAACGAAGGAGTCAATTGAAAATTACAATTTTCTCTAGTCACAAGCCAACGCTTGGGCCAATCGTGCCTCTCTATCGCTTGTTCCGCTTGTTCAAAGGGGGCAACAATAGAAGCGAGAACAACATTTGCGGCAAAAATTATTAACCTGTAGTAGGTAAAACAACTTCAGTTTCGCGACTCGCTGAGCTATGTCGGTGACCTTGGTTCTCCTACGGATCTCCTCATTTCTGATTTGATCTCGCATGGACACTGAGCATAGCTCTCTCCATCGCCCACTGAGCATCCCTGAGCCTTCTTACGAGTATGAGGCCCACAGTTAGCGACCATGACTCGGATCCGTAAGTTATCACTTACGTCTTACGTTACGTCATCGGAGTCGCGAAATTGCAGTGGAAATGGGCGGGGCTCATAGTTTGAAGAGCTGATGGTCGTTGGGGTCCAACTAAGGACCCCAACCATCAGCTTTTCGAATAGGTGCTGGAGTGGCGACCCCGCACCGGGAAGCGCAGTGTTGGCAGACTACGTGGACCGACGACATCAAACGAGTCGCAGGGAGCCGCTGGATTTAGGCAGCGCAAGGCCGAGGCCTGTGAAAGTCCCTGCAAGAGACCTTTGTCAAAGAAGAAGAAATAAAGCAACAAATAATTATATCAGGCACCTATTAAACAAAAATAAAATAAATATTTTTTTCTTTGCAAAAACTTAACGCTACTAAAAAATTAACTCAGTATACTAGGTGTCTACAAACTTCTAACACACGAGGTCTTAGTTCGTGGCAAACCTCTAGTGTATAATTATTTAGTGTACGGAAATAAAGCGAGGTATCTGTTCCAACAAGCCAATTACTGAAACAAGCTGCCTGTCTATTTGCTGGACGGACTCACGACAGCGAGTAAGCTATGGATTACCTACATTACCGCTGCGGGCTGTAATACTGTAACACTGTAATACTACACTTCTACAACGTTTCCCTGCACGCTTTAGTATACAATATACTAGTAAATTGTGGGGTAATCTGATCATATTGACAAGCGAAAATACCATAGCTTGGAGCTTTAAGTAGGTACTTGGAGTGCGTAAAAGAGATATTCGGTTTCCGTGCACTGAAATAGAGCTACATAGGTACCTTGCGCTTGGAAAGTAAAGAGCTCCATATACATCAAACACGGTAGAACGCATGCAAAAAATCGTACGCACGCAAAAAGCTTACCGTGCTTCTTATAAATGCTCTAATAAATAATTGTCCTATTTATAAATATCGTATAACGTGAGAACGGGTAGGACACACATCCACAAAAAAGTTATCCATTCTCGTTTTCACCAAGCATACCCAAATCATTCCCTAAGACGGAGTCTCTTTACGTAAGTAGCCCCTAAATATGGTCCCTTACCCAATAAAATTTTCACCGTCCGGGTCCGTGTTCCCTGAAAACAAAATTGGCAGAAAGCGGCACCTAACTTAGGTAGCCCGTAAAAGTTAGGGAACGCTGGTGAAAACAGGCATCAATGTGTTATGGAAAATACTTTATTAGGTGTTTCCTAGAAGGTTCTGCTGTTGTAGATCTGATGATGATGATGAGAAGAAATCCCCATAGATTAGGTGGGCAGTAAAATGTCTCAATCGAAATTCCTCACGTTCAGTTGTAGTCTGTTGTAAACACCCAAATCTTTGCAAAGAAATAAAGTAGTTTACGAACGTTCCCAAGTAATCGATTACCCCAAAAATCTAACCGCAAACAATCGGCGGGTCGTTTTAAGTGATTGTTTAGGAAGTGTTATTTACCCCGGCTTCAGTACAATTGGCGCGCGTGCCTTGAATACCAAATCGTTCAGTGTTCAACCTTGTAAGGGAATAGGGAGGAAGCTATGTACTCATTGTAGTAGTTTTCAAACCACATTTTTCGTATTAAGGGAAAAATATCCGGTGCACCCATTACAAACGAAGTTTGAATCTCATTTGAATGTCAAACAATCAAATTCAATGAAATTTTGTAGAGTGTCAATCCTATAATTTAATACAAAAACTTATTTTTAAAAAATCGACTTCAAACACCCGCGCCACTATAAACTAAGTATATAGTTTATTGTTGATTTTTAAAAACCGCTCAACCGACTTCGATATGATTTAAAACTTGGAAAGTATACCCTTTCAAACAAAAACGAATTTCCAAATCGGTTCAAGCGTCTTCGAGTAATCGGTGAAAATATTCCGCCGAATTGAGAACCTCCTCCTTTTTTGAAGTCGGTTAAAAACGATTTGCAAGCCCCAATTATATCAATGTCCTGTGTATATTGAAATCCAATCCATGAAATAGATAATCAATACGAATTATGGAATCTACTTGAACCTATACCTAAATCATTTTTTTTCCGTGAAATTTATTGAGATTATGACTGAGATATGATTAAGATCAATGCTACAAGTACCTGAGAGTTTTCTAAAAATACCTATTATGTCAATAAGGAAGGATTAGATAATATATTAAGCAATATTTTGTACTTAATTTATAAAAAGGTCTGTAGATTTAACAAGCAACGATTAAAGTTCTTCTTTTGCTATTATCATCATCATTATTAGCAACCCATCAACGGCTCACTATGAGCGCAGGTCTCCTCTCAGAGAAGGGTTATAGGCCATAATGCACCACGCTGGCCCAATGCGAATTGGCGGACTTCACACACCTTCGAGAACATTATAGAGAACTCTCAGATGTGCAGGTTTCCTCACGATGTTTTCCTTCACCGTTGAAGCAAGTGATATTTAATTGCTTAAACGCACATGACTCCGAAAAGTCAGAGGTACCCGGAATCGAACCTGCGACCCCCCGAATAGGAGGCCACAGTCCTAACCACTAGGCTATCACAGCTTTTTTTGCTTTTGTTATTGCTATATCTATCGAAAGTTGTTCGATAGATATAGCAATAGTTCCAATTAGTAACCATACTAATTGGAATTTATTAACTGAATTATTCTACATACCAACAGTATATCAGTATGTAGTAGGTACCTTTGAACAAAGGTACCTACTACAAAATAAGCAAATCGCACAGTGAAACAAAACTGAGTTCCGGTAACTTTTCCATGGCACAAAACGTCACACGACACTCCACTTTGCCGACGCGGTCCGCCAAACACAATTAGGGCTAAATTCGCTTAACGTCGCGCGAGCCAATTTGACGACTCCACTCCGCTCGTTAGCCCGTCAGCACTTGATGCAGGCTAACCCTAAAATTCTAGTGCATTTTGCGACTGACGAATGCTGACGAAGGTGTAATTTTATTAGAAAGCTCCCGATATTTTCCGCGCAAAGTTTACTGTAAAATTTTGACAAGCTTCATAAAAGGAAGTGCTTCTCGATTCGGGTTAAAGTTTTTCCATTTTTCACGTAAAATGTTAAGGATAGCATCTAGCCATGTACGAGATTGCACTAAAGTGCAAAATTATTTTTTGAAAATTCATGCTTCTTACTTTTCCTGTTCTTACTTTCTGATGTAGAAACATATTTTTTTG
The DNA here is from genome assembly GCA_029955525.1 of Oeneis ivallda. Lineage (NCBI taxonomy): Eukaryota > Metazoa > Arthropoda > Insecta > Lepidoptera > Nymphalidae > Oeneis > Oeneis ivallda. The sequence continues at coordinate 4,290,581 of JARPMR010000006.1, read as the reverse complement.
ACATATATAGGCCCTGTTTCACCACTTGCTGATAAAGGTCTGATAGCCTATCCACCACTTATCTGACGGATAGCGTTTAAATTTCTGTTTCATAAGTACCTGATAAGTCAATCTGGCAGTAAAATCAAAAAGATACCACACAGATTCATCCAGCAGATATTTTATCTGTTAAATACATATCAGACTCTTTATCAGCAAGTGTTGAAACTGGCCATACGTTTTTTTTAACAGCTGTTGGTTGGATTCTAGAGATTGCTTAGTGTTAAGTGAATCATAGCTCAGCGAGTCGCGAAACTGAAGTAGAAATGGGCGGGGCACATAGTTCGAAGAGCTGATGGTAGTTGGGGTCCCTGTGAAGTGCTGGAATGGCGACCCCGCATCGGTAGACGCAGTGTTGGCAGACCCCCCCACTAGGTGGACCGACGACATCAAACGAGCCGTAGGGAGCCGCTAGATTCAGGCGGCGCAAGACCGAAGCCTGTGGAAGTCCATGGAGGAGACCTTTGTACAGCAGTGGGCGTCTATAGGTTCATTAAGAAGAAGAAATAGTCATTAGCGTTGTAGTCTTATGAGTAGAAGATCACGGCTTTGATTCCTGGTAGAGTAACTAATTTCATAATTTTATTGTCTTGGTAAGTTCAGGAGTGGATTTAGCCATGGCTAAAGCCATTACCTTGCTGGCAAAAGCCGGTGTCACAAAGTGAGTTAACGTTCTGGTACGATATGGCGTAGAAACCGATCAAGGGTAGATATGGGTTTAATCCCATTCCAAGTTGGTCCACTTCCGCTCAGACTGCATCGTCACTTAACATCAGGTGAGACTGCAGGTAAGAGCTAACTTATCGAAAAATGTTCTAGTAACTAGTTGTAGTTCTAGTAAAAAAATATAAATAACGTAATTTGACAAAAACATTCAAATAGCGCTCAAAAATATAGTCTAAAGTGAGGGAAAAGCTAAATAAAATAAAACGTGCCAAATGCCGCTTTATGCAAAGCGACGAAAATGGCATTCGTTAGAGCTGCAGGTTAACAAGGGAGAGCCAATTTCCCGGCGTAAAGGGTTAATTTTAATGAGGTGTAGATGTTATGGTGCGATTCTTTGAAAAAGATTACCTCAGTATAGATATAGAATAGATTGTTACGATAGCAATCGCCTCTGATCGACCGATACTCACTCGCTGTATTGGCTAAAACGCATTGTTGTAGAAAGAACGCCATAAATTCAACCTATCACCACAATTGAGACTGTAGCAATGATTGATCAACAAAACATTTTTTTTTTTAAAGAATATTGGTCACATTGAAGTTGACTAATATCCTCCTATCCCCTCCAACTAAGCGGAAAGCTTGTGCTAGGAGTGGGTACGACAATAGTGCAACGGGTGGGATTCGAACCTGCGACCTTTCAGTTTTCAGTCCGCACCTTTAACCGTTGGGCTATTGAGGCTTGAATAGAATTGAAAAAAAAAATCACGTTTCTTGTACGGGGAACCTCTATATTTTTGATTTATTGAATTTATTTATTGAACGAAATAAAACGAGAAAAAATGTAAGTTAAAAAATGTTAAAGGATTATAACAATAATCCAATTACAAAATTCCCCAGGTTTGCAAGGGTTAATTCAGTGAGCAAATATTTGCTCGCATTTCTGCTGACTACTCGGATCAAAGCGGCAGAGTTTGATGTTTCAACGGTTGCATTGTTGAGAGTGAATCTCACCGAATCGTAACTTTAATTTTTGTTTTCGTCAAAATGATCTGTGTATTTTAAAAATTGTAACTAGGTAACAACAAATAAAAATAAGTCGTGTGGTGTCGTGGGCGTGGGACACCAGATAGGAACGAAGTTCCTTATTATATACAATATTAATTTCAAGTTCTATTCGAGGCAAAATAATTATTCGGGTATACATTTTTATCATGATTTTTTTATCGATAAAAATCAAAAAAACTACTTTACAAAATTATCTTAACACCTTTATTTTTTATACAATGATTCATAAAAATATATAATAACAAGTGTAATTTGTTTTTAATTTTTTACCAAATATTATAAATTATAAATAATAATAAATTAATAATAAAAGTAAAATAAATAATAATTATCTGAAGTCAGGATTCGAACCTCAAAATTAAAATTCAATTATTTTTAACGTTACGGACGTTTTTTGCCGGCTAGGGTACCCCTCCGCAACGCCTCATAAGGAACTTCGTTCCAAAACATTGAGTATTTTTTTAACCGATTCCTATTAAAACTAAAAATCAGTAAATCAACAAATCAACGATCCAATAAATAATTATTTATTGGTCTCAGCAAATCAATCAATAATAATCTATAAATCAACAAACCAATTAATAATAATAATTTATTTATTTATTGGTTTGTTGGTTCGTCCTTCAATCATGCATAAAGTTGAAATTACCTGAAAAACCTGGAAACCTGGATTGTGACATAGGCTTTTTATCCAGGAAAAAGGTCAAAGACTATTTTGTCATTGAATAAAAAAGAAAAGGCATCTTAGCTTTGACTATATTCATACCGTAGTAAATATGTCTATACATCATAGTGATGCAATAGTGCAATCATTGAGTTTTGAGACTAGAATATATAATATGGGCTTATGTTTAAATACACTATAGCAATCTACATTGTGACTTGGGCAAACATCGGGGATTTATAGATAGGTAAGGTTAGTTAGCTGGTATTAACATACCCTGTCTCCTGTTTATTCAGGGGTGGATTAATTCTGAGATTTATGTAAATAATAATTTATATAACTGGGGGTAGAACAGCTACTATTTACTTATTTATATAATCGCGCTCCATTCAGACGGAGTATGATTCTTATTTAAGTACTAGCTGATGCCCGCGACTTCATCCGCGTGGCTTTAGTTTTTAAAATCCCTCGGGAACACTTTGATTTTCCGGGATAAAAGTAGTCTATGCACTCTCCAGGTCCTCAACTATACCCATGCAAAAAATCACGTCGATCCGTGGCTCTCTTGCAGCGTGATTGAATGACAAACCAACAAACAAACACTCTTTCGCATCTATATATATATATAAAAGAAAGTGGTGTTAGTTACACTATTTATAACTCAAGAACGGATGAACCGATTTGGCTCAAAATTGGTGGAGAGGTAGCTTAGAACCAGGAGACGGACATAGGATACTTTTTATCCCGTTCGACCGCGTTTCCGTCAAGTCAATATAAAACCTGGTATAACAAAAATGCATCTGACATGGAATAAAAAAACGAAAATGACAGTGGAAGAACAAAACGTAAATGACAGTTAAACGTAATTTTGTATTTGGTTAATTATGGTAAAAACAATTATAAAAATTATAGTTTAACGTAATTGATAATATCATCAGTAATATGTTTTCTCTTTGAATCATCATTAACAATGCCGCGAGCAAGACGATCAAATGTTTCCTGCTACAAAGCTCCGGATTGACGTGATTTATTGGATAGGTATAGTTGAGAACCTGGAGGGTGACAAAGATTTCCCGCGGGATGTTATGAACTAAATCCACGCAGACGAAGTCGCGGGCATCAGCTAGTTTATAATATAATATGATTAGAATATTAAATTGCATAAGAAAACACTGTAATATTACGTCCATACGATGTTTTACATCCATACCTATTACGTAGGTATAATGATCGTTTGACAATATCTGACGCATATGGAGTAGTTTGACTTTGACAAAATAGGGCTATCCTTGATGGCTATACGATAAAGTGTATTTGCCAGCTTAAGATGAGCCGTACATTGAAAGTATCCTGTACATTCCGGGGTTCAAGTTATTTGGACTTTTACTGAAGATTGTGATGTCTATAATTTCTGAACTACTAAACCGACGACCTTGAAATAATTACAGGACAATCTCTAAAGTACCTGTTTTCTAACAAAAAAAGAATGAATGAAATCGGAATACGCCTTAATGAATTACAAGCAGCCGATATTGGAAAAATTTTTGTATTGCAGAAGAGGGCAATTCGCGCAATATATAATTTAAAACCGCGGGATTCCCTTCGAGAAAAATTTAAAGAAATAGGCATTCTTACAGTAGCTTCACAATATATTTACAACAATATAATATTTGTCAGACAAAACATCGTGAATTACAAAAAAAAGGGTGATTTACACGATAGGCAAGTTAGAAATCCAAACAGGCTCGTGATTCCTCGATGTCGCCTCAAGAGGGTCCGAAAGACATTTGTGGGAATGGGCGTAACGTTTTATAATAAAATTCCACAGTCGATCTTAGACTTGCCTTTACACAAGTTTAAGAAATCAGTAAAAACTAATCTCATGAAAAAAGCATATTATGCAATTGAAGACTATTTAGATGATAAAAAAGCGTGGACATAATTCTTTCCAGCGATTCATGAGACAGCAGGTGGTAATTGAACTGTTTAACTATTCTATTGAATGTAAACTTATTTTGAAAAGAGCAACTGCCGAGTTTCTTGCTGGTTGTTCTCGGCAGGAACGGCATTCCGAACCAGTGGTAGACTCATCGACGATTCGAAAGCACTTGTAAAAATGTTTATTTGAATAAAAAACATTTCTATTCTATTCTATTCTATTCAACTAAATACACATTTTGACTTTCATCCCCTGTCCCAAGGGAACCGTGCTGAATTTCGGGATAAAAAGTATCCTATATTATACCTCGTAGTATGAACTTAAATCATGCTAAGTTTCATTTAAAACCGTCCAGTAGTTTCGGCGTGATGCGCGGCCAAGATACAGACAGACAGACAGACAGACAGACAGACAGACAAAAAATTAAAAAAAAATTGTTTTGGCTTCAGTATCGATGATAGAGTGCCCTCATACAAAAATTTTCAAAATATCTTCAATGTACAGAATTGGACCTGTTACAGTTTTATTATATTATAGATAGATAGAAGATTAAACAATGAAATGCTAGTCTGTAAGTGTGGAAAAAAATCAATTTAATAGGTCCATATTTGAGCTACTGTACTGAGCTTGAGGCGATTTTGATGCGATTTTTCGCATTACAAATGAATCAGGTGCGCTGCAGTTCTTCGTAGAATTAAAATTTTTTTAAGTGACTTGTTTTTATTGAACTTACTTGTTCAAAAAAGGTATTTCCGTCTTTCATCACATTAGCGTTTATGTGGGCGGGCCACATTGAGTATTCGAAGTAAATGAGTCCTCGCCATAAAACGGGTCCCAAATGAAACCGTATATCTTTCTGTGTGTAATTCAATTATACGCGGCAATCACATCGCCTCTATATAACAGGTGCATTTTATACCGCCGCCTATGGAGCCCTTGTACCATAGTTTTTGTGTAGTCCAAGTAATAATCTTTAGCGTTTTACGAGCAGTTTCTCCAGTCATCGTTAATTATGAATGTCCAAACTTTAATTTGAGTATACTATAAAGCATATATAGAAGCAGTGATAGCCTAGTGGTTACGACTGTGGTCTCCTATTCGGGGGGTCGCAGGTTCAATACCGGGTACGCACCTCTGACTTTTCGAAGTTAAGTGCGTTTAAGAAATTAAATATCACTGCTTTAAAGGTGAAGGAAAACATCGTGAGGAAACCTGCACGCCTGAGAGTTTTCCATAATGTTCTCGAAGGTGTGCGAAGTCCGCCAATTCGCATTGGGCCAGCGTGGTGGACTATGGCCTATAACCCTTCTCTAAGAGGAGACCTCGCTCAGTAGTGAGCCGATGAATGGGTTGATAACGATGATGATGAATGATGATATTATTAAGAAGTATTATGATGCAACGGATCACTGACGTGATTTCTTGCATGTATAATGTATATAGCATAATTATTTCCGTGATATTATCGTTAAATGCTTAAAGTTGAAAATTAGCGCTTAATGCTCTTGTATTTGCACAGGGAAAAGAGATCATACTAAGTTGTGTCCCTTTTTCGTGTTATGCTACACATGACATATTTTGCCCTCATTGCTTGGGATCTTTTATTTTAATTACTCAAGTGGGACTATCGTTTGGTTAATCTACCTTAAAGTACAGCACAACTTTTTTATTTCTTTGAAGGTTGACTAAAGTAATATAAATGCATGTTAAGATTCAAAGTAGATACCAAACATTTTTAATCGCTCTCGCTACTTCTCTTGACTTGAATTTGGACACAAGCGGTCTATAAATCCTGGAACCCTCCAGACTTCACCGCGCCCATTAACACGGCCCGAGTTAGATTTTATGCGCGCCAAGAATAGAGAAAACAAACATGGAATTCCGTTACAGTGGGATTTTTTGAGTACAACGACTATTATGACTTTTTGGGTGCCATGATTAAGAGCCTGTCCAGATGAGGCGTTTTACGCGCGAGTGAACTCGCGCGTTTCAATTTATATTGCGTCCAGATATCACGTTTTACGCGCGTTCCTACACTGGGAGGGATTCAGTTATAAACAATGGACTCGGATACAGCGGTTGTGTTGTGGCTTGCATACCGTCGATGGAAACGTCGTAAACGAAGAGAAAGTAATATTATTAAATAAACTATTGTTTACTTACCTAAAGCTTTTTTCTTTTCTTCGGAATCGTCAGGTTCACAAAAAATTTCGACTATTTCTTCCCAGTTCCTACGTTTTATTACTCTATTGGAATATACTGAAGATTCCATATCCCATATGGCTATTCTTTTTTCAATTTCGTCTATAAAAAGTTCGGTATCGAAGTTATCACGCTCCATTTTGAATACGTCCACTCGCTACGGATTCGCGCGTAGTACTGGACGCAGTAATGGCGCCCGAGTATCTCGACTCGCGCGTAGAACGCGCGAGTCGAGAGTCTCGCGCGTAACCAGCGTCTTACGCGCGAGTTACGCGCGAGTGAGGAAACGCGCGTCATTATCTGGACGGAATATATGTTGCTCTAGTATCTCGGGAACGCGCGAGTGTCTACGCGCGAGTCGACTCGCGCGTAGACACTCGCGCGTTCCCGAGATACTAGAGCTACATATATTCCGTCCAGATAATGACGCGCGTTTCCTCACTCGCGCGTAACTCGCGCGTAACTCGCGCGTAAGACGCTGGTTACGCGCGAGACACTCGACTCGCGCGTTCTACGCGCGAGTCGAGATACTCGGGCGCCATTACTGCGTCCAGTACTACGCGCGAATCCGTAGCGAGTGGACGTATTCAAAATGGAGCGTGATAACTTCGATACCGAACTTTTTATAGACGAAATTGAAAAAAGAATAGCCATATGGGATATGGAATCTTCAGACTATTCCAATAGAGTAATAAAACGTAGGAACTGGGAAGAAATAGTCGAAATTTTTTGTGAACCTGACGATTCCGAAGAAAAGAAAAAAGCTTTAGGTAAGTAAACAATAGTTTATTTAATAATATTACTTTCTCTTCGTTTACGACGTTTCCATCGACGGTATGCAAGCCACAACACAACCGCTGTATCCGAGTCCATGTTTATAACTGAATCCCTCCCAGTGTAGGAACGCGCGTAAAACGTGATATCTGGACGCAATATAAATTGAAACGCGCGAGTTCACTCGCGCGTAAAACGCCTCATCTGGACAGGCTCTTAATTCAAAGATAAGGCTTAAACTTAATTCAATGTTTAGAGGTGAATGTAGTGTTTGAGGTTAACGTGGCATGAACATTAAGGCAAATCTGGCATTTAGCATAGAAATGTCGTGATTTGATTTGACATCTCTACACTTTTGCAAATGATTGCAACTCAACGGGTCCTATGTTTTTATCGGTATATTTTATAAGTATGTATTATGATTGTTGTTAAAATATTTTTTTTGAATTTTTAATGTTGAGCAACATCTTAATAATTATTATACTTTATAGTATAATACTTTAGATTATAAGATTATTATTATCAAACCCGGAATTTATCATGAGCCAATAGTAGGGAATATATAAAATTGAAGGAAAGTCACCCATTATACCTTTTATGCAGTGGTAAAACTGTCAAGCACTTTGTGGTGCGATATTTCAAGATGGAGGCGTCAATAACGAACAAAAGTCGGACAGAACAATACTCTATACAAAACGCCATCTTTTAACCGTAGCCGTCACTATAACTTCAATATATAGTGTTCATTCTATTGTTCCAGAAATGCGTAGTCGTGTAATAAAAAGCGGTTATGTGTGGAGCAGTTCATAAGCTGAGGCGCGCTTGCAGAAACGCCGGGTTATCATTTTGACCCAGAGCTAGCTGCTGTTTTGACAAATTTCGTATAAAGCTTCTGTCAAAATTACAAATTTATTCCTGGGTTAAACCTAACCCGGCATCTCTGCAAGTTGGCCTTAGACCTTTATCACAAGTACCACAAAGGATTTTTTATATACAACTTTTTGTAGAAGAAATCTCGAAATTAAATATTTTATCCTACTAATATTATAAAGGCGAAAGTTTGTGTGTATGTTTGTTCCTCCTTCACGCAAAAACTACTGGATGGATTTGGCTGAAATTTGGAATGGAGATAGATTATACCCTGGAATAACACATAGGCTACAAATTATCCCGGAAAAATCCAAGGTTCCCGCGGAATTTTGAAAAACCACTGATAGATGGCGCTGATTGTACTTAAATCACGCTTACATTATCCGCAGCATCGAGAATAAGTAAAAAATTCCAATTCAACAATCAAGTAGGATAAACACAGTTATTTAAGTTTTTCATTATCAATAGAAAATTTCTTAGGGATTAGGTTTACGAAATAAATTATACAAATAGTACAAGGTAGGAGTGAGTCGTAACAGGTAAAATCGCGTATCTGTTACGTCTGTTCCTGTTATACATAAATAACAGTTCCAAATACCTGTTACAAAATAACAGTCTGTTATTTCATACCGGTAGCAAGTTTAGTCATTGTGTGTTCTCTGTTATCACAGATACAAACATTTTACCCACGATTTAACCTGCAGTATAAAACTCGGTTCTTTATTAGCATTTTACAATCATAGCTTAGGCGTTCTTTTATTCGCAGTTAACGAATAAGATATAATTATTCTAGATTAAATATGTTTTAAAAAGTATTCCAATCGTCTTTATAAGGTATATGTGTATCCGATCGCAGTAACAGCCCGTATTACCACAGACCACAAGTATTACCATAGAGGAGAAAATGTTCGGATACACTGATTGCATGAGAGTTGGTCAAAATAGTAAAAATTTAATATCTATGCAATGATTAAATAAACGTAATTTTAGTTTATATTAGCTGATCCCACATACATAATCAAAACATCTTTCTTTTATTCGCAGTAAATGGGGTAGATTTAATTAACTATCCTCTAATAAATATGTCGTCACATCGTCTTTATAAAGATGTATGTGTTAACAGCCCATTTTGCCATATTGGTACTTCTCTTTCTAGCTTATGTATTAAACCTTTGCTAGAATAGGATAGACCTTGTGAGAACATTAACAGGGTCCGCCATACGCGGTGGTACTTCTCTTTCTAGCTTATGTATTGAACGTTGGCGAGAAAAGGAAAGAGCTTGTGACAAATATAACATGGTGTCACAATATAAAAAATAACAGTTTTTATCTCATTCTAACAATGGTTACTGTCATAAGCATGAATAGAAAAAAGCTTGTGACTGTGAATAATAGGCATTTTGGTATCGCTTGGAAGTTGGAACAGGAACTGTTTTTTCAGATATCTAGTTATTTCATAAAACCGATTATGCACGTAATTTCTTAGCTAATCCATGAAACCTATTATTTCTGTTTCATCACTTTTACTAAGTTTAATTAAAAGAAATTAGATATGTGGCTAATTCAGTAAAGTACACCATCTCTAAATTAATCTTATTGACAAATCTAAATCTTGTGCTGACCTTTGAGTATTAAAGTGTTGGTTTAATACTCAAAGGTGCTGACCCTTTCATTATGTCCCTTGCGAAAAGAGATAGCACTAGATTTAGTTCTACCAATTTAGTGTAGGCCACAATGCCTAAATGTAAAAAAGAATTGACTAATTATTTATTTATCAAACTTATTTTTCTAAACAGTAACTGAACTATTTTCACGTATATATTTTATTCTTTCAAATTGATTTACAAACATGGATTTATTAATGAACTAAATTACTTATAAAATAAAAACTAAAATAAATCTAAAACCTCATCGATGTCACCTCAGCGGCATAGTATCTACCCATAGACGAATTATATTTACTACCGTAAGTACCAACCCAAGATGCTGGCAGAAAAAAAGATAATATTATTTAATAAATTACAGTTAAAAGATATTATATACCAAAAACGCTTTCGCTTATTAATTGCCCTACAATAGTACCTTTAGATAGAATTGATGCCACGTGGTCTATAATTCATGTTTCAAATACAACCTGATACCGATTAAGTTAAGGTGGAAGACACAGTTCTCCCCGCGAAATTCAAATTTAATTTGGTTTTTCGCAATTTGTAAACTAATACGACAAAGTAGGCATTATGGCATTCTAATTGCGACAATGGCAGTATCATCTTCACAGGTTTATATAAAAATCTTTACTTGAAAGTGTCCAGTTTAAGAAATTAATCAAAATATCGACTAATTTGTGAGTAACTCACGTCCAACTCAGTATTTTGATTAATTTCTTAAACTGGTCACTTTCAAGTAAAGATTTTTATGTAAACCTGTGAAGATGATAATTCTACTGGCGCAATTAGAATGCCATTAGCCTAGTTTGTCGTATTAGTTTACAAATTGCGAAAAACCAAATTAAATTTGAATTTCGCGGGCAGACTCGTCTTAAGGTCTACAAAAGGCTATAACCCTTTAAATGCTAATGGGATAGTAGAGACCCACGATGAATAACGTGTATAGTGTGTATAACATATTTAGTTTGTTCAGGTGTGCGTGAGGAAGAGATTATAGCGTACCTATATTCAAAGACAAAATTTACAATTTAAAGTCCAAAGAGGCGTAAGGATTAAAGTTTTATTATGTTTACGAATTTAGGGATTACAATTCATGTGAATTCAGTTGCTGTGCATTTACCGATGTTTATTTTAGTGAAAAAAAGTGAAAATATTTGCAAAATAATGTAGTCAGTAGAAACTGTCTGCAAAAATAATGTAGTCAGTAGAAACTGTCTGCAATAATGTCCACACCATATGGAGCTTTTTAGGGTTCCGTACCCAAAGGGTACCAACGGGACCCTATTACTAAGCCTACGCTGTCCGTCCGTCCGTCCGTCCGTCCGTCTGTCAGCGGGCTGTATCTCGTAAACCGTAATAGATAGACAGATGAAATTTTCACATATTATGTATTTCTATTGCCGCTATAACAACAAATAATAAAAATTAAATTAAATTAAAAAAATTAAATTAAAATGGGTAGGTGGGTAGATGGAAATCTTTTAATTTTTTTTTTAACGGAACCCTAAAAGAGCGAGGCCCGACTCGCACTTGGCCGATTTTTATTTCTTCTTTAGTTAATTTTAAACGGTTGTAATAGTAGTCTTCTTCATCTTTATCAACCGATAGACGTCCACAGCTGGAAAAAGGTCTCTTGCATGTACTTTCACAGGTCTCGGTCTTGCGCCACCTGTGACTCGTCTAATGTCGGTGGTCCCCCTAGTGGGAGGTCTGCCAATACTAAAAAGATGTATATGAAAAAAGGAAGTAAATAAATTCTCACAAAATTAAATGACAATCAAATAAATTAAATATAGGTACTACGTGCCTGAAACTAACGTCCTAGTAAGCATTGCTAGAGTAAGTTTGTTTGTCCAAACAGTAATAAAACGTCGCTTCGTTGAAAGTAATTAATGTATCGCACATATGTTATTGCATTGGCCATTTCATTTTTATGCCATGTTCATTTTATAGAATTTAGAGTGAAACTGTTTTCAAAGGCAAAAAGGCTTTGACAATTAACACCCTTGGGTCAGCCCGTTTGCATTTTGGTGTAAATCCTTTACACAAGTGATTTTCGAGAAAGGGTTGATTTTAATACGTGTGAAAGAGTCTTTTTACATTTTAATCAATTTTAAAGTATTTAAAGAGAATTTGCAGTGTTTTTCGAAACATTACACGCGTACTAACGTCACAGTAAAGTACACTTCTCAAAAAAGTCTCGGAATTAGATTTTCTGTGCATTAGTCAATTCCGAGAAAAATTAGCCTCTACGAGATAAGGCAAATGGTAAAGGCCAAATTCAGACTTCAAACTCGGTCACCCATCTAGTTACATACTCACAGCACAATAATTGCTGTACCTACGCCGTCAAGTTTACATGTAGGCCACTCTCTAAACTTTGATATTTTATTAAAATCGCCTATATGAGAAATGCAGTAATAGCAGTGACAGCCTAGTGGTTACGACTGTGGTCTCCTATTCGGGGGGTCGCAGGTTCGATCCCGTGTACCTCTGACTTTTCGAAGTTAAGTGCGTTTAAGAAATTAAATATCACATGCTTCAACGGTGAAGGAAAACATCGTGAGGACACCTGCACACCTGAGAGTTTTCTATAATGTTCTCGAAGGTGTGTGAAGTCCGCAAATTCGCATTGGGACAGCGTGGTGGGCTATGGCCTATAACCCTTCTCTGAGAGGAGACCTCGCTCAGTAGTGAGCCGATGATGGGTTGATAATGATGATGATATTATGAGAAATGAAGTTCTTGTTGTCTGTTATGTAACATGTTTAAGACATGACCAAGTCACACAGAATAGAGTCAGTGGAAAGTTGATAGAAGAGCTTCTTAACACAATGTCAAATTAATTTACCAACACGTCCCATCAAGGCATTGAGCAAACATTATTATCCTTTATGAATATTTGACGCATAATCTAAACTTCTATCTTACAAGTTATGTGTTTTCGAATAATTCAGTTCTTAACACAGATATTTACACAGGATTTTAGTCTATATTCACTTCAATCTTAAGGGTTGAATTGGAGTGAATTTTATCGGCTCGGGATCAGGTGAAAAGCGCCTATTCATCATTTATTTACGTGTACGGTAAACTCTCCCCTAATTTGGGTAATTATTTGCGAAGGGAATCCGCTATTCAAATATTAAAGGCTGTACGGTCTGATATTTGAAACATTTTCGTATAGTACGATGTATTTCGAGGTTACGTTTGATGAGGGATTTTGGTTACATTTTTTAGCTCTAAATAATTATGAGAATTTTTCGGGAATATGCCTATGTGACCCTGGGTAATTACTGTTTGCGAAATCTAGCGTTCGTACTTTTACACTTTTTAGGTCCTCAACTATACCCATGGAAAAAATCCGCGTCGATCCGTTGTTCTGTCTGCGTGGTTTAGGAGTAAATTGACAAACAAACACATTTTTCCATTTATTATAATAATATTAAGTAGGAATTGAAAAGACAAAAATCACCCCAACTATTCAACAATTTAGTGTTTAGCCTCTGTCATCATCATCATCATTAGCAACCCATCAACGGCTCACTACTGAGCGCAGGTCTCCTCTCAGAGAAGGGTTATAGGCCATAGTCCACCACGCTGGCCCAATGCGAATTGGCGGACTTCACACACCTTCAAGAACATTATGAAGAACTCTCAGGTGTGCAGGTTTCCTCACGATGTTTTCCTTCACCGTTGAAGCAAGTGATATTTAATTGCTTAAACGCACTTGACTCCGAAAAGTCAGTGGTGCGTACCCGGGATCGAACCTGCGACCCCCCGAATAGGAGACCACTGTCCTAACCACTCGGCTATCACTGCTTATACTTACTTAGCCTCTGTAGTTATACTTAATTATTTTTCTTGAAAACTTTTCAATTTTTGGTTTCTTTTCAGATTAAGGCACGATAACGTACGATACGTATACAATAAATTTAATCAATAACTAGAATTAGATGATCATAAGGTCGAAGTAAACTAATTCAATATAAAAAAATCTTTTTAAAAAAACCGACTTCAAACCACATTCATTGTTGATTTTTTAAAAACCACTTGACTGATTTCGATAAAATTTAAATGGGACCACCTGGGAAGTATATCTACCCTTTCAAACAAAAAAAGAATTTTCCGAATCGGTTCAGGCGTCTTCGTAATCGATGAACATACATAAAAAAAAGATTCCGACGAATTGATAACCTCCTCCTTTTTGAAGTCGGTTAAAAACCTACCTTGAAAAAAAACATGTTAAAGAATAAAATGTAGAATAATATATTTGTTAGGTAGATAGATACACTTCGAGTGGGGTGCAACCTAGTTACGGTATAAACATCGGCTTTTCCATTTTAATCTCCATACGATAATCGAAGGGTAGGGGGCGACATCTGGGCACAATCTGCATAAGTTTGAATTCCGCACAATTTGAGACGCGCCGGCCTTTGAATTTATATAAATTCTCACCGTTGCGTTGCATACAGGACGTAACTTTTAAAGTCATGTTAAAATTCAACACCTCTTCACAGCAAGTAAGACTTTTGTAACTTTTAATTAAATTTGTATTATAATAATTATCACGATAAAATTAAAGATTAGATAAATTATTTATTTATGTAAATACAAGAATTCATCGATTTCATGGGATAACTATCAAACAATAAAGTCAGAAATAACCTTTCGTATAGATATTTATAAAAATCCTATATGTATTATATTTGTCACTGTAAATGTAACTACCTACATAGTATAATAAATAATAATATGTAGTTTGGTTAGAGCACGTAATAATAAATTAAGAGCTATCTTGTAACGTATAAAAAGCAAGCATAATCAGTATTATGTTCAGTTGACAGTTAAACTTCAGAAAATCACTGAAAATAAACACAATAGATGACAAATGTTACAATAAATGGAATTCGTCCCCTAACTTCTATCCACAATTTAAATGGGATCGATCTCCTTTAAATTATAGCCTATTCTTAAAAGAAAAAAAAGAACTTTAAAACTTAACTAAAGTAACAAACACACAAAAAAATACACTCGAATAATTGAGAAACTCCTTCTATTTTTTGAAATCGGTTGAAACCATATTATTTACATATGCATGAATCTGACATGAAAAAGAAACATCCGACAATTTTAAAATTAAACTAAATAATGAACACCCTGTAGGCAAACGAGGTGCAGTCCCCCATTATTATGAGTTTTCCCGAATTTTCCCTCAGGTTTTCATTAGTGGGGTGCGTTTTAGTGAGTTACGCAAACAAAGGGAAGGGTGCAAATGGCAACAAGCTGCAAGGTGCAGCTCTGGTTTATATTAAATTTTTATATTTACCTAGTTTGAATAAATCAGGATCTGGCACGTGGTGCTTATAATGTTTATATCCACATGAGTACCTACCTATTTTAGTTAAATTAAGGAAATAATATTGGTACTTTCATAGTAAGATAAAAGTCGCGTCGTCAGTGCGACTTGGTCTGGGCCATAGAGTAAATCCTAAAAGAGTTGACATTCGGGGTTAGCGGTTTTGATGCGTGAGAAATATTATTTTTCCATGGAACTATTAGACGTAGCCGTAATTGCTAGTTCCATGTATTTTATGATAAATTCTGAGGCTTACCGCGCTTCCTTGAGCAGTAAAAATATGTAGGTAACCTACCCTGACGGAAAACTTATACATCTTCTATCTATATAAACTAGTGGTTCGCCCCGAACTGAGACCTCGCGGTAACGGTATCCCATGATTATTCATTCAATCGATACATGATAACCAAAACTGACATTATTATTATGCCCGTTTTCACCAAACATACCTAAATCATCCCCTAAGTAGGAGTCTCTTAACGTAGGTAGCTCCTAAATACAATCCTAAGTCCTAACATCCGTCCCAATATCCTTTTAGGTGTCCCGTACAGGATCGTGATAAATAAGTTGACAGAAAACATCAATCACCTAACTTATAGGTAGCCCGTAAAGGTTAGGGAACGTTAGTGAAAACATTGAATTATTTATCAAACATTGAATTTAACTCGTAGTTCCATGGGAATAGTTACTGACTGCGCCATCTATTAGCATTATTGTGAAGCTATGTTGATGCTATATGAATTACTGACGCCCATTAAAAATTAAATAATCTCGTTTCTTTATAATATTCATATAATTTTAGTATTTGTTGTTCAAGTATAGGATATAAGTGACCTAAAAACATAAAATTAGTTTGAAAATCCATAGCGGATTTTTCTAGAGAGCGTCTTCAAGCGAGCGTATAAAATCGCCACTTTGAAAGCCCCCCATTTCGTCAATTTTAAGGGAAAAATTAAAAAAAAAATATTTTTGTACTCAGTTCAAAATTATCTTTAAAATGATACGTAACAATTTTATGTAACGCGATTTTTTTTTTTTTTACTTCGCATTCGCTTCTATGAGAGCCCCCCTGAAATAAAGATTTTTATAACTTTTTAAGCCATTTTCGGCTGGAGGCCATCGGTTTACATATTATATCTAAATTTGAAGTAATTACGTTCAGTAATTCAAAAGTTATAAGGCTCTGACAGACGGACGGACGGACGGACGGACGGACGGACAAGTGCAAATCGCCCTAGTTAACTCAAAGACCTTCGCTTCGCTCGGTCGATAAAAATGAATGTTGGTAAGCGCATAACTCAAGAATGGATGGACCAATTCGGTTAATTTATTTTTTTGTATGTTCCTTAAGGTCCACGGAAGGTTTTAATACTTAATAAAAAAAAAAAAACAAAAAAAATTATAATAGATAAGTTGGCGGTACGAAGTTCGCCGTGTCAGCTAGTACTGAATACTTTAATTAATAATACCTAATTCACGAGCAATACAATACGTTCATTTGCATTATCCATTATATTATGTAAATATAAAAATGGTTTAACAGTAAGCTAAAATAAGAAGTAATAGTTAATTATTACTTTTAAATAATACTTTAACGAAACAAAACTGATGAACGAAGCATTAGGTAACAGATAAATGAACTTTGTGAAATTCAAAGTTGACTTGTTAAACGTTGCTACTTCTGAAATTCTCGTACGTTATATTTAACAATGAATATTGAAATGTGAGTAAAATACCTAATAAACAAGTTTCACTTAAGGATATTAGAATTTAGTTTGAAATCTATAGAACATACTTTCTACTCTGGTCTGACTTTACAGTTTCTTTATTTATTCATTCTAATATAAAATATATCCTAATAAATTATGCTAAACTCAATTCATGCAATTGAATACACTTAACTTAAAGTTAACTTACTTTACGTTAACTTTTACTTGAAATTAAAGTTGCGTCCCTTTTTGTTCAATTTCTAGACGCTAAAGTGCGTAGGACGTTTTGAACAGTACACTAAGTGAACTCTTTAAAAGTTTCAGGAGCAAAAGTTCAGACCTCAGGACACCTGCAAACGGTCTGGAGTCTAGACAGGCAAAGCGAGGGGCAGTGATATAACTTTTAAAGTGCTCGTTATTTGTTACAAAGTAACAAAGCGTTCAATTAAAATGACGGAGTTCATTACAGCCGGTTCACATTATCCCAGCATGCAGACTGAACTAATAGGCAATTTCATAACATGTATACTGTACTAGAATGAATCGCGTCCACTAGATTTTTTTCAGTAATTCATAGGCCAATTTAGTTGCAACTATTACATTTTTATCAACATTATTTAGGGAGTGGTTTTGAATTGGCTTCATTGTTGTTGGTTTTATTTACATAATGCTTTATTGCGCTGCTCACCTTGTTCGAATAGCAATATTGCGTTGTATAACACGGTCACAATATCTGTGCACCTCGCTGGAATGCGATGATCCTCCCACTTCCCCGTTCACCTTCCCACGCTCGCCCCATTGCATCAGTATTACAGCAGTATTACACCAAACACCGTACTCGAGCGCCAACATGACATCATCAACGCCTGGTGCACAGATATAGTGACCGGTGACATAAAGATCGCTGTACTGGCATGCTACAGCTACTGGAATAATGTAAACCGATAGCAAAAACTTACTCGCATCGCTGTAACTTCACTTAATTAATTTTTTACCTGTAAAGAAAAAAGTATCGTTAGTTAGCAAAAAAATATTACAAAGCAAAAGTTTCAAGGTTTTTCGTTGCAAAATATATAAAAGAACTTGAATTTTTCTTTTAAATAACATTGGCATTGAAAACAATAAAATTTTATTTTCTTCGCAAACTGTTCTCTTTATAAAAGTGGAAATGTAATTTTCCATCATACAACGATAAAAGGACGTTCATGAATAGAGTATAAGGACAGCTTACAGAAAATATTTCTTTCGTTCATTATCATTAAAATATAATGGATATTATAGCTTTCTTTGCAAATTTCCGTCCCAGTGGTTTCATTTTTTATATTTAATTTTTAATTTTTGATTTAGTATTTTGTTTTAATTTAGATTTTAGTTAAGCAGAATTTGAAGATTGTTATAATTTTATTGAAATGAAAATAAGCGGCGCAAGTATGCCTCACTGATCGAAAGTTACATATTTGTTCCGTTTGCTGTGAAGACCCTAGGGCCATGGAGTCAAAGTGCAAAAAAAATTTTACGAGACATTTCACCGCGGTTAATTGCTTCATCTGGTGAGAGAAGGGCTGGCTCATTTTTTGCGCAAAGGATCAGCCTGGCTGTCCAGCGCGGAAATGCAGCTAGTATTCTTGGCACCATTCTACGCGGGCATGATTTGTATAGTAAATTAGATTAGTTTAGCTATAAGTTTTTTTGTAACATTTTAATAAAAAAAAATTGACGAATGAAAATAAAATCATAATATATATGATTTTAAATGGCAGTTTTAGGCCAAGAGTTAAAAGCAAGATTTTTGCAAGCACCGAACCCTCCGAGGTAGATAATTGAGACAGGAAGCTTGGCCGCAGTGCACAGGAAAGGGATGATCAGTCAATGAGCGGTTAAGTGGTCAATTGATACCCACGGGTGGTCGATGAGTGTCCCCTAACGACGCGCACTCGATAAGCACCAAATAATTATGAGTTACATCACGTCGAATACGTTCTAATGTACTTCCAGGTACGTTACGGTATTTTCATTTTTAAAAAGTTTAGTTAAAGTATACAAATACGTGTATGTTGTCTAAATGGCCTCAATTATGGCCTCAATAGCCCAACGGTTAAAGGTGCAAACTGAAAACTGAAAGGTCGCAGGTTCGAATCCCACCACCCGTTGCACTATTGTCGTACCCACTCCTAGCACAAGCTTTCCGCTTAGTTGGAGGCGATAGGAGGATATTAGTCAACTTCAATTTGACTAATATTCTTTAAAAAAAAAACAAAAATATATCAAAGGAAAAGGTGACTGACTGATCTATCAAGTATTAACGCCCAGCTCATTCCACTAGACGGATTTAGAATCGGACTTAATTTGGCATACAGATAGCTATTATAACGAAGGGCTCCGCTAAGAAAGGGTTTTTGAAAATTCAACCCCTAAGGGGGTAAAATAGGGTATTGAAAAATCTAACTTAACGTGAGCGAAGCCGCGGGCAAAACCTAGTTAAGAATATTATGTAAAAAGGCGTTGGGAAATAAATGTCAATCAATTTGGGTATCTTTAAAGCAAGAGTGAATAGGCATCTTCTAGATAAACGCGTTCCAACTTAGGCCACAGCATCACTTTCCATCAAGTGTGATAGTGGTAAAGCGTGGGACAATAATGTATAAAAATAGATTAGAAAGGCTTCACTACCAATTTTTTTTTCTAATTTTATTTATTTCATTAGGAAAACTTTTCATATTGCATCATTTGAACCCAAAGAGACGTAAAAGGCACTGATATCAAAAAACCTCATTTTCTTTATATATTGAGAAAACTATGTTAATTTAAATCAAAAATTTAGGACGTATTAAACTTTGCAATTTCTTTTTCTTAGTAACACTCTTGGCAGAGCTGTCGTGGTCATCACGAAGTGACATCTATAACGGCAGAAGTGTTTCGCCTCACGTGTATTCGCCACTTCTCCCTGCTATTTGACAGCAAATTACAATTTACCGATGCTGAAAGAACCTACAGAATTGCAGAAATATTCGTACTGCAGAGAAATCATTGCCTGAACTCGATTCACGTTATTGTATAAGATTTCGGGCCACAAATAGTACATTGTTCTACGAGGGGTGAAAGTGACCCATTACTTACGAGGGTGTCATTTGAGACACGAGGCGAAGCCGAGTGTATCAATACGCCCGAGTTAGGAATTGCACTTTCTCCCGAGTGATACATAGTGCTTTATACTACACCTACGAGGAAAATAACAGACACATTTGTTAAGTATTGAAGTTGACTTTAGAGATACGCCGTCTACTTTATAGGTACGCAGGCTACTTTTAAGGTACGCAGGCTACTTTGGAGGTACGCGCACCGGCTACTTTAGAGATACGCCGACTACTTTAGAGGTACGCAGGCTACTTTTAAGGTACGCAGGCTACTTTGGCGGTACGCAGGCTACTTTTAAGGTACGCCAGCTACTTTAGAGGTACGCCGGCTACTTTAGAAGTAGGTACGCTGACTACTTTGGAGGTACGCAGGCTACTTTTAAGATACGCCAGCTACTTTAGAGGTACGCGGACTACTTCAGAGGTACGCAGGTAGCCTGCGTACCTCCAAAGTAGCCTGCGTACTTTTAAAGTAGACGGCGTACCTCTAAAGTAGCCTGCGTACCTCTAAAGTAGGCTGCGTACCTCCAAAGTAGGCTGCGTACCTCTAAAGTAGACGGCGTACCTCTACGGTGACTACTTTCGAGGTACGCCGGCTACTTTAGAGGTACGGCGACTACTTTACAGGTACGCCGTAAGTCTCTGTGTACCACCAAAGTAGCCAGCGTACCTCCAAAGTAGCCTGCGTACCTTAAAAGTAGCCTGCGTACCTCCAAAATAGCCTGCGTACCTTCTAAGTAGCCTGCGTACCACCAAAGTAGCCTGCGTACCTCTAAAGATGACGGAGTACCTCTAAAGTAGACGGCGCACCTCTAAAGTAGACGACGTACCTCTAAAGTAGCTGGCGTACCTTAAAAGTAGCCTGCGTACCTCCAAAAAAGCCTGCGTACATTCTAAGTAAGTAGCCTGCTTACCTCCATTTAAAAAAAAATGAAAAAAAAGTACCCTGCGTACCTCTAAAGTAGACGGAGTACCTCTAATGTAGCTGGCGTTCCTTAAAAGTAGCCTGCTTACCACCATTTTCTAATGTATTTGTATTACTGAACTAATTTTGTCAAAAAATAAAATAAAAAAAGACAACCACGTATGTAATGGATTTTCATACAACTTTTCAGCCCGCTAAAGCACGTAAGTAATGAAATTTCATACATTTTTTCAGCCCGCAGATTTGTCTCCACGTAAAGACATATTTTCTTTCTCGCTCTTTCTCGATATGACACAAATCAGAAGGTACTTTCCGAGCAGGTGTAGTATAAAATACATTACAATATATCCAAAAATACTTACTTAATATTATTGGGTAAAATATGTTAATTTAATAAAAAAATTCTTAGGACATATTAAACTGCTTATCTATGCAATTTGCCAATGCATGACAAACCGCATAGAAATGTCGAGCTACTACTGCAGAAAGTGGTCGTTGCGTGAACTCGGCAGACTGCTCAAAGCATCATTGCGTATTGCACCGAGTGCCCCGTGCAGTGCACTCCGTCTGCGGACTTTAGAAGTGTGTCATTAGTGTGAGTGTCTTGTTCTGCTTACTTTTCTCTTTACTACGACGCGACGATTGACGGCAATGTCCGGGAAAGAATGTGGATTTTAATATATACTTGCCTTTCTTACCGCTTCGGTTGAGTGATGGTTAAATAATCTGCTGTGAACGGCTCATGGCGAGATGGACAGACCATGAAAGTTACCTTTTCAAACAAAAAAAAATACGAGTGGCACTTGGGGACTGCCGCGGTAAAGCTATTGCATAGCATTTTATATCAACTTATGCAATGATAATATTTATGCAATATTTTTTTTGCATAATAAAAATTATGCAAAAAAAATTAATTAAAAAACAAACCAACAAGAAAAGCGCACTGTCACTACTTCGCGAGTGAGATTCGAACCTGCGACATCATACACCATACGATAAAGAAAGCGGCCGCTAACCCACTGCGCCGAACAGAGTTACTTGTGAACCTCTAAAATGTTGAACGCTTATTGAACGACGGTGTTAGGTTTATTTTCGTTACGGAATTGCTTGATTCGGTCGCCGCGCTCAAAGCCCGCGATAAAAGCTATGCAATAGCTTAATAAATACCAAATGCTTTAACGGTAAAGGAATCATGAGGAAACCTGCATGCCTGAAAGTACTCCGTATTGATCTAAGTAATAGTATATTACACATCTAGGGCAGTAAAATAAGAAATGTCTCAGATCACATGTAATTGTTGTCCGAGGCGAAGCCGAGGTCAATAAACATGTGATCTGAGGCTTTCTTATTTACTGCCCGTGGTGTGTATACTATTTTTCTCCTCGACGGAGGCGGAAAGCGACATTTTCGTTTAGCGCAGCGGGAGGAAAATTGACGCTTTCCGCCCGGAGGTGAGAAAAATATTTTTAAAGTCTGTCAATCTGCACTTGGCAAGTGTGATTAAGTACGTCCATTTACTAAACTACTTTCGTTACTAAAGATCTCACAACAAACTCTACAAATAATGTGTAGGGAATCCAGTAGGTATTCAATAAAATTAATTATTTAAGTAAATGTCACAATTAAAATTAATCTGTAAAATACCATAATGAAAGGCAATATTCGATCAGAGCAATCCCAAGGTTTTTATCATTAAAAGGTTGTTACATTGTAATAAGTATTTTCAGTAAAAACTTTGAACTTCTTGAAAGACTTTTCCAAAGTACTCGTAAAAATATTAAACAAATTCGCTTGTACTAGGAAAAATAAAATTAACCTAAAATTTAATATTTATGTTAAATACATCTACCTCGGTGATAAATATCCACCAGTGGGTACAGAGAGTTTCGGATGCGTAAATTCTCAAAACGGAAGTCCGGTTTGTTTCAACGCAATTGTCATGCAAATGTCTGAATTAATACGGGATGCTTAGTCTAACCCCCCACTCCCTCTGGCGTCTCGGATCACAATTAAATTAAAACGACTGTAACTTGTACAATGTTGAAACTTTTACATAATTAATCCGGTTTAAATACTCGCGAGTTTTCAACGATACTTTTGGAATTACCCGTTGTTTTTTAGGGTTCCTCAAACCTATTACTGTCAATAACGGGATCTTTAGGTATGGGATCAGTGTGTTATCCATCCTGTAGGTATATCTGTGTATTTGGTATTTGGATGTAAATTTATAGTAATTGGATGTACTTACGTAAGCTCAAAGTCACTCAGCGAGCGATAGAGAGAGTTATGATCGGAGTATTCCAGAGAGATCAAAGCATAAATGCGGAGTTTCGTAATAGAACAAAGTGACCGACATAGCTCAGCGGGTCGTGGAGCTGAAATGGATATGGACGGGGTACATAGTTCGAAGAACTGATGGTCGTTGGGGTTCCAAATTCCAAGGTGCTGGAGTGGCGACCCCGCACAAGTTGGACTGACGACATCAAACGAGTCGTAGGGAAGCGTTGAAAGGCGTAAGACCGAGGCCTGTGGAAGTCCATTCAAGAAACATTTAACGTGTATCGGTTGTTAAAGAAAAAGAAAAATTAATTACACACCAAACTTTTCTATTTAATTCAGAGTTACTAGTGGTTCGCCCCGAACTGAGACCTCGCGGTAACGGTATCCCATGATTATTCATTCAATCGATACATGATAACCAAAACTGACATTATTATTATGCCCGTTTTCACCAAACATACCTAAATCATCCCCTAAGTAGGAGTCTCTTAACGTAGGTAGCTCCTAAATACAATCCTAAGTCCTAACATCCGTCTCAATATCCTTTTAGGTGTCCCGTACAGGATCGTGATAAATAAGTTGACAGAAAACATCACCTAACTTATAGGTAGCCCGTAAAGGTTAGGGAACGTTAGTGAAAACATTGAATTATTATGTAGGTACTAACGAGTGAAACCGGGTTACGGGCATCTGTACAAATCGTCATCTATCGACGCGAATAGAAAACATACAATATTTAACTAAAATTTAACTAAAAAATAATTTTAATTGAATAATATGGTACAAAAAAAAAATAATACAATTATTGTATTATATTATGTAACTAAATAATAATGGTCGACGCAAAACTGTTTTTGGGATAGGTCGTAGTCGTAACTCGTAGTTCCATGGGAATAGTTACTGACTGCGCCATCTATTAGCATTATTGTGAAGCTATGTTGATGCTATATGAATTACTGATGTCCATTAAAAATTAAATAATCTCGTTTCTTTATAATATTCATATAATTTTAGTATTTGTTGTTCAAGTACAGGATATAAGTGACCTAAAAAAATAAAATCAGTTTGAAAATCCATAGCGGATTTTCCTAGAGAGCGTCTTCAAGCGAGCGTATAAAATCGCCACTTTGAAAGCCCCCCGTTTCGTCAATTTTAAGGGAAAAATTTAAAAAAAAATATTTTTGTACTCGGTTCAAAATTATCTTTAAAATGATACGTAACAATTTTATGTAAGGCGATAAAATTTTTTTTACTTCGCATTCACTTCTATGAGAGCCCCCCTGAAATAAAGGTTTTTATAATTTTTTATCCAATATTCGGCTGAAGGCCATCAGTTTACATATTATATCTAAATTTGAAGTAATTACGTTCAGTAATTCAAAAGTTATAAGGCTCTGACAGACGGACGGACGGACGGACGGACGGACGGACGGACAAGTGCAAATTCACTCTAGTAGACTCAGAGACCTCGCTTCGCTCGGTCAATTATTGAAAAGCCAATACACAACAAGGGAGGATAATGTAAATTAATAAACTCTCGAACGTAATAAAATGAAAAAGGTTTAAACCCTGTCCAATCTAGAAAAATCTATCAAAGTATGCCCTCAGGAGCTTAATTGCGAAATTCATCACGACACATGGGTTGGAATAGCCAAGGGCGACATCTACAAAGGTTGAAAAATGCTTCCAATTAGCGTTCTTTTTTCAAAATTCCATTTTTCAGTAATGGCTGCCGGTGCGCAATTAACTGTCAAATGAATCATGGCCGACGACAGATTAAAAATTGTCATTTACCATTGAAGCTTTCTTTTTAAAGGAATCGAAGGAAAATGGAAAATGAGTCCGTTCAGTTGTTGAAAGCCCGGGTAATGGTGAAATAAATAAAAGAGTTTTGGCCTTGAAAAGACTCTGACAATTGGAAAACAGACTGAAAAGTTTTTATTTAGAGTGATCTATTTACAAAACGCTTAAGTATTTTTAAGAAAAGTAATCGTAATTAGTGGATTTATCAAGATCTTAGTTCTTACATATTTTAATAATACGCAGTAGCAGTCTTACTTAATAGTTATTTGTGTTATATGGGGCCAAAGGAATTTTTTGTTCCCCGAGGGCGTTATTTTGAATTCAGAGCGAAGTGAAGGATTCTATAGTAGACTCCCGAGCGCAGCGAGGGATTCTAAAGTAGAATCCTGAGCGTAGCGAGGAATTCAATATACGCCGCCCGAGAACAAAAAATTTTGGCCCCGAATGACACACACTATTTTTCATCATTACCTATGAGAAAAAGCTAGGAGTATCAACCTACTATGTATAGAGTATAGACATTACCAATACGTATATTGAAAGTTTAAATAAAACACAAATATTTTTTTATGAAATCCTAATTAAATATTAATATTTATGTTGGAAGTATGGGCGTATACATCTAATCGACATATTTGATCACGTGACTTATCGAAGACAACCGCTTTTCAAACATTTTTGAATTCTCTCTTCTGATTGGTCCGCGTTAGTGCGGACGCGGAACGCGGTCCAATCAGAAGAGAGAAATGAAAAGTCCCATGGGGTTAAAATTAAATTTTGCTCCCGCTATCCTCTGAAGCCAATATTCGTTTTTCGAATAGGTATGATGAAAAATTATTTACACACTCCATATGTTGGTACATAATATGGGTTCTACAGTGTACATAGGTAATTGTTTAAGCAAATACCCAAAGGAATTCGGTCACGGGATCAATCTCCACAGAGATTAGCCATTTGCGCGGAAGATATTATAACGCACAAGTGTGTGCTCAGGTGCATCAATTCCCTCACTCTCATATTCAGATGAGACGGAAACCCGACACAGCTAGATATTATAGCGCACAGGTGCGTGCTCAGGTGCTCTCTGTATTCTCTCACACTTATAGTTCGATGAGACGTACCCGGCACCACCTCCACCGAACAGGTATGCAACTTCCTAACTCCGGGCTAGTTCTTAGAATTATTGAAGGAAAGATCCAATTCTAGCTAGTTTCGGACAGACGTGAAAATCGAACCCAGTCACTCGTCATGCTAAGCCGAACAAACTAGACTAACGAAGCAGTATGTAAAAAGTGGTAAAATGTATAAGATAGTTAGATGTAGCCCGCGACTTCGTTTGCGTAGATTTATTTTTTTTGATTTGCACTGCAACTATTTAATTTTTCGAGATAAAATGTAGCCTATGTGTTAATCCTACCACCATTCCCAGAAAAACTGTTCATTCCTTGTTGCGTGAAGGATTAACAAACATCCGTCCTCAAAAACTTCCGCAGTTATTGACCGAGCGAAGCGAGGTCTCTGAGTTTACTAGAGCGATTTGCACTTGTCCGTCCGTCCGTCCGTCCGTCCGTCCGTCCGTCCGTCTGTCAGAGCCTTATAACTTTTGAATTACTGAACGTAATTACTTCAAATTTAGATATAATATGTAAACCGATGGCCTCCAGCCGAAAATGGCTTAAAAAGTTATAAAAATCTTTATTTCAGGGGGGGCTCTCATAGAAGCGAATGCGAAGAAATTTTTTTTAATTTGCGATTCATAGGTTTTCTGTGCATCATTTTAAAGACAATTTGGAACAGAGTACAACCGTATTTTTTTTTTAATTTTTTTCCTAAAATTGACGAAATGGGGGGCTTCCAAAGTGGCGATTTATTACGCCCGCTTGAAGACGCTCTCTGGGAAAATTATCTATATATTTTCAAGTTGTACTTATTTTCTTACTTCACTTGTATCCTGTACTTCAACAACAAATACTAAAATTATATGAATATTATAAAGAAACGAGATTATTTAATTTTTAATGAGCATCAGTAAATTTCACATAGCTTCACAATAATGCTAATAGATGGCGCAGTCATTACTACGATCTATCCCAAAAACAGTTTTGCGTCGACCATTATTATTTAGGTACATAATATAATAACATATTATTCAATTAAAATTATTCTTTAGTTAAATATCATTTTGTATATTTTCTATTCGCGTCGATAGATGACGATTTGTACAGATGCCCCTAACTCGATTTCACTCGTTAGTACCTACATAATAATTCAATGTTTTCACTGACGTTCCCTAACCTTTACGGGCTACCTATGACTAGTGGTTCGCCCCGAACTGAGACCTCGCGGTAACGGTATCCCATGATTATTCATTCAATCGATACATGATAACCAAAACTGACATTATTATTATGCCCGTTTTCACCAAACATACCTAAATCATCCCCTAAGTAGGAGTCTCTTAACGTAGGTAGCTCCTAAATACAATCCTAAGTCCTAACATCCGTCCCAATATCCTTTTAGGTGTCCCGTACAGGATCGTGATAAATAAGTTGACAGAAAACATCAATCACCTAACTTATAGGTAGCCCGTAAAGGTTAGGGAACGTTAGTGAAAACATTGAATTATTTATCAAACATTGAATTTAACTCGTAGTTCCATGGGAATAGTTACTGACTGCGCCATCTATTAGCATTATTGTGAAGCTATGTTGATGCTATATGAATTACTGACGCCCATTAAAAATTAAATAATCTCGTTTCTTTATAATATTCATATAATTTTAGTATTTGTTGTTCAAGTACAGGATATAAGTGACCTAAAAACATAAAATCAGTTTGAAAATCCATAGCGGATTTTTCTAGAGAGCGTCTTCAAGCGAGCGTATAAAATCGCCACTTTGAAAGCCCCCCATTTCGTCAATTTTAAGGGAAAAATTAAAAAAAAAATATTTTTGTACTCAGTTCAAAATTATCTTTAAAATGATACGTAACAATTTTATGTAACGCGATTTTTTTTTTTTACTTCGCATTCGCTTCTATGAGAGCCCCCCTGAAATAAAGATTTTTATAACTTTTTAAGCCATTTTCGGCTGGAGGCCATCGGTTTACATATTATATCTAAATCTGAAGTAATTACGTTCAGTAATTCAAAAGTTATAAGGCTCTGACAGACGGACGGACGGACGGACGGACGGACGGACAAGTGCAAATCGCCCTAGTTAACTCAAAGACCTTCGCTTCGCTCGGTCGATAAGTTATGTGATGATTACTGTCAACTTCTTTATCACGATCCTGTACGGGACACCTAAAAGGACATTGGGACGGATGTTAGGACTTAGGATTGTGTTTTGGAGCTACCTACGTAAAGAGACTCCTACATAGGGGATGATTTAGGTATGTTTGGTGAAAACGGGCATAATAATAATAATGTCAGTTTTGGTCGTCATGTATCGATTGAATGAATAATCATGGGATACCGTTACCGCGAGGTCTCAGTTCGGGGCGAACCACTAGTAATATTAGTAGGATATAAACAACTTTTGGATACTTACTTATATATTTTTTTTAAAGAATATCGGCCAAGTTGAAGTTGACTAATATTCTCCTCTCGCCTCCAATTAAGCGGAAAGTTTATGTCAGGAGTGGGTACGACAATAGTACAACGAGTGGGATTCGAACCTGCGACCTTTCAGTTTTCAGTCCGCACCTTTAACCGTTGGGCTATTGAGGCTTTATATTCAGTCGTATTACTGAAAATAGACGAATAGGGGGTGACCATAGCGTCAGGTGTTTTGAAGAGTCTCGGCCCTGCTGATTATAGCCCTAATATTTCAGCGCGGGCCGCCCCTGCTGATTTGCATTCGACAACGACTGAGACGCAATAAACGACGGCGAAGAGCCATCCAGGAGCCCCAATTTTTAAAGTTAAAGGAATAATAGAAGGTAATAAGGTATTGGAGATTTTATCTCATTTGAGTCTTTTAAGCAAACAGAGTTAGTAGAGTTCATTATATGGCTGGGATCATTAAGTAGCAGTAAATAGAGGTGTTATGTATTACGCCTTAAAAGAGTCTCCCTCTTCTTTATCAGCCGATAGACCTCTGTTGAACAAAGTTCTCTTGCATGGGCTTCCACAGGCCTGGGTCTTGCGCCGCCTGCATCCAGCGGCTCCCTGCGACTCGTTTGATCAAACGCTTCGCCATTGACGCCAAGACTGCGCTTCCCGGTACGGGATGCCCCTTCAGCACCTTGGGACCCCAAAAACAATCAGCTCTTCCAACTAAATAGTTCTGGTGCTGCAGTGGCATCTAAACACATGTTTAGAAGAACGTAATATTATCTTCTAAATTTTGAGGTCAAAGGAGGCACAAGTCTTAACTACTATCGAGAAATCACACTAATATTATAAATGCGAGTGTGTTTGTTTGATGGTTTGTCCTTCAATCACGCCGCAACTGAGCTTCTGATCGACGTGATTTTTTGCGTGGGTATAGTTGAAGAGCTGGAGAGTGACATACTTCTTATCCCGGAAAATCAAAGTTCCCGAGGGATTTTAAAAACTAAATCCATGCGGACGAAGTCGCGGGCATCAGCTAGTTAATTAATAAAGTTTCAAGCGTGATTGTAAATATTTTTAATTAGATATGTGTTGATGATGATAAATGTTTAAGTAAATACTAATATGTTTGCATATTTCTCGAGTAGAGTAGTTAAGAGTAGTTAAGACTCTCCAGCTCCTCAACTACACCCATGCAAAAAATCACGTCGATCTGAAGCTCTGTTGCGGCGTGATTGAAGGACGAACCATCAAACAAACACACTTTTGACAAAAACTGAAACATGCTCAAAACTGAAACATGTGAAAAAAACAAACTTTATCTTATCTCTGAAAATTCAATTTGTTTTCTATAATAATAAAATCCCGCAAATCCAGCATGCTCCAAGATTTACACAAGTGTAATCACATCACATGCTCGCTGCGGTGCTAAAGTACAGCAGACGCTGCTAAACTAATTTATCCGTCTGTCTGTTCCCTTCTACGCGCTAATTTCATAAAGTCATAACACTGCACGGCTTTGCGACCGGTCACATTTCATAAGATAATGTTGTTTATACCCACAAGAAACATTATTATATCTCTTACTGCAATCTACTATTATAGAACAAGTGCAAGATTAAAAAAAATTGTTTGTTGGTTTGTCCTTCAATCATGCCGCAACAGAGCCACGGATTGACGTGATTTTTTGAATGGATATAGTTGAGGACCTGGAGAGTGACATAAGCTACTTTTTTCCCGGAAAATCAAAGAGTTCCCGAGGGATTTTAATTTCAAAAACTAAATCCAAGCAAACGAAGTCGCGGGCATCAGCTAGTTTGGAAGAATGGCCTGTCTATGTGCGACTTAACTGACATTCAATGTCAGAGATGCTTGGTAACTATCTACAAGCCAACAACCTCCAACTACTTTCCTTTTTATGAACTGACTAGCTGATGCCCGCGACTTCATCCGCGTGGATTTCGCTTTTAAAGTCCCTCGGGAACTCTTTAATTTTCCGGGATAAAAAGAAGCCTATGTCACTCTCAAGGTCCTCAACTATACCCATGCAAAAATCACGTCGATCCGTAGCTTTGTTGCGGCGTGATTGAAGGACAAACCAACAAACCAATAAACCAACAAACCAACAAGCAATCACACTTTCGCATTTATAATATTATAAGACGTATGATAGATGTCCACTAATGGACAAAGATCTCAGGTAGAAAGCAGGGATTTCTACAGGCCTAGATCTTAAAGCGCCTGTACCCAGTGCTCCCTGCGACTCGGCTGATGTCGTCGCTCCAGCCAGAGCGGTTCGCTACTCCAGCACCTTGGAACCTCAACGACCTTCACTTCTTGGAACTATGGCACATAGCCATCAAGATTAAGTCATTGAGCTAAACCTAATACATCTGTTCTAAGTTATTATAGAGTTGGGTAGCTCGCAGATTACCCTGGTTACACCATCAGGTAACTGTTATTATATTACTGCAGTGTAAGCGGTATATTAAGGAACCTAAGTCGATTAGTAGTTTAGTATCTACTTATAAGAATAGAATAGAAATATTTTTTATTCAAATAATTTTTTTACAAGTGCTTTTGAATCGGAATTCGGAATGCCCTTCCTGCCGAGAAGAACCAGCAAGAAATTCGCCGGTTGCTCTTTTTAAAACAAGTTTGCAATACAATAGATGCTATGTTATGTATGTAGTTTTTTCACAATGAGGGTCAATCATCAATTTTTTAGTCTGAATAAAATTATTTATTCACGAATATCTTAAGACTTTATCACCATTTTCATCTATTATGTAGGTACATACATTATTACTTTTTATACGTTTGGGCCTGTCTGTAGGCCAATGTAAATACGAAACAATCCAAAAAATCCCAACTAAACAGAATGCACCCTCAGAAATCAGGGTGCATACCCCACTTTGCCATAAGATATATGATTTTAATAATCGCCAAGATTACTCTAAGAAGGGACCGGTGGATTCTTTCGAGTGTCCCTTAGAGGCTGTCTTGAGAAATTGTCCCTAGCTATTTCATTTGTAGGACCCTCTTGATGCATGTATTCAAACGGGCCCTCTCGGCTTGAAGAATTTCTTTTATTTGCCCGTTTGATCTGTTGTTCAATAAACAGAAATAAGCGCTAGAACGATTTGTTAAGTACATCTGTACCGAATAGAACTTCACAAAAAGATGAATATAAAATACTTTATTTATCTCACAGTTTCGTAATTTTTAGGGTTCCGTACCAAAATGGTAAAAATGGAACCCTTATGGTGAGACTTTCTCCGTCCGTCCGTCCGTCTGTCACAGGCGATTATTTCAGTAACTATTAAAGTATCGACATGAAATTTAGAATAGTTGTGTATAATAGTGGCCCAACATCATTGGAATAAAAAAAAATCGAAAATTATTTTTAGTTTTATTAAAAAAGGG
Source organism: Oeneis ivallda (assembly GCA_029955525.1). Lineage (NCBI taxonomy): Eukaryota > Metazoa > Arthropoda > Insecta > Lepidoptera > Nymphalidae > Oeneis > Oeneis ivallda. The sequence goes on along the minus strand of JARPMR010000006.1, from coordinate 4,258,503 downwards.
GGAAAATTGAGGGTTTGAAATTTCAAAGTAAAATAACTATACCGAGTGGGGTATCATATGAAAGGCGTTTACCTGTGCATTCTAAAACAGTTTTTTATTTATTTCTTTATATAATAGTTTTTGGTTAATTTGGTTTTGGCCAAAATGTCTAAAAAAATACCGTCCCCCCCCCCCCCCCGCCCCTTATCTCCGAAGTTTACCAATCGAAAAATCAGAAATAATTATGGTCAATAGAGGTTTATGTATATTTTACAGGAAAAATAAAACCAACGCTCTGACTAGCATAGTTTTTTTATATTAACAATAAACCTCTACAAACAAAGTTAACGATACATAAGCAAATTAATATAATATTATCGTTTAACTTTTACTTTTAGAGTACGGAACCCTCGGTGCGCGAGTCCGACTCGCACTTGACCGGTTTTTTAAAAATTTATTTCGAATTAGACAGCCTTCAAAATACTTTATTAAAGACTATATTCAACGTTCTGCATTAAAAGAATAATTTTATTTAAAAATTATGTCTTTTATTTTTTTTGAAGCCTTTTTTGTCCTTAATCCATACAAATTTTCGGAAAAACAGAAATCGAATAATGAAATCAGAATCTCTGAGAGACGTTTCAGTGATCAGCCGTTGGTGACATACAATTTACTTCAAAGCGCTTCCAACTAAACGTGCAAAATAAGGCTGGAATAACTCCGCGTACAAGTACAGCTACGCAATTTGTGCCACCCAGGAAGGAATGATAGCGGGCGAATTTCAAGACGTCTCCGACGAGAATTTTCGTACTTTTTCTGAAAGGAAAATATTCTGAGTGACAGACGGCACAGGAGCGCTGCAATCTGCGCCGAGATGAAACTCTGCCTGCCTTATGAGGATAGGATGTACTCGTTATATGTGACTGGATGCTTTTGCTACTTTGCCTAGTCAAAATACACCTATTTTATTTTACATAGACATAGATTTAGGATAGATTGGTAACTTAGTCGCTACAGGTGACTACCAATCCTAAATCTAAATAAATCTAAAATATTATGGTTGAGCGAAGCAATGGCTGGTCATGCGTCATGCTCGTGAACGGGTGCCACCAGCGGCAATGGGGCTACTTTCTGTCTGCCCGTCTTGACATGTGTTGAATTATAATTAGAAATAATTACGTATGCTTTTGTGGAACTTTCCCTCATTGTGGAAACTCTGCATACATAGAATAATATCTGTTAAGTATATTGTAAAAGTATTTTGAAAAGAGTAACTGCCGAGTTTCTTGCTGGTTCTTCTCGGCAGGAACGGCATTCCGAACCAGTGGTAGACTCATTGACGATTCAAAAGTACTTGTAAAAGTTTATTTGAATAAAAACATTTCTATTCTATTCTATTCTATTCTATTCTATTCTATGGTTGTATATAAATATATCAATATATCAATATTTTCCTACCGATGAATGATGCGAATAATTTAGATCCAAAATATAAGGAACAGAGTGCCGGTAAAGGTAGAGACCTAATTTTGACCATCAAACGGAGAAAGGTCAGTTTATTTGAGACATGTTATCAGACATAGCCGCTATCTCTCCTACAGACCATTACGATGGGCAAAATTAAGGGCAAGCGGAGCGTTGGTAGAAGACGAAAGTCGTGGCGTAGAAACATTTGTGAATAAACGGTATAGCCAATGTTGCATAGCTTTTTCGTTTAGCGTTATATGAAGAGCTGAAGTCCAACCTTCAGTAGTGGATGGATAAGTTAAGAAGATGTCAATAGTCAATACATAAGAGCATATTAAACATATAATTATAGTGATAATACATTGACATATTTTAGTCTATAGAATAATTCCATGCGAAGTTGGGATAAGACGCAAGTTTGCTAGTAAATTATGTACAAAATACAACTCTTGGCGATAATATTATAAGCCATCAGGCATTAAGGAAAATGCTATTAGCATCAGGCCGTGCCTCTCAGAGACTAATATCCTACGACATTTATTAAGAAACCACTGCAGCATGGCAACGTTGCACTAATAAAGACTTGTCACTCTGCGGTGCCCGGCGTCTTAGGCTAGGTCTACACAAGTTTAAGGCTACAACCAGACAACTGTAACTTCCGTGTGCTCCAGGAACAACAATTATTTTGCTATAATCCCCTAAACCACAAATATAAGTAAGTACAAGTGCGATGTTGCGGAGAACGTCTTCCATATTTTAATGGAATGTAACTGGAATAATTCGAGGAGACATAAATGATACTTGATTTCAATAGTATGTTAAAATCTACAAATACTAAATAATATGTTATTAAAACCAGTAGTTATATTAATGTAAGTAATGCGTAATGTATATGACCTAGACAAATTGAAACGATCATGCTCTTAAAACAAAGATTAAATAACATTACAACGTGCATTTGCTCAGTTACATTAGACTTAATAATATGTGATTAAAACCAGTAATTATATTAATGTAAGTAATGCGTAATGTAAATGACGTAGTCAAATTGAAACGATCAAGCTCTTAAAAAAAGACTTATAAAAATTACAACGTGCATTTGCTCAGTTGCTAGTTGTCCTCGCGTTTCTACGTTCTTGTAACAGTCATGTGGTCATCGTCTTTGTTGTATCACTATTTCTAATCTGGCGGATTGTAGCAAAATAAGTTTCTTCTTATAAATATTGATAGTTTTCATAGCATACACAAAAACCACAGAACAATTGTGTAACTAACTCTAGTCTAGTCTAACAAGTTCTATTTGTCTGGACGCAGCCTAATGAGCGACGCCATTTTGTGACGCGATATGTGATTAACGCGCGCAGTTAATTACGACTTCTAACTTGACGTGAATTTTCGTAACATCTGCGTCTATCTGAGATTCCGTCATTAATTAAACAAAATTCGGATGAACAGTCTTCAAATAATTATAGTTACAGGAATATTAAACATTTTCAAGATATTAAATGAATTCAAATAACTAAACTAATCTGTCCATTGAAACGAAGTTGTGGTTAGCAGACTAATCAGATCATAGATAGATGACGTGATATATCTCTCAATAATGTGATTGGTCTACCGAAGTCGTCTTCGCTTCGCTTGTGTTAATGGCCTGGGACAAAAAATACTACGTAAAAAATAGCACCTGTAGACCATCAGAAACTGGTTAAATATACTAGGATCACATAAGTAGAAGAAGCCGAGTTATTTTTATTCCCAATACAAAAGTATACATCCGCCCTACACAAGGTCATCCTCAGGAATCGATAAGCTTTCAGCTATAAGAAGCGTAGGTCGCGGCGAACGAGCGGTGAATATAAATGAACCGTGTGATAGGTATCTATGATTTATATGTATTCTCTTACTCGTAGCACCTCGTAGGTAGAGACGCGTAAGATACCGCAATTTGTTTTCGAAACAAGTTCAAAACATGGGTAAAAACATGTTTTCTCACCTCCGGGCGGAAAGCGTCAATTTTCCTCCCGCTGCGCTAAACGAAAATGTCGCTTTCCGCCTCCGTCGAGGAGAAAAATAGTATACACACCACGGGCAGTAAATAAGAAAGCCTCAGATCACATGTTTATTGACCTCGGCTTCGCCTCGGACAACAATTACATGTGATCTGAGACATTTCTTATTTTACTGCCCTAGATGTGTAATGTACTATTTCATTCTTAAGCCCTCCCCCACATACTCGTAGGTACTTGCACCCTACATTACGATATCTGTTTAATGGTAATTTTGTTTTACACCCATCTTCATCTTCATCATCCTGGGATGTCTCCGAAAGTAGGCGATGTCCACTGGTTTTGCGTGATTCCACTGGTACGGCTCTCTGCTGGATCACTCCAGCCAGCCGAGCTCACACCAGAATCCGAGCAGGTCACCCAGCTCGGCGAGGACTTCCAGAAGTCTTGCTGGAGAGCCAGTGTATCTTTGTCAGTGCATTTGAGCCAGATGTCTCTATTAACATGTCCATGCGCTCTTATAAACTCCAGCTACTACTTGGTGGCGAAACTTCACAACATCTTTCTGTTCAGCTGAAGGTAAAACATCTTTTTCTGGCATCGTCAGATGGTGGAACCTTTTGCACCAAACGTGGAGGTAGGTCCTCATCAAGGGGATAAAAGCTCGCGTCAATATCATAGAACTCTTCCCTATAGTAATAGGTAATAGTACAATAGTACATTGGGCCCCTCCTGAAAATCAGCGTTGCGGTGTGTCTGGTAGGTACATACCTGCCTTTCATGCTGCGGCACAAGCTGAGGGGGTGGCCCATTGACCACTCCACACCACACTTAATTTTAAATAGGTATATAGTAGGTACACAGCTGTACCTACTCTTAACTTGGACTCTTAGTGATAACTAATTTGTTGTGTTGGTTAAGGTTTTGGTCAATAGTTTTATATATTTATTTATTTACAAAATAACATTTTTCATTCGGTGGTTTGAGACCCTGCAGGCGAAACTGCAGGTTTTACCGATATAATATCCCTCTGTATCCGTAGTAGTAGTTGGAGGTTAATTCAGTATAAATCTGGGGTATACCAAAGACAGCAGTGATTTATGCCGCTTAGGGCTACCTCTGTTTAAATGTAAAATGTGAAATTACATTGCATGCAAATGCGCTGGACCCCTGCAGTTTGGTGGATTGGGGGCTGTTTGTTTACCCCAACTTGATATATATAGCCTGCTTAGCGAATCTTACCTCTTAAAGAATTAAGATATCAGCTGACAGTGTTGACTGGTTTGAAAAAAAAAAATAAAGGACTAGCTGATACCCGCGCCTTCGTCCGCGTGGATTTAGTTTTTAAAATCCCACGGGAACTCTTTGATTTTTCCGGGATAAAAAGTAGCCTATGTCACTCTCAAGGTCCTCAACTATACCCATGCAAAAAAATAACGTCGATCCATAGCTCTGTGGCGGCGTGATTGAAGGACAAACCAACAAACAAATACACTTTCGTTTTTATAATACACTAGCTGATGCCCGCGACTTTGTCCGCGTGGATTTAGTTTTTAAAGTCCCTCGGGAACTCCTTGATTTTCCGGGATAAAAAGTAGCCTAGATGTTGACCCGAGTAATAAGCTACCACAGTATAAAATTTTGTAGAAATCTGTGCGGTAGTTTTTACGTGAAAGAAGGACAAACAAACAGACAAAAATTAAATAAAAATCTGTTTTGGACTCAGTATCGATAGTAAAGCATCCCCCAATTAAAATTTTCTAAATATATTAAATGTACAGAAATCTTCCAGTTACAGTTTTATTATATGTATAGATATTATTAAGGATAAAGGATATTGACCATTGATGACTATTATTTACCTTTTGTTAGGGTCACTGCGTGTAACCGAACACAGCGTACTCAAAGTGCAACTGCCTCATGCTCAGTGGAACAGTTCAGTAAAGTGGGGGAGGAGGAGTGGGTACGACAATATTGCAACGGGTACGTATTAAGTAAGTAATCATTCCAATTATTCCATGCGATATTTTAATGACCTCCTTAATTAAGAAACATTTCTACACCTTTTTTTTGTAAAAACAACTTTCCCCGCATTTGTCCACGGTCCATAACATCTTAATTATAACACACAGATAATTAAAACGCATTCCCGTACACAGATAATACATAAAACATTCAAGCGTTCCTTTTCACGTAGCTAATTGCGATCCATATTAGAGCAAACAGTCAAATGAAAGGACTACAAGGAGTCGTCTCGATCAGCTTAAATCTTACAAACGCTAAACTGAAATTTCAGGATAAATGAACACTATTTTTGTATGCGTAAGGGCGAGAATTCTGAGGTAGTTTCAGATTGGAAAGCAATTGTAAGATGGCGGAGAGATGTGACAAAGATGAGGGGACGCGTTCCGTTTAATTTTCATTGACAAGTGTCGCCAGTCTAAGGACTGTTTATATTGTGATATTTATTTATTATCTCTGTCGGTTTTGGTAATTCAAATTTAGAACGGGAGACCCTTTGTTTAAGTGTAATTAAAATGGCGAGGTACATACTCATTTATTGTGGTGGAAGTAAAATAAAATTTTAGGCCTTGAAATGAAGTGCAATGAAATTTTATTTGCTCAAACATGGATGATAACAACAACATGTTATAAGTAGTATGGATACACATTATTTTGCCTCAATTTAGGCGTGCAGAATACTGAAATATAAACTAAAATTAATTAAAATGCGAATTATAGTGCGTTAAATGTATTTTTATTAATCCATACAAAGTAAACAAAGCAGATATTCTGCTGTGAAGATCCGGCAAGAAACTTAGCAGTTCCTCTTTTCAATCAATCGTATATAGGTACATATTATGGCAGAGATCCATATCCTGGTTATTTGAGGTATGTTGTATGCACGTATAAATAATGTGTTTTTTAGAGCACATTATGAACATCGCATGCAACTTGCAAGGCTAATGCAAAAACACCTGCACCGCCCCATTGTTCCAATACACCGTCATATTTTCTACTAACATAGGAGCGGCTTGCCTTGCATCAAAGAATGTGCTTGTTACTTACGCGGCATGACTGATGTATTGTTAGATACGATTAACTTATACTGTTACTAATCGCTTACTTATAAACTAGTAATAATGTTGATTCTGTTGCCATAGACGAAATAATCGGTATAAAAAGCCGTTATTACATCTTGGCTGAGGGCTTATCAAACCCAAAGATATATACCAAAGGTGACTGAAAGATCAATGGTTCAATGCCCACCCGTTGCCACTCTAACACAAGCTTTACGCTTATTTGGAGGGGAAAGGGGAATATCTGTAGAGTTCAGCATGGAATAGAATAGAAAAGAATTATTTTTTATTCAAATAAACTTTTACAAGTGCTTTTGAATCGTCGTCAGTGAGTCTACCACAGGTTTGGAATGCCCTTACTGCCGAGAAGAACCAGCAAGAAACTCGGCGGTTGCTCTTATCAAAACAAGTTTACGATTGGTACTATGCTATGTATATGTAGTGTTTCCACAATGAGGGGAAGAATTTACAATTCAGTACATGTAAAGAAGGGCAGGCAAAAAGTAGCTCCATTCCCGCAGGTGGCACCCGTTCACGAGCATGACGCATTCAGATCCAGCCGTTGCTTCTCTCAACCATATTTGATGGCAAATAAAATCAATTAAAACTAGTGGTTCGCCCCGAACTGAGACCTCGCGGTATCCCATAATTCCCATAAGGTATTTTTAACTATATTATATTGTAATTAAAACGCGCCGAATCTGATGACGTCAATCGTCATCTGCTTTCGTGGATGGGATGCGTATTTACAATATTAAAGACAGCGCCATCTAGTAACAGTAGTGAAGTTTTGTTAAAAACATTGATGCCCATTAAAACTCAAATAATTTCGTTTCTTTATAATATTTATCTAATCTTAGTATTTGTTGTTCAAGTACAGAATATAACTCAAATTATGTGTAAGTTTCAAGTTTTAAAACAAAGTGGTTTTAGAGATCTAGCCTCGAATACAATCTCCACTTTGAAAACCCCCCATTTCGTATGGGAGCCCCCCTGAAATAAAGATTTTTATAACTTTTTAAGCCATTTTCGGCTGGAGGCCATCGGTTTACATATCATATCTAAAATTGAAATAATTACGTTCAGTAATTCAGAAGTTATAAGGCTCTGACAGACGGACGGACGGACAAGTGCAAATCGCTCTAGTAAACTCAGAGACCTTCGCTTCGCTCGGTCGAAAAGAGGGCACCACTATCATTTCATTATCTTGATTGCAGCAACACAAAATCTTCAAACAAACTTTTTTTTAATAATTAAATAGACAAGTGCTTGACTGCAATCTCACCTGATGGTAAGTGACGATGCAGCCTAAGATGAAGCGCTCTTGCCTAGAAGATGCCTATTCACTCTTGACTTAAGTTATAGTCATTTGGAAAAACGGAAGCCGGAAGGGCATTCCAAATAGCAATTATTAGGAACGAGGAAGCAAAGCGCTTAGTGTGGGATGATGGAATTATGACCACGTAGCGGTGCAGGTTAGTGCGATTTATTTCTTGCTATTTATAGCTAGAAAATTAGAAAAATCAGTATGGTATGTAGCACCCGCTATCCTACGTGAACGGTGAAACAGGGGAAGAACACACAACCGACAAAGGAACAGGCAGGAAAACCTCGCCATACTACATAAACGTACTAAAGGATACATAGGAGCATGTTTATATGTTGACTCAACTATGCATATATATGCATAGTTCGACGGTAGAGACGGTGTATTGCAAGTCTCATACAAAACCATGAGCAAAATCAAATGTAGTATCATGTAGAGGTATAGTGTAAAGTACGATGTAGGTATTATATGAGTATATACCACGATAAATATTTTAGTTATAACTACAGATATTATCTTCTAAATATAATCTTTTTTCTCTTAAATATATTATAAAAGGAAAAGGGTGACTGACTGATTGACCGACTGACTGATCTATCCGACGCATATATAGCTACATCTGGGCGGATCGGGCTGTTTGTATGTGGCATATAGATAGTTATTATGATGTAGGCATCCGCTAAGAAAGGATTTTTGAAAATTGAACCCCTAAGTTCGATTTTTTAAACCCCTGTTTAAGGTTAGCAAAGCAGCGAGAAAAAGCTTGTTTATAATGTTACATCTTAATTATGTAATTAAACCACGAAATAAGTATAAAATCTTTAGAGTGTAAAGTTCTTTTAAATAATTCTCAGCATATCTAACTCGCACGTAAAATTCTCATAAAATTTGTACAGCTGTGAAGCATAAATTTTTGAATACTCGTAAATGTACCTACACGAACTAAAAACAGATTGGTTACCAAGTGGTTTCAATTATGGTAGAATAATGAGCAAGTTAATAGGTAGAGCTTTTAATGGGCACGAACGAACAAATGATTTTAAAAATAGTCACCCCCGCTCCTGTTCGTACAGTACAGGAGATGTATATTAATTTAATCTAAACTTAACGGCACATAAAATTAATCTATGATGGAAAAAATCTGGTTGGTTGAAAAATATGATTCAAAGAAGTTGTTCAACTATGTTACTTTTATGTTGAGGTCATGTTTTTGAATTATAGTTAATAGCAGTGATGAGGCTACATAGTATTCCTTACTACCGTAGTTATTATATCTTTATGGGCGTGCCAGTGTCGGATGAAAGTCTCATAACCGTTAATAACTCGTATTACTGATAAGAACAACAGAAAATAGTGATTCTTTTCAGAATATTCTTATCCTAAACTAGCATTTGCCCGCGGCTTCGCTCATGTTAAGTTCGATTTTTGAAACCCCTATTTTACTTTGTTGAATATTCAAAAATCCTTTCTTCTGATGCCTACGTTAATAGCTATATGTATGCCAATTTTCAGCCTGATTCGTCTAGTGGTTCAAGCTGACTGACTGACTGACTGATCTATCAACGCATATCAGCATATGCGTCACGTCAATCAATTAATCAGTCACCTTTTCCTTTTATATATTTAGATTACAGAGTTTCAGTGTTTCTAAATTATTAAAAAATAGGCTTGGTCGTGACTTCATCCGTGTAGTGGGTTTTAAAAATCCCGCGGATACCCTCAGAATTTGCGGGATAAAAGGTAGCCCATGTCACTCTGCAGTCAACCATACCCATGGAAAAAATCATATCGATCCGTAGCTCCGTTGCTGCGTGACTGAAGGACAAGCCAACAAACGAACAAACAAACTTTCACATTTAATGTTCTTACCTATCTCCGTCCAAAATTTTGCTGATATCGGTTCAGAGTTTCAGGGTTCAATTAAAAAATACAAGAAAGCGTCTTTCCCAATCGCCATTACCGGGTGTGACATAACACCCGCCTTCGTGCCGTACCACTTCAAGGCCGGCGATGGGTCGAGTTACAGAAATAATTTCAGTTCAGGCCGTAAAATAAAAACAAGGGGACGAAATGCTTAGTTTCGACTTACAGACAAAACAGACAATTATTTGGGGGAAGCTTTATTGCGCGAGAGGATCGGGTGGCTGTGACATCTCAATTTTATTTACTTAAATTTAATTGGTTCTATGTACAGAGATGGAGATATGGGAAATAAAGGTACACCACGAACTGAGGAATGGAGAAGTTTCATGGGGTTGATATTAAAATATTGTTACACCAATAAAATAGAATATCTGGGTGGGTTATTTTTTTTTTTGGAGTTTACTCCTTAAGAATCGATTTTAGCAGCCCGGTATGAGAAAAATCCGGGCAGTAAAATCAATCTATCAATGACTTCGTTACGTTTTTCACAACGTTGAAATTTCTACCCTAACGTTGAGTAAATAAGGTTGGTTTTCGTGTGAAAGAGCTTTCGCTTCGGGTAGCCGAGCACGTAGCGATCGGGTCCCCGAAGCGAAAGTCGGTCGGGGCGCGCTCGGACCCGAGTCGCGCGCATAGAGAAGGATATAGCGTCGCGCGTAAACTCCAGTCGTGCGTCGGAGGCCGGAGCTGACACACACTTTTTTTGTATTTTTTTTGATAAATCGTGTTTTTTGGAAATTATATATTAAAAAGAAAAATAAAAAAAAAATAAGAATAATAACATTCATAGGGGAAAATATAATCGTCTGGACTCGAACCAGGGTTTTCTGGTTTCGGGACCGCCCGATTTTCCGAGCTATTTGAACTTTATAGATGATGGCGAAATTTACCTTCGTATTCTAATGATATTGTAAGGGGCTTTCATTCGGTTTTCATTTCATTGCCTGAAAAGACGGATAAAACAAACTTTTCTAAAAATGAAACCTATATAAAATTTCATGAAAATCATTGGAGCCGTTTCCATTTTCACATGCACATTTCCCCGTCCACGGTGCGTTTAGGCCTAATATTTTGATTTAAATAAATTCAAATCCATTTGACATTTTTGGGGTTGGTACTAGGTACAAGTGAAGTTACATCCTATCCTGCCCCAAGCTATGGTCCCAAGCCAAGCCGTCAAATATTACTTGCCACATGCTTGCCACAATACCATTGTCCATGGGGCATACAATGTTACAAGATCAGTACAGGTACGTTGCGGCGCCACAACAATTTGTAGAGCCCAAAAAATTATTTTAGATATTTTTAAATCATTTGTGAACTTTATAATTTGTTTTATAACATTCTTTGAAATTTGAGCACTGCAAAGAGGCACTAACAAAATTATAAGTAGTGATTTTCTCCGTCGCTGAAAAGTATTAAATTCCGTCACCCCACTTGCAAAGTTGCAGGGGCGAACAAAGGTATCAAGTGTCTTATTATTTTTAAGGTAACACCCGCTAAAACCATAAAACGAAAGTAAACTTTATCATTATTAATGGATTTTAGACTTCAAGTGTTTTCGTTTCTTAAAATATTTTTTATATTTTCATGACTTTATTAAACATTTGGACAAGTGGAATGTGATAAAGTCAAATATAATTTACCCTCTTTAATGATTTCATTAAGCAGTGATAGCCTAGTGGTTAGTACTGCGGTCTCCTATTCGGGGGGTCGCAGGTTCGATCCCAGGCATGCACCTCTGGCTTTTGTAAGTCAAGTGCGGTTTATAAGTTAAATATCTCTTCAAGGGTGAAGGAAACCATCGTGAGGAAACCTGCACACCTGAGAGTTCTTCATAATGTTCTCAAAGGTGTGTGTATGAGAAGAGACCTGCGCTCAGTAGTGAGCCATTGATGGGTTGCTGATGATGAATGATTTCATTAAACATTTGGACACGTGGAATGTGATCATACCAAATATATTTACCCACTTTAGATGCATTTAAGCGCCTTCTGCTAAATTCACTCAAATTACGTGACCAACAATAATATTATTATGAAAATTGTTGTGGGT